>CM048752.1:56218236-58618236 GCA_026315105.1 Locusta migratoria
GGGGCAAGTGCGATATTCTTCAGTACGCCGAGTGACTGCAGATCCACAGAAATGCGATAGTTTCTATCTCCCGTGCATTAATAGCAATTACGAAGGTATCTATCGACATAAATTACAATGACTACTATCAATAATACTGAACTTCCCTCAATTACTTCGATTTATTAAAAACAATTGTATATAAAATGAATTGCTGTTCGTTAGTCTTCCTAAAACTCGAGAATGTGTGAACCAGTTTAACTAATTTTAGTCTTTAAATATTAGTTCAAGTGCATGGAGGGTTTAAACGGTGATAAAATATGGGAAAGTCCGGAAAAGAGGGAAATCAGGAAAACAGCTTTTCCAGTTACCTATCAATACCGTTCGTCCAACATTGATAAAATTTTATAGATTTCATGTTGATAGCAAGATGGTTTGCATCAAAAATTCTACGAATAAAAATAAATTGCCACATGCTTTTAAGAGCGTCTTTTGAGTACGGCTTGACGGAACGAGATTTGTATGAAATTGTTTTTCTCTAATTTTCCAAAGAAACAAAGTTTTTTTTCCAATGTGTTTTTGAAGTCAGCACTAACTATTCACACGACGGAGAGGGGGGTAATTATCTTGTTTATTATGGTCTTGGAAAAGTTTTCACTAAAAAGAGTTAAAAGTCGCAAAATTCTAACCAAGTTTCTTTTTCAGTGTTTCTAAATGTACTCAGTAAGTTTAGAACCGTTCATCTGCTTGCGATAAAATTTTGATTATTTGACGTTCAACGAAAGAAACGTTCTTATGAACTAAAATTTTGGGGAAGTTACCCGGAAAATTTGGAAATTCGCGAGAAACAGCTTTTTTCAATGTGATATCAGCATCATTCGTCCGGTTGCGATAAAATTTTGCAGATTCGACGTTCAAAGCGAGAGGAAGGTTTGAGTGAAGTAAACGTTTGGAATAGTTGGCCAGAAAATAGGAAAATTTGTGGAGAACTGAAAGAATTCTTTGTGATATCAATATCATTCGTACGATTACAATAAAATTTTGCACATCTGACGTTCAAAGCAAATGCCTTCATAAAGCTACTGGGTCTAAAAGACATGATTTAAAGGTCACCTGTAGATGGGGATACCGGCCATCAGGTTTGACCAGTGACGTCGTCGCAGAGCGATAGTTTTGAGGTGCGTGCGTGTTTGTAGAAGGCGTGAGTGATTATGTGGTGGTTGAGTTAAGGACGACAGTTTGTTTACAAACAAAACAATAGTGTTTAAAAGTGATCTGTAGCTTCTCTAATGGTTAGGTGTAGGTTAACCAAGGAGGTTCGATGGTACATTATGTTGCCTATAATAACTACAGATTACTTATATCCACAATACGGAAGTATTAAGATATCCCGTATACCGGTTTTCCGACATCTTGACGTCATGGGTAAAAGCAGTCGGGTGGCATCCCAGTCTACAATTATGTCAGTGCAATATTCCTCAGTACGCCGATCCACAGAGACACGATAGTCTCTGTTTCCCGTGCATTAATACAAAGTACAAAGCTATCGACAAAGTTCGATGACTAGTATCAATAGTAAACGTCCCTTAATTACTTCAATTTATTAAAAACTATTACTTATAAAAATATACACTTCGCCGTAACAAAATTATGCCGCCATTATATTATCTGCGCCTTGTAATAAAAACATCACCACTACAGATACAATGACGAAACATAAGGTGGCCAACCGTCCCGGAGTTTGCTGGACAGTTCCGCATTGGGATGATTACTGAAATGTCCCGCAGAATGTAAAATGGTCCCGCAGTCCAGTAATTGTAAAACTGTTGCTCTAGTTGTAAGAGACCATGCCGAGACTGTACGGCACGCTATGACGTAAGTCAACTTCACACTGCATCATCTATGAATAAATGACAATTTTCTTACATTAAGTATAAAAAAAGAAAACTATACACAATGTCTATTTTAAAATGAATCTCTCTAGCATTTTGTTTTAATGCTGGTAATGCATTCCTTGTTTGACATTTTCTCTGCCTTAGGTACGCTTCAATAAAGAACTGAATATTTTCCGGGACTCAAGATAGCAAGCATGATTTAATATATCAATATGTATAGAAGTATTTCTAATCGGACAGTATCAGCAGTCATCTTACTTCCTCCGGGGTTGAAAAACGCGGTGAAATTCTGAAAACGCACCAACGAATGTGAATGAGCCTTGCTTGTAGTAAGGCACAGTTGAACTCTGCACTTCATGGGAAGAAGTTCCATAATACAGTAGTTCAAATGGTTTTGGAAAGTTTTATCAACTTTATTTCGAGGCTATTACAAAAAATGATTCTTTGGGCGAAGTAAGGTACTTATAAAATGTATGGAGCATGATGCTGTATGACCTGAAGCAAAGTAGTTAAGACAACGAAGGTCATCGGAAAAATTAACGGGGAAAATACGTAAAAATTGTGAGTAAAATTCAAAATAGGAGCATGAAGTATCTATGAACTGCAAATAAAGATTGAAAATTAAGAATAAAATCACTCAGATATGTTTCTCTAAAAGTAAATGATTTGGCCCACTCTTCTACCATGAATTTCTTCGCTAGTTTCAGAATGATTTGCACGATTAGTCACGTGCTCTTAGTCCATCACATCCTCCAAATGTCCCGCATTGAGTTCTGAAAAAGTTGCCCGCCTTAACGTAACATGACGTCAATGGTCAAAGCAGATGTGTGGTATCGAGTATCGGAATTGACCCGATTAGCCAACACATACTATGAAATGAAGTGTGTGCGCTACATCTGTGCCTCCTCTAAACTCAAATTATTTAACGGATATTCATACGGTTTCCTCCAGTTGACATGTAGTTTAATGAGGGAGCTTTAGCTGTATATTTCGTCAAGGGGCGTTGCAGTGGGCGAGAGGCGAGCAAAACTTCACTATGCAGAGCAACGAATACTGCTAGGAAAAACTATTTTGTTACTTCTGAACGTGCGCAAAACAATCCGATTATTTTTTCCACAATGCGTCAGATGACTATTAGGTACTTATTTTACAAATCTGAGCGATGCATCAGGGAGATACGATCCAATAGGAAAAGAAAAAAGTTTTTAACAACAGTTGGCTTCTCTGACGAACCCATGGCGGGTTGCCAGTCGCCTTTAAAATTGCGAGGTAATTCTGCTGCGGAAAATTATTGCGAAAGTTTCCCCCTTCAATTTATAGGAAAGTTGATCATACCCCTTACAACCGTAACCGCATTTAATATTAACCGTGCTTTGGAACGACAGAGCTACATATCCCGAAGAAACTTCAAAAAATAAATTCAGAATTGCTCGGCAGTCGTACGGCGAGAGTAACAGCAGAAAAGGGCGAATACAGAATTCAACCTAAGCATAAATAATCGCACCAGATGGTAATTACCTTCCAACTGAAAGACGACGACTGCGTCGCAGACCCACTAGACACGGGACGTGAACGTGAACGTGTGTTTCCTGAAGCCTCTGGTGTGGGCTCAGAGAGCGATCGTACGCTACAGGGCGCCACTTGACAGCTGCCAACCTCTAGAAACCAAATGTCCCTGCGCACGTCGTCACTGTACTTCCAGCGAGAAACGAAAACAGGACAAGAGCGAGGAGGAGTCCCGTTCCCAGGTTTCTGTACCTATGTATGTATTAACAGAAACGTAAATGTTTGTGCGAAACCGTTAATCTCCCTTCATTAAGTTCTTGTCCGATTCCTTTGAAATTTTTTACACAACTTTGCAATCTAGCACAGGAATGTTTTTAGATAACTATTTCTTTAATACATTATATATCTTCAAACGAGAATGTTCAACCACATAGATGTATTGTTCGTAGACACGCGATTTTCCAAAATTATAACTATGTAAAAACATTAATTTCGTGTTTTTTCGGATCACAGAAGATGTTAGTCTCGAAAACGCAGAACGTCGAACTAGGGCGCTACGTCCTGTGATAACTACATTTATGGTTATTTTCGTTAAAAAAAGATAAAGCAGTCAAGAATCCGAAGATTGGTTTGAACACCACAGTGCTTTACTAGGCACGGTCCTGTTTGGAGGTGGTATGCCGTTGCCTTCCTCCGACCTTCGAACTGACTTACCCAGCCAGTTATGTGGGGGACCTACAGTTTAACGTGGGTTCCGAACCACGGTGCTACTCGGTATTTTTCACATGAGAAATACTGCCAGCGGTGAAAGAAGTGGAAAGTGACAGATAAAAATCCTGGGACCTGGCGGGGATCGAACCCGCGACCTTTGGGTTTGCAGTCTAAAACTGTACCAATGTGCAACCGAGAATTTCGTTTAACAATTCCAATCCCTATGTATGTAGTGTTGCAGAATATGTATATGTATCAACACCATTATGTAACAGAAACAAAAATCCCGGAAAACCACTCGGTCACCCGATATTAATCTATATACACGTAACAATTAGTGATTTTTTGTTTGTTTGTTATGACGTTTCACAATCATAACGTTTCTATAAATTCATAAATGACATCTGGGTGTTGAAGATCTAGGTGTCGAGCGCTCAAAAACCTCTATCCATCACATAAACGACATCGGTTAAAAAATCTAATATACAAAAATGAATGTTTGTTTCTTAGTATGTTGTTTCGTAATTTATGCTCTGCCATGCCGCTCATCCGACTGCGATGAAGTTTTGTCAGCATGTTACTTGCACTTTTCCGAAAGTTATAGGCATAATTATATCACTGTACCAGACATAGTCCAGGAGATATGATGCCATGAACAATGAAATGCGTGCAAACCTGCCACATTATCAATGACGTTCAGAAATATTTAGCGAAGCGTGGGATGTATATCGGAAAGATAGATCTGATACAACTGGAGGAGGAGTGTTCATCGCTGTGGACAAAGATATTGTTTCTACTGAGGTTGAAAGTAACTGTGAAGTTATCTGGGCACGTATAACAGGTCTAAAAGAAGTTAATAGTTGGGAGTTTTTACCGGCCCCCCAGTGCTGCTGTAGCAGTTTTACAATCATTCAAAGAAAGTCTACACAAGGTAGTGCATAGGTATCCGGGCCATGTAATATTAGTCGGAGGAGACTTCAACCTTAAGAGTATAGATTGGGACCTCGCTAGTTACATTTCAGGCGGTACAGACAAGCAGTCTTGCGAGCTGCTTTTGGACACATTCTCCGAAAACTGTCTTGAGCAGTTAAACCGGCAACGCACGCGCAATGGAAATATTCTAGACCTTATAGCCACAAACAGGCCTGACCTTATTAACGATGTCTGTGTAGAGACAGGAATTAGTTATCATGATATTGTCATATAAAATGCAGAATGGCAATGGGTAGAAAAGCGTTCTTGAAAAAGAGAAATTTGTTAACATCGAATTTTGATTTAAGCCTAAGGAAGTCCTTTCTGAAGGCATATGTATAGAGTGTTGCCTTGTATGGGAGTGAAACATGGACGATAAACAGTGCGGGCAGGAAGAGGATTGAGGCTTTTGAAATGTGGTACTACAGAAGAATACTGAAGATTAGGTGGGTAGATTGCATAAGTAATGAGGAGGTACTGAACAGAATTGGGGAGGAAAGACATTTCTGGCATACCTTGACTAATAGAAGGGATAGATTGGTAGGGCAAATTCTTAGACATCAAAGAATTGTGAAATTAGCGTTGGAGGGAAGTGCGTGGGGTAAAAACCGCAGAGGAAGACCAAGAGATGGATACAGTAAGCGGATTCAGACAGATGTAGGTTGCCGTTCTTATGTGGAAGTGAAGAGGCTTGCTCAGGATAGGGTATTGTGGAGAGCTGCATCAAACCAGTCTCCGGACTGAAGACCACAATAACAACGATATCGTCATAGCGTCGCTGGTGACCAAAGTTCAAAAACCAATCAAGAAGGCTAGGAGCGTGTTTTTGTTGGGAAGAGCCGATAAGCAAATGTTACGATAGCACTTAGAAAATGAGTGGGCATCGTTTAATTCCGGGACTATGGATGTAGAGGAATTGTGGACTAAATTTAAGTTCATTGTTAATAAAGGGTTAGAGAAATATGTGCCAGTAGAGATTAGTAAGGATGGAAAAGATCCACCATGGTATAATAATAATGTTAGAAAGCTGCTGAAAGGCAAAGGCTGTTGCACTCTCGATTCAAAAAGAACACGCAAATGATGACAGGCAAAAGCTAGGAGAGATTCGGGCGTGCCGGCCGCGGTGGCCGAGGGGACTGAGGCGCTCCAGTCACGGTCTGCACGGCCACTACGATCGGGGATTCGAATGCCCCCTCGGGCATGGATATTTGTGCCGTCCTTAGTATAAGGTAGTTGATAAGTAGTTTGTAAGTTTAGGGACTGATGACCCCGTAGTTAAGTCCCATAAGCTTAACAAACATATGAACATTTTTTTGATTCGTGCGTCTATATAAGGATCGATGCGCGAAGCATACAATAATTAACACAGCCATGCCTTAGCAAAAGATCTTTCCGAGAACCCGAAAAAATTCTGGTCCTATGTAAAATTGATAATCGGGTCAAAGCCCACTGTCCAGTCACTAGTTGATCATTCCGGGGCAGTAATAGAAGAAAGCGAACGGAAAGCTGAAGATCTAAATTTAACCTTTAAGAAATCTTTCACGCAGGAGGACGGCACAAATGTACCATCATTTGATCAACGTACTAATTCCTAAATGGAGGACATAGTAATGGGTATTTCCAGTGTAGAGAAGCAGCTGAGAGAGCTAAATACGAAAAAGTCTGCTGGTCCGGATGGAATACCAGTTCGGTTTTACAAAGACTATTCTGCGGCATTGGCCCCCTACTTAGCTCGCATTTATCGCGAATCTTTAATTCAGCGCAAAGTTCCTAGTGATTGGAAAAAACCGCAGGTGACTCCCGTTTATAAGAAAGGAAAGAGAACTGACCCACACAATTACAGGCCAATATCGTTGACATCAGTTTCATGTAGAATTTAAGAGCATATTCTCAGTTCGAAAATAGTGTATTTACTTGAAACGGCAAAGCTTCTTTCCATGAATCAGCAAGAGTTTAGGAAACATCGTTCATGTGAAACTCAGCTTGCCCTTTTCTTACATGACATCTTGCGAGCCATGGATGAAGGGCAACAGGCGGATTGTGTTTTTCTCGACTTCAAAAAGGCGTTCGACGCGGTGCCACACTGCAGACTACTAACCAAGATACGAGCTTATGGAATAGGTTCACAGATTTGGGACTGGCAGGAAGACTCCCTAAGTAATAGAACGCAGTACGTTATTCTCGACGGCGAGTGTTCATCAGAGACGAGTGTATCGTCAGGCGTGCCCCAGGGAAGTGTGATAGGACCGCTATTGTTTTCTGTCTATGTAAATGATCTGATGGACAGAGTAACTTGTAATTTGCGGCTGTTTGCTGATGATGCTGTGGTGTATGGGAGGGTGTCGTCTTTCACTGACTGTAATAGCATACTGGATGACTTAGACAAAATTTCTAGTTGGTGCGAAGAATGGCAGCTAGCTCTCAATGTAGAAAAATGTAAGGTGATGCGCATGAGTAGAAAAAACAATCCCATAATGTTCGAATACAGCATTAGTAGTGAGCTTCTTGATGCTGTCGCATCGTTCAAATATCTAGGCGTAACATTGCAGATCGATATGAAATGGAACGAACATGTAAGGACAGTTGTGAGTAAGGCGGACAGCCGACTTCAGTTATTTGGGAGAATTTTGGGAAGATACCTGCAATGGAGACCGCGTATAAAACGCTTGTTCGACCACGTCTTGAGTATTGCTCAAGTGTTTGGGACCCGCAGCAGATCAGTTTAAAGGAAGACATAGAGGCGGTTCAGAGGCGAGCAGCTAGGTTTGTTACTAGTAGGTTCGACCAATGCGCGAGTGTCACGGAAATGCTCCGGCAACTCAATTGGGGATCGCTGGAAGAAAGACGACGTTCTTTTCGTGAATTTCTGTTCAGTAAATTTAGAGGGCCGGAATTTGAAGCTGAGTGTAGTACGACCTTGCTGCCGCCTACTTACATTTCGCGTAAAGATCACAAAGACAAGAGAAATTAGGGCTCGTACGGAGGCATATAGGCATTCTTTTGCCGGCCACGGTGGCCGAAGGGACTGAGGCGCTCCAGGCACGGTCTGCACGGCCACTACGGTCGGGGGTTCGAATCCTCCCCCCCCCCTAAGGCATGGATATTTGTGCCGTCCTTAATATAAGGTAGTAGATAAGTGGTTTGTAAGTTTAGGGACTGATGACCCCATAGTTAAGTCCCATAAGCTTATCAAACATTTGAACATTTTGAGGCATTCTTTTTTTCCTCGTTCCATTTGAGAGTGGAATAGGAAAGGAAATGCCTAGTAGTGGTACAGTGTACCCTCCGCCACGCACCTTACGGTGAATTGCGGAGTATGTAGGTAGATGTAGAAATTTCTCATTTAGCTGCTACTAAATGAATACGACACACTTTTTTCAAACAGTGTCCATTTATGTCAATGACTGTACCTACTAAATTATTTCGTTGTACGACTTATAGTTCGGGGGGTATGACGTCACAACCCGTGGGAAACTGCCGTATCACGTTTGTTCGTATTTTATGCGCCGCCGTATCTTGCAGTGAAACGTTTGACATACGATCTTCAAAATCAGAGGAAAGTCACTGCCTAAGCAAAATTTTGTACGGTCATAGCTGAAAGTGCTTTCCTACGAACTTCGACTAATTTTCTGGTTTTACTCAGATATTGATGAAATTTTACAGACTTATTCTTCAAAACAAGAGCAACATCGGCGTCTACCAAAGATTTCGCACGGCGCATGGCGGAAAGTACCTTGCAATTGACTTAGGCACCATTTTACTCGTCACCATGAAAGTTCAGAATGTTGCATAGCTCGTGGGACTTAACTGTGGGTCATCAGTCCCTAAACTTACAAACTACTTATGAACTAACTAATACTAAAGACGGCACAAATATCCAAGCCCGATGGGGGATTCGAAACCCGGACCGTAGTGGCCGTGCAGAATGTGACTGGTGCGCCGCAGACCGCTTGGCCACCGCGGCCGGCCACTATGAAATCTAACGAAGTTAAGCCCTTTGTACACGGCAAGTGAGAGCTTACGAGATTACCCATGATGCACCGGTGACGCCGTCCGCGTACAGTGTAGACGCGTCCACTTGCACAAGACGCTCGCATACGATCGCTAGCAGGCGGAACAGGGTGGGTCCTATTCTCACGAGTATGGAAGACCTTCGCGCATGCACAGACGACCGAATGGTGAACCTAGCTGACAAACGAAGCCAAGTCGCGAATTTATTTGAGAATGTGTACTTGTCTTGTGGTGTCGCACAAGTCTAAAGTGCGCGCCACCTACTTTCGCCGCGCGCCGCCATGCACGCACGGCGCGGCGTTGTTACGACGACAGCCACGAGCGCCCTCTGCTGCAACTCCGCTCGTGGCTACCACTGAACGACATCGTTCACTTGGGACTGAGATAGGAACCAGTTAAGACCTTCGGAATCTGATAGGCACCAGTGAAGACTTTGTTATCGTACAGGCACTAGGCAGGCCTCTAACAACTATGTATCAGCATTCTGCCGTACTGATCTCTGTAAAAGTTAAGTATTGTATAAATTCTGTTCAATATATATCTCGTTCTAATTTACTCTAGTGTTTCTAGTTTCTGGCTGCTCCCCTCCGTACCTGCACCAGCGTGCTATCTTTATTACTGTGTCGGACTCATTCCACTCGGCCACCGACACCTACGACGGAAACGAGACACAAAAGCGGCGACGAGGCTGGGACACAAAAGTGGCGACGAGGAGTGATAGACGAACCGTGGACCAGCCCGCTTGCAGCAGCCAGACAGCAGCAGTCGGAGCACGCAGAAATTGCTCCCGCCCACCCACCCTTATTATAAGATTTTGGGGGAACATTTTGTTACGTGTTTGGTGGACTTTTTTGTTGCAGAGCTTCCGCTTTCATATTGCATTTGTGTTTTGTTCTCATTTACTTGTATGCGCGGCGCCTAATCCGTCAGCATGGCCACTACCCCGAACCCAAACTTAATGGAAATTATTCAGTTACAGACGGCGCAAATCACTCAACTCCTGCAGGCCGTGTCGCAGTTGACGGCACAGGCCGCTCACCAACAACAACAGCCGCCGCTTCAGCAGCCCACACCTGCCGCCGCAACGCTTCCTACATTTCGCCAGTACAACGAACGTGAGGAAGAATGGAGCGACTACTTCGCACAGTTTCAAGAACTCGTCGCGGCTCATCAAATAACAGGTCAGACAGTTAAGCATCTTTCATTGTCCGTGGCGGGCACCAAAACATTCGTATTACTGCAGAAACTATTCCCTCACGCATCTCCTCGTGAGGTAGACTTTGAACAAATAGTACAGGCACTAAATGCTCATTATGAGAGAAAACTTCTCGTAGCTGCGGCACGGTACCGATTTTTCAGACTTAAAAAATTACCTGAGCAGTCACACCAGGAATGAATTACGCAGTTGAAGGGCTTAACCCGCAAATGTAAATTTACTCACTTTCGTATAGTGACGTGATGTTGAGGGATGCGATTACGCAGAACATTCAGGACCCCAGAATTAGGGCAGCAATTCTAAAACAGTCTGACTCCTCATTAGACAGTGTACTGCAGCTTATAGATGCGCATGATACTTTTGACTTACCAGACGTAGAAATGCAAAGCCACAGTGTAAATTCAGTGCGCCGTAACAGACGCTTTCCTAGCCGTAGTTCTCAGTGTAACACTAGTGATTCTTACAATAGTACAGGCCGTACTGAACAGACAGTGAACAGTAGCCAGAGTAAAAGTGCGACGCAAAGGTCGCCCCGTAGTGTTAGACACAGTACTTTGAATAACGGGCGCCAACGCTCATTTCATAAAAATGTTCGTAAGTCTTGCCCCCAGTGTGTATCTCGCCACAAACGTGCTCAGTGCCCAAGTCGCAACGCAACTTGTTATCAATGTGGCAAAATAGGACATGTACAAACAGTGTGTATGCAGACTAAAAATTCTAAGAACGGCGCTGTTCGGAACAGTGCCTTGCAGAGTGCTAGAACAGTTCACACAGTAAATGTTATACACGTTGTGGATTTGAACAGTGCTTCTGTTGATTCCCAAATGCAAGACAATTTTTCTGCGCCCACTGCAAAACTATATAGTGAGCCACGTAGCAAGCGCCGACGAGCGCGTAAAACAGTGCAACGGAAAAGGGTTCGGGACAAGCAAAATGACTATGTACAGTGCAATCCTGTAGTGAACCTAGTGCCTTCTGCACCTTCTTATTGTAAAAGTGCCCAGTACTGTGTAGCTAGTGACAGTAGACATCAAGTAGCTACTCAAAAGTGTAGTGCAGTAGTTAGTAAATCTCGAGTAGCTTCGCTTGCTTGCGCGGACGCCGATCCGGCGGTAGTGCCATCTAGTGACAGTGATATTAATCTATGTGCCGATCCTGCACCGCTTACTTCACTACGCAGCCCGCGCATGCGCAGCAAACAAGCTGTATTAGACGTTGCCCACATTCGCGCAACTGTCGAGCGCCGCAAGCAAAAACTTTTTGTGGCTCTTTACATAGACAATAACACTGTGCAATTTCAGCTTGATATTGGTTCCGCTGTCACTTTAATGAATAAAGAGACATATGAACGTCTGGGTTCGCCAAAATTGTCGCCGTCACAGCAAGTGCTAACAGCTTATACTGGTCAAAATATTCCCATGCTAGGAACGTGTAGCCTGCCTGCCTCTTTTCAAGATGTAACAAAAACAGTTGCTTTTGTAGTTCTTCAGGCAAAATCTACGCATAATATTTTTGGACTAGATGCATTCGATTTATTTGGTTTATCAATTCAAAGAGACGTGCTTCAAATTTCGTCAATAGTGCCTCAGGATAAAATCAATGCATTGTGTGACAAATATAGTGACTTGTTTTCGCCGGAACTAGGTTGTGCTAAAGACTTCGTGGCACATGTAACTTTAAAAGAATCTGCAGTTCCAAAATTTCGTAAAACTAGATCAGTGCCTATCGCAATTCGTGATAATGTTGCTGCAGAACTTAAACGTTGGCAAGATAGTGGTGTGATTTCTACTGTTTCTGTGAGTCAGTGGACCTCGCCTATAGTAATTATACCCAAGCCGTCAGGAAAACTTCGTCTCTGTGCGGACTTCAAATCAACAGTGAACAGTCAAACAATTGTAGACACTTACCCCCTGCCAAGACCAGAGGAACAGATGGACAAATTAGGACAGTCTCGCTTCTTTTCTAAGATTGATTTAGCAGAGGCATACTTACAGATTCCACTTGATGACGAGTCAAAAAAGTTTTTCGTCATTAATACTCACATGGGCCTTTTTCAATTTCAACGCCTACCCTTTGGCAGTTCTTCCGCCCCCGCTATTTTTCAGCGTTTTTTGGAACAGCTGAAAGTTGCTGTACCGTGTTGCTCGAACTATTTAGATGATATTGTGGTATCCGGACGTACAGTTGAAGAACATTTAGCAAACCTGGAGTGCCTTTTCAAAGTTTTGACTGCAGCAGGTCTACGTTGTAATAAAGCAAAGTGTTCGTTTTTTCAAACTGAAATAGAGTACCTAGGCCATGTGATTAATGCCCAAGGAATCCATCCCTTACAGTCACATCTTCGAGCAATCAAAGACTTGCCTCCTCCTAAGAATGTGCAGGAATTGCAAGCAGTAATGGGAAAGCTTAACTACTATTTCAGATTTATTCCCAATGCCTCTCAGATTGCAGCTCCACTGCATCGCTTATGTAGGAAGAATGTTCCTTTTGTATGGTCCAAAGATTGTCAGGTTGCCTTTGACAAATTAAAGTCTGCACTACTCAGTGATGCATGTTTGATTCCCTTTGACCCACAGAAGCCTGTAGTGCTAGCAGTTGAAGCCTCGTCATACGGTCTAGGTGCAATTTTGCCGCATCGTATTGGTTCTCACGATCGTCCTATTGCCTTTGCATCCAAGTTACTGACGCCAACGCAACAGAATTACAGTCAGATAGAAAAGGAGGCCTTAGCAATCATTTACGGCGTCACAAAGTTTCATTTTTATCTCTATGGCAGGAAATTCTATTTCTTGACAGACCACAAGCCTCTAACGTCGTTGTTCTCACCCACAAAGCCAATTCCGCCACGAACCGCACAAAAACTTCAGAGATGGTCCTTGATATTGTCTAATTATCAGTATGAGATTTTGTACCGACCTAGCACTCAACATGCCAACGCAGACACACTTTCCCGACTTCCGGTTGGCCAGGATGTGTCATTTGATTCTTCGGAAATGGCATGTTGTCCGATAGACTCCAGAGATGCTTCCCCTGTCGCAGACTTCCCTTTGAACTCTCGTCGGGTTGCACAGGAAACAGCTGCGGATGCAGACCTCAGTGTGGTAGCACGTTTTATTGGTTCAGGTTGGCCTGCCAGAGGCAAAGACATTAATCGGCCTCTGGTTAGACGTTATTTTGCACAACGTCATGCATTATCTTTAAGTCAGGGTGTTCTGTTGTTACATACGGACAACGACCAAACAAGAGTGATTGTTCCTCGTTCCCTGCAATGAGAAGTGTTACGCCTCCTGCATCAAGGACATTGGGGTATTGTTAGGACAAATCAATTGGACAGACGTCATTGTACCTGGGTTGGTATGGACGCCCTGATAGAGAGCATGACGTCACAGTGTACAGTTTGTGCAGAGCATCAGGCGGCTCCTCCGCAACGTTTCTCAGAATGGCCACGCCCCAAGCAACGTTTACATATTGACTTTGCCGGACCTTTCTGGAATACGCGCTGGTTAATTGTTGTAGACGCTTTCAGCAAGTTTCCTTTTGTGATTGCCATGAACTCAACGACGGCGTCTAGTACAATCAGTGCCTTAACGTCAGTGTTTTGCATCGAAGGTTTGCCTGAAACTATCGTCAGTGAAAATGGAACTCAGTTTGTTAGTGCGGAATTTCAACAGTTTTGTCGTGTGAATGGCATTCAGCATATAACCACCGCACCTTTTCACCCTCAGTCCAATGGTGAAGCAGAACGTTTCGTTCGAACATTGAAGTCTGACATGGAAAAGATGAAAGGTCAGCACTCCAGGCAGCAAGCTCTTCAAATTTTCCTGTCTACGTATCGGTGCATGCCACGTGACGGCCCGTCTCCTGCCGAGCTGCTACACGGCCGCCGTCACCGCACTCTCCTTCACCTGCTGCAGCCTCCCACGCACCGAGTCGGTTCGTATGGCGCTACGCGTTTTCAGGTTTCCACGCCGGTGCTGTACAGGGTGTTTGCTGGCAACAAGACAAGATGGACGCCGGGCACCATTCAGCCCGTGCTCGGTCGCAATATGTATGTTGTACGTTCTTCCACAGGGTCGGAGCTGCGGCGCCATGCAAACCAATTGCGCCTGCACAAGCCGCGCGATCCTGTCTCGGGTTTCTTGATTCCAGACCCAGTTCACCGCCAGGGAGCACAGCCACATCGTTCGTCCCCGGACTACGAGATCCCTATGGACGTCGCCGCACCTCCGCTGTCGCCGCCGCAGATGACAGCGTCACCGAGAGGGACTCCGGGATCGTGCGGGCCCCCCCAGCTTGGGCCACGCACCTCAGAAGATGACCTGCTTCCTCTGGGCGGGGGTGTGCGCCCTTCCCCAAGTTTCAGCGGGTTACCTGGAGGATCGCAAGGCGGATGCCGGGGCGCGGACGGCGTCTCGATCCCAGGCTCAGCTACGACGCCCGTCCCACCAGTGACGCCCTCGCCCAGGCCCTCAGCCCTACGCCACGGAATGCACCAGTCGGAGTTGTCCTTAGTATAAGTTAGTTAGATGAAGTGGTTTGTAAGTCTAGGGACCGATGACCTAAGCAGTTAGGTCTCATAAGAACTCACACCCATTTGAACATTCTTTGATCATGTGGTACACAGCTTTTCCAGTTCAATTGGCGTAAATTTACACTGACAACAATAGTACTGTTAGTCGGATCTTGTGACTTTCGTTTTCGAAATACTTCTCCAGCACTAATTGAAGTTCATTATATACATATATTGTGTATATAACGAGATATTGGTATGCGCTGGCTCACAAGTCCAACTTACGGAGTGGTTGCTCAATATTCGCAACTGCCGGATGGAAATACTAGGCCAGTAAATCTGTATGCTTCGTACATCGTCTTCTACGGACTCCAGGCTCAAGAAGGCGTAGTATTGGGAGGGGATCTTGCAAAATATGGAAAGGCTAGTGATTAGTCGTATAACATAAGTATACCTAAATTTTAATTAAATTTTGTGTTTCGGTTTCGGTCGAAACTAGAAGAACCGGAAATTCGATTACTGTTTCTGTTTCGGACGCAAAATATGTTTCGGTCGAAATAATAGCAATAAAAAACCGAAAATCGGTCATTTAAAAAACCGGTTATCTTGAGCAACTTTTACAGTGCGGTTAAACTGGAGATGAAAGAACTGGTGTAACCGAAAACCGGTTGTTCCAGCAATAACCGACATCCCTTGCTTTGACGTCCAGTTCTAAACAGCCCGTCGAAAGGACGACGATCTGTAACGACCCACAAGAGGCTGGAAAAGCGCGTTGTGAGCGGCGAATCCGGTGAGGAGGAGGAGACTATTGCGAAGAAGGCCACGCACGGCAGTAAAGGACAGGCCAGAGCATACTGTCTGTGGACGGAGCTCCGGTAGGTTTGAACAACATCGCATAGTCATCTTTGTTGAATACAGGGTATTACATTGATGTACACATATTTGTAAGTCTATGTAGACGCATGTTCCCTTCCGACAAAATAGCACTGCTAGTGATGGTAGACTTTTAGTGCTTTTCTAGGAACTGTGTTGTGTAAAACGGTAGTTGGCTCAACTTCAGTGAAAGAGAGAGTGGGAACGAGGAAGGGATCACATCACTGGTGTAAAAATAGAGCTACGCAATTTCAGTAACGTCAAGAATAATGTAGCTAACAATGCAAGTTCATTTATTTATTTATTTTATTTATTTGGTTATTTAACCTGACCAGATTAGGGCCATAGGGCCCTCTCTTACATCTGATCAGGAACAACATAAACAGGATTTCATTACAAAAAACACTGCATTAATAATATTAAATAATAACAATATATGATAGTACTAATAATAATAATGATAATAATAACACAAAAAGTAGTACTAATAATAACAAGAGATATTCACATTTGAATTAAGTTTAAAATACACAGAAGAGAGAAAATGGTTAGTGAAAGAGGAGAAGATTGAAAAATGACAGTGCTAATGGATGTGAGGAAGTGGAGACATATATGAATGGAGATCTCTGCTGGCGAAAGGAAAGGGAAACATTTATGGGGGGAGGAGGAATTGACAACAGTGGGCTACAGACTGGTAAGTGGCTATTGTGACAGAAGGTGAACCCTTAGTTGTCTTTTAAAGTTTTGAATTGATTTTATTTCTCTTAACTTTTGAGGAAGATTGTTCCACAGACGTGTTCCCGATACAGAAAATGATTTGGAGAAGATTGCAGTGTTATGTGAAGGTAGAGAGAGAGTTTTATTTTGGTAAGAGCGTGTGTTTCTGCTGTGCTGTTCAGATAGTAATATAGTCGTTGAGGATAAGTATGAAGGTTTGCAATGATTGAGAAAGCGATGCAGCAAACATAGTGTACGATAGCTTCGACGCTTATCTGCACGTAGCCAAGATAACTGCTGGTATGCGGGACTGACATGGTCGTAGAAACGTAAGTTGCAAATGTATCGGATACAAGAATTCATCGCCAGGTCCAGCCTACGTGAGTTTTCGTGTGATAGTCCTTGCAGAATAGCATCACCATAATCTAAATTGGGAAGTATTAATGTCTCAACGAGCTTCTTTTTCAGCTGTAAAGGAAATGCTTTTTTATATTTCTGCAGTGAATGAAGTGATGCATATACCTTCTTACAGACTCTCGTTGTGTGCTCTGTCCAGTCTAAGTGCTGATCAAATATTACTCCTAAGTTCTTTGCTGAATGAGAGAAGCGTATTTGTGTGTCGTTCAGTATTAAAGGTGGAATAGTTTCTCTGAACTGTGGAGTGATAAGTCTTTTATGGGCCACTAAGATTGCCTGTGTTTTTGATGGATTCAGTATCAATCCCATGCCATGTGCTCATCTTGATAGTGAAAGTAAGTCTGCGTTTACTTGCTGGATGGCTGTGCTTAGGTTTTTAGGACATTCACTGAGATATAATTGTAAGTCATCAGCGTATAGATGGTATTTACAGTGGGACAGAACAGTGGACACATCATTAACATATAGAGAGAAGAGTAACGGCCCCAGTACAGATCCTTGTGGAACCCCTGATACAACATCCCTCCCTTTTGACCTATTTTTTGCTGTTATCACACACTGTTTACAGGTGGTGAGGTATGAGTGGAACCACTCAATAGCACTTGTAGAGAAATTTAGGTTAGATAGTTTAGATAGTAAAATGTCAAAATCGACATTGTCGAAAGCTTTGCTAAAATCGAAAAGACACATAATTGTCGCCTGTTGGTTATCCATAGCATGCTTGAGATCGTCTGTAACTTTTATAAGAGCAGTCGTGGTGCTGCGATTTTGGCGGAAACCCGATTGATATTCGTCTAGTAGGTCGTGTGATGTTAAATAGCTAGTTATCTGCTCATGGACTATATATTCCAAGGCCTTGGATAGTGATGGCAGGATGCAAATAGGTCTGTAGTCGGAAACGTTTGTGGCAGATTCCTTTTTTGGTAATGGTTTAATAAGACCATGCTTCCATACTGTTGGGAAGATACTGGAAGTCAGAGAATTGTTAAAGATGTCAGTTATAATTTGTAGTAGCGGGTCGATGACACTACTAATCATGAGTACATTAATATTATCATGCCCTGCAGCTGCTGAACGAATTCGCAAAATCGATTTCCTGACTGTGTTTGGACTTACCGGCTTGAGAGAAAATTTTTGGTTCGTATCAGCCACCGACATTTTAAGGGAATTAATAGTTTGCGTCTTTGTGCGTTGGTCCATTACAAATGTCGGTGTGGTAAAATGCTCGTTAAGATCTTCTATAGGAACTACAGGTTCGGTAGCAGATTTTGATTTGCCAATTCCTAGACCTCGTAATTTTTTCCATAGGATGGCAGGTCTGTGAAGGTCTTTGGTTAACGAGTGAGCGTGCCTGAGTTTCGCATTTCTCACCGATTGACTAACACGGTTTCGTTGTTTCTTGTAGGCGAGTTGATTTTCAGAGGTCGGGTGCCGCTTGTATTCCCTGTGTGCTGCGTCTCTGACGCTCATCAGGTGTTTGATGTCGTCTGTAAGCCACGGTGCAGGCTTTCTCTTTACTTTTCTTGTTTTAAGGGGAGCATGTTTGTCATACAATTTGGTTAATTTATTAGTGAAGTCACATACTTGCATATTAACGTTGCGATTGTTTCCTGTTGGTATCAGCCACGAAATATCATAGGCATCTGCTGCAAGCTCAGTCATATTCATATGCTTAAGATCTCTAAAAGTCGTCACTTGCGATGTATTCTTAGGGCACTTCAGTGAATAGGACATGAGTATAATATCGAGGGAAGATAATCCAGGAGCAGAGATCTGATCTGAGCGGATTACTCTGTTTGGAGACTTGGTTGCAAGGATATCAATAAGTGTATGAGTGTCTGCTGTATGGTGGGTCGGCCCAAGTGGAACCAATGAAAGGTTTGAGGAGGAAAGTATGCGAGTGAATTTTGACGCAGAAGGACTCTTTTGTAAGAAATTTATGTTTACATCTCCAGCTATAACTACGTGTTCATACGAGGGTGAAAAACTTGACAGAGCAGATTCAAAACTTGAGAGTTGCCCAACCTTTGGTGGATTGTATATTACGCAGATCAGACATTTCCTATGGAAAGCCTTAATTTCTACGAACATGTATTCGGACTGTTTTTCTTCGTTTTTGGACGAGTGGACAATTTTAGGATAAAGGTTTGCCCGAATATATGCTGCAACTCCGCCACCTCGTTTGTTACATCTGTCATGTCTCAGGAAAATGTAATCGTCACGAAGAGCTACAGAGTTAGAGGGTATGCTCGGCTTTAGCCATGTCTCTGATAGAAGTATAACGTGAAAACCGAGGTCTTGGAATATGCAGTGGAATTCAGTCAGGTGCGCTGATAGGGACTGGACATTTGCATGAGCAATCTGTAGCATTGAGAAGTCGCCTGCGGTTTTCGCTAACAGGCTGGACGTGGAAGGCACAGCTGTCGAGGAGGGAGGCGCCTTGGCGCGCCCGTTGGAATGCGGAAGGGAGTGGGAGGGGGAGGGGGAGGAGAAAGCGGCAGCGGCGGCGGCAGCGGCCAGGGTGGCCGACAAAGAGGGAGGGAGGGTCAAGGTCGGACACACCTGCCGGCACAAACAGTGCAGGCTGCAGGTGCGGGGGTTCGCCAGAGAGCGCTAAAACACTTGGATGGAGTAGGCACTGTTAATTATTGGAGAAGCGATGGTAGAAAGAGCGATTCTACTGAAAATAACAATGTAATAGTAGTATGAGGAACAGATTGTACTTGCACAGTAATGAAATAATACAAATAAAACGATAATCCAGTCATGCATATGAATGAGGTGGTTTCGAAATGAAAAGTGTCAGAGCTAAAAATGAAAGGAGGGATTGAAAAAATTCGTCAAGAGATTAGAGAATTTAGGACTGGTAGGCAGCAAGTGCGAACACCTTTCAATAGCAAGAAAATAACCTCACTCTACATCTACATCTACATACATACTCCGCAATTCACCGTAAGGTGGGTGATGGAGGGTACACTGTACCACTACTAGGCATTTCCTTTCCTATTCCACTCCCAAATTAAACGAGGAAAAAAAGTATGCCTATATGCCTCCGTACGAGCCCTAATTTTTCTTATCTTGTCTTTGTGATCTTTACGCGAAATGGAAGTAGGCGGCAGCAAGATCGTACTATACTCAGCTTCAAATTCCGGCCCTCTAAATTTCCTCAACAGAAATTCACGAAACGAACGTCGTCTTTCTTCCAGCGATCCCCAATTGAGTTGCCGGAGCATATCCGTGACACTCGCGCATTGGTCGAACCTACCGCTAACAAATCTAGCTGTTCGTCTCTGAACCGCCACTATGTCTTCCTTTAAACTGATCTGCTGCGGGTCCCAAACACTTGAGCAATACTCAAGCGTTTTATACCCGGTCTCCTTTACAGGTGAAGTACATCTTCCCAAAATTCTCCCAGTAAACCGAAGTCGGCTGTCCGCCGTACTCACATCTGTCCTTACATGCTCGTTCCATTTCATATCGCTCTGCGAGGTTACGCCTAGAAATTTGAACGAGGCGACAGCATCAAGAAGCTCACTGCTAATGCTGTATTCGAACATTATGGGATTGTTTTTTCTACTCATGCGCATCACCTTACATTTTTCTACATTGAGAGCTAGCTGCCAATCTTCGCACCAACTAGAGATTTTGTCTAAGTCATCCTGTATGCTATTACAGTCAGTTACAGACGACGCCGTCCCATACACCACAGCATCATCAGCAAACAGCCGTAAATTACAACTTACTCTGTCCATCAGATCATTTATATAGACAGAAAATAATAGCGGTCCTATCACACTCCCCTGGGGCACGCCTGACGATACACTCGTCTCTGATGAACACTCGCCGTCGACAACAACGTACTGCGTTCTATTACTTAGGAAGTCTTCCAGCCAGTCACAAATCTGTGAACCTATTCCATAAGCTCGTATCTTCGTTAGCAGTCTGCAGTGTGGCACCGCGTCGAACGCCTTTTTGAAGTCGAGAAAAACACAATCCGCTTGTTGCCCTTCATCCATGGCTCGCGAAATGTCATGTGAGAAAAGGGCAAGCTGAGTTTCACATGAACGATGTTTCCTAAACCCGTGCTGATTGATGGAAAGAAGCTTTCCGTTTCAAGAAAATTTACTATATTCCAACTGAGAATATGCTCCAAAATTCTACATGAAACTGATGTAATTGTGTGGGTCAGTTCTCTTTCCTTTCTTATAAACGGGAGGAACTTTGCGCTGATTTAAAGATTCGCGATAAATGGAAGCTAAATAGGGGGCCAATGCCGTGGAATAGTCTTTGTAAAACCGAACTGGTATTCCATCCGGACCAGCAGACTTTTTCGTATTTAGCTCTCTCAGCTGCTTCTCTACGCCGGAAATACCTATTGCTATGTTCCATAATTCGGAATTAGTACGTTGATCAAATGATGATACACTTGTGCGGTCCTCCTGTGTGAAAGATTTCTTAAAGGTTAAATTTAGAACTTCAGCTTTCCGTTTGCTTTCTTCTATTACTGCCCCGGAATGATCAACGAGTGACTGAACAGTGGGCTTTGACCCGCATATCGATTTTATATAGGACCAGAAATTTTTGGGTTCTCGGAAAGATCTTTTGCTAAGGAATGGCTGTGATAATTATTGTATGCTCCGCGCATCGATCTTTTTATAGACGCACGAATCTGTAACTTTTGCCTGTCATCATTTGCGTGTTCTTTTTTGAATCGTGAGTGCAACAGCCTTTGCTTTCTCAGCAGCTTTCTAACATTATTATTATACCACGGTGGATCTTTTCCATCCTTAATCGTCTTTACTGGCACATATTTCTCTAACCCTTTATTAACAATGCACTTAAATTTAGTACACAATTCCTCTACATCCATAGTTCCGGAAATTAATCGATGCCCATTCATTTTCATAGTGCGATCGTAACATTTGCTTATCGGCTCTTCCCAACAAAAACACGCTCCTAGCCTTCTTGATTGGTTTATGAACATTGGTCACCATCGATGCTATGACGATATCATGATCACTAATTCCTATCTCTACACAGACATCGTTAATAATATCAGGCGTATTTGTGGCTATAAGGTCTAGAATATTTCCGTTGCATGTGGGTTGTCGGTTTAACTGCTCAAGGCAGTTTTCGGAGAATGTGTCCGAGAGTAGCTCGCAAGACTGCTTGTCTGTACCGCCTGAAATGTAACTAGCGAGGTCCCAATGCTGATATTTCAGAGATACTGAACTGGGTAGTAGAGGGACAGTGATTTGTGTTGTGGATTGTGTGAGCATGAAAGTTGGCGAGCATTGTCCCGACTCGAGGAATACACGTCAGCGTAGCTTTGAAGGAATTCGTCTCTACGATGTTGAGTAGATGAGACATTCCAAGTGCGGAGGGATAGGAAACGTTTACTAATATTTTATGGAACTTTTCCAAGGAAACCACATAAGATTAAATATTCATAATTGTGGTCCTTCTCCAGCAGAAGTTGGTAGTTTTGCCATATTCTCCACTTTCGGAAGAATGTAGGTTCGAAATAGGTGGAGGTCTGGGCAATAAATTTCTTACCTTTTACCTGGAATGAAGAAGATCCCTCCCACACAAGTAAATATCAAACGCGAGAGCGAAAATGGTTCAGGTCATCCCTGCTCTCAATAAGATTCACACGGCAGGTGCCATTGAAAATAGACCTGGGTCTCTGGCGTGTGTAGCAGGTTTGTGGTTCACTTATAGTGATGATTTGGAGAATGGATATTTCGCCGCGGCAGAATAGCAGTGCGCACTGAGTCGTCCTACTGCGGTGCGCGCGGCTGTTCGCCGTTGTGGGTTCGAGTCCTCCCTCGGACATGCCTCTTTGTGTTGACCTCAGCTTTAGTTACTTTACGTTCTGTAAGTTCTTTGTAAGCCTAGGTACTGATGACCAATATAGTTAAGTCTCCTAGATCTAAAAACATTTGAACGTTTCATTTGAGTGGAAATATCCGGTATAGAAATTAATACGATTCTATTTTAAAATACACTGTCTCGAATGCAACCGGTTTCAGCCTGCATGTGAGACCATCTTCAACGCCAGCCATGGCAGCCCATCGTGGGAAGGTGAGGAAACGTTGACCGTGGATATCAATCATTGATATGAATTCCGGGAACACAGAAACTGCGATTATTCAGTGCCTTTACAGAAGACTCGCCCGCCGGACTCTAGAGGCCCACAGCCTCGGCTGGGGAGCGGGGCGGCCTGGACGTACCTGCGGCCGCGCAGGCGCAGGCGGCGCTCTGCTGGCGCGGGCGCGGGCGCGGGCGTGCTTCTGCCGCCTGCTGGCCGCACCCAAGCAAAGGCGGCTGCGTGTCGACTGTCCGAGGCAACGCGCAGATGCTGGTGTAGCTCACAAAAGCACAGTGTCATTGCGTTCTTTTACTTACCAACAAAAATTAACATCAACTTATAATAACGAGAGTGTATTTTGATACCGTCAAAGTCCATATGTATCTTCCATTGGCGGTTGATGTATCTACAACATTAACACATTAAAGATCATTAATGTAGTTTCGTCTAAACAAGTCACCCCTCTTACCAGCAGCTAAATCCAGTACTTTTTCTCACAACAAATACCTGATAGTGGCAGTTTTCACCTTGACCAGAGCAATGTTTCACGATGTAAATGCTTCAGAAACAGCCAGTACGTTTTATCTCCAGTTTCTGAGCCACGGGATAACAAGGTGACGGCGGTATCGAATGAACAGTGGCGAGGTCCACAGCGTTGCTGAATTGAATGTGTTACCCACGGAGTCAACTTCGTCCTGTAGTCGCCCTAGTGCCTGATTCCACCCCAGGCTGTGAGCATTCAGACCACTCTGTGGCAGTGGCCTGTCCACCACCATCGCCTCCGTCGACGTACCCTCTACTGTTCTCGCACTCCATCTGTCTCTCAGCATCAAGGAAGCCTACAACTGCACACGATATTCCGGTCTCCTTTGCAAGTTCCAGACTTATGCCCTTATTAATTAGCGCATGTCGTGGCTTTCTCTCCCCACCCTCGGCGCCTACGTCACTGTCGACAACTGCGGCTCCCGCTTGTCCTCGCCTACACCGGGGCCCCCAGGGCTCCATCCTGTCGCCTGTGCTTCGCCTCGCTTACTTGGCAGGCAGGCAGCAGCCCCAGCCTCCTGTCCATCTCCTGCAGCACACTTCACCTATCTTCCCCTCCCTCTGTCGCCCGCTCCCAGCACCTTCTACCGTCTCACCTTTCCTATTTGCATGCAGTGCAATATGTTGCTCTACTGGCTCTTGAAATATGTGGCCAAAAACCAATCTTCTTAGCGTCGGAATATTAAGCCACCAATTGATGCCAGTAGTTACAACAGGAACAATATTTCATCCGAAGCCATATTACGATCTTCTTGTAGGTAAAGGCCTCCAGAAACAAAGGCACCTCAGTACATTCTACGACTGCAGCTGCTCGCTGTCACGCACTCCCTTGCCACACACTGGCCACTGCGCCAGCCAACAACTTCCCGCGCTTTCCCACCTCTTCGCTCCCACACAGTCAGTATCCGTTACGTCGGGGATGCCCCCCCCCCCGTCTATTCTACTCCAGTACAAATTACAAAAGCCCTCAGTCAGAACCTCTACAAGTTTTTCAGCATACACAAATATTAACACAAACATATTGCATTAACAATATTACTCATATATTTAACAAAACGCATTTTCTAATCTTCTTCAATATAAAAGGCCTTTTCAATGAACATAAGTATCAAATATACGTTACTATTGCATACATCAATATCTTGTACACAGTTTTTCCAATAATAAATTGAAACACAATGAAATAAATAAATCAAAAACTTAATTATGGTGTCACAAAGTGTTTATAACGCAATCAGTATCGTTTTGATTATCGTTTAATATTACCAGTGTTTGTACCCTTTGAATATATTTTCCAGCCTCCTTTTCGATCCAGGCTTTGGTCATAATGATTTTCTTCACTTATTTGCTTATTTAGAACTTTTTCTTTCCATTCCTAGTAATTCACTCAGAGTGTCAACAAGTTGTGTCTGATATACTTCCCAAAGATTAGTAATGCTTCTTTGTACGAAAAGTGTCGAAGCAGAGTACAACACATTATAGTATATTACAAGGTTTGCATCGGTATCTAGGTTCCTGGCGCACTTTCTGTTTCGTGCACATTAACGTATTTTTCTGCGAATGTTGACTCACATTAACGTCTGGAAAATGTCTCCTGTGAAACGCACAGGATTCTCGTCGTCGTACCGCTTTCCCCTACGAGCTTTTTACCGTTCAGTGGCATATTTCTGTACAATCCCCCTTACGAGAGAAAGGTGAAATCTGCGAGTGCCTTTTTTCACCCTGTTACAGACCCGTGGAGACCATGACTATTTTAAATGCACAAATCCTACATCTAAAAAAGGTATTACTTGTAGCATTTCACAGTCTTACGGACTGATACCACGAAGCTCAGTAACATGTCTCAACGGTCAGCTGAACCGATATTCGAACTGGTATCTACAATACAGTGCGCTTTCCTTATTTCGTCGCCAGTATTGCTGTTAGTCTGCTCTGTTTCAAACGTTAGCGGTGTGTGAGGCGTGGTCGACGTCAGCGCCTCTCTCTCACCGCACCACTTGATAGCCAGGATCTCGCCAGCGGGCGTACACCAGACTCTCCTCGTCTCAGCTTCTCCTGCAGGTTTGACATGTGGCGCCTGCTCTTACCAACAGCTCCACACGCGCCTGTTCTACTGTTACGAAGACGGCGTACCAACTATCGACAAACAGAATATGACACTATTTCGAATATGGTTCCATAAGAGTTGCCACTACGTAGCCTTTACCCCTAAATTGTGGAATCCAATTCCTGTTGTTGAGCCCGTATATACAATGAAATCCAAATTGTACCCACACTGACAGTCACACAATACAAATGTCTTTATCCGAGATCTACTTTGCTTTGGTGGAATATATTGCTTAAAAGATAATCGTCCTTTGAACAGCAAGCTACTTTGATAGTCCAGTCAAATGGTAGTTTGAAGTCGAAAAATTTGGTGTAATTGTTTTTAGTTGTCTAACTCATGTTTTTTTGGGCGCTGAACACGAATCTGAAGTTTTCGAACAAAAAGTCCCTCGGCAAATATGAGAAATCACCAAAAAAATCACTAAAAATCACATTGTTTTGCGGTTATCAACTTATAACTTATAAAGCAAGCTATTTACACAAAAAGTGGCCCAGTAGTAAAATAAAAACGAGGAAATTACCTACAATTTGGTTGGTTTCCACAAAAAACAGTGGTAAAATACCAGGAAAAACAGTCATTTTTGAAAACAGCAAAAAAAGAAAATATATAGCTTTTATTTCATGAAATGAAACATGATTGTAAATCCTTATAAAAGACACCGCCTGTTCTAATGATGACATCAAATTCGGGATCTCCTTATTGGCAAGCTACAATAAAGCTTGCCTGTAGGTGTAGAGGCTGGTCGAAGGAGTTCACAGTTGCTTTTTGATTCATTGATTTGCTCTGTTCTATGGATGCGACTAAAGCTGTATATATTGTATTGTGATCAGATGGTGGAGCGTTTATAAATGGTAGACAAGCAACATAGGTTGTATGAAAGGGGAGAGTACTTGATTTGCTCCATGAAGTCACTCCATCCTAGAATTCCAGGCACATCTTTTCACTTGCCATAAAGCCAAAGTAGATCTGATAAAGAGGGTAATATTGAATCAGGTGATACAAATAGCTGTTTCAGATCCTCAATGTTGATATTCTTTAACGCAAGAGAACGTGTCTTCTCGAAATGTTTTAAGGAAACAACTCCCATATCACCAATTAGTGGAGCTGGTATTGGTTTCTTTACTCGGAAAATTCTTTGATCCGGAGCAATGGCATTTCTAGGAGTAATCAAATGTATTCCTCCCACTGCATGGAAGGTATTTTATCGCCGGCCGCGGTGGCCGAGGAGACTGAGGCGCTCCAGTCACGGTCTACACGGCCACTACGGTCGGGGGTTCGAATCCCCCCCTCGGGCATGGATATTTGTGCCGTCCTAGTTCGTAAGTAGTTCATAAGTAGTTTGTAAGTTTAGGGACTGATGACCTCGTAGTTAAGTCCCATAAGCTTAACAAACATTTGAACATTTTTATTTTTGAAGGTATTTTATCCATGCAATGTACGTGTGTTAAAATCAGCGTTGTCATGAAGAAATTGATGGAAAGCTGTCGGATCTATATGTAGTGGTGACCTCATGATTGCTGACACTTCAAGACGAACAGCTTCTTAATAAGAGGCGCAAAATCGCCAGGATGACACAACATCAATCAGTTTTCGTGATCCAGACATCTTATAAAAGAAAGCTGATAGCCCAATTTGTAACGGGGAAAGGAAATAAGTTGGCCTGACAGCACTAACAACACTGTGAGAAACGGCTAAAACCTTTCTTTTCCACTTGCCAGTGCTTGTTCGCTTCTTCTTGAGTATCAGTCTTTCCAAGAAAACTTTGAGAACCTCCAGGACAAGGTTTTCATTTTCGTCCACGAAAGAGTCTGGAGGAGGATAGTCGCCCATAGCATGCGGTATTGATCGTATCTCTTCAAGAATTACTTCAGCTGTTGTCTAAAGTAATCGAAGACGTTCTTCCCGTTCTGACGAACGTCTTTCCATGTACCACGCTCCAGTCAAAATCTTATGGCCTGTGTTTTTGAAACACACGACTGTATTCTGTTCGATCTTTGATATGATAATATCTTCACTATATCTATCCAATAAATGTCGTATTACAGTTCTTCTTTCAGGAATTAAGTTGCCGTCTATCTGAGTTATTAGCTGATCTAATGAAAACTGACATTCCTCGTCATTCCTTTCCATAAAATTAAAAACGTCATAGCCCTCTGAATCTCTTCAGCATAAGGGCCAATGGTTTTCTTTTTATCAGCCTTGGACCTACTAATGTAAAGATTGTTTAAACATTTACCATGGTACTTACAGTCAGCAGCCACCATGCCTGTTATCGGCTGGATCCTGTTAATAACTTCTGCACCGAAATCATCTCCACGTAGTTGAGCCTGTTTCATAACTGTGTCTTTCATATCAATTTTCTTCACCAGATGCACCAAATTACGTTGATGAGGTGGCAGTCGTTGTTGTGACCTTGAGTAATCTTCAGGAATACCTGTTCCACACACAAAACAACGTGTTTTGCAATGGAAATAGAGGATGATCTTAATTTTCCTGGAGATTTGCTTGGTTCAGCAGCTTTCTTTGAGTAGGCAGCTATCATTCTTTCATTTATGTAACTTTTCTGGCATGAAACATGTACGCTGACAGATATTTTACCCACTAAAACAGCCACCTTCCTATCTTTTTTTTTTTTTTTACTCCTTTTTCCTTGCACCCTCACCTAAATCTTTTTCACAAATAAAACACTTATCATTCGACATTGCGCCTCAACGAAAATATTGAAACATAGCTTCAATTCTTTGAGAGAAAGGGAAGTAACACGATCACGGCAGCGAACGTACACAAACTGGAGAATTGAGGACAGTTGGGTGTTTCGGCAGCAAGACCCCCCTCCCCCCCTTCGCCTGTCATAAACTTAAGGGCAGCGGCCGCAGAGGTGGGACGGAGAGGCGGGCCGCAGCCACAGGTAGACGGGCGGCGTGGGCGCAGCTGAGCGCGCAGAGGACGAGAGGGAGAGCCGCCGCCGTGGTTCGCGGGGGAAGCACGTTCAAAGGCGAGGGACTGCTGATGAAATAATACACCCGGAAAAAAAAGCTATTTTTTATTCTATTTTCCAAAATTTACTGATTTCACCGCTTTTTCAACACTGTTTTACGTGGAAACCATACGACGTAAAAAAATGTTACAGACATAAATTGTGGGTAATTTTCTCCTCTTCATTTTATTACTGGGCCACTTTTTGTTTAAATAGCTTGCTTTTCAGGTTATAAGCTGAAAACCACTGACAATTGTGATTTTTAGTTGTTTTTTGATGATTTCTCATATTTGCCGATGGAATTTTTGTTGGAAAACTTCAGATTCGTATTCAGCACTCAAAAAAAAAAAAAAAAAAACATAAAATAAGCCACTAAAAACAATTACACCAAATTTTTCGACTTTGAGGCCTTTTTGTGCACGATTTCACTGGACTATGATCCATACAAAGCTTGTGATGTGGACGAAATGAAAGTCGAAACGTCTCACGGACTTCGTCAACCAACGTCCTAATGTTAAACAGAGTGTCACCTCCGGTACGCATAGTGTTATCATTGAAGTGTTGCATTCTCAGAAGTATGAAAAAGCTGTCTCAGGACGCAATTTCGCTGAAAACTGGGATGTTCAAAAGCGTATCTTTGGACCAACAAGCACTTAATTTTAACAGCTGAACTTGTGCCATTATAAGGCAAATAGTAACAAAACAACACATTCTCAGAGAGCCTGAAACATTTCCCATGTGATCGTCAGCAGCACCTGTCTCTATTCGCAGCAAACGGCTCAGCGTAAACATATCCTATACATATTATAAATGCGAAAGTTTGTTTGTTTGTTACCGCATCACGCTAAAACTACAGCACTGATTTAGATGAAATTTCATATAGAGATTTCTTATGTCTCGGATTAGGACATAGGCTACTTTTACTACTGTTTATTACAAGTTATTTATTTGAAATATGTCCACAGAAATACGTAACGGTTGTAAGAAGCTTCTAATACAACAGCAGAACTGGTCTGTAGGGTATGTCATGTTTAGCCACGAGGGTTAACGCGTCATGTTATAAACACCCGTATCTTAGGCAATCATTCGTGTCCTGCTATAGTGAAATATTTTTCCTTTCTATTGTTATCATTTTACTTTCGAATATACAAAAAGATTATGGGATACTGCCAAAACGGCTTAACTAACATATAATTACATACACAAGAAATCTGAATGTTGGCGTTTATGGCGCGTTCATTTTCATTTATTGTAACAAATGAAAGAAGTGTAAATATAAATTGAAAAATATATGCTCTATGTACCATGGCAAGAAAAAACGTAGACTTTTGTGTAGAATGGGATCTAGATACCAAGCCCTATTTTGTGTACAAAGCGAGAACTGACACATATAAATAGCGTACGTAAACTGCAACGAAAGTAGTAGCAAACGCACTCAACAGATGGCAGGCGGTACGCTGCAGTTAACATATGAAACGTTGTGTGTTCCAGCCAACTGCAAAGATATATATTAATGTGAATGTCTGTTCGGTGCACGCTTATCACGTCCGAACCACAAAACGCAGATACTTAAATATTTGTACCGTTACTAATTTATACCTGATGAAGGTTTTAGGCACGGTTTCATAGCCATCTGATGGATATTTAGCAATTTGAAGAATATAACGCGAAATGCGGAACAATAGTTACTCTTTGAAAATTATATTTACTCTTTGAAAATGGTTTTATTGGTTGCATTGTTGCTTGAGGGTTGGTAATGATAAAAGGGTGGAGTATATTGGGATGGAAAGTTATCGGTGCATATAAAATTCTACGTGAGTGTGTGTTAATATTTCGCTCTGCAGCGAAAACTACACAACGCAAACGAATGGTCTGTGTGTAATTGTTGTCCGAAGTCTCCCGTTGTATACCATTGCAGTTCCATGCCGATAGCTATAAGGGGGTGGAAGATATGGTGGTTGAAAGTCGTCAAATTGTAAAAAAAATCTGACTGAATGCCAGCGATGACGTTTGCGACTCTACAGCAAGAAGGTTACATACAGCGAAACGTGATGCCACAGACCATATCTTTGGTCTATGTGTGCTACAATGTCTTCAGCTCTTTCTCTGTAAGGATAAGCATACGAATAAGGAAATATAAGATTAAATAAATAAAGCAGTAAAAAAGAAATTTCTTTTAATACGCCTTTTAAAAAAATTGGATTTAAGTTTCGCGCATTACATCAAGTGATCGATGTGTGATATTATTACAATCATTATTGTTGGTGATCGGATTCTTCGAAACAAGTGCATTTTTACCTATGAGTGGATCTACACTACTTACGCTCCTGATAAATAGATAATCAACCAACACGCGAGCGGAGCCGCGGGTTTAAGCTAGTTTTACTATATAACTGAAACACTCTGGATCACAGTTAACGGGATTACTCGTAGTTTCCGAATTCACGCTAAGGTGTTTGGTCACACAGGAGTAACTGCGCCGTCTACGCACGCTACATGAAACGAACAGGAATGAATACAGGAGTTTCAGCAAATATTGTTTTCTGGCTCAGCAGTATTTAATGAAAGAACAGTAATTGTTGCAGAAAGTACTTTTATTACTTTCATAAGAAAACCCAAGGATGTGTCTAAAACGATAAGACGAGGAACAACATGTTAGTATACAGCTGGAACGAAATCAACTTCATTCCGCTGTGCACTCCAGCGCCGTGACCACCACGCCACGTGAAGCAGAGCAGGGCATCCGTTAGTGAAGCGTGAGGGAGGCAGGTTGGTAATAACCGCCAACGTGCTGTTCCGCTGACACGGCAACTTTTGCCAAAGATGGGACTTACCAAAAAACCTGTGAGACGTCATTTGGACGTCAGTTTCCGGTAAGCAGTATGTGCCGGTGTGTTGTCCTCCTGGAGTGGCGAGGTGAAGGTGGCGGGTCTGCTAGGAGTAATGGGCCAGTATGTTACCACTGTCGCTTGCTGTTCTGCCGGGCCCGCTAAGTAATTGCTCGGCTTGTAGTCTCTCCCAGATGTTACTGACTGGCGATTGGGACTTGTGTTGCCGTTGTTACCCATAACTGAAGAGGCTCGCACAGGGAAAGCAGCGTGGTGGGCTGCGTCACAGCAGTTCTCCAAATGAAGACCGCTTGATCTCTGTCGTCGGTCACTTGGAGAATATTGGAAGACGTTGTGTGTGCGCTCAGGCGCGTCTGAACAGGCGGGCTCTGGCCTCGGGGCACAGTGTATTCACACAGACTGACGAAACGACCGCTCTTGTCAACTATATGCCATAATAGCAGGAATGAAGACTACTAAATTCAGATATTGACAGCAGATCAGACCCGATAACTGTTGATCAGAAGCATTTTTCCCCGAACGCGTGTCAGAAGCATTAATCAAGTAACAACAATAACGTCTGGCTAACAATTACATTATTTCAATTCTGCTTTAAGAAACAGCAGCTGAGACTGCATATGGTAGTGATAGCTACCAAATTTAAATGACGCCACAAAAACATTGCTCCCTACCAACTCGACCAGACGCTGCAACAAATTCCTCTCACGCAAGACCAATATCTGCATGGAGGTACTACTCTCACTCAGATACCATATGGAAAATGAGAAAGTAGAGGTTGAAATACTGAATTCGTTCTTCCCAAACCGCTTCACCACGTAAGATATTTCAGTAGTTTTTCCCTTCCAGTCACTGCACGAACGCTGAATTGGCAGATGTGCAAGGCATCCCAGAATAGAACACCAAATTCATTACAGCCTTTATGCAAATATTTTAGCTGTACTTCTAGCACCAGTATTCAGAGGTCTTTGCGTCAAGGAGTAGTACCTTTAAACTGAAAAAGAACGAAAGTCCATACATGTTTTGAATAAGCATCGAAGGAGATATGTACAAATTGGATGACAGGATCGGTTAAATGCGTCATTTCTACAATTATGCAGCATGATCTTTTCTCATGTATTATGTCACATTTCAGAATCATGTTCCCTGCCAAAAATCAATTATACTCAGCAAACACTGGTCTCACAAAGGTCGGCTTGAGTCGTTCTCTGTATGAGGTTGGCACCGGCTACACAACTGAAGCCAGGTTGATACTGTCTTCCTGGACTTCAGGAAGGCATTTCATACACTACTGTACCGTTCATTACTGCAATAAGTAGCAGCTCAGACTTATTCCTCAAATCGAGATTCTTGCAAGTAGAACACGTGTCGTCATTCATAACGAAAGAAGAAAAGAAAGTAGTAAAGCAAATTTCAAGAGTACCACAAGTTTGTTTACAGTATATAAAAAGGTTGTTAAAATTCCCTTAGCGCTACCTTCAGTGAGGATCTCCTCTCTAACTAAACTTAGAACGTAAGTGTAGATCAGACGTGGCTTACATTCAAAGTAATGATATCGACATCTGTTGTGAGATTAATACTAGATAAATTAACAGAAAAGGGAGATGACCCGCCATGGTACACAAATATGATTAGATAACTGTTATAAAAGCAAAGGAAAAAATGAATGCCAAATTTAAACTGGTAAACGTTTACAGTAACTCGAAATTTAGCTCATAGTAGTACCCACAACGAAAGCCTGACACGTAATTTGGCAGATATTCCTAAGAAGCTGTCGTCATATGTAAAGTATACTAGCGGTAAAACACAATCACTTCACTACGCGATAGCAATGGTTGTGCTACTGAAAGTTCTGTTAAAGCACAGTTTAAAAACAACAAAGAAGACGAAACAAATTCTCCAGAATGTGAATCAAGAAAACTGCCAGCATGCATGATTTGGAAATAGAAATTTCTTGAGAACTGAAGCAACGTAAATCACTAACCAAAGGGAAGTTTCCCGGTCCAGCGTGTATACCAGTTAGGTTTCTTTCAGAGTGTACTATCGCAGTAGCCCTACGCCTGGCTATCACATACTACCGCTCACTCAGGCGCAAGATCCGTACCCAAAGACTGGAAAGTTGCACAGGTCACTCCAATGGTGAAGACCGATAATACTGGTGACCCACTAAATTACAGGCTTATGTCAGTGACGTCGTGTTTCAGCTGCGTTTCACAGTATATAGTTTCCTCGGACACTATGAACTACCTAGAAGAGAACGACCTGCCGGCCGCGGGGGCCGAGGGGACTGAGGCGCTCCAGTCACGGTCTGCACGGCCACTACGGTCGGGGGTTCGAATGCCCCCTCGGGCATGGATATTTGTGCCGTCCTAGTTCATAAGTAGTTTGTAAGTTTAGGGACTGATGACCCCGTAGTTAAGTCCCATAAGCTTAACAAACATTTGAACATTTGAATAGAGAACGACCTTTTGACACATAGTTAAATGGATTCAGAACGTATCGTTCTTGTGTAACACAGCCTGCTGTTTACTCACATGATTTGATGGCTGCTATTGACAAGGGATGTCTGATAGAATTCCGTACTTCTGGAAGGCTTTTGACACTGTACCTCACAAGAATGTTCTGCTCAAATTGCTTGGTTATGGATTATCGCCACGGTTGCGCGGCTGGTTTCGCGGTTTCCTCTCAGAAAGGCTTTGGTACGTAGTAAGTGACAGAAAGTCATCACGCAAAAGAGAAGTCACACCTGCCGTTTCCCAGGGAAGTGTTATCGGGCCCCTACTCTACGTTTCCTTAATAAACTGTTTAGGAGAAAAACAGAGCAGCTCTCACAGACTACTGCCGGATAATGCTGTCGTTTTTTCGGTTACTGAAATCAACAGAAGACGTAACAGAGCTGCAAAATCATTTGGATAAGATTTTATTTACACAATAAATTATTGAAATCCACAGACAGTAAATTCAACTAAACAAATAGGAACTACAATTATGAATGAGTTTCATTGTAAAAAACACATAGGAAATATCTTAGGGAAAGCGAAAGAATTGCAACGTTTCATTCCCAGAAGACTTAGAAGATTCAAAAGTTCTACTAAAGAAACTGCCTACAATACAATTTACTAAACGGAAACTTGTAAAAGTTAACTCTTAGCTGGGAGCAGGATAACCCAGCAGTTGAGTCCCCTTTAAACACCCGACAACAACAACTTGTGCTTCCTGCTTTTAATTCAAATGTTTGTAAAACTATGGGACATAGCTGCTTGGTTTTTAGTCCCTAGCAAACAAAGTACTCAAACTAAGTTAAACTAACCTAAGGACAACACATACACGCATGTCCTAGAGGGGACTCGAACCCCTGACGGAAAACAGCCGCGCGCACCGCATCACGGCGCCTCAGTGCGCACGGCTATTCCGCCGCGGCTATTTTAGAGAATTCCTGCTCATCCCAGGATCTACACCAGTGGGACTCACTGTGGATATAATGTTCAGAGAATGGCAGCTCGTTTTGCATTCTCCCGATACAGGGGAGACAGTGTCACTGAGATGATGCACCAGATGAGGTGAAAAGCATTAAAGAAAAAACGTTACTTATTGCGGCGAGATCTATTTATTTCACCAAATTTCTATAGCGATTGCGAAAATACTTTGTTACTAGTCATCCACATACGGAGACATGAACTACATAACAAAATATTAAAAATCAAATCTAAAACGGAAAGATTCATTTGTGTCCTACTCCCGCGCGCTAATAGAAAATGGACCGGTGCAGTAATATCGTAAAAGCGGCTAGATGGGGCCTCTGCCATGCAGTTAGATATGAATTGCAGAGTATTTATGTAGATGTAAAATAATGTCCTCGTCCATAATGTCGGAAGTTCCATGAATCTCCTCGCCTAATATCAACTTATGAGAATTTACCAACCGTGGAAATGTCAGTAGCGAACTGCAGGAAGACCTGGGGCAAACTGGCGGACTGTCGAGTGTACACGGGGAAGAAACCTGCTATTGTACAGTTTCTCACCATTTACTGAAAACTATAAAAATGGGAAAAATCTAGTTGTCTCCATTTAGGCTGCCGTTAAGAGGTCGGATCAGGTAAACAGGCAGTATAAAAGATTGAAGCCGGACTCAGCTTCATTGGAATAAGCTGGAGGAAGCGCATTGCTTTCATCCGCTGAGACAGCGCCTGGAGGAGGCCGGCTGGTCAGGGCCAGAATAAGAGCGGTACGCCTTCTCAAGGGGCGGTCGCCGCGTCGCCGGAATGCTACGCAGGCGCTCAACAGACTGCGGTGTCAGAGGCTGCGAGAGCGGATTTGGCCATCTGGAAAATATGGACTGTTCAAGTTCCGACAGAGTACGTCCTGGAAGGAATTAGACAAGGCAATATTTCCATCCCTGGTGAAAAAGCAACAGTCAGGAAGAAGGGGATGATGTGTTACTGGTAGGTTTGATCAGTGCGAGAGTGAAACTGAGATGTTTCGGAAAGTGAAATTGGAATCGTCGAGGGGGTGGTAACGTTATTTCCGAGAATAACCGCTGCGTAAGTGCAAGAGACCGGAATTTAAACTTGACAGAAGACCGATTCCACTGCTACCAACATTCGTGTCACGTTAAGATAACAGATATATGAGAGACATGAGGACCTGTAGAGACGCACACAAACAGCCGCTTTTCCCTCGTTCTGTCTGGGAGTGGAACAGAGTAGTGGTAGCAGGCACCCTCCGCCACTCACCTCACGCTACAACTCGGAGTGTGTGGCGGCTGTAGAAATGCTGGCGCCACAGCGCAGTGCGGCACGTGAAGCGCTGTTTACATGTTTGGCTGAGGGCCGGGAGGTGACCTTCAGCGTATCGGCGACCATGGGCGTCGAGATAGCCTCTGGCTCGGTCGAGTTTTTTCTCAACGCTATTCTGCGGCCCACTGGCGCACTTGTTTTTCCTTCTCCGTAGCCAGCATCGTCACTTGCCGACCTTAATTTAGGTCCACAGCTAGTCGACGTTCACAGTATAGCGAACACATTCAGGTCTCCTGACGTTATCTGGTCCAAAATACACCCTCCCCCTTCTGCAGATGCGTAGCATATGTAGCATATGGAGGAAAACTGGGGTGTGACGTCCCGTCGACGGCTCTGTCATCAGGGACTCCAACCGAATGCGAGTTGAGCGTGCAGACCACTGCGCCTCCTCGCTCTGCGTCTGACTCCCGAAGCATTCCTACCCAGCGCATCAGACACCGCCGAGGACTGCGTCGGAGAATTATAAGAGTTTAGTCTGTCTGCCTACATCCCGAGACGCCACGGGAGAAGTCAAATCACTACTGAAAACACGGCCAAACAACAAACTCTATGTAAATAATGCCACTACCTTCAGCTATCGACCCGACCCGACCCGACCCGACCCGACGGATTTTAACGACACACAACACTTATACAGTTCAATAATTTTGCTGTTAGCCATTTGTATAACACATACTTCAATAGAAATGAAAAAGTGGGGGGGGGGCAGTGTATCTCTCGGCAGTGGTGTTGACAACCTTCAGTTCCGAAGCGCACATGGATACAGCTGATAGCAATAGACTTCTATAGAGTTACAAGGAAAGGATGAGAAGGAAAGAGTACATGAAACTCATTTACAACAGATCTTGCTTATAACTCCATGAGAATAAAGTTTGCAGTGAAACATGCCTTTTCTATTGAGATTAAGAAACCGCAGGGCAATCTATCCAATACTGTAGAGTGGATTTGATAAATCTCTTTCTCTAATGGACAGCTTTATGTCGCTCACTCACTGATGGCCTCACTAAACAAATTTTTCATATTAGATCCCAGACATGTAACAAGAAATATTGTTTATCGTAAAATTACGAACGAACGATTGTTTTATTTTTTATTTCATTTTCATTACTATCTTTCTTTCTTTGGATACTGAGAATTTTTTATACTATGCAATACAGCCTTATTTACGATATATATTCTGCCATAAATATGACATTAACTAGGAGACGGACAGAAAGAAGGAATAGAAGGTTAACTCAAGGCCTGCATGAATAATACCCGGGAAAAGCAGGGTATTCAGCTAGTAGATTTGTAGAAAATGTAATTTGGATTGTGGTGTGTGGTGTGTGAAAAAAAATCCTAAAGGAAAAGGAAGACTTTTGCTAACTTATCTCTAAACATTTTTAGGCTGGTGTTTGTAATTTTACTGAGACCGCTTAATAGTGTTGTAGCATCAAGGTTTGTCAAATAAAAAAAAAAAGAGGGGTTACCCATTTCCACGCATTCTTTGCTACCAGAGGTAGCTAAACCGTTACCAATGCTGGCCAGAGCGTGGTTATATGCTGGGGTTGAGTCAAGCCTTGTTGATACTGTTACGGTTTGAATATGCCGAGTATTCACGATTTAGTATTCACGATTATTGAATGTACTATTGTTCTGTTGCAGGCTACTAATATGGAGAACACACGCAAAGTCTCTAGGAGCTATATAAAGAAGGATCAGTTGAGATACGAATTAAAAATAAGACTGATGACGAGGGGAACACTCAGGAGTTTATGACCCGTCTGTGTGCAGCTGACATGACTCCAGTCGTCGTGTCTCCTCTCAACTTAGGTGAGGTAGGTGACACAATCGCTTCTTGCTCGAAGGGGTTACAGGATCTTAGTGATATGGTGGAATTATTTGGGTGAAAATAGTTCTACGCATAGGCAGTTGTCTAGAGTCAGAGCTCAGCTTAATCATTATAGTTGTCGATTGAACGATTTGTAGCAGCTGAAATTAGCTTAACAATGTTCATTCGAGATTAAATTAAAAGGGGGGGGGGGGTTGCAGAATGTTAGTGAATGTTAATGCAGTGGCATTAGAAAGTGAGTGTGACGGTGAGTCGGCTGATTTGCCGACTAGTAGACTGTGCCCTGAACAGGGAGGAATTTGCTAAGCTGCCGCACATTAGGATTACTATGTAGAGAGATAAAGGAGTCGTCCGTTAATATCTTACAGAAAATCCGACAGTTTTTGTGGTTAACGGTTCGCTTTGAGAAACACGGACGCATTACATGTTTCACAGCAGACTGTTAGCTATGTGGTACCTGTTGGCCGAAGGACGTCTTGCAGATTTCATTGCAGAGGTATTGAGCTCAGAGGGAACTTTGAAGGATATGAGGCAAAAGATTATTCGTGAAAGGATTTCCACCCGAGGTTTGCGTGACCTGAAGAGGTTGCATTTTTTGGAAGATCCAGGATGCAGATGAGACATTAAAGTGTAATGCTGATCGTGTTAGGACCGCGATGTTAGCTTTACAGATGGACTTTTCAGAGGCGGAGGTTGTCAGTAATATAATGGAAGGACTTCGGAGGACAACAACTTGATCGTTTGGTAAACTCAAACGAAATATGCAATTTATGATCATCGCGTTAATAAAGAAACTTCCTGGCAAATTAATATTGTGTGCCGGAACCGGGACTCGAACCTCGGACCTTTGCAAGCACTCTACTGACTGAGTTATCCCGAGACGACTCACGATGCTGCCTCACAACTTTACTTCCGCCAGTACCTCGCCTCCTACTTTCCAAACTTCACAGAAGCTCTCCTGCGAAACATGCAAGACTAGCCCTCCTGGAAGAAAGGCTATGGTGGAGACTTGGCTTAGCCACATCCCAAGGGATGTTTCCAGAATGAAACATTCACTCTGAAGTTTGGACAGTAGGAGGTGAGGTACTGGCGGAAGTAAAGTTTTGAGGCGGCATCGTGAGTCGTGTCGGGATAGCTCAGTCGGTAGAGCGCTTGCCCGCGAAAGGCAATGGTTCCAGATTCGAGTCCCGGTTCCGGCACACAATTTTAATCTGCCAGGAAGTTTCATATCAGCGCAAACTCCGCTGCAGAGTGGAAGTTTCATTCCTATCGCGTTAATAGTTTTCCGACTGATCCGTGGGTTAAGGCGTCTGAGCACCGGGTTTCATAGGCTGCCCGAAGTAAGACTACTGGACCACGAACTAGGGGGGGGGCAGTGTTTTGGGTGTGGCGCCGGGGACCACCTTGTGGGATCTTGTCCGCCGCGGGCTGCCCGGGTCGTGGTTCCTGACGCCACAAGGCGGCAGAAGAGTCGTGGCCGGAAGGTTTCTTGCAAAGGCACTAAAGGAGTCCGGCGATCGCCCCTCCCTTTGTATGGCGATTAATCAAGAGCCTGTGTGTGCACTGATAGATTCCGGTAGGGCTGTGTCCATTACTGATTACGCTCGGTTTCTGGAATATAAAGTTATTTGTAAGTTTCCTGAGCTCCGTCCTCCGTTGCAAAGTTGTAGCACGGATGCGGACAGAAGTTACCCCTTCTAGGATAGCGCCGAATTTGGTTGAGGATTTGCAATTATACTTGGCCAGTCACCCTTCTGGTAGCCAAGAATCTGTATGTTCCTTTGATTTTGGGGGCGGATTTCTTGCCCAAGACTGGATTTGTTATGGATTTTTGGTAGAATACCTTTCACTTTAAGTTCGCACCGAGGGAAAGAATAGCCTTTTGTTCATGTAATTTAGCCGCTCAAGTCATTTCTATTTCATTCGACGACGATGGATTCAAGTTGGGTTACCTTACAGACAGTCAGCGCGATCAACTTCTGACATTCCTGGAACAATTCCGGTATGGTAGACTGGGTTGCAGCGGTACTGCAGTAGCTCTAAGCCCTATAGGCTAGCTCCATAGTAAATCAAATGGTAATGACAGTTTCATGGAGAATAACTATGAACTGTAACGCTGATTAACTTCTCTGGCCAGTTAGATCTGGAACTACGTTATTTGTTTTATTTATAGTTTGTCAGACTTTCTTTTTCCTCATGAAAAAAGAGCGTACGTGAATGTTTGAGTAATTAGTAACCAAAGAGTTTCCAGGTGGTGGAGTAGTTGCGAAATCTTTGGCTTAGGTGAGGCACAGAGGGAGGTCGGCAGTGGCTTTCCTTTCTCGGGTGTCGCTTGTCTTGAGGGGCCGGCCAGTGGCAGGGATCTTCCTGGCGTTGAAACAAACAGCGGTCCGTTGGGCTCAGGAGACGCCATGTCTGGCTCTGTTAGCTTGGAGGCCCGAGAGGACGGACGTCCTGTGCTCGACTGCTGGCAATGTAAGCAAGTAGGTAAAGAAACGTGTCTTACACTGAATCTGACGCAATAGTTGAAGCAGATTTGTGTTAATATGGCAGAAAGTTAGTGATTTTTGTTGTTTTTCGTCAATTAGATTAACTAAAATAGTTTGATACTAACGTTAACGTTCGGGAATTAGTATCCGTTTGCTACCTCACGTTTAGAGATTTCACTACGTTTGCTAGTTTGATTTAGTAAAGCTGTTGGGAAAACCCTCATTTTAAAGTTTGTTCGGAGAAAATAGTGCGAAAATTTACGGAGTTTTCTTTGTGTAATGGGACTTGGACAAATTTTCGCGCCGTTACACAATGGGCCCATAGTCTGGCAGTGTCTAAGTAATAATGCACCTTCAGTGATCGACAGCAGTCACGGGAACAAGCAACATCTCATTTCCTACCGCGGGTTGTCCGGTATTTCATTGATTTCGGAATTTTCTGTAATCGGGCCTAAGGCAGAATAAGCCACGTGGAGGCCACGTGGCTGAGCTTGGTGGAAGTTGAGCAGTCTCACGTCTTGCACTAAAATCAGCAATTGACAACTGTCACCCTGTTTGCTAAACAAACGGAGTGTTTAGTGCATGCAGTGTGAACGTGGTTGTTGAGCAGTCTCACGTCTTGCACTAAAATCAGCAATTGACAACTGTCACCCTGTTTGCTAAACAAACGGAGTGTTTAGTGCATGCAGTGTGAACGTGGTTGTTGAGCAGTCTCACGTCTTGCACTAAAATCAGCAATTGACAACTGTCTCCCTGTTTGCTAAACAAACGGAGTGTTTAGTGCATGCAGTGTGAACGTGGTTGTTGAGCAGTCTCACGTCTTGCACTAAAATCAGCAATTGACAACTGTCACCCTGTTTGTTAAACAAACGGAGTGTTTAGTGCATGCAGTGTGAACGTGGTTGTTGAGCAGTCTCACGTCTTGCACTAAAATCAGCAATTGACAACTGTCACCCTGTTTGCTAAACAAACGGAGTGTTTAGTGCATGCAGTGTGAACGTGGTTGTTGAGCAGTCTCACGTCTTGCACTAAAATCAGCAATTGACAACTGTCACCCTGTTTGCTAAACAAACGGAGTGTTTAGTGCATGCAGTGTGAACGTGGTTGTTGAGCAGTCTCACGTCTTGCACTAAAATCAGCAATTGACAACTGTCACCCTGTTTGCTAAACAAACGGAGTGTTTAGTGCATGCAGTGTGAACGTGGTTGTTGAGCAATCTCACGTCTTGCACTAAAATCAGCAATTGACAACTGTCACCCTGTTTGCTAAACAAACGGAGTGTTTAGTGCATGCAGTGTGAACGTGGTTATTGAGCAGTATCACGTCTTGCACTAAAATCAGCAATTGACAACTGTCACCCTGTTTGCTAAACAAACGGAGTGTTTAGTGCATGCAGTGTGAACGTGGTTGTTGAGCAGTCTCACGTCTTGCACTAAAATCAGCAATTGACAACTGCCTCCCTGTTTGCTAAGCAAACGGAGTGTTTAGTGCATGCAGTGTGAACGTGGTTGTTGAGCAGTCTCACGTCTTGCACTAAAATCAGCAATTGACAACTGTCTCCCTGTTTGCTTAACAAACGGAGTGTTTAGTTCACGCAGTGTGAACGTGGTTGTTGAGCAGTCTCACGTCTTGCACTAAAATCAGCAATTGACAACTGTCTCCCTGTTTGCTAAACAAACGGAGTGTTTAGTGCAAGCAGTGTGAACGTGGTTGATGAGCAGTCTCACGTCTTGCACTAAAATCAGCAATTGACAACTGTCACCCTGTGTGCTAAACAAACGGAGTGTTTAGTGCATGCAGTGTGAACGTGGTTGTTGAGCAGTCTCACGTCTTGCACTAAAATCAGCAATTGACAACTGTCACCCTGTTTGCTAAACAAACGGGGTGTTTAGTGAATGCAGTGTGAACGTGGTTGTTGAGCAGTCTCACGTCTTGCACTAAAATCAGCAATTGACAACTGTCACCCTGTTTGCTAAACAAACGGAGTGTTTAGTTCACGCAGTGTGAACGTGGTTGTTGAGCAGTCTCACGTCTTGCACTAAAATCAGCAATTGACAACTGTCTCCCTGTTTGCTAAACAAACGGAGTGTTTAGTGCATGCAGTGTGAACGTGGTTGTTGAGCAGTCTCACGTCTTGCACTAAAATCAGCAATTGACAACTGTCACCCTGTTTGCTAAACAAACGGAGTGTTTAGTTCACGCAGTGTGAACGTGGTTGTTGAGCAGTCTCACGTCTTGCACTAAAATCAGCAATTGACAACTGTCTCCCTGTTTGCTAAACAAACGGAGTGTTTAGTTCACGCAGTGTGAACGTGGTTGTTGAGCAGTCTCACGTCTTGCACTAAAATCAGCAATTGACAACTGTCACCCTGTTTGCTAAACAAACGGAGTGTTTAGTGCATGCAGTGTGAACGTGGTTGTTGAGCAGTCTCACGTCTTGCACTAAAATCAGCAATTGACAACTGTCACCCTGTTTGCTAAACAAACGGAGTGCTTAATGCATGCAGTGTGAACGTGGTTGTTGAGCAGTCTCACGTCTTGCACTAAAATCAGCAATTGACAACTGTCACCCTGTTTGCTAAACAAACGGAGTGTTTAGTGCATGCAGTGTGAACGTGGTTGTTGAGCAGTCTCACGTCTTGCACTAAAATCAGCAATTGACAACTGTCACCCTGTTTGCTAAACAAACGGAGTGTTTAGGGCATGCAGTTTGAACGTGGTTGTTGAGCAGTCTCACGTCTTGCACTAAAATCAGCAATTGACAACTGTCACCCTGTTTGCTAAACAAACGGAGTGTTTAGTGCATGCAGTGTGAACGTGGTTGTTGAGCAGTCTCACGTCTTGCACTAAAATCAGCAATTGACAACTGTCACCCTGTTTGCTAAACAAACGGAGTGTTTAGTGCATGCAGTGTGAACGTGGTTGTTGAGCAGTCTCACGTCTTGCACTAAAATCAGCAATTGACAACTGTCACCCTGTTTGCTAAACAAACGGAGTGTTTAGTGCATGCAGTGTGAACGTGGTTGTTGAGCAGTCTCACGTCTTGCACTAAAATCAGCAATTGACAACTGTCACCCTGTTTGCTAAACAAACGGAGTGTTTAGTTCACGCAGTGTGAACGTGGTTGTTGAGCAGTCTCACGTCTTGCACTAAAATGAGCAATTGACAACTGTCTCCCTGTTTGCTAAACAAACGGAGTGTTTAGTGCATGCAGTGTGAACGTGGTTGTTGAGCAGTCTCACGTCTTGCACTAAAATCAGCAATTGACAACTGTCACCCTGTTTGCTAAACAAACGGAGTGTTTAGTTCACGCAGTGTGAACGTGGTTGTTGAGCAGTCTCACGTCTTGCACTAAAATCAGCAATTGACAACTGTCTCCCTGTTTGCTAAACAAACGGAGTGTTTAGTTCACGCAGTGTGAACGTGGTGGTTGAGCAGTCTCACGTCTTGCACTGAAATCAGCAATAGACAACTGTCACCCTGTTTGCTAAACAAACGGAGTGTTTAGTGCATGCAGTGTGAACGTGGTTGTTGAGCAGTCTCACGTCTTGCACTAAAATCAGCAATTGACAACTGTCACCCTGTTTGCTAAACAAACGGAGTGCTTAGTGCATGCAGTGTGAACGTGGTTGTTGAGCAGTCTCACGTCTTGCACTAAAATCAGCAATTGACAACTGTCACCCTGTTTGCTAAACAAACGGAGTGTTTAGTGCATTCAGTGTGAACGTGGTTGTTGAGCAGTCTCACGTCTTGCACTAAAATCAGCAATTGACAACTGTCACCCTGTTTGCTAAACAAACGGAGTGTTTAGTGCATGCAGTTTGAACGTGGTTGTTGAGCAGTCTCACGTCGCACTAAAATCAGCAATTGACAACTGTCACCCTGTTTGCTAAACAAACGGAGTGTTTAGTGCATGCAGTGTGAACGTGGTTGTTGAGCAGTCTCACGTCTTGCACTAAAATCAGCAATTGACAACTGTCACCCTGTTTGCTAAACAAACGGAGTGTTTAGTGCATGCAGTGTGAACGTGGTTGTTGAGCAGTCTCACGTCTTGCACTAAAATCAGCAATTGACAACTGTCACCCTGTTTGCTAAACAAACGGAGTGTTTAGTGCATGCAGTGTGAACGTGGTTGTTGAGCAGTATCACGTCTTGCACTAAAATCAGCAATTGACAACTGTCACCCTGTTTGCTAAACAAACGGAGTGTTTAGTTCACGCAGTGTGAACGTGGTTGTTGAGCAGTCTCACGTCGTGCACTAAAATCAGCAATTGACAACTGTCTCCCTGTTTGCTAAACAAACGGAGTGTTTAGTGCATGCAGTGTGAACGTGGTTGTTGAGCAGTCTCACGTCTTGCACTAAAATCAGCAATTGACAACTGTCACCCTGTTTGCTAAACAAACGGAGTGTTTAGTGCATTCAGTGTGAACGTGGTTGTTGAGCAGTCTCACGTCTTGCACTAAAATCAGCAATTGACAACTGTCACCTTGTTTGCTAAACAAACGGAGTGTTTAGTGCATGCAGTGTGAACGTGGTTGTTGAGCAGTCTCACGTCTTGCACTAAAATCAGCAATTGACAACTGTCTCCCTGTTTGCTAAACAAACGGAGTGTTTAGTGCGTGCAGTGTGAACGTGGTTGTTGAGCAGTCTCACGTCTTGCACTAAAATCAGCAATTGACAACTGTCACCCTGTTTGCTAAACAAACGGAGTGTTTAGTGCATGCAGTGTGAACGTGGTCGTTGAGCAGTCTCACGTCTTGCACTAAAATCAGCAACTAACATCTGTCACCCTGTTTGCTAAACAAACGGAGTGTTTAGTGCATGCAGTGTGAACGTGGTTGTTGAGCAGTCTCACGTCTTGCACAAAAAATCAGCAATTGACAACTGTCACCCTGTTTGCTAAACAAACGGAGTGTTTAGTGCATGCAGTGTGAACGTGGTTGTTGAGCAGTCTCACGTCTTGCACTAAAATCAGCAATTGACAACTGTCACCCTGTTTGCTAAACAAACGGAGTGTTTAGTGCATGCAGTGTGAACGTGGTTGTTGAGCAGTCTCACGTCTTGCACTAAAATCAGCAATTGACAACTGTCACCCTGTTTGCTAAACAAACGGAGTGTTTGGTGCATGCAGTTTGAACGTGGTTGTTGAGCAGTCTCACGTCTTGCACTAAAATCAGCAATTGACAACTGTCACCCTGTTTGCTAAACAAACGGAGTGTTTAGTGCATGCAGTGTGAACGTGGTTGTTGAACAGTCTCACGTCTTGCACTAAAATCAGCAATTGACAACTGTCACCCTGTTTGCTAAACAAACGGAGTGTTTAGTGCATGCAGTGTGAACGTGGTTGTTGAGCAGTCTCACGTCTTGCACTAAAATCAGCAATTGAAAACTGTCACCCTGTTTGCTAAACAAACGGAGTGTTTAGTGCATGCAGTTTGAACGTGGTTGTTGAGCAGTCTCACGTCTTGCACTAAAATCAGCAATTGACAACTGTCACCCTATTTGCTAAACAAACGGAGTGTTTAGTTCATGCAGTGTGAACGTGGTTGTTGAGCAGTCTCACGTCTTGCACTAAAATCAGCAATTGACAACTGTCTCCCTGTTTGCTAAACAAACGGAGTGTTTAGTGCATGCAGTGTGAACGTGGTTGTTGAGCAGTCTCACGTCTTGCACTAAAATCAGCAATTGAAAACTGTCACCCTGTTTGCTAAACAAACGGAGTGTTTAGTGCATGCAGTGTGAACGTGGTTGTTGAGCAGTCTCACGTCTTGCACTAAAATCAGCAATTGACAACTGTCACCCTGTTTGCTAAACAAACGGAGTGTTTAGTGCATGCAGTGTGAACGTGGTTGTTGAGCAGTCTCACGTCTTGCACTAAAATCAGCAATTGACAACTGTCTCCCTGTTTGCTAAACAAACGGAGTGTTTAGTGCATGCAGTGTGAACGTGGTTGTTGAGCAGTCTCACGTCTTGCACTAAAATCAGCAATTGACAACTGTCACCCTGTTTGCTAAACAAACGGAGTGTTTAGTGCATGCAGTGTGAACGTGGTTGTTGAGCAGTCTCACGTCTTGCACTAAAATCAGCAATTGACAACTGTCACCCTGTTTGCTAAACAAACAGAGTGTTTAGTGCATGCAGTGTGAACGTGGTTGTTGAGCAGTCTCACATCTTGCACTAAAATCAGCAATTGACAACTGTCACCCTGTTTGCTAAACAAACGGAGTGTTTAGTGCATGCAGTGTGAACGTGGTTGTTGAGCAGTCTCACGTCTTGCACTAAAATCAGCAATTGACAACTGTCACCCTGTTTGCTAAACAAACGGAGTGTTTAGTGCATGCAGTGTGAACGTGGTTGTTGAGCAGTCTCACGTCTTGCACTAAAATCAGCAATTGACAACTGTCACCCTGTTTGCTAAACAAACGGAGTGTTTAGTGCATGCAGTGTGAACGTGGTTGTTGAGCAGTCTCACGTCTTGCACTAAAATCAGCAATTGACAACTGTCACCCTGTTTGCTAAACAAACGGAGTGTTTAGTGCATGCAGTGTGAACGTGGTTGTTGAGCAGTCTCACGTCTTGCACTAAAATCAGCAATTGACAACTGTCACCCTGTTTGCTAAACAAACGGGGTGTTTAGTGAATGCAGTGTGAACGTGGTTGTTGAGCAGTCTCACGTCTTGCACTAAAATCAGCAATTGACAACTGTCACCCTGTTTGCTAAACAAACGGAGTGTTTAGTGCATGCAGTGTGAACGTGGTTGTTGAGCAGTCTCACGTCTTGCACTAAAATCAGCAATTGACAACTGTCACCCTGTTTGCTAAACAAACGGAGTGTTTAGTGCATGCAGTGTGAACGTGGTTGTTGAGCAGTCTCACGTCTTGCACTAAAATCAGCAATTGACAACTGTCACCCTGTTTGCTAAACAAACGGAGTGTTTAGTGCATGCAGTGTGAACCTGGTTGTTGAGCAGTCTCACGTCTTGCACTAAAATCAGCAATTGACAACTGTCACCCTGTTTGCTAAACAAACGGAGTGTTTAGTGCATGCAGTGTGAACGTGGTTGTTGAGCAGTCTCACGTCTTGCACTAAAATCAGCAATTGACAACTGTCACCCTGTTTGCTAAACAAACGGGGTGTTTAGTGAATGCAGTGTGAACGTGGTTGTTGAGCAGTCTCACGTCTTGCACTAAAATCAGCAATTGACAACTGTCACCCTGTTTGCTAAACAAACGGAGTGTTTAGTGCATGCAGTGTGAACGTGGTTGTTGAGCAGTCTCACGTCTTGCACTAAAATCAGCAATTGACAACTGTCACCCTGTTTGCTAAACAAACGGAGTGTTTAGTGCATGCAGTGTGAACGTGGTTGTTGAGCAGTCTCACGTCTTGCACTAAAATCAGCAATTGACAACTGTCACCCTGTTTGCTAAACAAACGGAGTGTTTAGTGCATGCAGTGTGAACGTGGTTGTTGAGCAGTCTCACGTCTTGCACTAAAATCAGCAATTGACAACTGTCACCCTGTTTGCTAAACAAACGGAGTGTTTAGTGCATGCAGTGTGAACGTGGTTGTTGAGCAGTCTCACGTCTTGCACTAAAATCAGCAATTGACAACTGTCACCCTGTTTGCTAAACAAACGGAGTGTTTAGTGCATGCAGTGTGAACGTGGTTGTTGAGCAGTCTCACGTCTTGCACTAAAATCAGCAATTGACAACTGTCACCCTGTTTGCTAAACAAACGGAGTGTTTAGTGCATGCAGTGTGAATGTGGTTGTTGAGCAGTCTCACGTCTTGCACTAAAATCAGCAATTGACAACTGTCACCCTGTTTGCTAAACAAACGGGGTGTTTAGTGAATGCAGTGTGATCGTGGTTGTTGAGCAGTATCACGTCTTGCACTAAAATCAGCAATTGACAACTGTCTCCCTGTTTGCTAAACAAACGGAGTGTTTAGTGCATGCAGTGTGAACGTGGTTGTTGAGCAGTCTCACGTCTTGCACTAAAATCAGCAATTGACAACTGTCACCCTGTTTGCTAAACAAACGGAGTGTTTAGTTCACGCAGTGTGAACGTGGTTGTTGAGCAGTCTCACGTCTTGCACTAAAATCAGCAATTGACAACTATCTCCCTGTTTGCTAAACAAACGGAGTGTTTAGTTCACGCAGTGTGAACGTGGTTGTTGAGCAGTCTCACGTCTTGCACTAAAATCAGCAATAGACAACTGTCACCCTGTTTGCTAAACAAACGGAGTGTTTAGTGCATGCAGTGTGAACGTGGTTGTTGAGCAGTCTCACGTCTTGCACTAAAATCAGCAATTGACAACTGTCACCCTGTTTGCTAAACAAACGGAGTGTTTAGTGCATGCAGGGTGAACGTGGTTGTTGAGCAGTCTCACGTCTTGCACTAAAATCAGCAATTGACAACTGTCACCCTGTTTGCTAAACAAACGGAGTGTTTAGTGCATGCAGTGTGAACGTGGTTGTTGAGCAGTCTCACGTCTTGCACTAAAATCAGCAATTGACAACTGTCACCCTGTTTGCTAAACAAACGAAGTGTTTAGTGCATGCAGTGTGAACGTGGTTGTTGAGCAGTCTCACGTCTTGCACTAAAATCAGCAATTGACAACTGTCTCCCTGTTTGCTAAACAAACGGAGTGTTTAGTGCATGCAGTGTGAACGTGGTTGTTGAGCAGTCTCACGTCTTGCACTAAAATCAGCAATTGACAACTGTCACCCTGTTTGCTAAACAAACGGATTGTTTAGTGCATGCAGTGTGAACGTGGTTGTTGAGCAGTCTCACGTCTTGCACTAAAATCAGCAATTGACAACTGTCACCCTGTTTCCTAAACAAACGGAGTGTTTAAAGCATGCAGTGTGAACGTGGTTGTTGAGCAGTCTCACGTCTTGCACTAAAATCAGCAATTGACAACTGTCATCCTGTTTGCTAAACAAACGGAGTGTTTAGTGCATGCAGTGTGAATGTGGTTGTTGAGCAGTCTCACGTCTTGCACTAAAATCAGCAATTGACAACTGTCTCCCTGTTTGCTAAACAAACGGAGTGTTTAGTGCATGCAGTGTGAACGTGGTTGTTGAGCAGTCTCACGTCTTGCACTAAAATCAGCAATTGACAACTGTCTCCCTGTTTGCTAAACAAACGGAGTGTTTAGTGCATGCAGTGTGAACGTGGTTGTTGAGCAGTCTCACGTCTTGCACTAAAATCAGCAATTGACAACTGTCACCCTGTTTGCTAAACAAACGGAGTGTTTAGTGCATGCAGTGTGAACGTGGTTGTTGAGCAGTCTCACGTCTTGCACTAAAATCAGCAATTGACAACTGTCACCCTGTTTGCTAAAGAAACGGAGTGTTTAGTGCATGCAGTGTGAACGTGGTTGTTGAGCAGTCTCACGTCTTGCACTAAAATCAGCAATTGACAACTGTCACCCTGTTTGCTAAACAAACGGAGTGTTTAGTGCATGCAGTGTGAACGTGGTTGTTGAGCAGTCTCACGTCTTGCACTAAAATCAGCAATTGAAAACTGTCACCCTGTTTGCTAAACAAACGGAGTGTTTAGTGCATGCAGTGTGAACGTGGTTGTTGAGCAGTCTCACGTCTTGCACTAAAATCAGCAATTGACAACTGTCACCCTGTTTGCTAAACAAACGGGGTGTTTAGTGAATGCAGTGTGAACGTGGTTGTTGAGCAGTCTCACGTCTTGCACTAAAATCAGCAATTGACAACTGTCACCCTGTTTGCTAAACAAACGGAGTGTTTAGTGCATGCAGTGTGAACGTGGTTGTTGAGCAGTCTCACGTCTTGCACTAAAATCAGCAATTGACAACTGTCACCCTGTTTGCTAAACAAACGTAGTGTTTAGTGCATGCAGTGTGAACGTGGTTGTTGAGCAGTCTCACGTCTTGCACTAAAATCAGCAATTGACAACTGTCACCCTGTTTGCTAAACAAACGGAGTGTTTAGTGCATGCAGTGTGAACGTGTGTTGAGCAGTCTCACGTCTTGCACTAAAATCAGCAATTGACAACTGTCACCCTGTTTGCTAAACAAACGGAGTGTTTAGTGCATGCAGTGTGAACGTGGTTGTTGAGCAGTCTCACGTCTTGCACTAAAATCAGCAATTGACAACTGTCACCCTGTTTGCTAAACAAACGGAGTGTTTAGTGCATGCAGTGTGAACGTGGTTGTTGAGCAGTCTCACGTCTTGCACTAAAATCAGCAATTGACAACTGTCACCCTGTTTGCTAAACAAACGGAGTGTTTAGTGCATGCAGTGTGAACGTGGTTGTTGAGCAGTCTCACGTCTTGCACTAAAATCAGCAATTGACAACTGTCACCCTGTTTGCTAAACAAACGGAGTGTTTAGTGCATGCAGTGTGAACGTGGTTGTTGAGCAGTCTCACGTCTTGCACTAAAATCAGCAATTGACAACTGTCACCCTGTTTGCTAAACAAACGGAGTGTTTAGTGCATGCAGTGTGAACGTGGTTGTTGAGCAGTCTCACGTCTTGCACTAAAATCAGCAATTGACAACTGTCACCCTGTTTGCTAAACAAACGGAGTGTTTAGTGCATGCAGTGTGAATGTGGTTGTTGAGCAGTCTCACGTCTTGCACTAAAATCAGCAATTGACAACTGTCACCCTGTTTGCTAAACAAACGGGGTGTTTAGTGAATGCAGTGTGATCGTGGTTGTTGAGCAGTATCACGTCTTGCACTAAAATCAGCAATTGCAACTGTCTCCCTGTTTGCTAAACAAACGGAGTGTTTAGTGCATGCAGTGTGAACGTGGTTGTTGAGCAGTCTCACGTCTTGCACTAAAATCAGCAATTGACAACTGTCACCCTGTTTGCTAAACAAACGGAGTGTTTAGTTCACGCAGTGTGAACGTGGTTGTTGAGCAGTCTCACGTCTTGCACTAAAATCAGCAATTGACAACTATCTCCCTGTTTGCTAAACAAACGGAATGTTTAGTTCACGCAGTGTGAACGTGGTTGTTGAGCAGTCTCACGTCTTGCACTAAAATCAGCAATAGACAACTGTCACCCTGTTTGCTAAACAAACGGAGTGTTTAGTGCATGCAGTGTGAACGTGGTTGTTGAGCAGTCTCACGTCTTGCACTAAAATCAGCAATTGACAACTGTCACCCTGTTTGCTAAACAAACGGAGTGTTTAGTGCATGCAGGGTGAACGTGGTTGTTGAGCAGTCTCACGTCTTGCACTAAAATCAGCAATTGACAACTGTCACCCTGTTTGCTAAACAAACGGAGTGTTTAGTGCATGCAGTGTGAACGTGGTTGTTGAGCAGTCTCACGTCTTGCACTAAAATCAGCAATTGACAACTGTCACCCTGTTTGCTAAACAAACGAAGTGTTTAGTGCATGCAGTGTGAACGTGGTTGTTGAGCAGTCTCACGTCTTGCACTAAAATCAGCAATTGACAACTGTCTCCCTGTTTGCTAAACAAACGGAGTGTTTAGTGCATGCAGTGTGAACGTGGTTGTTGAGCAGTCTCACGTCTTGCACTAAAATCAGCAATTGACAACTGTCACCCTGTTTGCTAAACAAACGGAGTGTTTAGTTCATGCAGTGTGAACGTGGTTGTTGAGCAGTCTCACGTCTTGCACTAAAATCAGCAATTGACAACTGTCACCCTGTTTCCTAAACAAACGGAGTGTTTAAAGCATGCAGTGTGAACGTGGTTGTTGAGCAGTCTCACGTCTTGCACTAAAATCAGCAATTGACAACTGTCATCCTGTTTGCTAAACAAACGGAGTGTTTAGTGCATGCAGTGTGAACGTGGTTGTTGAGCAATCTCACGTCTTGCACTAAAATCAGCAATTGACAATTTTCACCCTGTTTGCTAAACAAACGGAGTGTTTAGTTCACGCAGTGTGAACGTGGTTGTTGAGCAGTCTCACGTCTTGCACTAAAATCAGCAATTGACAACTGTCTCCCTGTTTGCTAAACAAACGGAGTGTTTAGTGCATGCAGTGTGAACGTGGTTGTTGAGCAGTCTCACGTCTTGCACTAAAATCAGCAATTGACAACTGTCTCCCTGTTTGCTAAACAAACGGAGTGTTTAGTGCATGCAGTGTGAACGTGGTTGTTGAGCAGTCTCACGTCTTGCACTAAAATCAGCAATTGACAACTGTCACCCTGTTTGCTAAACAAACGGAGTGTTTAGTGCATGCAGTGTGAACGTGGTTGTTGAGCAGTCTCACGTCTTGCACTAAAATCAGCAATTGACAACTGTCACCCTGTTTGCTAAACAAACGGAGTGTTTAGTGCATTCAGTGTGAATGTGGTTGTTGAGCTGTCTCACGTCTTGCACTAAAATCAGCAATTGACAACTGTCACCCTGTTTGCTAAACAAATGGAGTGTTTAGTGCATGCAGTGTGAACGTGGTTGTTGAGCAGTCTCACAACTTGCACTAAAATCAGCAATTGACAACTGTCACCCTGTTTGCTAAACAAACGGAGTGTTTAGTGCATGCAGTGTGAACGTGGTTGTTGAGCAGTCTCACATCTTGCACTAAAATCAGCAATTGACAACTGTCTCCCTGTTTGCTAAACAAACGGAGTGTTTAGTGCATGCAGTGTGAATGTGGTTGTTGAGCAGTCTCACGTCTTGCACTAAAATCAGCAATTGACAACTGTCACCCTGTTTGCTAAACAAACGGAGTGTTTAGTGCATGCAGCGTGAACGTGGTTGTTGAGCAGTCTCACGTCTTGCACTAAAATCAGCAATTGACAACTGTCACCCTGTTTGCTAAACAAACGGAGTGTTTAGTGCATGCAGTGTGAACGTGGTTGTTGAGCAGTCTCACGTCTTGCACTAAAATCAGCAATTGACAACTGTCTCCCTGTTTGCTAAACAAACGGAGTGTTTAGTGCATGCAGTGTGAACGTGGTTGTTGAGCAGTCTCACGTCTTGCACTAAAATCAGCAATTGACAACTGTCTCCCTGTTTGCTAAACAAACGGAATGTTTAGTGCATGCAGTGTGAACGTGGTTGTTGAGCAGTCTCACGTCTTGCACTAAAATCAGCAATTGACAACTGTCTCCCTGTTTGCTAAACAAACGGAGTGTTTGGTGCATGCAGTGTGAACGTGGTTGTTGAGCAGTCTCACGTCTTGCACTAAAATCAGCAATTGACAACTGTCATCCTGTTTGCTAAACAAACGGAGTGTTTAGTGCATGCAGTGTGAACGTGGTTGTTGAGCAGTCTCACGTCTTGCACTAAAATCAGCAATTGACAACTGTCACACTGTTTGCTAAACAAACGGAGTGTTTAGTGCATGCAGTGTGAACGTGGTTGTTGAGCAGTCTCACGTCTTGCACTAAAATCAGCAATTGACAACTGTCTCCCTGTTTGCTAAACAAACGGAGTGTTTAGTGCATGCAGTGTGAACGTGGTTGTTGAGCAGTCTCACGTCTTGCACTAAAATCAGCAATTGACAACTGTCTCCCTGTTTGCTAAACAAACGGAGTGTTTAGTGCATGCAGTGTGAACGTGGTTGTTGAGCAGTCTCACGTCTTGCACTAAAATCAGCAATTGACAACTGTCTCCCTGTTTGCTAAACAAACGGAGTGTTTAGTGCATGCAGTGTGAACGTGGTTGTTGAGCAGTCTCACGTCTTGCACTAAAATCAGCAATTGACAACTGTCTCCCTGTTTGCTAAACAAACGGAGTGTTTAGTGCATGCAGTGTGAACGTGGTTGTTGAGCAGTCTCACGTCTTGCACTAAAATCAGCAATTGACAACTGTCACCCTGTTTGCTAAACAAACGGAGTGTTTAGTGCATGCAGTGTGAACGTGGTTGTTGAGCAGTCTCACGTCTTGCACTAAAATCAGCAATTGACAACTGTCTCCCTGTTTGCTAAACAGACGGAGTGTTTAGTGCATGCAGTGTGAACGTGGTTGTTGAGCAGTCTCACGTCTTGCACTAAAATCAGCAATTGACAACTGTCACCCTCTTTGCTAAACAGACGGAGTGTTTAGTGCATGCAGTGTGAACGTGGTTGTTGAGCAGTCTCACGTCTTGCACTAAAATCAGCAATTGACAACTGTCACCCTGTATGCTAAACAGACGGAGTGTTTAGTGCATGCAGTGTGAACGTGGTTGTTGAGCAGTCTCACGTCTTGCACTAAAATCAGCAATTGACAACTGTCTCCCTGTTTGCTAAACAAACGGAGTGTTTAGTGCATGCAGTGTGAACGTGGTTGTTGAGCAGTCTCACGTTTTGCACTAAAATCAGCAATTGACAACTGTCACCCTGTTTGCTAAAGAAACGGAGTGTTTAGTGCATGCAGTGTGAACGTGGTTGTTGAGCAGTCTCACGTCTTGCACTAAAATCAGCAATTGACAACTGTCACCCTGTTTGCTAAACAAACGGAGTGTTTAGTGCATTCAGTGTGAACATGGTTGTTGAGCAGTCTCACGTCTTGCACTAAAATCAGCAATTGACAACTGTCACCCTGTTTGCTAAACAAACGGAGTGTTTAGTGCATGCAGTGTGAACGTGGTTGTTGAGCAGTCTCACGTCTTGCACTAAAATCAGCAATTGACAACTGTCACCCTGTTTGATAAACAAACGGAGTGTTTAGTGCATGCAGTGTGAACGTGGTTGTTGAGCAGTCTCACGTCTTGCACTAAAATCAGCAATTGACAACTGTCACCCTGTTTGCTAAACAAACGGAGTGTTTAGTGCATGCAGTGTGAACGTGGTTGTTGAGCAGTCTCACGTCTTGCACTAAAATCAGCAATTGACAACTGTCACCCTGTTTGCTAAACAAACGGAGTGTTTAGTGCATGCAGTGTGAACGTGGTTGTTGAGCAGTCTCACGTCTTGCACTAAAATCAGCAAATGACAACTGTCTCCCTGTTTGCTAAACAAACGGAGTGTTTAGTGCATGCAGTGTGAACGTGGTTGTTGAGCAGTCTCACGTCTTGCACTAAAATCAGCAATTGACAACTGTCACCCTGTTTGCTAAACAAACGGAGTGTTTAGTGCATGCAGTGTGAACGTGGTTGTTGAGCAGTCTCACGTCTTGCACTAAAATCAGCAATTGACAACTGTCACCCTGTTTGCTAAACAAACGGAGTGTTTAGTGCATGCAGTGTGAACGTGGTTGTTGAGCAGTCTCACGTCTTGCACTAAAATCAGCAATTGACAACTGTCACCCTGTTTGCTAAACAAACGGAGTGTTTAGTGCATGCAGTGTGAACGTGGTTGTTGAGCAGTCTCACGTCTTGCACTAAAATCAGCAATTGACAACTGTCACCCTGTTTGCTAAACAAACGGAGTGTTTAGTGCATGCAGTGTGAACGTGGTTGTTGAGCAGTCTCACGTCTTGCACTAAAATCAGCAATTGACAACTGTCACCCTGTTTGCTAAACAAACGGTGTGTTTAGTGCATGCAGTGTGAACGTGGTTGTTGAGCAGTCTCACGTCTTGCACTAAAATCAGCAATTGACAACTGTCACCCTGTTTGCTAAACAAACGGAGTGTTTAGTGCATGCAGTGTGAACGTGGTTGTTGAGCAGTCTCACGTCTTGCACTAAAATCAGCAATTAACAACTGTCACCCTGTTTGCTATAGAAACGGAGTGTTTAGTGCATGCAGTGTGAACGTGGTTGTTGAGCAGTCTCACGTCTTGCACTAAAATCAGCAATTGACAACTGTCACCCTGTTTGCTAAACAAACGGAGTGTTTAGTTCACGCAGTGTGAACGTGGTTGTTGAGCAGTCTCACGTCTTGCAATAAAATCAGCAATTGACAACTGTCTCCCTGTTTGCTAAACAAACGGAGTGTTCAGTGCATGCAGTGTGAATGTGGTTGTTGAGCAGTCTCACGTCTTGCACTAAAATCAGCAATTGACAACTGTCTCCCTGTTTGCCAAACAAACGGAGTGTTTAGTGCATGCAGTGTGAACGTGGTTGTTGAGCAGTCTCACGTCTTGCACTAAAATCAGCAATTGACAACTGTCACCCTGTTTGCTAAACAAACGGAGTGTTTAGTGCATGCAGTGTGAACGTGGTTGTTGAGCAGTCTCACGTCTTGCACTAAAATCAGCAATTGACAACTGTCACCCTGTTTGCTAAACAAACGGAGTGTTTAGTGCATGCAGTGTGAACGTGGTTGTTGAGCAGTCTCACGTCTTGCACTAAAATCAGCAATTGACAACTGTCACCCTGTTTGCTAAACAAACGGAGTGTTTAGTGCATGCAGTGTGAACATGGTTGTTGAGCAGTCTCACGACTTGCACTAAAATCAGCAATTGACAACTGTCACCCTGTTTGCTAAACAAACGGAGTGTTTAGTGCATGCAGTGTGAATGTGGTTGTCGAGCAGCCTCACGTCTTGCACTAAAATCAGCAATTGACAACTGTCACCCTGTTTGCTAAACAAACGGACTGTTTAGTGCATGCAGTGTGAACGTGGTTGTTGAGCAGTCCCACGTCTTGCACTAAAATCAGCAATTGACAACTGTCACCCTGTTTGCTAAACAAACGGAGTGTTTAGTGCATGCAGTGTGAACGTGGTTGTTGAGCAGTCTCACGTCTTGCACTAAAATCAGCAATTGACAACTGTCTCCCTGTTTGCTAAACAAACGGAGTGTTTAGTGCATGCTGTGTGAACGTGGTTGTTGAGCAGTCTCGCGTCTTGCACTAAAATCAGCAATTGACAACTGTCTCCCGGTTTGATAAACAATCTGAGTGTTTAGTGCATGCAGTGTGAACGTGGTGGTTGAGCAGTCTCACGTCTTGCACTAAAATAAGCAATTGACAACTGTCACCCTGTTTGCTAAACAAACGGAGTGTTTAGTGCATGCAGTGTGAACGTGGTTGTTGAGCAGTCTCACGTCTTGCACTAAAATCAGCAATTGACAACTGTCACCCTGTTTGCTAAACAAACGGAGTGTTTAGTGCATGCAGTGTGAACATGGTTGTTGAGCAGTCTCACGTCTTGCACTAAAATCAGCAATTGACAACTGTCACCCTGTTTGCTAAACAAACGGAGTGTTTAGTGCATGCAGTGTGAATGTGGTTGTTGAGCAGCCTCACGTCTTGCACTAAAATCAGCAATTGACAACTGTCACCCTGTTTGCTAAACAAACGGAGTGTTTAGTGCATGCAGTGTGAACGTGGTTGTTGAGCAGTCTCACGTCTTGCACTACAATCAGCAATTGACAACTGTTACCCTGTTTGCTAAACAAACGGAGTGTTTAGTGCATGCAGTGTGAACGTGGTTGTTGAGCAGTCTCACGTCTTGCACTAAAATCAGCAATTGACAACTGTCTCCCTGTTTGCTAAACAAACGGAGTGTGAACGTGGTTGTTGAGCAGTCTCACGTCTTGCACTAAAATCAGCAATTGACAACTGTCACCCTGTTTGCTAAACAAACGGAGTGTTTAGTGCATGCAGTGTGAACATGGTTGTTGAGCAGTCTCACGTCTTGCACTAAAATCAGCAATTGACAACTGTCACCCTGTTTGCTAAACAAACGGTGTGTTTAGTGCATGCAGTGTGAATGTGGTTGTTGAGCAGTCTCACGTCTTGCACTAAAATCAGCAATTGACAACTGTCACCCTGTTTGCTAAACAAACGGAGTGTTTAGTGCATGCAGTGTGAACGTGGTTGTTGAGCAGCCTCACGTCTTGCACTAAAATCAGCAATTGACAACTGTCACCCTGTTTGCTAAACAAACGGAGTGTTTAGTGCATGCAGTGTGAATGTGGTTGTTGAGCAGCCTCACGTCTTGCACTAAAATCAGCAATTGACAACAGTCACCCTGTTTGCTAAACAAACGGAGTGTTTAGTGCATGCAGTGTGAACGTGGTTGTTGAGCAGTCTCACGTCTTGCACTAAAATCAGCAATTGACAACTGTCACCCTGTTTGCTAAACAAACGGAGTGTTTAGTGCATGCAGTGTGAATGTGGTTGTTGAGCAGCCTCACGTCTTGCAATAAAATCAGCAATTGACAACTGTCACTCTGTTTGCTAAACAAACGGAGTGTTTAGTGCATGCAGTGTCAACGTGGTTGTTGAGCAGTCTCACGTCTTGCACTAAAATCAGCAATTGACAACTGTCACCCTGTTTGCTAAACAAACGGAGTGTTTAGTGCATGCAGTGTGAACGTGGTTGTTGAGCAGTCTCACGTCTTGCACTAAAATCAGCAATTGACAACTGTCACCCTGTTGGCTAAACAAACGGAGTGTTTAGTGCATGCAGTGTGAATGTGGTTGTTGAGCAGTCTCACATCTTGCACTAAAATCAGCAATTGACAACTGTCACTCTGTTTGCTAAACAAACGGAGTGTTTAGTGCATGCAGTGTGAACATGGTTTTTGAGCAGTCTCACGTCTTGCACTAAAATCAGCAATTCACAACTGTCACCCTGTTTGCTAAACAAACGGAGTGTTTAGTGCATGCAGTGTGAATGTGGTTGTTGAGCAGCCTCACTTCTTGCACTAAAATCAGCAATTGACAACTGTCACCCTGTTTGCTAAACAAACGGAGTGTTTAGTGCATGCAGTGTGAACGTGGTTGTTGAGCTGTCTCACGTCTTGCACTAAAATCAGCAATTGACAACTGTCACCCTGTTTGCTAAACAAACGGAGTGTTTAGTGCATGCAGAGTGAACGTGGTTGTTGAGCAGTCTCACGTCTTGCACTAAAATCAGCAATTGACAACTGTCACCCTGTTTGCTAAACAAACGGAGTGTTTAGTGCATGCAGCGTGAATGTGGTTGATGAGCAGTCTCACGTCTTGCACTAAAATCAGCAATTGACAACTGTCACCCTGTTTGCTAAACAAACGGAGTGTTTAGTGCATGCAGTGTGAACATGGTTGTTGAGCAGTCTCACGTCTTGCACTAAAATCAGCAATTGACAACTGTCACCCTGTTTGCTAAACAAACGGTGTGTTTAGTGCATGCAGTGTGAATGTGGCTGTTGAGCAGTCTCACGTCTTGCACTAAAATCAGCAATTGACAACTGTCACCCTGTTTGCTAAACAAACGGAGTGTTTAGTGCATGCAGTGTGAACGTGGTTGTTGAGCAGTCTCACGACTTGCACTAAAATCAACAATTGACAACTGTCTCCCTGTTTGCTAAACAAACGGAGTGTTTAGTGCATGCAGTGTGAACGTGGTTGTTGAGCAGTCTCACGTCTTGCACTAAAATCAGCAATTGACAACTGTCATCCTGTTTGCTAAACAAACGGAGTGTTTAGTGCTTGCAGTGTGAACGTGGTTGTTGAGCAGTCTCACGTCTTGCACTAAAATCAGCAATTGACAACTGTCACCCTGTTTGCTAAACAAACGGAGTGTTTAGTGCATGAAGTGTGAATGTGGTTGTTGAGCAGTCTCACGTCTTGCACTAAAATCAGCATTTGACAACTGTCACCCTGTTTGCTAAACAAACGGAGTGTTTAGTGCATGCAGTGTGAACATGGTTGTACAGCAGTCTCACGTCTTGCACTAAAATCAGCAATTGACAACTGTCACCCTGTTTGCTAAACAAACGGAGTGTTTAGTGCATGCAGTGTGAATGTGGTTGTTGAGCAGCCTCACGTCTTGCACTAAAATCAGCAATTGACAACTGTCACCCTGTTTGCTAAACAAACGGAGTGTTTAGTGCATGCAGTGTGAACGTGGTTGTTGAGCAGTCTCGCGTCTTGCACTAAAATCAGCAATTGACAACTGTCACCCTGTTTGCTAAACAAACGGAGTGTTTAGTGCATGCAGTGTGAACGTGGTTGTTGAGCAGTCTCACGTCTTGCACTAAAATCAGCAATTGACAACTGTCTCCCTGTTTGCTAAACAAACGGAGTGTTTAGTGCATGCAGTGTGAATGTGGTTGTTGAGCAGCCTCACGTCTTGCACTAAAATCAGCAATTGACAACTGTCACCCTGTTTGCTAAACAAACGGAGTGTTTAGTGCATGCAGTGTGAACGTGGTTGTTGAGCAGTCTCACGTCTTGCACTAAAATCAGCAATTGACAACTGTCACCCTGTTTGCTAAACAAACGGAGTGTTTAGTGCATGCAGTGTGAATGTGGTTGTTGAGCAGCCTCACGTCTAGCACTAAAATCAGCAATTGACAACTCTCACCCTGTTTGCTAAACAAACGGAGTGTTTAGTGCATGCAGTGTGAACGTGGTTGTTGAGCAGTCTCACGTCTTGCACTACAATCAGCAATTGAAAACTGTCACCCTGTTTGCTAAACAAACGGAGTGTTTAGTGCATGCAGTGTGAACGTGGTTGTTGAGCAGTCTCACGTCTTGCACTAAAATCAGCAATTGTCAACTGTCTCCCTGTTTGCTAAACAAACGGAGTGTTTAGTGCATGCAGTGTGAACGTGGTTGTTGAGCAGTCTCACGTCTTGCACTAAAATCAGCAATTGACAACTGTCTCCCTGTTTGCTAAACAAACGGAGTGTTTAGTGCATGCAGTGTGAACGTGGTTGTTGAGCAGTCTCACGTCTTGCACTAAAATCAGCAATTGACAACTGTCACCCTGTTTGCTAAACAAACGGAGTGTTTAGTGCATGCAGTGTGAACGTGGTTGTTGAGCAGTCTCACGTCTTGCACTAAAATCAGCAGTTGACAACTGTCACCCTGTTTGCTAAACAAACGGTGTGTTTAGTGCATGCAGTGTGAACGTGGTTGTTGAGCAGTCTCTCGTCTTGCACTAAAATCAGCAATTGACAACAGTCACCCTGTTTGCTAAACAAACGGAGTGTTTAGTGCATGCAGTGTGAATCTGGTTGTTGAGCAGTCTCACGTCTTGCACTAAAATCAGCAATAGAGAACTGTCACCCTGTTTGCTAAACAAACGGAGTGTTTAGTGCATGCAGTGTGAATGTGGTTGTTGAGCAGCCTCACGTCTAGCACTAAAATCAGCAATTGACAACTCTCACCCTGTTTGCTAAACAAACGGAGTGTTTAGTGCATGCAGTGTGAACGTGGTTGTTGAGCAGTCTCACGTCTTGCACTACAATCAGCAATTGACAACTGTCACCCTGTTTGCTAAACAAACGGAGTGTTTAGTGCATGCAGTGTGAACGTGGTTGTTGAGCAGTCTCACGTCTTGCACTAAAATCAGCAATTGACAACTGTCTCCCTGTTTGCTAAACAAACGGAGTGTTTAGTGCATGCAGTGTGAACGTGGTTGTTGAGCAGTCTCACGTCTTGCACTAAAATCAGCAATTGACAACTGTCACCCTGTTTGCTAAACAAACGGAGTGTTTAGTGCATGCAGTGTGAACGTGGTTGTTGAGCAGTCTCACGTCTTGCACTAAAATCAGCAATTGACAACTGTCACCCTGTTTGCTAAACAAACGGAGTGTTTAGTGCATGCAGTGTGAACGTGGTTGTTGAGCAGTCTCACGTCTTGCACTAAAATCAGCAGTTGACAACTGTCACCCTGTTTGCTAAACAAACGGAGTGTTTAGTGCATGCAGTGTGAACGTGGTTGTTGAGCAGTCTCTCGTCTTGCACTAAAATCAGCAATTGACAACAGTCACCCTGTTTGCTAAACAAACGGAGTGTTTAGTGCATGCAGTGTGAATCTGGTTGTTGAGCAGTCTCACGTCTTGCACTAAAATCAGCAATAGAGAACTGTCACCCTGTTTGCTAAACAAACGGAGTGTTTAGTGCATGCAGTGTGAACGTGGTTGTTGAGCAGTCTCACGTCTTGCACTAAAATCAGCAATTGACAACTGTCACCCTGTTTGCTAAACAAACGGAGTGTTTAGTGCATGCAGCGTGAATGTGGTTGTTGAGCAGTCTCACGTCTTGCACTAAAATCAGCAATTGACAACTGTCACCCTGTTTGCTAAACAAACGGAGTGTTTAGTGCATGCAGTGTGAACATGGTTGTTGAGCAGTCTCATGTCTTGCACTAAAATCAGCAATTGAAAACTGTCACCCTGTTTGCTAAACAAACGGTGTGTTTAGTGCATGCAGTGTGAATGTGGTTGTTGAGCAGCCTCATGTCTTGCACTAAATTCAGCAATTGACAACTGTCACCCTGTTTGCTAAACAAACGGAGTGTTTAGTGAATGCAGTGTGAACGTGGTTGTTGAGCAGTCTCACGTCTTGCACTAAAATCAGCAATTGACAACTGTCACCCTGTTTGCTAAACAAACGGAGTGTTTAGTGCATGCAGTGTGAACGTGGTTGTTGAGCAGTCTCACGTCTTGCACTAAAATCAGCAATTGACAACTGTCTCCCTGTTTGCTAAACAAACGGAGTGTTTAGTGCATGCAGTGTGAACGTGGTTGTTGAGCAGTCTCACGTCTTGCACTAAAATCAGCAATTGACAACTGTCACCCTGTTTGCTAAACAAACGGAGTGTTTAGTGCATGCAGTGTGAACATGGTTGTTGAGCAGTCTCACGTCTTGCACTAAAATCAGCAATTGACAACTGTCACCCTGTTTGCTAAACAAACGGAGTGTTTAGTGCATGAAGTGTGAATGTGGTTGTTGAGCAGTCTCACGTCTTGCACTAAAATCTGCATTTGACAACTGTCACCCTGTTTGCTAAACAAACGGAGTGTTTAGTGCATGCAGTGTGAACATGGTTGTACAGCAGTCTCACGTCTTGCACTAAAATCAGCAATTGACAACTGTCACCCTGTTTGCTAAACAAACGGAGTGTTTAGTGCATGCAGTGTGAATGTGGTTGTTGAGCAGCCTCACGTCTTGCACTAAAATCAGCAATTGACAACTGTCACCCTGTTTGCTAAACAAACGGAGTGTTTAGTGCATGCAGTGTGAACGTGGTTGTTGAGCAGTCTCGCGTCTTGCACTAAAATCAGCAATTGACAACTGTCACCCTGTTTGCTAAACAAACGGAGTGTTTAGTGCATGCAGTGTGAACGTGGTTGTTGAGCAGTCTCACGTCTTGCACTAAAATCAGCAATTGACAACTGTCTCCCTGTTTGCTAAACAAACGGAGTGTTTAGTGCATGCAGTGTGAATGTGGTTGTTGAGCAGCCTCACGTCTTGCACTAAAATCAGCAATTGACAACTGTCACCCTGTTTGCTAAACAAACGGAGTGTTTAGTGCATGCAGTGTGAACGTGGTTGTTGAGCAGTCTCACGTCTTGCACTAAAATCAGCAATTGACAACTGTCACCCTGTTTGCTAAACAAACGGAGTGTTTAGTGCATGCAGTGTGAATGTGGTTGTTGAGCAGCCTCACGTCTAGCACTAAAATCAGCAATTGACAACTCTCACCCTGTTTGCTAAACAAACGGAGTGTTTAGTGCATGCAGTGTGAACGTGGTTGTTGAGCAGTCTCACGTCTTGCACTACAATCAGCAATTGAAAACTGTCACCCTGTTTGCTAAACAAACGGAGTGTTTAGTGCATGCAGTGTGAACGTGGTTGTTGAGCAGTCTCACGTCTTGCACTAAAATCAGCAATTGACAACTGTCTCCCTGTTTGCTAAACAAACGGAGTGTTTAGTGCATGCAGTGTGAACGTGGTTGTTGAGCAGTCTCACGTCTTGCACTAAAATCAGCAATTGACAACTGTCTCCCTGTTTGCTAAACAAACGGAGTGTTTAGTGCATGCAGTGTGAACGTGGTTGTTGAGCAGTCTCACGTCTTGCACTAAAATCAGCAATTGACAACTGTCACCCTGTTTGCTAAATAAACGGAGTGTTTAGTGCATGCAGTGTGAACGTGGTTGTTGAGCAGTCTCACGTCTTGCACTAAAATCAGCAGTTGACAACTGTCACCCTGTTTGCTAAACAAACGGAGTGTTTAGTGCATGCAGTGTGAACGTGGTTGTTGAGCAGTCTCTCGTCTTGCACTAAAATCAGCAATTGACAACAGTCACCCTGTTTGCTAAACAAACGGAGTGTTTAGTGCATGCAGTGTGAATCTGGTTGTTGAGCAGTCTCACGTCTTGCACTAAAATCAGCAATAGAGAACTGTCACCCTGTTTGCTAAACAAACGGAATGTTTAGTGCATGCAGTGTGAACGTGGTTGTTGAGCAGTCTCACGTCTTGCACTAAAATCAGCAATTGACAACTGTCACCCTGTTTGCTAAACAAACGGAGTGTTTAGTGCATGCAGCGTGAATGTGGTTGTTGAGCAGTCTCATGTCTTGCACTAAAATCTGCAATTGACAACTGTCACCCTGTTTGCTAAACAAACGGAGTGTTTAGTGCATGCAGTGTGAACATGGTTGTTGAGCAGTCTCACGTCTTGCACTAAAATCAGCAATTGAAAACTGTCACCCTGTTTGCTAAACAAACGGTGTGTTTAGTGCATGCAGTGTGAATGTGGTTGTTGAGCAGCCTCATGTCTTGCACTAAATTCAGCAATTGACAACTGTCACCCTGTTTGCTAAACAAACGGAGTGTTTAGTGAATGCAGTGTGAACGTGGTTGTTGAGCAGTCTCACGTCTTGCACTAAAATCAGCAATTGACAACTGTCACCCTGTTTGCTAAACAAACGGAGTGTTTAGTGCATGCAGTGTGAACGTGGTTGTTGAGCAGTCTCACGTCTTGCACTAAAATCAGCAATTGACAACTGTCTCCCTGTTTGCTAAACAAACGGAGTGTTTAGTGCATGCAGTGTGAACGTGGTTGTTGAGCAGTCTCACGTCTTGCACTAAAATCAGCAATTGACAACTGTCACCCTGTTTGCTAAACAAACGGAGTGTTTAGTGCATGCAGTGTGAACATGGTTGTTGAGCAGTCTCACGTCTTGCACTAAAATCAGCAATTGACAACTGTCACCCTGTTTGCTAAACAAACGGAGTGTTTAGTGCATGAAGTGTGAATGTGGTTGTTGAGCAGTCTCACGTCTTGCACTAAAATCAGCATTTGACAACTGTCACCCTGTTTGCTAAACAAACGGAGTGTTTAGTGCATGCAGTGTGAACATGGTTGTTCAGCAGTCTCACGTCTTGCACTAAAATCAGCAATTGACAACTGTCACCCTGTTTGCTAAACAAACGGAGTGTTTAGTGCATGCAGTGTGAATGTGGTTGTTGAGCAGTCTCACGTCTTGCACTAAAATCAGCAATTGACAACTGTCACCCTGTTTGCTAAACAAACGGAGTGTTTAGTGCATGCAGTGTGAACGTGGTTGTTGAGCAGTCTCGCGTCTTGCACTAAAATCAGCAATTGACAACTGTCACCCTGTTTGCTAAACAAACGGAGTGTTTAGTGCATGCAGTGTGAACGTGGTTGTTGAGCAGTCTCACGTCTTGCACTAAAATCAGCAATTGACAACTGTCTCCCTGTTTGCTAAACAAACGGAGTGTTTAGTGCATGCAGTGTGAACGTGGTTGTTGGGCAGTCTCACGTCTTGCACTAAATTCAGCAATTGACAACTGTCTCCTGGTTTGCTAAACAAACGGAGTGTTTAGTGCATGCAGTGTGAACGTGGTTGTTGAGCAGTCTCACGTCTTGCACTAAAATCAGCAATTGACAACTGTCACCCTGTTTGCTAAACAAACGGAGTGTTTAGTGCATGCAGTGTGAACGTGGTTGTTGAGCAGTCTCACGTCTTGCACTAAAATCAGCAATTGACAACTGTCACCCTGTTTGCTAAACAAACGGAGTGTTTAGTGCATGCAGTGTGAACATGGTTGTTGAGCAGTCTCACGTCTTGCACTAAAATCAGCAATTGACAACTGTCACCCTGTTTGCTAAACAAACGGAGTGTTTAGTGCATGCAGTGTGAATGTGGTTGTTGAGCAGCCTCACGTCTTGCACTAAAATCAGCAATTGACAACTGTCACCCTGTTTGCTAAACAAACGGAGTGTTTAGTGCATGCAGTGTGAACGTGGTTGTTGAGCAGTCTCACGTCTTGCACTACAATCAGCAATTGACAACTGTCACCCTGTTTGCTAAACAAACGGAGTGTTTAGTGCATGCAGTGTGAACGTGGTTGTTGAGCAGTCTCACGTCTTGCACTAAAATCAGCAATTGACAACTGTCTCCCTGTTTGCTAAACAAACGGAGTGTTTAGTACATGCAGTGTGAATGTGGTTGATGAGCAGCCTCACGTCTTGCACTAAAATCAGCAATTGACAACTGTCACCCTGTTTGCTAAACAAACGGAGTGTTTAGTGCATGCAGTGTGAATGTGGTTGTTGAGCAGCCTCACGTCTTGCACTAAAATCAGCAATTGACAACTGTCACCCTGTTTGCTAAACAAACGGAGTGTTTAGTGCATGCAGTGTGAACGTGGTTGTTGAGCAGTCTCACGTCTTGCACTAAAATCAGCAATTGACAACTGTCACCCTGTTTGCTAAACAAACGGAGTGTTTAGTGCATGCAGTGTGAACGTGGTTGTTGAGCAGTCTCACGTCTTGCACTAAAATCAGCAATTGACAACTGTCTCCATGTTTGCTAAACAATCGGAGTGTTTAGTACATGCAGTGTGAATGTGGTTGTTGAGCAGCCTCACGTCTTGCACTAAAATCAGCAATTGACAACTGTCACCCTGTTTGCTAAACAAACGGAGTGTTTAGTGCATGCAGTGTGAATGTGGTTGTTGAGCAGTCTCACGTCTTGCACTAAAATCAGCATTTGACAACTGTCACCCTGTTTGCTAAACAAACGGAGTGTTTTGTGCATGCAGTGTGAACATGGTTGTTGAGCAGTCTCACGTCTTGTACTAAAATCAGCAATTGACAACTGTCACCCTGTTTGCTAAACAAACGGAGTGTTTAGTGCATGCAGTGTGAATGTGGTTGTTGAGCAGCCTCACGTCTTGCACTAAAATCAGCATTTGACAACTGTCACCCTGTTTGCTAAACAAACGGAGTGTTTAGTGCATGCAGTGTGAATGTGGTTGTTGAGCAGCCTCACGTCTTGCACTAAAATCAGCAATTGACAACTGTCACCCTGTTTGCTAAACAAACGGAGTGTTTAGTGCATGCAGTGTGAACGTGGTTGTTGAGCAGTCTCACGTCTTGCACTACAATCAGCAATTGACAACTGTCACCCTGTTTGCTAAACAAACGGAGTGTTTAGTGCATGCAGTGTGAACGTGGTTGTTGAGCAGTCTCACATCTTGCACTAAAATCAGCAATTGACAACTGTCTCCCTGTTTGCTAAACAAACGGAGTGTTTAGTGCATGCAGTGTGAACGTGGTTGTTGAGCAGTCTCACGTCTTGCACTAAAATCAGCAATTGACAACTGTCTCCCTATTTGCTAAACAAACGGAGTGTTTAGTGCATGCAGTGTGAACGTGGTTGTTGAGCAGTCTCACGTCTTGCACTAAAATCAGCAATTGACAACTGTCACCCTGTTTGCTAAACAAACGGAGTGTTTAGTGCATGCAGTGTGAACGTGGTTGTTGAGCAGTCTCACGTCTTGCACTAAAATCAGCAATTGACAACTGTCACCCTGTTTGCTAAACAAACGGAGTGTTTAGTGCATGCAGTGTGAACGTGGTTGTTGAGCAGTCTCTCGTCTTGCACTAAAATCAGCAATTGACAACTGTCACCCTGTTTGCTAAACAAACGGAGTGTTTAGTGCATGCAGTGTGAATGTGGTTGTTGAGCAGTCTCACGTCTTGCACTAAAATCAGCAATTGACAACTGTCACCCTGTTTGCTAAACAAACGGAGTGTTTAGTGCATGCAGTGTGAACGTGGTTGTTGAGCAGTCTCACGTCTTGCACTAAAATCAGCAATTGACAACTGTCACCCTGTTTGCTAAACAAACAGAGTGTTTAGTGCATGCAGCGTGAATGTGGTTGTTGAGCAGTCTCACGTCTTGCACTAAAATCAGCAATTGACAACTGTTACCCTGTTTGCTAAAGAAACGGAGTGTTTAGTGCATGCAGTGTGAACATGGTTGTTGAGCAGTCTCACGTCTTGCACTAAAATCAGCAATTGACAACTGTCACCCTGTTTGCTAAACAAACGGTGTGTTTAGTGCATGCAGTGTGAATGTGGTTGTTGAGCAGCCTCACGTCTTGCACTAAAATCAGCAATTGACAACTGTCACCCTGTTTGCTAAACAAACGGAGTGTTTAGTGCATGCAGTGTGAACGTGGTTGTTGAGCAGTCTCACGTCTTGCACTAAAATCAGCAATTGACAACTGTCACCCTGTTTGCTAAACAAATGGAGTGTTTAGTGCATGCAGTGTGAACGTGGTTGTTGAGCAGTCTCACGTCTTGCACTAAAATCAGCAATTGACAACTGTCTCCCTGTTTGCTAAACAAACGGAGTGTTTAGTGCATGCAGTGTGAACGTGGTTGTTGAGCAGTCTCACGTCTTGCACTAAAATCAGCAATTGACAACTGTCACCCTGTTTGCTAAACAAACGGAGTGTTTAGTGCATGCAGTGTGAACGTGGTTGTTGAGCAGTCTCACGTCTTGCACTAAAATCAGCAATTGACAACTGTCACCCTGTTTGCTAAACAAACGGATTGTTTAGTGCATGCAGTGTGAATGTGGTTGTTGAGCAGTCTCACGTCTTGCACTAAAATCAGCATTTGACAACTGTCACCCTGTTTGCTAAACAAACGGAGTGTTTAGTGCATGCAGTGTGAACATGGTTGTTGAGCAGTCTCACGTCTTGCACTAAAATCAGCAATTGACAACTGTCAGCCTGTTTGCTAAACAAACGGAGTGTTTAGTGCATGCAGTGTGAATGTGGTTGTTGAGCAGCCTCACGTCTTGCACTAAAATCAGCAATTGACAACTGTCACCCTGTTTGCTAAACAAACGGATTGTTTAGTGCATGCAGTGTGAACGTGGTTGTTGAGCAGTCTCACGTCTTGCACTAAAATCAGCAATTGACAACTGTCACCCTGTTTGCTAAACAAACGGAGTGTTTAGTGCATGCAGTGTGAACGTGGTTGTTGAGCAGTCTCACGTCTTGCACTAAAATCAGCAATTGACAACTGTCTCCCTGTTTGCTAAACAAACGGAGTGTTTAGTGCATGCAGTGTGAACGTGGTTGTTGAGCAGTCTCACGTCTTGCACTAAAATCAGCAATTGACAACTGTCTCCCGGTTTGCTAAACAAACGGAGTGTTTAGTGCATGCAGTGTGAACGTGGTTGTTGAGCAGTTTCACGTCTTGCACTAAAATCAGCAATTGACAACTGTCACCCTGTTTGCTAAACAAACGGAGTGTTTAGTGCATGCAGTGTGAACGTGGTTGTTGAGCAGTCTCACGTCTTGCACTAAAATCAGCAATTGACAACTGTCACCCTGTTTGCTAAACAAACGGAGTGATTAGTGCATGCAGTGTGAACATGGTTGTTGAGCAGTCTCACGTCTTGCACTAAAATCAGCAATAGACAACTGTCACCCTGTTTGCTAAACAAACGGAGTGTTTAGTGCATGCAGTGTGAATGTGGTTGTTGAGCAGCCTCACGTCTTGCACTAAAATCAGCAATTGACAACTGTCACCCTGTTTGCTAAACAAACGGAGTTTTTAGTGCATGCAGTGTGAACGTGTTTGCTGAGCAGTCTCACGTCTTGCACTACAATCAGCAATTGACAACTGTCACCCTGTTTGCTAAACAAACGGAGTGTTTAGTGCATGCAGTGTGAACGTGGTTGTTGAGCAGTCTCACGTCTTGCACTAAAATCAGCAATTGACAACTGTCTCCCTGTTTGCTAAACAAACGGAGTGTTTAGTGCATGCAGTGTGAACGTGGTTGTTGAGCAGTCTCACGTCTTGCACTAAAATCAGCAATTGACAACTGTCTCCCTGTTTGCTAAACAAACGGAGTGTTTAGTGCATGCAGTGTGAACATGGTTGTTGAGCAGCCTCACCTCTTGCACTAAAATCAGCAATTGACAACTGTCACCCTGTTTGCTAAACAAACGGAGTGTTTAGTGCATGCAGTGTGAACGTGGTTGTTGAGCAGTCTCACGTCTTGCACTAAAATCAGCAATTGACAACTGTCACCCTGTTTGCTAAACAAACGGAGTGTTTAGTGCATGCAGTGTGAACGTGGTTGTTGAGCAGTCTCACGTCTTGCACTAAAATCAGCATTTGACAACTGTCACCCTGTTTGCTAAACAAACGGAGTGTTTAGTGCATGCAGTGTGAATGTGGTTGTTGAGCAGTCTCACGTCTTGCATTAAAATCAGCAATTGACAACTGTCTCCCGGTTTGCTAAACAAACGGAGTGTTTAGTGCATGCAGTGTGAACGTGGTTGTTGAGCAGTCTCACGTCTTGCACTAAAATCAGCAATTGACAACTGTCACCCTGTTTGCTAAACAAACGGAGTGTTTAGTGCATGCAGTGTGAACGTGGTTGTTGAGCAGTCTCACGTCTTGCACTAAAATCAGCAATTGACAACTGTCACCCTGTTTGCTAAACAAACGGAGTGTTTAGTGCATGCAGTGTGAACATGGTTGTTGAGCAGTCTCACGTCTTGCACTAAAATCAGCAATTGACAACTGTCACCCTGTTTGCTAAACAAACGGAGTGTTTAGTGCATGCAGTGTGAATGTGGTTGTTGAGCAGCCTCACGTCTTGCACTAAAATCAGCAATTGACAACTGTCACCCTGTTTGCTAAACAAACGGAGTGTTTAGTGCATGCAGTGTGAACGTGGTTGTTGAGCAGTCTCACGTCTTGCACTACAATCAGCAATTGACAACTGTCACCCTGTTTGCTAAACAAACGGAGTGTTTAGTGCATGCAGTGTGAACGTGGTTGTTGAGCAGTCTCACGTCTTGCACTAAAATCAGCAATTGACAACTGTCTCCCTGTTTGCTAAACAAACGGAGTGTTTAGTGCATGCAGTGTGAATGTGGTTGTTGAGCAGCCTCACGTCTTGCACTAAAATCAGCAATTGACAACTGTCACCCTGTTTGCTAAACAAACGGAGTGTTTAGTGCATGCAGTGTGAATGTGGTTGTTGAGCAGTCTCACGTCTTGCACTAAAATTAGCATTTGACAACTGTCACCCTGTTTGCTAAACAAACGGAGTGTTTAGTGCATGCAGTGTGAACATGGTTGTTGAGCAGTCTCACGTCTTGCACTAAAATCAGCAATTGACAACTGTCACCCTGTTTGCTAAACAAACGGAGTGTTTAGTGCATGCAGTGTGAATGTGGTTGTTGAGCAGTCTCACGTCTTGCACTAAAATAAGCATTTGACAACTGTCTCCCTGTTTGCTAAACAAACGGAGTGTTTAGTGCATGCAGTGTGAACATGGTTGTTGAGCAGTCTCACGTCTTGCACTAAAATCAGCAATTGACAACTGTCACCCTGTTTGCTAAACAAACGGAGTGTTTAGTGCATGCAGTGTGAATGTGGTTGTTGAGCAGCCTCACGTCTTGCACTAAAATCAGCAATTGACAACTGTCACCCTGTTTGCTAAACAAACGGAGTGTTTAGTGCATGCAGTGTGAACGTGGTTGTTGAGCAGTCTCACGTCTTGCACTACAATCAGCAATTGACAACTGTCACCCTGTTTGCTAAACAAACGGAGTGTTTAGTGCATGCAGTGTGAACGTGGTTGTTGAGCAGTCTCACGTCCTGCACTAAAATCAGCAATTGACAACTGTCTCCCTGTTTGCTAAACAAACGGAGTGTTTAGTGCATGCAGTGTGAACGTGGTTGTTGAGCAGTCTCACGTCTTGCACTGAAATCAGCAATTGACAACTGTCACCCTGTTTGCTAAACAAACGGAGTGTTTAGTGCATGCAGTGTGAATGTGGTTGTTGAGCAGCCTCACGTCTTGCACTAAAATCAGCAATTGACAACTGTCACCCTGTTTGCTAAACAAACGGAGTTTTTAGTGCATGCAGTGTGAACGTGTTTGTTGAACAGTCTCACGTCTTGCACTACAATCAGCAATTGACAACTGTCACCCTGTTTGCTAAACAAATGGAGTGTTTAGTGCATGCAGTGTGAACGTGGTTGTTGAGTAGTCTCACGTCTTGCACTAAAATCAGCAATTGACAACTGTCTCCCTGTTTGCTAAACAAACGGAGTGTTTAGTGCATGCAGTGTGAACGTGGTTGTTGAGCAGTCTCACGTCTTGCACTAAAATCAGCAATTGACAACTGTCTCCCTGTTTGCTAAACAAACGGAGTGTTTAGTGCATGCAGTGTGAACGTGGTTGTTGAGCAGTCTCACGTCTTGCACTAAAATCAGCAATTGACAACTGTCACCCTGTTTGCTAAACAAACGGAGTGTTTAGTGCATGCAGTGTGAATGTGGTTGTTGAGCAGTCTCACGTCTTGCACTAAAATCAGCAATTGACAACTGTCTCCCGGTTTGCTAAACAAACGGAGTGTTTAGTGCATGCAGTGTGAACGTGGTTGTTGAGCAGTCTCACGTCTTGCACTACAATCAGCAATTGACAACTGTCACCCTGTTTGCTAAACAAACGGAGTGTTTAGTGCATGCAGTGTGAACGTGGTTGTTGAGCAGTCTCACGTCTTGCACTAAAATCAGCAATTGACAACTGTCACCCTGTTTGCTAAACAAACGGAGTGTTTAGTGCATGCAGTGTGAACATGGTTGTTGAGCAGCCTCACGTCTTGCACTAAAATCAGCAATTGACAACTGTCACCCTGTTTGCTAAACAAACGGAGTGTTTAGTGCATGCAGTGTGAATGTGGTTGTTGAGCAGTCTCACGTCTTGCACTAAAATCAGCATTTGACAACTGTCACCCTGTTTGCTAAACAAACGGAGTGTTTAGTGCATGCAGTGTGAACATGGTTGTTGAGCAGTCTCACGTCTTGCACTAAAATCAGCAATTGACAACTGTCACCCTGTTTGCTAAACAAACGGAGTGTTTAGTGCATGCAGTGTGAATGTGGTTGTTGAGCAGCCTCACGTCTTGCACTAAAATCAGCAATTGACAACTGTCACCCTGTTTGCTAAACAAACGGAGTGTTTAGTGCATGCAGTGTGAACGTGGTTGTTGAGCAGTCTCACGTCTTGCACTAAAATCAGCAATTGACAACTGTCACCCTGTTTGCTAATCAAACGGAGTGTTTAGTGCATGCAGTGTGAATGTGGTTGTTGAGCAGCCTCACGTCTTGCACTAAAATCAGCAATTGACAACTGTCACCCTGTTTGCTAAACAAACGGAGTGTTTAGTGCATGCAGTGTGAACGTGGTTGTTGAGCAGTCTCACGTCTTGCACCACAATCAGCAATTGACAACTGTCACCCTGTTTGCTAAACAAACGGAGTGTTTAGTGCATGCAGTGTGAACGTGGTTGTTGAGCAGTCTCACGTCTTGCACTAAAATCAGCAATTGACAACTGTCTCCCTGTTTGCTAAACAAACGGAGTGTTTAGTGCATGCAGTGTGAACGTGGTTGTTGAGCAGTCTCACGTCTTGCACTAAAATCAGCAATTGACAACTGTCTCCCTGTTTGCTAAACAAACGGAGTGTTTAGTGCATGCAGTGTGAACGTGGTTGTTGAGCAGTCTCACGTCTTGCACTAAAATCAGCAATTGATAACTGTCACCCTGTTTGCTAAACAAACGGAGTGTTTAGTGCATGCAGTGTGAACGTGGTTGTTGAGCAGTCTCACGTCTTGCACTAAAATCAGCAATTGACAACTGTCACCCTGTTTGCTAAACAAACGGAGTGTTTAGTGCATGCAGTGTGAACGTGGTTGTTGAGCAGTCTCTCGTCTTGCACTAAAATCAGCAATTGACAACTGTCACCCTGTTTGCTAAACAAACGGAGTGTTTAGTGCATGCAGTGTGAATGTGGTTGTTGAGCAGTCTCACGTCTTGCACTAAAATCAGCAATTGACAACTGTCACCCTGTTTGCTAAACAAACGGAGTGTTTAGTGCATGCAGTGTGAACGTGGTTGTTGAGCAGTCTCACGTCTTGCACTAAAATCAGCAATTGACAACTGTCACCCTGTTTGCTAAACAAACGGAGTGTTTAGTGCATGCAGCGTGAATTTGGTTGTTGAGCAGTCTCACGTCTTGCACTAAAATCAGCAATTGACAACTGTCACCCTGTTTGCTAAACAAACGGATTGTTTAGTGCATGCAGTGTGAACATGGTTGTTGAGCAGCCTCACGTCTTGCACTAAAATCAGCAATTGACAACTGTCACCCTGTTTGCTAAACAAACGGTGTGTTTAGTGCATTCAGTGTGAACGTGGTTGTTGAGCAGTCTCACGTCTTGCACTAAAATCAGCAATTGACAACTGTCACCCTGTTTGCTAAACAAACGGAGTGTTTAGTGCATGCAGTGTGAACGTGGTTGTTGAGCAGTCTCACGTCTTGCACTAAAATCAGCAATTGACAACTGTCACCCTGTTTGCTAAACAAACGGAGTGTTTAGTGCATGCAGTGTGAACGTGGTTGTTGAGCAGTCTCACGTCTTGCACTAAAATCAGCAATTGACAACTGTCACCCTGTTTGCTATACAAACGGAGTGTTTAGTGCATGCAGTGTGAACGTGGTTGTTGAGCAGTCTCACGTCTTGCACTAAAATCAGCAATTGACAACTGTCACCCTGTTTGCTAAACAAACGGAGTGTTTAGTGCATGCAGTGTGAACGTGGTTGTTGAGCAGTCTCACGTCTTGCACTAAAATCAGCAATTGACAACTGTCACCCTGTTTGCTAAACAAACGGGGTGTTTAGTGAATGCAGTGTGAACGTGGTTGTTGAGCAGTCTCACGTCTTGCACTAAAATCAGCAATTGACAACTGTCACCCTGTTTGCTAAACAAACGGAGTGTTTAGTGCATGCAGTGTGAACGTGGTTGTTGAGCAGTCTCACGTCTTGCACTAAAATCAGCAATTGACAACTCTCACCCTGTTTGCTAAACAAACGGAGTGTTTAGTGCATGCAGTGTGAACTTGGTTGTTGAGCAGTCTCACGTCTTGCACTAAAATCAGCAATTGACAACTGTCACCCTGTTTGCTAAACAAACGGAGTGTTTAGTGCATGCAGGGTGAACGTGGTTGTTGAGCAGTCTCACGTCTTGCACTATAATCAGCAATTGACAACTGTCACCCTGTTTGCTAAACAAACGGAGTGTTTAGTTCATGCAGTGTGAACGTGGTTGTTGAGCAGTCTCACGTCTTGCACTAAAATCAGCAATTGACAACTGTCACCCTGTTTGCTAAACAAACGAAGTGTTTAGTGCATGCAGTGTGAACGTGGTTGTTGAGCAGTCTCACGTCTTGCACTAAAATCAGCAATTGACAACTGTCACTCTGTTTGCTAAACAAACGGAGTGTTTAGTGCATGCTGTGTGAACGTGGTTGTTGAGCAGTCTCACGTCTTGCACTAAAATCAGCAATTGACAACTGTCACCCTGTTTGCTAAACAAACGGAGTGTTTAGTACATGCAGTGTGAACGTGGTTGTTGAGCAGTCTCACGTCTTGCACTAAAATCAGCAATTGACAACTGTCACCCTGTTTCCTAAACAAACGGAGTGTTTAAAGCATGCAGTGTGAACGTGGTTGTTGAGCAGTCTCACGTCTTGCACTAAAATCAGCAATTGACAACTGTCATCCTGTTTGCTAAACAAACGGAGTGTTTAGTGCATGCAGTGTGAACGTGGTTGTTGAGCAATCTCACGTCTTGCACTAAAATCAGCAATTGACAATTTTCACCCTGTTTGCTAAACAAACGGAGTGTTTAGTTCACGCAGTGTGAACGTGGTTGTTGAGCAGTCTCACGTCTTGCACTAAAATCAGCAATTGACAACTGTCTCCCTGTTTGCTAAACAAACGGAGTGTTTAGTGCATGCAGTGTGAACGTGGTTGTTGAGCAGTCTCACGTCTTGCACTAAAATCAGCAATTGACAACTGTCTCCCTGTTTGCTAAACAAACGGAGTGTTTAGTGCATGCAGTGTGAACGTGGTTGTTGAGCAGTCTCACGTCTTGCACTAAAATCAGCAATTGACAACTGTCACCCTGTTTGCTAAACAAACGGAGTGTTTAGTGCATGCAGTGTGAACGTGGTTGTTGAGCAGTCTCACATCTTGCACTAAAATCAGCAATTGACGACTGTCTCCCTGTTTGCTAAACAAACGGAGTGTTTAGTGCATGCAGTGTGAATGTGGTTGTTGAGCAGTCTCACGTCTTGCACTAAAATCAGCAATTGACAACTGTCACCCTGTTTGCTAAACAAACGGAGTGTTTAGTGCATGCAGCGTGAACGTGGTTGTTGAGCAGTCTCACGTCTTGCACTAAAATCAGCAATTGACAACTGTCACCCTGTTTGCTAAACAAACGGAGTGTTTAGTGCATGCAGTGTGAACGTGGTTGTTGAGCAGTCTCACGTCTTGCACTAAAATCAGCAATTGACAACTGTCTCCCTGTTTGCTAAACAAACGGAGTGTTTAGTGCATGCAGTGTGAACGTGGTTGTTGAGCAGTCTCACGTCTTGCACTAAAATCAGCAATTGACAACTGTCTCCCTGTTTGCTAAACAAACGGAGTGTTTAGTGCATGCAGTGTGAACGTGGTTGTTGAGCAGTCTCACGTCTTGCACTAAAATCAGCAATTGACAACTGTCTCCCTGTTTGCTAAACAAACGGAGTGTTTAGTGCATGCAGTGTGAACGTGGTTGTTGAGCAGTCTCACGTCTTGCACTAAAATCAGCAATTGACAACTGTCACCCTGTTTGATAAACAAACGGAGTGTTTAGTGCATGCAGTGTAAACGTGGTTGTTGAGCAGTCTCACGTCTTGCACTAAAATCAGCAATTGACAACTGTCACCCTGTTTGCTAAACAAACGGAGTGTTTAGTGCATGCAGTGTGAACGTGGTTGTTGAGCAGTCTCACGTCTTGCACTAAAATCAGCAATTGACAACTGTCTCCCTGTTTGCTAAAAAAACGGAATGTTTAGTGCATGCAGTGTGAACGTGGTTGTTGAGCAGTCTCACGTCTTGCACTAAAATCAGCAATTGACAACTGTCACCCTGTTTGCTAAACAAACGGAGTGTTTAGTGCATGCAGTGTGAACGTGGTTGTTGAGCAGTCTCACGTCTTGCACTAAAATCAGCAATTGACAACTTTCTCCCTGTTTGCTAAACAAACGGAGTGTTTAGTGCATGCAGTGTGAACGTGGTTGTTGAGCAGTCTCACGTCTTGCACTAAAATCAGCAATTGACAACTGTCTCCCTGTTTGCTAAACAAACGGAGTGTTTAGTGCATGCAGTGTGAACGTGGTTGTTGAGCAGTCTCACGTCTTGCACTAAAATCAGCAATTGACAACTGTCACCCTGTTTGCTAAACAAACGGAGTGTTTAGTGCATGCAGTGTGAACGTGGTTGTTGAGCAGTCTCACGTCTTGCACTAAAATCAGCAATTGACAACTGTCTCCCTGTTTGCTAAACAGACGGAGTGTTTAGTGCATGCAGTGTGAACGTGGTTGTTGAGCAGTCTCACGTCTTGCACTAAAATCAGCAATTGACAACTGTCACCCTCTTTGCTAAACAGACGGAGTGTTTAGTGCATGCAGTGTGAACGTGGTTGTTGAGCAGTCTCACGTCTTGCACTAAAATCAGCAATTGACAACTGTCACCCTGTTTGCTAAACAGACGGAGTGTTTAGTGCATGCAGTGTGAACGTGGTTGTTGAGCAGTCTCACGTCTTGCACTAAAATCAGCAATTGACAACTGTCTCCCTGTTTGCTAAACAATCGGAGTGTTTAGTGCATGCAGTGTGAACGTGGTTGTTGAGCAGTCTCACGTTTTGCACTAAAATCAGCAATTGACAACTGTCACCCTGTTTGCTAAACAAACGGAGTGTTTAGTGCATGCAGTGTGAACGTGGTTGTTGAGCAGTCTCACGTCTTGCACTAAAATCAGCAATTGACAACTGTCACACTGTTTGCTAAACAAACGGAGTGTTTAGTGCATGCAGTGTGAACGTGGTTGTTGAGCAGTCTCACGTCTTGCACTAAAATCAGCAATTGACAACTGTCACCCTGTTTGCTAAACAAATGGAGTGTTTAGTGCATGCAGTGTGAACGTGGCTGTTGAGCAGTCTCACGTCTTGCACTAAAATCAGCAATTGACAACTGTCACCCTGTTTGCTAAACAAACGGAGAGTTTAGTGCATGCAGTGTGAACGTGGTTGTTGAGCAGTCTCACGTCTTGCACTAAAATCAGCAATTGACAACTGTCACCCTGTTTGCTAAACAAACGGAGTGTTTAGTGCATGCAGTGTGAACGTGGTTGTTGAGCAGTCTCACGTCTTGCACTAAAATCAGCAATTGACAACTGTCACCCTGTTTGCTAAACCAACGGAGTGTTTAGTTCACGCAGTGTGTACGTGGTTGTTGAGCAGTCTCACGTCTTGCACTAAAATCAGCAATTGACAACTGTCACCCTGTTTGCTAAACAAACGGAGTGTTTAGTGCATGCAGTGTGAAAATGGTTGTTGAGCAGTCTCACGTCTTGCACTAAAATCAGCAATTGACAACTGTCACCTTGTTTGCTAAACAAACGGAGTGTTTAGTGCATGCAGTGTGAACGTGGTTGTTGAGCAGTCTCACGTCTTGCACTAAAATCAGCAATTGACAACTGTCACCCTGTTTGATAAACAAACGGAGTGTTTAGTGCATGCAGTGTGAACGTGGTTGTTGAGCAGTCTCACGTCTTGCACTAAAATCAGCAATTGACAACTGTCACCCTGTTTGCTAAACAAACGGAGTGTTTAGTGCATGCAGTGTGAACGTGGTTGTTGAGCAGTCTCACGTCTTGGACTAAAATCAGCAATTGACAACTGTCACCCTGTTTGCTAAACAAACGGAGTGTTTAGTGCATGCAGTGTGAACGTGGTTGTTGAGCAGTCTCACGTCTTGCACTAAAATCAGCAAATGACAACTGTCTCCCTGTTTGCTAAGCAAACGGAGTGTTTAGTGCATGCAGTGTGAACGTGGTTGTTGAGCAGTCTCACGTCTTGCACTAAAATCAGCAATTGAAAACTGTCACCCTGTTTGCTAAACAAACGGAGTGTTTAGTGCATGCAGTGTGAACGTGGTTGTTGAGCAGTCTCACGTCTTGCACTAAAATCAGCAATTGACAACTGTCACCCTGTTTGCTAAACAAACGGAGTGTTTAGTGCATGCAGTGTGAACGTGGTTGTTGAGCAGTCTCACGTCTTGCACTAAAATCAGCAATTGACAACTGTCACCCTGTTTGCTAAACAAACGGAGTGTTTAGTGCATGCAGTGTGAACGTGGTTGTTGAGCAGTCTCACGTCTTGCACTAAAATCAGCAATTGACAACTGTCACCCTGTTTGCTAAACAAACGGAGTGTTTAGTGCATGCAGTGTGAACGTGGTTGTTGAGCAGTCTCACGTCTTGCACTAAAATCAGCAATTGACAACTGTCACCCTGTTTGCTAAACAAACGGTGTGTTTAGTGCATGCAGTGTGAACGTGGTTGTTGAGCAGTCTCACGTCTTGCACTAAAATCAGCAATTGACAACTGTCACCCTGTTTGCTAAACAAACGGAGTGTTTAGTGCATGCAGTGTGAACGTGGTTGTTGAGCAGTCTCACGTCTTGCACTAAAATCAGCAATTAACAACTGTCACCCTGTTTGCTAAACAAACGGAGTGTTTAGTGCATGCAGTGTGAACGTGGTTGTTGAGCAGTCTCACGTCTTGCACTAAAATCAGCAATTGACAACTGTCACCCTGTTTGCTAAACAAACGGAGTGTTTAGTTCACGCAGTGTGAACGTGGTTGTTGAGCAGTCTCACGTCTTGCAATAAAATCAGCAATTGACAACTGTCTCCCTGTTTGCTAAACAAACGGAGTGTTTAGTGCATGCAGTGTGAATGTGGTTGTTGAGCAGTCTCACGTCTTGCACTAAAATCAGCAATTGACAACTGTCTCCCTGTTTGCCAAACAAACGGAATGTTTAGTGCATGCAGTGTGAACGTGGTTGTTGAGCAGTCTCACGTCTTGCACTAAAATCAGCAATTGACAACTGTCACCCTGTTTGCTAAACAAACGGAGTGTTTAGTGCATGCAGTGTGAACGTGGTTGTTGAGCAGTCTCACGTCTTGCACTAAAATCAGCAATTGACAACTGTCACCCTGTTTGCTAAACAAACGGAGTGTTTAGTGCATGCAGTGTGAACGTGGTTGTTGAGCAGTCTCACGTCTTGCACTAAAATCAGCAATTGACAACTGTCACACTGTTTGCTAAACAAACGGAGTGTTTAGTGCATGCAGTGTGAACGTGGTTGTTGAGCAGTCTCACGTCTTGCACTAAAATCAGCAATTGACAACTGTCACCCTGTTTGCTAAACAAATGGAGTGTTTAGTGCATGCAGTGTGAACGTGGCTGTTGAGCAGTCTCACGTCTTGCACTAAAATCAGCAATTGACAACTGTCACCCTGTTTGCTAAACAAACGGAGAGTTTAGTGCATGCAGTGTGAACGTGGTTGTTGAGCAGTCTCACGTCTTGCACTAAAATCAGCAATTGACAACTGTCACCCTGTTTGCTAAACAAACGGAGTGTTTAGTGCATGCAGTGTGAACGTGGTTGTTGAGCAGTCTCACGTCTTGCACTAAAATCAGCAATTGACAACTGTCACCCTGTTTGCTAAACCAACGGAGTGTTTAGTTCACGCAGTGTGTACGTGGTTGTTGAGCAGTCTCACGTCTTGCACTAAAATCAGCAATTGACAACTGTCACCCTGTTTGCTAAACAAACGGAGTGTTTAGTGCATGCAGTGTGAAAATGGTTGTTGAGCAGTCTCACGTCTTGCACTAAAATCAGCAATTGACAACTGTCACCTTGTTTGCTAAACAAACGGAGTGTTTAGTGCATGCAGTGTGAACGTGGTTGTTGAGCAGTCTCACGTCTTGCACTAAAATCAGCAATTGACAACTGTCACCCTGTTTGATAAACAAACGGAGTGTTTAGTGCATGCAGTGTGAACGTGGTTGTTGAGCAGTCTCACGTCTTGCACTAAAATCAGCAATTGACAACTGTCACCCTGTTTGCTAAACAAACGGAGTGTTTAGTGCATGCAGTGTGAACGTGGTTGTTGAGCAGTCTCACGTCTTGGACTAAAATCAGCAATTGACAACTGTCACCCTGTTTGCTAAACAAACGGAGTGTTTAGTGCATGCAGTGTGAACGTGGTTGTTGAGCAGTCTCACGTCTTGCACTAAAATCAGCAAATGGCAACTGTCTCCCTGTTTGCTAAACAAACGGAGTGTTTAGTGCATGCAGTGTGAACGTGGTTGTTGAGCAGTCTCACGTCTTGCACTAAAATCAGCAATTGAAAACTGTCACCCTGTTTGCTAAACAAACGGAGTGTTTAGTGCATGCAGTGTGAACGTGGTTGTTGAGCAGTCTCACGTCTTGCACTAAAATCAGCAATTGACAACTGTCACCCTGTTTGCTAAACAAACGGAGTGTTTAGTGCATGCAGTGTGAACGTGGTTGTTGAGCAGTCTCACGTCTTGCACTAAAATCAGCAATTGACAACTGTCACCCTGTTTGCTAAACAAACGGAGTGTTTAGTGCATGCAGTGTGAACGTGGTTGTTGAGCAGTCTCACGTCTTGCACTAAAATCAGCAATTGACAACTGTCACCCTGTTTGCTAAACAAACGGAGTGTTTAGTGCATGCAGTGTGAACGTGGTTGTTGAGCAGTCTCACGTCTTGCACTAAAATCAGCAATTGACAACTGTCACCCTGTTTGCTAAACAAACGGTGTGTTTAGTGCATGCAGTGTGAACGTGGTTGTTGAGCAGTCTCACGTCTTGCACTAAAATCAGCAATTGACAACTGTCACCCTGTTTGCTAAACAAACGGAGTGTTTAGTGCATGCAGTGTGAACGTGGTTGTTGAGCAGTCTCACGTCTTGCACTAAAATCAGCAATTAACAACTGTCACCCTGTTTGCTAAACAAACGGAGTGTTTAGTGCATGCAGTGTGAACGTGGTTGTTGAGCAGTCTCACGTCTTGCACTAAAATCAGCAATTGACAACTGTCACCCTGTTTGCTAAACAAACGGAGTGTTTAGTTCACGCAGTGTGAACGTGGTTGTTGAGCAGTCTCACGTCTTGCAATAAAATCAGCAATTGACAACTGTCTCCCTGTTTGCTAAACAAACGGAGTGTTTAGTGCATGCAGTGTGAATGTGGTTGTTGAGCAGTCTCACGTCTTGCACTAAAATCAGCAATTGACAACTGTCTCCCTGTTTGCCAAACAAACGGAATGTTTAGTGCATGCAGTGTGAACGTGGTTGTTGAGCAGTCTCACGTCTTGCACTAAAATCAGCAATTGACAACTGTCACCCTGTTTGCTAAACAAACGGAGTGTTTAGTGCATGCAGTGTGAACGTGGTTGTTGAGCAGTCTCACGTCTTGCACTAAAATCAGCAATTGACAACTGTCACCCTGTTTGCTAAACAAACGGAGTGTTTAGTGCATGCAGTGTGAACGTGGTTGTTGAGCAGTCTCACGTCTTGCACTAAAATCAGCAATTGACAACTGTCACCCTGTTTGCTAAACAAACGGAGTGTTTAGTGCATGCAGTGTGAACATGGTTGTTGAGCAGTCTCACGTCTTGCACTAAAATCAGCAATTGACAACTGTCACCCTGTTTGCTAAACAAACGGAGTGTTTAGTGCATGCAGTGTGAATGTGGTTGTCGAGCAGCCTCACGTCTTGCACTAAAATCAGCAATTGACAACTGTCACCCTGTTTGCTAAACAAACGGAATAGTTTAGTGCATGCAGTGTGAACATGGTTGTTGAGCAGTCTCACGTCTTGCACTAAAATCAGCAATTGACAACTGTCACCCTGTTTGCTAAACAAACGGAGTGTTTAGTGCATGCAGTGTGAATGTGGTTGTTGAGCAGCCTCACGTCTTGCACTAAAATCAGCAATTGACAACTGTCACCCTGTTTGCTAAACAAACGGAGTGTTTAGTGCATGCAGTGTGATCGTGGTTGTTGAGCAGTCTCTCGTCTTGCACTACAATCAGCAATTGACAACTGTTACCCTGTTTGCTAAACAAACGGAGTGTTTAGTGCATGCAGTGTGTACGTGGTTGTTGAGCAGTCTCACGTCTTGCACTAAAATCAGCAATTGGCAACTGTCTCCCTGTTTGCTAAACAAACGGAGTGTGAACGTGGTTGTTGAGCAGTCTCACGTCTTGCACTAAAATCAGCAATTGACAACTGTCACCCTGTTTGCTAAACAAACGGAGTGTTTAGTGCATGCAGTGTGAACATGGTTGTTGAGCAGTCTCAAATCTTGCACTAAAATCAGCAATTGACAACTGTCACCCTGTTTGCTAAACAAACGGTGTGTTTAGTGCATGCAGTGTGAATGTGGTTGTTGAGCAGTCTCACGTCTTGCACTAAAATCAGCAATTGACAACTGTCACCCTGTTTGCTAAACAAACGGAGTGTTTAGTGCATGCAGTGTGAACGTGGTTGTTGAGCAGTCTCACGTCTTGCACTAAAATCAGCAATTTACAACTGTCACCCTGTTTGCTAAACAAACGGAGTGTTTAGTGCATGCAGTGTGAACGTGGTTGTTGAGCAGTCTCGCGTCTTGCACTAAAATCAGCAATTGACAACTGTCTCCCTGTTTGCTAAACAAACGGAGTGTTTAGTGCATGCAGTGTGAACGTGGTTGTTGAGCAGTCTCACGTTTTGCACTAAAATCAGCAATTGACAACTGTCACCCTGTTTGCTAAACAAACGGAGTGTTTAGTGCATGCAGTGTGAACGTGGTTGTTGAGCAGTCTCACGTCTTGCACTAAAATCAGCAATTGACAACTGTCACCCTGTTTGCTAAACAAACGGAGTGTTTAGTGCATGCAGTGTGAATGTGGTTGTTGAGCAGTCTCACGTCTTGCACTAAAATCAGCATTTGACAACTGTCACCCTGTTTGCTAAACAAACGGAGTGTTTAGTGCATGCAGTGTGAACATGGTTGTTGAGCAGCCTCACGTCTTGCACTAAAATCAGCAATTGACAACTGTCACCCTGTTTGCTAAAGTAACGGAGTGTTTAGTGCATGCAGTGTGAATGTGGTTGTTGAGCAGCCTCACGTCTTGCACTAAAATCAGCAATTGACAACAGTCACCCTGTTTGCTAAACAAACGGAGTGTTTAGTGCATGCAGTGTGAACGTGGTTGTTGAGCAGTCTCACGTCTTGCACTAAAATCAGCAATTGACAACTGTCTCCCTGTTTGCTAAACAAACGGAGTGTGAACGTGGTTGTTGAGCAGTCTCACGTCTTGCACTAAAATCAGCAATTGACAACTGTCACCCTGTTTGCTAAACAAACGGAGTGTTTAGTGCATGCAGTGTGAACATGGTTGTTGAGCAGTCTCACGTCTTGCACTAAAATCAGCAATTGACAACTGTCACCCTGTTTGCTAAACAAACGGTGTGTTTAGTGCATGCAGTGTGAATGTGGTTGTTGAGCAGTCTCACGTCTTGCACTAAAATCAGCAATTGACAACTGTCACCCTGTTTGCTAAACAAACGGAGTGTTTAGTGCATGCAGTGTGAACGTGGTTGTTGAGCAGTCTCACGTCTTGCACTAAAATCAGCAATTGACAACTGTCACCCTGTTTGCTAAACAAATGGAGTGTTTAGTGCATGCAGTGTGAACGTGGTTGTTGAGCAGTCTCACGTCTTGCACTAAAATCAGCAATTGACAACTGTCTCCCTGTTTGCTAAACAAACGGAGTGTTTAGTGCATGCAGTGTGAACGTGGTTGTTGAGCAGCCTCACGTTTTGCACTAAAATCAGCAATTGACAACTGTCACCCTGTTTGCTAAACAAACGGAGTGTTTAGTGCATGCAGTGTGAACGTGGTTGTTGAGCAGTCTCACGTCTTGCACTAAAATCAGCAATTGACAACTGTCACCCTGTTTGCTAAACAAACGGAGTGTTTAGTGCATGCAGTGTGAATGTGGTTGTTGAGCAGTCTCACGTCTTGCACTAAAATCAGCATTTGACAACTGTCACCCTGTTTGCTAAACAAACGGAGTGTTTAGTGCATGCAGTGTGAACATGGTTGTTGAGCAGCCTCACGTCTTGCACTAAAATCAGCAATTGACAACTGTCACCCTGTTTGCTAAAGTAACGGAGTGTTTAGTGCATGCAGTGTGAATGTGGTTGTTGAGCAGCCTCACGTCTTGCACTAAAATCAGCAATTGACAACTGTCACCCTGTTTGCTAAACAAACGGAGTGTTTAGTGCATGCAGTGTGAACGTGGTTGTTGAGCAGTCTCACGTCTTGCACTAAAATCAGCAATTGACAACTGTCACCCTGTTTGCTAAACAAACGGAGTTTTTAGTGCATGCAGTGTGAATGTGGTTGTTGAGCAGCCTCACGTCTTGCACTAAAATCAGCAATTGACAACTGTCACTCTGTTTGCTAAACAAACGGAGTGTTTAGTGCATGCAGTGTGAACGTGGTTGTTGAGCAGTCTCACGTCTTGCACTAAAATCAGCAATTGACAACTGTCACCCTGTTTGCTAAACAAACGGAGTGTTTAGTGCATGCAGTGTGAACGTGGTTGTTGAGCAGTCTCACGTCTTGCACTAAAATCAGCAATTGACAACTGTCACCCTGTTTGCTAAACAAACGGAGTGTTTAGTGCATGCAGTGTGAATGTGGTTGTTGAGCAGTCTCACATCTTGCACTAAAATCAGCAATTGACAACTGTCACTCTGTTTGCTAAACAAACGGAGTGTTTAGTGCATGCAGTGTGAACATGGTTGTTGAGCAGTCTCACGTCTTGCACTAAAATCAGCAATTCACAACTGTCACCCTGTTTGCTAAACAAACGGAGTGTTTAGTGCATGCAGTGTGAATGTGGTTGTTGAGCAGCCTCACTTCTTGCACTAAAATCAGCAATTGACAACTGTCACCCTGTTTGCTAAACAAACGGAGTGTTTAGTGCATGCAGTGTGAACGTGGTTGTTGAGCTGTCTCACGTCTTGCACTAAAATCAGCAATTGACAACTGTCACCCTGTTTGCTAAACAAACGGAGTGTTTAGTGCATGCAGAGTGAACGTGGTTGTTGAGCAGTCTCACGTCTTGCACTAAAATCAGCAATTGACAACTGTCACCCTGTTTGCTAAAGAAACGGAGTGTTTAGTGCATGCAGCGTGAATGTGGTTGTTGAGCAGTCTCACGTCTTGCACTAAAATCAGCAATTGACAACTGTCACCCTGTTTGCTAAACAAACGGAGTGTTTAGTGCATGCAGTGTGAACATGGTTGTTGAGCAGTCTCACGTCTTGCACTAAAATCAGCAATTGACAACTGTCACCCTGTTTGCTAAAAAACGGTGTGTTTAGTGCATGCAGTGTGAATGTGGTTGTTGAGCAGTCTCACGTCTTGCACTAAAATCAGCAATTGACAACTGTCACCCTGTTTGCTAAACAAACGGAGTGTTTAGTGCATGCAGTGTGAACGTGGTTGTTGAGCAGTCTCACGTCTTGCACTAAAATCAGCAATTGACAACTGTCACCCTGTTTGCTAAACAAACGGTGTGTTTAGTGCATGCAGTGTGAATGTGGTTGTTGAGCAGCCTCACGTCTTGCACTAAAATCAGCAATTGACAACTGTCACCCTGTTTGCTAAACAAACGGAGTGTTTAGTGCATGCAGTGTGAACGTGGTTGTTGAGCAGTCTCACGTCTTGCACTAAAATCAGCAATTCACAACTGTCACCCTGTTTGCTAAACAAACGGAGTGTTTAGTGCATGCAGTGTGAATGTGGTTGTTGAGCAGCCTCACTTCTTGCACTAAAATCAGCAATTGACAACTGTCACCCTGTTTGCTAAACAAACGGAGTGTTTAGTGCATGCAGTGTGAACGTGGTTGTTGAGCTGTCTCACGTCTTGCACTAAAATCAGCAATTGACAACTGTCACCCTGTTTGCTAAACAAACGGAGTGTTTAGTGCATGCAGAGTGAACGTGGTTGTTGAGCAGTCTCACGTCTTGCACTAAAATCAGCAATTGACAACTGTCACCCTGTTTGCTAAAGAAACGGAGTGTTTAGTGCATGCAGCGTGAATGTGGTTGTTGAGCAGTCTCACGTCTTGCACTAAAATCAGCAATTGACAACTGTCACCCTGTTTGCTAAACAAACGGAGTGTTTAGTGCATGCAGTGTGAACATGGTTGTTGAGCAGTCTCACGTCTTGCACTAAAATCAGCAATTGACAACTGTCACCCTGTTTGCTAAAAAACGGTGTGTTTAGTGCATGCAGTGTGAATGTGGTTGTTGAGCAGTCTCACGTCTTGCACTAAAATCAGCAATTGACAACTGTCACCCTGTTTGCTAAACAAACGGAGTGTTTAGTGCATGCAGTGTGAACGTGGTTGTTGAGCAGTCTCACGTCTTGCACTAAAATCAGCAATTGACAACTGTCACCCTGTTTGCTAAACAAACGGAGTGTTTAGTGCATGCAGTGTGAACGTGGTTGTTGAGCAGTCTCACGTCTTGCACTAAAATCAGCAATTGACAACTGTTTCCCTGTTTGCTAAACAAACGGAGTGTTTAGTGCATGCAGTGTGAACGTGGTTGTTGAGCAGTCTCACGTCTTGCACTAAAATCAGCAATTGACAACTGTCTCCCTGTTTGCTAAACAAACGGAGTGTTTAGTGCATGCAGTGTGAACGTGGTTGTTGAGCAGTCTCACGTCTTGCACTAAAATCAGCAATTGACAACTGTCACCCTGTTTGCTAAACAAACGGAGTATTTAGTGCATGCAGTGTGAATGTGGTTGTTGAGCAGTCTCACGTCTTGCACTAAAATCAGCATTTGACAACTGTCACCCTGTTTGCTAAACAAACGGAGTGTTTAGTGCATGCAGTGTGAACATGGTTGTTGAGCAGCCTCACGTCTTGCACTAAAATCAGCAATTGACAACTGTCACCCTGTTTGCTAAACAAACGGAGTGTTTAGTGCATGCAGTGTGAACGTGGTTGTTGAGCAGTCTCACGTCTTGCACTAAAATCAGCAATTGACAACTGTCACCCTGTTTGCTAAACAAACGGAGTGTTTAGTGCATGCAGTGTGAACGTGGTTGTTGAGCAGTCTCACGTCTTGCACTAAAATCAGCAATTGACAACTGTCACCCTGTTTGCTAAACAAACGGAGTGTTTAGTGCATGCAGTGTGAATGTGGTTGTTGAGCAGCCTCACGTCTAGCACTAAAATCAGCAATTGACAACTCTCACCCTGTTTGCTAAACAAACGGAGTGTTTAGTGCATGCAGTGTGAACGTGGTTGTTGAGCAGTCTCACGTCTTGCACTACAATCAGCAATTGACAACTGTCACCCTGTTTGCTAAACAAACGGAGTGTTTAGTGCATGCAGTGTGAACGTGGTTGTTGAGCAGTCTCACGTCTTGCACTAAAATCAGCAATTGACAACTGTCTCCCTGTTTGCTAAACAAACGGAGTGTTTAGTGCATGCAGTGTGAACATGGTTGTTGAGCAGTCTCACGTCTTGCACTAAAATCAGCAATTGACAACTGTCTCCCTGTTTGCTAAACAAACGGAGTGTTTAGTGCATGCAGTGTGAACGTGGTTGTTGAGCAGTCTCACGTCTTGCACTAATATCAGCAATTGACAACTGTCACCCTATTTGCTAAACAAACGGAGTGTTTAGTGCATGCAGTGTGAACGTGGATGTTGAGCAGTCTCACGTCTTGCACTAAAATCAGCAGTTGACAACTGTCACCCTGTTTGCTAAACAAACGGAGTGTTTAGTGCATGCAGTGTGAACGTGGTTGTTGAGCAGTCTCTCGTCTTGCACTAAAATCAGCAATTGACAACAGTCACCCTGTTTGCTAAACAAACGGAGTGTTTAGTGCATGCAGTGTGAATGTGGTTGTTGAGCAGTCTCACATCTTGCACTAAAATCAGCAATAGAGAACTGTCACCCTGTTTGCTAAACAAACGGAGTGTTTAGTGCATGCAGTGTGAACGTGGTTGTTGAGCAGTCTCACGTCTTGCACTAAAATCAGCAATTGACAACTGTCACCCTGTTTGCTAAACAAACGGAGTTTTTAGTGCATGCAGTTTGAATGTGGTTGTTGAGCAGCCTCACGTCTTGCACTAAAATCAGCAATTGACAACTGTCACTCTGTTTGCTAAACAAACGGAGTGTTTAGTGCATGCAGTGTGAACGTGGTTGTTGAGCAGTCTCACGTCTTGCACTAAAATCAGCAATTGACAACTGTCACCCTGTTTGCTAAACAAACGGAGTGTTTAGTGCATGCAGTGTGAACGTGGTTGTTGAGCAGTCTCACGTCTTGCACTAAAATCAGCAATTGACAACTGTCACCCTGTTTGCTAAACAAACGGAGTGTTTAGTGCATGCAGTGTGAATGTGGTTGTTGAGCAGTCTCACATCTTGCACTTAAATCAGCAATTGACAACTGTCACTCTGTTTGCTAAACAAACGGAGTGTTTAGTGCATGCAGTGTGAACATGGTTGTTGAGCAGTCTCACGTCTTGCACTAAAATCAGCAATTCACAACTGTCACCCTGTTTGCTAAACAAACGGAGTGTTTAGTGCATGCAGTGTGAATGTGGTTGTTGAGCAGCCTCACTTCTTGCACTAAAATCAGCAATTGACAACTGTCACCCTGTTTGCTAAACAAACGGAGTGTTTAGTGCATGCAGTGTGAACGTGGTTGTTGAGCTGTCTCACGTCTTGCACTAAAATCAGCAATTGACAACTGTCACCCTGTTTGCTAAACAAACGGAGTGTTTAGTGCATGCAGAGTGAACGTGGTTGTTGAGCAGTCTCACGTCTTGCACTAAAATCAGCAATTGACAACTGTCACCCTGTTTGCTAAAGAAACGGAGTGTTTAGTGCATGCAGCGTGAATGTGGTTGTTGAGCAGTCACACGTCTTGCACTAAAATCAGCAATTGACAACTGTCACCCTGTTTGCTAAACAAACGGAGTGTTTAGTGCATGCAGTGTGAACATGGTTGTTGAGCAGTCTCACGTCTTGCACTAAAATCAGCAATTGACAACTGTCACCCTGTTTGCTAAAAAACGGTGTGTTTAGTGCATGCAGTGTGAACGTGGTTGTTGAGCAGTCTCACGTCTTGCACTAAAATCAGCAATTGACAACTGTCACCCTGTTTGCTAAACAAACGGAGTGTTTAGTGCATGCAGTGTGAACGTGGTTGTTGAGCAGTCTCACGTCTTGCACTAAAATCAGCAATTGACAACTGTCACCCTGTTTGCTAAACAAACGGTGTGTTTAGTGCATGCAGTGTGAATGTGGTTGTTGAGCAGCCTCACGTCTTGCACTAAAATCAGCAATTGACAACTGTCACCCTGTTTGCTAAACAAACGGAGTGTTTAGTGCATGCAGTGTGAACGTGGTTGTTGAGCAGTCTCACGTCTTGCACTAAAATCAGCAATTCACAACTGTCACCCTGTTTGCTAAACAAACGGAGTGTTTAGTGCATGCAGTGTGAATGTGGTTGTTGAGCAGCCTCACTTCTTGCACTAAAATCAGCAATTGACAACTGTCACCCTGTTTGCTAAACAAACGGAGTGTTTAGTGCATGCAGTGTGAACGTGGTTGTTGAGCTGTCTCACGTCTTGCACTAAAATCAGCAATTGACAACTGTCACCCTGTTTGCTAAACAAACGGAGTGTTTAGTGCATGCAGAGTGAACGTGGTTGTTGAGCAGTCTCACGTCTTGCACTAAAATCAGCAATTGACAACTGTCACCCTGTTTGCTAAAGAAACGGAGTGTTTAGTGCATGTAGCGTGAATGTGGTTGTTGAGCAGTCTCACGTCTTGCACTAAAATCAGCAATTGACAACTGTCACCCTGTTTGCTAAACAAACGGAGTGTTTAGTGCATGCAGTGTGAACATGGTTGTTGAGCAGTCTCACGTCTTGCACTAAAATCAGCAATTGACAACTGTCACCCTGTTTGCTAAAAAACGGTGTGTTTAGTGCATGCAGTGTGAATGTGGTTGTTGAGCAGTCTCACGTCTTGCACTAAAATCAGCAATTGACAACTGTCACCCTGTTTGCTAAACAAACGGAGTGTTTAGTGCATGCAGTGTGAACGTGGTTGTTGAGCAGTCTCACGTCTTGCACTAAAATCAGCAATTGACAACTGTCACCCTGTTTGCTAAACAAACGGAGTGTTTAGTGCATGCAGTGTGAACGTGGTTGTTGAGCAGTCTCACGTCTTGCACTAAAATCAGCAATTGAAAACTGTTTCCCTGTTTGCTAAACAAACGGAGTGTTTAGTGCATGCAGTGTGAACGTGGTTGTTGAGCAGTCTCACGTCTTGCACTAAAATCAGCAATTGACAACTGTCTCCCTGTTTGCTAAACAAACGGAGTGTTTAGTGCATGCAGTGTGAACGTGGTTGTTGAGCAGTCTCACGTCTTGCACTAAAATCAGCAATTGACAACTGTCACCCTGTTTGCTAAACAAACGGATTATTTAGTGCATGCAGTGTGAATGTGGTTGTTGAGCAGTCTCACGTCTTGCACTAAAATCAGCATTTGACAACTGTCACCCTGTTTGCTAAACAAACGGAGTGTTTAGTGCATGCAGTGTGAACATGGTTGTTGAGCAGCCTCACGTCTTGCACTAAAATCAGCAATTGACAACTGTCACCCTGTTTGCTAAACAAACGGAGTGTTTAGTGCATGCAGTGTGAACGTGGTTGTTGAGCAGTCTCACGTCTTGCACTAAAATCAGCAATTGACAACTGTCACCCTGTTTGCTAAACAAACGGAGTGTTTAGTGCATGCAGTGTGAACGTGGTTGTTGAGCAGTCTCACGTCTTGCACTAAAATCAGCAATTGACAACTGTCACCCTGTTTGCTAAACAAACGGAGTGTTTAGTGCATGCAGTGTGAATGTGGTTGTTGAGCAGCCTCACGTCTAGCACTAAAATCAGCAATTGACAACTCTCACCCTGTTTGCTAAACAAACGGAGTGTTTAGTGCATGCAGTGTGAACGTGGTTGTTGAGCAGTCTCACGTCTTGCACTACAATCAGCAATTGACAACTGTCACCCTGTTTGCTAAACAAACGGAGTGTTTAGTGCATGCAGTGTGAACGTGGTTGTTGAGCAGTCTCACGTCTTGCACTAAAATCAGCAATTGACAACTGTCTCCCTGTTTGCTAAACAAACGGAGTGTTTAGTGCATGCAGTGTGAACGTGGTTGTTGAGTAGTCTCACGTCTTGCACTAAAATCAGCAATTGACAACTGTCTCCCTGTTTGCTAAACAAACGGAGTGTTTAGTGCATGCAGTGTGAACGTGGTTGTTGAGCAGTCTCACGTCTTGCACTAATATCAGCAATTGACAACTGTCACCCTATTTGCTAAACAAACGGAGTGTTTAGTGCATGCAGTGTGAACGTGGATGTTGAGCAGTCTCACGTCTTGCACTAAAATCAGCAGTTGACAACTGTCACCCTGTTTGCTAAACAAACGGAGTGTTTAGTGCATGCAGTGTGAACGTGGTTGTTGAGCAGTCTCTCGTCTTGCACTAAAATCAGCAATTGACAACAGTCACCCTGTTTGCTAAACAAACGGAGTGTTTAGTGCATGCAGTGTGAATGTGGTTGTTGAGCAGTCTCACATCTTGCACTAAAATCAGCAATAGAGAACTGTCACCCTGTTTGCTAAACAAACGGAGTGTTTAGTGCATGCAGTGTGAACGTGGTTGTTGAGCAGTCTCACGTCTTGCACTAAAATCAGCAATTGACAACTGTCACCCTGTTTGCTAAACAAACGGAGTGTTTAGTGCATGCAGCGTGAATGTGGTTGTTGAGCAGTCTCACGTCTTGCACTAAAATCAGCAATTGACAACTGTCACCCTGTTTGCTAAACAAACGGAGTGTTTAGTGCATGCAGTGTGAACATGGTTGTTGAGCAGTCTCACGTCTTGCACTAAAATCAGCAATTGACAACTGTCACCCTGTTTGCTAAACAAACGGAGTGTTTAGTGCATGCAGTGTGAATGTGGTTGTTGAGCAGCCTCATGTCTTGCACTAAAATCAGCAATTGACAACTGTCACCCTGTTTGCTAAACAAACGGAGTGTTTAGTGCATGCAGTGTGAACGTGGTTGTTGAGCAGTCTCACGTCTTGCACTAAAATCAGCAATTGACAACTGTCACCCTGTTTGCTAAACAAACGGAGTGTTTAGTGCATGCAGTGTGAACGTGGTTGTTTAGCAGTCTCACGTCTTGCACTAAAATCAGCAATTGACAACTGTCTCCCTGTTTGCTAAACAAACGGAGTGTTTAGTGCATGCAGTGTGAACGTGGTTGTTGAGCAGTCTCACGTCTTGCACTAAAATCAGCAATTGACAACTGTCACCCTGTTTGCTAAACAAACGGAGTGTTTAGTGCATGCAGTGTGAACATGGTTGTTGAGCAGTCTCACGTCTTGCACTAAAATCAGCAATTGACAACTGTCACCCTGTTTGCTAAACAAACGGAGTGTTTGGTGCATGCAGTGTGAATGTGGTTGTTGAGCAGTCTCACGTCTTGCACTAAAATCAGCATTTGACAACTGTCACCCTGTTTGCTCTACAAACGGAGTGTTTAGTGCATGCAGTGTGAACATGGTTGTTGAGCAGTCTCACGTCTTGCACTAAAATCAGCAATTGACAACTGTCACCCTGTTTGCTAAACAAACGGAGTGTTTAGTGCATGCAGTGTGAACGTGGTTGTTGAGCAGTCTCACGTCTTGCACTAAAATCAGCAATTGACAACTGTCACCCTGTTTGCTAAACAAACGGAGTGTTTAGTGCATGCAGTGTGAACGTGGTTGTTGAGCAGTCTCACGTCTTGCACTAAAATCAGCAATTGACAACTGTCACCCTGTTTGCTAAACAAACGGAGTGTTTAGTGCATGCAGTGTGAACATAATTGTTGAGCAGTCTCACGTCTTGCACTAAAATCAGCAATTGACAACTGTCACCCTGTTTGCTAAACAAACGGAGTGTTTAGTGCATGCAGTGTGAATGTGATTGTTGAGCAGTCTCACGTCTTGCACTAAAATCAGCAATTGACAACTGTCACCCTGTTTGCTAAACAAACGGAGTGTTTAGTGCATGCAGTGTGAACGTGGTTGTTGAGCAGTCTCACGTCTTGCACTACAATCAGCAATTGACAACTGTCACCCTGTTTGCTAAACAAACGGAGTGTTTAGTGCATGCAGTGTGAACGTGGTTGTTGAGCAGTCTCACGTCTTGCACTAAAATCAGCAATTGACAACTGTCTCCCTGTTTGCTAAACAAACGGAGTGTTTAGTGCATGCAGTGTGAATGTGGTTGTTGAGCAGCCTCACGTCTTGCACTAAAATCAGCAATTGACAACTGTCACCCTGTTTGCTAAACAAACGGAGTGTTTAGTGCATGCAGTGTGAATGTGGTTGTTGAGCAGTCTCACGTCTTGCACTAAAATCAGCATTTGACAACTGTCACCCTGTTTGCTAAACAAACGGAGTGTTTAGTGCATGCAGTGTGAACGTGGTTGTTGAGCAGTCTCACGTCTTGCACTACAATCAGCAATTGGCAACTGTCACCCTGTTTGCTAAACAAACGGAGTGTTTAGTGCATGCAGTGTGAACGTGGTTGTTGAGCAGTCTCACGTCTTGCACTAAAATCAGCAATTGACAACTGTCACCCTGTTTGCTAAACAAACGGAGTGTTTAGTGCATGCAGTGTGAACGTGGTTGTTGAGCAGTCTCACGTCTTGCACTAAAATCAGCAATTGACAACTGTCACCCTGTTTGCTAAACAAACGGAGTGTTTAGTGCATGCAGTGTGAATGTGGTTGTTGAGCAGCCTCACGTCTAGCACTAAAATCAGCAATTGACAACTCTCACCCTGTTTGCTAAACAAACGGAGTGTTTAGTGCATGCAGTGTGAACGTGGTTGTTGAGCAGTCTCACGTCTTGCACTACAATCAGCAATTGACAACTGTCACCCTGTTTGCTAAACAAACGGAGTGTTTAGTGCATGCAGTGTGAACGTGGTTGTTGAGCAGTCTCACGTCTTGCACTAAAATCAGCAATTGACAACTGTCTCCCTGTTTGCTAAACAAACGGAGTGTTTAGTGCATGCAGTGTGAACGTGGTTGTTGAGTAGTCTCACGTCTTGCACTAAAATCAGCAATTGACAACTGTCTCCCTGTTTGCTAAACAAACGGAGTGTTTAGTGCATGCAGTGTGAACGTGGTTGTTGAGCAGTCTCACGTCTTGCACTAATATCAGCAATTGACAACTGTCACCCTATTTGCTAAACAAACGGAGTGTTTAGTGCATGCAGTGTGAACGTGGATGTTGAGCAGTCTCACGTCTTGCACTAAAATCAGCAGTTGACAACTGTCACCCTGTTTGCTAAACAAACGGAGTGTTTAGTGCATGCAGTGTGAACGTGGTTGTTGAGCAGTCTCTCGTCTTGCACTAAAATCAGCAATTGACAACAGTCACCCTGTTTGCTAAACAAACGGAGTGTTTAGTGCATGCAGTGTGAATGTGGTTGTTGAGCAGTCTCACATCTTGCACTAAAATCAGCAATAGAGAACTGTCACCCTGTTTGCTAAACAAACGGAGTGTTTAGTGCATGCAGTGTGAACGTGGTTGTTGAGCAGTCTCACGTCTTGCACTAAAATCAGCAATTGACAACTGTCACCCTGTTTGCTAAACAAACGGAGTGTTTAGTGCATGCAGCGTGAATGTGGTTGTTGAGCAGTCTCACGTCTTGCACTAAAATCAGCAATTGACAACTGTCACCCTGTTTGCTAAACAAACGGAGTGTTTAGTGCATGCAGTGTGAACATGGTTGTTGAGCAGTCTCACGTCTTGCACTAAAATCAGCAATTGACAACTGTCACCCTGTTTGCTAAACAAACGGAGTGTTTAGTGCATGCAGTGTGAATGTGGTTGTTGAGCAGCCTCATGTCTTGCACTAAAATCAGCAATTGACAACTGTCACCCTGTTTGCTAAACAAACGGAGTGTTTAGTGCATGCAGTGTGAACGTGGTTGTTGAGCAGTCTCACGTCTTGCACTAAAATCAGCAATTGACAACTGTCACCCTGTTTGCTAAACAAACGGAGTGTTTAGTGCATGCAGTGTGAACGTGGTTGTTTAGCAGTCTCACGTCTTGCACTAAAATCAGCAATTGACAACTGTCTCCCTGTTTGCTAAACAAACGGAGTGTTTAGTGCATGCAGTGTGAACGTGGTTGTTGAGCAGTCTCACGTCTTGCACTAAAATCAGCAATTGACAACTGTCACCCTGTTTGCTAAACAAACGGAGTGTTTAGTGCATGCAGTGTGAACATGGTTGTTGAGCAGTCTCACGTCTTGCACTAAAATCAGCAATTGACAACTGTCACCCTGTTTGCTAAACAAACGGAGTGTTTGGTGCATGCAGTGTGAATGTGGTTGTTGAGCAGTCTCACGTCTTGCACTAAAATCAGCATTTGACAACTGTCACCCTGTTTGCTCTACAAACGGAGTGTTTAGTGCATGCAGTGTGAACATGGTTGTTGAGCAGTCTCACGTCTTGCACTAAAATCAGCAATTGACAACTGTCACCCTGTTTGCTAAACAAACGGAGTGTTTAGTGCATGCAGTGTGAATGTGGTTGTTGAGCAGCCTCACGTCTTGCACTAAAATCAGCAATTGACAACTGTCACCCTGTTTGCTAAACAAACGGAGTGTTTAGTGCATGCAGTGTGAACGTGGTTGTTGAGCAGTCTCACGTCTTGCACTAAAATCAGCAATTGACAACTGTCACCCTGTTTGCTAAACAAACGGAGTGTTTAGTGCATGCAGTGTGAACATAATTGTTGAGCAGTCTCACGTCTTGCACTAAAATCAGCAATTGACAACTGTCACCCTGTTTGCTAAACAAACGGAGTGTTTAGTGCATGCAGTGTGAATGTGGTTGTTGAGCAGTCTCACGTCTTGCACTAAAATCAGCAATTGACAACTGTCACCCTGTTTGCTAAACAAACGGAGTGTTTAGTGCATGCAGTGTGAACGTGGTTGTTGAGCAGTCTCACGTCTTGCACTACAATCAGCAATTGACAACTGTCACCCTGTTTGCTAAACAAACGGAGTGTTTAGTGCATGCAGTGTGAACGTGGTTGTTGAGCAGTCTCACGTCTTGCACTAAAATCAGCAATTGACAACTGTCTCCCTGTTTGCTAAACAAACGGAGTGTTTAGTGCATGCAGTGTGAATGTGGTTGTTGAGCAGCCTCACGTCTTGCACTAAAATCAGCAATTGACAACTGTCACCCTGTTTGCTAAACAAACGGAGTGTTTAGTGCATGCAGTGTGAATGTGGTTGTTGAGCAGTCTCACGTCTTGCACTAAAATCAGCATTTGACAACTGTCACCCTGTTTGCTAAACAAACGGAGTGTTTAGTGCATGCAGTGTGAACATGGTTGTTGAGCAGTCTCACGTCTTGCACTAAAATCAGCAATTGACAACTGTCACCCTGTTTGCTAAACAAACGGAGTGTTTAGTGCATGCAGTGTGAATGTGGTTGTTGAGCAGCCTCACGTCTTGCACTAAAATCAGCAATTGACAACTGTCACCCTGTTTGCTAAACAAACGGAGTGTTTAGTGCATGCAGTGTGAACGTGGTTGTTGAGCAGTCTCACGTCTTGCACTAAAATCAGCAATTGACAACTGTCACCTTGTTTGCTAAACAAACGGAGTGTTTAGTGCATGCAGTGTGAATGTGGTTGTTGAGCAGCCTCACGTCTTGCACTAAAATCAGCAATTGACAACTGTCACCCTGTTTGCTAAACAAACGGAGTGTTTAGTGCATGCAGTGTGAACGTGGTTGTTGAGCAGTCTCACGTCTTGCACTACAATCAGCAATTGGCAACTGTCACCCTGTTTGCTAAACAAACGGAGTGTTTAGTGCATGCAGTGTGAACGTGGTTGTTGAGCAGTCTCACGTCTTGCACTAAAATCAGCAATTGACAACTGTCTCCCTGTTTGCTAAACAAACGGAGTGTTTAGTGCATGCAGTGTGAACGTGGTTGTTGAGCAGTCTCACCTCTTGCACTAAAATCAGCAATTGACAACTGTCTCCCTGTTTGCTAAGCAAACGGAGTGTTTAGTGCATGCAGTGTGAACGTGGTTGTTGAGCAGTCTCACGTCTTGCACTAAAATCAGCAATTGACAACTGTCTCCCTGTTTGCTAAACAAACGGAGTGTTTAGTGCATGCAGTGTGAACGTGGTTGTTGAGCAGTCTCACCTCTTGCACTAAAATCAGCAATTGACAACTGTCTCCCTGTTTGCTAAACAAACGGAGTGTTTAGTGCATGCAGTGTGAATGTGGTTGTTGAGCAGTCTCACGTCTTGCACTAAAATCAGCAATTGACAACTGTCTCCCTGTTTGCTAAACAAACGGAGTGTTTAGTGCATGCAGTGTGAACGTGGTTGTTGAGCAGTCTCACGTCTTGCACTAAAATCAGCAATTGAGAACTGTCACCCTGTTTGCTAAACAAACGGAGTGTTTAGTGCATGCAGTGTGAACATGGTTGTTGAGCAGTCTCACGTCTTGCACTAAAATCAGCAATTGACAACTGTCACCCTGTTTGCTAAACAAACGGAGTGTTTGGTGCATGCAGTGTGAATGTGGTTGTTGAGCAGTCTCACGTCTTGCACTAAAATCAGCATTTGACAACTGTCACCCTGTTTGCTCTACAAACGGAGTGTTTAGTGCATGCAGTGTGAACATGGTTGTTGAGCAGTCTCACGTCTTGCACTAAAATCAGCAATTGACAACTGTCACCCTGTTTGCTAAACAAACGGAGTGTTTAGTGCATGCAGTGTGAATGTGGTTGTTGAGCAGCCTCACGTCTTGCACTAAAATCAGCAATTGACAACTGTCACCCTGTTTGCTAAACAAACGGAGTGTTTAGTGCATGCAGTGTGAACGTGGTTGTTGAGCAGTCTCACGTCTTGCACTAAAATCAGCAATTGACAACTGTCACCCTGTTTGCTAAACAAACGGAGTGTTTAGTGCATGCAGTGTGAACGTGGTTGTTGAGCAGTCTCACGTCTTGCACTACAATCAGCAATTGACAACTGTCACCCTGTTTGCTAAACAAACGGAGTGTTTAGTGCATGCAGTGTGAACGTGGTTGTTGAGCAGTCTCACGTCTTGCACTAAAATCAGCAATTGACAACTGTCTCCCTGTTTGCTAAACAAACGGAGTGTTTAGTGCATGCAGTGTGAATGTGGTTGTTGAGCAGCCTCACGTCTTGCACTAAAATCAGCAATTGACAACTGTCACCCTGTTTGCTAAACAAACGGAGTGTTTAGTGCATGCAGTGTGAATGTGGTTGTTGAGCAGTCTCACGTCTTGCACTAAAATCAGCATTTGACAAATGTCACCCTGTTTGCTAAACAAACGGAGTGTTTAGTGCATGCAGTGTGAACATGGTTGTTGAGCAGTCTCACGTCTTGCACTAAAATCAGCAATTGACAACTGTCACCCTGTTTGCTAAACAAACGGAGTGTTTAGTGCATGCAGTGTGAATGTGGTTGTTGAGCAGCCTCACGTCTTGCACTAAAATCAGCAATTGACAACTGTCACCCTGTTTGCTAAACAAACGGAGTGTTTAGTGCATGCAGTGTGAACGTGGTTGTTGAGCAGTCTCACGTCTTGCACTAAAATCAGCAATTGACAACTGTCACCTTGTTTGCTAAACAAACGGAGTGTTTAGTGCATGCAGTGTGAATGTGGTTGTTGAGCAGCCTCACGTCTTGCACTAAAATCAGCAATTGACAACTGTCACCCTGTTTGCTAAACAAACGGAGTGTTTAGTGCATGCAGTGTGAACGTGGTTGTTGAGCAGTCTCACGTCTTGCACTACAATCAGCAATTGGCAACTGTCACCCTGTTTGCTAAACAAACGGAGTGTTTAGTGCATGCAGTGTGAACGTGGTTGTTGAGCAGTCTCACGTCTTGCACTAAAATCAGCAATTGACAACTGTCTCCCTGTTTGCTAAACAAACGGAGTGTTTAGTGCATGCAGTGTGAACGTGGTTGTTGAGCAGTCTCACCTCTTGCACTAAAATCAGCAATTGACAACTGTCTCCCTGTTTGCTAAGCAAACGGAGTGTTTAGTGCATGCAGTGTGAACGTGGTTGTTGAGCAGTCTCACGTCTTGCACCAAAATCAGCAATTGACAACTGTCACCCTGTTTGCTAAACAAACGGAGTGTTTAGTGCATGCAGTGTGAACGTGGTTGTTGAGCAGTCTCACGTCTTGCACTAAAATCAGCAATTGACAACTGTCACCCTGTTTGCTAAACAAACGGAGTGTTTAGTGCATGCAGTGTGAACGTGGTTGTTGAGCAGTCTCTCGTCTTGCACTAAAATCAGCAATTGACAACTGTCACCCTGTTTGCTAAACAAACGGAGTGTTTAGTGCATGCAGTGTGAATGTGGTTGTTGAGCAGTCTCACGTCTTGCACTAAAATCAGCAATTGACAACTGTCACCCTGTTTGCTAAACAAACGGAGTGTTTAGTGCATGCAGTGTGAACGTGGTTGTTGAGCAGTCTCACGTCTTGCACTAAAATCAGCAATTGACAACTGTCACCCTGTTTGCTAAACAAACGGAGTGTTTAGTGCATGCAGCGTGAATGTGGTTGTTGAGCAGTCTCACGTCTTGCACTAAAATCAGCAATTGACAACTGTCACCCTGTTTGCTAAACAAACGGAGTGTTTAGTGCATGCAGTGTGAACATGGTTGTTGAGCAGTCTCACGTCTTGCACTAAAATCAGCAATTGACAACTGTCACCCTGTTTGCTAAACAAACGGTGTGTTTAGTGCATGCAGTGTGAATGTGGTTGTTGAGCAGCCTCACGTCTTGCACTAAAATCAGCAATTGACAACTGTCAGCCTGTTTGCTAAACAAACGGAGTGTTTAGTGCATGCAGTGTGAATGTGGTTGTTGAGCAGTCTCACGTCTTGCACTAAAATCAGCAATTGACAACTGTCACCCTGTTTGCTAAACAAACGGAGTGTTTAGTGCATGCAGTGTGAACGTGGTTGTTGAGCAGTCTCACGTCTTGCACTAAAATCAGCAATTGACAACTGTCTCCCTGTTTGCTAAACAAACGGAGTGTTTAGTGCATGCAGTGTGAACGTGGTTGTTGAGCAGTCTCACGTCTTGCACTAAAATCAGCAATTGACAACTGTCACCCTGTTTGCTAAACAAACGGAGTGTTTAGTGCATGCAGTGTGAACGTGGTTGTTGAGCAGTCTCACGTCTTGCACTAAAATCAGCAATTGACAACTGTCACCCTGTTTGCTAAACAAACGGAGTGTTTAGTGCATGCAGTGTGAACGTGGTTGTTGAGCAGTCTCACGTCTTGCACTAAAATCAGCAATTGACAACTGTCACCCTGTTTGCTAAACAAACGGAGTGTTTAGTGCATGCAGCGTGAATGTGGTTGTTGAGCAGTCTCACGTCTTGCACTAAAATCAGCAATTGACAACTGTCACCCTGTTTGCTAAACAAACGGAGTGTTTAGTGCATGCAGTGTGAACATGGTTGTTGAGCAGTCTCACGTCTTGCACTAAAATCAGCAATTGACAACTGTCACCCTGTTTGCTAAACAAACGGTGTGTTTAGTGCATGCAGTGTGAATGTGGTTGTTGAGCAGCCTCACGTCTTGCACTAAAATCAGCAATTGACAACTGTCACCCTGTTTGCTAAACAAACGGAGTGTTTAGTGCATGCAGTGTGAACGTGGTTGTTGAGCAGTCTCTCGTCTTGCACTAAAATCAGCAATTGACAACTGTCACCCTGTTTGCTAAACAAACGGATTGTTTAGTGCATGCAGTGTGAATGTGGTTGTTGAGCAGTCTCACGTCTTGCACTAAAATCAGCAATTGACAACTGTCACCCTGTTTGCTAAACAAACGGAGTGTTTAGTGCATGCAGTGTGAACGTGGTTGTTGAGCAGTCTCACGTCTTGCACTAAAATCAGCAATTGACAACTGTCACCCTGTTTGCTAAACAAACGGAGTGTTTAGTGCATGCAGTGTGAACGTGGTTGTTGAGCAGTCTCACGTCTTGCACTAAAATCAGCAATTGACAACTCTCACCCTGTTTGCTAAACAAACGGAGTGTTTAGGGCATGCAGTGTGAACATGGTTGTTGAGCAGTCTCACGTCTTGCACTAAAATCAGCAATTGACAACTGTCACCCTGTTTGCTAAACAAACGGTGTGTTTAGTGCATGCAGTGTGAATGTGGTTGTTGAGCAGCCTCACGTCTTGCACTAAAATCAGCAATTGACAACTGTCACCCTGTTTGCTAAACAAACGGAGTGTTTAGTGCATGCAGTGTGAATGTGGTTGTTGAGCAGTCTCACGTCTTGCACTAAAATCAGCAATTGACAACTGTCACCCTGTTTGCTAAACAAACGGAGTGTTTAGTGCATGCAGTGTGAACGTGGTTGTTGAGCAGTCTCACGTCTTGCACTAAAATCAGCAATTGACAACTGTCTCCCTGTTTGCTAAACAAACGGAGTGTTTAGTGCATGCAGTGTGAACGTGGTTGTTGAGCAGTCTCACGTCTTGCACTAAAATCAGCAATTGACAACTGTCACCTTGTTTGCTAAACAAACGGAGTGTTTAGTGCATGCAGTGTGAACGTGGTTGTTGAGCAGTCTCACGTCTTGCACTAAAATCAGCAATTGACAACTGTCACCCTGTTTGCTAAACAAACGGAGTGTTTAGTGCATGCAGTGTGAATGTGGTTGTTGAGCAGTCTCACGTCTTGCACTAAAATCAGCATTTGACAACTGTCACCCTGTTTGCTAAACAAACGGAGTGTTTAGTGCATGCAGTGTGAACATGGTGTTTGAGCAGTCTCACGTCTTGCACTAAAATCAGCAATTGACAACTGTCAGCCTGTTTGCTAAACAAACGGAGTGTTTAGTGCATGCAGTGTGAATGTGGTTGTTGAGCAGCCTCACGTCTTGCACTAAAATCAGCAATTGACAACTGTCACCCTGTTTGCTAAACAAACGGATTGTTTAGTGCATGCAGTGTGAACGTGGTTGTTGAGCAGTCTCACGTCTTGCACTAAAATCAGCAATTGACAACTGTCACCCTGTTTGCTAAACAAACGGAGTGTTTAGTGCATGCAGTGTGAACGTGGTTGTTGAGCAGACTCACGTCTTGCACTAAAATCAGCAATTGACAACTGTCTCCCTGTTTGCTAAACAAACGGAGTGTTTAGTGCATGCAGTGTGAACGTGGTTGTTGAGCAGTCTCACGTCTTGCACTAAAATCAGCAATTGACAACTGTCTCCCGGTTTGCTAAACAAACGGAGTGTTTAGTGCATGCAGTGTGAATGTGGTTGTTGAGCAGTCTCACGTCTTGCACTAAAATCAGCAATTGACAACTGTCTCCCTGTTTGCTAAACAAACGGAGTGTTTAGTGCATGCAGTGTGAACGTGGTTGTTGAGCAGTCTCACGTCTTGCACTAAAATCAGCAATTGACAACTGTCTCCCTGTTTGCTAAACAAACGGAGTGTTTAGTGCATGCAGTGTGAACGTGGTTGTTGAGCAGTCTCACGTCTTGCACTAAAATCAGCAATTGACAACTGTCACCCTGTTTGCTAAACAAACGGAGTGTTTAGTGCATGCAGTGTGAACGTGGTTGTTGAGCAGTCTCACGTCTTGCACTAAAATCAGCAATTGACAACTGTCACCCTGTTTGCTAAACAAACGGAGTGTTTAGTGCATGCAGTGTGAACGTGGTTTTTGAGCAGTCTCTCGTCTTGCACTAAAATCAGCAATTGACAACTGTCACCCTGTTTGCTAAACAAACGGAGTGTTTAGTGCATGCAGTGTGAACGTGGTTGTTGAGCAGTCTCACGTCTTGCACTAAAATCAGCAATTGACAACTGTCACCCTGTTTGCTAAACAAACGGAGTGTTTAGTGCATGCAGTGTGAACGTGGTTGTTGAGCAGTCTCACGTCTTGCACTAAAATCAGCAATTGACAACTGTCACCCTGTTTGCTAAACAAACGGAGTGTTTAGTGCATGCAGCGTGAATGTGGTTGTTGAGCAGTCTCACGTCTTGCACTAAAATCAGCAATTGACAACTGTCACCCTGTTTGCTAAACAAACGGAGTGTTTAGTGCATGCAGTGTGAACATGGTTGTTGAGCAGTCTCACGTCTTGCACTAAAATCAGCAATTGACAACTGTCACCCTGTTTGCTAAACAAACGGTGTGTTTAGTGCATGCAGTGTGAATGTGGTTGTTGAGCAGCCTCACGTCTTGCACTAAAATCAGCAATTGACAACTGTCACCCTGTTTGCTAAACAAACGGAGTGTTTAGTGCATGCAGTGTGAACGTGGTTGTTGAGCAGTCTCACGTCTTGCACTAAAATCAGCAATTGACAACTGTCACCCTGTTTGCTAAACAAACGGAGTGTTTAGTGCATGCAGTGTGAACGTGGTTGTTGAGCAGTCTCACGTCTTGCACTAAAATCAGCAATTGACAACTGTCTCCCTGTTTGCTAAACAAACGGAGTGTTTAGTGCATGCAGTGTGAACGTGGTTGTTGAGCAGTCTCACGTCTTGCACTAAAATCAGCAATTGACAACTGTCACCCTGTTTGCTAAACAAACGGAGTGTTTAGTGCATGCAGTGTGAACGTGGTTGTTGAGCAGTCTCACGTCTTGCACTAAAATCAGCAATTGACAACTGTCACCCTGTTTGCTAAACAAACGGAGTGTTTAGTGCATGCAGTGTGAATGTGGTTGTTGAGCAGTCTCACGTCTTGCACTAAAATCAGCATTTGACAACTGTCACCCTGTTTGCTAAACAAACGGAGTGTTTAGTGCATGCAGTGTGAACATGGTTGTTGAGCAGTCTCACGTCTTGCACTAAAATCAGCAATTGACAACTGTCAGCCTGTTTGCTAAACAAACGGAGTGTTTAGTGCATGCAGTGTGAATGTGGTTGTTGAGCAGCCTCACGTCTTGCACTAAAATCAGCAATTGACAACTGTCACCCTGTTTGCTAAACAAACGGATTGTTTAGTGCATGCAGTGTGAACGTGGTTGTTGAGCAGACTCACGTCTTGCACTAAAATCAGCAATTGACAACTGTCACCCTGTTTGCTAAACAAACGGAGTGTTTAGTGCATGCAGTGTGAACATGGTTGTTGAGCAGTCTCACGTCTTGCACTAAAATCAGCAATTGACAACTGTCAGCCTGTTTGCTAAACAAACGGAGTGTTTAGTGCATGCAGTGTGAATGTGGTTGTTGAGCAGCCTCACGTCTTGCACTAAAATCAGCAATTGACAACTGTCACCCTGTTTGCTAAACAAACGGATTGTTTAGTGCATGCAGTGTGAACGTGGTTGTTGAGCAGTCTCACGTCTTGCACTAAAATCAGCAATTGACAACTGTCACCCTGTTTGCTAAACAAACGGAGTGTTTAGTGCATGCAGTGTGAACGTGGTTGTTGAGCAGTCTCACGTCTTGCACTAAAATCAGCAATTGACAACTGTCACCCTGTTTGCTAAACAAACGGAGTGTTTAGTGCATGCAGTGTGAACGTGGTTGTTGAGCAGTCTCACGTCTTGCACTAAAATCAGCAATTGACAACTGTCTCCCGGTTTGCTAAACAAACGGAGTGTTTAGTGCATGCAGTGTGAACGTGGTTGTTGAGCAGTCTCACGTCTTGCACTAAAATCAGCAATTGACAACTGTCACCCTGTTTGCTAAACTAACGGAGTGTTTAGTGCATGCAGTGTGAACGTGGTTGTTGAGCAGTCTCACGTCTTGCACTAAAATCAGCAATTGACAACTGTCACCCTGTTTGCTAAACAAACGGAGTGTTTGGTGCATGCAGTGTGAACATGGTTGTTGAGCAGTCTCACGTCTTGCACTAAAATCAGCAATTGACAACTGTCAGCCTGTTTGCTAAACAAACGGAGTGTTTAGTGCATGCAGTGTGAATGTGGTTGTTGAGCAGTCTCACGTCTTGCACTAAAATCAGCAATTGACAACTGTCACCCTGTTTGCTAAACAAACGGAGTGTTTAGTGCATGCAGTGTGAACGTGGTTGTTGAGCAGTCTCACGTCTTGCACTAAAATCAGCAATTGACAACTGTCTCCCTGTTTGCTAAACAAACGGAGTGTTTAGTGCATGCAGTGTGAACGTGGTTGTTGAGCAGTCTCACGTCTTGCACTAAAATCAGCAATTGACAACTGTCACCCTGTTTGCTAAACAAACGGAGTGTTTAGTGCATGCAGTGTGAACGTGGTTGTTGAGCAGTCTCACGTCTTGCACTAAAATCAGCAATTGACAACTGTCACCCTGTTTGCTAAACAAACGGAGTGTTTAGTGCATGCAGTGTGAACGTGGTTGTTGAGCAGTCTCACGTCTTGCACTAAAATCAGCAATTGACAACTGTCACCCTGTTTGCTAAACAAACGGAGTGTTTAGTGCATGCAGCGTGAATGTGGTTGTTGAGCAGTCTCACGTCTTGCACTAAAATCAGCAATTGACAACTGTCACCCTGTTTGCTAAACAAACGGAGTGTTTAGTGCATGCAGTGTGAACATGGTTGTTGAGCAGTCTCACGTCTTGCACTAAAATCAGCAATTGACAACTGTCACCCTGTTTGCTAAACAAACGGTGTGTTTAGTGCATGCAGTGTGAATGTGGTTGTTGAGCAGCCTCACGTCTTGCACTAAAATCAGCAATTGACAACTGTCACCCTGTTTGCTAAACAAACGGAGTGTTTAGTGCATGCAGTGTGAACGTGGTTGTTGAGCAGTCTCTCGTCTTGCACTAAAATCAGCAATTGACAACTGTCACCCTGTTTGCTAAACAAACGGAGTGTTTAGTGCATGCAGTGTGAATGTGGTTGTTGAGCAGTCTCACGTCTTGCACTAAAATCAGCAATTGACAACTGTCACCCTGTTTGCTAAACAAACGGAGTGTTTAGTGCATGCAGTGTGAACGTGGTTGTTGAGCAGTCTCACGTCTTGCACTAAAATCAGCAATTGACAACTGTCACCCTGTTTGCTAAACAAACGGAGTGTTTAGTGCATGCAGTGTGAACGTGGTTGTTGAGCAGTCTCACGTCTTGCACTAAAATCAGCAATTGACAACCCTCACCCTGTTTGCTAAACAAACGGAGTGTTTAGTGCATGCAGTGTGAACATGGTTGTTGAGCAGTCTCACGTCTTGCACTAAAATCAGCAATTGACAACTGTCACCCTGTTTGCTAAACAAACGGTGTGTTTAGTGCATGCAGTGTGAATGTGGTTGTTGAGCAGCCTCACGTCTTGCACTAAAATCAGCAATTGACAACTGTCACCCTGTTTGCTAAACAAACGGAGTGTTTAGTGCATGCAGTGTGAATGTGGTTGTTGAGCAGTCTCACGTCTTGCACTAAAATCAGCAATTGACAACTGTCACCCTGTTTGCTAAACAAACGGAGTGTTTAGTGCATGCAGTGTGAACGTGGTTGTTGAGCAGTCTCACGTCTTGCACTAAAATCAGCAATTGACAACTGTCTCCCTGTTTGCTAAACAAACGGAGTGTTTAGTGCATGCAGTGTGAACGTGGTTGTTGAGCAGTCTCACGTCTTGCACTAAAATCAGCAATTGACAACTGTCACCCTGTTTGCTAAACAAACGGAGTGTTTAGTGCATGCAGTGTGAACGTGGTTGTTGAGCAGTCTCACGTCTTGCACTAAAATCAGCAATTGACAACTGTCACCCTGTTTGCTAAACAAACGGAGTGTTTAGTGCATGCAGTGTGAATGTGGTTGTTGAGCAGTCTCACGTCTTGCACTAAAATCAGCAATTGACAACTGTCACCCTGTTTGCTAAACAAACGGAGTGTTTAGTGCATGCAGTGTGAACGTGGTTGTTGAGCAGTCTCACGTCTTGCACTAAAATCAGCAATTGACAACTGTCTCCCTGTTTGCTAAACAAACGGAGTGTTTAGTGCATGCAGTGTGAACGTGGTTGTTGAGCAGTCTCACGTCTTGCACTAAAATCAGCAATTGACAACTGTCACCCTGTTTGCTAAACAAACGGAGTGTTTAGTGCATGCAGTGTGAACGTGGTTGTTGAGCAGTCTCACGTCTTGCACTAAAATCAGCAATTGACAACTGTCACCCTGTTTGCTAAACAAACGGAGTGTTTAGTGCATGCAGTGTGAATGTGGTTGTTGAGCAGTCTCACGTCTTGCACTAAAATCAGCAATTGACAACTGTCACCCTGTTTGCTAAACAAACGGAGTGTTTAGTGCATGCAGCGTGAATGTGGTTGTTGAGCAGTCTCACGTCTTGCACTAAAATCAGCAATTGACAACTGTCACCCTGTTTGCTAAACAAACGGAGTGTTTAGTGCATGCAGTGTGAACATGGTTGTTGAGCAGTCTCACGTCTTGCACTAAAATCAGCAATTGACAACTGTCACCCTGTTTGCTAAACAAACGGTGTGTTTAGTGCATGCAGTGTGAATGTGGTTGTTGAGCAGCCTCACGTCTTGCACTAAAATCAGCAATTGACAACTGTCACCCTGTTTGCTAAACAAACGGAGTGTTTAGTGCATGCAGTGTGAACGTGGTTGTTGAGCAGTCTCACGTCTTGCACTAAAATCAGCAATTGACAACTGTCACCCTGTTTGCTAAACAAACGGAGTGTTTAGTGCATGCAGTGTGAACGTGGTTGTTGAGCAGTCTCACGTCTTGCACTAAAATCAGCAATTGACAACTGTCTCCCTGTTTGCTAAACAAACGGAGTGTTTAGTGCATGCAGTGTGAACGTGGTTGTTGAGCAGTCTCACGTCTTGCACTAAAATCAGCAATTGACAACTGTCACCCTGTTTGCTAAACAAACGGAGTGTTTAGTGCATGCAGTGTGAACGTGGTTGTTGAGCAGTCTCACGTCTTGCACTAAAATCAGCAATTGACAACTGTCACCCTGTTTGCTAAACAAACGGAGTGTTTAGTGCATGCAGTGTGAATGTGGGTGTTGAGCAGTCTCACGTCTTGCACTAAAATCAGCATTTGACAACTGTCACCCTGTTTGCTAAACAAACGGAGTGTTTAGTGCATGCAGTGTGAACATGGTTGTTGAGCAGTCTCACGTCTTGCACTAAAATCAGCAATTGACAACTGTCAGCCTGTTTGCTAAACAAACGGAGTGTTTAGTGCATGCAGTGTGAATGTGGTTGTTGAGCAGCCTCACGTCTTGCACTAAAATCAGCAATTGACAACTGTCACCCTGTTTGCTAAACAAACGGATTGTTTAGTGCATGCAGTGTGAACGTGGTTGTTGAGCAGACTCACGTCTTGCACTAAAATCAGCAATTGACAACTGTCACCCTGTTTGCTAAACAAACGGAGTGTTTAGTGCATGCAGTGTGAACATGGTTGTTGAGCAGTCTCACGTCTTGCACTAAAATCAGCAATTGACAACTGTCAGCCTGTTTGCTAAACAAACGGAGTGTTTAGTGCATGCAGTGTGAATGTGGTTGTTGAGCAGCCTCACGTCTTGCACTAAAATCAGCAATTGACAACTGTCACCCTGTTTGCTAAACAAACGGATTGTTTAGTGCATGCAGTGTGAACGTGGTTGTTGAGCAGTCTCACGTCTTGCACTAAAATCAGCAATTGACAACTGTCACCCTGTTTGCTAAACAAACGGAGTGTTTAGTGCATGCAGTGTGAACGTGGTTGTTGAGCAGTCTCACGTCTTGCACTAAAATCAGCAATTGACAACTGTCTCCCTGTTTGCTAAACAAACGGAGTGTTTAGTGCATGCAGTGTGAACGTGGTTGTTGAGCAGTCTCACGTCTTGCACTAAAATCAGCAATTGACAACTGTCTCCCGGTTTGCTAAACAAACGGAGTGTTTAGTGCATGCAGTGTGAACGTGGTTGTTGAGCAGTCTCACGTCTTGCACTAAAATCAGCAATTGACAACTGTCACCCTGTTTGCTAAACAAACGGAGTGTTTAGTGCATGCAGTGTGAACGTGGTTGTTGAGCAGTCTCACGTCTTGCACTAAAATCAGCAATTGACAACTGTCACCCTGTTTGCTAAACAAACGGAGTGTTTGGTGCATGCAGTGTGAACATGGTTGTTGAGCAGTCTCACGTCTTGCACTAAAATCAGCAATTGACAACTGTCAGCCTGTTTGCTAAACAAACGGAGTGTTTAGTGCATGCAGTGTGAATGTGGTTGTTGAGCAGTCTCACGTCTTGCACTAAAATCAGCAATTGACAACTGTCACCCTGTTTGCTAAACAAACGGAGTGTTTAGTGCATGCAGTGTGAACGTGGTTGTTGAGCAGTCTCACGTCTTGCACTAAAATCAGCAATTGACAACTGTCTCCCTGTTTGCTAAACAAACGGAGTGTTTAGTGCATGCAGTGTGAACGTGGTTGTTGAGCAGTCTCACGTCTTGCACTAAAATCAGCAATTGACAACTGTCACCCTGTTTGCTAAACAAACGGAGTGTTTAGTGCATGCAGTGTGAACGTGGTTGTTGAGCAGTCTCACGTCTTGCACTAAAATCAGCAATTGACAACTGTCACCCTGTTTGCTAAACAAACGGAGTGTTTAGTGCATGCAGTGTGAACGTGGTTGTTGAGCAGTCTCACGTCTTGCACTAAAATCAGCAATTGACAACTGTCACCCTGTTTGCTAAACAAACGGAGTGTTTAGTGCATGCAGCGTGAATGTGGTTGTTGAGCAGTCTCACGTCTTGCACTAAAATCAGCAATTGACAACTGTCACCCTGTTTGCTAAACAAACGGAGTGTTTAGTGCATGCAGTGTGAACATGGTTGTTGAGCAGTCTCACGTCTTGCACTAAAATCAGCAATTGACAACTGTCACCCTGTTTGCTAAACAAACGGTGTGTTTAGTGCATGCAGTGTGAATGTGGTTGTTGAGCAGCCTCACGTCTTGCACTAAAATCAGCAATTGACAACTGTCACCCTGTTTGCTAAACAAACGGAGTGTTTAGTGCATGCAGTGTGAACGTGGTTGTTGAGCAGTCTCTCGTCTTGCACTAAAATCAGCAATTGACAACTGTCACCCTGTTTGCTAAACAAACGGAGTGTTTAGTGCATGCAGTGTGAATGTGGTTGTTGAGCAGTCTCACGTCTTGCACTAAAATCAGCAATTGACAACTGTCACCCTGTTTGCTAAACAAACGGAGTGTTTAGTGCATGCAGTGTGAACGTGGTTGTTGAGCAGTCTCACGTCTTGCACTAAAATCAGCAATTGACAACTGTCACCCTGTTTGCTAAACAAACGGAGTGTTTAGTGCATGCAGTGTGAACGTGGTTGTTGAGCAGTCTCACGTCTTGCACTAAAATCAGCAATTGACAACTCTCACCCTGTTTGCTAAACAAACGGAGTGTTTAGTGCATGCAGTGTGAACATGGTTGTTGAGCAGTCTCACGTCTTGCACTAAAATCAGCAATTGACAACTGTCACCCTGTTTGCTAAACAAACGGAGTGTTTAGTGCATGCAGTGTGAATGTGGTTGTTGAGCAGCCTCACGTCTTGCACTAAAATCAGCAATTGACAACTGTCACCCTGTTTGCTAAACAAACGGAGTGTTTAGTGCATGCAGTGTGAATGTGGTTGTTGAGCAGTCTCACGTCTTGCACTAAAATCAGCAATTGACAACTGTCACCCTGTTTGCTAAACAAACGGAGTGTTTAGTGCATGCAGTGTGAACGTGGTTGTTGAGCAGTCTCACGTCTTGCACTAAAATCAGCAATTGACAACTGTCTCCCTGTTTGCTAAACAAACGGAGTGTTTAGTGCATGCAGTGTGAACGTGGTTGTTGAGCAGTCTCACGTCTTGCACTAAAATCAGCAATTGACAACTGTCACCCTGTTTGCTAAACAAACGGAGTGTTTAGTGCATGCAGTGTGAACGTGGTTGTTGAGCAGTCTCACGTCTTGCACTAAAATCAGCAATTGACAACTGTCACCCTGTTTGCTAAACAAACGGAGTGTTTAGTGCATGCAGTGTGAATGTGGTTGTTGAGCAGTCTCACGTCTTGCACTAAAATCAGCATTTGACAACTGTCACCCTGTTTGCTAAACAAACGGAGTGTTTAGTGCATGCAGTGTGAACATGGTTGTTGAGCAGTCTCACGTCTTGCACTAAAATCAGCAATTGACAACTGTCAGCCTGTTTGCTAAACAAACGGAGTGTTTAGTGCATGCAGTGTGAATGTGGTTGTTGAGCAGCCTCACGTCTTGCACTAAAATCAGCAATTGACAACTGTCACCCTGTTTGCTAAACAAACGGATTGTTTAGTGGATGCAGTGTGAACGTGGTTGTTGAGCAGTCTCACGTCTTGCACTAAAATCAGCAATTGACAACTGTCACCCTGTTTGCTAAACAAACGGAGTGTTTAGTGCATGCAGTGTGAACGTGGTTGTTGAGCAGACTCACGTCTTGCACTAAAATCAGCAATTGACAACTGTCTCCCTGTTTGCTAAACAAACGGAGTGTTTAGTGCATGCAGTGTGAACGTGGTTGTTGAGCAGTCTCACGTCTTGCACTAAAATCAGCAATTGACAACTGTCTCCCGGTTTGCTAAACAAACGGAGTGTTTAGTGCATGCAGTGTGAATGTGGTTGTTGAGCAGTCTCACGTCTTGCACTAAAATCAGCAATTGACAACTGTCTCCCTGTTTGCTAAACAAACGGAGTGTTTAGTGCATGCAGTGTGAACGTGGTTGTTGAGCAGTCTCACCTCTTGCACTAAAATCAGCAATTGACAACTGTCTCCCTGTTTGCTAAACAAACGGAGTGTTTAGTGCATGCAGTGTGAACGTGGTTGTTGAGCAGTCTCACGTCTTGCACTAAAATCAGCAATTGACAACTGTCACCCTGTTTGCTAAACAAACGGAGTGTTTAGTGCATGCAGTGTGAACGTGGTTGTTGAGCAGTCTCACGTCTTGCACTAAAATCAGCAATTGACAACTGTCACCCTGTTTGCTAAACAAACGGAGTGTTTAGTGCATGCAGTGTGAACGTGGTTGTTGAGCAGTCTCTCGTCTTGCACTAAAATCAGCAATTGACAACTGTCACCCTGTTTGCTAAACAAACGGAGTGTTTAGTGCATGCAGTGTGAATGTGGTTGTTGAGCAGTCTCACGTCTTGCACTAAAATCAGCAATTGACAACTGTCACCCTGTTTGCTAAACAAACGGAGTGTTTAGTGCATGCAGTGTGAACGTGGTTGTTGAGCAGTCTCACGTCTTGCACTAAAATCAGCAATTGACAACTGTCACCCTGTTTGCTAAACAAACGGAGTGTTTAGTGCATGCAGCGTGAATGTGGTTGTTGAGCAGTCTCACGTCTTGCACTAAAATCAGCAATTGACAACTGTCACCCTGTTTGCTAAACAAACGGAGTGTTTAGTGCATGCAGTGTGAACATGGTTGTTGAGCAGTCTCACGTCTTGCACTAAAATCAGCAATTGACAACTGTCACCCTGTTTGCTAAACAAACGGTGTGTTTAGTGCATGCAGTGTGAATGTGGTAGTTGAGCAGCCTCACGTCTTGCACTAAAATCAGCAATTGACAACTGTCACCCTGTTTGCTAAACAAACGGAGTGTTTAGTGCATGCAGTGTGAACGTGGTTGTTGAGCAGTCTCACGTCTTGCACTAAAATCAGCAATTGACAACTGTCACCCTGTTTGCTAAACAAACGGAGTGTTTAGTGCATGCAGTGTGAACGTGGTTGTTGAGCAGTCTCACGTCTTGCACTAAAATCAGCAATTGACAACTGTCTCCCTGTTTGCTAAACAAACGGAGTGTTTAGTGCATGCAGTGTGAACGTGGTTGTTGAGCAGTCTCACGTCTTGCACTAAAATCAGCAATTGACAACTGTCACCCTGTTTGCTAAACAAACGGGGTGTTTAGTGCATGCAGTGTGAACGTGGTTGTTGAGCAGTCTCACGTCTTGCACTAAAATCAGCAATTGACAACTGTCACCCTGTTTGCTAAACAAACGGAGTGTTTAGTGCATGCAGTGTGAATGTGGTTGTTGAGCAGTCTCACGTCTTGCACTAAAATCAGCATTTGACAACTGTCACCCTGTTTGCTAAACAAACGGAGTGTTTAGTGCATGCAGTGTGAACATGGTTGTTGAGCAGTCTCACGTCTTGCACTAAAATCAGCAATTGACAACTGTCACCCTGTTTGCTAAACAAACGGAGTGTTTAGTGCATGCAGTGTGAACGTGGTTGTTGAGCAGTCTCACGTCTTGCACTAAAATCAGCAATTGACAACTGTCTCCCTGTTTGCTAAACAAACGGAGTGTTTAGTGCATGCAGTGTGAACGTGGTTGTTGAGCAGTCTCACGTCTTGCACTAAAATCAGCAATTGACAACTGTCTCCCGGTTTGCTAAACAAACGGAGTGTTTAGTGCATGCAGTGTGAACGTGGTTGTTGAGCAGTCTCACGTCTTGCACTAAAATCAGCAATTGACAACTGTCACCCTGTTTGCTAAACAAACGGAGTGTTTAGTGCATGCAGTGTGAACGTGGTTGTTGAGCAGTCTCACGTCTTGCACTAAAATCAGCAATTGACAACTGTCACCCTGTTTGCTAAACAAACGGAGTGTTTAGTGCATGCAGTGTGAACATGGTTGTTGAGCAGTCTCACGTCTTGCACTAAAATCAGCAATTGACAACTGTCACCCTGTTTGCTAAACAAACGGAGTGTTTAGTGCATGCAGTGTGAATGTGGTTGTTGAGCAGCCTCACGTCTTGCACTAAAATCAGCAATTGACAACTGTCACCCTGTTTGCTAAACAAACGGAGTTTTTAGTGCATGCAGTGTGAACGTGTTTGCTAAGCAGTCTCACGTCTTGCACTAAAATCAGCAATTGACAACTGTCTCCCTGTTTGCTAAACAAACGGAGTGTTTAGTGCATGCAGTGTGAACGTGGTTGTTGAGCAGCCTCACCTCTTGCACTAAAATCAGCAATTGACAACTGTCACCCTGTTTGCTAAACAAACGGAGTGTTTAGTGCATGCAGTGTGAACGTGGTTGTTGAGCAGTCTCACGTCTTGCACTAAAATCAGCAATTGACAACTGTCACCCTGTTTGCTAAACAAACGGAGTGTTTAGTGCATGCAGTGTGAACGTGGTTGTTGAGCAGTCTCACGTCTTGCACTAAAATCAGCATTTGACAACTGTCACCCTGTTTGCTAAACAAACGGAGTGTTTAGTGCATGCAGTGTGAATGTGGTTGTTGAGCAGTCTCACGTCTTGCACTAAAATCAGCAATTGACAACTGTCTCCCGGTTTGCTAAACAAACGGAGTGTTTAGTGCATGCAGTGTGAACGTGGTTGTTGAGCAGTCTCACGTCTTGCACTAAAATCAGCAATTGACAACTGTCACCCTGTTTGCTAAACAAACGGAGTGTTTAGTGCATGCAGTGTGAACGTGGTTGTTGAGCAGTCTCACGTCTTGCACTAAAATCAGCAATTGACAACTGTCACCCTGTTTGCTAAACAAACGGAGTGTTTAGTTCATGCAGTGTGAACATGGTTGTTGAGCAGTCTCACGTCTTGCACTAAAATCAGCAATTGACAACTGTCACCCTGTTTGCTAAACAAACGGAGTGTTTAGTGCATGCAGTGTGAATGTGGTTGTTGAGCAGCCTCACGTCTTGCACTAAAATCAGCAATTGACAACTGTCACCCTGTTTGCTAAACAAACGGAGTGTTTAGTGCATGCAGTGTGAACGTGGTTGTTGAGCAGTCTCACGTCTTGCACTACAATCAGCAATTGACAACTGTCACCCTGTTTCCTAAACAAACGGAGTGTTTAGTGCATGCAGTGTGAACGTGGTTGTTGAGCAGTCTCACGTCTTGCACTAAAATCAGCAATTGACAACTGTCTCCCTGTTTGCTAAACAAACGGAGTGTTTAGTGCATGCAGTGTGAACGTGGTTGTTGAGCAGTCTCACGTCTTGCACTAAAATCAGCAATTGACAACTGTCACCCTGTTTGCTAAACAAACGGAGTGTTTAGTGCATGCAGTGTGAACGTGGTTGTTGAGCAGTCTCACGTCTTGCACTAAAATCAGCAATTGACAACTGTCACCCTGTTTGCTAAACAAACGGAGTGTTTAGTTCATGCAGTGTGAACATGGTTGTTGAGCAGTCTCACGTCTTGCACTAAAATCAGCAATTGACAACTGTCACCCTGTTTGCTAAACAAACGGAGTGTTTAGTGCATGCAGTGTGAATGTGGTTGTTGAGCAGCCTCACGTCTTGCACTAAAATCAGCAATTGACAACTGTCACCCTGTTTGCTAAACAAACGGAGTGTTTAGTGCATGCAGTGTGAACGTGGTTGTTGAGCAGTCTCACGTCTTGCACTACAATCAGCAATTGACAGCTGTCACCCTGTTTGCTAAACAAACGGAGTGTTTAGTGCATGCAGTGTGAACGTGGTTGTTGAGCAGTCTCACGTCTTGCACTAAAATCAGCAATTGACAACTGTCTCCCTGTTTGCTAAACAAACGGAGTGTTTAGTGCATGCAGTGTGAATGTGGTTGTTGAGCAGCCTCACGTCTTGCACTAAAATCAGCAATTGACAACTGTCACCCTGTTTGCTAAACAAACGGAGTGTTTAGTGCATGCAGTGTGAATGTGGTTGTTGAGCAGTCTCACGTCTTGCACTAAAATCAGCATTTGACAACTGTCACCCTGTTTGCTAAACAAACGGAGTGTTTAGTGCATGCAGTGTGAACATGGTTGTTGAGCAGTCTCACGTCTTGCACTAAAATCAGCAATTGACAACTGTCACCCTGTTTGCTAAACAAACGGAGTGTTTAGTGCATGCAGTGTGAATGTGGTTGTTGAGCAGCCTCACGTCTTGCACTAAAATCAGCAATTGACAACTGTCACCCTGTTTGCTAAACAAACGGAGTGTTTAGTGCATGCAGTGTGAACGTGGTTGTTGAGCAGTCTCACGTCTTGCACTAAAATCAGCAATTGACAACTGTCTCCCTGTTTGCTAAACAAACGGAGTGTTTAGTGCATGCAGTGTGAACGTGGTTGTTGAGCAGTCTCACGTCTTGCACTAAAATCAGCAATTGACAACTGTCTCCCTGTTTGCTAAACAAACGGAGTGTTTAGTGCATGCAGTGTGAACGTGGTTGTTGAGCAGCCTCACCTCTTGCACTAAAATCAGCAATTGACAACTGTCACCCTGTTTGCTAAACAAACGGAGTGTTTAGTGCATGCAGTGTGAACGTGGTTGTTGAGCAGTCTCACGTCTTGCACTAAAATCAGCAATTGACAACTGTCACCCTTTTTGCTAAACAAACGGAGTGTTTAGTGCATGCAGTGTGAACGTGGTTGTTGAGCAGTCTCACGTCTTGCACTAAAATCAGCAATTGACAACTGTCACCCTGTTTGCTAAACAAACGGAGTGTTTAGTGCATGCAGTGTGAATGTGGTTGTTGAGCAGTCTCACGTCTTGCACTAAAATCAGCAATTGACAACTGTCTCCCGGTTTGCTAAACAAACGGAGTGTTTAGTGCATGCAGTGTGAACGTGGTTGTTGAGCAGTCTCACGTCTTGCACTAAAATCAGCAATTGACAACTGTCTCCCTGTTTGCTAAACAAACGGAGTGTTTAGTGCATGCAGTGTGAACATGGTTGTTGAGCAGTCTCACGTCTTGCACTAAAATCAGCAATTGACAACTGTCACCCTGTTTGCTAAACAAACGGAGTGTTTAGTGCATGCAGTGTGAATGTGGTTGTTGAGCAGCCTCACATCTTGCACTAAAATCAGCAATTGACAACTGTCACCCTGTTTGCTAAACAAACGGAGTGTTTAGTGCATGCAGTGTGAACGTGGTTGTTGAGCAGTCTCACGTCTTGCACTACAATCAGCAATTGACAACTGTCACCCTGTTTGCTAAACATACGGTGTGTTTAGTGCATGCAGTGTGAACGTGGTTGTTGAGCAGTCTCACGTCTTGCACTAAAATCAGCAATTGACAACTGTCTCCCTGTTTGCTAAACAAACGGAGTGTTTAGTGCATGCAGTGTGAATGTGGTTGTTGAGCAGCCTCACGTCTTGCACTAAAATCAGCAATTGACAACTGTCACCCTGTTTGCTAAACAAACGGAGTGTTTAGTGCATGCAGTGTGAATGTGGTTGTTGAGCAGTCTCACGTCTTGCACTAAAATCAGCATTTGACAACTGTCACCCTGTTTGCTAAACAAACGGAGTGTTTAGTGCATGCAGTGTGAACATGGTTGTTGAGCAGTCTCTCGTCTTGCACTAAAATCAGCAATTGATAACTGTCACCCTGTTTGCTAAACAAACGGAGTGTTTAGTGCATGCAGTGTGAATGTGGTTGTTGAGCAGCCTCACGTCTTGCACTAAAATCAGCAATTGACAACTGTCACCCTGTTTGCTAAACAAACGGAGTGTTTAGTGCATGCAGTGTGAACGTGGTTGTTGAGCAGTCTCACGTCTTGCACTAAAATCAGCAATTGACAACTGTCACCCTGTTTGCTAAACAAACGGAGTGTTTAGTGCATGCAGTGTGAATGTGGTTGTTGAGCAGCCTCACGTCTTGCACTAAAATCAGCAATTGACAACTGTCACCCTGTTTGCTAAACAAACGGAGTGTTTAGTGCATGCAGTGTCAACGTGGTTGTTGAGCAGTCTCACGTCTTGCACTACAATCACCAATTGACAACTGTCACCCTGTATGCTAAACAAACGGAGTGTTTAGTGCATGCAGTGTGAACGTGGTTGTTGAGCAGTCTCACGTCTTGCACTAAAATCAGCAATTGACAACTGTCTCCCTGTTTGCTAAACAAACAGAGTGTTTAGTGCATGCAGTGTGAACGTGGTTGTTGAGCAGTCTCACGTCTTGCACTAACATCAGCAATTGACAACTGTCTCCCTGTTTGCTAAACAAACGGAGTGTTTAGTGCATGCAGTGTGAACGTTGTTGTTGAGCGGTCTCACGTCTTGCACTAAAATCAGCAATTGACAACTGTCTCCCTGTTTGCTAAACAAACGGAGTGTTTAGTGCATGCAGTGTGAACATGGTTGTTGAGCAGTCTCACGTCTTGCACTAAAATCAGCAATTGACAACTGTCACCCTGTTTGCTAAACAAACGGAGTGTTTAGTGCATGCAGTGTGAATGTGGTTGTTGAGCAGCCTCACATCTTGCACTAAAATCAGCAATTGACAACTGTCACCCTGTTTGCTAAACAAACGGAGTGTTTAGTGCATGCAGTGTGAACGTGGTTGTTGAGCAGTCTCACGTCTTGCACTACAATCAGCAATTGACAACTGTCACCCTGTTTGCTAAACATACGGTGTGTTTAGTGCATGCAGTGTGAACGTGGTTGTTGAGCAGTCTCACGTCTTGCACTAAAATCAGCAATTGACAACTGTCTCCCTGTTTGCTAAACAAACGGAGTGTTTAGTGCATGCAGTGTGAATGTGGTTGTTGAGCAGCCTCACGTCTTGCACTAAAATCAGCAATTGACAACTGTCACCCTGTTTGCTAAACAAACGGAGTGTTTAGTGCATGCAGTGTGAATGTGGTTGTTGAGCAGTCTCACGTCTTGCACTAAAATCAGCATTTGACAACTGTCACCCTGTTTGCTAAACAAACGGAGTGTTTAGTGCATGCAGTGTGAACATGGTTGTTGAGCAGTCTCTCGTCTTGCACTAAAATCAGCAATTGATAACTGTCACCCTGTTTGCTAAACAAACGGAGTGTTTAGTGCATGCAGTGTGAATGTGGTTGTTGAGCAGCCTCACGTCTTGCACTAAAATCAGCAATTGACAACTGTCACCCTGTTTGCTAAACAAACGGAGTGTTTAGTGCATGCAGTGTGAACGTGGTTGTTGAGCAGTCTCACGTCTTGCACTAAAATCAGCAATTGACAACTGTCACCCTGTTTGCTAAACAAACGGAGTGTTTAGTGCATGCAGTGTGAATGTGGTTGTTGAGCAGCCTCACGTCTTGCACTAAAATCAGCAATTGACAACTGTCACCCTGTTTGCTAAACAAACGGAGTGTTTAGTGCATGCAGTGTCAACGTGGTTGTTGAGCAGTCTCACGTCTTGCACTACAATCACCAATTGACAACTGTCACCCTGTATGCTAAACAAACGGAGTGTTTAGTGCATGCAGTGTGAACGTGGTTGTTGAGCAGTCTCACGTCTTGCACTAAAATCAGCAATTGACAACTGTCTCCCTGTTTGCTAAACAAACAGAGTGTTTAGTGCATGCAGTGTGAACGTGGTTGTTGAGCAGTCTCACGTCTTGCACTAACATCAGCAATTGACAACTGTCTCCCTGTTTGCTAAACAAACGGAGTGTTTAGTGCATGCAGTGTGAACGTTGTTGTTGAGCGGTCTCACGTCTTGCACTAAAATCAGCAATTGACAACTGTCACCCTGTTTGCTAAACAAACGGAGTGTTTAGTGCATGCAGTGTGAACGTGGTTGTTGAGCAGTCTCACGTCTTGCACTAAAATCAGCAATTGACAACTGTCACCCTGTTTGCTAAACAAACGGAGTGTTTAGTGCATGCAGTGTGAACGTGGTTGTTGAGCAGTCTCTCGTCTTGCACTAAAATCAGCAATTGACAACTGTCACCCTGTTTGCTAAACAAACGGAGTGTTTAGTGCATGCAGTGTGAATGTGGTTGTTGAGCAGTCTCACGTCTTGCACTAAAATCAGCAATTGACAACTGTCACCCTGTTTGCTAAACAAACGGAGTGTTTAGTGCATGCAGTGTGAACGTGGTTGTTGAGCAGTCTCACGTCTTGCACTAAAATCAGCAATTGACAACTGTCACCCTGTTTGCTAAACAAACGGAGTGTTTAGTGCATGCAGCGTGAATGTGGTTGTTGAGCAGTCTCACGTCTTGCACTAAAATCAGCAATTGACAACTGTCACCCTGTTTGCTAAACAAACGGAGTGTTTAGTGCATGCAGTGTGAACATGGTTGTTGAGCAGTCTCACGTCTTGCACTAAAATCAGCATTTGAAAACTGTCACCCTGTTTGCTAAACAAACGGTGTGTTTAGTGCATGCAGTGTGAATGTGGTTGTTGAGCAGCCTCACGTCTTGCACTAAAATCAGCAATTGACAACTGTCACCCTGTTTGCTAAACAAACGGAGTGTTTAGTGCATGCAGTGTGAACGTGGTTGTTGAGCAGTCTCACGTCTTGAACTAAAATCAGCAATTGACAACTGTCACCCTGTTTGCTAAACAAACGGAGTGTTTAGTGCATGCAGTGTGAACGTGGTTGTTGAGCAGTCTCACGTCTTGCACTAAAATCAGCAATTGACAACTGTCTCCCTGTTTGCTAAACAAACGGAGTGTTTAGTGCATGCAGTGTGAACATGGTTGTTGAGCAGTCTCACGTCTTGCACTAAAATCAGCAATTGACAACTGTCACCCTGTTTGCTAAACAAACGGAGTGTTTAGTGCATGCAGTGTGAATGTGGTTGTTGAGCAGTCTCACGTCTTGCACTAAAATCAGCAATTGACAACTGTCTCCCTGTTTGCTAAACAAACGGAGTGTTTAGTGCATGCAGTGTGAACGTGGTTGTTGAGCAGTCTCACGTCTTGCACTAAAATCAGCAATTGACAACTGTCACCCTGTTTGCTAAACAAACGGAGTGTTTAGTGCATGCAGTGTGAACGTGGTTGTTGAGCAGTCTCACGTCTTGCACTAAAATCAGCAATTGACAACTGTCACCCTGTTTGCTAAACAAACGGAGTGTTTAGTGCATGCAGTGTGAACGTGGTTGTTGAGCAGTCTCACGTCTTGCACTAAAATCAGCAATTGACAACTGTCTCCCTGTTTGCTAAACAAACGGAGTGTTTAGTGCATGCAGTGTGAACATGGTTGTTGAGCAGTCTCACGTCTTGCACTAAAATCAGCAATTGACAACTGTCACCCTGTTTGCTAAACAAACGGTGTGTTTAGTGCATGCAGTGTGAATGTGGTTTTTGAGCAGCCTCACGTCTTGCACTAAAATCAGCAATTGACAACTGTCACCCTGATTGCTAAACAAACGGTGTGTTTAGTGCATGCAGTGTGAATGTGGTTGTTGAGCAGCCTCACGTCTTGCAATAAAATCAGCAATTGACAACTGTCACCCTGTTTGCTAAACAAACGGAGTGTTTAGTGCATGCAGTGTGAACGTGGTTGTTGAGCAGTCTCACGTCTTGCACTAAAATCAGCAATTGACAACTGTCACCCTGTTTGCTAAACAAACGGAGTGTTTAGTGCATGCAGTGTGAACGTGGTTGTTGAGCAGTCTCACGTCTTGCACTAAAATCAGCAATTGACAACTGTCAGCCTGTTTGCTAAACAAACGGAGTGTTTAGTGCATGCAGTGTGAACGTGGTTGTTGAGCAGTCTCACGTCTTGCACTAAAATCAGCAATTGACAACTGTCACCCTGTTTGCTAAACAAACGGAGTGTTTAGTGCATGCAGTGTGAACGTGGTTGTTGAGCAGTCTCACGTCTTGCACTAAAATCAGCAATTGACAACTGTCACCCTGTTTGCTAAACAAACGGAGTGTTTAGTGCATGCAGTGTGAACGTGGTTGTTGAGCAGTCTCACGTCTTGCACTAAAATCAGCAATTGACACCTGTCTTCCTGTTTGCTAAACAAACGGAGTGTTTAGTGCATGCAGTGTGAACGTGGTTGTTGAGCAGTCTCACGTCTTGCACTAAAATCAGCAATTGACAACTGTCTCCCGGTTTGCTAAACAAACGGAGTGTTTAGTGCATGCAGTGTGAATGTGGTTGTTGAGCAGTCTCACGTCTTGCACTAAAATCAGCAATTGACAACTGTCACCCTGTTTGCTAAACAAACGGAGTGTTTAGTGCATGCAGTGTGAACGTGGTTGTTGAGCAGTCTCACGTCTTGCACTAAAATCAGCAATTGACAACTGTCACCCTGTTTGCTAAACAAACGGAGTGTTTAGTGCATGCAGTGTGAACATGGTTGTTGAGCAGTCTCACGTCTTGCACTAAAATCAGCAATTGACAACTGTCACCCTGTTTGCTAAACAAACGGATTGTTTAGTGCATGCAGTGTGAATGTGGTTGTTGAGCAGCCTCACGTCTTGCACTAAAATCAGCAATTGACAACTGTCACCCTGTTTGCTAAACAAACGGAGTTTTTAGTGCATGCAGTGTGAACGTGGTTGTTGAGCAGTCTCACGTCTTGCACTACAATCAGCAATTGACAACTGTCACCCTGTTTGCTAAACAAACGGAGTGTTTAGTGCATGCAGTGTGAACGTGGTTGTTGAGCAGTCTCACGTCTTGCACTAAAATCAGCAATTGACAACTGTCTCCCTGTTTGCTAAACAAACGGAGTGTTTAGTGAATGCAGTGTGAACGTGGTTGTTGAGCAGTCTCACGTCTTGCACTAAAATCAGCAATTGACAACTGTCTCCCTGTTTGCTAAACAAACGGAGTGTTTAGTGCATGCAGTGTGAACGTGGTTGTTGAGCAACCTCACCTCTTGCACTAAAATCAGCAATTGACAACTGTCACCCTGTTTGCTAAACAAACGGAGTGTTTAGTGCATGCAGTGTGAACGTGGTTGTTGAGCAGTCTCACGTCTTGCACTAAAATCAGCAATTGACAACTGTCACCCTGTTTGCTATACAAACGGAGGGTTTAGTGCATGCAGTGTGAACGTGGTTGTTGAGCAGTCTCACGTCTTGCACTAAAATCAGCAATTGACAACTGTCACCCTGTTTGCTAAACAAACGGAGTGTTTAGTGCATGCAGTGTGAATGTGGTTGTTGAGCAGTCTCATGTCTTGCACTAAAATCAGCAATTGACAACTGTCTCCCGGTTTGCTAAACAAACGGAGTGTTAAGTGCATGCAGTGTGAACGTGGTTGTTGAGCAGTCTCACGTCTTGCACTAAAATCAGCAATTGACAACTGTCACCCTGTTTGCTAAACAAACGGAGTGTTTAGTGCATGCAGTGTGAACGTGGTTGTTGAGCAGTCTCACGTCTTGCACTAAAATCAGCAATTGACAACTGTCACCCTGTTTGCTAAACAAATGGAGTGTTTAGTGCATGCAGTGTGAATGTGGTTGTTGAGCAGTCTCACGTCTTGCACTAAAATCAGCATTTGACAACTGTCACCCTGTTTGCTAAACAAACGGAGTGTTTAGTGCATGCAGTGTGAACATGGTTGTTGAGCAGTCTCACGTCTTGCACTAAAATCAGCAATTGACAACTGTCACCCTGTTTGCTAAACAAACGGAGTGTTTAGTGCATGCAGTGTGAATGTGGTTGTTGAGCAGCCTCACGTCTTGCACTAAAATCAGCAATTGACAACTGTCACCCTGTTTGCTAAACAAACGGAGTGTTTAGTGCATGCAGTGTGAACGTGGTTGTTGAACAGTCTCACGTCTTGCACTAAAATCAGCAATTGACAACTGTCACCCTGTTTGCTAAACAAACAGAGTGTTTAGTGCATGCAGTGTGAATGTGGTTGTTGAGCAGCCTCACGTCTTGCACTAAAATCAGCAATTGACAACTGTCACCCTGTTTGCTAAACAAACGGAGTGTTTAGTGCATGCAGTGTGAACGTGGTTGTTGAGCAGTCTCACGTCTTGCACTACAATCAGCAATTGACAACTGTCACCCTGTTTGCTAAACAAACGGAGTGTTTAGTGCATGCAGTGTGAACGTGGTTGTTGAGCAGTCTCACGTCTTGCACTAAAATCAGCAATTGACAACTGTCTCCCTGTTTGCTAAACAAACGGAGTGTTTAGTGCATGCAGTGTGAACGTGGTTGTTGAGCAGTCTCACGTCTTGCACTAAAATCAGCAATTGACAACTGTCTCCCTGTTTGCTAAACAAACGGAGTGTTTAGTGCATGCAGTGTGAACGTGGTTTTTGAGCAGTCTCACGTCTTGCACTAAAATCAGCAATTGACAACTGTCACCCTGTTTGCTAAACAAACGGAGTGTTTAGTGCATGCAGTGTGAACGTGGTTGTTGAGCAGTCTCACGTCTTGCACTAAAATCAGCAATTGACAACTGTCACCCTGTTTGCTAAACAAACGGAGTGTTTAGTGCATGCAGTGTGAACGTGGTTGTTGAGCAGTCTCTCATCTTGCACTAAAATCAGCAATTGACAACTGTCACCCTGTTTGCTAAACAAACGGAGTGTTTAGTGCATGCAGTGTGAATGTGGTTGTTGAGCAGTCTCACGTCTTGCACTAAAATCAGCAATTGACAACTGTCACCCTGTTTGCTAAACAAACGGAGTGTTTAGTGCATGCAGTGTGAACGTGGTTGTTGAGCAGTCTCACGTCTTGCACTAATATCAGCAATTGACAACTGTCACCCTGTTTGCTAAACAAACGGAGTGTTTAGTGCATGCAGTGTGAACATGGTTGTTGAGCAGTCTCACGTCTTGCACTAAAATCAGCAATTGACAACTGTCACCCTGTTTGCTAAACAAACGGAGTGTTTAGTGCATGCAGTGTGAATGTGGTTGTTGAGCAGCCTCACGTCTTGCACTAAAATCAGCAATTGACAACTGTCACCCTGTTTGCTAAACAAACGGAGTTTTTAGTGCATGCAGTGTGTACGTGGTTGTTGAGCAGTCTCACGTCTTGCACTACAATCAGCAATTGACAACTGTCACCCTGTTTGCTAAACAAACGGAGTGTTTAGTGCATGCAGTGTGAACGTGGTTGTTGAGCAGTCTAACGTCTTGCACTAAAATCAGCAATTGACAACTGTCTCCCTGTTTGCTAAACAAACGGAGTGTTTAGTGAATGCAGTGTGAACGTGGTTGTTGAGCAGTCTCACGTCTTGCACTAAAATCAGCAATTGACAACTGTCTCCCTGTTTGCTAAACAAACGGAGTGTTTAGTGCATGCAGTGTGAACGTGGTTGTTGAGCAACCTCACCTCTTGCACTAAAATCAGCAATTGACAACTGTCACCCTGTTTGCTAAACAAACGGAGTGTTTAGTGCATGCAGTGTGAACGTGGTTGTTGAGCAGTCTCACGTCTTGCACTAAAATCAGCAATTGACAACTGTCACCCTGTTTGCTAAACAAACAGAGTGTTTAGTGCATGCAGTGTGAATGTGGTTGTTGAGCAGCCTCACGTCTTGCACTAAAATCAGCAATTGACAACTGTCACCCTGTTTGCTAAACAAACGGAGTGTTTAGTGCATGCAGTGTGAACGTGGTTGTTGAGCAGTCTCACGTCTTGCACTACAATCAGCAATTGACAACTGTCACCCTGTTTGCTAAACAAACGGAGTGTTTAGTGCATGCAGTGTGAACGTGGTTGTTGAGCAGTCTCACGTCTTGCACTAAAATCAGCAATTGACAACTGTCTCCCTGTTTGCTAAACAAACGGAGTGTTTAGTGCATGCAGTGTGAACGTGGTTGTTGAGCAGTCTCACGTCTTGCACTAAAATCAGCAATTGACAACTGTCTCCCTGTTTGCTAAACAAACGGAGTGTTTAGTGCATGCAGTGTGAACGTGGTTGTTGAGCAGTCTCACGTCTTGCACTAAAATCAGCAATTGACAACTGTCACCCTGTTTGCTAAACAAACGGAGTGTTTAGTGCATGCAGTGTGAACGTGGTTGTTGAGCAGTCTCACGTCTTGCACTAAAATCAGCAATTGACAACTGTCACCCTGTTTGCTAAACAAACGGAGTGTTTAGTGCATGCAGTGTGAACGTGGTTGTTGAGCAGTCTCTCGTCTTGCACTAAAATCAGCAATTGACAACTGTCACCCTGTTTGCTAAACAAACGGAGTGTTTAGTGCATGCAGTGTGAATGTGGTTGTTGAGCAGTCTCACGTCTTGCACTAAAATCAGCAATTGACAACTGTCACCCTGTTTGCTAAACAAACGGAGTGTTTAGTGCATGCAGTGTGAACGTGGTTGTTGAGCAGTCTCACGTCTTGCACTAAAATCAGCAATTGACAACTGTCACCCTGTTTGCTAAACAAACGGAGTGTTTAGTGCATGCAGTGTGAACATGGTTGTTGAGCAGTCTCACGTCTTGCACTAAAATCAGCAATTGACAACTGTCACCCTGTTTGCTAAACAAACGGAGTGTTTAGTGCATGCAGTGTGAATGTGGTTGTTGAGCAGCCTCACGTCTTGCACTAAAATCAGCAATTGACAACTGTCACCCTGTTTGCTAAACAAACGGAGTTTTTAGTGCATGCAGTGTGAACGTGGTTGTTGAGCAGTCTCACGTCTTGCACTACAATCAGCAATTGACAACTGTCACCCTGTTTGCTAAACAAACGGAGTGTTTAGTGCATGCAGTGTGAACGTGGTTGTTGAGCAGTCTCACGTCTTGCACTAAAATCAGCAATTGACAACTGTCTCCCTGTTTGCTAAACAAACGGAGTGTTTAGTGAATGCAGTGTGAACGTGGTTGTTGAGCAGTCTCACGTCTTGCACTAAAATCAGCAATTGACAACTGTCTCCCTGTTTGCTAAACAAACGGAGTGTTTAGTGCATGCAGTGTGAACGTGGTTGTTGAGCAACCTCACCTCTTGCACTAAAATCAGCAATTGACAACTGTCACCCTGTTTGCTAAACAAACGGAGTGTTTAGTGCATGCAGTGTGAACGTGGTTGTTGAGCAGTCTCACGTCTTGCACTAAAATCAGCAATTGACAACTGTCACCCTGTTTGCTAAACAAACGGAGTGTTTAGTGCATGCAGTGTGAACGTGGTTGTTGAGCAGTCTCACGTCTTGCACTAAAATCAGCAATTGACAACTGTCACCCTGTTTGCTAAACAAACGGAGTGTTTAGTGCATGCAGTGTGAATGTGGTTGTTGAGCAGTCTCACGTCTTGCACTAAAATCAGCAATTGACAACTGTCTCCCGGTTTGCTAAACAAACGGAGTGTTAATGCATGCAATGTGAACGTGGTTGTTGAGCAGTCTCACGTCTTGCACTAAAATCAGCAATTGACAACTGTCACCCTATTTGCTAAACAAACGGAGTGTTTAGTGCATGCAGTGTGAACGTGGTTGTTGAGCAGTCTCACGTCTTGCACTAAAATCAGCAATTGACAACTGTCACCCTGTTTGCTAAACAAATGGAGTGTTTAGTGCATGCAGTGTGAATGTGGTTGTTGAGCAGTCTCACGTCATGCACTAAAATCAGCATTTGACAACTGTCACCCTGTTTGCTAAACAAACGGAGTGTTTAGTGCATGCAGTGTGAACATGGTTGTTGAGCAGTCTCACGTCTTGCACTAAAATCAGCAATTGACAACTGTCACCCTGTTTGCTAAACAAACGGAGTGTTTAGTGCATGCAGTGTGAATGTGGTTGTTGAGCAGCCTCACGTCTTGCACTAAAATCAGCAATTGACAACTGTCACCCTGTTTGCTAAACAAACGGAGTGTTTAGTGCATGCAGTGTGAACGTGGTTGTTGAGCAGTCTCACGTCTTGCACTAAAATCAGCAATTGACAACTGTCACCCTGTTTGCTAAACAAACAGAGTGTTTAGTGCATGCAGTGTGAATGTGGTTGTTGAGCAGCCTCACGTCTTGCACTAAAATCAGCAATTGACAACTGTCACCCTGTTTGCTAAACAAACGGAGTGTTTAGTGCATGCAGTGTGAACGTGGTTGTTGAGCAGTCTCACGTCTTGCACTACAATCAGCAATTGACAACTGTCACCCTGTTTGCTAAACAAACGGAGTGTTTAGTGCATGCAGTGTGAACGTGGTTGTTGAGCAGTCTCACGTCTTGCACTAAAATCAGCAATTGACAACTGTCTCCCTGTTTGCTAAACAAACGGAGTGTTTAGTGCATTCAGTGTGAACGTGGTTGTTGAGCAGTCTCACGTCTTGCACTAAAATCAGCAATTGACAACTGTCTCCCTGTTTGCTAAACAAACGGAGTGTTTAGTGCATGCAGTGTGAACGTGGTTGTTGAGCAGTCTCACGTCTTCCACTAAAATCAGCAATTGACAACTGTCACCCTGTTTGCTAAACAAACGGAGTGTTTAGTGCATGCAGTGTGAACGTGGTTGTTGAGCAGTCTCTCGTCTTGCACTAAAATGAGCAATTGACAACTGTCACCCTGTTTGCTAAACAAACGGAGTGTTTAGTGCATGCAGTGTGAACGTGGTTGTTGAGCAGTCTCTCGTCTTGCACTAAAATCAGCAATTGACAACTGTCACCCTGTTTGCTAAACAAACGGAGTGTTTAGTGCATGCAGTGTGAATGTGGTTGTTGAGCAGTCTCACGTCATGCACTAAAATCAGCAATTGACAACTGTCACCCTGTTTGCTAAACAAACGGAGTGTTTAGTGCATGCAGTGTGAACGTGGTTGTTGAGCAGTCTCACGTCTTGCACTAAAATCAGCAATTGACAACTGTCACCCTGTTTGCTAAACAAACGGAGTGTTTAGTGCATGCAGCGTGAATGTGGTTGTTGAGCAGTCTCACGTCTTGCACTAAAATCAGCAATTGACAACTGTCACCCTGTTTGCTAAACAAACGGAGTGTTTAGTGCATTCAGTGTGAACATGGTTGTTGAGCAGTCTCACGTCTTGCACTAAAATCAGCAATTGACAACTGTCACCCTGTTTGCTAAACAAACGGTGTGTTTAGTGCATGCAGTGTGAATGTGGTTGTTGAGCAGCCTCACGTCTTGCACTAAAATCAGCAATTGACAACTGTCACCCTGTTTGCTAAACAAACGGAGTGTTTAGTGCATGCAGTGTGAACGTGGTTGTTGAGCAGTCTCACGTCTTGCACTAAAATCAGCAATTGACAACTGTCACCCTGTTTGCTAAACAAACGGAGTGTTTAGTGCATGCAGTGTGAACGTGGTTGTTGAGCAGTCTCACGTCTTGCACTAAAATCAGCAATTGACAACTGTCTCCCTGTTTGCTAAACAAACGGAGTGTTTAGTGCATGCAGTGTGAACATGGTTGTTGAGCAGTCTCACGTCTTGCACTAAAATCAGCAATTGACAACTGTCACCCTGTTTGCTAAACAAACGGAGTGTTTAGTGCATGCAGTGTGAACGTGGTTGTTGAGCAGTCTCACGTCTTGCACTAAAATCAGCAATTGACAACTGTCTCCCTGTTTGCTAAACAAACGGAGTGTTTAGTGCATGCAGTGTGAACGTGGTTGTTGAGCAGTCTCACGTCTTGCACTAAAATCAGCAATTGACAACTGTCACCCTGTATGCTAAACAAACGGAGTGTTTAGTGCATGCAGTGTGAACGTGGTTGTTGAGCAGTCTCACGTCTTGCACTAAAATCAGCAATTGACAACTGTCACCCTGTTTGCTAAACAAACGGAGTGTTTAGTGCATGCAGTGTGAACGTGGTTGTTGAGCAGTCTCACGTCTTGCACTAAAATCAGCAATTGACAACTGTCTCCCTGTTTGCTAAACAAACGGAGTGTTTAGTGCATGCAGTATGAACATGGTTGTTGAGCAGTCTCACGTCTTGCACTAAAATCAGCAATTGACAACTGTCACCCTGTTTGCTAAACAAACGGTGTGTTTAGTGCATGCAGTGTGAATGTGGTTGTTGAGCAGCCTCACGTCTTACACTAAAATCAGCAATTGACAACTGTCACCCTGTTTGCTAAACAAACGGTGTGTTTAGTGCATGCAGTGTGAATGTGGTTGTTGAGCAGCCTCACGTCTTGCACTAAAATCAGCAATTGACAACTGTCACCCTGTTTGCTAAACAAACGGAGTGTTTAGTGCATGCAGTGTGAACGTGCTTGTTGAGCAGTCTCACGTCTTGCACTAAAATCAGCAATTGACAACTGTCACCCTGTTTGCTAAACAAACGGAGTGTTTAGTGCATGCAGTGTGAACGTGGTTGTTGAGCAGTCTCACGTCTTGCACTAAAATCAGCAATTGACAACTGTCTCCCTGTTTGCTAAACAAACGGAGTGTTTAGTGCATGCAGTGTGAACGTGGTTGTTGAGCAACCTCACCTCTTGCACTAAAATCAGCAATTGACAACTGTCACCCTGTTTGCTAAACAAACGGAGTGTTTAGTGCATGCAGTGTGAACGTGGTTGTTGAGCAGTCTCACGTCTTGCACTAAAATCAGCAATTGACAACTGTCACCCTGTTTGCTAAACAAACAGAGTGTTTAGTGCATGCAGTGTGAATGTGGTTGTTGAGCAGCCTCACGTCTTGCACTAAAATCAGCAATTGACAACTGTCACCCTGTTTGCTAAACAAACGGAGTGTTTAGTGCATGCAGTGTGAACGTGGTTGTTGAGCAGTCTCACGTCTTGCACTACAATCAGCAATTGACAACTGTCACCCTGTTTGCTAAACAAACGGAGTGTTTAGTGCATGCAGTGTGAACGTGGTTGTTGAGCAGTCTCACGTCTTGCACTAAAATCAGCAATTGACAACTGTCTCCCTGTTTGCTAAACAAACGGAGTGTTTAGTGCATGCAGTGTGAATGTGGTTGTTGAGCAGCCTCACGTCTTGCACTAAAATCAGCAATTGACAACTGTCACCCTGTTTGCTAAACAAATGGAGTGTTTAGTGCATGCAGTGTGAATGTGGTTGTTGAGCAGTCTCACGTCTTGCACTAAAATCAGCATTTGACAACTGTCACCCTGTTTGCTAAACAAACGGAGTGTTTAGTGCATGCAGTGTGAACATGGTTGTTGAGCAGTCTCACGTCTTGCACTAAAATCAGCAATTGACAACTGTCACCCTGTTTGCTAAACAAACGGAGTGTTTAGTGCATGCAGTGTGAATGTGGTTGTTGAGCAGCCTCACGTCTTGCACTAAAATCAGCAATTGACAACTGTCACCCTGTTTGCTAAACAAACGGAGTGTTTAGTGCATGCAGTGTGAACGTGGTTGTTGAGCAGTCTCACGTCTTGCACTAAAATCAGCAATTGACAACTGTCACCCTGTTTGCTAAACAAACAGAGTGTTTAGTGCATGCAGTGTGAATGTGGTTGTTGAGCAGCCTCACGTCTTGCACTAAAATCAGCAATTGACAACTGTCACCCTGTTTGCTAAACAAACGGAGTGTTTAGTGCATGCAGTGTGAACGTGGTTGTTGAGCAGTCTCACGTCTTGCACTACAATCAGCAATTGACAACTGTCACCCTGTTTGCTAAACAAACGGAGTGTTTAGTGCATGCAGTGTGAACGTGGTTGTTGAGCAGTCTCACGTCTTGCACTAAAATCAGCAATTGACAACTGTCTCCCTGTTTGCTAAACAAACGGAGTGTTTAGTGCATGCAGTGTGAACGTGGTTGTTGAGCAGTCTCACGTCTTGCACTAAAATCAGCAATTGACAACTGTCTCCCTGTTTGCTAAACAAACGGAGTGTTTAGTGCATGCAGTGTGAACGTGGTTGTTGAGCAGTCTCACGTCTTGCACTAAAATCAGCAATTGACAACTGTCTCCCTGTTTGCTAAACAAACGGAGTGTTTAGTGCATGCAGTGTGAACGTGGTTGTTGAGCAGTCTCACGTCTTCCACTAAAATCAGCAATTGACAACTGTCACCCTGTTTGCTAAACAAACGGAGTGTTTAGTGCATGCAGTGTGAACGTGGTTGTTGAGCAGTCTCACGTCTTGCACTAAAATCAGCAATTGACAACTGTCACCCTGTTTGCTAAACAAACGGAGTGTTTAGTGCATGCAGTGTGAACGTGGTTGTTGAGCAGTCTCTCGTCTTGCACTAAAATCAGCAATTGACAACTGTCACCCTGTTTGCTAAACAAACGGAGTGTTTAGTGCATGCAGTGTGAATGTGGTTCTTGAGCAGTCTCACGTCATGCACTAAAATCAGCAATTGACAACTGTCACCCTGTTTGCTAAACAAACGGAGTGTTTAGTGCATGCAGTGTGAACGTGGTTGTTGAGCAGTCTCAGGTCTTGCACTAAAATCAGCAATTGACAACTGTCACCCTGTTTGCTAAACAAACGGAGTGTTTAGTGCATGCAGCGTGAATGTGGTTGTTGAGCAGTCTCACGTCTTGCACTAAAATCAGCAATTGACAACTGTCACCCTGTTTGCTAAACAAACGGAGTGTTTAGTGCATGCAGTGTGAACATGGTTGTTGAGCAGTCTCACGTCTTGCACTAAAATCAGCAATTGACAACTGTCACCCTGTTTGCTAAACAAACGGTGTGTTTAGTGCATGCAGTGTGAATGTGGTTGTTGAGCAGCCTCACGTCTTGCACTAAAATCAGCAATTGACAACTGTCACCCTGTTTGCTAAACAAACGGAGTGTTTAGTGCATGCAGTGTGAACGTGGTTGTTGAGCAGTCTCACGTCTTGCACTAAAATCAGCAATTGACAACTGTCACCCTGTTTGCTAAACAAACGGAGTGTTTAGTGCATGCAGTGTGAACGTGGTTGTTGAGCAGTCTCACGTCTTGCACTAAAATCAGCAATTGACAACTGTCTCCCTGTTTGCTAAACAAACGGAGTGTTTAGTGCATGCAGTGTGAACATGGTTGTTGAGCAGTCTCACGTCTTGCACTAAAATCAGCAATTGACAACTGTCACCCTGTTTGCTAAACAAACGGAGTGTTTAGTGCATGCAGTGTGAACGTGGTTGTTGAGCAGTCTCACGTCTTGCACTAAAATCAGCAATTGACAACTGTCTCCCTGTTTGCTAAACAAACGGAGTGTTTAGTGCATGCAGTGTGAACGTGGTTGTTGAGCAGTCTCACGTCTTGCACTAAAATCAGCAATTGACAACTGTCACCCTGTTTGCTAAACAAACGGAGTGTTTAGTGCATGCAGTGTGAACGTGGTTGTTGAGCAGTCTCACGTCTTGCACTAAAATCAGCAATTGACAACTGTCACCCTGTTTGCTAAACAAACGGAGTGTTTAGTGCATGCAGTGTGAACGTGGTTGTTGAGCAGTCTCACGTCTTGCACTAAAATCAGCAATTGACAACTGTCTCCCTGTTTGCTAAACAAACGGAGTGTTTAGTGCATGCAGTATGAACATGGTTGTTGAGCAGTCTCACGTCTTGCACTAAAATCAGCAATTGACAACTGTCACCCTGTTTGCTAAACAAACGGTGTGTTTAGTGCATGCAGTGTGAATGTGGTTGTTGAGCAGCCTCACGTCTTACACTAAAATCAGCAATTGACAACTGTCACCCTGTTTGCTAAACAAACGGTGTGTTTAGTGCATGCAGTGTGAATGTGGTTGTTGAGCAGCCTCACGTCTTGCACTAAAATCAGCAATTGACAACTGTCACCCTGTTTGCTAAACAAACGGAGTGTTTAGTGCATGCAGTGTGAACGTGCTTGTTGAGCAGTCTCACGTCTTGCACTAAAATCAGCAATTGACAACTGTCACCCTGTTTGCTAAACAAACGGAGTGTTTAGTGCATGCAGTGTGAACGTGGTTGTTGAGCAGTCTCACGTCTTGCACTAAAATCAGCAATTGACAACTGTCTCCCTGTTTGCTAAACAAACGGAGTGTTTAGTGCATGCAGTGTGAACGTGGTTGTTGAGCAGTCTCACGTCTTGCACTAAAATCAGCAATTGACAACTGTCACCCTGTTTGCTAAACAAACGGAGTGTTTAGTGCATGCAGTGTGAACGTGGTTGTTGAGCAGTCTCACGTCTTGCACTAAAATCAGCAATTGACAACTGTCACCCTGTTTGCTAAACAAACGGAGTGTTTAGTGCATGCAGTGTGAATGTGGTTGTTGAGCAGCCTCACGTCTTGCACTAAAATCAGCAATTGACAACTGTCACCCTGTTTGCTAAACAAACGGAGTGTTTAGTGCATGCAGTGTGAATGTGGTTGTTGAGCAGTCTCACGTCTTGCACTACAATCAGCAATTGACAACTGTCACCCTGTTTGCTAAACAAACGGAGTGTTTAGTGCATGCAGTGTGAACGTGGTTGTTGAGCAGTCTCACGTCTTGCACTAAAATCAGCAATTGACAACTGTCTCCCTGTTTGCTAAACAAACGGAGTGTTTAGTGCATGCAGTGTGAATGTGGTTGTTGAGCAGCCTCACGTCTTGCACTAAAATCAGCAATTGACAACTGTCACCCTGTTTGCTAAACAAATGGAGTGTTTAGTGCATGCAGTGTGAATGTGGTTGTTGAGCAGTCTCACGTCTTGCACTAAAATCAGCATTTGACAACTGTCACCCTGTTTGCTAAACAAACGGAGTGTTTAGTGCATGCAGTGTGAACATGGTTGTTGAGCAGTCTCACGTCTTGCACTAAAATCAGCAATTGACAACTGTCACCCTGTTTGCTAAACAAACGGAGTGTTTAGTGCATGCAGTGTGAATGTGGTTGTTGAGCAGCCTCACGTCTTGCACTAAAATCAGCAATTGACAACTGTCACCCTGTTTGCTAAACAAACGGAGTGTTTAGTGCATGCAGTGTGAACGTGGTTGTTGAGCAGTCTCACGTCTTGCACTAAAATCAGCAATTGACAACTGTCACCCTGTTTGCTAAACAAACAGAGTGTTTAGTGCATGCAGTGTGAATGTGGTTGTTGAGCAGCCTCACGTCTTGCACTAAAATCAGCAATTGACAACTGTCACCCTGTTTGCTAAACAAACGGAGTGTTTAGTGCATGCAGTGTGAACGTGGTTGTTGAGCAGTCTCACGTCTTGCACTACAATCAGCAATTGACAACTGTCACCCTGTTTGCTAAACAAACGGAGTGTTTAGTGCATGCAGTGTGAACGTGGTTGTTGAGCAGTCTCACGTCTTGCACTAAAATCAGCAATTGACAACTGTCTCCCTGTTTGCTAAACAAACGGAGTGTTTAGTGCATGCAGTGTGAACGTGGTTGTTGAGCAGTCTCACGTCTTGCACTAAAATCAGCAATTGACAACTGTCTCCCTGTTTGCTAAACAAACGGAGTGTTTAGTGCATGCAGTGTGAACGTGGTTGTTGAGCAGTCTCACGTCTTGCACTAAAATCAGCAATTGACAACTGTCTCCCTGTTTGCTAAACAAACGGAGTGTTTAGTGCATGCAGTGTGAACGTGGTTGTTGAGCAGTCTCACGTCTTCCACTAAAATCAGCAATTGACAACTGTCACCCTGTTTGCTAAACAAACGGAGTGTTTAGTGCATGCAGTGTGAACGTGGTTGTTGAGCAGTCTCACGTCTTGCACTAAAATCAGCAATTGACAACTGTCACCCTGTTTGCTAAACAAACGGAGTGTTTAGTGCATGCAGTGTGAACGTGGTTGTTGAGCAGTCTCTCGTCTTGCACTAAAATCAGCAATTGACAACTGTCACCCTGTTTGCTAAACAAACGGAGTGTTTAGTGCATGCAGTGTGAATGTGGTTGTTGAGCAGTCTCACGTCATGCACTAAAATCAGCAATTGACAACTGTCACCCTGTTTGCTAAACAAACGGAGTGTTTAGTGCATGCAGTGTGAACGTGGTTGTTGAGCAGTCTCACGTCTTGCACTAAAATCAGCAATTGACAACTGTCACCCTGTTTGCTAAACAAACGGAGTGTTTAGTGCATGCAGCGTGAATGTGGTTGTTGAGCAGTCTCACGTCTTGCACTAAAATCAGCAATTGACAACTGTCACCCTGTTTGCTAAACAAACGGAGTGTTTAGTGCATGCAGTGTGAACATGGTTGTTGAGCAGTCTCACGTCTTGCACTAAAATCAGCAATTGACAACTGTCACCCTGTTTGCTAAACAAACGGTGTGTTTAGTGCATGCAGTGTGAATGTGGTTGTTGAGCAGCCTCACGTCTTGCACTAAAATCAGCAATTGACAACTGTCACCCGGTTTGCTAAACAAACGGAGTGTTTAGTGCATGCAGTGTGAACGTGGTTGTTGAGCAGTCTCACGTCTTGCACTAAAATCAGCAATTGACAACTGTCACCCTGTTTGCTAAACAAACGGAGTGTTTAGTGCATGCAGTGTGAACGTGGTTGTTGAGCAGTCTCACGTCTTGCACTAAAATCAGCAATTGACAACTGTCTCCCTGTTTGCTAAACAAACGGAGTGTTTAGTGCATGCAGTGTGAACATGGTTGTTGAGCAGTCTCACGTCTTGCACTAAAATCAGCAATTGACAACTGTCACCCTGTTTGCTAAACAAACGGAGTGTTTAGTGCATGCAGTGTGAACGTGGTTGTTGAGCAGTCTCACGTCTTGCACTAAAATCAGCAATTGACAACTGTCTCCCTGTTTGCTAAACAAACGGAGTGTTTAGTGCATGCAGTGTGAACGTGGTTGTTGAGCAGTCTCACGTCTTGCACTAAAATCAGCAATTGACAACTGTCACCCTGTTTGCTAAACAAACGGAGTGTTTAGTGCATGCAGTGTGAACGTGGTTGTTGAGCAGTCTCACGTCTTGCACTAAAATCAGCAATTGACAACTGTCACCCTGTTTGCTAAACAAACGGAGTGTTTAGTGCATGCAGTGTGAACGTGGTTGTTGAGCAGTCTCACGTCTTGCACTAAAATCAGCAATTGACAACTGTCTCCCTGTTTGCTAAACAAACGGAGTGTTTAGTGCATGCAGTATGAACATGGTTGTTGAGCAGTCTCACGTCTTGCACTAAAATCAGCAATTGACAACTGTCACCCTGTTTGCTAAACAAACGGTGTGTTTAGTGCATGCAGTGTGAATGTGGTTGTTGAGCAGCCTCACGTCTTACACTAAAATCAGCAATTGACAACTGTCTCCCTGTTTGCTAAACAAACGGAGTGTTTAGTGCATGCAGTGTGAACGTGGTTGTTGAGCAGTCTCACGTCTTGCACTAAAATCAGCAATTGACAACTGTCACCCTGTTTGCTAAACAAACGGAGTGTTTAGTGCATGCAGTGTGAACGTGGTTGTTGAGCAGTCTCACGTCTTGCACTAAAATCAGCAATTGACAACTGTCACCCTGTTTGCTAAACAAACGGAGTGTTTAGTGCATGCAGTGTGAACGTGGTTGTTGAGCAGTCTCACGTCTTGCACTAAAATCAGCAATTGACAACTGTCTCCCTGTTTGCTAAACAAACGGAGTGTTTAGTGCATGCAGTATGAACATGGTTGTTGAGCAGTCTCACGTCTTGCACTAAAATCAGCAATTGACAACTGTCACCCTGTTTGCTAAACAAACGGTGTGTTTAGTGCATGCAGTGTGAATGTGGTTGTTGAGCAGCCTCACGTCTTACACTAAAATCAGCAATTGACAACTGTCACCCTGTTTGCTAAACAAACGGTGTGTTTAGTGCATGCAGTGTGAATGTGGTTGTTGAGCAGCCTCACGTCTTGCACTAAAATCAGCAATTGACAACTGTCACCCTGTTTGCTAAACAAACGGAGTGTTTAGTGCATGCAGTGTGAACGTGCTTGTTGAGCAGTCTCACGTCTTGCACTAAAATCAGCAATTGACAACTGTCACCCTGTTTGCTAAACAAACGGAGTGTTTAGTGCATGCAGTGTGAACGTGGTTGTTGAGCAGTCTCACGTCTTGCACTAAAATCAGCAATTGACAACTGTCTCCCTGTTTGCTAAACAAACGGAGTGTTTAGTGCATGCAGTGTGAACGTGGTTGTTGAGCAGTCTCACGTCTTGCACTAAAATCAGCAATTGACAACTGTCACCCTGTTTGCTAAACAAACGGAGTGTTTAGTGCATGCAGTGTGAACGTGGTTGTTGAGCAGTCTCACGTCTTGCACTAAAATCAGCAATTGACAACTGTCACCCTGTTTGCTAAACAAACGGAGTGTTTAGTGCATGCAGTGTGAATGTGGTTGTTGAGCAGCCTCACGTCTTGCACTAAAATCAGCAATTGACAACTGTCACCCTGTTTGCTAAACAAACGGAGTGTTTAGTGCATGCAGTGTGAATGTGGTTGTTGAGCAGTCTCACGTCTTGCACTACAATCAGCAATTGACAACTGTCACCCTGTTTGCTAAACAAACGGAGTGTTTAGTGCATGCAGTGTGAACGTGGTTGTTGAGCAGTCTCACGTCTTGCACTAAAATCAGCAATTGACAACTGTCTCCCTGTTTGCTAAACAAACGGAGTGTTTAGTGCATGCAGTGTGAATGTGGTTGTTGAGCAGCCTCACGTCTTGCACTAAAATCAGCAATTGACAACTGTCACCCTGTTTGCTAAACAAATGGAGTGTTTAGTGCATGCAGTGTGAATGTGGTTGTTGAGCAGTCTCACGTCTTGCACTAAAATCAGCATTTGACAACTGTCACCCTGTTTGCTAAACAAACGGAGTGTTTAGTGCATGCAGTGTGAACATGGTTGTTGAGCAGTCTCACGTCTTGCACTAAAATCAGCAATTGACAACTGTCACCCTGTTTGCTAAACAAACGGAGTGTTTAGTGCATGCAGTGTGAATGTGGTTGTTGAGCAGCCTCACGTCTTGCACTAAAATCAGCAATTGACAACTGTCACCCTGTTTGCTAAACAAACGGAGTGTTTAGTGCATGCAGTGTGAACGTGGTTGTTGAGCAGTCTCACGTCTTGCACTAAAATCAGCAATTGACAACTGTCACCCTGTTTGCTAAACAAACAGAGTGTTTAGTGCATGCAGTGTGAATGTGGTTGTTGAGAAGCCTCACGTCTTGCACTAAAATCAGCAATTGACAACTGTCACCCTGTTTGCTAAACAAACGGAGTGTTTAGTGCATGCAGTGTGAACGTGGTTGTTGAGCAGTCTCACGTCTTGCACTACAATCAGCAATTGACAACTGTCACCCTGTTTGCTAAACAAACGGAGTGTTTAGTGCATGCAGTGTGAACGTGGTTGTTGAGCAGTCTCACGTCTTGCACTAAAATCAGCAATTGAAAACTGTCTCCCTGTTTGCTAAACAAACGGAGTGTTTAGTGCATGCAGTGTGAACGTGGTTGTTGAGCAGTCTCACGTCTTGCACTAAAATCAGCAATTGACAACTGTCTCCCTGTTTGCTAAACAAACGGAGTGTTTAGTGCATGCAGTGTGAACGTGGTTGTTGAGCAGTCTCACGTCTTGCACTAAAATCAGCAATTGACAACTGTCTCCCTGTTTGCTAAACAAACGGAGTGTTTAGTGCATGCAGTGTGAACGTGGTTGTTGAGCAGTCTCACGTCTTCCACTAAAATCAGCAATTGACAACTGTCACCCTGTTTGCTAAACAAACGGAGTGTTTAGTGCATGCAGTGTGAACGTGGTTGTTGAGCAGTCTCACGTCTTGCACTAAAATCAGCAATTGACAACTGTCACCCTGTTTGCTAAACAAACGGAGTGTTTAGTGCATGCAGTGTGAACGTGGTTGTTGAGCAGTCTCTCGTCTTGCACTAAAATCAGCAATTGACAACTGTCACCCTGTTTGCTAAACAAACGGAGTGTTTAGTGCATGCAGTGTGAATGTGGTTGTTGAGCAGTCTCACGTCATGCACTAAAATCAGCAATTGACAACTGTCACCCTGTTTGCTAAACAAACGGAGTGTTTAGTGCATGCAGTGTGAACGTGGTTGTTGAGCAGTCTCACGTCTTGCACTAAAATCAGCAATTGACAACTGTCACCCTGTTTGCTAAACAAACGGAGTGTTTAGTGCATGCAGCGTGAATGTGGTTGTTGAGCAGTCTCACGTCTTGCACTAAAATCAGCAATTGACAACTGTCACCCTGTTTGCTAAACAAACGGAGTGTTTAGTGCATGCAGTGTGAACATGGTTGTTGAGCAGTCTCACGTCTTGCACTAAAATCAGCAATTGACAACTGTCACCCTGTTTGCTAAACAAACGGTGTGTTTAGTGCATGCAGTGTGAATGTGGTTGTTGAGCAGCCTCACGTCTTGCACTAAAATCAGCAATTGACAACTGTCACCCGGTTTGCTAAACAAACGGAGTGTTTAGTGCATGCAGTGTGAACGTGGTTGTTGAGCAGTCTCACGTCTTGCACTAAAATCAGCAATTGACAACTGTCACCCTGTTTGCTAAACAAACGGAGTGTTTAGTGCATGCAGTGTGAACGTGGTTGTTGAGCAGTCTCACGTCTTGCACTAAAATCAGCAATTGACAACTGTCTCCCTGTTTGCTAAACAAACGGAGTGTTTAGTGCATGCAGTGTGAACATGGTTGTTGAGCAGTCTCACGTCTTGCACTAAAATCAGCAATTGACAACTGTCACCCTGTTTGCTAAACAAACGGAGTGTTTAGTGCATGCAGTGTGAACGTGGTTGTTGAGCAGTCTCACGTCTTGCACTAAAATCAGCAATTGACAACTGTCTCCCTGTTTGCTAAACAAACGGAGTGTTTAGTGCATGCAGTGTGAACGTGGTTGTTGAGCAGTCTCACGTCTTGCACTAAAATCAGCAATTGACAACTGTCACCCTGTTTGCTAAACAAACGGAGTGTTTAGTGCATGCAGTGTGAACGTGGTTGTTGAGCAGTCTCACGTCTTGCACTAAAATCAGCAATTGACAACTGTCACCCTGTTTGCTAAACAAACGGAGTGTTTAGTGCATGCAGTGTGAACGTGGTTGTTGAGCAGTCTCACGTCTTGCACTAAAATCAGCAATTGACAACTGTCTCCCTGTTTGCTAAACAAACGGAGTGTTTAGTGCATGCAGTATGAACATGGTTGTTGAGCAGTCTCACGTCTTGCACTAAAATCAGCAATTGACAACTGTCACCCTGTTTGCTAAACAAACGGTGTGTTTAGTGCATGCAGTGTGAATGTGGTTGTTGAGCAGCCTCACGTCTTACACTAAAATCAGCAATTGACAACTGTCACCCTGTTTGCTAAACAAACGGTGTGTTTAGTGCATGCAGTGTGAATGTGGTTGTTGAGCAGCCTCACGTCTTGCACTAAAATCAGCAATTGACAACTGTCACCCTGTTTGCTAAACAAACGGAGTGTTTAGTGCATGCAGTGTGAACGTGCTTGTTGAGCAGTCTCACGTCTTGCACTAAAATCAGCAATTGACAACTGTCACCCTGTTTGCTAAACAAACGGAGTGTTTAGTGCATGCAGTGTGAACGTGGTTGTTGAGCAGTCTCACGTCTTGCACTAAAATCAGCAATTGACAACTGTCTCCCTGTTTGCTAAACAAACGGAGTGTTTAGTGCATGCAGTGTGAATGTGGTTGTTGAGCAGTCTCACGTCTTGCACTACAATCAGCAATTGACAACTGTCACCCTGTTTGCTAAACAAACGGAGTGTTTAGTGCATGCAGTGTGAACGTGGTTGTTGAGCAGTCTCACGTCTTGCACTAAAATCAGCAATTGACAACTGTCTCCCTGTTTGCTAAACAAACGGAGTGTTTAGTGCATGCAGTGTGAATGTGGTTGTTGAGCAGCCTCACGTCTTGCACTAAAATCAGCAATTGACAACTGTCACCCTGTTTGCTAAACAAACGGAGTGTTTAGTGCATGCAGTGTGAATGTGGTTGTTGAGCAGTCTCACGTCTTGCACTAAAATCAGCATTTGACAACTGTCACCCTGTTTGCTAAACAAACGGAGTGTTTAGTGCATGCAGTGTGAACATGGTTGTTGAGCAGTCTCACGTCTTGCACTAAAATCAGCAATTGACAACTGTCACCCTGTTTGCTAAACAAACGGAGTGTTTAGTGCATGCAGTGTGAATGTGGTTGTTGTGCAGTCTCACGTCTTGCACTAAAATAAGCAATTGACAACTGTCACCCTGTTTGCTAAACAAACGGAGTGTTTAGTGCATGCAGTGTGAACGTGGTTCTTGAGCAGTCTCACGTCTTGCACTAAAATCAGCAATTGACAACTGTCACCCTGTTTGCTAAACAAACGGAGTGTTTAGTGCATGCAGTGTGAATGTGGTTGTTGAGCAGCCTCACGTCTTGCACTAAAATCAGCAATTGACAACTGTCACCCTGTTTGCTAAACAAACGGAGTGTTTAGTGCATGCAGTGTGAACGTGGTTGTTGAGCAGTCTCACGTCTTGCACTACAATCAGCAATTGACAACTGTCACCCTGTTTGCTAAACAAACGGAGTGTTTAGTGCATGCAGTGTGAACGTGGTTGTTGAGCAGTCTCACGTCTTGCACTAAAATCAGCAATTGACAACTGTCTCCCTGTTTGCTAAACAAACGGAGTGTTTAGTGCATGCAGTGTGAACGTGGTTGTTGAGCAGTCTCACGTCTTGCACTAAAATCAGCAATTGACAACTGTCACCCTGTTTGCTAAACAAACGGAGTGTTTAGTGCATGCAGTGTGAATGTGGTTGTTGAGCAGCCTCACGTCTTGCACTAAAATCAGCAATTGACAACTGTCACCCTGTTTGCTAAACAAACGGAGTTTTTAGTGCATGCAGTGTGAACGTGTTTGTTGAGCAGTCTCACGTCTTGCACTACAATCAGCAATTGACAACTGTCACCCTGTTTGCTAAACAAACGGAGTGTTTAGTGCATGCAGTGTGAACGTGGTTGTTGAGCAGTCTCACGTCTTGCACTAAAATCAGCAATTGACAACTGTCTCCCTGTTTGCTAAACATACGGAGTGTTTAGTGCATGCAGTGTGAACGTGGTTGTTGAGCAGTCTCACGTCTTGCACTAAAATCAGCAATTGACAACTGTCACCCTGTTTGCTAAACAAACGGAGTGTTTAGTGCATGCAGTGTGAACGTGGTTGTTGAGCAGTCTCACGTCTTGCACTAAAATCAGCAATTGACAACTGTCTCCCTGTTTGCTAAACAAACGGAGTGTTTAGTGCATGCAGTGTGAACATGGTTGTTGAGCAGTCTCACGTCTTGCACTAAAATCAGCAAATGACAACTGTCACCCTGTTTTCTAAACAAACGGAGTGTTTAGTGCATGCAGTGTGAACGTGGTTGTTGAGCAGTCTCACTTCTTGCACTAAAATCAGCAATTGACAACTGTCTCCCTGTTTGCTAAACAAACGGAGTGTTTAGTGCATGCAGTGTGAACGTGGTTGTTGAGCAGTCTCACGTCTTGCACTAAAATCAGCAATTGACAACTGTCACCCTGTTTGCTAAACAAACGGAGTGTTTAGTGCATGCAGTGTGAACGTGGTTGTTGAGCAGTCTCACGTCTTGCACTAAAATCAGCAATTGACAACTGTCACCCTGTTTGCTAAACAAACGGAGTGTTTAGTGCATGCAGTGTGAACGTGTTTGTTGAGCAGTCTCACGTCTTGCACTAAAATCAGCAATTGACAACTGTCTCCCTGTTTGCTAAACAAACGGAGTGTTTAGTGCATGCAGTGTGAACATGGTTGTTGAGCAGTCTCACGTCTTGCACTAAAATCAGCAATTGACAACTGTCACCCTGTTTGCTAAACAAACGGTGTGTTTAGTGCATGCAGTGTGAATGTGGTTGTTGAGCAGCCTCACGTCTTACACTAAAATCAGCAATTGACAACTGTCACCCTGTTTGCTAAACAAACGGTGTGTTTAGTGCATGCAGTGTGAATGTGGTTGTTGAGCTGCCTCACGTCTTGCACTAAAATCAGCAATTGACAACTGTCACCCTGTTTGCTAAACAAACGGAGTGTTTAGTGCATGCAGTGTGAATGTGGTTGTTGAGCAGTCTCACGTCTTGCACTACAATCAGCAATTGACAACTGTCACCCTGTTTGCTAAACAAACGGAGTGTTTAGTGCATGCAGTGTGAACGTGGTTGTTGAGCAGTCTCACGTCTTGCACTAAAATCAGCAATTGACAACTGTCTTCCTGTTTGCTAAACAAACGGAGTGTTTAGTGCACGCAGTGTGAATGTGGTTGTTGAGCAGCCTCACGTCTTGCACTAAAATCAGCAATTGACAACTGTCACCCTGTTTGCTAAACAAACGGAGTGTTTAGTGCATGCAGTGTGAATGTGGTTGTTGAGCAGTCTCACGTCTTGCACTAAAATCAGCATTTGACAACTGTCACCCTGTTTGCTAAACAAACGGAGTGTTTAGTGCATGCAGTGTGAACATGGTTGTTGAGCAGTCTCACGTCTTGCACCAAAATCAGCAATTGACAACTGTCACCCTGTTTGCTAAACAAACGGAGTGTTTAGTGCATGCAGTGTGAATGTGGTTGTTGAGCAGCCTCACGTCTTGCACTAAAATAAGCAATTGACAACTGTCACCCTGTTTGCTAAACAAACGGAGTGTTTAGTGCATGCAGTGTGAACGTGGTTCTTGAGCAGTCTCACGTCTTGCACTAAAATCAGCAATTGACAACTGTCACCCTGTTTGCTAAACAAACGGAGTGTTTAGTGCATGCAGTGTGAATGTGGTTGTTGAGCAGCCTCACGTCTTGCACTAAAATCAGCAATTGACAACTGTCACCCTGTTTGCTAAACAAACGGAGTGTTTAGTGCATGCAGTGTGAACGTGGTTGTTGAGCAGTCTCACGTCTTGCACTACAATCAGCAATTGACAACTGTCACCCTGTTTGCTAAACAAACGGAGTGTTTAGTGCATGCAGTGTGAACGTGGTTGTTGAGCAGTCTCACGTCTTGCACTAAAATCAGCAATTGACAACTGTCTCCCTGTTTGCTAAACAAACGGAGTGTTTAGTGCATGCAGTGTGAACGTGGTTGTTGAGCAGTCTCACGTCTTGCACTAAAATCAGCAATTGACAACTGTCACCCTGTTTGCTAAACAAACGGAGTGTTTAGTGCATGCAGTGTGAATGTGGTTGTTGAGCAGCCTCACGTCTTGCACTAAAACCAGCAATTGACAACTGTCACCCTGTTTGCTAAACAAACGGAGTTTTTAGTGCATGCAGTGTGAACGTGTTTGTTGAACAGTCTCACGTCTTGCACTACAATCAGCAATTGACAACTGTCACCCTGTTTGCTAAACAAACGGAGTGTTTAGTGCATGCAGTGTGAACGTGGTTGTTGAGCAGTCTCACGTCTTGCACTAAAATCAGCAATTGACAACTGTCTCCCTGTTTGCTAAACAAACGGAGTGTTTAGTGCATGCAGTGTGAACGTGGTTGTTGAGCAGTCTCACGTCTTGCACTAAAATCAGCAATTGACAACTGTCTCCCTGTTTGCTAAACAAACGGAGTGTTTAGTGCATGCAGTGTGAACGTGGTTGTTGGGCAGCCTCACCTCTTGCACTAAAATCAGCAATTGACAACTGTCACCCTGTTTGCTAAACAAACGGAGTGTTTAGTGCATGCAGTGTGAACGTGGTTGTTGAGCAGTCTCACGTCTTGCACTAAAATCAGCAATTGACAACTGTCACCCTTTTTGCTAAACAAACGGAGTGTTTAGTGCATGCAGTGTGAACGTGGTTGTTGACCAGTCTCACGTCTTGCACTAAAATCAGCAATTGACAACTGTCACCCTGTTTGCTAAACAAACGGAGTGTTTAGTGCATGCAGTGTGAACGTTGTTGTTGAGCAGTCTCACGTCTTGCACTAAAATCAGCAATTGACAACTGTCTCCCTGTTTGCTAAACAAACGGAGTGTTTAGTGCATGCAGTGTGAACATGGTTGTTGAGCAGTCTCACGTCTTGCACTAAAATCAGCAATTGACAACTGTCACCCTGTTTGCTAAACAAACGGAGTGTTTAGTGCATGCAGTGTGAATGTGGTTGTTGAGCAGTCTCACGTCTTGCACTAAAATCAGCAATTGACAACTGTCACCCTGTTTGCTAAACAAACGGAGTGTTTAGTGCATGCAGTGTGAATGTGGTTGTTGAGCAGTCTCACGTCTTGCACTACAATCAGCAATTGACAACTGTCACCCTGTTTGCTAAACATACGGAGTGTTTAGTGCATGCAGTGTGAACGTGGTTGTTGAGCAGTCTCACGTCTTGCACTAAAATCAGCAATTGACAACTGTCTCCCTGTTTGCTAAACAAACGGAGTGTTTAGTGCATGCAGTGTGAATGTGGTTGTTGAGCAGCCTCACGTCTTGCACTAAAATCAGCAATTGACAACTGTCACCCTGTTTGCTAAACAAACGGAGTGTTTAGTGCATGCAGTGTGAATGTGGTTGTTGAGCAGTCTCACGTCTTGCACTAAAATCAGCATTTGACAACTGTCACCCTGTTTGCTAAACAAACGGAGTGTTTAGTGCATGCAGTGTGAACATGGTTGTTGAGCAGTCTCACGTCTTGCACTAAAATCAGCAATTGATAACTGTCACCCTGTTTGCTAAACAAACGGAGTGTTTAGTGCATGCAGTGTGAATGTGGTTGTTGAGCAGCCTCACGTCTTGCACTAAAATCAGCAATTGACAACTGTCACCCTGTTTGCTAAACAAACGGAGTGTTTAGTGCATGCAGTGTGAACGTGGTTGTTGAGCAGTCTCACGTCTTGCACTAAAATCAGCAATTGACAACTGTCACCCTGTTTGCTAAACAAACGGAGTGTTTAGTGCATGCAGTGTGAATGTGGTTGTTGAGCAGCCTCACGTCTTGCACTAAAATCAGCAATTGACAACTGTCACCCTGTTTGCTAAACAAACGGAGTGTTTAGTGCATGCAGTGTCAACGTGGTTGTTGAGCAGTCTCACGTCTTGCACTACAATCAGCAATTGACAACTGTCACCCTGTATGCTAAACAAACGGAGTGTTTAGTGCATGCAGTGTGAACGTGGTTGTTGAGCAGTCTCACGTCTTGCACTAAAATCAGCAATTGACAACTGTCTCCCTGTTTGCTAAACAAACGGAGTGTTTAGTGCATTCAGTGTGAACGTGGTTGTTGAGCAGTCTCACGTCTTGCACTAAAATCAGCAATTGACAACTGTCTCCCTGTTTGCTAAACAAACGGAGTGTTTAGTGCATGCAGTGTGAACGTGGTTGTTGAGCAGTCTCACGTCTTGCACTAAAATCAGCAATTGACAACTGTCACCCTGTTTGCTAAACAAACGGAGTTTTTAGTGCATGCAGTGTGAACGTGTTTGTTGAACAGTCTCACGTCTTGCACTACAATCAGCAATTGACAACTGTCACCCTGTTTGCTAAACAAACGGAGTGTTTAGTGCATGCAGTGTGAACGTGGTTGTTGAGCAGTCTCACGTCTTGCACTAAAATCAGCAATTGACAACTGTCACCCTGTTTGCTAAACAAACGGAGTGTTTAGTGCATGCAGTGTGAACGTGGTTGTTGAGCAGTCTCACGTCTTGCACTAAAATTAGCAATTGACAACTGTCTCCCTGTTTGCTAAACAAACGGAGTGTTTAGTGCATGCAGTGTGAACGTGGTTGTTGAGCAGCCTCACCTCTTGCACTAAAATCAGCAATTGACAACTGTCACCCTGTTTGCTAAACAAACGGAGTGTTTAGTGCATGCAGTGTGAACGTGGTTGTTGAGCAGTCTCACGTCTTGCACTAAAATCAGCAATTGACAACTGTCACCCTGTTTGCTAAACAAACGGAGTGTTTAGTGCATGCAGTGTGAACGTGGTTGTTGAGCAGTCTCACGTCTTGCACTAAAATTAGCAATTGACAACTGTCTCCCTGTTTGCTAAACAAACGGAGTGTTTAGTGCATGCAGTGTGAACGTGGTTGTTGAGCAGCCTCACCTCTTGCACTAAAATCAGCAATTGACAACTGTCACCCTGTTTGCTAAACAAACGGAGTGTTTAGTGCATGCAGTGTGAACGTGGTTGTTGAGCAGTCTCACGTCTTGCACTAAAATCAGCAATTGACAACTGTCACCCTTTTTGCTAAACAAACGGAGTGTTTAGTGCATGCAGTGTGAACGTGGTTGTTGACCAGTCTCACGTCTTGCACTAAAATCAGCAATTGACAACTGTCACCCTGTTTGCTAAACAAACGGAGTGTTTAGTGCATGCAGTGTGAACGTGGTTGTTGAGCAGTCTCACGTCTTGCACTAAAATCAGCAATTGACAACTGTCTCCCTGTTTGCTAAACAAACGGAGTGTTTAGTGCATGCAGTGTGAACATGGTTGTTGAGCAGTCTCACGTCTTGCACTAAAATCAGCAATTGACAACTGTCACCCTGTTTGCTAAACAAACGGAGTGTTTAGTGCATGCAGTGTGAATGTGGTTGTTGAGCAGTCTCACGTCTTGCACTAAAATCAGCAATTGACAACTGTCACCCTGTTTGCTAAACAAACGGAGTGTTTAGTGCATGCAGTGTGAACGTGGTTGTTGAGCAGTCTCACGTCTTGCACTACAATCAGCAATTGACAACTGTCACCCTGTTTGCTAAACATACGGAGTGTTTAGTGCATGCAGTGTGAACGTGGTTGTTGAGCAGTCTCACGTCTTGCACTAAAATCAGCAATTGACAACTGTCTCCCTGTTTGCTAAACAAACGGAGTGTTTAGTGCATGCAGTGTGAATGTGGTTGTTGAGCAGCCTCACGTCTTGCACTAAAATCAGCAATTGACAACTGTCACCCTGTTTGCTAAACAAACGGAGTGTTTAGTGCATGCAGTGTGAATGTGGTTGTTGAGCAGTCTCACGTCTTGCACTAAAATCAGCATTTGACAACTGTCACCCTGTTTGCTAAACAAACGGAGTGTTTAGTGCATGCAGTGTGAACATGGTTGTTGAGCAGTCTCACGTCTTGCACTAAAATCAGCAATTGATAACTGTCACCCTGTTTGCTAAACAAACGGAGTGTTTAGTGCATGCAGTGTGAATGTGGTTGTTGAGCAGCCTCACGTCTTGCACTAAAATCAGCAATTGACAACTGTCACCCTGTTTGCTAAACAAACGGAGTGTTTAGTGCATGCAGTGTGAACGTGGTTGTTGAGCAGTCTCACGTCTTGCACTAAAATCAGCAATTGACAACTGTCACCCTGTTTGCTAAACAAACGGAGTGTTTAGTGCATGCAGTGTGAATGTGGTTGTTGAGCAGCCTCACGTCTTGCACTAAAATCAGCAATTGACAACTGTCACCCTGTTTGCTAAACAAACGGAGTGTTTAGTGCATGCAGTGTCAACGTGGTTGTTGAGCAGTCTCACGTCTTGCACTACAATCAGCAATTGACAACTGTCACCCTGTATGCTAAACAAACGGAGTGTTTAGTGCATGCAGTGTGAACGTGGTTGTTGAGCAGTCTCACGTCTTGCACTAAAATCAGCAATTGACAACTGTCTCCCTGTTTGCTAAACAAACGGAGTGTTTAGTGCATTCAGTGTGAACGTGGTTGTTGAGCAGTCTCACGTCTTGCACTAAAATCAGCAATTGACAACTGTCTCCCTGTTTGCTAAACAAACGGAGTGTTTAGTGCATGCAGTGTGAACGTGGTTGTTGAGCAGTCTCACGTCTTGCACTAAAATCAGCAATTGACAACTGTCACCCTGTTTGCTAAACAAACGGAGTGTTTAGTGCATGCAGTGTGAACGTGGTTGTTGAGCAGTCTCACGTCTTGCACTAAAATCAGCAATTGACAACTGTCACCCTGTTTGCTAAACAAACGGAGTGTTTAGTGCATGCAGTGTGAACGTGGTTGTTGAGCAGTCTCTCGTCTTGCACTAAAATCAGCAATTGACAACTGTCACCCTGTTTGCTAAACAAACGGAGTGTTTAGTGCATGCAGTGTGAATGTGGTTGTTGAGCAGTCTCACGTCTTGCACTAAAATCAGCAATTGAAATCTGTCACCCTGTTTGCTAAACAAACGGAGTGTTTAGTGCATGCAGTGTGAACGTGGTTGTTGAGCAGTCTCACGTCTTGCACTAAAATCAGCAATTGACAACTGTCACCCTGTTTGCTAAACAAACGGAGTGTTTAGTGCATGCAGCGTGAATGTGGTTGTTGAGCAGTCTCACGTCTTGCACTAAAATCAGCAATTGACAACTGTCACCCTGTTTGCTAAACAAACGGAGTGTTTAGTGCATGCAGTGTGAACATGGTTGTTGAGCAGCCTCACGTCTTGCACTAAAATCAGCAATTGACAACTGTCACCCTGTTTGCTAAACAAACGGTGTGTTTAGTGCATGCAGTGTGAATGTGGTTGTTGAGCAGCCTCACGTCTTGCACTAAAATCAGCAATTGACAACTGTCACCCTGTTTGCTAAACAAACGGAGTGTTTAGTGCATGCAGTGTGAACGTGGTTGTTGAGCAGTCTCACGTCTTGCACTAAAATCAGCAATTGACAACTGTCACCCTGTTTGCTAAACAAACGGAGTGTTTAGTGCATGCAGTGTGAACGTGGTTGTTGACCAGTCTCACGTCTTGCACTAAAATCAGCAATTGACAACTGTCTCCCTGTTTGCTAAACAAACGGAGTGTTTAGTGCATGCAGTGTGAACATGGTTGTTGAGCAGTCTCACGTCTTGCACTAAAATCAGCAATTGACAACTGTCACCCTGTTTGCTAAACAAACGGAGTGTTTAGTGCATGCAGTGTGAATGTGGTTGTTGAGCAGTCTCACGTCTTGCACTAAAATCAGCAATTGACAACTGTCTCCCTGTTTGCTAAACAAACGGAGTGTTTAGTGCATGCAGTGTGAACGTGGTTGTTGAGCAGTCTCACGTCTTGCACTAAAATCAGCAATTGACAACTGTCACCCTGTTTGCTAAACAAACGGAGTGTTTAGTGCATGCAGTGTGAACGTAGTTGTTGAGCAGTCTCACGTCTTGCACTAAAATCAGCAATTGACAACTGTCACCCTGTTTGCTAAACAAACGGAGTGTTTAGTGCATGCAGTGTGAACGTGGTTGTTGAGCAGTCTCACGTCTTGCACTAAAATCAGCAATTGACAACTGTCTCCCTGTTTGCTAAACAAACGGAGTGTTTAGTGCATGCAGTGTGAACATGGTTGTTGAGCAGTCTCACGTCTTGCACTAAAATCAGCAATTGACAACTGTCACCCTGTTTGCTAAACAAACGGTGTGTTTAGTGCATGCAGTGTGAATGTGGTTTTTGAGCAGCCTCACGTCTTGCACTAAAATCAGCAATTGACAACTGTCACCCTGATTGCTAAACAAACGGTGTGTTTAGTGCATGCAGTGTGAATGTGGTTGTTGAGCAGCCTCACGTCTTGCAATAAAATCAGCAATTGACAACTGTCACCCTGTTTGCTAAACAAACGGAGTGTTTAGTGCATGCAGTGTGAACGTGGTTGTTGAGCAGTCTCACGTCTTGCACTAAAATCAGCAATTGACAACTGTCACCCTGTTTGCTAAACAAACGGAGTGTTTAGTGCATGCAGTGTGAACGTGGTTGTTGAGCAGTCTCACGTCTTGCACTAAAATCAGCAATTGACAACTGTCAGCCTGTTTGCTAAACAAACGGAGTGTTTAGTGCATGCAGTGTGAACGTGGTTGTTGAGCAGTCTCACGTCTTGCACTAAAATCAGCAATTGACAACTGTCTCCCGGTTTGCTAAACAAACGGAGTGTTTAGTGCATGCAGTGTGAACGTGGTTGTTGAGCAGTCTCACGTCTTGCACTAAAATCAGCAATTGACAACTGTCACCCTGTTTGCTAAACAAACGGAGTGTTTAGTGCATGCAGTGTGAACGTGGTTGTTGAACAGTCTCACGTCTTGCACTAAAATCAGCAATTGACATCTGTCTCCCTGTTTGCTAAACAAACGGAGTGTTTAGTGCATGCAGTATGAACGTGGTTGTTGAGCAGTCTCACGTCTTGCACTAAAATCAGCAATTGACAACTGTCTCCCGGTTTGCTAAACAAACGGAGTGTTTAGTGCATGCAGTGTGAATGTGGTTGTTGAGCAGTCTCACGTCTTGCACTAAAATCAGCAATTGACAACTGTCACCCTGTTTGCTAAACAAACGGAGTGTTTAGTGCATGCAGTGTGAACGTGGTTGTTGAGCAGTCTCACATCTTGCACTAAAATCAGCAATTGACAACTGTCTCCCTGTTTGCTAAACAAACGGAGTGTTTAGTGCATGCAGTGTGAACGTGGTTGTTGAGCAGTCTCACGTCTTGCACTAAAATCAGCAATTGACAACTGTCACCCTGTTTGCTAAACAAACGGAGTGTTTAGTGCATGCAGTGTGAACGTGGTTGTTGAGCAGTCTCACGTCTTGCACTAAAATCAGCAATTGACAACTTTCTCCCTGTTTGCTAAACAAACGGAGTGTTTAGTGCATGCAGTGTGAACGTGGTTGTTGAGCAGTCTCACGTCTTGCACTAAAATCAGCAATTGACAACTGTCTCCCTGTTTGCTAAACAAACGGAGTGTTTAGTGCATGCAGTGTGAACGTGGTTGTTGAGCAGTCTCACGTCTTGCACTAAAATCAGCATTTGACAACTGTCACCCTGTTTGCTAAACAAACGGAGTGTTTAGTGCATGCAGTGTGAACATGGTTGTTGAGCAGTCTCACGTCTTGCACTAAAATCAGCAATTGACAACTGTCACCCTGTTTGCTAAACAAACGGAGTGTTTAGTGCATGCAGTGTGAATGTGGTTGTTGAGCAGTCTCACGTCTTGCACTAAAATCAGCAATTGACAACTGTCACCCTGTTTGCTAAACAAACGGAGTGTTTAGTGCATGCAGTGTGAACATGGTTGTTGAGCAGTCTCACGTCTTGCACTAAAATCAGCAATTGACAACTGTCACCCTGTTTGCTAAACAAACAGAGTGTTTAGTGCATGCAGTGTGAATGTGGTTGTTGAGCAGCCTCACGTCTTGCACTAAAATCAGCAATTGACAACTGTCACCCTGTTTGCTAAACAAACGGAGTGTTTAGTGCATGCAGTGTGAACGTGGTTGTTGAGCAGTCTCACGTCTTGCACTACAATCAGCAATTGACAACTGTCACCCTGTTTGCTAAACAAACGGAGTGTTTAGTGCATGCAGTGTGAACGTGGTTGTTGAGCAGTCTCACGTCTTGCACTAAAATCAGCAATTGACAACTGTCTCCCTGTTTGCTAAACAAACGGAGTGTTTAGTGCATGCAGTGTGAACGTGGTTGTTGAGCAGTCTCACGTCTTGCACTAAAATCAGCAATTGACAACTGTCTCCCTGTTTGCTAAACAAACGGAGTGTTTAGTGCATGCAGTGTGAACGTGGTTGTTGAGCAGTCTCACGTCTTCCACTAAAATCAGCAATTGACAACTGTCACCCTGTTTGCTAAACAAACGGAGTGTTTAGTGCATGCAGTGTGAACGTGGTTGTTGAGCAGTCTCACGTCTTGCACTAAAATCAGCAATTGACAACTGTCACCCTGTTTGCTAAACAAACGGAATGTTTAGTGCATGCAGTGTGAACGTGGTTGTTGAGCAGTCTCTCGTCTTGCACTAAAATCAGCAATTGACAACTGTCACCCTGTTTGCTAAACAAACGGAGTGTTTAGTGCATGCAGTGTGAATGTGGTTGTTGAGCAGTCTCACGTCTTGCACTAAAATCAGCAATTGACAACTGTCACCCTGTTTGCTAAACAAACGGAGTGTTTAGTGCATGCAGTGTGAACGTGGTTGTTGAGCAGTCTCACGTCTTGCACTAAAATCAGCAATTGACAACTGTCACCCTGTTTGCTAAACAAACGGAGTGTTTAGTGCATGCAGCGTGAATGTGGTTGTTGAGCAGTCTCACGTCTTGCACTAAAATCAGCAATTGACAACTGTCACCCTGTTTGCTAAACAAACGGAGTGTTTAGTGCATGCAGTGTGAACATGGTTGTTGAGCAGTCTCACGTCTTGCACTAAAATCAGCAATTGACAACTGTCACCCTGTTTGCTAAACAAACGGTGTGTTTAGTGCATGCAGTGTGAATGTGGTTGTTGAGCAGCCTCACGTCTTGCACTAAAATCAGCAATTGACAACTGTCACCCTGTTTGCTAAACAAACGGAGTGTTTAGTGCATGCAGTGTGAACGTGGTTGTTGAGCAGTCTCACGTCTTGCACTAAAATCAGCAATTGACAACTGTCACCCTGTTTGCTAAACAAACGGAGTGTTTAGTGCATGCAGTGTGAACGTGGTTGTTGAGCAGTCTCACGTCTTGCACTAAAATCAGCAATTGACAACTGTCTCCCTGTTTGCTAAACAAACGGAGTGTTTAGTGCATGCAGTGTGAACATGGTTGTTGAGCAGTCTCACGTCTTGCACTAAAATCAGCAATTGACAACTGTCACCCTGTTTGCTAAACAAACGGAGTGTTTAGTGCATGCAGTGTGAACGTGGTTGTTGAGCAGTCTCACGTCTTGCACTAAAATCAGCAATTGACAACTGTCTCCCTGTTTGCTAAACAAACGGAGTGTTTAGTGCATGCAGTGTGAACGTGGTTGTTGAGCAGTCTCACGTCTTGCACTAAAATCAGCAATTGACAACTGTCACCCTGTTTGCTAAACAAACGGAGTGTTTAGTGCATGCAGTGTGAACGTGGTTGTTGAGCAGTCTCACGTCTTGCACTAAAATCAGCAATTGACAACTGTCACTCTGTTTGCTAAACAAACGGAGTGTTTAGTGCATGCAGTGTGAACGTGGTTGTTGAGCAGTCTCACGTCTTGCACTAAAATCAGCTATTGACAACTGTCTCCCTGTTTGCTAAACAAACGGAGTGTTTAGTGCATGCAGTGTGAACATGGTTGTTGAGCAGTCTCACGTCTTGCACTAAAATCAGCAATTGACAACTGTCACCCTGTTTGCTAAACAAACGGTGTGTTTAGTGCATGCAGTGTGAATGTGGTTGTTGAGCAGCCTCACGTCTTACACTAAAATCAGCAATTGACAACTGTCACCCTGTTTGCTAAACAAACGGTGTGTTTAGTGCATGCAGTGTGAATGTGGTTGTTGAGCAGCCTCACGTCTTGCACTAAAATCAGCAATTGACAACTGTCACCCTGTTTGCTAAACAAACGGAGTGTTTAGTGCATGCAGTGTGAACGTGGTTGTTGAGCAGTCTCACGTCTTGCACTAAAATCAGCAATTGACAACTGTCACCCTGTTTGCTAAACAAACGGAGTGTTAAGTGCATGCAGTGTGAACGTGGTTGTTGAGCAGTCTCACGTCTTGCACTAAAATCAGCAATTGACAACTGTCTCCCTGTTTGCTAAACAAACGGAGTGTTTAGTGCATGCAGTGTGAACGTGGTTGTTGAGCAGTCTCACGTCTTGCACTAAAATCAGCAATTGACAACTGTCACCCTGTTTGCTAAACAAACGGAGTGTTTAGTGCATGCAGTGTGAACGTGGTTGTTGAGCAGTCTCACGTCTTGCACTAAAATCAGCAATTGACAACTGTCACCCTGTTTGCTAAACAAACGGAGTGTTTAGTGCATGCAGTGTGAACGTGGTTGTTGAGCAGTCTCACGTCTTGCACTACAATCAGCAATTGACAACTGTCACCCTGTTTGCTAAACAAACGGAGTGTTTAGTGCATGCAGTGTGAACGTGGTTGTTGAGCAGTCTCACGTCTTGCACTAAAATCAGCAATTGACAACTGTCTCCCTGTTTGCTAAACAAACGGAGTGTTTAGTGAATGCAGTGTGAACGTGGTTGTTGAGCAGTCTCACGTCTTGCACTAAAATCAGCAATTGACAACTGTCTCCCTGTTTGCTAAACAAACGGAGTGTTTAGTGCATGCAGTGTGAACGTGGTTGTTGAGCAGCCTCACCTCTTGCACTAAAATCAGCAATTGACAACTGTCACCCTGTTTGCTAAACAAACGGAGTGTTTAGTGCATGCAGTGTGAATGTGGTTGTTGAGCAGTCTCACGTCTTGCACTAAAATCAGCAATTGACAACTGTCTCCCGGTTTGCTAAACAAACGGAGTGTTTAGTGCATGCAGTGTGAACGTGGTTGTTGAGCAGTCTCACGTCTTGCACTAAAATCAGCAATTGACAACTGTCACCCTGTTTGCTAAACAAACGGAGTGTTTAGTGCATGCAGTGTGAACGTGGTTGTTGAGCAGTCTCACGTCTTGCACTAAAATCAGCAATTGACAACTGTCTCCCTGTTTGCTAAACAAACGGAGTGTTTAGTGCATGCAGTGTGAACGTGGTTGTTGAGCAGTCTCACGTCTTGCACTAAAATCAGCAATTGACAACTGTCACCCTGTTTGCTAAACAAACGGAGTGTTTAGTGCATGCAGTGTGAACGTGGTTGTTGAGCAGTCTCACGTCTTGCACTAAAATCAGCAATTGACAACTGTCACTCTGTTTGCTAAACAAACGGAGTGTTTAGTGCATGCAGTGTGAACGTGGTTGTTGAGCAGTCTCACGTCTTGCACTAAAATCAGCAATTGACAACTGTCTCCCTGTTTGCTAAACAAACGGAGTGTTTAGTGCATGCAGTGTGAACATGGTTGTTGAGCAGTCTCACGTCTTGCACTAAAATCAGCAATTGACAACTGTCACCCTGTTTGCTAAACAAACGGTGTGTTTAGTGCATGCAGTGTGAATGTGGTTGTTGAGCAGCCTCACGTCTTACACTAAAATCAGCAATTGACAACTGTCACCCTGTTTGCTAAACAAACGGTGTGTTTAGTGCATGCAGTGTGAATGTGGTTGTTGAGCAGCCTCACGTCTTGCACTAAAATCAGCAATTGACAACTGTCACCCTGTTTGCTAAACAAACGGAGTGTTTAGTGCATGCAGTGTGAACGTGGTTGTTGAGCAGTCTCACGTCTTGCACTAAAATCAGCAATTGACAACTGTCACCCTGTTTGCTAAACAAACGGAGTGTTTAGTGCATGCAGTGTGAACGTGGTTGTTGAGCAGTCTCACGTCTTGCACTAAAATCAGCAATTGACAACTGTCTCCCTGTTTGCTAAACAAACGGAGTGTTTAGTGCATGCAGTGTGAACGTGGTTGTTGAGCAGTCTCACGTCTTGCACTAAAATCAGCAATTGACAACTGTCACCCTGTTTGCTAAACAAACGGAGTGTTTAGTGCATGCAGTGTGAACGTGGTTGTTGAGCAGTCTCACGTCTTGCACTAAAATCAGCAATTGACAACTGTCACCCTGTTTGCTAAACAAACGGACTGTTTAGTGCATGCAGTGTGAACGTGGTTGTTGAGCAGTCTCACGTCTTGCACTACAATCAGCAATTGACAACTGTCACCCTGTTTGCTAAACAAACGGAGTGTTTAGTGCATGCAGTGTGAACGTGGTTGTTGAGCAGTCTCACGTCTTGCACTAAAATCAGCAATTGACAACTGTCTCCCTGTTTGCTAAACAAACGGAGTGTTTAGTGAATGCAGTGTGAACGTGGTTGTTGAGCAGTCTCACGTCTTGCACTAAAATCAGCAATTGACAACTGTCTCCCTGTTTGCTAAACAAACGGAGTGTTTAGTGCATGCAGTGTGAACGTGGTTGTTGAGCAGCCTCACCTCTTGCACTAAAATCAGCAATTGACAACTGTCACCCTGTTTGCTAAACAAACGGAGTGTTTAGTGCATGCAGTGTGAATGTGGTTGTTGAGCAGTCTCACGTCTTGCACTAAAATCAGCAATTGACAACTGTCTCCCGGTTTGCTAAACAAACGGAGTGTTTAGTGCATGCAGTGTGAACGTGGTTGTTGAGCAGTCTCACGTCTTGCACTAAAATCAGCAATTGACAACTGTCACCCTGTTTGCTAAACAAACGGAGTGTTTAGTGCATGCAGTGTGAACGTGGTTGTTGAGCAGTCTCACGTCTTGCACTAAAATCAGCAATTGACAACTGTCACCCTGTTTGCTAAACAAACGGAGTGTTTAGTGCATGCAGTGTGAACATGGTTGTTGAGCAGTCTCACGTCTTGCACTAAAATCAGCAATTGACAACTGTCACCCTGTTTGCTAAACAAACGGTGTGTTTAGTGCATGCAGTGTGAATGTGGTTGTTGAGCAGCCTCACGTCTTGCACTAAAATCAGCAATTGACAACTGTCACCCTGTTTGCTAAACAAACGGAGTGTTTAGTGCATGCAGTGTGAACGTGGTTGTTGAGCAGTCTCACGTCTTGCACTACAATCAGCAATTGACAACTGTCACAATGTTTGCTAAACAAACGGAGTGTTTAGTGCATGCAGTGTGAACGTGGTTGTTGAGCAGTCTCACGTCTTGCACTAAAATCAGCAATTGACAACTGTCTCCCTGTTTGCTAAACAAACGGAGTGTTTAGTGCATGCAGTGTGAATGTGGTTGTTGAGCAGTCTCACGTCTTGCACTAAAATGAGCAATTGACAACTGTCACCCTGTTTGCTAAACAAACGGAGTGTTTAGTGCATGCAGTGTGAATGTGGTTGTTGAGCAGTCTCACGTCTTGCACTAAAATCAGCATTTGACAACTGTCACCCTGTTTGCTAAACAAACGGAGTGTTTAGTGCATGCAGTGTGAACATGGTTGTGGAGCAGTCTCACGTCTTGCACTAAAATCAGCAATTGACAACTGTCACCCTGTTTGCTAAACAAACGGAGTGTTTAGTGCATGCAGTGTGAATGTGGTTGTTGAGCAGCCTCACGTCTTGCACTAAAATCAGCAATTGACAACTGTCACCCTGTTTGCTAAACAAACGGAGTGTTTAGTGCATGCAGTGTGAACGTGGTTGTTGAGCAGTCTCACGTCTTGCACTAAAATCAGCAATTGACAACTGTCACCCTGTTTGCTAAACAAACGGAGTGTTTAGTGCATGCAGTGTGAATGTGGTTGTTGAGCAGCCTCACGTCTTGCACTAAAATCAGCAATTGACAACTGTCACCCTGTTTGCTAAACAAATGGAGTGTTTAGTGCATGCAGTGTGAACGTGGTTGTTGAGCAGTCTCACGTCTTGCACTACAATCAGCAATTGACAACTGTCACCCTGTTTGCTAAACAAACGGAGTGTTTAGTGCATGCAGTGTGAACGTGGTTGTTGAGCAGTCTCACGTCTTGCACTAAAATCAGCAATTGACAACTGTCTCCCTGTTTGCTAAACAAACGGAGTGTTTAGTGCATGCAGTGTGAACGTGGTTGTTGAGCAGTCTCACGTCTTGCACTAAAATCAGCAATTGACAACTGTCACCCTGTTTGCTAAACAAACGGAGTGTTTAGTGCATGCAGTGTGAACGTGGTTGTTGAGCAGTCTCACGTCTTGCACTAAAATCAGCAATTGACAACTGTCACCCTGTTTGCTAAACAAACGGAGTGTTTAGTGCATGCAGTGTGAACGTGGTTGTTGAGCAGTCTCTCGTCTTGCACTAAAATCAGCAATTGACAACTGTCACCCTGTTTGCTAAACAAACGGAGTGTTTAGTGCATGCAGTGTGAATGTGGTTGTTGAGCAGTCTCACGTCTTGCACTAAAATCAGCAATTGACAACTGTCACCCTGTTTGCTAAACAAACGGAGTGTTTAGTGCATGCAGTGTGATCGTGGTTGTTGAGCAGTCTCACGTCTTGCACTAAAATCAGCAAATGACAACTGTCACCCTGTTTGCTAAACAAACGGAGTGTTTAGTGCATGCAGCGTGAATGTGGTTGTTGAGCAGTCTCACGTCTTGCACTAAAATCAGCAATTGACAACTGTCACCCTGTTTGCTAAACAAACGGAGTGTTTAGTGCATGCAGTGTGAACATGGTTGTTGAGCAGTCTCACGTCTTGCACTAAAATCAGCAATTGACAACTGTCACCCTGTTTGCTAAACAAACGGTGTGTTTAGTGCATGCAGTGTGAATGTGGTTGTTGAGAAGCCTCACGTCTTGCACTAAAATCAGCAATTGACAACTGTCACCCTGTTTGCTAAACAAAGGAGTGTTTAGTGCATGCAGTGTGAACGTGGTTGTTGAGCAGTCTCACGTCTTGCACTAAAATCAGCAATTGACAACTGTCACCCTGTTTGCTAAACAAACGGAGTGTTTAGTGCATGCAGTGTGAACGTGGTTGTTGAGCAGTCTCACGTCTTGCACTAAAATCAGCAATTGACAACTGTCTCCCTGTTTGCTAAACAAACGGAGTGTTTAGTGCATGCAGTGTGAACGTGGTTGTTGAGCAGTCTCACGTCTTGCACTAAAATCAGCAATTGACAACTGTCACCCTGTTTGCTAAACAAACGGAGTGTTTAGTGCATGCAGTGTGAACGTGGTTGTTGAGCAGTCTCACGTCTTGCACTAAAATCAGCAATTGACAACTGTCACCCTGTTTGCTAAACAAACGGAGTGTTTAGTGCATGCAGTGTGAATGTGGTTGTTGAGCAGTCTCACGTCTTGCACTAAAATCAGCATTTGACAACTGTCACCCTGTTTGCTAAACAAACGGAGTGTTTAGTGCATGCAGTGTGAACATGGTTGTTGAGCAGTCTCACGTCTTGCACTAAAATCAGCAATTGACAACTGTCACCCTGTTTGCTAAACAAACGGAGTGTTTAGTGCATGCAGTGTGAATGTGGTTGTTGAGCAGCCTCACGTCTTGCACTAAAATCAGCAATTGACAACTGTCACCCTGTTTGCTAAACAAACGGATTGTTTAGTGCATGCAGTGTGAACGTGGTTGTTGAGCAGTCTCACGTCTTGCACTAAAATCAGCAATTGACAACTGTCACCCTGTTTGCTAAACAAACGGAGTGTTTAGTGCATGCAGTGTGAACGTGGTTGTTGAGCAGTCTCACGTCTTGCACTAAAATCAGCAATTGACAACTGTCTCCCTGTTTGCTAAACAAACGGAGTGTTTAGTGCATGCAGTGTGAACGTGGTTGTTGAGCAGTCTCACGTCTTGTACTAAAATCAGCAATTGACAACTGTCTCCCGGTTTGCTAAACAAACGGAGTGTTTAGTGCATGCAGTGTGAACGTGGTTGTTGAGCAGTCTCACGTCTTGCACTAAAATCAGCAATTGACAACTGTCACCCTGTTTGCTAAACAAACGGAGTGTTTAGTGCATGCAGTGTGAACGTGGTTGTTGAGCAGTCTCACGTCTTGCACTAAAATCAGCAATTGACAACTGTCACCCTGTTTGCTAAACAAACGGAGTGTTTAGTGCATGCAGTGTGAACATGGTTGTTGAGCAGTCTCACGTCTTGCACTAAAATCAGCAATTGACAACTGTCACCCTGTTTGCTAAACAAACGGAGTGTTTAGTGCATGCAGTGTGAATGTGGTTGTTGAGCAGCCTCACGTCTTGCACTAAAATCAGCAATTGACAACTGTCACCCTGTTTCCTAAACAAACGGAGTTTTTAGTGCATGCAGTGTGAACGTGGTTGTTGAGCAGTCTCACGTCTTGCACTACAATCAGCAATTGACAACTGTCACCCTGTTTGCTAAACAAACGGAGTGTTTAGTGCATGCAGTGTGAACGTGGTTGTTGAGCAGTCTCACGTCTTGCACTAAAATCAGCAATTGACAACTGTCTCCCTGTTTGCTAAACAAACGGAGTGTTTAGTGAATGCAGTGTGAACGTGGTTGTTGAGCAGTCTCACGTCTTGCACTAAAATCAGCAATTGACAACTGTCTCCCTGTTTGCTAAACAAACGGAGTGTTTAGTGCATGCAGTGTGAACGTGGTTGTTGAGCAGCCTCACCTCTTGCACTAAAATCAGCAATTGACAACTGTCACCCTGTTTGCTAAACAAACGGAGTGTTTAGTGCATGCAGTGTGAACGTGGTTGTTGAGCAGTCTCACGTCTTGCACTAAAATCAGCAATTGACAACTGTCTCCCTGTTTGCTAAACAAACGGAGTGTTTAGTGCATGCAGTGTGAACGTGGTTGTTGAGCAGTCTCACGTCTTGCACTAAAATCAGCAATTGACAACTGTCACCCTGTTTGCTAAACAAACGGAGTGTTTAGTGCATGCAGTGTGAATGTGGTTGTTGAGCAGTCTCACGTCTTGCACTAAAATCAGCAATTGACAACTGTCACCCTGTTTGCTAAACAAACAGAGTGTTTAGTGCATGCAGTGTGAATGTGGTTGTTGAGCAATCTCACGTCTTGCACTAAAATCAGCATTTGACAACTGTCACCCTGTTTGCTAAACAAACGGAGTGTTTAGTGCATGCAGTGTGAACATGGTTGTTGAGCAGTCTCACGTCTTGCACTAAAATCAGCAATTGACAACTGTCACCCTGTTTGCTAAACAAACGGAGTGTTTAGTGCATGCAGTGTGAATGTGGTTGTTGAGCAGCCTCACGTCTTGCACTAAAATCAGCAATTGACAACTGTCACCCTGTTTGCTAAACAAACGGAGTGTTTAGTGCATGCAGTGTGAACGTGGTTGTTGAGCAGTCTCACGTCTTGCACTAAAATCAGCAATTGACAACTGTCACCCTGTTTGCTAAACAAACGGAGTTTTTAGTGCATGCAGTGTGAACGTGGTTGTTGAGCAGTCTCACGTCTTGCACTAAAATCAGCAATTGACAACTGTCTCCCTGTTTGCTAAACAAACGGAGTGTTTAGTGCATGCAGTGTGAACGTGGTTGTTGAGCAGTCTCACGTCTTGCACTAAAATCAGTAATTGACAACTGTCTCCCGGTTTGCTAAACAAACGGAGTGTTTAGTGCATGCAGTGTGAACGTGGTTGTTGAGCAGTCTCACGTCTTGCACTAAAATCAGCAATTGACAACTGTCACCCTGTTTGCTAAACAAACGGAGTGTTTAGTGCATGCAGTGTGAACGTGGTTGTTGAGCAGTCTCACGTCTTGCACTAAAATCAGCAATTGACAACTGTCACCCTGTTTGCTAAACAAACGGAGTGTTTAGTGCATGCAGTGTGAACATGGTTGTTGAGCAGTCTCACGTCTTGCACTAAAATCAGCAATTGACAACTGTCACCCTGTTTGCTAAACAAACGGAGTGTTTAGTGCATGCAGTGTGAATGTGGTTGTTGAGCAGCCTCACGTCTTGCACTAAAATCAGCAATTGACAACTGTCACCCTGTTTGCTAAACAAACGGAGTGTTTAGTGCATGCAGTGTGAACGTGGTTGTTGAGCAGTCTCACGTCTTGCACTAAAATCAGCAATTGACAACTGTCACCCTGTTTGCTAAACAAACGGAGTGTTTAGTGCATGCAGCGTGAACGTGGTTGTTGAGCAGTCTCACGTCTTGCACTAAAATCAGCAATTGACAACTGTCTCCCTGTTTGCTAAACAAACGGAGTGTTTAGTGCATGCAGTGTGAATGTGGTTGTTGAGCAGTCTCACGTCTTGCACTAAAATCAGCAATTGGCAACTGTCTCCCTGTTTGTTAAACAAACGGAGTGTTTAGTGCATGCAGTGTGAACGTGGTTGTTGAGCAGTCTCACGTCTTGCACTAAAATCAGCAATTGACAACTGTCACCCTGTTTGCTAAACAAACGGAGTGTTTAGTGCATGCAGTGTGAACGTGGTTGTTGAGCAGTCTCACGTCTTGCACTAAAATCAGCAATTGACAACTGTCACCCTGTTTGCTAAACAAACGGAGTGTTTAGTGCATGCAGTGTGAACGTGGTTGTTGAGCAGCCTCACTTCTTGCACTAAAATCAGCAATTGACAACTGTCACCCTGTTTGCTAAACAAACGGAGTGTTTAGTGCATGCAGTGTGAACGTGGTTGTTGAGCAGTCTCACGTCTTGCACTAAAATCAGCAATTGACAACTGTCACACTGTTTGCTAAACAAACGGAGTGTTTAGTGCATGCAGTGTGAACGTGGTTGTTGAGCAGTCTCACGTCTTGCAGTAAAATCAGCAATTGACAACTGTCACCCTGTTTGCTAAACAAACGGAGTGTTTAGTGCATGCAGTGTGAACGTGGTTGTTGAGCAGTCTCACGTCTTGCACTAAAATCAGCAATTGACAACTGTCACCCTGTTTGCTAAACAAACGGAGTGTTTAGTGCATGCAGTGTGAATGTGGTTGTTGAGCAGTCTCACGTCTTGCACTAAAATCAGCAATTGACAACTGTCACCCTGTTTGCTAAACAAACGGAGTGTTTAGTGCATGCAGTGTGAACATGGTTGTTGAGCAGTCTCACGTCTTGCACTAAAATCAGCAATTCACAACTGTCACCCTGTTTGCTAAACAAACGGAGTGTTTAGTGCATGCAGTGTGAATATGGTTGTTGAGCAGCCTCACCTCTTGCACTAAAATCAGCAATTGACAACTGTCACCCTGCTTGCTAAACAAACGGAGTGTTTAGTGCATGCAGTGTGAATGTGGTTGTTGAGCAGCCTCACGTCTTGCACTAAAATCAGCAATTGACAACTGTCACCCTGTTTGCTAAACAAACGGAGTGTTTAGTGCATGCAGTGTGAACGTGGTTGTTGAGCAGTCTCACGTCTTGCACTAAAATCAGCAATTGACAACTGTCACCCTGTTTGCTAAACAAACGGAGTGTTTAGTGCATGCAGTGTGAACGTGGTTGTTGAGCAGTCTCACGTCTTGCACTAAAATCAGCAATTGACAACTGTCACCCTGTTTGCTAAACAAACGGAGTGTTTAGTGCATGCAGTGTGAACGTGGTTGTTGAGCAGTCTCACGTCTTGCACTAAAATCAGCAATTGACAACTGTCACCCTGTTTGCTAAACAAACGGAGTGTTTAGTGCATGCAGCGTGAATGTGGTTGTTGAGCAGTCTCACGTCTTGCACTAAAATCAGCAATTGACAACTGTCACCCTGTTTGCTAAACAAACGGAGTGTTTAGTGCATGCAGTGTGAACGTGGTTGTTGAGCAGTCTCACGTCTTGCACTAAAATCAGCAATTGACAACTGTCTCCCTGTTTGCTAAACAAACGGAGTGTTTAGTGCATGCAGTGTGAATGTGGTTGTTGAGCAGTCTCACGTCTTGCACTAAAATCAGCAATTGGCAACTGTCTCCCTGTTTGTTAAACAAACGGAGTGTTTAGTGCATGCAGTGTGAACGTGGTTGTTGAGCAGTCTCACGTCTTGCACTAAAATCAGCAATTGACAACTGTCACCCTGTTTGCTAAACAAACGGAGTGTTTAGTGCATGCAGTGTGAACGTGGTTGTTGAGCAGTCTCACGTCTTGCACTAAAATCAGCAATTGACAACTGTCACCCTGTTTGCTAAACAAACGGAGTGTTTAGTGCATGCAGTGTGAACGTGGTTGTTGAGCAGCCTCACTTCTTGCACTAAAATCAGCAATTGACAACTGTCACCCTGTTTGCTAAACAAACGGAGTGTTTAGTGCATGCAGTGTGAACGTGGTTGTTGAGCAGTCTCACGTCTTGCACTAAAATCAGCAATTGACAACTGTCACACTGTTTGCTAAACAAACGGAGTGTTTAGTGCATGCAGTGTGAACGTGGTTGTTCAGCAGTCTCACGTCTTGCAGTAAAATCAGCAATTGACAACTGTCACCCTGTTTGCTAAACAAACGGAGTGTTTAGTGCATGCAGTGTGAACGTGGTTGTTGAGCAGTCTCACGTCTTGCACTAAAATCAGCAATTGACAACTGTCACCCTGTTTGCTAAACAAACGGAGTGTTTAGTGCATGCAGTGTGAATGTGGTTGTTGAGCAGTCTCACGTCTTGCACTAAAATCAGCAATTGACAACTGTCACCCTGTTTGCTAAACAAACGGAGTGTTTAGTGCATGCAGTGTGAACATGGTTGTTGAGCAGTCTCACGTCTTGCACTAAAATCAGCAATTCACAACTGTCACCCTGTTTGCTAAACAAACGGAGTGTTTAGTGCATGCAGTGTGAATATGGTTGTTGAGCAGCCTCACCTCTTGCACTAAAATCAGCAATTGACAACTGTCACCCTGCTTGCTAAACAAACGGAGTGTTTAGTGCATGCAGTGTGAATGTGGTTGTTGAGCAGCCTCACGTCTTGCACTAAAATCAGCAATTGACAACTGTCACCCTGTTTGCTAAACAAACGGAGTGTTTAGTGCATGCAGTGTGAACGTGGTTGTTGAGCAGTCTCACGTCTTGCACTAAAATCAGCAATTGACAACTGTCACCCTGTTTGCTAAACAAACGGAGTGTTTAGTGCATGCAGTGTGAACGTGGTTGTTGAGCAGTCTCACGTCTTGCACTAAAATCAGCAATTGACAACTGTCACCCTGTTTGCTAAACAAACGGAGTGTTTAGTGCATGCAGTGTGAACGTGGTTGTTGAGCAGTCTCACGTCTTGCACTAAAATCAGCAATTGACAACTGTCACCCTGTTTGCTAAACAAACGGAGTGTTTAGTGCATGCAGCGTGAATGTGGTTGTTGAGCAGTCTCACGTCTTGCACTAAAATCAGCAATTGACAACTGTCACCCTGTTTGCTAAACAAACGGAGTGTTTAGTGCATGCAGTGTGAACATGGTTGTTGAGCAATCTCACGTCTTGCACTAAAATCAGCAATTGACAACTGTCACCCTGTTTGCTAAACAAACGGTGTGTTTAGTGCATGCAGTGTGAATGTGGTTGTTGAGCAGTCTCACGTCTTGCACTAAAATCAGCAATTGACAACTGTCACCCTGTTTGCTAAACAAACGGAGTGTTTAGTGCATGCAGTGTGAACGTGGTTGTTGAGCAGTCTCACGTCTTGCACTACAATCAGCAATTGACAACTGTCACACTGTTTGCTAAACAAACGGAGTGTTTAGTGCATGCAGTGTGAACGTGGTTGTTGAGCAGTCTCACTTCTTGCACTAAAATCAGCAATTGACAACTGTCTCCCTGTTTGCTAAACAAACGGAGTGTTTAGTGCATGCAGTGTGAACGTGGTTGTTGAGCAGTCTCACGTCTTGCACTAAAATCAGCAATTGACAACTGTCACCCTGTTTGCTAAACAAACGGAGTGTTTAGTGCATGCAGTGTGAACGTGGTTGTTGAGCAGTCTCACGTCTTGCACTAAAATCAGCAATTGACAACTGTCACCCTGTTTGCTAAACAAAAGGAGTGTTTAGTGCATGCAGTGTGAACATGGTTGTTGAGCAGTCTCACGTCTTGCACTAAAATCAGCAATTGACAACTGTCACCCTGTTTGCTAAACAAACGGAGTGTTTAGTGCATGCAGTGTGAACGTGGTTGTTGAGCAGTCTCACTTCTTGCACTAAAATCAGCAATTGACAACTGTCTCCCTGTTTGCTAAACAAACGGAGTGTTTAGTGCATGCAGTGTGAACGTGGTTGTTGAGCAGTCTCACGTCTTGCACTAAAATCAGCAATTGACAACTGTCACCCTGTTTGCTAAACAAACGGAGTGTTTAGTGCATGCAGTGTGAATGTGGTTGTTGAGCAGTCTCACGTCTTGCACTAAAATCAGCAATTGACAACTGTCACCCTGTTTGCTAAACAAACGGAGTGTTTAGTGCATGCAGTGTGAACATGGTTGTTGAGCAGTCTCACATCTTGCACTAAAATCAGCAATTGACAACTGTCACCCTGTTTGCTAAACAAACGGAGTGTTTAGTGCATGCAGTGTGAATGTGGTTGTTGAGCAGCCTCACGTCTTGCACTAAAATCAGCAATTGACAACTGTCACCCTGTTTGCTAGACAAACGGAGTGTTTAGTGCCTGCAGTGTGAACGTGGTTGTTGAGCAGTCTCACGTCTTGCACTAAAATCAGCAATTGACAACTGTCACTCTGTTTGCTAAACAAACGGAGTGTTTAGTGCATGCATTGTGAACGTGGTTGTTGAGCAGTCTCACGTCTTGCACTAAAATCAGCAATTGACAACTGTCTCCCTGTTTGCTAAACAAACGGAGTGTTTAGTGCATGCAGTGTGAACGTGGTTGTTGAGCAGTCTCACGTCTTGCACTAAAATCAGCAATTGACAACTGTCTCCCGGTTTGCTAAACAAACGGAGTGTTTAGTGCATGCAGTGTGAACGTGGTTGTTGAGCAGTCTCACGTCTTGCACTAAAATCAGCAATTGACAACTGTCTCCCTGTTTGCTAAACAAACGGAGTGTTTAGTGCATGCAGTGTGAACGTGGTTGTTGAGCAGTCTCACGTCTTGCACTAAAATCAGCAATTGACAACTGTCACCCTGTTTGCTAAACAAACGGAATGTTTAGTGCATGCAGTGTGAACATGGTTGTTGAGCAGTCTCACGTCTTGCACTAAAATCAGCAATTGACAACTGTCACCCTGTTTGCTAAACAAACGGAGTGTTTAGTGCATTCAGTGTGAATGTGGTTGTTGAGCAGTCTCACGTCTTGCACTAAAATCAGCAATTGACAACTGTCACCCTGTTTGCTAAACAAACGAAGTGTTTAGTGCATGCAGTGTGAACGTGGTTGTTGAGCAGTCTCACGTCTTGCACTACAATCAGCAATTGACAACTGTCACCCTGTTTGCTAAACAAACGGAGTGTTTAGTGCATGCAGTGTGAACGTGGTTGTTGAGCAGTCTCACGTCTTGCACTAAAATCAGCAATTGACATCTGTCTCCCTGTTTGCTAAACAAACGGAGTGTTTAGTGCATGCAGTGTGAACGTGGTTGTTGAGCAGTCTCACGTCTTGCACTAAAATCAGCAATTGACAACTGTCTCCCTGTTTGCTAAACAAACGGAGTGTTTAGTGCATGCAGTGTGAACGTGGTTGTTGAGCAGTCTCACGTCTTGCACTAAAATCAGCAATTGACAACTGTCACCCTGTTTGCTAAACAAACGGAGTGTTTAGTGCATGCAGTGTGAACGTGGTTGTTGAGCAGTCTCACGTCTTGCACTAAAATCAGCAATTGACAACTGTCACCCTGTTTGCTAAACAAACGGAGTGTTTAGTGCATGCAGTGTGAATGTGGTTGTTGAGCAGCCTCACTTCTTGCACTAAAATCAGCAATTGACAACTGCCACCCTGTTTGCTAAACAAACGGAGTGTTTAGTGCATGCAGTGTGAACGTGGTTGTTGAGCAGTCTCACGTCTTGCACTAAAATCAGCAATTGACAACTGTCACCCTGTTTGCTAAACAAACGGAGTGTTTAGTGCATGCAGTGTGAATGTGGTTGTTGAGCAGTCTCACGTCTTGCACTAAAATCAGCAATTGACAACTGTCACCCTGTTTGCTAAACAAACGGAGTGTTTAGTGCATGCAGCGTGAATGTGGTTGTTGAGCAGTCTCACGTCTTGCACTAAAATCAGCAATTGACAACTGTCACCCTGTTTGCTAAACAAACGGAGTGTTTAGTGCATGCAGTGTGAACATGGTTGTTGAGCAGTCTCACGTCTTGCACTAAAATCAGCAATTGACAACTGTCACCCTGTTTGCTAAACAAACGGTGTGTTTAGTGCATGCAGTGTGAATGTGGTTGTTGAGCAGTCTCACGTCTTGCACTAAAATCAGCTTGGACTACTGGCACCCTGTTGCTAAACAAATCGGAGTGTATTAGTGCATGCAGTGTGAACGTGGTTGTTGAGCAGTCTCACGTCTTGCACTAAAATCAGCAATTGACAACTGTCACCCTGTTTGCTAAACAAACGGAGTGTTTAGTGCATGCAGTGTGAACGTGGTTGTTGAGCAGTCTCACGTCTTGCACTAAAATCAGCAATTGACAACTGTCTCCCTGTTTGCTAAAGAAACGGAGTGTTTAGTGCATGCAGTGTGAACGTGGTTGTTGAGCAGTCTCACGTCTTGCACTAAAATCAGCAATTGACAACTGTTTCCCTGTTTGCTAAACAAACGGAGTGTTTAGTGCATGCAGTGTGAACGTGGTTGTTGAGCAGTCTCACGTCTTGCACTAAAATCAGCAATTGACAACTGTCACCCTGTTTGCTAAACAAACGGAGTGTTTAGTGCATGCAGTGTGAACGTGGTTGTTGAGCAGTCTCACGTCTTGCACTAAAATCAGCAATTGACAACTGTCACCCTGTTTGCTAAACAAACGGAGTGTTTAGTGCATGCAGTGTGAACGTGGTTGTTGAGCAGTCTCACGTCTTGCACTAAAATCAGCAATTGACAACTGTCACCCAGTTTGCTAAACAAACGGAGTGTTTAGTGCATGCAGTGTGAATGTGGTTGTTGAGCAGTCTCACGTCTTGCACTAAAATCAGCAATTGACAACTGTCACCCTGTATGCTAAACAAACGGAGTGTTTAGTGCATGCAGTGTGAACATGGTTGTTGAGCAGTCTCACGTCTTGCACTAAAATCAGCAATTGACAACTGTCACCCTGTTTGCTAAACAAACGGAGTGTTTAGTGCATGCAGTGTGAATGTGGTTGTTGAGCAGCCTCACGTCTTGCACTAAAATCAGCAATTGACAACTGTCACCCTGTTTGCTAAACAAACGGAGTGTTTAGTGCATGCAGTGTGAACGTGGTTGTTGAGCAGTCTCACGTCTTGCACTAAAATCAGCAATTGACAACTGTCACCCTGTTTGCTAAACAAACGGAGTGTTTAGTGCATGCAGTGTGAACGTGGTTGTTGAGCAGTCTCACGTCTTGCACTAAAATCAGCAATTGACAACTGTCTCCCTGTTTGCTAAACAAACGGAGTGTTTAGTGCATGCAGTGTGAACGTGGTTGTTGAGCAGTCTCACGTATTGCACTAAAATCAGCAATTGACAACTGTCTCCCTGTTTGCTAAACAAACGGAGTGTTTAGTGCATGCAGTGTGAACGTGGTTGTTGAGCAGTCTCACATCTTGCACTAAAATCAGCAATTGACAACTTTCTCCCTGTTTGCTAAACAAACGGAGTTTTTAGTGCGTGCAGTGTGAACGTGGTTGTTGAGCAGTCTCACGTCTTGCACTAAAATCAGCAATTGACAACTGTCACCCTGTTTGCTAAACAAACGGTGTGTTTAGTGCATGCAGTGTGAATGTTGTTGTTGAGCAGCCTCACGTCTTGCACTAAAATCAGCAATTGACAACTGTCACCCTGTTTGCTAAACAAACGGAGTGTTTAGTGCATGCAATGTGAACGTGGTTGTTGAGCAGTCTCACGTCTTGCACTAAAATCAGCAATTGACAACTGTCTCCCTGTTTGCTAAACAAACGGAGTGTTTAGTGCATGCAGTGTGAACGTGGTTGTTGAGCAGTCTCACGTCTTGCACTAAAATCAGCAATTGACAACTGTCACCCTGTTTGCTAAACAAACGGAGTGTTTAGTGCATGCAGTGTGAACGTGGTTGTTGAGCAGTCTCACGTCTTGCACTAAAATCAGCAATTGACAACTGTCTCCCTGTTTGCTAAAGAAACGGAGTGTTTAGTGCATGCAGTGTGAACGTGGTTGTTGAGCAGTCTCACGTCTTGCACTAAAATCAGCAATTGACAAATGTTTCCCTGTTTGCTAAACAAACGGAGTGTTTAGTGCATGCAGTGTGAACGTGGTTGTTGAGCAGTCTCACGTCTTGCACTAAAATCAGCAATTGACAACTGTCACCCTGTTTGCTAAACAAACGGAGTGTTTAGTGCATGCAGTGTGAACGTGGTTGTTGAGCAGTCTCACGTCTTGCACTAAAATCAGCAATTGACAACTGTCACCCTGTTTGCTAAACAAACGGAGTGTTTAGTGCATGCAGTGTGAACGTGGTTGTTGAGCAGTCTCACGTCTTGCACTAAAATCAGCAATTGACAACTGTCACCCAGTTTGCTAAACAAACGGAGTGTTTAGTGCATGCAGTGTGAATGTGGTTGTTGAGCAGTCTCACGTCTTGCACTAAAATCAGCAATTGACAACTGTCACCCTGTATGCTAAACAAACGGAGTGTTTAGTGCATGCAGTGTGAACATGGTTGTTGAGCAGTCTCACGTCTTGCACTAAAATCAGCAATTGACAACTGTCACCCTGTTTGCTAAACAAACGGAGTGTTTAGTGCATGCAGTGTGAATGTGGTTGTTGAGCAGCCTCACGTCTTGCACTAAAATCAGCAATTGACAACTGTCACCCTGTTTGCTAAACAAACGGAGTGTTTAGTGCATGCAGTGTGAACGTGGTTGTTGAGCAGTCTCACGTCTTGCACTAAAATCAGCAATTGACAACTGTCACCCTGTTTGCTAAACAAACGGAATGTTTAGTGCATGCAGTGTGAACGTGGTTGATGAGCAGTCTCACGTCTTGCACTAAAATCAGCAATTGACAACTGTCTCCCTGTTTGCTAAACAAACGGAGTGTTTAGTGCATGCAGTGTGAACGTGGTTGTTGAGCAGTCTCACGTATTGCACTAAAATCAGCAATTGACAACTGTCTCCCTGTTTGCTAAACAAACGGAGTGTTTAGTGCATGCAGTGTGAACGTGGTTGTTGAGCAGTCTCACATCTTGCACTAAAATCAGCAATTGACAACTGTCACCCTGTTTGCTAAACAAACGGAGTTTTTAGTGCGTGCAGTGTGAACGTGGTTGTTGAGCAGTCTCACGTCTTGCACTAAAATCAGCAATTGACAACTGTCACCCTGTTTGCTAAACAAACGGTGTGTTTAGTGCATGCAGTGTGAATGTTGTTGTTGAGCAGCCTCACGTCTTGCACTAAAATCAGCAATTGACAACTGTCACCCTGTTTGCTAAACAAACGGAGTGTTTAGTGCATGCAATGTGAACGTGGTTGTTGAGCAGTCTCACGTCTTGCACTAAAATCAGCAATTGACAACTGTCTCCCTGTTTGCTAAACAAACGGAGTGTTTAGTGCATGCAGTGTGAACGTGGTTGTTGAGCAGTCTCACGTCTTGCACTAAAATCAGCAATTGACAACTGTCACCCTGTTTGCTAAACAAACGGAGTGTTTAGTGCATGCAGTGTGAACGTGGTTGTTGAGCAGTCTCACGTCTTGCACTAAAATCAGCAATTGACAACTGTCTCCCTGTTTGCTAAAGAAACGGAGTGTTTAGTGCATGCAGTGTGAACGTGGTTGTTGAGCAGTCTCACGTCTTGCACTAAAATCAGCAATTGACAAATGTTTCCCTGTTTGCTAAACAAACGGAGTGTTTAGTGCATGCAGTGTGAACGTGGTTGTTGAGCAGTCTCACGTCTTGCACTAAAATCAGCAATTGACAACTGTCACCCTGTTTGCTAAACAAACGGAGTGTTTAGTGCATGCAGTGTGAACGTGGTTGTTGAGCAGTCTCACGTCTTGCACTAAAATCAGCAATTGACAACTGTCACCCTGTTTGCTAAACAAACGGAGTGTTTAGTGCATGCAGTGTGAACGTGGTTGTTGAGCAGTCTCACGTCTTGCACTAAAATCAGCAATTGACAACTGTCACCCAGTTTGCTAAACAAACGGAGTGTTTAGTGCATGCAGTGTGAATGTGGTTGTTGAGCAGTCTCACGTCTTGCACTAAAATCAGCAATTGACAACTGTCACCCTGTATGCTAAACAAACGGAGTGTTTAGTGCATGCAGTGTGAACATGGTTGTTGAGCAGTCTCACGTCTTGCACTAAAATCAGCAATTGACAACTGTCACCCTGTTTGCTAAACAAACGGAGTGTTTAGTGCATGCAGTGTGAATGTGGTTGTTGAGCAGCCTCACGTCTTGCACTAAAATCAGCAATTGACAACTGTCACCCTGTTTGCTAAACAAACGGAGTGTTTAGTGCATGCAGTGTGAACGTGGTTGTTGAGCAGTCTCACGTCTTGCACTAAAATCAGCAATTGACAACTGTCACCCTGTTTGCTAAACAAACGGAATGTTTAGTGCATGCAGTGTGAACGTGGTTGATGAGCAGTCTCACGTCTTGCACTAAAATCAGCAATTGACAACTGTCTCCCTGTTTGCTAAACAAACGGAGTGTTTAGTGCATGCAGTGTGAACGTGGTTGTTGAGCAGTCTCACGTATTGCACTAAAATCAGCAATTGACAACTGTCTCCCTGTTTGCTAAACAAACGGAGTGTTTAGTGCATGCAGTGTGAACGTGGTTGTTGAGCAGTCTCACATCTTGCACTAAAATCAGCAATTGACAACTGTCACCCTGTTTGCTAAACAAACGGAGTTTTTAGTGCGTGCAGTGTGAACGTGGTTGTTGAGCAGTCTCACGTCTTGCACTAAAATCAGCAATTGACAACTGTCTCCCTGTTTGCTAAACAAACGGTGTGTTTAGTGCATGCAGTGTGAATGTTGTTGTTGAGCAGCCTCACGTCTTGCACTAAAATCAGCAATTGACAACTGTCACCCTGTTTGCTAAACAAACGGAGTGTTTAGTGCATGCAATGTGAACGTGGTTGTTGAGCAGTCTCACGTCTTGCACTAAAATCAGCAATTGACAACTGTCACCCTGTTTGCTAAACAAACGGAGTGTTTAGTGCATGCAGTGTGAACGTGGTTGTTGAGCAGTCTCACGTCTTGCACTAAAATCAGCAATTGACAACTGTCTCCCTGTTTGCTAAACAAACGGAGTGTTTAGTGCATGCAGTGTGAACGTGGTTGTTGAGCAGTCTCACGTCTTGCACTAAAATCAGCAATTGACAACTGTTTCCCTGTTTGCTAAACAAACGGAGTGTTTAGTGCATGCAGTGTGAACGTGGTTGTTGAGCAGTCTCACGTCTTGCACTAAAATCAGCAATTGACAACTGTCACCCTGTTTGCTAAACAAACGGAGTGTTTAGTGCATGCAGTGTGAACGTGGTTGTTGAGCAGTCTCACGTCTTGCACTAAAATCAGCAATTGACAACTGTCACCCTGTTTGCTAAACAAACGGAGTGTTTAGTGCATGCAGTGTGAATGTGGTTGTTGAGCAGCCTCACGTCTTGCACTAAAATCAGCAATTGACAACTGTCACCCTGTTTGCTAAACAAACGGAGTGTTTAGTGCATGCAGTGTGAACGTGGTTGTTGAGCAGTCTCACGTCTTGCACTAAAATCAGCAATTGACAACTGTCACCCTGTTTGCTAAACAAACGGAGTGTTTAGTGCATGCAGTGTGACCGTGGTTGTTGAGCAGTCTCACGTCTTGCACTAAAATCAGCAATTGACAACTGTCTCCCTGTTTGCTAAACAAACGGAGTGTTTAGTGCATGCAGTGTGAACGTGGTTGTTGAGCAGTCTCACGACTTGCACTAAAATCAGCAATTGACAACTGTCTCCCTGTTTGCTAAACAAACGGAGTGTTTAGTGCATGCAGTGTGAACGTGGTTGTTGAGCAGTCTCACGTCTTGCACTAAAATCAGCAATTGACAACTGTCACCCTGTTTGCTAAACAAACGGAGTGTTTAGTGCATGCAGTGTGAACGTGGTTGTTGAGCAGTCTCACGTCTTGCACTAAAATCAGCAATTGACAACTGTCTCCCTGTTTGCTAAAGAAACGGAGTGTTTAGTGCATGCAGTGTGAACGTGGTTGTTGAGCAGTCTCACGTCTTGCACTAAAATCAGCAATTGACAACTGTCTCCCTGTTTGCTAAACAAACGGAGTGTTTAGTGCATGCAGTGTGAACGTGGTTGTTGAGCAGTCTCACGTCTTGCACTAAAATCAGCAATTGACAACTGTCACCATGTTTGCTAAACAAACGGAGTGTTTAGTGCATGCAGTGTGAACGTGGTTGTTGAGCAGTCTCACGTCTTGCACTAAAATCAGCAATTGACAACTGTCACCCTGTTTGCTAAACAAACGGAGTGTTTAGTGCATGCAGTGTGAACGTGGTTGTTGAGCAGTCTCACGTCTTGCACTAAAATCAGCAATTGACAACTGTCACCCAGTTTGCTAAACAAACGGAGTGTTTAGTGCATGCAGTGTGAATGTGGTTGTTGAGCAGTCTCACGTCTTGCACTAAAATCAGCAATTGACAACTGTCACCCTGTATGCTAAACAAACGGAGTGTTTAGTGCATGCAGTGTGAACATGGTTGTTGAGCAGTCTCACGTCTTGCACTAAAATCAGCAATTGACAACTGTCACCCTGTTTGCTAAACAAACGGAGTGTTTAGTGCATGCAGTGTGAATGTGGTTGTTGAGCAGCCTCACGTCTTGCACTAAAATCAGCAATTGACAACTGTCACCCTGTTTGCTAAACAAACGGAGTGTTTAGTGCATGCAGTGTGAACGTGGTTGTTGAGCAGTCTCACGTCTTGCACTAAAATCAGCAATTGACAACTGTCACCCTGTTTGCTAAACAAACGGAGTGTATAGTGCATGCAGTGTGAACGTGGTTGTTGAGCAGTCTCACGTCTTGCACTAAAATCAGCAATTGACAACTGTCTCTCTGTTTGCTAAACAAACGGAGTGTTTAGTGCATGCAGTGTGAACGTGGTTGTTGAGCAGTCTCACGTAATGCACTAAAATCAGCAATTGACAACTGTCTCCCTGTTTGCTAAACAAACGGAGTGTTTAGTGCATGCAGTGTGAACGTGGTTGTTGAGCAGTCTCACATCTTGCACTAAAATCAGCAATTGACAACTGTCACCCTGTTTGCTAAACAAACGGAGTTTTTAGTGCGTGCAGTGTGAACGTGGTTGTTGAGCAGTCTCGCGTCTTGCACTAAAATCAGCAATTGACAACTGTCACCCTGTTTGCTAAACAAACGGTGTGTTTAGTGCATGCAGTGTGAATGTGGTTGTTGAGCAGTCTCACGTCTTGCACTAAAATCAGCAATTGACAACTGTCTCCCTGTTTGCTAAACAAACGGAGTGTTTAGTGCATGCAGTGTGAACGTGGTTGTTGAGCAGTCTCACGTCTTGCACTAAAATCAGCAATTGACAACTGTCACCCTGTTTGCTAAACAAACGGAGTGTTTAGTGCATGCAGTGTGAACGTGGTTGTTGAGCAGTCTCACGTCTTGCACTAAAATCAGCAATTGACAACTGTCTCCCTGTTTGCTAAACAAACGGAGTGTTTAGTGCATGCAGTGTGAACGTGGTTGTTGAGCAGTCTCACGTCTTGCACTAAAATCAGCAATTGACAACTGTTTCCCTGTTTGCTAAACAAACGGAGTGTTTAGTGCATGCAGTGTGAACGTGGTTGTTGAGCAGTCTCACGTCTTGCACTAAAATCAGCAACTGACAACTGTCACCCTGTTTGCTAAACAAACGGAGTGTTTAGTGCATGCAGTGTGAACGTGGTTGTTGAGCAGTCTCACGTCTTGCACTAAAATCAGCAATTGACAACTGTCACCCTGTTTGCTAAACAAACGGAGTGTTTAGTGCATGCAGTGTGAATGTGGTTGTTGAGCAGTCTCACGTCTTGCACTAAAATCAGCAATTGACAACTGTCACCCTGTTTGCTAAACAAACGGAGTGTTTAGTGCATGCAGTGTGAACATGGTTGTTGAGCAGTCTCACATCTTGCACTAAAATCAGCAATTGACAACTGTCACCCTGTTTGCTAAACAAACGGAGTGTTTAGTGCATGCAGTGTGAATGTGGTTGTTGAGCAGCCTCACGTCTTGCACTAAAATCAGCAATTGACAACTGTCACCCTGTTTGCTAAACAAACGGAGTGTTTAGTGCATGCAGTGTGAACGTGGTTGTTGAGCAGTCTCACGTCTTGCACTAAAATCAGCAATTGACAACTGTCACCCTGTTTGCTAAACAAACGGAGTGTTTAGTGCATGCAGTGTGAACGTGGTTGTTGAGCAGTCTCACGTCTTGCACTAAAATCAGCAATTGACAACTGTCTCCCTGTTTGCTAAACAAACGGAGTGTTTAGTGCATGCAGTGTGAACGTGGTTGTTGAGCAGTCTCACGACTTGCACTAAAATCAGCAATTGACAACTGTCTCCCTGTTTGCTAAACAAACGGAGTGTTTAGTGCATGCAGTGTGAACGTGGTTGTTGAGCAGTCTCACGTCTTGCACTAAAATCAGCAATTGACAACTGTCACCCTGTTTGCTAAACAAACGGAGAGTTTAGTGCATGCAGTGTGAACGTGGTTGTTGAGCAGTCTCACGTCTTGCACTAAAATCAGCAATTGACAACTGTCTCCCTGTTTGCTAAAGAAACGGAGTGTTTAGTGCATGCAGTGTGAACGTGGTTGTTGAGCAGTCTCACGTCTTGCACTAAAATCAGCAATTGACAACTGTCTCCCTGTTTGCTAAACAAACGGAGTGTTTAGTGCATGCAGTGTGAACGTGGTTGTTGAGCAGTCTCACGTCTTGCACTAAAATCAGCAATTGACAACTGTCACCATGTTTGCTAAACAAACGGAGTGTTTAGTGCATGCAGTGTGAACGTGGTTGTTGAGCAGTCTCACGTCTTGCACTAAAATCAGCAATTGACAACTGTCACCCTGTTTGCTAAACAAACGGAGTGTTTAGTGCATGCAGTGTGAACGTGGTTGTTGAGCAGTCTCACGTCTTGCACTAAAATCAGCAATTGACAACTGTCACCCAGTTTGCTAAACAAACGGAGTGTTTAGTGCATGCACTGTGAATGTGGTTGTTGAGCAGTCTCACGTCTTGCACTAAAATCAGCAATTGACAACTGTCACCCTGTATGCTAAACAAACGGAGTGTTTAGTGCATGCAGTGTGAACATGGTTGTTGAGCAGTCTCACGTCTTGCACTAAAATCAGCAATTGACAACTGTCACCCTGTTTGCTAAACAAACGGAGTGTTTAGTGCATGCAGTGTGAATGTGGTTGTTGAGCAGCCTCACGTCTTGCACTAAAATCAGCAATTGACAACTGTCACCCTGTTTGCTAAACAAACGGAGTGTTTAGTGCATGCAGTGTGAACGTGGTTGTTGAGCAGTCTCACGTCTTGCACTAAAATCAGCAATTGACAACTGTCACCCTGTTTGCTAAACAAACGGAGTGTTTAGTGCATGCAGTGTGAACGTGGTTGTTGAGCAGTCTCACGTCTTGCACTAAAATCAGCAATTGACAACTGTCTCCCTGTTTGCTAAACAAACGGAGTGTTTAGTGCATGCAGTGTGAACGTGGTTGTTGAGCAGTCTCACGTATTGCACTAAAATCAGCAATTGACAACTGTCTCACTGTTTGCTAAACAAACGGAGTGTTTAGTGCATGCAGTGTGAACGTGGTTGTTGAGCAGTCTCACATCTTGCACTAAAATCAGCAATTGACAACTGTCACCCTGTTTGCTAAACAAACGGAGTTTTTAGTGCGTGCAGTGTGAACGTGGTTGTTGAGCAGTCTCGCGTCTTGCACTAAAATCAGCAATTGACAACTGTCACCCTGTTTGCTAAACAAACGGTGTGTTTAGTGCATGCAGTGTGAATGTGGTTGTTGAGCAGCCTCACGTCTTGCACTAAAATCAGCAATTGACAACTGTCACCCTGTTTGCTAAACAAACGGAGTGTTTAGTGCATGCAGTGTGAACGTGGTTGTTGAGCAGTCTCACGTCTTGCACTAAAATCAGCAATTGACAACTGTCACCATGTTTGCTAAACAAACGGAGTGTTTAGTGCATGCAGTGTGAACGTGGTTGTTGAGCAGTCTCACGTCTTGCACTAAAATCAGCAATTGACAACTGTCACCCTGTTTGCTAAACAAACGGAGTGTTTAGTGCATGCAGTGTGAACGTGGTTGTTGAGCAGTCTCACGTCTTGCACTAAAATCAGCAATTGACAACTGTCACCCAGTTTGCTAAACAAACGGAGTGTTTAGTGCATGCACTGTGAATGTGGTTGTTGAGCAGTCTCACGTCTTGCACTAAAATCAGCAATTGACAACTGTCACCCTGTATGCTAAACAAACGGAGTGTTTAGTGCATGCAGTGTGAACATGGTTGTTGAGCAGTCTCACGTCTTGCACTAAAATCAGCAATTGACAACTGTCACCCTGTTTGCTAAACAAACGGAGTGTTTAGTGCATGCAGTGTGAATGTGGTTGTTGAGCAGCCTCACGTCTTGCACTAAAATCAGCAATTGACAACTGTCACCCTGTTTGCTAAACAAACGGAGTGTTTAGTGCATGCAGTGTGAACGTGGTTGTTGAGCAGTCTCACGTCTTGCACTAAAATCAGCAATTGACAACTGTCACCCTGTTTGCTAAACAAACGGAGTGTTTAGTGCATGCAGTGTGAACGTGGTTGTTGAGCAGTCTCACGTCTTGCACTAAAATCAGCAATTGACAACTGTCTCCCTGTTTGCTAAACAAACGGAGTGTTTAGTGCATGCAGTGTGAACGTGGTTGTTGAGCAGTCTCACGTATTGCACTAAAATCAGCAATTGACAACTGTCTCCCTGTTTGCTAAACAAACGGAGTGTTTAGTGCATGCAGTGTGAACGTGGTTGTTGAGCAGTCTCACATCTTGCACTAAAATCAGCAATTGACAACTGTCACCCTGTTTGCTAAACAAACGGAGTTTTTAGTGCGTGCAGTGTGAACGTGGTTGTTGAGCAGTGTCGCGTCTTGCACTAAAATCAGCAATTGACAACTGTCACCCTGTTTGCTAAACAAACGGTGTGTTTAGTGCATGCAGTGTGAATGTGGTTGTTGAGCAGCCTCACGTCTTGCACTAAAATCAGCAATTGACAACTGTCAGCCTGTTTGCTAAACAAACGGAGTGTTTAGTGCATGCAGTGTGAATGTGGTTGTTGAGCAGCCTCACGTCTTGCACTAAAATCAGCAATTGACAACTGTCTCTCTGTTTGCTAAACAAACGGAGTGTTTAGTGCATGCAGTGTGAACGTGGTTGTTGAGCAGTCTCACGTATTGCACTAAAATCAGCAATTGACAACTGTCTCCCTGTTTGCTAAACAAACGGAGTGTTTAGTGCATGCAGTGTGAACGTGGTTGTTGAGCAGTCTCACATCTTGCACTAAAATCAGCAATTGACAACTGTCACCCTGTTTGCTAAACAAACGGAGTTTTTAGTGCGTGCAGTGTGAACGTGGTTGTTGAGCAGTCTCGCGTCTTGCACTAAAATCAGCAATTGACAACTGTCACCCTGTTTGCTAAACAAACGGTGTGTTTAGTGCATGCAGTGTGAATGTGGTTGTTGAGCAGCCTCACGTCTTGCACTAAAATCAGCAATTGACAACTGTCACCCTGTTTGCTAAACAAACGGAGTGTTTAGTGCATGCAGTGTGAACGTGGTTGTTGAGCAGTCTCACGTCTTGCACTAAAATCAGCAATTGACAACTGTCACCCTGTTTGCTAAACAAACGGAGTGTTTAGTGCATGCAGTGTGAACGTGGTTGTTGAGCAGTCTCACGTCTTGCACTAAAATCAGCAATTGACAACTGTCTCCCTGTTTGCTAAACAAACGGAGTGTTTAGTGCATGCAGTGTGAACGTGGTTGTTGAGCAGTCTCACGTCTTGCACTAAAATCAGCAATTGACAACTGTTTCCCTGTTTGCTAAACAAACGGAGTGTTTAGTGCATGCAGTGTGAACGTGGTTGTTGAGCAGTCTCACGTCTTGCACTAAAATCAGCAACTGACAACTGTCACCCTGTTTGCTAAACAAACGGAGTGTTTAGTGCATGCAGTGTGAACGTGGTTGTTGAGCAGTCTCACGTCTTGCACTAAAATCAGCAATTGACAACTGTCACCCTGTTTGCTAAACAAACGGAGTGTTTAGTGCATGCAGTGTGAACGTGGTTGTTGAGCAGTCTCACGTCTTGCACTAAAATCAGCAATTGACAACTGTCACCCTGTTTGCTAAACAAACGGAGTGTTTAGTGCATGCAGTGTGAATGTGGTTGTTGAGCAGTCTCACGTCTTGCACTAAAATCAGCAATTGACAACTGTCACCCTGTTTGCTAAACAAACGGAGTGTTTAGTGCATGCAGTGTGAACATGGTTGTTGAGCAGTCTCACATCTTGCACTAAAATCAGCAATTGACAACTGTCACCCTGTTTGCTAAACAAACGGAGTGTTTAGTGCATGCAGTGTGAATGTGGTTGTTGAGCAGCCTCACGTCTTGCACTAAAATCAGCAATTGACAACTGTCACCCTGTTTGCTAAACAAACGGAGTGTTTAGTGCATGCAGTGTGAACGTGGTTGTTGAGCAGTCTCACGTCTTGCACTAAAATCAGCAATTGACAACTGTCACCCTGTTTGCTAAACAAACGGAGTGTTTAGTGCATGCAGTGTGAACGTGGTTGTTGAGCAGTCTCACGTCTTGCACTAAAATCAGCAATTGACAACTGTCTCCCTGTTTGCTAAACAAACGGAGTGTTTAGTGCATGCAGTGTGAACGTGGTTGTTGAGCAGTCTCACGACTTGCACTAAAATCAGCAATTGACAACTGTCTCCCTGTTTGCTAAACAAACGGAGTGTTTAGTGCATGCAGTGTGAACGTGGTTGTTGAGCAGTCTCACGTCTTGCACTAAAATCAGCAATTGACAACTGTCACCCTGTTTGCTAAACAAACGGAGTGTTTAGTGCATGCAGTGTGAACGTGGTTGTTGAGCAGTCTCACGTCTTGCACTAAAATCAGCAATTGACAACTGTCTCCCTGTTTGCTAAAGAAACGGAGTGTTTAGTGCATGCAGTGTGAACGTGGTTGTTGAGCAGTCTCACGTCTTGCACTAAAATCAGCAATTGACAACTGTCTCCCTGTTTGCTAAACAAACGGAGTGTTTAGTGCATGCAGTGTGAACGTGGTTGTTGAGCAGTCTCACGTCTTGCACTAAAATCAGCAATTGACAACTGTCACCATGTTTGCTAAACAAACGGATTGTTTAGTGCATGCAGTGTGAACGTGGTTGTTGAGCAGTCTCACGTCTTGCACTAAAATCAGCAATTGACAACTGTCACCATGTTTGCTAAACAAACGGAGTGTTTAGTGCATGCAGTGTGAACGTGGTTGTTGAGCAGTCTCACGTCTTGCACTAAAATCAGCAATTGACAACTGTCACCCTGTTTGCTAAACAAACGGAGTGTTTAGTGCATGCAGTGTGAACGTGGTTGTTGAGCAGTCTCACGTCTTGCACTAAAATCAGCAATTGACAACTGTCACCCAGTTTGCTAAACAAACGGAGTGTTTAGTGCATGCACTGTGAATGTGGTTGTTGAGCAGTCTCACGTCTTGCACTAAAATCAGCAATTGACAACTGTCACCCTGTATGCTAAACAAACGGAGTGTTTAGTGCATGCAGTGTGAACATGGTTGTTGAGCAGTCTCACGTCTTGCACTAAAATCAGCAATTGACAACTGTCACCCTGTTTGCTAAACAAACGGAGTGTTTAGTGCATGCAGTGTGAATGTGGTTGTTGAGCAGCCTCACGTCTTGCACTAAAATCAGCAATTGACAACTGTCACCCTGTTTGCTAAACAAACGGAGTGTTTAGTGCATGCAGTGTGAACGTGGTTGTTGAGCAGTCTCACGTCTTGCACTAAAATCAGCAATTGACAACTGTCACCCTGTTTGCTAAACAAACGGAGTGTTTAGTGCATGCAGTGTGAACGTGGTTGTTGAGCAGTCTCACGTCTTGCACTAAAATCAGCAATTGACAACTGTCTCCCTGTTTGCTAAACAAACGGAGTGTTTAGTGCATGCAGTGTGAACGTGGTTGTTGAGCAGTCTCACGTATTGCACTAAAATCAGCAATTGACAACTGTCTCCCTGTTTGCTAAACAAACGGAGTGTTTAGTGCATGCAGTGTGAACGTGGTTGTTGAGCAGTCTCACATCTTGCACTAAAATCAGCAATTGACAACTGTCACCCTGTTTGCTAAACAAACGGAGTTTTTAGTGCGTGCAGTGTGAACGTGGTTGTTGAGCAGTCTCGCGTCTTGCACTAAAATCAGCAATTGACAACTGTCACCCTGTTTGCTAAACAAACGGTGTGTTTAGTGCATGCAGTGTGAATGTGGTTGTTGAGCAGCCTCACGTCTTGCACTAAAATCAGCAATTGACAACTGTCAGCCTGTTTGCTAAACAAACGGAGTGTTTAGTGCATGCAGTGTGAATGTGGTTGTTGAGCAGCCTCACGTCTTGCACTAAAATCAGCAATTGACAACTGTCTCTCTGTTTGCTAAACAAACGGAGTGTTTAGTGCATGCAGTGTGAACGTGGTTGTTGAGCAGTCTCACGTATTGCACTAAAATCAGCAATTGACAACTGTCTCCCTGTTTGCTAAACAAACGGAGTGTTTAGTGCATGCAGTGTGAACGTGGTTGTTGAGCAGTCTCACATCTTGCACTAAAATCAGCAATTGACAACTGTCACCCTGTTTGCTAAACAAACGGAGTTTTTAGTGCGTGCAGTGTGAACGTGGTTGTTGAGCAGTCTCGCGTCTTGCACTAAAATCAGCAATTGACAACTGTCACCCTGTTTGCTAAACAAACGGTGTGTTTAGTGCATGCAGTGTGAATGTGGTTGTTGAGCAGCCTCACGTCTTGCACTAAAATCAGCAATTGACAACTGTCACCCTGTTTGCTAAACAAACGGAGTGTTTAGTGCATGCAGTGTGAACGTGGTTGTTGAGCAGTCTCACGTCTTGCACTAAAATCAGCAATTGACAACTGTCACCCTGTTTGCTAAACAAACGGAGTGTTTAGTGCATGCAGTGTGAACGTGGTTGTTGAGCAGTCTCACGTCTTGCACTAAAATCAGCAATTGACAACTGTCTCCCTGTTTGCTAAACAAACGGAGTGTTTAGTGCATGCAGTGTGAACGTGGTTGTTGAGCAGTCTCACGTCTTGCACTAAAATCAGCAATTGACAACTGTTTCCCTGTTTGCTAAACAAACGGAGTGTTTAGTGCATGCAGTGTGAACGTGGTTGTTGAGCAGTCTCACGTCTTGCACTAAAATCAGCAACTGACAACTGTCACCCTGTTTGCTAAACAAACGGAGTGTTTAGTGCATGCAGTGTGAACGTGGTTGTTGAGCAGTCTCACGTCTTGCACTAAAATCAGCAATTGACAACTGTCACCCTGTTTGCTAAACAAACGGAGTGTTTAGTGCATGCAGTGTGAACGTGGTTGTTGAGCAGTCTCACGTCTTGCACTAAAATCAGCAATTGACAACTGTCACCCTGTTTGCTAAACAAACGGAGTGTTTAGTGCATGCAGTGTGAATGTGGTTGTTGAGCAGTCTCACGTCTTGCACTAAAATCAGCAATTGACAACTGTCACCCTGTTTGCTAAACAAACGGAGTGTTTAGTGCATGCAGTGTGAACATGGTTGTTGAGCAGTCTCACATCTTGCACTAAAATCAGCAATTGACAACTGTCACCCTGTTTGCTAAACAAACGGAGTGTTTAGTGCATGCAGTGTGAATGTGGTTGTTGAGCAGCCTCACGTCTTGCACTAAAATCAGCAATTGACAACTGTCACCCTGTTTGCTAAACAAACGGAGTGTTTAGTGCATGCAGTGTGAACGTGGTTGTTGAGCAGTCTCACGTCTTGCACTAAAATCAGCAATTGACAACTGTCACCCTGTTTGCTAAACAAACGGAGTGTTTAGTGCATGCAGTGTGAACGTGGTTGTTGAGCAGTCTCACGTCTTGCACTAAAATCAGCAATTGACAACTGTCTCCCTGTTTGCTAAACAAACGGAGTGTTTAGTGCATGCAGTGTGAACGTGGTTGTTGAGCAGTCTCACGACTTGCACTAAAATCAGCAATTGACAACTGTCTCCCTGTTTGCTAAACAAACGGAGTGTTTAGTGCATGCAGTGTGAACGTGGTTGTTGAGCAGTCTCACGTCTTGCACTAAAATCAGCAATTGACAACTGTCACCCTGTTTGCTAAACAAACGGAGTGTTTAGTGCATGCAGTGTGAACGTGGTTGTTGAGCAGTCTCACGTCTTGCACTAAAATCAGCAATTGACAACTGTCTCCCTGTTTGCTAAAGAAACGGAGTGTTTAGTGCATGCAGTGTGAACGTGGTTGTTGAGCAGTCTCACGTCTTGCACTAAAATCAGCAATTGACAACTGTCTCCCTGTTTGCTAAACAAACGGAGTGTTTAGTGCATGCAGTGTGAACGTGGTTGTTGAGCAGTCTCACGTCTTGCACTAAAATCAGCAATTGACAACTGTCACCATGTTTGCTAAACAAACGGAGTGTTTAGTGCATGCAGTGTGAACGTGGTTGTTGAGCAGTCTCACGTCTTGCACTAAAATCAGCAATTGACAACTGTCACCCTGTTTGCTAAACAAACGGAGTGTTTAGTGCATGCAGTGTGAACGTGGTTGTTGAGCAGTCTCACGTCTTGCACTAAAATCAGCAATTGACAACTGTCACCCAGTTTGCTAAACAAACGGAGTGTTTAGTGCATGCACTGTGAATGTGGTTGTTGAGCAGTCTCACGTCTTGCACTAAAATCAGCAATTGACAACTGTCACCCTGTATGCTAAACAAACGGAGTGTTTAGTGCATGCAGTGTGAACATGGTTGTTGAGCAGTCTCACGTCTTGCACTAAAATCAGCAATTGACAACTGTCACCCTGTTTGCTAAACAAACGGTGTGTTTAGTGCATGCAGTGTGAATGTGGTTGTTGAGCAGCCTCACGTCTTGCACTAAAATCAGCAATTGACAACTGTCACCCTGTTTGCTAAACAAACGGAGTGTTTAGTGCATGCAGTGTGAACGTGGTTGTTGAGCAGTCTCACGTCTTGCACTAAAATCAGCAATTGACAACTGTCACCCTGTTTGCTAAACAAACGGAGTGTTTAGTGCATGCAGTGTGAACGTGGTTGTTGAGCAGTCTCACGTATTGCACTAAAATCAGCAATTGACAACTGTCTCCCTGTTTGCTAAACAAACGGAGTGTTTAGTGCATGCAGTGTGAACGTGGTTGTTGAGCAGTCTCACATCTTGCACTAAAATTAGCAATTGACAACTGTCACCCTGTTTGCTAAACAAACGGAGTTTTTAGTGCGTGCAGTGTGAACGTGGTTGTTGAGCAGTCTCGCGTCTTGCACTAAAATCAGCAATTGACAACTGTCACCCTGTTTGCTAAACAAACGGTGTGTTTAGTGCATGCAGTGTGAATGTGGTTGTTGAGCAGCCTCACGTCTTGCACTAAAATCAGCAATTGACAACTGTCACCCTGTTTGCTAAACAAACGGAGTGTTTAGTGCATGCAGTGTGAACGTGGTTGTTGAGCAGTCTCACGTCTTGCACTAAAATCAGCAATTGACAACTGTCACCCTGTTTGCTAAACAAACGGAGTGTTTAGTGCATGCAGTGTGAACGTGGTTGTTGAGCAGTCTCACGTCTTGCACTAAAATCAGCAATTGACAACTGTCTCCCTCTTTGCTAAACAAACGGAGTGTTTAGTGCATGCAGTGTGAACGTGGTTGTTGAGCAGTCTCACGTCTTGCACTAAAATCAGCAATTGACAACTGTTTCCCTGTTTGCTAAACAAACGGAGTGTTTAGTGCATGCAGTGTGAACGTGGTTGTTGAGCAGTCTCACGTCTTGCACTAAAATCAGCAATTGACAACTGTCACCCTGTTTGCTAAACAAACGGAGTGTTTAGTGCATGCAGTGTGAACGTGGTTGTTGAGCAGTCTCACGTCTTGCACTAAAATCAGCAATTGACAACTGTCACCCTGTTTGCTAAACAAACGGAGTGTTTAGTGCATGCAGTGTGAACGTGGTTGTTGAGCAGTCTCACGTCTTGCACTAAAATCAGCAATTGACAACTGTCACCCTGTTTGCTAAACAAACGGAGTGTTTAGTGCATGCAGTGTGAATGTGGTTGTTGAGCAGTCTCACGTCTTGCACTAAAATCAGCAATTGACAACTGTCACCCTGTTTGCTAAACAAACGGAGTGTTTAGTGCATGCAGTGTGAACATGGTTGTTGAGCAGTCTCACGACTTGCACTAAAATCAGCAATTGACAACTGTCACCCTGTTTGCTAAACAAACGGAGTGTTTAGTGCATGCAGTGTGAATGTGGTTGTTGAGCAGCCTCACGTCTTGCACTAAAATCAGCAATTGACAACTGTCTCCCTGTTTGCTAAACAAACGGAGTGTTTAGTGCATGCATTGTGAACGTGGTTGTTGAGCAGTCTCACGTCTTGCACTAAAATCAGCAATTGACAACTGTCACCCTGTTTGCTAAACAAACGGAGTGTTTAGTGCATGCAGTGTGAACGTGGTTGTTGAGCAGTCTCACGTCTTGCACTAAAATCAGCAATTGACAACTGTCTCCCTGTTTGCTAAACAAACGGAGTGTTTAGTGCATGCAGTGTGAACGTGGTTGTTGAGCAGTCTCACGACTTGCACTAAAATCAGCAATTGACAACTGTCTCCCTGTTTGCTAAACAAACGGAGTGTTTAGTGCATGCAGTGTGAACGTGGTTGTTGAGCAGTCTCACGTCTTGCACTAAAATCAGCAATTGACAACTGTCACCCTGTTTGCTAAACAAACGGAGTTTTTAGTGCATGCAGTGTGAACGTGGTTGTTGAGCAGTCTCACGTCTTGCACTAAAATCAGCAATTGACAACTGTCACCCTGTTTGCTAAACAAACGGAGTGTTTAGTGCATACAGTGTGAACGTGGTTGTTGAGCAGTCTCACGTCTTGCACTAAAATCAGCAATTGACAACTGTCACCCTGTTTGCTAAACAAACGGAGTGTTTAGTGCATGCAGTGTGAACGTGGTTGTTGAGCAGTCTCACGTCTTGCACTAAAATCAGCATTTGACAACTGTCACCCTGTTTGCTAAACAAACGGAGTGTTTAGTGCATGCAGTGTGAAAGTGGTTGTTGAGCAGCCTCACGTCTTGCATTAAAATCAGCAATTGACAACTGTCACCCTGTTTGCTAAACAAACGGAGTGTTTAGTTCACGCAGTGTGAACGTGGTTGTTGAGCAGTCTCACGTCTGGCACTAAAATCAGCAATTGACAACTGTCTCCCTGTTTGCTAAACAAACGGAGTGTTTAGTGCATGCAGTGTGAACGTGGTTGTTGAGCAGTCTCACGTCTTGCACTAAAATCAGCAATTGACAACTGACACCCTGTTTGCTAAACAAACGGAGTGTTTAGTGCATGCAGTGTGAACGTGGTTGTTGAGCAGCCTCACGTCTTGCACTAAAATCAGCAATTGACAACTGTCACCCTGTTTGCTAAACAAACGGAGTGTTTAGTGCATGCAGTGTGAACGTGGTTGCTGAGCAGTCTCACGTCTTGCACTAAAATCAGCAATTGACAACTGTCACCCTGTTTGCTAAACAAACGGAGTGTTTAGTGCACACAGTGTGAACGTGGTTGTTAAGCAGTCTCACGTCTTGCACTAAAATCAGCAATTGACAACTGTCACCCTGTTTGCTAAACAAACGGAGTGTTTAGTGCATGCAGTGTGAACGTGGTTGTTGAGCAGTCTCACGTCTTGCACTAAAATCAGCAATTGACAACTGTCACCCTGTTTGCTAAACAAACGGAGTGTTTAGTGCATGCAGTGTGAACGTGGTTGTTGAGCAGTCTCACGTCTTGCTCTAAAATCAGCAATTGACAACTGTCACCCTGTTTGCTAAACAAACGGAGTGTTTAGTGCATGCAGTGTGAACGTGGTTGTTGAGCAGTCTCACGTCTTGCACTAAAATCAGCAATTGACAACTGTCACCCTGTTTGCTAAACAAACGGAGTGTTTAGTGCATGCAGTGTGAACGTGGTTGTTGAGCAGTCTCACGTCTTGCACTAAAATCAGCAATTGACAACTGTCACCCTGTTTGCTAAACAAACGGAGTGTTTAGTGGCCGCAGTGTGAACGTGGTTGTTGAGCAGTCTCACGTCTTGCACTAAAATCAGCAATTGACAACTGTCACCCTGTTTGCTAAACAAACAGAGTGTTTAGTGCATGCAGTGTGAATGTGGTTGTTGAGCAGCCTCACGTCTTGCACTAAAATCAGCAATTGACAACTGTCACCCTGTTTGCTAAACAAACGGAGTGTTTAGTGCATGCAGTGTGAACGTGGTTGTTGAGCAGTCTCACGTCTTGCACTACAATCAGCAATTGACAACTGTCACCCTGTTTGCTAAACAAACGGAGTGTTTAGTGCATGCAGTGTGAACGTGGTTGTTGAGCAGTCTCACGTCTTGCACTAAAATCAGCAATTGACAACTGTCACTCTGTTTGCTAAACAAACGGAGTGTTTAGTGCATGCAGTGTGAACGTGGTTGTTGAGCAGTCTCACGTCTTGCACTAAAATCAGCAATTGACAACTGTCACCCTGTTTGCTAAACAAACGGAGTGTTTAGTGCATGCAGTGTGAATGTGGTTGTTGAGCAGTCTCACGTCTTGCACTAAAATCAGCAATTGACAACTGTCACCCTGTTTGCTAAACAAGCGGAGTGTTTAGTGCATGCAGTGTGAACATGGTTGTTGAGCAGTCTCACGACTTGCACTAAAATCAGCAATTGACAACTGTCACCCTGTTTGCTAAACAAACGGAGTGTTTAGTGCATGCAGTGTGAACGTGGTTGTTGAGCAGTCTCACGTCTTGCACTAAAATCAGCAATTGACAACTGTCACCCTGTATGCTAAACAAACGGAGTTTTTAGTGCATGCAGTGTGAACGTGGTTGTTGAGCAGTCTCACGTCTTGCACTAAAATCAGCAATTGACAACTGTCACCCTGTTTGCTAAACAAACGGAGTGTTTAGTGCATGCAGTGTGAACGTGGTTGTTGAGTAGTCTCACGTCTTGCACTAAAATCAGCAATTGACAACTGTCACCCTGTTTGCTAAACAAACGGAGTGTTTAGTGCATGCAGTGTGAACGTGGTTGTTGAGCAGTCTCACGTCTTGCACTAAAATCAGCAATTGACAACTGTCACCCTGTTTGCTAAACAAACGGAGTGTTTAGTGCATGCAGTGTGAACGTGGTTGTTGAGCAGTCTCACGTCTTGCACTAAAATCAGCAATTGACAACTGTCACCCTGTTTGCTAAACAAACGGAGTGTTTAGTGCATGCAGTGTGAAAGTGGTTGTTGAGCAGCCTCACGTCTTGCACTAACATCAGCAATTGACAACTGTCACCCTGTTTGCTAAACAAACGGAGTGTTTAGTTCACGCAGTGTGAACGTGGTTGTTGAGCAGTCTCACGTCTTGCACTAAAATCAGCAATTGACAACTGTCTCCCTGTTTGCTAAACAAACGGAGTCTTTAGTGCATGCAGTGTGAACGTGGTTTTTGAGCAGTCTCACGTCTTGCACTAAAATCAGCAATTGACAACTGTCACCCTGTTTGCTAAACAAACGGAGTGTTTAGTGCATGCAGTTTGAACGTGGTTGTTGAGCAGTCTCACGTCTTGCACTAAAATCAGCAATTGACAACTGTCACCCTGTTTGCTAAACAAACGGAGTGTTTAGTGCATGCAGTGTGAACGTGGTTGTTGAGCAGTCTCACGTCTTGCACTAAAATCAGCAATTGACAACTGTCACCCTGTTTGCTAAACAAACGGAGTGTTTAGTGCATGCAGTGTGAATGTGGTTGTTGAGCAGCCTCATGTCTAGCACTAAAATCAGCAATTCACAACTGTCACCCTGTTTGCTAAACAAACGGAGTGTTTAGTGCATGCAGTGTGAACGTGGTTGTTGAGCAGTCTCACGTCTTGCACTAAAATCAGCAATTGACAACTGTCACCCTGTTTGCTAAACAAACGGAGTGTTTAGTGCATGCAGTGTGAACGTGGTTGTTGAGCAGTCTCACGTCTTGCACTAAAATCAGCAATTGACAACTGTCACCCTGTTTGCTAAACAAACGGAGTGTTTAGTGCATGCAGTGTGAATGTGGTTGTTGAGCAGTCTCACGTCTTGCACTAAAATCAGCAATTGACAACTGTCACTCTGTTTGCTAAACAAACGGAGTGTTTAGTGCATGCAGTGTGAACGTGGTTGTTGAGCAGTCTCACGTCTTGCACTAAAATCAGCAATTGACAACTGTCTCCCTGTTTGCTAAACAAACGGAGTGTTTAGTGCATGCAGTGTGAACGTGGTTTTTGAGCAGTCTCACGTCTTGCACTAAAATCAGCAATTGACAACTGTCACACTGTTTGCTAAACAAACGGAGTGTTTAGTGCATGCAGTGTGAACGTGGTTGTTGAGCAGTCTCACGTCTTGCACTAAAATCAGCAATTGACAACTGTCACCCTGTTTGCTAAACAAACGGAGTGTTTAGTGCATGCAGTGTGAACGTGGTTGTTGAGCAGTCTCACGTCTTGCACTAAAATCAGCAATTGACAACTGTCACCCAGTTTGCTAAACAAACGGAGTGTTTAGTGCATGCAGTGTGAACATGGTTGTTGAGCAGTCTCACGTCTTGCACTAAAATCAGCAATTGACAACTGTCACCCTGTATGCTAAACAAACGGAGTGTTTAGTGCATGCAGTGTGAACATGGTTGTTGAGCAGTCTCACGTCTTGCACTAAAATCAGCAATTGACAACTGTCACCCTGTTTGCTAAACAAACGGAGTGTTTAGTGCATGCAGTGTGAATGTGGTTGTTGAGCAGCCTCACGTCTTGCACTAAAATCAGCAATTGACAACTGTCACCCTGTTTGCTAAACAAACGGAGTGTTTAGTGCATGCAGTGTGAACGTGGTTGTTGAGCAGTCTCACGTCTTGCACTAAAATCAGCAATTGACAACTGTCACCCTGTTTGCTAAACAAACGGAATGTTTAGTGCATGCAGTGTGAACGTGGTTGTTGAGCAGTCTCACGTCTTGCACTAAAATCAGCAATTGACAACTGTCTCCCTGTTTGCTAAACAAACGGAGTGTTTAGTGCATGCAGTGTGAACGTGGTTGTTGAGCAGTCTCACGTATTGCACTAAAATCAGCAATTGACAACTGTCTCCCTGTTTGCTAAACAAACGGAGTGTTTAGTGCATGCAGTGTGAACGTGGTTGTTGAGCAGTCTCACATCTTGCACTAAAATCAGCAATTGACAACTGTCACCCTGTTTGCTAAACAAACGGAGTTTTTAGTGCGTGCAGTGTGAACGTGGTTGTTGAGCAGTCTCACGTCTTGCACTAAAATCAGCAATTGACAACTGTCACCCTGTTTGCTAAACAAACGGTGTGTTTAGTGCATGCAGTGTGAATGTTGTTGTTGAGCAGCCTCACGTCTTGCACTAAAATCAGCAATTGACAACTGTCACCCTGTTTGCTAAACAAACGGAGTGTTTAGTGCATGCAATGTGAACGTGGTTGTTGAGCAGTCTCACGTCTTGCACTAAAATCAGCAATTGACAACTGTCACCCTGTTTGCTAAACAAACGGAGTGTTTAGTGCATGCAGTGTGAACGTGGTTGTTGAGCAGTCTCACGTCTTGCACTAAAATCAGCAATTGACAACTGTCTCCCTGTTTGCTAAACAAACGGAGTGTTTAGTGCATGCAGTGTGAACGTGGTTGTTGAGCAGTCTCACGTCTTGCACTAAAATCAGCAATTGACAACTGTTTCCCTGTTTGCTAAACAAACGGAGTGTTTAGTGCATGCAGTGTGAACGTGGTTGTTGAGCAGTCTCACGTCTTGCACTAAAATCAGCAATTGACAACTGTCACCCTGTTTGCTAAACAAACGGAGTGTTTAGTGCATGCAGTGTGAACGTGGTTGTTGAGCAGTCTCACGTCTTGCACTAAAATCAGCAATTGACAACTGTCACCCTGTTTGCAAAACAAACGGAGTGTTTAGTGCATGCAGTGTGAATGTGGTTGTTGAGCAGCCTCACGTCTTGCACTAAAATCAGCAATTGACAACTGTCACCCTGTTTGCTAAACAAACGGAGTGTTTAGTGCATGCAGTGTGAACGTGGTTGTTGAGCAGTCTCACGTCTTGCACTAAAATCAGCAATTGACAACTGTCACCCTGTTTGCTAAACAAACGGAGTGTTTAGTGCATGCAGTGTGAACGTGGTTGTTGAGCAGTCTCACGTCTTGCACTAAAATCAGCAATTGACAACTGTCTCCCTGTTTGCTAAACAAACGGAGTGTTTAGTGCATGCAGTGTGAACGTGGTTGTTGAGCAGTCTCACGACTTGCACTAAAATCAGCAATTGACAACTGTCTCTTTGTTTGCTTAACAAACGGAGTGTTTAGTGCATGCAGTGTGAACGTGGTTGTTGAGCAGTCTCACGTCTTGCACTAAAATCAGCAATTGACAACTGTCACCCTGTTTGCTAAACAAACGGAGTGTTTAGTGCATGCAGTGTGAACGTGGTTGTTGAGCAGTCTCACGTCTTGCACTAAAATCAGCAATTGACAACTGTCTCCCTGTTTGCTAAACAAACGGAGTGTTTAGTGCATGCAGTGTGAACGTGGTTGTTGAGCAGTCTCACGTCTTGCACTAAAATCAGCAATTGACAACTGTCTCCCTGTTTGCTAAACAAACGGAGTGTTTAGTGCATGCAGTGTGAACGTGGTTGTTGAGCAGTCTCACGTCTTGCACTAAAATCAGCAATTGACAACTGTCACCCTGTTTGCTAAACAAACGGAGTGTTTAGTGCATGCAGTGTGAACGTGGTTGTTGAGCAGTCTCACGTCTTGCACTAAAATCAGCAATTGACAACTGTCACCCTGTTTGCTAAACAAACGGAGTGTTTAGTGCATGCAGTGTGAACGTGGTTGTTGAGCAGTCTCACGTCTTGCACTAAAATCAGCAATTGACAACTGTCACCCAGTTTGCTAAACAAACGGAGTGTTTAGTGCATGCAGTGTGAATGTGGTTGTTGAGCAGTCTCACGTCTTGCACTAAAATCAGCAATTGACAACTGTCACCCTGTATGCTAAACAAACGGAGTGTTTAGTGCATGCAGTGTGAACATGGTTGTTGAGCAGTCTCACGTCTTGCACTAAAATCAGCAATTGACAACTGTCACCCTGTTTGCTAAACAAACGGAGTGTTTAGTGCATGCAGTGTGAATGTGGTTGTTGAGCAGCCTCACGTCTTGCACTAAAATCAGCAATTGACAACTGTCACCCTGTTTGCTAAACAAACGGAGTGTTTAGTGCATGCAGTGTGAACGTGGTTGTTGAGCAGTCTCACGTCTTGCACTAAAATCAGCAATTGACAACTGTCACCCTGTTTGCTAAACAAACGGAGTGTTTAGTGCATGCAGTGTGAACGTGGTTGTTGAGCAGTCTCACGTCTTGCACTAAAATCAGCAATTGACAACTGTCTCCCTGTTTGCTAAACAAACGGAGTGTTTAGTGCATGCAGTGTGAACGTGGTTGTTGAGCAGTCTCACGTATTGCACTAAAATCAGCAATTGACAACTGTCTCCCTGTTTGCTAAACAAACGGAGTGTTTAGTGCATGCAGTGTGAACGTGGTTGTTGAGCAGTCTCACATCTTGCACTAAAATCAGCAATTGACAACTGTCACCCTGTTTGCTAAACAAACGGAGTTTTTAGTGCGTGCAGTGTGAACGTGGTTGTTGAGCAGTCTCGCGTCTTGCACTAAAATCAGCAATTGACAACTGTCACCCTGTTTGCTAAACAAACGGTGTGTTTAGTGCATGCAGTGTGAATGTGGTTGTTGAGCAGCCTCACGTCTTGCACTAAAATCAGCAATTGACAACTGTCACCCTGTTTGCTAAACAAACGGAGTGTTTAGTGCATGCAGTGTGAACGTGGTTGTTGAGCAGTCTCACGTCTTGCACTAAAATCAGCAATTGACAACTGTCACCCTGTTTGCTAAACAAACGGAGTGTTTAGTGCATGCAGTGTGAACGTGGTTGTTGAGCAGTCTCACGTCTTGCACTAAAATCAGCAATTGACAACTGTCTCCCTGTTTGCTAAACAAACGGAGTTTTTAGTGCATGCAGTGTGAACGTGGTTGTTGAGCAGTCTCACGTCTTGCACTAAAATCAGCAATTGACAACTGTTTCCCTGTTTGCTAAACAAACGGAGTGTTTAGTGCATGCAGTGTGAACGTGGTTGTTGAGCAGTCTCACGTCTTGCACTAAAATCAGCAATTGACAACTGTCACCCTGTTTGCTAAACAAACGGAGTGTTTAGTGCATGCAGTGTGAACGTGGTTGTTGAGCAGTCTCACGTCTTGCACTAAAATCAGCAATTGACAACTGTCACCCTGTTTGCTAAACAAACGGAGTGTTTAGTGCATGCAGTGTGAACGTGGTTGTTGAGCAGTCTCACGTCTTGCACTAAAATCAGCAATTGACAACTGTCACCCTGTTTGCTAAACAAACGGAGTGTTTAGTGCATGCAGTGTGAATGTGGTTGTTGAGCAGTCTCACGTCTTGCACTAAAATCAGCAATTGACAACTGTCACCCTGTTTGCTAAACAAACGGAGTGTTTAGTGCATGCAGTGTGAACATGGTTGTTGAGCAGTCTCACGACTTGCACTAAAATCAGCAATTGACAACTGTCACCCTGTTTGCTAAACAAACGGAGTGTTTAGTACATGCAGTGTGAATGTGGTTGTTGAGCAGCCTCACGTCTTGCACTAAAATCAGCAATTGACAACTGTCTCCCTGTTTGCTAAACAAACGGAGTGTTTAGTGCATGCAGTGTGAACGTGGTTGTTGAGCAGTCTCACGTCTTGCACTAAAATCAGCAAATGACAACTGTCACCCTGTTTGCTAAACAAACGGAGTGTTTAGTGCATGCAGTGTGAACGTGGTTGTTGAGCAGTCTCACGTCTTGCACTAAAATCAGCAATTGACAACTGTCTCCCTGTTTGCTAAACAAACGGAGTGTTTAGTGCATGCAGTGTGAACGTGGTTGTTGAGCAGTCTCACGACTTGCACTAAAATCAGCAATTGACAACTGTCTCCCTGTTTGCTAAACAAACGGAGTGTTTAGTGCATGCAGTGTGAACGTGGTTGTTGAGCAGTCTCACGTCTTGCACTAAAATCAGCAATTGACAACTGTCACCCTGTTTGCTAAACAAACGGAGTTTTTAGTGCATGCAGTGTGAACGTGGTTGTTGAGCAGTCTCACGTCTTGCACTAAAATCAGCAATTGACAACTGTCACCCTGTTTGCTAAACAAACGGAGTGTTTAGTGCATACAGTGTGAACGTGGTTGTTGAGCAGTCTCACGTCTTGCACTAAAATCAGCAATTGACAACTGTCACCCTGTTTGCTAAACAAACGGAGTGTTTAGTGCATGCAGTGTGAACGTGGTTGTTGAGCAGTCTCACGTCTTGCACTAAAATCAGCATTTGACAACTGTCACCCTGTTTGCTAAACAAACGGAGTGTTTAGTGCATGCAGTGTGAAAGTGGTTGTTGAGCAGCCTCACGTCTTGCATTAAAATCAGCAATTGACAACTGTCACCCTGTTTGCTAAACAAACGGAGTGTTTAGTTCACGCAGTGTGAACGTGGTTGTTGAGCAGTCTCACGTCTGGCACTAAAATCAGCAATTGACAACTGTCTCCCTGTTTGCTAAACAAACGGAGTGTTTAGTGCATGCAGTGTGAACGTGGTTGTTGAGCAGTCTCACGTCTTGCACTAAAATCAGCAATTGACAACTGTCACCCTGTTTGCTAAACAAACGGAGTGTTTAGTGCATGCAGTTTGAACGTGGTTGTTGAGCAGTCTCACGTCTTGCACTAAAATCAGCAATTGACAACTGTCACCCTGTTTGCTAAACAAACGGAGTGTTTAGTGCATGCAGTGTGAACGTGGTTGTTGAGCAGTCTCACGTCTTGCACTAAAATCAGCTATTGACAACTGTCACCCTGTTTGCTAAACAAACGGAGTGTTTAGTGCATGCAGTGTGAATGTGGTTGTTGAGCAGCCTCACGTCTTGCACTAAAATCAGCAATTCACAACTGTCACCCTGTTTGCTAAACAAACGGAGTGTTTAGTGCATGCAGTGTGAACGTGGTTGTTGAGCAGTCTCACGTCTTGCACTAAAATCAGCAATTGACAACTGTCACCCTGTTTGCTAAACAAACGGAGTGTTTAGTGCATGCAGTGTGAACGTGGTTGTTGAGCAGTCTCACGTCTTGCACTAAAATCAGCAATTGACAACTGTCACCCTGTTTGCTAAACAAACGGAGTGTTTAGTGCATGCAGTGTGAACGTGGTTGTTGAGCAGTTTCACGTCTTGCACTAAAATCAGCAATTGACAACTGTCACCCTGTTTGCTAAACAAACGGAGTGTTTAGTGCATGCAGTGTGAACGTGGTTGTTGAGCAGTCTCACGTCTTGCACTAAAATCAGCAATTGACAACTGACACCCTGTTTGCTAAACAAACGGAGTGTTTAGTGCATGCAGTGTGAACGTGGTTGTTGAGCAGCCTCACGTCTTGCACTAAAATCAGCAATTGACAACTGTCACCCTGTTTGCTAAACAAACGGAGTGTTTAGTGCATGCAGTGTGAACGTGGTTGCTGAGCAGTCTCACGTCTTGCACTAAAATCAGCAATTGACAACTGTCACCCTGTTTGCTAAACAAACGGAGTGTTTAGTGCACACAGTGTGAACGTGGTTGTTAAGCAGTCTCACGTCTTGCACTAAAATCAGCAATTGACAACTGTCACCCTGTTTGCTAAACAAACGGAGTGTTTAGTGCATGCAGTGTGAACGTGGTTGTTGAGCAGTCTCACGTCTTGCACTAAAATCAGCAATTGACAACTGTCACCCTGTTTGCTAAACAAACGGAGTGTTTAGTGCATGCAGTGTGAACGTGGTTGTTGAGCAGTCTCACGTCTTGCTCTAAAATCAGCAATTGACAACTGTCACCCTGTTTGCTAAACAAACGGAGTGTTTAGTGCATGCAGTGTGAACGTGGTTGTTGAGCAGTCTCACGTCTTGCACTAAAATCAGCAATTGACAACTGTCACCCTGTTTGCTAAACAAACGGAGTGTTTAGTGCATGCAGTGTGAACGTGGTTGTTGAGCAGTCTCACGTCTTGCACTAAAATCAGCAATTGACAACTGTCACCCTGTTTGCTAAACAAACGGAGTGTTTAGTGGCCGCAGTGTGAGCGTGGTTGTTGAGCAGTCTCACGTCTTGCACTAAAATCAGCAATTGACAACTGTCACCCTGTTTGCTAAACAAACAGAGTGTTTAGTGCATGCAGTGTGAATGTGGTTGTTGAGCAGCCTCACGTCTTGCACTAAAATCAGCAATTGACAACTGTCACCCTGTTTGCTAAACAAACGGAGTGTTTAGTGCATGCAGTGTGAACGTGGTTGTTGAGCAGTCTCACGTCTTGCACTACAATCAGCAATTGACAACTGTCACCCTGTTTGCTAAACAAACGGAGTGTTTAGTGCATGCAGTGTGAACGTGGTTGTTGAGCAGTCTCACGTCTTGCACTAAAATCAGCAATTGACAACTGTCACTCTGTTTGCTAAACAAACGGAGTGTTTAGTGCATGCAGTGTGAACGTGGTTGTTGAGCAGTCTCACGTCTTGCACTAAAATCAGCAATTGACAACTGTCACCCTGTTTGCTAAACAAACGGAGTGTTTAGTGCATGCAGTGTGAATGTGGTTGTTGAGCAGTCTCACGTCTTGCACTAAAATCAGCAATTGACAACTGTCACCCTGTTTGCTAAACAAGCGGAGTGTTTAGTGCATGCAGTGTGAACATGGTTGTTGAGCAGTCTCACGACTTGCACTAAAATCAGCAATTGACAACTGTCACCCTGTTTGCTAAACAAACAGAGTGTTTAGTGCATGCAGTGTGAACGTGGTTGTTGAGCAGTCTCACGTCTTGCACTAAAATCAGCAATTGACAACTGTCACCCTGTTTGCTAAACAAACGGAGTTTTTAGTGCATGCAGTGTGAACGTGGTTGTTGAGCAGTCTCACGTCTTGCACTAAAATCAGCAATTGACAACTGTCACCCTGTTTGCTAAACAAACGGAGTGTTTAGTGCATGCAGTGTGAACGTGGTTGTTGAGCAGTCTCACGTCTTGCACTAAAATCCGCAATTGACAACTGTCACCCTGTTTGCTAAACAAACGGAGTGTTTAGTGCATGCAGTGTGAACGTGGTTGTTGAGCAGTCTCACGTCTTGCACTAAAATCAGCAATTGACAACTGTCACCCTGTTTGCTAAACAAACGGAGTGTTTAGTGCATGCAGTGTGAACGTGGTTGTTGAGCAGTCTCACGTCTTGCACTAAAATCAGCAATTGACAACTGTCACCCTGTTTGCTAAACAAACGGAGTGTTTAGTGCATGCAGTGTGAAAGTGGTTGTTGAGCAGCCTCACGTCTTGCACTAACATCAGCAATTGACAACTGTCACCCTGTTTGCTAAACAAACGGAGTGTTTAGTTCACGCAGTGTGAACGTGGTTGTAGAGCAGTCTCACGTCTTGCACTAAAATCAGCAATTGACAACTGTCTCCCTGTTTGCTAAACAAACGGAGTGTTTAGTGCATGCAGTGTGAACGTGGTTTTTGAGCAGTCTCACGTCTTGCACTAAAATCAGCAATTGACAACTGTCACCCTGTTTGCTAAACAAACGGAGTGTTTAGTGCATGCAGTTTGAACGTGGTTGTTGAGCAGTCTCACGTCTTGCACTAAAATCAGCAATTGACAACTGTCACCCTGTTTGCTAAACAAACGGAGTGTTTAGTGCATGCAGTGTGAACGTGGTTGTTGAGCATTCTCACGTCTTGCACTAAAATCAGCAATTGACAACTGTCACCCTGTTTGCTAAACAAACGGAGTGTTTAGTGCATGCAGTGTGAATGTGGTTGTTGAGCAGCCTCACGTCTTGCACTAAAATCAGCAATTCACAACTGTCACCCTGTTTGCTAAACAAACGGAGTGTTTAGTGCATGCAGTGTGAACGTGGTTGTTGAGCAGTCTCACGTCTTGCACTAAAATCAGCAATTGACAACTGTCACCCTGTTTGCTAAACAAACGGAGTGTTTAGTGCATGCAGTGTGAACGTGGTTGTTGAGCAGTCTCACGTCTTGCACTAAAATCAGCAATTGACAACTGTCACCCTGTTTGCTAAACAAACGGAGTGTTTAGTGCATGCAGTGTGAATGTGGTTGTTGAGCAGTCTCACGTCTTGCACTAAAATCAGCAATTGACAACTGTCACTCTGTTTGCTAAACAAACGGAGTGTTTAGTGCATGCAGTGTGAACGTGGTTGTTGAGCAGTCTCACGTCTTGCACTAAAATCAGCAATTGACAACTGTCTCCCTGTTTGCTAAACAAACGGAGTGTTTAGTGCATGCAGTGTGAACGTGGTTTTTGAGCAGTCTCACGTCTTGCACTAAAATCAGCAATTGACAACTGTCACCCTGTTTGCTAAACAAACGGAGTGTTTAGTGCATGCAGTTTGAACGTGGTTGTTGAGCAGTCTCACGTCTTGCACTAAAATCAGCAATTGACAACTGTCACCCTGTTTGCTAAACAAACGGAGTGTTTAGTGCATGCAGTGTGAACGTGGTTGTTGAGCAGTCTCACGTCTTGCACTAAAATCAGCAATTGACAACTGTCACCCTGTTTGCTAAACAAACGGAGTGTTTAGTGCATGCAGTGTGAATGTGGTTGTTGAGCAGCCTCACGTCTTGCACTAAAATCAGCAATTCACAACTGTCACCCTGTTTGCTAAACAAACGGAGTGTTTAGTGCATGCAGTGTGAACGTGGTTGTTGAGCAGTCTCACGTCTTGCACTAAAATCAGCAATTGACAACTGTCACCCTGTTTGCTAAACAAACGGAGTGTTTAGTGCATGCAGTGTGAACGTGGTTGTTGAGCAGTCTCACGTCTTGCACTAAAATCAGCAATTGACAACTGTCACCCTGTTTGCTAAACAAACGGAGTGTTTAGTGCATGCAGTGTGAATGTGGTTGTTGAGCAGTCTCACGTCTTGCACTAAAATCAGCAATTGACTACTGTCACCCTGTTTGCTAAACAAACGGAGTGTTTAGTGCATGCAGTGTGAATGTGGTTGTTGAGCAGTCTCACGTCTTGCACTAAAATCAGCAATTGACAACTGTCACCCTGTTTGCTAAACAAACGGAGTGTTTAGTGCATGCAGTGTGAACGTGGTTGTTGAGCAGTCTCACGTCTTGCACTAAAATCAGCAAATGACAACTGTCTCCCTGTTTGCTAAACAAACGGATAGTTTAGTGCATGCAGTGTGAACGTGGTTGTTGAGCAGTCTCACGTCTTGCACTAAAATCAGCAATTGACAACTGTCACCCTGTTTGCTAAACAAACGGTGTGTTTAGTGCATGCAGTGTGAACGTGGTTGTTGAGCAATTTCACGTCTTGCACTAAAATCAGCAATTGACAACTGTCACCCTGTTTGCTAAACAAACGGATTGTTTAGTGCATGCAGTGTGAACGTGGTTGTTGAGCAGTCTCACGTCTTGCACTAAAATCAGCAATTGACAACTGTCACCCTGTTTGCTAAACAAACGGAGTGTTTAGTGCATGCAGTGTGAACGTGGTTGTTGAGCAGCCTCACGTCTTGCACTAAAATCAGCAATTGACAACTGTCACCCTGTTTGCTAAACAAACGGAGTGTTTAGTGCATGCAGTGTGAACGTGGTTGTTGAGCAGTCTCACGTCTTGCACTAAAATCAGCAATTGACAACTGTCAGCCTGTTGGCTAAACAAACGGAGTGTTTAGTGCACACAGTGTGAACGTGGTTGTAGAGCAGTCTCACGTCTTGCACTAAAATCAGCAATTGACAACTGTCACCCTGTTTGCTAAACAAACGGAGTGTTTAGTGCATGCAGTGTGAACGTGGTTGTTGAGCAGTCTCACGTCTTGCACTAAAATCAGCAATTGACAACTGTCACCCTGTTTGCTAAACAAACGGAGTGTTTAGTGCATGCAGTGTGAACGTGGTTGTTGAGCAGTCTCACGTCTTGCACTAAAATCAGCAATTGACAACTGTCACCCTGTTTGCTAAACAAACGGAGTGTTTAGTGCATGCAGTGTGAACGTGGTTGTTGAGCAGTCTCACGTCTTGCACTAAAATCAGCAATTGACAACTGTCAACCTGTTTCCTAAACAAACGGAGTGTTTAGTGCATGCAGTGTGAACGTGGTTGTTGAGCAGTCTCACGTCTTGCACTAAAATCAGCAATTGACAACTGTCACCCTGTTTGCTAAACAAACGGAGTGTTTAGTGCATGCAGTGTGAACGTGGTTGTTGAGCAGTCTCACGTCTTGCACTAAAATCAGCAATTGACAACTGTCACCCTGTTTGCTAAACAAACGGAGTGTTTAGTGCATGCAGTGTGAACGTGGTTGTTGAGCAGTCTCACGTCTTGCACTAAAATCAGCAATTGACAACTGTCTCCCTGTTTGCTAAACAAACGGAGTGTTTAGTGCATGCAGTGTGAACGTGGTTGTTGAGCAGTCTCACGTCTTGCACTAAAATCAGCAATTGACAACTGTCACCCTGTTTGCTAAACAAACGGAGTGTTTAGTGCATGCAGTGTGAACGTGGTTGTTGAGCAGTCTCACGTCTTGCACTAAAATCAGCAATTGACAACTGTCACCCTGTTTGCTAAACAAACGGAGTGTTTAGTGCATGCAGTGTGAACGTGGTTGTTGAGCAGTCTCACGTCTTGCACTAAAATCAGCAATTGACAACTGTCACCCTGTTTGCTAAACAAACGGAGTGTTTAGTGGCCGCAGTGTGAATGTGGTTGTTGAGCAGCCTCACGTCTTGCACTAAAATCAGCAATTGACAACTGTCACCCTGTTTGCTAAACAAACGGAGTGTTTAGTGCATGCAGTGTGAACGTGGTTGTTGAGCAGTCTCACGTCTTGCACTAAAATCAGCAATTGACAACTGTCACCCAGTTTGCTAAACAAACGGAGTGTTTAGTGCATGCAGTGTGAACGTGGTTGTTGAGCAGTCTCACGTCTTGCACTAAAATCAGCAATTGACAACTGTCTCCCTGTTTGCTAAACAAACGGAGTGTTTAGTGCATGCAGTGTGAACGTGGTTGTTGAGCAGTCTCACGTCTTGCACTAAAATCAGCAATTGACAACTGTCTCCCTGTTTGCTAAACAAACGGAGTGTTTAGTGCATGCAGTGTGAACGTGGTTGTTGAGCAGTCTCACGTCTTGCACTAAAATCAGCAATTGACAACTGTCACCCTGTTTGCTAAACAAACGGAGTGTTTAGTGCATGCAGTGTGAACGTGGTTGTTGAGCAGTCTCACGTCTTGCACTAAAATCAGCAATTGACAACTGTCACCCTGTTTGCTAAACAAACGGAGTGTTTAGTGCATGCAGTGTGAATGTGGTTGTTGAGCAGTCTCACGTCTTGCACTAAAATCAGCAATTGACTACTGTCACCCTGTTTGCTAAACAAACGGAGTGTTTAGTGCATGCAGTGTGAATGTGGTTGTTGAGCAGTCTCACGTCTTGCACTAAAATCAGCAATTGACAACTGTCACCCTGTTTGCTAAACAAACGGAGTGTTTAGTGCATGCAGTGTGAACGTGGTTGTTGAGCAGTCTCACGTCTTGCACTAAAATCAGCAACTGACAACTGTCACCCTGTTTGCTAAACAAACGGAGTGTTTAGTGCATGCAGTGTGAACGTGGTTGTTGAGCAGTCTCACGTCTTGCACTAAAATCAGCAATTGACAACTGTCTCCCTGTTTGCTAAACAAAAGGAGTGTTTAGTGCATGCAGTGTGAACGTGGTTGTTGAGCAGTCTCACGTCTTGCACTAAAATCAGCAATTGACAACTGTCTCCCTGTTTGCTAAAGAAACGGAGTGTTTAGTGCATGCAGTGTGAACGTGGTTGTTGAGCAGTCTCACGTCTTGCACTAAAATCAGCAATTGACAACTGTCACCCTGTTTGCTAAACAAACTGAATGTTTAGTGCATGCAGTGTGAACGTGGTTGTTGAGCAGTCTCACGTCTTGCACTAAAATCAGCAATTGACAACTGTCACCCTGTTTGCTAAACAAACGGAGTGTTTAGTGCATGCAGTGTGAACGTGGTTGTTGAGCAGTCTCACGTCTTGCACTAAAATCAGCAATTGACAACTGTCACTCTGTTTGCTAAACAAACGGAGTGTTTAGTGCATGCAGTGTGAACATGGTTGTTGAGCAGTCTCACGTCTTGCACTAAAATCAGCAATTGACAACTGTCACCCTGTTTGCTAAACAAACGGAGTGTTTAGTGCATGCAGTGTGAATGTGGTTGTTGAGCAGCCTCACGTCTTGCACTAAAATCAGCAATTGACAACTGTCACCCTGTTTGCTAAACAAACGGAGTGTTTAGTGCATGCAGTGTGAACGTGGTTGTTGAGCAGTCTCACGTCTTGCACTAAAATCAGCAATTGACAACTGTCACCCTGTTTGCTAAACAAACGGAGTGCTTAGTGCATGCAGTGTGAACGTGGTTGTTGAGCAGTCTCACGTCTTGCACTAAAATCAGCAATTGACAACTGTCTCCCTGTTTGCTAAACAAACGGAGTGTTTAGTGCATGCAGTGTGAACGTGGTTGTTGAGCAGTCTCACGTCTTGCACTAAAATCAGCAATTGACAACTGTCTCCCTGTTTGCTAAACAAACGGAGTGTTTAGTGCATGCAGTGTGAACGTGGTTGTTGAGCAGTCTCACGTCTTGCACTAAAATCAGCAATTGACAACTGTCACCCTGTTTGCTAAACAAACGGAGTGTTTAGTGCATGCAGTGTGAACGTGGTTGTTGAGCAGTCTCACGTCTTGCACTAAAATCAGCAATTGACAACTGTCACCCTGTTTGCAAAACAAACGGAGTGTTTAGTGCATGCAGTGTGAACGTGGTTGTTGAGCAGTCTCACGTCTTGCACTAAAATCAGCAATTGACAACTGTCACCCTGTTTGCAAAACAAACGGAGTGTTTAGTGCATGCAGTGTGAACGTGGTTGTTGAGCAGTCTCACGTCTTGCACTAAAATCAGCAATTGACAACTGTCACCCTGTTTGCTAAACAAACGGAGTGTTTAGTGCACGCAGTGTGAACATGGTTGTTGAGCAGTCTCACGTCTTGCACTAAAATAAGCAATTGACAACTGTCACCCTGTTTGCTAAACAAACGGAGTGTTTAGTGCATGCAGTGTGAACGTGGTTGTTGAGCAGTCTCACGTCTTGCACTAAAATCAGCAATCGACAACTGTCACCCTGTTTGCTAAACAAACGGAGTGTTTAGTGCATGCAGTGTGAACGTGGTTGTTGAGCAGTCTCACGTCTTGCACTAAAATCAGCAATTGACAACTGTCACCCTGTTTGCTAAACAAACGGAGTGTTTAGTGCATGCAGTGTGAACGTGGTTGTTGAGCAGTCTCACGTCTTGCACTAAAATCAGCAATTGAAAACTGTCACCCTGTTTGCTAAACAAACGGAGTGTTTAGTTCACGCAGTGTGAAAGTGGTTGTTGAGCAGTCCCACGTCTTGCACTAAAATCAGCAATTGACAACTGTCTCCCTGTTTGCTAAACAAACGGAGTGTTTAGTGCATGCAGTGTGAACGTGGTTGTTGAGCAGTCTCACGTCTTGCACTAAAATCAGCAATTGACAACTGTCTCCCTGTTTGCTAAACAAAAGGAGTGTTTAGTGCATGCAGTGTGAACGTGGTTGTTGAGCAGTCTCACGTCTTGCACTAAAATCAGCAATTGAAAACTGTCTCCCTGTTTGCTAAAGAAACGGAGTGTTTAGTGCATGCAGTGTGAACGTGGTTGTTGAGCAGTCTCACGTCTTGCACTAAAATCAGCAATTGACAACTGTCACCCTGTTTGCTAAACAAACGGAATGTTTAGTGCATGCAGTGTGAACGTGGTTGTTGAGCAGTCTCACGTCTTGCACTAAAATCAGCAATTGACAACTGTCACCCTGTTTGCTAAACAAACGGAGTGTTTAGTGCATGCAGTGTGAACGTGGTTGTTGAGCAGTCTCACGTCTTGCACTAAAATCAGCAATTGACAACTGTCACCCTGTTTGCTAAACAAACGGAGTGTTTAGTGCATGCAGTGTGAACATGGTTGTTGAGCAGTCTCACGTCTTGCACTAAAATCAGCAATTGACAACTGTCACCCTGTTTGCTAAACAAACGGAGTGTTTAGTGCATGCAGTGTGAATGTGGTTGTTGAGCAGCCTCACGTCTTGCACTAAAATCAGCAATTGACAACTGTCACCCTGTTTGCTAAACAAACGGAGTGTTTAGTGCATGCAGTGTGAACGTGGTTGTTGAGCAGTCTCACGTCTTGCACTAAAATCAGCAATTGACAACTGTCACCCTGTTTGCTAAACAAACGGAGTGCTTAGTGCATGCAGTGTGAACGTGGTTGTTGAGCAGTCTCACGTCTTGCACTAAAATCAGCAATTGACAACTGTCTTCCTGTTTGCTAAACAAACGGAGTGTTTAGTGCATGCAGTGTGAACGTGGTTGTTGAGCAGTCTCACGTCTTGCACTAAAATCAGCAATTGACAACTGTCTCCCTGTTTGCTAAACAAACGGAGTGTTTAGTGCATGCAGTGTAAACGTGGTTGTTGAGCAGTCTCACGTCTTGCACTAAAATCAGCAATTGACAACTGTCACCCTGTTTGCTAAACAAACGGAGTGTTTAGTGCATGCAGTGTGAACGTGGTTGTTGAGCAGTCTCACGTCTTGCACTAAAATCAGCAATTGACAACTGTCACCCTGTTTGCTAAACAAACGGAGTGTTTAGTGCATGCAGTGTGAACGTGGTTGTTGAGCAGTCTCACGTCTTGCACTAAAATCAGCAATTGACAACTGTCACCCTGTTTGCTAAACAAACGGAGTGTTTAGTGCATGCAGTGTGAACGTGGTTGTTGAGCAGTCTCACGTCTTGCACTAAAATCAGCAATTGACAACTGTCACCCTGTTTGCTAAACAAACGGAGTGTTTAGTGCATGCAGTGTGAACGTGGTTGTTGAGCAGTCTCACGTCTTGCACTAAAATCAGCAATTGACAACTGTCACCCTGTTTGCTAAACAAACGGAGTGTTTAGTGCATGCAGTGTGAACGTGGTTGTTGAGCAGTCTCACGTCTTGCACTAAAATCAGCAATTGAAAACTGTCACCCTGTTTGCTAAACAAACGGAGTGTTTAGTTCACGCAGTGTGAAAGTGGTTGTTGAGCAGTCCCAAGTCTTGCACAAAAACAGCAATTGACAACTGTCTCCCTGTTTGCTAAACAAACGGAGTGTTTAGTGCATGCAGTGTGAACGTGGTTGTTGAGCAGTCTCACGTCTTGCACTAAAATCAGCAATTGACAACTGTCTCCCTGTTTGCTAAACAAACGGAGTGTTTAGTGCATGCAGTGTGAACGTGGTTGTTGAGCAGTCTCACGTCTTGCACTAAAATCAGCAATTGGCAACTGTCACCCTGTTTGCTAAACAAACGGAGTGTTTAGTGCACGCAGTGTGAACGTGGTTGTTGAGCAGTCTCACGTCTTGCACTAAAATTAGCAATTGACTACTGTCACCCTGTTTGCTAAACAAACGGAGTGTTTAGTGCATGCAGTGTGAACGTGGTTCTTGAGCAGTCTCACGTCTTGCATTAAAATCAGCAATTGACAACTGTCACCCTGTTTGCTAAACAAACGGAGTGTTTAGTGCACGCAGTGTGAACGTGGTTGTTGAGCAGTCTCACGTCTTGCACTAAAATCAGCAATTGACAACTGTCACCCTGTTTGCTAAACAAACGGAGTGTTTAGTGCATGCAGTGTGAACGTGGTTGTTGAGCAGTCTCACGTCTTGCACTAAAATCAGCAATTGACAACTGTCTCCCTGTTTGATAACAAACGGAGTGTTTAGTGCACGCAGTGTGAACGTGGTTGTTGAGCAGTTTCACGTCTTGCACTAAAATCAGCAATTGACAACTGTCACCCTGTTTGCTAAACAAACGGAGTGTTTAGTGCATGCAGTGTGAACGTGGTTGTTGAGCTGTCTCACGTCTTGCACTAAAATCAGCAATTGACAACTGTCACCCTGTTTGCTAAACAAACGGAGTGTTTAGTGCACGCAGTGTGAACGTGGTTGTTGAGCAGTCTCACGTCTTGCACTAAAATCAGCAATTGACAACTGTCACCCTGTTTGCTAAACAAACGGAGTGTTTAGTGCATGCAGTGTGAACGTGGTTGTTGAGCAGTCTCACGTCTTGCACTAAAATCAGCAATCGACAACTGTCACCCTGTTTGCTAAACAAACGGAGTGTTTAGTGCATGCAGTGTGAATGTGGTTGTTGAGCAGTCTCACGTCTTGCACTAAAATCAGCAATTGACAACTGTCTTCCTGTTTGCTAAACAAACGGAGTGTTTAGTGCATGCAGTGTGAACGTGGTTGTTGAGCAGTCTCACGCCTTGCACTAAAATCAGCAATTGACAACTGTCACCCTGTTTGCTAAACAAACGGAGTGTTTAGTTCACGCAGTGTGAACGTGGTTGTTTAGCAGTATCACATCTTGCACTAAAATCAGCAATTGACAACTGTCACCCTGTTTGCTAAACAAACGGAGTGTTTAGTGCATGCAGTGTGAATGTGGTTGTTGAGCAGTCTCACGTCTTGCACTAAAATCAGCAATTGACAACTGTCACCCTGTTTGCTAAACAAACGGATTGTTTAGTGCATGCAGTGTGAACGTGGTTGTTGAGCAGTCTCACGTCTTGCACTATAATCAGCAATTGACAACTGTCTCCCTTTTTTCTAAACAAACGGAGTGTTTAGTTCATGCAGTGTGAACGTGGTTGTTGAGCAGTCTCACGTCTTGCACTAAAATCAGCAATTGACAACTGTCACCCTGTTTGCTAAACAAACGGAGTGTTTAGTGCATGCAGTGTGAACGTGGTTGTTGAGCAGTCTCAGGTCTTGCACTAAAATCAGCAATTGACAACTGTCTCCCTGTTTGCTAAACAAACGGAGTGTTTAGTGCATGCAGTGTGAACGTGGTTGTTGAGCAGTCTCACGTCTTGCACTAAAATCAGCAATTGACAACTGTCTCCCTGTTTGCTAAACAAACGGAGTGTTTAGTGCATGCAGTGTGAACGTGGTTGTTGAGCAGTCTCACGTCTTGCACTAAAATCAGCAATTGACAGCTGTCTCCCTGTTTGCTAAACAAACGGAGTGTTTAGTGCATGCAGTGTGAACGTGGTTGTTGAGCAGTCTCACGTCTTGCACTAAAATCAGCAATTGACAACTGTCTCCCTGTTTGCTAAAGAAACGGAGTGTTTAGTGCATGCAGTGTGAACGTGGTTGTTGAGCAGTCTCACGTCTTGCACTAAAATCAGCAATTGACAACTGTCACCCTGTTTGCTAAACAAACGGAATGTTTAGTGCATGCAGTGTGAACGTGGTTGTTGAGCAGTCTCACGTCTTGCACTAAAATCAGCAATTGACAACTGTCACCCTGTTTGCTAAACAAACGGAGTGTTTAGTGCATGCAGTGTGAACGTGGTTGTTGAGCAGTCTCACGTCTTGCACTAAAATCAGGAATTGACAACTGTCACCCTGTTTGCTAAACAAACGGAGTGTTTAGTGCATGCAGTGTGAACATGGTTGTTGAGCAGTCTCACGTCTTGCACTAAAATCAGCAATTGACAACTGTCACCCTGTTTGCTAAACAAACGGAGTGTTTAGTGCATGCAGTGTGAATGTGGTTGTTGAGCAGCCTCACGTCTTGCACTAAAATCAGCAATTGACAACTGTCACCCTGTTTGCTAAACAAACGGAGTGTTTAGTGCATGCAGTGTGAACGTGGTTGTTGAGCAGTCTCACGTCTTGCACTAAAATCAGCAATTGACAACTGTCACCCTGTTTGCTAAACAAACGGAGTGTTTAGTGCATGCAGTGTGAACGTGGTTGTTGAGCAGTCTCACGTCTTGCACTAAAATCAGCAATTGACAACTGTCTCCCTGTTTGCTAAACCATCGGAGTGTTTAGTGCATGCAGTGTGAACGTGGTTGTTGAGCAGTCTCACGTCTTGCACTAAAATCAGCAATTGACAACTGTCTCCCTGTTTGCTAAACAAACGGAGTGTTTAGTGCATGCAGTGTGAACGTGGTTGTTGAGCAGTCTCACGTCTTGCACTAAAATCAGCAATTGACAACTGTCACCCTGTTTGCTAAACAAACGGAGTGTTTAGTGCATGCAGTGTGAACGTGGTTGTTGAGCAGTCTCACGTCTTGCACTAAAATCAGCAATTGACAACTGTCACCCTGTTTGCTAAACAAACGGAGTGTTTAGTGCATGCAGTGTGAACGTGGTTGTTGAGCAGTCTCACGTCTTGCACTAAAATCAGCAATTGACAACTGTCACCCTGTTTGCTAAACAAACGGAGTGTTTAGTGCATGCAGTGTGAACGTGGTTGTTGAGCAGTCTCACGTCTTGCACTAAAATCAGCAATTGACAACTGTCACCCTGTTTGCTAAACAAACGGAGTGTTTAGTGCACGCAGTGTGAACATGGTTGTTGAGCAGTCTCACGTCTTGCACTAAAATCAGCAATTGACAACTGTCACCCTGTTTGCTAAACAAACGGAGTGTTTAGTGCATGCAGTGTGAACGTGGTTGTTGAGCAGTCTCACGTCTTGCACTAAAATCAGCAATCGACAAATGTCACCCTGTTTGCTAAACAAACGGAGTATTTAGTGCATGCAGTGTGAACGTGGTTGTTGAGCAGTCTCACGTCTTGCACTAAAATCAGCAATTGACAACTGTCACCCTGTTTGCTAAACAAACGGAGTGTTTAGTGCATGCAGTGTGAACGTGGTTGTTGAGCAGTCTCACGTCTTGCACTAAAATCAGCAATTGAAAACTGTCACCCTGTTTGCTAAACAAACGGAGTGTTTAGTTCACGCAGTGTGAAAGTGGTTGTTGAGCAGTCTCACGTCTTGCACTAAAATCAGCAATTGACAACTGTCTCCCTGTTTGCTAAACAAACGGAGTGTTTAGTGCATGCAGTGTGAACGTGGTTGTTGAGCAGTCTCACGTCTTGCACTAAAATCAGCAATTGACAACTGTCTCCCTGTTTGCTAAACAAACGGAGTGTTTAGTGCATGCAGTGTGAACGTGGTTGTTGAGCAGTCTCACGTCTTGCACTAAAATCAGCAATTGGCAACTGTCACCCTGTTTGCTAAACAAACGGAGTGTTTAGTGCACGCAGTGTGAACGTGGTTGTTGAGCAGTCTCACGTCTTGCACTAAAATTAGCAATTGACTACTGTCACCCTGTTTGCTAAACAAACGGAGTGTTTAGTGCATGCAGTGTGAACGTGGTTGTTGAGCAGTCTCACGTCTTGCATTAAAATCAGCAATTGACAACTGTCACGCTGTTTGCTAAACAAACGGAGTGTTTAGTGCACGCAGTGTGAACGTGGTTGTTGAGCAGTCTCACGTCTTGCACTAAAATCAGCAATTGACAACTCTCACCCTGTTTGCTAAACAAACGGAGTGTTTAGTGCATGCAGTGTGAACGTGGTTGTTGAGCAGTCTCACGTCTTGCACTAAAATCAGCAATTGGCAACTGTAACCCTGTTTGCTAAACAAACGGAGTTTTTAGTGCACGCAGTGTGAACGTGGTTGTTGAGCAGTCTCACGTCTTGCACTAAAATTAGCAATTGACTACTGTCACCCTGTTTGCTAAACAAACGGAGTGTTTAGTGCATGCAGTGTGAACGTGGTTGTTGAGCAGTCTCACGTCTTGCATTAAAATCAGCAATTGACAACTGTCACCCTGTTTGCTAAACAAACGGAGTGTTTAGTGCACGCAGTGTGAACGTGGTTGTTGAGCAGTCTCACGTCTTGCACTAAAATCAGCAATTGACAACTGTCACCCTGTTTGCTAAACAAACGGAGTGTTTAGTGCATGCAGTGTGAACGTGGTTGTTGAGCAGTCTCACGTCTTGCACTAAAATCAGCAATTGACAACTGTCTCCCTGTTTGCTAAACAAACGGAGTGTTTAGTGCACGCAGTGTAAACGTGGTTGTTGAGCAGTTTCACGTCTTGCACTAAAATCAGCAATTGACAACTGTCACCCTGTTTGCTAAACAAACGGAGTGTTTAGTGCATGCAGTGTGAACGTGGTTGTTGAGCAGTCTCACGTCTTGCACTAAAATCAGCAATTGACAACTGTCACCCTGTTTGCTAAACAAACGGAGTGTTTAGTGCACGCAGTGTGAACGTGGTTGTTGAGCAGTTTCACGTCTTGCACTAAAATCAGCAATTGACAACTGTCACCCTGTTTGCTAAACAAACGGAGTGTTTAGTGCATGCAGTGTGAACGTGGTTGTTGAGCAGTCTCACGTCTTGCACTAAAATCAGCAATCGACAACTGTCACCCTGTTTGCTAAACAAACGGAGTGTTTAGTGCATGCAGTGTGAATGTGGTTGTTGAGCAGTCTCACGTCTTGCACTAAAATCAGCAATTGACAACTGTCACCCTGTTTGCTAAACAAACGGAGTGTTTAGTGCATGCAGTGTGAACGTGGTTGTTGAGCAGTCTCACGCCTTGCACTAAAATCAGCAATTGACAACTGTCACCCTGTTTGCTAAACAAACGGAGTGTTTAGTTCACGCAGTGTGAACGTGGTTGTTGAGCAGTCTCACGTCTTGCACTAAAATCAGCAATTGACAACTGTCTCCCTGTTTGCTAAACAAACGGAGTGTTTAGTGCATGCAGTGTGAACGTGGTTGTTGAGCAGTCTCACGTCTTGCACTAAAATCAGCAATTGACTACTGTCTCCCTGTTTGCTAAACAAACGGAGTGTTTAGTGCATGCAGTGTGAACGTGGTTGTTGAGCAGTCTCACGTCTTGCACTAAAATCAGCAATTGACAACTGTCACCCTGTTTGCTAAACAAACGGAGTGTTTAGTGCATGCAGTGTGAACGTGGTTGTTGAGCAGTCTCACGTCTTGCACTAAAATTAGCAATTGACAACTGTCACCCTGTTTGCTAAACAAACGGAGTGTTTAGTGCATGCAGTGTGAATGTGGTTGTTGAGCAGCCTCACGTCTTCCACTAAAATCAGCAATTGACAACTGTCACCCTGTTTGCTATACAAACGGAGTGTTTAGTGCATACAGTGTGAACGTGGTTGTTGAGCAGTCTCACGTCTTGCACTAAAATCAGCAATTGACAACTGTCACCCTGTTTGCTAAACAAACGGAGTGTTTAGTGCATGCAGTGTGAACGTGGTTGTTGAGCAGTCTCACGTCTTGCACTAAAATCAGCAATTGACAACTGTCACCCTGTTTGCTATACAAACGGAGTGTTTAGTGCATACAGTGTGAACGTGGTTGTTGAGCAGTCTCACGTCTTGCACTAAAATTAGCAATTGACAACTGTCACCCTGTTTGCTAAACAAACGGGGTGTTTCGTGCACGCATTGTGAACGTGGTTGTTGAGCAGTCTCACGTCTTGCACTAAAATCAGCAATTGACAACTGTCACCCTGTTTGCTAAACAAACGGAGTGTTTAGTGCATGCAGTGTGAACGTGGTTGTTGAGCAGTCTCACGTCTTGCACTAAAATCAGCAATTGACAACTGTCACCCTGTTTGCTAAACAAACGGAGTGTTTAGTGCATGCAGTGTGAACGTGGTTGTTGAGCAGTCTCACGTCTTGCACTAAAATCAGCAATTGACAACTGTCACCCTGTTTGCTAAACAAACGGAGTGTTTAGTGCATGCAGTGTGAACGTGGTTGTTGAGCAGTCTCACGTCTTGCACTAAAATCAGCAATTGACAACTGTCACCCTGTTTGCTAAACAAACGGATTGTTTAGTGCATGCAGTGTGAACGTGGTTGTTGAGCAGTCTCACGTCTTGCACTATAATCAGCAATTGACAACTGTCTCCCTTTTTTCTAAACAAACGGAGTGTTTAGTGCATGCAGTGTGAACGTGGTTGTTGAGCAGTCTCACGTCTTGCACTAAAATCAGCAATTGACAACTGTCTCCCTGTTTGCTAAACAAACGGAGTGTTTAGTGCACGCAGTGTGAACGTGGTTGTTGAGCAGTCTCACGTCTTGCACTAAAATTAAAATTGACTACTGTCACCCTGTTTGCTAAACAAACGGAGTGTTTAGTGCATGCAGTGTGAACGTGGTTGTTTAGCAGTCTCACGTCTTGCACTAAAATCAGCAATTGACAACTGTCACCCTGTTTGCTAAACAAACGGAGTGTTTAGTGCACGCAGTGTGAACGTGGTTGTTGAGCAGTTTCACGTCTTGCACTAAAATCAGCAATTGACAACTGTCACCCTGTTTGCTAAACAAACGGAGTGTTTAGTGCATGCAGTGTGAACGTGGTTGTTGAGCAGTCTCATGTCTTGCACTAAAATCAGCAATTGACAACTGTCTCCCTGTTTGCTAAACAAACGGAGTGTTTAGTGCACGCAGTGTGAACGTGGTTGTTGAGCAGTTTCACGTCTTGCACTAAAATCAGCAATTGACAACTGTCACCCTGTTTGCTAAACAAACGGAGTGTTTAGTGCATGCAGTGTGAACGTGGTTGTTGAGCAGTCTCACGTCTTGCACTAAAATCAGCAATTGACAACTGTCACCCTGTTTGCTAAACAAACGGAGTGTTTAGTGCACGCAGTGTGAACGTGGTTGTTGAGCAGTTTCACGTCTTGCACTAAAATCAGCAATTGACAACTGTCACCCTGTTTGCTAAACAAACGGAGTGTTTAGTGCATGCAGTGTGAACGTGGTTGTTGAGCAGTCTCACGTCTTGCACTAAAATCAGCAATTGACAACTGTCACCCTGTTTGCTAAACAAACGGAGTGTTTAGTGCACGCAGTGTGAACGTGGTTGTTGAGCAGTCTCACGTCTTGCACTAAAATCAGCAATTGACAACTGTCACCCTGTTTGCTAAACAAACGGAGTGTTTAGTGCACGCAGTGAGAACGTCGTTGTTGAGCAGTCTCACGTCTTGCACTAAAATCAGCAATTGACAACTGTCACCCTGTTTGCTAAACAAACGGAGTGTTTAGTGCATGCAGTGTGAACGTGGTTGTTGAGCAGTCTCACGTCTTGCACTAAAATCAGCAATTGACAACTGTCACCCTGTTTGCTAAACAAACGGAGTGTTTAGTGCATGCAGTGTGAACGTGGTTGTTGAGCAGTCTCACGTCTTGCACTAAAATCAGCAATTGACAACTGTCACCCTGTTTGCTAAACAAATGGAGTGTTTAGTGCATGCAGTGTGAACGTGGTTATTGAGCAGTCTCACGTCTTGCACTAAAATCAGCAATTGACAACTGTCACCCTGTTTGCTAAACAAACGGAGTGTTTAGTGCATGCAGTGTGAACGTGGTTGTTGAGCAGTCTCACGTCTTGCACTAAAATCAGCAATTGACAACTGTCACCCTGTTTGCTAAACAAACGGAGTGTTTAGTGCATGCAGTGTGAACGTGGTTGTTGAGCAGTCTCACGTCTTGCACTAAAATCAGCAATTGACAACTGTCACCCTGTTTGCTAAACAAACGGAGTGTTTAGTGCATGCAGTGTGAACGTGGTTGTTGAGCAGTCTCACGTCTTGCACTAAAATCAGCAATTGACAACTGTCACCCTGTTTGCTAAACAAACGGAGTGTTTAGTGCATGCAGTGTGAACGTGGTTGTTGAGCAGTCTCACGTCTTGCACTAAAATCAGCAATTGACAACTGTCTCCCTGTTTGCTAAACAAACGGAGTGTTTAGTGCATGCAGTGTGAACGTGGTTGTTGAGCAGTCTCACGTCTTGCACTAAAATCAGCAATTGACAACTGTCACCCTGTTTGCTAAACAAACGGAGTGTTTAGTGCATGCAGTGCGAACGTGGTTGTTGAGCAGTCTCACGTCTTGCACTAAAATCAGCAATTGACAACTGTCACCCTGTTTGCTAAACAAACGGAGTGTTTAGTGCATGCAGTGTGAACGTGGTTGTTGAGCAGTCTCACGTCTTGCACTAAAATCAGCAATTGACAACTGTCTCCCTGTTTGCTAAACAAACGGAGTGTTTAGTGCATGCAGTGTGAACGTGGTTGTTGAGCAGTCTCACGTCTTGCACTAAAATCAGCAATTGACTACTGTCTCCCTGTTTGCTAAACAAACGGAGTGTTTAGTGCATGCAGTGTGAACGTGGTTGTTGAGCAGTCTCACGTCTTGCACTAAAATCAGCAATTGACAACTGTCACCCTGTTTGCTAAACAAACGGAGTGTTTAGTGCATGCAGTGTGAACGTGGTTGTTGAGCAGTCTCACGTCTTGCACTAAAATCAGCAATTGACAACTGTCACCCTGTTTGCTAAACAAACGGAGTGTTTAGTGCATGCAGTGTGACCGTGGTTGTTGAGCAGTTTCACGTCTTGCACTAAAATCTGCAATTGACAACTGTCTCCCTTTTTTCTAAACAAACGGAGTGTTTAGTGCATGCACTGTGAACGTGGTTGTTGAGCAGTCTCACGTCTTGCACTAAAATCAGCAATTGACAACTGTCTCCCTGTTTGCTAAACAAACGGAGTGTTTAGTGCACGCAGTGTGAACGTGGTTGTTGAGCAGTTTCACGTCTTGCACTAAAATCAGCAATTGACAACTGTCACCCTGTTTGCTAAACAAACGGAGTGTTTAGTGCATGCAGTGTGAACGTGGTTGTTGAGCAGTCTCACGTCTTGCACTAAAATCAGCAATTGACAACTGTCACCCTGTTTGCTAAACAAACGGAGTGTTTAGTGCACGCAGTGTGAACGTGGTTGTTGAGCAGTTTCACGTCTTGCACTAAAATCAGCTATTGACAACTGTCACCCTGTTTGCTAAACAAACGGAGTGTTTAGTGCATGCAGTGTGAACGTGGTTGTTGAGCAGTCTCACGTCTTGCACTAAAATCAGCAATTGACAACTGTCACCCTGTTTGCTAAACAAACGGAGTGTTTAGTGCACGCAGTGTGAACGTGGTTGTTGAGCAGTCTCACGTCTTGCACTAAAATCAGCAATTGACAACTGTCACCCTGTTTGCTAAACAAACGGAGTGTTTAGTGCACGCAGTGTGAACGTGGTTGTTGAGCAGTCTCACGTCTTGCACTAAAATCAGCAATTGACAACTGTCACCCTGTTTGCTAAACAAACGGAGTGTTTAGTACACGCAGTGAGAACGTCGTTGTTGAGCAGTCTCACGTCTTGCACTAAAATCAGCAATTGACAACTGTCACCCTGTTTGCTAAACAAACGGAGTGTTTAGTGCATGCAGTGTGAACGTGGTTGTTGAGCAGTCTCACGTCTTGCACTAAAATCAGCAATTGACAACTGTCACCCTGTTTGCTAAACAAACGGAGTGTTTAGTGCATGCAGTGTGAACGTGGTTGTTGAGCAGTCTCACGTCTTGCACTAAAATCAGCAATTGACAACTGTCACCCTGTTTGCTAAACAAACGGAGTGTTTAGTGCATGCAGTGTGAACGTGGTTATTGAGCAGTCTCACGTCTTGCACTAAAATCAGCAATTGACAACTGTCACCCTGTTTGCTAAACAAACGGAGTGTTTAGTGCATGCAGTGTGAACGTGGTTGTTGAGCAGTCTCACGTCTTGCACTAAAATCAGCAATTGACAACTGTCACCCTGTTTGCTAAACAAACGGAGTGTTTAGTGCATGCAGTGTGAACGTGGTTGTTGAGCAGTCTCACGTCTTGCACTAAAATCAGCAATTGACAACTGTCACCCTGTTTGCTAAACAAACGGAGTGTTTAGTGCATGCAGTGTGAACGTGGTTGTTGAGCAGTCTCACGTCTTGCACTAAAATCAGCAATTGACAACTGTCACCCTGTTTGCTAAACAAACGGAGTGTTTAGTGCATGCAGTGTGAACGTGGTTGTTGAGCAGTCTCACGTCTTGCACTAAAATCAGCAATTGACAACTGTCTCCCTGTTTGCTAAACAAACGGAGTGTTTAGTGCATGCAGTGTGAACGTGGTTGTTGAGCAGTCTCACGTCTTGCACTAAAATCAGCAATTGACAACTGTCACCCTGTTTGCTAAACAAACGGAGTGTTTAGTGCATGCAGTGCGAACGTGGTTGTTGAGCAGTCTCACGTCTTGCACTAAAATCAGCAATTGACAACTGTCACCCTGTTTGCTAAACAAACGGAGTGTTTAGTGCATGCAGTGTGAACGTGGTTGTTGAGCAGTCTCACGTCTTGCACTAAAATCAGCAATTGACAACTGTCTCCCTGTTTGCTAAACAAACGGAGTGTTTAGTGCATGCAGTGTGAACGTGGTTGTTGAGCAGTCTCACGTCTTGCACTAAAATCAGCAATTGACTACTGTCTCCCTGTTTGCTAAACAAACGGAGTGTTTAGTGCATGCAGTGTGAACGTGGTTGTTGAGCAGTCTCACGTCTTGCACTAAAATCAGCAATTGACAACTGTCACCCTGTTTGCTAAACAAACGGAGTGTTTAGTGCATGCAGTGTGAACGTGGTTGTTGAGCAGTCTCACGTCTTGCACTAAAATCAGCAATTGACAACTGTCACCCTGTTTGCTAAACAAACGGAGTGTTTAGTGCATGCAGTGTGACCGTGGTTGTTGAGCAGTTTCACGTCTTGCACTAAAATCTGCAATTGACAACTGTCTCCCTTTTTTCTAAACAAACGGAGTGTTTAGTGCATGCAGTGTGAACGTGGTTGTTGAGCAGTCTCACGTCTTGCACTAAAATCAGCAATTGACAACTGTCTCCCTGTTTGCTAAACAAACGGAGTGTTTAGTGCATGCAGTGTGAACGTGGTTGTTGAGCAGTTTCACGTCTTGCACTAAAATCAGCAATTGACAACTGTCACCCTGTTTGCTAAACAAACGGAGTGTTTAGTGCATGCAGTGTGAACGTGGTTGTTGAGCAGTCTCACATCTTGCACTAAAATCAGCAATTGACAACTGTCACCCTGTTTGCTAAACAAACGGAGTGTTTAGTGCACGCAGTGTGAACGTGGTTGTTGAGCAGTTTCACGTCTTGCACTAAAATCAGCTATTGACAACTGTCACCCTGTTTGCTAAACAAACGGAGTGTTTAGTGCATGCAGTGTGAACGTGGTTGTTGAGCAGTCTCACGTCTTGCACTAAAATCAGCAATTGACAACTGTCACCCTGTTTGCTAAACAAACGGAGTGTTTAGTGCACGCAGTGTGAACGTGGTTGTTGAGCAGTCTCACGTCTTGCACTAAAATCAGCAATTGACAACTGTCACCCTGTTTGCTAAACAAACGGAGTGTTTAGTGCACGCAGTGAGAACGTCGTTGTTGAGCAGTCTCACGTCTTGCACTAAAATCAGCAATTGACTACTGTCACCCTGTTTGCTAAACAAACGGAGTGTTTAGTGCATGCAGTGTGAACGTGGTTGTTGAGCAGTCTCACGTCTTGCACTAAAATCAGCAATTGACAACTGTCACCCTGTTTGCTAAACAAACGGAGTGTTTAGTGCACGCAGTGTGAACGTGGTTGTTGAGCAGTCTCACGTCTTGCACTAAAATCAGCAATTGACAACTGTCACCCTGTTTGCTAAACAAACGGAGTGTTTAGTGCACGCAGTGAGAATGTCGTTGTTGAGCAGTCTCACGTCTTGCACTAAAATCAGCAATTGACAACTGTCACCCTGTTTGCTAAACAAACGGAGTGTTTAGTGCATGCAGTGTGAACGTGGTTGTTGAGCAGTCTCACGTCTTGCACTAAAATCAGCAATTGACAACTGTCACCCTGTTTGCTAAACAAACGGAGTGTTTAGTGCATGCAGTGTGAACGTGGTTGTTGAGCAGTCTCACGTCTTGCACTAAAATCAGCAATTGACAACTGTCACCCTGTTTGCTAAACAAACGGAGTGTTTAGTGCATGCAGTGTGAACGTGGTTATTGAGCAGTCTCACGTCTTGCACTAAAATCAGCAATTGACAACTGTCACCCTGTTTGCTAAACAAACGGAGTGTTTAGTGCATGCAGTGTGAACGTGGTTGTTGAGCAGTCTCACGTCTTGCACTAAAATCAGCAATTGACAACTGTCACCCGGTTTGCTAAACAAACGGAGTGTTTAGTGCATGCAGTGTGAACGTGGTTGTTGAGCAGTCTCACGTCTTGCACTAAAATCAGCAATTGACAACTGTCACCCTGTTTGCTAAACAAACGGAGTGTTTAGTGCATGCAGTGTGAACGTGGTTGTTGAGCAGTCTCACGTCTTGCACTAAAATCAGCAATTGACAACTGTCACCCTGTTTGCTAAACAAACGGAGTGTTTAGTGCATGCAGTGTGAACGTGGTTGTTGAGCAGTCTCACGTCTTGCACTAAAATCAGCAATTGACAACTGTCTCCCTGTTTGCTAAACAAACGGAGTGTTTAGTGCATGCAGTGTGAACGTGGTTGTTGAGCAGTCTCACGTCTTGCACTAAAATCAGCAATTGACAACTGTCACCCTGTTTGCTAAACAAACGGAGTGTTTAGTGCATGCAGTGCGAACGTGGTTGTTGAGCAGTCTCACGTCTTGCACTAAAATCAGCAATTGACAACTGTCACCCTGTTTGCTAAACAAACGGAGTGTTTAGTGCATGCAGTGTGAACGTGGTTGTTGAGCAGTCTCACGTCTTGCACTAAAATCAGCAATTGACAACTGTCTCCCTGTTTGCTAAACAAACGGAGTGTTTAGTGCATGCAGTGTGAACGTGGTTGTTGAGCAGTCTCACGTCTTGCACTAAAATCAGCAATTGACTACTGTCTCCCTGTTTGCTAAACAAACGGAGTGTTTAGTGCATGCAGTGTGAACGTGGTTGTTGAGCAGTCTCACGTCTTGCACTAAAATCAGCAATTGACAACTGTCACCCTGTTTGCTAAACAAACGGAGTGTTTAGTGCATGCAGTGTGAACGTGGTTGTTGAGCAGTCTCACGTCTTGCACTAAAATCAGCAATTGACAACTGTCACCCTGTTTGCTAAACAAACGGAGTGTTTAGTGCATGCAGTGTGACCGTGGTTGTTGAGCAGTTTCACGTCTTGCACTAAAATCTGCAATTGACAACTGTCTCCCTTTTTTCTAAACAAACGGAGTGTTTAGTGCATGCACTGTGAACGTGGTTGTTGAGCAGTCTCACGTCTTGCACTAAAATCAGCAATTGACAACTGTCTCCCTGTTTGCTAAACAAACGGAGTGTTTAGTGCACGCAGTGTGAACGTGGTTGTTGAGCAGTTTCACGTCTTGCACTAAAATCAGCAATTGACAACTGTCACCCTGTTTGCTAAACAAACGGAGTGTTTAGTGCATGCAGTGTGAACGTGGTTGTTGAGCAGTCTCACGTCTTGCACTAAAATCAGCAATTGACAACTGTCACCCTGTTTGCTAAACAAACGGAGTGTTTAGTGCACGCAGTGTGAACGTGGTTGTTGAGCAGTTTCACGTCTTGCACTAAAATCAGCTATTGACAACTGTCACCCTGTTTGCTAAACAAACGGAGTGTTTAGTGCATGCAGTGTGAACGTGGTTGTTGAGCAGTCTCACGTCTTGCACTAAAATCAGCAATTGACAACTGTCACCCTGTTTGCTAAACAAACGGAGTGTTTAGTGCACGCAGTGTGAACGTGGTTGTTGAGCAGTCTCACGTCTTGCACTAAAATCAGCAATTGACAACTGTCACCCTGTTTGCTAAACAAACGGAGTGTTTAGTGCACGCAGTGTGAACGTGGTTGTTGAGCAGTCTCACGTCTTGCACTAAAATCAGCAATTGACAACTGTCACCCTGTTTGCTAAACAAACGGAGTGTTTAGTACACGCAGTGAGAACGTCGTTGTTGAGCAGTCTCACGTCTTGCACTAAAATCAGCAATTGACAACTGTCACCCTGTTTGCTAAACAAACGGAGTGTTTAGTGCATGCAGTGTGAACGTGGTTGTTGAGCAGTCTCACGTCTTGCACTAAAATCAGCAATTGACAACTGTCACCCTGTTTGCTAAACAAACGGAGTGTTTAGTGCATGCAGTGTGAACGTGGTTGTTGAGCAGTCTCACGTCTTGCACTAAAATCAGCAATTGACAACTGTCACCCTGTTTGCTAAACAAACGGAGTGTTTAGTGCATGCAGTGTGAACGTGGTTATTGAGCAGTCTCACGTCTTGCACTAAAATCAGCAATTGACAACTGTCACCCTGTTTGCTAAACAAACGGAGTGTTTAGTGCATGCAGTGTGAACGTGGTTGTTGAGCAGTCTCACGTCTTGCACTAAAATCAGCAATTGACAACTGTCACCCTGTTTGCTAAACAAACGGAGTGTTTAGTGCATGCAGTGTGAACGTGGTTGTTGAGCAGTCTCACGTCTTGCACTAAAATCAGCAATTGACAACTGTCACCCTGTTTGCTAAACAAACGGAGTGTTTAGTGCATGCAGTGTGAACGTGGTTGTTGAGCAGTCTCACGTCTTGCACTAAAATCAGCAATTGACAACTGTCACCCTGTTTGCTAAACAAACGGAGTGTTTAGTGCATGCAGTGTGAACGTGGTTGTTGAGCAGTCTCACGTCTTGCACTAAAATCAGCAATTGACAACTGTCTCCCTGTTTGCTAAACAAACGGAGTGTTTAGTGCATGCAGTGTGAACGTGGTTGTTGAGCAGTCTCACGTCTTGCACTAAAATCAGCAATTGACAACTGTCACCCTGTTTGCTAAACAAACGGAGTGTTTAGTGCATGCAGTGCGAACGTGGTTGTTGAGCAGTCTCACGTCTTGCACTAAAATCAGCAATTGACAACTGTCACCCTGTTTGCTAAACAAACGGAGTGTTTAGTGCATGCAGTGTGAACGTGGTTGTTGAGCAGTCTCACGTCTTGCACTAAAATCAGCAATTGACAACTGTCTCCCTGTTTGCTAAACAAACGGAGTGTTTAGTGCATGCAGTGTGAACGTGGTTGTTGAGCAGTCTCACGTCTTGCACTAAAATCAGCAATTGACTACTGTCTCCCTGTTTGCTAAACAAACGGAGTGTTTAGTGCATGCAGTGTGAACGTGGTTGTTGAGCAGTCTCACGTCTTGCACTAAAATCAGCAATTGACAACTGTCACCCTGTTTGCTAAACAAACGGAGTGTTTAGTGCATGCAGTGTGAACGTGGTTGTTGAGCAGTCTCACGTCTTGCACTAAAATCAGCAATTGACAACTGTCACCCTGTTTGCTAAACAAACGGAGTGTTTAGTGCATGCAGTGTGACCGTGGTTGTTGAGCAGTTTCACGTCTTGCACTAAAATCTGCAATTGACAACTGTCTCCCTTTTTTCTAAACAAACGGAGTGTTTAGTGCATGCAGTGTGAACGTGGTTGTTGAGCAGTCTCACGTCTTGCACTAAAATCAGCAATTGACAACTGTCTCCCTGTTTGCTAAACAAACGGATTGTTTAGTGCATGCAGTGTGAACGTGGTTGTTGAGCAGTTTCACGTCTTGCACTAAAATCAGCAATTGACAACTGTCACCCTGTTTGCTAAACAAACGGAGTGTTTAGTGCATGCAGTGTGAACGTGGTTGTTGAGCAGTCTCACATCTTGCACTAAAATCAGCAATTGACAACTGTCACCCTGTTTGCTAAACAAACGGAGTGTTTAGTGCACGCAGTGTGAACGTGGTTGTTGAGCAGTTTCACGTCTTGCACTAAAATCAGCTATTGACAACTGTCACCCTGTTTGCTAAACAAACGGAGTGTTTAGTGCATGCAGTGTGAACGTGGTTGTTGAGCAGTCTCACGTCTTGCACTAAAATCAGCAATTGACAACTGTCACCCTGTTTGCTAAACAAACGGAGTGTTTAGTGCACGCAGTGTGAACGTGGTTGTTGAGCAGTCTCACGTCTTGCACTAAAATCAGCAATTGACAACTGTCACCCTGTTTGCTAAACAAACGGAGTGTTTAGTGCACGCAGTGAGAACGTCGTTGTTGAGCAGTCTCACGTCTTGCACTAAAATCAGCAATTGACTACTGTCACCCTGTTTGCTAAACAAACGGAGTGTTTAGTGCATGCAGTGTGAACGTGGTTGTTGAGCAGTCTCACGTCTTGCACTAAAATCAGCAATTGACAACTGTCACCCTGTTTGCTAAACAAACGGAGTGTTTAGTGCATGCAGTGTGAACGTGGTTGTTGAGCAGTCTCACGTCTTGCACTAAAATCAGCAATTGACAACTGTCACCCTGTTTGCTAAACAAACGGAGTGTTTAGTGCATGCAGTGTGAACGTGGTTATTGAGCAGTCTCACGTCTTGCACTAAAATCAGCAATTGACAACTGTCACCCTGTTTGCTAAACAAACGGAGTGTTTAGTGCATGCAGTGTGAACGTGGTTGTTGAGCAGTCTCACGTCTTGCACTAAAATCAGCAATTGACAACTGTCACCCTGTTTGCTAAACAAACGGAGTGTTTAGTGCATGCAGTGTGAACGTGGTTGTTGAGCAGTCTCACGTCTTGCACTAAAATCAGCAATTGACAACTGTCACCCTGTTTGCTAAACAAACGGAGTGTTTAGTGCATGCAGTGTGAACGTGGTTGTTGAGCAGTCTCACGTCTTGCACTAAAATCAGCAATTGACAACTGTCACCCTGTTTGCTAAACAAACGGAGTGTTTAGTGCATGCAGTGTGAACGTGGTTGTTGAGCAGTCTCACGTCTTGCACTAAAATCAGCAATTGACAACTGTCTCCCTGTTTGCTAAACAAACGGAGTGTTTAGTGCATGCAGTGTGAACGTGGTTGTTGAGCAGTCTCACGTCTTGCACTAAAATCAGCAATTGACAACTGTCACCCTGTTTGCTAAACAAACGGAGTGTTTAGTGCATGCAGTGCGAACGTGGTTGTTGAGCAGTCTCACGTCTTGCACTAAAATCAGCAATTGACAACTGTCACCCTGTTTGCTAAACAAACGGAGTGTTTAGTGCATGCAGTGTGAACGTGGTTGTTGAGCAGTCTCACGTCTTGCACTAAAATCAGCAATTGACAACTGTCTCCCTGTTTGCTAAACAAACGGAGTGTTTAGTGCATGCAGTGTGAACGTGGTTGTTGAGCAGTCTCACGTCTTGCACTAAAATCAGCAATTGACTACTGTCTCCCTGTTTGCTAAACAAACGGAGTGTTTAGTGCATGCAGTGTGAACGTGGTTGTTGAGCAGTCTCACGTCTTGCACTAAAATCAGCAATTGACAACTGTCACCCTGTTTGCTAAACAAACGGAGTGTTTAGTGCATGCAGTGTGAACGTGGTTGTTGAGCAGTCTCACGTCTTGCACTAAAATCAGCAATTGACAACTGTCACCCTGTTTGCTAAACAAACGGAGTGTTTAGTGCATGCAGTGTGAACGTGGTTGTTGAGCAGTCTCACGTCTTGCACTAAAATCAGCAATTGAAAACTGTCACCCTGTTTGCTAATCAAACGGAGTGTTTAGTGCATGCAGTGTGAACGTGGTTGTTGAGCAGTTTCACGTCTTGCACTAAAATCAGCAATTGACAACTGTCACCCTGTTTGCTAAACAAACGGAGTGTTTAGTGCATGCAGTGTGAACGTGGTTGTTGAGCAGTCTCACGTCTTGCACTAAAATCAGCAATTGACTACTGTCTCCCTGTTTGCTAAACAAACTGAGTGTTTAGTGCATGCAGTGTGAACGTGGTTGTTGAGCAGTCTCACGTCTTGCACTAAAATCAGCAATTGACAACTGTCACCCTGTTAGCTAAACAAACGGAGTGTTTAGTGCATGCAGTGTGAACGTGGTTGTTGAGCAGTCTCACGTCTTGCACTAAAATCAGCAATTGACAACTGTCACCCTGTTTGCTAAACAAACGGAGTGTTTAGTGCATGCAGTGTGAACGTGGTTGTTGAGCAGTTTCACGTCTTGCACTAAAATCAGCAATTGACAACTGTCTCCCTGTTTGCTAAACAAACGGAGTGTTTAGTGCATGCAGTGTGAACGTGGTTGTTGAGCAGTCTCACGTCTTGCACTAAAATCAGCAATTGACAACTGTCTCCCTGTTTGCTAAACAAACGGAGTGTTTAGTGCACGCAGTGTGAACGTGGTTGTTGAGCAGTCTCACGTCTTGCACTAAAATTAGCAATTGACTACTGTCACCCTGTTTGCTAAACAAACGGAGTGTTTAGTGCATGCAGTGTGAACGTGGTTGTTGAGCAGTCTCACGTCTTGCATTAAAATCAGCAATTGAAGCCTGTCACCCTGTTTGCTAAACAAACGGAGTGTTTAGTGCACGCAGTGTGAACGTGGTTGTTGAGCAGTTTCACGTCTTGCACTAAAATCAGCAATTGACAACTGTCACCCTGTTTGCTAAACAAACGGAGTGTTTAGTGCATGCAGTGTGAACGTGGTTGTTGAGCAGTCTCACGTCTTGCACTAAAATCAGCAGTTGACAACTGTCTCCCTGTTTGCTAAACAAACGGAGTGTTTAGTGCACGCAGTGTGAACGTGGTTGTTGAGCAGTTTCACGTCTTGCACTAAAATCAGCAATTGACAACTGTCACCCTGATTGCTAAACAAACGGAGTGTTTAGTGCATGCAGTGTGAACGTGGTTGTTGAGCAGTCTCACGTCTTGCACTAAAATCAGCAATTGACAACTGTCACCCTGTTTGCTAAACAAACGGAGTGTTTAGTGCACGCAGTGTGAACGTGGTTGTTGAGCAGTATCACGTCTTGCACTAAAATCAGCAATTGACAACTGTCACCCTGTTTGCTAAACAAACGGAGTGTTTAGTGCATGCAGTGTGAACCTGGTTGTTGAGCAGTCTCACGTCTTGCACTAAAATCAGCAATTGACAACTGTCACCCTGTTTGCTAAACAAACGGAGTGTTTAGTGCATGCAGTGTGAACGTGGTTGTTGAGCAGTCTCACGTCTTGCACTAAAATCAGCAATTGACAACTGTCTCCCTGTTTGCTAAACAAACGGAGTGTTTAGTGCACGCAGTGTGAACGTGGTTGTTGAGCAGTCTCACGTCTTGCACTAAAATTAGCAATTGACTACTGTCACCCTGTTTGCTAAACAAACGGAGTGTTTAGTGCATGCAGTGTGAACGTGGTTGTTTAGCAGTCTCACGTCTTGCACTAAAATCAGCAATTGACAACTGTCACCCTGTTTGCTAAACAAACGGAGTGTTTAGTGCACGCAGTGTGAACGTGGTTGTTGAGCAGTTTCACGTCTTGCACTAAAATCAGCAATTGACAACTGTCACCCTGTTTGCTAAACAAACGGAGTGTTTAGTGCATGCAGTGTGAACGTGGTTGTTGAGCAGTCTCACGTCTTGCACTAAAATCAGCAATTGACAACTGTCTCCCTGTTTGCTAAACAAACGGAGTGTTTAGTGCACGCAGTGTGAACGTGGTTGTTGAGCAGTTTCACGTCTTGCACTAAAATCAGCAATTGACAACTGTCACCCTGTTTGCTAAACAAACGGTGTGTTTAGTGCATGCAGTGTGAACGTGGTTGTTGAGCAGTCTCACGTCTTGCACTAAAATCAGCAATTGACAACTGTCACCCTGTTTGCTAAACAAACGGAGTGTTTAGTGCACGCAGTGTGAACGTGGTTGTTGAGCAGTTTCACGTCTTGCACTAAAATCAGCAATTGACGACTGTCACCCTGTTTGCTAAACAAACGGAGTGTTTAGTGCATGCAGTGTGAACGTGGTTGTTGAGCAGTCTCACGTCTTGCACTAAAATCAGCAATTGACAACTGTCACCCTGTTTGCTAAACAAACGGAGTGTTTAGTGCACGCAGTGTGAACGTGGTTGTTGAGCAGTCTCACGTCTTGCACTAAAATCAGCAATTGACAACTGTCACCCTGTTTGCTAAACAAACGGAGTGTTTAGTGCACGCAGTGAGAACGTCGTTGTTGAGCAGTCTCACGTCTTGCACTAAAATCAGCAATTGACAACTGTCACCCTGTTTGCTAAACAAACGGAGTGTTTAGTGCATGCAGTGTGAACGTGGTTATTGAGCAGTCTCACGTCTTGCACTAAAATCAGCAATTGACAACTGTCACCCTGTTTGCTAAACAAACGGAGTGTTTAGTGCATGCAGTGTGAACGTGGTTGTTGAGCAGTCTCACGTATTGCACTAAAATCAGCAATTGACAACTGTCACCCTGTTTGCTAAACAAACGGAGTGTTTAGTGCATGCAGTGTGAACGTGGTTGTTGAGCAGTCTCACGTCTTGCACTAAAATCAGCAATTGAAAACTGTCACCCTGTTTGCTAAACAAACGGAGTGTTTAGTGCATGCAGTGTGAACGTGGTTGTTGAGCAGTCTCACGTCTTGCACTAAAATCAGCAATTGACAACTGTCACCCTGTTTGCTAAACAAACGGAGTGTTTAGTGCATGCAGTGTGAACGTGGTTGTTGAGCAGTCTCACGTTTTGCACTAAAATCAGCAATTGACAACTGTCTCCCTGTTTGCTAAACAAACGGAGTGTTTAGTGCATGCAGTGTGAACGTGGTTGTTGAGCAGTCTCACGTCTTGCACTAAAATCAGCAATTGACAACTGTCACCCTGTTTGCTAAACAAACGGAGTGTTTAGTGCATGCAGTGCGAACGTGGTTGTTGAGCAGTTTCACGTCTTGCACTAAAATCAGCAATTGACAACTGTCACCCTGTTTGCTAAACAAACGGAGTGTTTAGTGCATGCAGTGTGAACGTGGTTGTTGAGCAGTCTCACATCTTGCACTAAAATCAGCAATTGACAACTGTCTCCCTGTTTGCTAAACAAACGGAGTGTTTAGTGCATGCAGTGTGAACGTGGTTGTTGAGCAGTCTCACGTCTTGCACTAAAATCAGCAATTGACTACTGTCTCCCTGTTTGCTAAACAAACGGAGTGTTTAGTGCATGCAGTGTGAACGTGGTTGTTGAGCAGTCTCACGTCTTGCACTAAAATCAGCAATTGACAACTGTCACCCTGTTTGCTAAACAAACGGAGTGTTTAATGCATGCAGTGTGAACATGGTTGTTGAGCAGTCTCACGTCTTGCACTAAAATCAGCAATTGACAACTGTCACCCTGTTTGCTAAACAAACGGAGTGTTTAGTGCATGCAGTGTGACCGTGGTTGTTGAGCAGTTTCACGTCTTGCACTAAAATCAGCAATTGACAACTGTCTCCCTGTTTGCTAAACAAACGGAGTGTTTAGTGCATGCAGTGTGAACGTGGTTGTTGAGCAGTCTCACGTCTTGCACTAAAATCAGCAATTGACAACTGTCTCCCTGTTTGCTAAACAAACGGAGTGTTTAGTGCACGCAGTGTGGACGTGGTTGTTGAGCAGTCTCACGTCTTGCACTAAAATTAGCAATTGACAACTGTCACCCTGTTTGCTAAACAAACGGAGTGTTTAGTGCATGCAGTGTGAACGTGGTTGTTGAGCAGTCTCACGTCTTGCACTAAAATCAGCAATTGACAACTGTCTCCCTGTTTGCTAAACAAACGGAGTGTTTAGTGCATGCAGTGTGAACATGGTTGTTGAGCAGTCTCACGTCTTGCACTAAAATCAGCAATTGACAACTGTCACCCTTTTTGCTAAACAAACGCAGTGTTTAGTGCATGCAGTGTGAACGTGGTTGTTGAGCAGTCTCACGTCTTGCACTAAAATCAGCAATTGACAACTGTCACCCTGTTTGCTAAACAAACGGAGTGTTTAGTGCATGCAGTGTGAACGTGGTTGTTGAGCAGTCTCACGTCTTGCACTAAAATCAGCAATTGACTACTGTCTCCCTGTTTGCTAAACAAACTGAGTGTTTAGTGCACGCAGTGAGAACGTGGTTGTTGAGCAGTTTCACGTCTTGCACTAAAATCAGCAATTGACAACTGTCACCCTGTTTGCTAAACAAACGGAGTGTTTAGTGCATGCAGTGTGAACGTGGTTGTTGAGCAGTCTCACGTCTTGCACTAAAATCAGCAATTGACAACTGTCACCCTGTTTGCTAAACAAACTGAGTGTTTAGTGCATGCAGTGAGAACGTGGTTGTTGAGCAGTCTCACGTCTTGCACTAAAATCAGCAATTGACAACTGTCACCCTGTTTGCTAAACAAACGGAGTGTTTAGTGCATGCAGTGTGAACGTGGTTGTTGAGCAGTCTCACGGCTTGCACTAAAATCAGCAATTGACAACTGTCACCCTGTTTGCTAAACAAACGGAGTGTTTAGTGCATGCAGTGTGAACGTGGTTGTTGAGCAGTTTCACGTCTAGCACTAAAATCAGCAATTGACAACTGTCTCCCTGTTTGCTAAACAAACGGAGTGTTTAGTGCATGCAGTGTGAACGTGGTTGTTGAGCAGTCTCACGTCTTGCACTAAAATCAGCAATTGACAACTGTCTCCCTGTTTGCTAAACAAACGGAGTGTTTAGTGCACGCAGTGTGAACGTGGTTGTTGAGCAGTCTCACGTCTTGCACTAAAATTAGCAATTGACTACTGTCACCCTGTTTGCTAAACAAACGGAGTGTTTAGTGCATGCAGTGTGAACGTGGTTGTTGAGCAGTCTCACGTCTTGCATTAAAATCAGCAATTGACAACTGTCACCCTGTTTGCTAAACAAACGGAGTGTTTAGTGCACGCAGTGTGAACGTGGTTGTTGAGCAGTTTCACGTCTTGCACTAAAATCAGCAATTGACAACTGTCACCCTGTTTGCTAAACAAACGGAGTGTTTAGTGCATGCAGTGTGAACGTGGTTGTTGAGCAGTCTCACGTCTTGCACTAAAATCAGCAATTGACAACTGTCACCCTGTTTGCTAAACAAACGGAGTGTTTAGTGCACGCAGTGTGAACGTGGTTGTTGAGCAGTATCACGTCTTGCACTAAAATCAGCAATTGACAACTGTCACCCTGTTTGCTAAACAAACGGAGTGTTTAGTGCATGCAGTGTGAACCTGGCTGTTGAGCAGTCTCACGTCTTGCACTAAAATCAGCAATTGACAACTGTCACCCTGTTTGCTAAACAAACGGAGTGTTTAGTGCACGCAGTGTGATCGTGGTTGTTGAGCAGTCTCACGTCTTGCACTAAAATCAGCAATTGACAACTGTCACCCTGTTTGCTAAACAAACGGAGTGTTTAGTGCATGCAGTGTGAACGTGGTTGTTGAGCAGTCTCACGTCTTGCACTAAAATCAGCAATCGACAACTGTCACCCTGTTTGCTAAACAAACGGAGTGTTTAGTGCATGCAGTGTGAATGTGGTTGTTGAGCAGTCTCACGTCTTGCACTAAAATCAGCAATTGACAACTGTCATCCTGTTTGCTAAACAAACGGAGTGTTTAGTGCATGCAGTGTGAACGTGGTTGTTGAGCAGTCTCACGCCTTGCACTAAAATCAGCAATTGACAATTGTCACCCTGTTTGCTAAACAAACGGAGTGTTTAGTTCACGCAGTGTGAACGTGGTTGTTGAGCAGTCTCACGTCTTGCACTAAAATCAGCAATTGACAACTGTCACCCTGTTTGCTAAACAAACGGAGTGTTTAGTGCATGCAGTGTGAACGTGGTTGTTGAGCAGTCTCACGTCTTGCACTAAAATCAGCAATTGACAACTGTCTCCCTGTTTGCTAAACAAACGGAGTGTTTAGTGCATGCAGTGTGAACGTGGTTGTTGAGCAGTCTCACGTCTTGCACTAAAATCAGCAATTGACAACTGTCACCCTGTTTGCTAAACAAACGGAGTGTTTAGTGCATGCAGTGTGAACGTGGTTATTGAGCAGTCTCACGTCTTGCACTAAAATCAGCAATTGACAACTGTCTCCCTGTTTGCTAAACAAACGGAGTGTTTAGTGCATGCAGTGTGAACGTGGTTGTTGAGCAGTCTCACGTCTTGCACTAAAATCAGCAATTGACAACTGTCACCCTGTTTGCTAAACAAACGGAGTGTTTAGTGCATGCAGTGTGAACGTGGTTGTTGAGCAGTCTCACGTCTTGCACTAAAATCAGCAATTGACAACTGTCACCCTGTTTGCTAAACAAACGGAGTGTTTAGTGCATGCAGTGTGAACGTGGTTGTTGAGCAGTCTCACGTCTTGCACTAAAATCAGCAATTGACAACTGTCACCCTGTTTGCTAAACAAACGGAGTGTTTAGTGCATGCAGTGTGAACGAGGTTGTTGAGCAGTCTCACGTCTTGCACTAAAATCAGCAATTGACAACTGTCTCCCTGTTTGCTAAACAAACGGAGTGTTTAGTGCATGCAGTGTGAACGTGGCTGTTGAGCAGTCTCACGTCTTGCACTAAAATCAGCAATTGACAACTGTCACCCTGTTTGCTAAACAAACGGAGTGTTTAGTGCATGCAGTGCGAACGTGGTTGTTGAGCAGTCTCACGTCTTGCACTAAAATCAGCAATTGACAACTGTCACCCTGTTTGCTAAACAAACGGAGTGTTTAGTGCATGCAGTGTGAACGTGGTTGTTGAGCAGTCTCACGTCTTGCACTAAAATCAGCAATTGACAACTGTCTCCCTGTTTGCTAAACAAACGGAGTGTTTAGTGCATGCAGTGTGAACGTGGTTGTTGAGCAGTCTCACGTCTTGCACTAAAATCAGCAATTGACTACTGTCTCCCTGTTGCTAAACAAACGGAGTGTTTAGTGCATGCAGTGTGAACGTGGTTGTTGAGCAGTCTCACGTCTTGCACTAAAATCAGCAATTGACAACTGTCACCCTGTTTGCTAAACAAACGGAGTGTTTAGTGCATGCAGTGTGAACGTGGTTGTTGAGCAGTCTCACGTCTTGCACTAAAATCAGCAATTGACAACTGTCACCCTGTTTGCTAAACAAACGGAGTGTTTAGTGCATGCAGTGTGAACGTGGTTGTTGAGCAGTTTCACGTCTTGCACTAAAATCAGCAATTGACAACTGTCTCCCTGTTTGCTAAACAAACAGAGTGTTTAGTGCATGCAGTGTGAACGTGGTTGTTGAGCAGTCTCACGTCTTGCACTAAAATCAGCAATTGACAACTGTCACCCTGTTTGCTAAACAAACGCAGTGTTTAGTGCATGCAGTGTGAACGTGGTTGTTGAGCAGTCTCACGTCTTGCACTAAAATCAGCAATTGACAACTGTCACCCTGTTTGCTAAACAAACGGAGTGTTTAGTGCATGCAGTGTGAACGTGGTTGTTGAGCAGTTTCACGTCTTGCACTAAAATCAGCAATTGACAACTGTCACCCTGTTTGCTAAACAAACGGAGTGTTTAGTGCATGCAGTGTGAACGTGGTTGTTGAGCAGTCTCACGTCTTGCACTAAAATCAGCAATTGACAACTGTCACCCTGTTTGCTAAACAAACGGAGTGTTTAGTGCATGCAGTGTGAACGTGGTTGTTGAGCAGTCTCACGTCTTGCACTAAAATCAGCAATTGACTACTGTCTCCCTGTTTGCTAAACAAACTGAGTGTTTAGTGCACGCAGTGAGAACGTGGTTGTTGAGCAGTTTCACGTCTTGCACTAAAATCAGCAATTGACAACTGTCACCCTGTTTGCTAAACAAACGGAGTGTATAGTGCATGCAGTGTGAACGTGGTTGTTGAGCAGTCTCACGTCTTGCACTAAAATCAGCAATTGACAACTGTCACCCTGTTTGCTAAACAAACTGAGTGTTTAGTGCATGCAGTGAGAACGTGGTTGTTGAGCAGTCTCACGTCTTGCACTAAAATCAGCAATTGACAACTGTCACCCTGTTTGCTAAACAAACGGAGTGTTTAGTGCATGCAGTGTGAACGTGGTTGTTGAGCAGTCTCACGGCTTGCACTAAAATCAGCAATTGACAACTGTCACCCTGTTTGCTAAACAAACGGAGTGTTTAGTGCATGCAGTGTGAACGTGGTTGTTGAGCAGTTTCACGTCTTGCACTAAAATCAGCAATTGACAACTGTCTCCCTGTTTGCTAAACAAACGGAGTGTTTAGTGCATGCAGTGTGAACGTGGTTGTTGAGCAGTCTCACGTCTTGCACTAAAATCAGCAATTGACAACTGTCTCCCTGTTTGCTAAACAAACGGAGTGTTTAGTGCACGCAGTGTGAACGTGGTTGTTGAGCAGTCTCACGTCTTGCACTAAAATTAGCAATTGACTACTGTCACCCTGTTTGCTAAACAAACGGAGTGTTTAGTGCATGCAGTGTGAACGTGGTTGTTGAGCAGTCTCACGTCTTGCATTAAAATCAGCAATTGACAACTGTCACCCTGTTTGCTAAACAAACGGAGTGTTTAGTGCACGCAGTGTGAACGTGGTTGTTGAGCAGTTTCACGTCTTGCACTAAAATCAGCAATTGACAACTGTCACCCTGTTTGCTAAACAAACGGAGTGTTTAGTGCATGCAGTGTGAACGTGGTTGTTGAGCAGTCTCACGTCTTGCACTAAAATCAGCAATTGACAACTGTCACCCTGTTTGCTAAACAAACGGAGTGTTTAGTGCACGCAGTGTGAACGTGGTTGTTGAGCAGTATCACGTCTTGCACTAAAATCAGCAATTGACAACTGTCACCCTGTTTGCTAAACAAACGGAGTGTTTAGTGCATGCAGTGTGAACCTGGCTGTTGAGCAGTCTCACGTCTTGCACTAAAATCAGCAATTGACAACTGTCACCCTGTTTGCTAAACAAACGGAGTGTTTAGTGCACGCAGTGTGATCGTGGTTGTTGAGCAGTCTCACGTCTTGCACTAAAATCAGCAATTGACAACTGTCACCCTGTTTGCTAAACAAACGGAGTGTTTAGTGCATGCAGTGTGAACGTGGTTGTTGAGCAGTCTCACGTCTTGCACTAAAATCAGCAATCGACAACTGTCACCCTGTTTGCTAAACAAACGGAGTGTTTAGTGCATGCAGTGTGAATGTGGTTGTTGAGCAGTCTCACGTCTTGCACTAAAATCAGCAATTGACAACTGTCACCCTGTTTGCTAAACAAACGGAGTGTTTAGTGCATGCAGTGTGAACGTGGTTGTTGAGCAGTCTCACGCCTTGCACTAAAATCAGCAATTGACAATTGTCACCCTGTTTGCTAAACAAACGGAGTGTTTAGTTCACGCAGTGTGAACGTGGTTGTTGAGCAGTCTCACGTCTTGCACTAAAATCAGCAATTGACAACTGTCACCCTGTTTGCTAAACAAACGGAGTGTTTAGTGCATGCAGTGTGAACGTGGTTGTTGAGCAGTCTCACGTCTTGCACTAAAATCAGCAATTGACAACTGTCTCCCTGTTTGCTAAACAAACGGAGTGTTTAGTGCATGCAGTGTGAACGTGGTTGTTGAGCAGTCTCACGTCTTGCACTAAAATCAGCAATTGACAACTGTCACCCTGTTTGCTAAACAAACGGAGTGTTTAGTGCATGCAGTGTGAACGTGGTTATTGAGCAGTCTCACGTCTTGCACTAAAATCAGCAATTGACAACTGTCTCCCTGTTTGCTAAACAAACGGAGTGTTTAGTGCATGCAGTGTGAACGTGGTTGTTGAGCAGTCTCACGTCTTGCACTAAAATCAGCAATTGACAACTGTCACCCTGTTTGCTAAACAAACGGAGTGTTTAGTGCATGCAGTGTGAACGTGGTTGTTGAGCAGTCTCACGTCTTGCACTAAAATCAGCAATTGACAACTGTCACCCTGTTTGCTAAACAAACGGAGTGTTTAGTGCATGCAGTGTGAACGTGGTTGTTGAGCAGTCTCACGTCTTGCACTAAAATCAGCAATTGACAACTGTCACCCTGTTTGCTAAACAAACGGAGTGTTTAGTGCATGCAGTGTGAACGAGGTTGTTGAGCAGTCTCACGTCTTGCACTAAAATCAGCAATTGACAACTGTCTCCCTGTTTGCTAAACAAACGGAGTGTTTAGTGCATGCAGTGTGAACGTGGCTGTTGAGCAGTCTCACGTCTTGCACTAAAATCAGCAATTGACAACTGTCACCCTGTTTGCTAAACAAACGGAGTGTTTTGTGCATGCAGTGCGAACGTGGTTGTTGAGCAGTCTCACGTCTTGCACTAAAATCAGCAATTGACAACTGTCACCCTGTTTGCTAAACAAACGGAGTGTTTAGTGCATGCAGTGTGAACGTGGTTGTTGAGCAGTCTCACGTCTTGCACTAAAATCAGCAATTGACAACTGTCTCCCTGTTTGCTAAACAAACGGAGTGTTTAGTGCATGCAGTGTGAACGTGGTTGTTGAGCAGTCTCACGTCTTGCACTAAAATCAGCAATTGACTACTGTCTCCCTGTTGCTAAACAAACGGAGTGTTTAGTGCATGCAGTGTGAACGTGGTTGTTGAGCAGTCTCACGTCTTGCACTAAAATCAGCAATTGACAACTGTCACCCTGTTTGCTAAACAAACGGAGTGTTTAGTGCATGCAGTGTGAACGTGGTTGTTGAGCAGTCTCACGTCTTGCACTAAAATCAGCAATTGACAACTGTCACCCTGTTTGCTAAACAAACGGAGTGTTTAGTGCATGCAGTGTGAACGTGGTTGTTGAGCAGTTTCACGTCTTGCACTAAAATCAGCAATTGACAACTGTCTCCCTGTTTGCTAAACAAACAGAGTGTTTAGTGCATGCAGTGTGAACGTGGTTGTTGAGCAGTCTCACGTCTTGCACTAAAATCAGCAATTGACAACTGTCACCCTGTTTGCTAAACAAACGCAGTGTTTAGTGCATGCAGTGTGAACGTGGTTGTTGAGCAGTCTCACGTCTTGCACTAAAATCAGCAATTGACAACTGTCACCCTGTTTGCTAAACAAACGGAGTGTTTAGTGCATGCAGTGTGAACGTGGTTGTTGAGCAGTTTCACGTCTTGCACTAAAATCAGCAATTGACAACTGTCACCCTGTTTGCTAAACAAACGGAGTGTTTAGTGCATGCAGTGTGAACGTGGTTGTTGAGCAGTCTCACGTCTTGCACTAAAATCAGCAATTGACTACTGTCTCCCTGTTTGCTAAACAAACTGAGTGTTTAGTGAATGCAGTGTGAACGTGGTTGTTGAGCAGTCTCACGTCTTGCACTAAAATCAGCAATTGACAACTGTCTCCCTGTTTGCTAAACAAACGGAGTGTTTAGTGCATGCAGTGTGAACGTGGTTGTTAAGCAGTCTCACGTCTTGCACTAAAATCAGCAATTGACTACTGTCTCCCTGTTTGCTAAACAAACTGAGTGTTTAGTGCATGCAGTGTGAACGTGGTTGTTGAGCAGTCTCACGTCTTGCACTAAAATCAGCAATTGACAACTGTCACCCTGTTTGCTAAACAAACGGAGTGTTTAGTGCATGCAGTGTGAACGTGGTTGTTGAGCAGTCTCACGTCTTGCACTAAAATCAGCAATTGACAACTGTCACCCTGTTTGCTAAACAAACGGAGTGTTTAGTGCATGCAGTGTGAACGTGGTTGTTGAGCAGTTTCACGTCTTGCACTAAAATCAGCAATTGACAACTGTCTCCCTGTTTGCTAAACAAACGGAGTGTTTAGTGCATGCAGTGTGAACGTGGTTGTTGAGCAGTCTCACGTCTTGCACTAAAATCAGCAATTGACAACTGTCTCCCTGTTTGCTAAACAATCGGAGTGTTTAGTGCACGCAGTGTGAACGTGGTTGTTGAGCAGTCTCACGTCTTGCACTAAAATTAGCAATTGACTACTGTCACCCTGTTTGCTAAACAAACGGAGTGTTTAGTGCATGCAGTGTGAACGTGGTTGTTGAGCAGTCTCACGTCTTGCATTAAAATCAGCAATTGACAACTGTCACCCTGTTTGCTAAACAAACGGAGTGTTTAGTGCACGCAGTGTGAACGTGGTTGTTGAGCAGTTTCACGTCTTGCACTAAAATCAGCAATTGACAACTGTCACCCTGTTTGCTAAACAAACGGAGTGTTTAGTGCATGCAGTGTGAACGTGGTTGTTGAGCAGTCTTACGTCTTGCACTAAAATCAGCAATTGACAACTGTCACCCTGTTTGCTAAACAAACGGAGTGTTTAGTGCACGCAGTGTGAACGTGGTTGTTGAGCAGTATCACGTCTTGCACTAAAATCAGCAATTGACAACTGTCACCCTGTTTGCTAAACAAACGGAGTGTTTAGTGCATGCAGTGTGAACCTGGTTGTTGAGCAGTCTCACGTCTTGCACTAAAATCAGCAATTGACAACTGTCACCCTGTTTGCTAAACAAACGGAGTGTTTAGTGCACGCAGTGTGATCGTGGTTGTTGAGCAGTCTCACGTCTTGCACTAAAATCAGCAATTGACAACTGTCACCCAATTTGCTAAACAAACGGAGTGTTTAGTGCATGCAGTGTGAACGTGGTTGTTAAGCAGTCTCACGTCTTGCACTAAAATCAGCAATCGACAACTGTCACCCTGTTTGCTAAACAAACGGAGTGTTTAGTGCATGCAGTGTGAATGTGGTTGTTGAGCAGTCTCACGTCTTGCACTAAAATCAGCAATTGACAACTGTCACCCTGTTTGCTAAACAAACGGAGTGTTTAGTGCATGCAGTGTGAACGTGGTTGTTGAGCAGTCTCACGCCTTGCACTAAAATCAGCAATTGACAACTGTCACCCTGTTTGCTAAACAAACGGAGTGTTTAGTTCACGCAGTGTGAACGTGGTTGTTGAGCAGTCTCAGGTCTTGCACTAAAATCAGCAATTGAAAACTGTCTCCCTGTTTGCTAAACAAACGGAGTGTTTAGTGCATGCAGTGTGAACGTGGTTGTTGAGCAGTCTCACGTCTTGCACTAAAATCAGCAATTGACAACTGTCTCCTTGTTTGCTAAACAAACGGAGTGTTTAGTGCATGCAGTGTGAACGTGGTTGTTGAGCAGTCTCACGTCTTCCACTAAAATCAGCAATTGACAACTGTCACCCTGTTTACTAAACAAACGGAGTGTTTAGTGCACGCAGTGTGAACGTGGTTGTTGAGCAGTTTCACGTCTTGCACTAAAATCAGCAATTGACAACTGTCGCCCTGTTTGCTAAACAAACGGAGTGTTTAGTGCATGCAGTGTGAACGTGGTTGTTGAGCAGTCTCACGTCTTGCACTAAAATCAGCAATTGACAACTGTCTCCCTGTTTGCTAAACAAACGGAGTGTTTAGTGCACGCAGTGTGAACGTGGTTGTTGAGCAGTTTCACGTCTTGCACTAAAATCAGCAATTGACAACTGTCACCCTGTTTGCTAAACAAACGGAGTGTTTAGTGCATGCAGTGTGAACGTGGTTGTTGAGCAGTCTCACGTCTTGCACTAAAATCAGCAATTGACAACTGTCACCCTGTTTGCTAAACAAACGGAGTGTTTAGTGCATGCAGTGTGAACGTGGTTGTTGAGCAGTCTCACGTCTTGCACTAAAATCAGCAATTGACAACTGTCACCCTGTTTGCTAAACAAACGGAGTGTTTAGTGCATGCAGTGTGAACGTGGTTGTTGAGCAGTCTCACGTCTTGCACTAAAATCAGCAATTGACAACTGTCACCCTGTTTGCTAAACAAACGGAGTGTTTAGTGCACGCAGTGTGAACGTGGTTGTTGAGCAGTCTCACGTCTTGCACTAAAATCAGCAATTGACAACTGTCACCCTGTTTGCTAAACAAACGGATTGTTTAGTGCATGCAGTGTGAACGTGGTTGTTGAGCAGTCTCACGTCTTGCACTAAAATCAGCAATCGACAACTGTCTCCCTGTTTGCTAAACAAACGGAGTGTCTAGTGCATGCAGTGTGAACGTGGTTGTTGAGCAGTTTCACGTCTTGCACTAAAATCAGCAATTGACAACTGTCACCCTGTTTGCTAAACAAACGGAGTGTTTAGTGCATGCAGTGTGAACGTGGTTGTTGAGCAGTCTCACGTCTTGCACTAAAATCAGCAATTGACAACTGTCACCCTGTTTGCTAAACAAACGGAGTGTTTAGTGCACGCAGTGTGAACGTGGTTGTTGAGCAGTCTCACGTCTTGCACTAAAATCAGCAATTGACAACTGTCACCCTGTTTGCTAAACAAACGGAGTGTTCAGTGCATGCAGTGTGAACGTGGTTGTTGAGCAGTCTCACGTCTTGCACTAAAATCAGCAATTGACAACTGTCACCCTGTTTGCTAAACAAACGGAGTGTTTAGTGCATGCAGTGTGAACGTGGTTGTTGAGCAGTCTCACGTCTTGCACTATAATCAGCAATTGACAACTGTCTCCCTTTTTTCAAAACAAACGGGGTGTTTAGTGCATGCAGTGTGAATGTGGTTGTTGAGCAGTCTCACGTCTTGCACTAAAATCAGCAATTGACAACTGTCTCCCTGTTTGCTAAACAAACGGAGTGTTTAGTGCACGCAGTGTGAACGTGGTTGTTGAGCAGTCTCACATCTTGCACTAAAATCAGCAATTGACAACTGTCTCCCTGTTTGCTAAACAAACGGAGTGTTTAGTGCACGCAGTGTGAACGTGGTTGTTGAGCAGTCTCACGTCTTGCACTAAAATTAGCAATTGACTACTGTCACCCTGTTTGCCAAACAAACGGATTGTTTAGTGCATGCAGTGTGAACGTGGTTGTTGAGCAGTCTCACGTCTTGCACTATAATCAGCAATTGAAAACTGTCTCCCTTTTTTCAAAACAAACGGAGTGTTTAGTGCATGCAGTGTGAATGTGGTTGTTGAGCAGTTTCACGTCTTGCACTAAAATCAGCAATTGACAACTGTCACCCTGTTTGCTAAACAAACAGAGTGTTTAGTGCATGCAGTGTGAACGTGGTTGTTGAGCAGTTTCACGTCTTGCACTAAAATCAGCAATTGACAACTGTCACCCTGTTTGCTAAACAAACGGAGTGTTTAGTGCACGCAGTGTGAACGTGGTTGTTGAGCAGTCTCACGTCTTGCACTAAAATTAGCAATTGACAACTGTCTCCCTGTTTGCTAAACAAACGGAGTGTTCAGTGCACGCAGTGTGAACGTGGTTGTTGAGCAGTCTCACGTCTTGCACTAAAATCAGCAATTGACAACTGTCACCCTGTTTGCTAAACAAACGGAGTGTTTAGTGCATGCAGTGTGAACGTGGTTGTTGAGCAGTTTCACGTCTTGCACTACAATCAGCAATTGACAACTGTCACCCTGTTTGCTAAACAAACGGAGTGTTTAGTGCATGCAGTGTGAACGTGGTTGTTGAGCAGTCTCACGTCTTGCACTAAAATCAGCAATTGACAATTGTCACCCTGTTTGCTAAACAAACGGAGTGTTTAGTGCACGCAGTGTGAACGTGGTTGTTGAGCAGTTTCACGTCTTGCACTAAAATCAGCAGTTGACAACTGTCACCCTGTTTGCTAAACAAACGGAGTGTTTAGTGCATGCAGTGTGAACGTGGTTGTTGAGCAGTTTCACGTCTTGCACTAAAATCAGCAATTGACAACTGTCACCCTGTTTGCTAAACAAACGGAGTGTTTAGTGCACGCAGTGTGAACGTGGTTGTTGAGCAGTTTCACGTCTTGCACTAAAATCAGCAATTGACAACTGTCACCCTGTTTGCTAAACGAACGGAGTGTTTAGTGCATGCAGTGTGAACGTGGTTGTTGAGCAGTCTCACGTCTTGCACTAAAATCAGCAATTGACAACTGTCACCCTGTTTGCTAAACAAATGGAGTGTTTAGTGCACGCAGTGAGAACGTGGTTGTTGAGCAGTTTCACGTCTTGCACTAAAATCAGCAATTGACAACTGTCACCCTGTTTGCTAAACAAACGGAGTGTTTAGTGCATGCAGTGTGAACGTGGTTGTTGAGCAGTCTCACGTCTTGCACTAAAATCAGCAATTGACAACTGTCACCCTGTTTGCTAAACAAACGGAGTGTTTAGTGCATGCAGTGTGAACGTGGTTGTTGAGCAGTCTCACGTCTTGCACTAAAATCAGCAATTGACAATTGTCACCCTGTTTGCTAAACAAACGGGGTGTTTAGTGCATGCAGTGTGAACGTGGTTGTTGAGCAGTCTCACGTCTTGCACTAAAATCAGCAATTGACAACTGTCACCCTGTTTGCTAAACAAACGGAGTGTTTAGTGCATGCAGTGTGAACGTGGTTGTTGAGCAGCCACACGTCTTGCACTAAAATCAGCAATTGACAACTGTCACTCTGTTTGCTAAACAAACGGATTGTTTAGTGCATGCAGTGTGAACGTGGTTGTTGAGCAGTCGCACGTATTGCACTAAAATCAGCAATTGACAACTGTCACCCTGTTTGCTAAACAAACAGAGTGTTTAGTGCATGCAGTGTGAACGTGGTTGTTGAGCAGTCTCACGTCTTGCACTAAAATCAGCAATTGACAACTGTCTCCCTGTTTGCTAAACAAACGGAGTGTTTAGTGCATGCAGTGTGAACGTGGTTGTTGAGCAGTCTCACGTCTTGCACTAAAATCAGCAATTGACAACTGTCACCCTGTTTGCTAAACAAACGGAGTGTTTAGTGCATGCAGTGTGAACGTGGTTGTTGAGCAGTCTCACGTCTTGCACTAAAATCAGCAATTGACAACTGTCACCCTGTTTGCTAAACAAACGGAGTGTTTAGTGCATGCAGTGTGAACGTGGTTGTTGAGCAGTCTCACGTCTTGCACTAAAATCAGCAATTGACAACTGTCACCCTGTTTGCTAAACAAACGGAGTGTTTAGTGCACGCAGTGTGAACGTGGTTGTTGAGCAGTCTCACGTCTTGCACTAAAATCAGCAATTGACAACTGTCACCCTGTTTGCTAAACAAACGGAGTGTTTAGTGCATTCAGTGTGAACGTGGTTGTTGAGCAGTCTCACGTCTTGCACTAAAATCAGCAATTGACAACTGTCACCCTGTTTGCTAAACAAACGGAGTGTTTAGTGCATGCAGTGTGAACGTGGTTGTTGAGCAGTCTCACGTCTTGCACTAAAATCAGCAATTGACAACTGTCACCCTGTTTGCTAAACAAACGGAGTGTTTAGTGCACGCAGTGTGAACGTGGTTGTTGAGCAATTTCACGTCTTGCACTAAAATCAGCAATTGACAACTGTCACCCTGTTTGCTAAACAAACGGAGTGTTTAGTGCATGCAGTGTGAACGTGGTTGTTGAGCAGTCTCACGTCTTGCACTAAACTCAGCAATTGACAACTGTCACCCTGTTTGCTAAACAAACGGAGTGTTTAGTGCATGCAGTGTGAACGTGGTTGTTGAGCAGTCTCACGTCTTGCACTAAAATCAGCAATTGACAATTGTCACCCTGTTTGCTAAACAAACGGAGTGTTTAGTGCATGCAGTGTGAACGTGGTTGTTGAGCAGTCTCACGTCTTGCACTAAAATCAGCAATTGACAACTGTCACCCTGTTTGCTAAACAAACGGAGTGTTTAGTGCATGCAGTGTGAATGTGGTTGTTGAGCAGCCTCACGTCTTGCACTAAAATCAGCAATTGACAACTGTCACTCTGTTTGCTAAACAAACGGATTGTTTAGTGCATGCAGTGTGAACGTGGTTGTTGAGCAGTCGCACGTATTGCACTAAAATCAGCAATTGACAACTGTCACCCTGTTTGCTAAACAAACGGAGTGTTTAGTGCATGCAGTGTGAACGTGGTTGTTGAGCAGTCTCACGTCTTGCACTAAAATCAGCAATTGACAACTGTCTCCCTGTTTGCTAAACAAACGGAGTGTTTAGTGCATGCAGTGTGAACGTGGTTGTTGAGCAGTCTCACGTCTTGCACTAAAATCAGCAATTGACAACTGTCACCCTGTTTGCTAAACAAACGGAGTGTTTAGTGCATGCAGTGTGAACGTGGTTGTTGAGCAGTCTCACGTCTTGCACTAAAATCAGCAATTGACAACTGTCACCCTGTTTGCTAAACAAACGGAGTGTTTAGTGCATGCAGTGTGAACGTGGTTGTTGAGCAGTCTCACGTCTTGCACTAAAATCAGCAATTGACAACTGTCACCCTGTTTGCTAAACAAACGGAGTGTTTAGTGCACGCAGTGTGAACGTGGTTGTTGAGCAGTCTCACGTCTTGCACTAAAATCAGCAATTGACAACTGTCACCCTGTTTGCTAAACAAACGGAGTGTTTAGTGCATGCAGTGTGAACGTGGTTGTTGAGCAGTCTCACGTCTTGCACTAAAATCAGCAATTGACAACTGTCACCCTGTTTGCTAAACAAACGGAGTGTTTAGTGCATGCAGTGTGAACGTGGTTGTTGAGCAGTCTCACGTCTTGCACTAAAATCAGCAATTGACAACTGTCACCCTGTTTGCTAAACAAACGGAGTGTTTAGTGCACGCAGTGTGAACGTGGTTGTTGAGCAGTTTCACGTCTTGCACTAAAATCAGCAATTGACAACTGTCACCCTGTTTGCTAAACAAACGGAGTGTTTAGTGCATGCAGTGTGAACGTGGTTGTTGAGCAGTCTCACGTCTTGCACTAAAATCAGCAATTGACAACTGTCTCCCTGTTTGCTAAACAAACGGAGTGTTTAGTGCATGCAGTGTGAACGAGGTTGTTGAGCAGCCTCACGTCTTGCACTAAAATCAGCAATTGACAACTGTCACCTTGTTTGCTAAACAAACGGAGTGTTTAGTGCATGCAGTGTGAACGTGGTTGTTGAGCAGTCTCACGTCTTGCACTAAAGTCAGCAATTGACAACTGTCACCCTGTTTGCTAAACAAACGGAGTGTTTAGTGCATGCAGTGTGAACGTGGTTGTTGAGCAGTCTACCGTCTTGCACTAAAATCAGCAAATTGACAACTGTCACCCTGTTTGCTAAACAAATGGAGTGTTTAGTGCATGCAGTGTGAACGTGGTTGTTGAGCAGTCTCACGTCTTGCACTAAAATCAGCAATTGACAACTGTCACCCTGTTTGCTAAACAAACGGAGTGTTTAGTGCATGCAGTGTGAACGTGGTTGTTGAGCAGTCTCACGTCTTGCACTAAAATCAGCAATTGACAACTGTCACCCTGTTTGCTAAACAAACGGAGTGTTTAGTGCATGCAGTGTGAACGTGGTTGTTGAGCAGTCTCACGTCTTGCACTAAAATCAGCATTTGACAACTGTCACCCTGTTTGCTAAACAAATGGAGTGTTTAGTGCATGCAGTGTGAACGTGGTTGTTGAGCAGTCTCACGTCTTGCACTAAAATCAGCAATTGACAACTGTCACCCTGTTTGCTAAACAAACGGAGTGTTTAGTGCATGCATTGTGAACGTGGTTGTTGAGCAGTCTCACGTCTTGCACTAAAATCAGCAATTGACAACTGTCACCCTGTTTGCTAAACAAACGGAGTGTTTAGTGCATGCAGTGTGAACGTGGTTGTTGAGCAGTCTAACGTCTTGCACTAAAATCAGCAATTGACAACTGTCTCCCTGTTTGCTAAACAAACGGAGTGTTTAGTGCATGCAGTGTGAACGTGGTTGTTGAGCAGTCTCACGTCTTGCACTAAAGTCAGCAATTGACAACTGTCACCCTGTTTGCTAAACAAACGGAGTGTTTAGTGCATGCAGTGTGAACGTGGTTGTTGAGCAGTCTCACGTCTTCCACTAAAATCAGCAATTGACAACTGTCACCCTGTTTGCTAAACAAACGGAGTGTTTAGTGCATGCAGTGTGAACGTGGTTGTTGAGCAGTCTCACGTCTTGCACTAAAATCAGCAATTGACAACTGTCACCCTGTTTGCTAAACAAACGGAGTGTTTAGTGCACGCAGTGTGAACGTGGTTGTTGAGCAGTCTCACGTCTTGCACTAAAATCAGCAATTGACAACTGTCACCCTGTTTGCTAAACAAACGGAGTGTTTAGTGCATGCAGTGTGAACGTGGTTGTTGAGCAGTTTCACGTCTTGCACTAAAATCAGCAATTGACAACTGTCACCCTGTTTGCTAAACAAACGGAGTGTTTAGTGCATGCAGTGTGAACGTGGTTGTTGAGCAGTCTCACGTCTTGCACTAAAATCAGCAATTGACAACTGTCACCCTGTTTGCTAAACAAACGGAGTGTTTAGTGCACGCAGTGTGAACGTGGTTGTTGAGCAGTTTCACGTCTTGCACTAAAATCAGCAATTGACAACTGTCACCCTGTTTGCTAAACAAACGGAGTGTTTAGTGCATGCAGTGTGAACGTGGTTGTTGAGCAGTCTCACGTCTAGCACTAAAATCAACAATTGACAACTGTCTCCCTGTTTGCTAAACAAACGGAGTGTTTAGTGCATGCAGTGTGAACGTGATTGTTGAGCAGTCTCACGTCTTGCACTAAAATCAGCAATTGACAACTGTCACCCTGTTTGCTAAACAAACGGAGTGTTTAGTGCATGCAGTGTGAACGTGGTTGTTGAGCAGTCTCACGTCTTGCACTAAAGTCAGCAATTGACAACTGTCACCCTGTTTGCTAAACAAACGGAGTGTTTAGTGCATGCAGTGTGAACGTGGTTGTTGAGCAGTCTCACGTCTTGCACTAAAATCAGCAATTGACAACTGTCACCCTGTTTGCTAAACAAATGGAGTGTTTAGTGCATGCAGTGTGAACGTGGTTGTTGAGCAGTCTCACGTCTTGCACTAAAATCAGCAATTGACAACTGTCACCCTGTTTGCTAAACAAATGGAGTGTTTAGTGCATGCAGTGTGAACGTGGTTGTTGAGCAGTCTCACGTCTTGCACTAAAATCAGCAATTGACAACTGTCACCCTGTTTGCTAAACAAACGGAGTGTTTAGTGCATGCAGTGTGAACGTGGTTGTTGAGCAGTCTCACGTCTTGCACTAAAATCAGCAATTGACAACTGTCTCGCTGTTTGCTAAACAAACGGAGTGTTTAGTGCATGCAGTGTGAACGTGGTTGTTGAGCAGTCTCACGTCTTGCACTAAAATCAGCAATTGACAACTGTCACCCTGTTTGCTAAACAAACGGAGTGTTTAGTGCATGCAGTGTGAACGTGGTTGTTGAGCAGTCTCACGTCTTGCACTAAAATCAGCATTTGACAACTGTCACCCTGTTTGCTAAACAAACGGAGTGTTTAGTGCATGCAGTGTGAACGTGGTTGTTGAGCAGTCTCACGTCTTGCACTAAAATCAGCAATTGACAACTGTCACCCTGTTTGCTAAACAAACGGAGTGTTTAGTGCATGCAGTGTGAACGTGGTTGTTGAGCAGTCTCACGTCTTGCACTAAAATCAGCAATTGACAACTGTCACCCTGTTTGCTAAACAAACGGAGTGTTTAGTGCATGCTGTGTGAACGTGGTTGTTGAGCAGTCTAACGTCTTGCACTAAAATCAGCAATTGACAACTGTCTCCCTGTTTGCTAAACAAACGGAGTGTTTAGTGCATGCAGTGTGAACGTGGTTCTTGAGCAGTCTCACGTCTTGAACTAAAATCAGCAATTGACAACTGTCACCCTGTTTGCTAAACAAACGGAGTGTTTAGTGCATGCAGTGTGAATGTGGTTGTTGAGCAGCCTCACGTCTTGCACTAAAATCAGCAATTGACAACTGTCACCCTGTTTGCTAAACAAACGGAGTGTTTAGTGCATGCAGTGTGAACGTGGTTGTTGAGCAGTCTCACGTCTTGCACTAAAATCAGCAATTGACAACTGTCACCCTGTTTGCTAAACAAACGGAGTGTTTAGTGCACGCAGTGTGAACGTGGTTGTTGAGCAGTCTCACGTCTTGCACTAAAATCAGCAATTGACAACTGTCACCCTGTTTGCTAAACAAACGGAGTGTTTAGTGCATGCAGTGTGAACGTGGTTGTTAAGCAGTTTCACGTCTTGCACTAAAATCAGCAATTGACAACTGTCACCCTGTTTGCTAAACAAACGGAGTGTTTAGTGCATGCAGTGTGAACGTGGTTGTTGAGCAGTCTCACGTCTTGCACCAAAATCAGCAATTGACAACTGTCACCCTGTTTGCTAAACAAACGGAGTATTTAGTGCACGCAGTGTGAACGTGGTTGTTGAGCAGTCTCACGTCTTGCACCAAAATCAGCAATTGACAACTGTCACCCTGTTTGCTAAACAAACGGAGTGTTTAGTGCATGCAGTGTGAACGTGGTTGTTGAGCAGTCTCACGTCTTGCACTAAAATCAGCAATTGACAACTGTCACCCTGTTTGCTAAACAAACGGAGTGTTTAGTGCACGCAGTGTGAACGTGGTTGTTGAGCAGTTTCACGTCTTGCACTAAAATCAGCAATTGACAACTGTCACCCTGTTTGCTAAACAAACGGAGTGTTTAGTGCATGCAGTGTGAACGTGGTTGTTGAGCAGTCTCACGTCTTGCACTAAAATCAGCAATTGACAACTGTCACCCTGTTTGCTAAACAAACGGAGTGTTTAGTGCATGCAGTGTGAACGTGGTTGTTGAGCAGTCTCACGTCTTGCACTAAAATCAGCAATTGACAATTGTCACCCTGTTTGCTAAACAAACGGAGTGTTTAGTGCATGCAGTGTGAACGTGGTTGTTGAGCAGTCTCACGTCTTGCACTAAAATCAGCAATTGACAACTGTCACCCTGTTTGCTAAACAAACGGAGTGTTTAGTGCATGCAGTGTGAATGTGGTTGTTGAGCAGCCTCACGTCTTGCACTAAAATCAGCAATTGACAGCTGTCACTCTGTTTGCTAAAAAAACGGAGTGTTTAGTGCATGCAGTGTGAACGTGGTTGTTGAGCAGTCACGTATTGCACTAAAATCAGCAATTGACAACTGTCACCCTGTTTGCTAAACAAACGGAGTGTTTAGTGCATGCAGTGTGAACGTGGTTGTTGAGCAGTCTCACATCTTGCACTAAAATCAGCAATTGACAACTGTCTCCCTGTTTGCTAAACAAACGGAGTGTTTAGTGCATGCAGTGTGAACGTGGTTGTTGAGCAGTCTCACGTCTTGCACTAAAATCAGCAATTGACAACTGTCACCCTGTTTGCTAAACAAACGGAGTGTTTAGTGCATGCAGTGTGAACGTGGTTGTTGAGCAGTCTCACGTCTTGCACTAAAATCAGCAATTGACAACTGTCACCCTGTTTGCTAAACAAACGGAGTGTTTAGTGCATGCAGTGTGAACGTGGTTATTGAGCAGTCTCACGTCTTGCACTAAAATTAGCAATTGACAACTGTCACCCTGTTTGCTAAACAAACGGTGTGTTTAGTGCACGCAGTGTGAACGTGGTTGTTGAGCAGTCTCACGTCTTGCACTAAAATCAGCAATTGACAACTGTCACCCTGTTTGCTAAACAAACGGAGTGTTTAGTGCATGCAGTGTGAACGTGGTTGTTGAGCAGTCTCACGTCTTGCACTAAAATCAGCAATTGACAACTGTCACCCTGTTTGCTAAACAAACGGAGTGTTTAGTGCATGCAGTGTGAACGTGGTTGTTGAGCAGTCTCACGTCTTGCACTAAAATCAGCAATTGACAAATATCACCCTGTTTGCTAAACAAACGGAGTGTTTAGTGCACGCAGTGTGAACGTGGTTGTTGAGCAGTTTCACGTCTTGCACTAAAATCAGCAATTGACAACTGTCACCCTGTTTGCTAAACAAACGGAGTGTTTAGTGCATGCAGTGTGAACGTGGTTGTTGAGCAATCTCACGTCTTGGACTAAAATCAGCAATTGACAACTGTCTCCCTGTTTGCTAAACAAACGGAGTGTTTAGTGCATGCAGTGTGAACGTGGTTGTTGAGCAGTCTCACGTCTTGCACTAAAATCAGCAATTGACAACTGTCACCCTGTTTGCTAAACAAACGGAGTGTTTAGTGCATGCAGTGTGAACGTGGTTGTTGAGCAGTCTCACGTCTTGCACTAAAGTCAGCAATTGACAACTGTCACCCTGTTTGCTAAACAAACGGAGTGTTTAGTGCATGCAGTGTGAACGTGGTTGTTGAGCAGTCTCACGTCTTGCACTAAAATCAGCAATTGACAACTGTCACCCTGTTTGCTAAACAAATGGAGTGTTTAGTGCATGCAGTGTGAACGTGGTTGTTGAGCAGTCTCACGTCTTGCACTAAAATCAGCAATTGACAACTGTCACCCTGTTTGCTAAACAAACGGAGTGTTTAGTGCATGCAGTGTGAACGTGGTTGTTGAGCAGTCTCACGTCTTGCACTAAAATCAGCAATTGACAACTGTCACCCTGTTTGCTAAACAAACGGAGTGTTTAGTGCATGCAGTGTGAACGTGGTTGTTGAGCAGTCTCACGTCTTGCACTAAAATCAGCAATTGACAACTGTCTCCCTGTTTGCTAAACAAACGAAGTGTTTAGTGCATGCAGTGTGAACGTGGTTGTTGAGCAGTCTCACGTCTTGCACTAAAATCAGCAATTGACAACTGTCACCCTGTTTGCTAAACAAACGGAGTGTTTAGTGCATGCAGTGTGAACGTGGTTGTTGAGCAGTCTCACGTCTTGCACTAAAATCAGCAATTGACAACTGTCACCCTGTTTGCTAAACAAACGGAGTGTTTAGTGCATGCAGTGTGAACGTGGTTGTTGAGCAGTCTCACGTCTTGCACTAAAATTAGCAATTGACAACTGTCACCCTGTTTGCTAAACAAACGGTGTGTTTAGTGCACGCAGTGTGAACGTGGTTGTTGAGCAGTCTCACGTCTTGCACTAAAATCAGCAATTGACAACTGTCACCCTGTTTGCTAAACAAACGGAGTGTTTAGTGCATGCAGTGTGAACGTGGTTGTTGAGCAGTCTCACGTCTTGCACTAAAATCAGCAATTGACAACTGTCACCCTGTTTGCTAAACAAACGGAGTGTTTAGTGCATGCAGTGTGAACGTGGTTGTTGAGCAGTCTCACGTCTTGCACTAAAATCAGCAATTGACAACTATCACCCTGTTTGCTAAACAAACGGAGTGTTTAGTGCACGCAGTGTGAACGTGGTTGTTGAGCAGTTTCACGTCTTGCACTAAAATCAGCAATTGACAACTGTCACCCTGTTTGCTAAACAAACGGAGTGTTTAGTGCATGCAGTGTGAACGTGGTTGTTGAGCAGTCTCACGTCTTGCACTAAAATCAGCAATTGACAACTGTCTCCCTGTTTGCTAAACAAACGGAGTGTTTAGTGCATGCAGTGTGAACGTGGTTGTTGAGCAGTCTCACGTCTTGCACTAAAATCAGCAATTGACAACTGTCGACCTGTTTGCTAAACAAACGGAGTGTTTAGTGCATGCAGTGTGAACGTGGTTGTTGAGCAGTCTCACGTCTTGCACTAAAGTCAGCAATTGACAACTGTCACCCTGTTTGCTAAACAAACGGAGTGTTTAGTGCATGCAGTGTGAACGTGGTTGTTGAGCAGTCTCACGTCTTGCACTAAAATCAGCAATTGACAACTGTCACCCTGTTTGCTAAACAAATGGAGTGTTTAGTGCATGCAGTGTGAACGTGGTTGTTGAGCAGTCTCACGTCTTGCACTAAAATCAGCAATTGACAACTGTCACCCTGTTTGCTAAACAAACGGAGTGTTTAGTGCATGCAGTGTGAACGTGGTTGTTGAGCAGTCTCACGTCTTGCACTAAAATCAGCAATTGACAACTGTCACCCTGTTTGCTAAACAAACGGAGTGTTTAGTGCATGCAGTGTGAACGTGGTTGTTGAGCAGTCTCACGTCTTGCACTAAAATCAGCAATTGACAACTGTCACCCTGTTTGCTAAACAAACGGAGTGTTTAGTGCATGCAGTGTGAACGTGGTTGTTGAGCAGTCTAACGTCTTGCACTAAAATCAGCATTTGACAACTGTCACCCTGTTTGCTAAACAAACGGAGTGTTTAGTGCATGCAGTGTGAACGTGGTTGTTGAGCAGTCTCACGTCTTGCACTAAAATCAGCAATTGACAACTGTCACCCTGTTTGCTAAACAAACGGAGTGTTTAGTGCATGCAGTGTGAACGTGGTTGTTGAGCAGTCTCACGTCTTGCACTAAAATCAGCAATTGACAACTGTCACCCTGTTTGCTAAACAAACGGAGTGTTTAGTGCATGCAGTGTGAACGTGGTTGTTGAGCAGTCTAACGTCTTGCACTAAAATCAGCAATTGACAACTGTCTCCCTGTTTGCTAAACAAACAGAGTGTTTAGTGCATGCAGTGTGAACGTGGTTGTTGAGCAGTCTCACGTCTTGCACTAAAATCAGCAATTGACAACTGTCACCCTGTTTGCTAAACAAACGGAGTGTTTAGTGCATGCAGTGTGAACGTGGTTGTTGAGCAGTCTCACGTCTTCCACTAAAATCAGCAATTGACAACTGTCACCCTGTTTGCTAAACAAACGGAGTGTTTAGTGCATGCAGTGTGAACGTGGTTGTTGAGCAGTCTCACGTCTTGCACTAAAATCAGCAATTGAAAACTGTCACCCTGTTTGCTAAACAAACGGAGTGTTTAGTGCACGCAGTGTGAACGTGGTTGTTGAGCAGTCTCACGTCTTGCACTAAAATCAGCAATTGACAACTGTCACCCTGTTTGCTAAACAAACGGAGTGTTTAGTGCATGCAGTGTGAACGTGGTTGTTGAGCAGTCTCACGTCTTGCACTAAAATCAGCAATTGACAACTGTCTCCCTGTTTGCTAAACAAACGGAGTGTTTAGTGCATGCAGTGTGAACGTGGTTGTTGAGCAGTCTCACGTCTTGCACTATAATCAGCAATTGACAACTGTCTCCCTGTTTGCTAAACAAAGGGAGTGTTTAGTGCACGCAGTGTGAACGTGGTTGTTGAGCAGTTTCACGTCTTGCACTAAAATCAGCAATTGACAACTGTCACCCTGTTTGCTAAACAAACGGAGTGTTTAGTGCATGCAGTGTGAACATGGTTGTTGAGCAGTCTCACGTCTTGCACTAAAATCAGCAATTGACAACTGTCACCCTGTTTGCTAAACAAACGGAGTGTTTAGTGCACGCAGTGTGAACGTGGTTGTTGAACAGTTTTACGTCTTGCACTAAAATCAGCAATTGACCACTGTCACCCTGTTTGCTAAACAAACGGAGTGTTTAGTGCATGCAGTGTGAACGTGGTTGTTGAGCAGTCTCACGTCTTGCACTAAAATCAGCAATTGACAACTGTCTCGCTGTTTGCTAAACAAACGGAGTGTTTAGTGCACGCAGTGTGAACGTGGTTGTTGAGCAGTTTCACGTCTTGCACTAAAATCAGCAATTGACAACCGTCACCCTGTTTGCTAAACAAACGGAGTGTTTAGTGCACGCAGTGTGAACGTGGTTGTTGAGCAGTTTCACGTCTTGCACTAAAATCAGCAATTGACAACTGTCACCCTGTTTGCTAAACAAACGGAGTGTTTAGTGCATGCAGTGTGAACGTGGTTGTTGAGCAGTCTCACGTCTTGCACTAAAATCAGCAATTGACAACTGTCTCCCTGTTTGCTAAACAAACGGAGTGTTTAGTGCACGCAGTGTGAACGTGGTTGTTGAGCAGTTTCACGTCTTGCACTAAAATCAGCAATTGACAACTGTCACCCTGTTTGCTAAACAAACGGAGTGTTTAGTGCACGCAGTGTGAACGTGGTTGTTGAGCAGTTTCACGTCTTGCACTAAAATCAGCAATTGACAACTGTCACCCTGTTTGCTAAACAAACGGAGTGTTTAGTGCATGCAGTGTGAACGTGGTTGTTGAGCTGTCTCACGTCTTGCACTAAAATCAGCAATTGACAACTGTCTCCCTGTTTGCTAAACAAACGGAATGTTTAGTGCACGCAGTGTGAACGTGGTTGTTGAGCAGTCTCACGTCTTGCACTAAAATCAGCAATTGACAACTGTCTCCCTGTTTGCTAAACAAACGGAGTGTTTAGTGCACGCAGTGTGAACGTGGTTGTTGAGCAGTTTTACGTCTTGCACTAAAATCAGCAATTGACAACCGTCACCCTGTTTGCTAAACAAACGGAGTGTTTAGTGCATGCAGTGTGAACGTGGTTGTTGAGCAGTCTCACGTCTTGCACTAAAATCAGCAATTGACAACTGTCTCCCTGTTTGCTAAACAAACGGAGTGTTTAGTGCACGCAGTGTGAACGTGGTTGTTGAGCAGTTTCACGTCTTGCACTAAAATAAGCAATTGACAACTGTCTCCCTGTTTGCTAAACAAACGGAGTGTTTAGTGCACGCAGTGTGAACGTGGTTGTTGAGCAGTTTCACGTCTTGCACTAAAATCAGCAATTGACAACCGTCACCCTGTTTGCTAAACAAACGGAGTGTTTAGTGCACGCAGTGTGAACGTGGTTGTTGAGCAGTTTCACGTCTTGCACTAAAATCAGCAATTGACAACTGTCTCCCTGTTTGCTAAACAAACGGAGTGTTTAGTGCACGCAGTGTGAACGTGGTTGTTGAGCAGTATCACGTCTTGCACTAAAATCAGCAATTGACAACTGTCTCCCTGTTTGCTAAACAAACGGAGTGTTTAGTGCACGCAGTGTGAACGTGGTTGTTGAGCAGTTTCACGTCTTGCACTAAAATCAGCAATTGACAACTGTCACCCTGTTTGCTAAACAAACGGAGTGTTTAGTGCATGCAGTGTGAACGTGGTTGTTGAGCTGTCTCACGTCTTGCACTAAAATCAGCAATTGACAACTGTCTCCCTGTTTGCTAAACAAACGGAGTGTTTAGTGCACGCAGTGTGAACGTGGTTGTTGAGCAGTTTCATGTCTTGCACTAAAATCAGCAATTGACAACTGTCACCCTGTTTGCTAAACAAACGGAGTGTTTAGTGCATGCAGTGTGAACGTGGTTGTTGAGCAGTCTCACGTCTTGCACTAAGATCAGCAATTGACAACTGTCTCCCTGTTTGCTAAACAAACGGAGTGTTTAGTGCATGCAGTGTGAACGTGGTTGTTGAGCAGTATCACGTCTTGCACTAAAATCAGCAATTGACAACTGTCACCCTGTTTGCTAAACAAACGGAGTGTTTAGTGCATGCAGTGTGAACGTGGTTGTTGAGCAGTCTAACGTCTTGCACTAAAATCAGCAATTGACAACTGTCACCCTGTTTGCTAAACAAACGGAGTGTTTAGTGCATGCAGTGTGAACGTGGTTGTTGAGCTGTCTCACGTCTTGCACTAAAATCAGCAATTGACAACTGTCACCCTGTTTGCTAAACAAACGGAGTGTTTAGTGCATGCAGTGTGAACGTGGTTGTTGAGCAGTATCACGTCTTGCACTAAAATCAGCAATTGACAACAGTCTCCCTGTTTGCTAAACAAACGGAGTGTTTAGTGCACGCAGTGTGAACGTGGTTGTTGAGCAGTCTCACGTCTTGCACTAAAATCAGCAATTGACAACTGTCACCCTGTTTGCTAAACAAACGGAGTGTTTAGTGCATGCAGTGTGAACGTGGTTGTTGAGCAGTCTCACGTCTTGCACTAAGATCAGCAATTGACAACTGTCACCCTGTTTGCTAAACAAACGGAGTGTTTAGTGCATGCAGTGTGAACGTGGTTGTTGAGCAGTATCACGTCTTGCACTAAAATCAGCAATTGACAACAGTCTCCCTGTTTGCTAAACAAACGGAGTGTTTAGTGCACGCAGTGTGAACGTGGTTGTTGAGCAGTTTCACGTCTTGCACTAAAATCAGCAATTGACAACTGTCACCCTGTTTGCTAAACAAACGGAGTGTTTAGTGCATGCAGTGTGAACGTGGTTGTTGAGCTGTCTCACGTCTTGCACTAAAATCAGCAATTGACAACTGTCACCCTGTTTGCTAAACAAACGGAGTGTTTAGTGCATGCAGTGTGAACGTGGTTGTTGAGCAGTATCACGTCTTGCACTAAAATCAGCAATTGACAACAGTCTCCCTGTTTGCTAAACAAACGGAGTGTTTAGTGCATGCAGTGTGAACGTGGTTGTTGAGCAGTTTCACGTCTTGCACTAAAATCAGCAATTGACAACTGTCACACTGTTTGCTAAACAAACGGAGTGTTTAGTGCATGCAGTGTGAACGTGGTTGTTGAGCAGTCTCACGTCTTGCACTAAGATCAGCAATTGACAACTGTCACCCTGTTTGCTAAACAAACGGAGTGTTTAGTGCATGCAGTGTGAACGTGGTTGTTGAGCAGTATCACGTCTTGCACTAAAATCAGCAATTGACAACAGTCTCCCTGTTTGCTAAACAAACGGAGTGTTTAGTGCACGCAGTGTGAACGTGGTTGTTGAGCAGTTTCACGTCTTGCACTAAAATCAGCAATTGACAACTGTCACCCTGTTTGCTAAACAAACGGAGTGTTTAGTGCATGCAGTGTGAACGTGGTTGTTGAGCTGTCTCACGTCTTGCACTAAAATCAGCAATTGACAACTGTCACCCTGTTTGCTAAACAAACGGAGTGTTTAGTGCATGCAGTGTGAACGTGGTTGTTGAGCAGTATCACGTCTTGCACTAAAATCAGCAATTGACAACAGTCTCCCTGTTTGCTAAACACACGGAGTGTTTAGTGCACGCAGTGTGAACGTGGTTGTTGAGCAGTTTCACGTCTTGCACTAAAATCAGCAATTGACAACTGTCACCCTGTTTGCTAAACAAACGGAGTGTTTAGTGCATGCAGTGTGAACGTGGTTGTTGAGCAGTCTCACGTCTTGCACTAAGATCAGCAATTGACAACTGTCACCCTGTTTGCTAAACAAACGGAGTGTTTAGTGCATGCAGTGTGAACGTGGTTGTTGAGCAGTCTCACGTCTTGCACTAAAATCAGCAATTGACAACTATCACCCTGTTTGCTAAACAAACGGAGTGTTTAGTGCACGCAGTGTGAACGTGGTTGTTGAGCAGTTTCACGTCTTGCACTAAAATCAGCAATTGACAACTGTCACCCTGTTTGCTAAACAAACGGAGTGTTTAGTGCATGCAGTGTGAACGTGGTTGTTGAGCAGTCTAACGTCTTGCACTAAAATCAGCAATTGACAACTGTCTCCCTGTTTGCTAAACAAACGGAGTGTTTAGTGCATGCAGTGTGAACGTGGTTGTTGAGCTGTCTCACGTCTTGCACTAAAATCAGCAATTGACAACTGTCACCCTGTTTGCTAAACAAACGGAGTGTTTAGTGCATGCAGTGTGAACGTGGTTGTTGAGCAGTCTCACGTCTTGCACTAAAATCAGCAATTGACAACTGTCACCCTGTTTGCTAAACAAACGGAGTGTTTAGTGCATGCAGTGTGAACGTGGTTGTTGAGCAGTCTCACGTCTTGCACTAAGATCAGCAATTGACAACTGTCTCCCTGTTTGCTAAACAAACGGAGTGTTTAGTGCATGCAGTGTGAACGTGGTTGTTGAGCAGTATCACGTCTTGCACTAAAATCAGCAATTGACAACTGTCACCCTGTTTGCTAAACAAACGGAGTGTTTAGTGCATGCAGTGTGAACGTGGTTGTTGAGCAGTCTAACGTCTTGCACTAAAATCAGCAATTGACAACTGTCTCCCTGTTTGCTAAACAAACGGAGTGTTTAGTGCATGCAGTGTGAACGTGGTTGTTGAGCTGTCTCACGTCTTGCACTAAAATCAGCAATTGACAACTGTCACCCTGTTTGCTAAACAAACGGAGTGTTTAGTGCATGCAGTGTGAACGTGGTTGTTGAGCAGTATCACGTCTTGCACTAAAATCAGCAATTGACAACTGTCACCCTGTTTGCTAAACAAACGGAGTGTTTAGTGCATGCAGTGTGAACGTGGTTGTTGAGCAGTCTAACGTCTTGCACTAAAATCAGCAATTGACAACTGTCACCCTGTTTGCTAAACAAACGGAGTGTTTAGTGCATGCAGTGTGAACGTGGTTGTTGAGCTGTCTCACGTCTTGCACTAAAATCAGCAATTGACAACTGTCACCCTGTTTGCTAAACAAACGGAGTGTTTAGTGCATGCAGTGTGAACGTGGTTGTTGAGCAGTATCACGTCTTGCACTAAAATCAGCAATTGACAACAGTCTCCCTGTTTGCTAAACAAACGGAGTGTTTAGTGCACGCAGTGTGAACGTGGTTGTTGAGCAGTCTCACGTCTTGCACTAAAATCAGCAATTGACAACTGTCACCCTGTTTGCTAAACAAACGGAGTGTTTAGTGCATGCAGTGTGAACGTGGTTGTTGAGCAGTATCACGTCTTGCACTAAAATCAGCAATTGACAACAGTCTCCCTGTTTGCTAAACAAACGGAGTGTTTAGTGCACGCAGTGTGAACGTGGTTGTTGAGCAGTTTCACGTCTTGCACTAAAATCAGCAATTGACAACTGTCACACTGTTTGCTAAACAAACGGAGTGTTTAGTGCATGCAGTGTGAACGTGGTTGTTGAGCAGTCTCACGTCTTGCACTAAGATCAGCAATTGACAACTGTCACCCTGTTTGCTAAACAAACGGAGTGTTTAGTGCATGCAGTGTGAACGTGGTTGTTGAGCAGTCTCACGTCTTGCACTAAAATCAGCAATTGACAACTGTCTCGCTGTTTGCTAAACAAACGGAGTGTTTAGTGCACGCAGTGTGAACGTGGTTGTTGAGCAGTTTCACGTCTTGCACTAAAATCAGCAATTGACAACTGTCACCCTGTTTGCTAAACAAACGGAGTGTTTAGTGCATGCAGTGTGAACGTGGTTGTTGAGCTGTCTCACGTCTTGCACTAAAATCAGCAATTGACAACTGTCACCCTGTTTGCTAAACAAACGGAGTGTTTAGTGCATGCAGTGTGAACGTGGTTGTTGAGCAGTATCACGTCTTGCACTAAAATCAGCAATTGACAACAGTCTCCCTGTTTGCTAAACACACGGAGTGTTTAGTGCACGCAGTGTGAACGTGGTTGTTGAGCAGTTTCACGTCTTGCACTAAAATCAGCAATTGACAACTGTCACCCTGTTTGCTAAACAAACGGAGTGTTTAGTGCATGCAGTGTGAACGTGGTTGTTGAGCAGTCTCACGTCTTGCACTAAGATCAGCAATTGACAACTGTCTCCCTGTTTGCTAAACAAACGGAGTGTTTAGTGAATGCAGTGTGAACGTGGTTGTTGAGCAGTATCACGTCTTGCACTAAAATCAGCAATTGACAACTGTCACCCTGTTTGCTAAACAAACGGAGTGTTTAGTGCATGCAGTGTGAACGTGGTTGTTGAGCAGTCTAACGTCTTGCACTAAAATCAGCAATTGACAACTGTCTCCCTGTTTGCTAAACAAACGGAGTGTTTAGTGCATGCAGTGTGAACGTGGTTGTTGAGCTGTCTCACGTCTTGCACTAAAATCAGCAATTGACAACTGTCACCCTGTTTGCTAAACAAACGGAGTGTTTAGTGCATGCAGTGTGAACGTGGTTGTTGAGCAGTCTCACGTCTTGCACTAAAATCAGCAATTGACAACTGTCACCCTGTTTGCTAAACAAACGGAGTGTTTAGTGCATGCAGTGTGAACGTGGTTGTTGAGCAGTCTCACGTCTTGCACTAAGATCAGCAATTGACAACTGTCTCCCTGTTTGCTAAACAAACGGAGTGTTTAGTGCATGCAGTGTGAACGTGGTTGTTGAGCAGTATCACGTCTTGCACTAAAATCAGCAATTGACAACTGTCACCCTGTTTGCTAAACAAACGGAGTGTTTAGTGCATGCAGTGTGAACGTGGTTGTTGAGCAGTCTAACGTCTTGCACTAAAATCAGCAATTGACAACTGTCTCCCTGTTTGCTAAACAAACGGAGTGTTTAGTGCATGCAGTGTGAACGTGGTTGTTGAGCTGTCTCACGTCTTGCACTAAAATCAGCAATTGACAACTGTCACCCTGTTTGCTAAACAAACGGAGTGTTTAGTGCATGCAGTGTGAACGTGGTTGTTGAGCAGTATCACGTCTTGCACTAAAATCAGCAATTGACAACTGTCACCCTGTTTGCTAAACAAACGGAGTGTTTAGTGCATGCAGTGTGAACGTGGTTGTTGAGCAGTCTAACGTCTTGCACTAAAATCAGCAATTGACAACTGTCACCCTGTTTGCTAAACAAACGGAGTGTTTAGTGCATGCAGTGTGAACGTGGTTGTTGAGCTGTCTCACGTCTTGCACTAAAATCAGCAATTGACAACTGTCACCCTGTTTGCTAAACAAACGGAGTGTTTAGTGCATGCAGTGTGAACGTGGTTGTTGAGCAGTATCACGTCTTGCACTAAAATCAGCAATTGACAACAGTCTCCCTGTTTGCTAAACAAACGGAGTGTTTAGTGCACGCAGTGTGAACGTGGTTGTTGAGCAGTCTCACGTCTTGCACTAAAATCAGCAATTGACAACTGTCACCCTGTTTGCTAAACAAACGGAGTGTTTAGTGCATGCAGTGTGAACGTGGTTGTTGAGCAGTCTCACGTCTTGCACTAAGATCAGCAATTGACAACTGTCACCCTGTTTGCTAAACAAACGGAGTGTTTAGTGCATGCAGTGTGAACGTGGTTGTTGAGCAGTATCACGTCTTGCACTAAAATCAGCAATTGACAACAGTCTCCCTGTTTGCTAAACAAACGGAGTGTTTAGTGCACGCAGTGTGAACGTGGTTGTTGAGCAGTTTCACGTCTTGCACTAAAATCAGCAATTGACAACTGTCACCCTGTTTGCTAAACAAACGGAGTGTTTAGTGCATGCAGTGTGAACGTGGTTGTTGAGCTGTCTCACGTCTTGCACTAAAATCAGCAATTGACAACTGTCACCCTGTTTGCTAAACAAACGGAGTGTTTAGTGCATGCAGTGTGAACGTGGTTGTTGAGCAGTATCACGTCTTGCACTAAAATCAGCAATTGACAACAGTCTCCCTGTTTGCTAAACAAACGGAGTGTTTAGTGCACGCAGTGTGAACGTGGTTGTTGAGCAGTTTCACGTCTTGCACTAAAATCAGCAATTGACAACTGTCACACTGTTTGCTAAACAAACGGAGTGTTTAGTGCATGCAGTGTGAACGTGGTTGTTGAGCAGTCTCACGTCTTGCACTAAGATCAGCAATTGACAACTGTCACCCTGTTTGCTAAACAAACGGAGTGTTTAGTGCATGCAGTGTGAACGTGGTTGTTGAGCAGTATCACGTCTTGCACTAAAATCAGCAATTGACAACAGTCTCCCTGTTTGCTAAACAAACGGAGTGTTTAGTGCACGCAGTGTGAACGTGGTTGTTGAGCAGTTTCACGTCTTGCACTAAAATCAGCAATTGACAACTGTCACCCTGTTTGCTAAACAAACGGAGTGTTTAGTGCATGCAGTGTGAACGTGGTTGTTGAGCTGTCTCACGTCTTGCACTAAAATCAGCAATTGACAACTGTCACCCTGTTTGCTAAACAAACGGAGTGTTTAGTGCATGCAGTGTGAACGTGGTTGTTGAGCAGTATCACGTCTTGCACTAAAATCAGCAATTGACAACAGTCTCCCTGTTTGCTAAACACACGGAGTGTTTAGTGCACGCAGTGTGAACGTGGTTGTTGAGCAGTTTCACGTCTTGCACTAAAATCAGCAATTGACAACTGTCACCCTGTTTGCTAAACAAACGGAGTGTTTAGTGCATGCAGTGTGAACGTGGTTGTTGAGCAGTCTCACGTCTTGCACTAAGATCAGCAATTGACAACTGTCTCCCTGTTTGCTAAACAAACGGAGTGTTTAGTGCATGCAGTGTGAACGTGGTTGTTGAGCAGTATCACGTCTTGCACTAAAATCAGCAATTGACAACTGTCACCCTGTTTGCTAAACAAACGGAGTGTTTAGTGCATGCAGTGTGAACGTGGTTGTTGGGCAGTCTAACGTCTTGCACTAAAATCAGCAATTGACAACTGTCTCCCTGTTTGCTAAACAAACGGAGTGTTTAGTGCATGCAGTGTGAACGTGGTTGTTGAGCTGTCTCACGTCTTGCACTAAAATCAGCAATTGACAACTGTCACCCTGTTTGCTAAACAAACGGAGTGTTTAGTGCATGCAGTGTGAACGTGGTTGTTGAGCAGTCTCACGTCTTGCACTAAAATCAGCAATTGACAACTGTCACCCTGTTTGCTAAACAAACGGAGTGTTTAGTGCATGCAGTGTGAACGTGGTTGTTGAGCAGTCTCACGTCTTGCACTAAGATCAGCAATTGACAACTGTCTCCCTGTTTGCTAAACAAACGGAGTGTTTAGTGCATGCAGTGTGAACGTGGTTGTTGAGCAGTATCACGTCTTGCACTAAAATCAGCAATTGACAACTGTCACCCTGTTTGCTAAACAAACGGAGTGTTTAGTGCATGCAGTGTGAACGTGGTTGTTGAGCAGTCTAACGTCTTGCACTAAAATCAGCAATTGACAACTGTCTCCCTGTTTGCTAAACAAACGGAGTGTTTAGTGCATGCAGTGTGAACGTGGTTGTTGAGCTGTCTCACGTCTTGCACTAAAATCAGCAATTGACAACTGTCACCCTGTTTGCTAAACAAACGGAGTGTTTAGTGCATGCAGTGTGAACGTGGTTGTTGAGCAGTATCACGTCTTGCACTAAAATCAGCAATTGACAACTGTCACCCTGTTTGCTAAACAAACGGAGTGTTTAGTGCATGCAGTGTGAACGTGGTTGTTGAACAGTCTAACGTCTTGCACTAAAATCAGCAATTGACAACTGTCTCCCTGTTTGCTAAACAAACGGAGTGTTTAGTGCATGCAGTGTGAACGTGGTTGTTGAGCAGTATCACGTCTTGCACTAAAATCAGCAATTGACAACTGTCACCCTGTTTGCTAAACAAACGGAGTGTTTAGTGCATGCAGTGTGAACGTGGTTGTTGAGCAGTATCACGTCTTGCACTAAAATCAGCAATTGACAACAGTCTCCCTGTTTGCTAAACAAACGGAGTGTTTAGTGCACGCAGTGTGAACGTGGTTGTTGAGCAGTCTCACGTCTTGCACTAAAATCAGCAATTGACAACTGTCACCCTGTTTGCTAAACAAACGGAGTGTTTAGTGCATGCAGTGTGAACGTGGTTGTTGAGCTGTCTCACGTCTTGCACTAAAATCAGCAATTGACAACTGTCTCCCTGTTTGCTAAACAAACGGAGTGTTTAGTGCATGCAGTGTGAACGTGGTTGTTGAGCAGTCTCACGTCTTGCACTAAAATCAGCAATTGACAACTGTCTCGCTGTTTGCTAAACAAACGGAGTGTTTAGTGCACGCAGTGTGAACGTGGTTGTTGAGCAGTTTCACGTCTTGCACTAAAATCAGCAATTGACAACTGTCACCCTGTTTGCTAAACAAACGGAGTGTTTAGTGCATGCAGTGTGAACGTGGTTGTTGAGCAGTCTAACGTCTTGCACTAAAATCAGCAATTGACAACTGTCTCCCTGTTTGCTAAACAAACGGAGTGTTTAGTGCATGCAGTGTGAACGTGGTTGTTGAGCAGTCTCACATCTTGCACTAAAATCAGCAATTGACAACTGTCACCCTGTTTGCTAAACAAACGGAGTGTTTAGTGCATGCAGTGTGAACGTGGTTGTTGAGCAGTCTCACGTCTTGCACTAAAATCAGCAATTGACAACTGTCACCCTGTTTGCTAAACAAACGGAGTGTTTAGTGCATGCAGTGTGAACATGGTTGTTGAGCAGTCTCACGTCTTGCACTAAAATCAGCAATTGACAACTGTCACCCTGTTTGCTAAACAAACGGAGTGTTTAGTGCACGCAGTGTGAACGTGGTTGTTGAGCAGTTTCACGTCTTGCACTAAAATCAGCAATTGACAACCGTCACCCTGTTTGCTAAACAAACGGAGTGTTTAGTGCATGCAGTGTGAACGTGGTTGTTGAGCAGTCTCACGTCTTGCACTAAAATCAGCAATTGACAACTGTCACCCTGTTTGCTAAACAAACGGAGTGTTTAGTGCACGCAGTGTGAACGTGGTTGTTGAGCAGTTTCACGTCTTGCACTAAAATCAGCAATTGACAACTGTCACCCTGTTTGCTAAACAAACGGAGTGTTTAGTGCATGCAGTGTGAACGTGGTTGTTGAGCAGTCTCACGTCTTGCACTAAAATCAGCAATTGACAACTGTCTCCCTGTTTGCTAAACAAACGGAGTGTTTAGTGCACGCAGTGTGAACGTGGTTGTTGAGCAGTTTCACGTCTTGCACTAAAATCAGCAATTGACAACTGTCACCCTGTTTGCTAAACAAACGGAGTGTTTAGTGCACGCAGTGTGAACGTGGTTGTTGAGCAGTTTCACGTCTTGCACTAAAATCAGCAATTGACAACTGTCACCCTGTTTGCTAAACAAACGGAGTGTTTAGTGCATGCAGTGTGAACGTGGTTGTTGAGCTGTCTCACGTCTTGCACTAAAATCAGCAATTGACAACTGTCTCCCTGTTTGCTAAACAAACGGAGTGTTTAGTGCACGCAGTGTGAACGTGGTTGTTGAGCAGTCTCACGTCTTGCACTAAAATCAGCAATTGACAACTGTCACCCTGTTTGCTAAACAAACGGAGTGTTTAGTGCATGCAGTGTGAACGTGGTTGTTGAGCTGTCTCACGTCTTGCACTAAAATCAGCAATTGACAACTGTCTCCCTGTTTGCTAAACAAACGGAGTGTTTAGTGCATGCAGTGTGAACGTGGTTGTTGAGCAGTCTCACGTCTTGCACTAAAATCAGCAATTGACAACTGTCTCGCTGTTTGCTAAACAAACGGAGTGTTTAGTGCACGCAGTGTGAACGTGGTTGTTGAGCAGTTTCACGTCTTGCACTAAAATCAGCAATTGACAACTGTCACCCTGTTTGCAAAATAAACGGAGTGTTTAGTGCATGCAGTGTGAACGTGGTTGTTGAGCAGTCTAACGTCTTGCACTAAAATCAGCAATTGACAACTGTCTCCCTGTTTGCTAAACAAACGGAGTGTTTAGTGCATGCAGTGTGAACGTGGTTGTTGAGCAGTCTCACGTCTTGCACTAAAATCAGCAATTGACAACTGTCACCCTGTTTGCTAAACAAACGGAGTGTTTAGTGCATGCAGTGTGAACGTGTTGTTGAGCAGTCTCACGTCTTCCACTAAAATCAGCAATTGACAACTGTCACCCTGTTTGCTAAACAAACGGAGTGTTTAGTGCATGCAGTGTGAACGTGGTTGTTGAGCAGTCTCACGTATTGCACTAAAATCAGCAATTGACAACTGTCACCCTGTTTGCTAAACAAACGGAGTGTTTAGTGCACGCAGTGTGAACGTGGTTGTTGAGCAGTCTCACGTCTTGCACTAAAATCAGCAATTGACAACTGTCACCCTGTTTGCTAAATAAACGGAGTGTTTCGTGCATGCAGTGTGAACGTGGTTGTTGAGCAGTCTCACGTCTTGCACTAAAATCAGCAATTGACAACTGTCTCCCTGTTTGCTAAACAAACGGAGTGTTTAGTGCATGCAGTGTGGATGTGGTTGTTGAGCAGTCTCACGTCTTGCACTAAAATCAGCAATTGACAACTGTCTCCCTGTTTGCTAAACAAACGGAGTGTTTAGTGCACGCAGTGTGAACGTGGTTGTTGAGCAGTTTCACGTCTTGCACTAAAATCAGCAATTGACAACTGTCACCCTGTTTGCTAAACAAACGGAGTGTTTAGTGCATGCAGTGTGAACATGGTTGTTGAGCAGTCTCACGTCTTGCACTAAAATCAGCAATTGACAACTGTCACCCTGTTTGCTAAACAAACATAGTGTTTAGTGCACGCAGTGTGAACGTGGTTGTTGAACAGTTTTACATCTTGCACTAAAATCAGCAATTGACAACTGTCACCCTGTTTGCTAAACAAACGGAGTGTTTAGTGCATGCAGTGTGAACGTAGATGTTGAGCAGTCTCACGTCTTGCACTAAAATCAGCAATTGACAACAGTCTCGCTGTTTGCTAAACAAACGGAGTGTTTAGTGCACGCAGTGTGAACGTGGTTGTTGAGCAGTTTCACGTCTTGCACTAAAATCAGCAATTGACAACCGTCACCCTGTTTGCTAAACAAACGGAGTGTTTAGTGCATGCAGTGTGAACGTGGTTGTTGAGCAGTCTCACGTCTTGCACTAAAATCAGCAATTGACAACTGTCACCCTGTTTGCTAAACAAACGGAGTGTTTAGTGCATGCAGTGTGAACGTGGTTGTTGAGCAGTCTCACGTCTTGCACTAAAATCAGCAATTGACAACTGTCTCCCTGTTTGCTAAACAAACGGAGTGTTTAGTGCACGCAGTGTGAACGTGGTTGTTGAGCAGTTTCACGTCTTGCACTAAAATCAGCAATTGACAACTGTCACCCTGTTTGCTAAACAAACGGAGTGTTTAGTGCACGCAGTGTGAACGTGGTTGTTGAGCAGTTTCACGTCTTGCACTAAAATCAGCAATTGACAACCGTCACCCTGTTTGCTAAACAAACGGAGTGTTTAGTGCATGCAGTGTGAACGTGGTTGTTGAGCAGTCTCACGTCTTGCACTAAAATCAGCAATTGACAACTGTCTCCCTGTTTGCTAAACAAACGGAGTGTTTAGTGCACGCAGTGTGAACGTGGTTGTTGAGCAGTATCACGTCTTGCACTAAAATCAGCAATTGACAACTGTCTCCCTGTTTGCTAAACAAACGGAGTGTTTAGTGCACGCAGTGTGAACGTGGTTGTTGAGCAGTTTCACGTCTTGCACTAAAATCAGCAATTGACAACTGTCACCCTGTTTGCTAAACAAACGGAGTGTTTAGTGCATGCAGTGTGAACGTGGTTTTTGAGCTGTCTCACGTCTTGCACTAAAATCAGCAATTGACAACTGTCTCCCTGTTTGCTAAACAAACGGAGTGTTTAGTGCACGCAGTGTGAACGTGGTTGTTGAGCAGTTTCACGTCTTGCACTAAAATCAGCAATTGACAACTGTCACCCTGTTTGCTAAACAAACGGAGTGTTTAGTGCATGCAGTGTGAACGTGGTTGTTGAGCAGTCTCACGTCTTGCACTAAAATCAGCAATTGACAACTGTCTCCCTGTTTGCTAAACAAACGGAGTGTTTAGTGCACGCAGTGTGAACGTGGTTGTTGAGCAGTCTCACGTCTTGCACTAAAATCAGCAATTGACAACTGTCTCCCTGTTTGCTAAACAAACGGAGTGTTTAGTGCACGCAGTGTGAACGTGGTTGTTGAGCAGTTTCACGTCTTGCACTAAAATCAGCAATTGACAACTGTCTCCCTGTTTGCTAAACAAACGGAGTGTTTAGTGCACGCAGTGTGAACGTGGTTGTTGAGCAGTTTCACGTCTTGCACTAAAATCAGCAATTGACAACCGTCACCCTGTTTGCTAAACAAACGGAGTGTTTAGTGCATGCAGTGTGAACGTGGTTGTTGAGCAGTCTCACGTCTTGCACTAAAATCAGCAATTGACAACTGTCTCCCTGTTTGCTAAACAAACGGAGTGTTTAGTGCACGCAGTGTGAACGTGGTTGTTGAGCAGTATCACGTCTTGCACTAAAATCAGCAATTGACAACTGTCTCCCTGTTTGCTAAACAAACGGAGTGTTTAGTGCACGCAGTGTGAACGTGGTTGTTGAGCAGTTTCACGTCTTGCACTAAAATCAGCAATTGACAACTGTCACCCTGTTTGCTAAACAAACGGAGTGTTTAGCGCATGCAGTGTGAACGTGGTTGTTGAGCTGTCTCACGTCTTGCACTAAAATCAGCAATTGACAACTGTCTCCCTGTTTCCTAAACAAACGGAGTGTTTAGTGCACGCAGTGTGAACGTGGTTGTTGAGCGGGTGCGTCTGTGAAGAGGGATATCCTCAAGATTCCATTAAATCGTTTACATCTCGTTTTCAATGCAGTGTGGCGTAAAGCTTGTTTAAAATTTATATGTTTAGGAGACCAGCAAGTCTCTTTGTTAATTAAACTTAGAGCATGTGGCTCAATTTTTGTCAGCTCAGCAACGAGTGTTCATAATCTATTTTTTGTTTCTTTGTACATGTAACTTGTACAAGGTTGCAGTATCAGAAAATAAATATTTTCCTGAATTGGTCGGAATTCACTACGAAAAGTGTTCCTCCACCCGTTTAAATCTAACAAAGAAGCTGAGGGCCTAACAACAAATTAATCACAGCCACTAATATCCGATCAGCGAGTAGGATGCAGATAAAGGCTAAATTGTGGGCAGTTGTCAGTTCACCCCAACTCTCTATCGAGGGTTGTGGCAATTTATTAAATACCCGGGGTATCGTTATCAGTTGCGCAATGCGACGGGGCGGAACATGCTTTTCCCTCTTTCAGGTGGAAAAATGTTTTGTGAATCGTTTAGGGGATGATATGAAATGATTCCCGCTTTGGTGCTGTTCCGTCCACGTGCGCCTTAATACATTTTTCAATTGATAAACAAAAGTACATACCAATTATACAGACTTATGGGCGTACAGGGCGAGTTGCGAAAAAATATTGTTCATCACACAGATGTTGTTTTAAATACGTTTTATTTTTCTATGCACGTGTTTAAATTTATAAAGATGTTTTTTGTGACTCGAGCCCCCACGCAACTTCGCACTTTGGCCCACACACCAGAATCATTTAACTCAAAAGGCATGCGAAAAAACGGTACTTCAGCCGCGAAAAGCTATCCCACGTTTTTGCAGAAAAATGCCGCGACGAGCAACCACGCTCCGCCGTCCTCGGCAGTCCACGCGACTCTCTCATTCCTCCGCGCGACTCGGCTTCCGTTTTCCAGCCCCGCGGAAAAACCCCTACGTCACAAACTTCCCGACGCTTATATTTCCCGCGCGCGTTCACGCGCGCGCGATTTAAATGTGCCGATGTGTGTGGCTCTATAAAATAGAAGTGCGTGGCATCAGCCTGGGGGCACTGTCATGTCATAGCAATTTAGTCTATACCGATTTTTTCTGGTTTTAGGCGTTCAGTTTATATATAAAGAGACTCGGCAGTCAGCTGTCACAGCACGAAACAATTTACTTTAATTAGCAACTAGCTGAAAATCCGGCGTTGCCCGGGTATTTATTTTATTTATTTACTTATTTATTCCTGCCTGGAGTTAGTACTTCTACCATTCTCTCTCTCTGTCCATCTTTTATCTAAAAACGTTATCTTTATCGGAGAACATAAGAAATAATGCTGTCGTGGATAATGTACAAAATTATAAGCGCATTATTCAAACAAAGAAAGATAGAAGCCAAAACCAAATATATAAATTTCGTACCATCTCATTCACTTATATGGGGTTTGTATAATTTTTCAGGTATGTATTCATTTGTGTAAGTGCCGCATGTCTAAAATTTCTTGGGAATACAATTGGTGTTAAAGACGTAATAGGTTACTACTTGGTGCGTGAGAGGCCGGTTTTCTATGAACGTTACTGTTTTATGTGCTCATACCTCAGGAACTACAAGTCGCACTGTGCTACAGTTTCGGAGGCACATTCAACGATGTGTGTACATTGCCTATAAAATTTCCTGCGGCTGTAATTTGTAGTGCAAAAATTATAACGTCATACCGAATGCCGTAGTTTTACTCCATAAACAGCGGAAAAGTAGTAAGCGAGAAACTTTTTTCCTTTCATCATTTTACTATGGTTGCCAGCGAGAAAAAGTTTAATAAAGGTTTGAAATTATGTTTAAAGTCTCGAGGCATTATAAGGTATTTTTTGCGATTTCTATTAGTTATGACGTAATATCTTTTGAACCATGTGCCGAATGTGATTCTTAACCATGCAGCAATTACCTCACGGTAAGGAATTTGTGTACCAAATTTGGTTGAAATCGGTCCAATGGTTTAGGAGAAAATGAACAACATAATCGCAAAATGCAGTAGTTTTTTTCGCACATATATTTCTTTATGACGTCATATCTCGTGAAAATATATCTTGTGTGATTCTTATACTTACGGCTACCGTCCTCATGGATTACAGCTTACGGGTACATAATTTCATAAAGATTGGAACAAAACTAGATTTGTATGCAACACCTACATATATACGGACACAGCTTTATATATTAGACATATAGAAAAACTCGTCAGTCAGCTGTCACAGCACTGTCAGAGCATGAGCCATTTATTTTTATTAGCAATGCCCATAATGGTCTGCGTTATTAGGTGGAAAACCATTTAAATAAACCAGTCCAAATACAAAGCATTTTTGCAAATCGAGGGTAACCATGCAGGGTGTCATCAACTTAATACAGTACAAAATCCGCTCGACTGATGAGATTCCGGTGCGACAGGGTCCGTACCGTTTATTGCCTTCCAGAAAGCCATCGTGGAAAAAGATTACGCAGATGCTGAAGGGCCTCGCCTATCTTTCTTGTACCGAATCCTGAGAGGTATTATCGACCGGTGGTGACTTATAGGATGTCGAATAAGAAGTTGATATTAGAGGCAGTGCCATTACCGGATTTACAGAATGCCTTTACGTGGTTCGCCGGTGCCAAGTATTTTTCTATTTTTAGATCTTAAGCGTATTAAGAAATACCGCTGACAGAAGACTCCAAGCCAGCTACCGCGTTTTGCACAGACTGGAATTTATATGAATTTAACCGGGTCGCATTCGGTCTGTTAAACGGCGCATCCCTTTACCAGTTTATTGGATCGAGTTATGAGAGATGTGAAATTTAAAAGCGTCTGCAATTATTTGGATGATAACGTGGTATACAGTAGTTCCTTTAACCGACAAACATTTAGAGCTGGTTTTGATGAGATTGAGGATGACAGGACTGACAGTCGAGCCATCAGAGGTTACATCAGCTTGTCAGCAGTTCTCTTTCCTGGGGCATTCAGTCTCAGCGAAGGGAGTCGCGGTCCATCCTGAAACATCTGAAGGGCTGATGAAATTTCCCTCCTGCCACTAGTAAGGGTGTTTTTAGGTTCATCGGCATGGCAAATTTTAGGCTTTTTATGCCTAACTTTGCGCAAATTGCCGCACGCTTAAACGACCTCCGTAAAAAGGGATGTAAATTCGTTGGGGGGAGGGGGAGACCCAGCAAGCTCATTCAGAAACTCGGGACACAAAATCACCAGAATGAAAATGCAATTACTAAATTTACACGTAATTACTCGTTCTGTAAGCTAAGAAACTTCGCCTCGCATAGCAAAAGAATTACTCGAGGAAACTTCCTGATAAACCGAGACATCCTGGTCACGAACACAGTCTAGTTCTAACGGCATGCCATCCCCTCAGCACGATTAGACGATATACTCACTGCTGGACACGGTAAGAGAGATCTCAGGCCACGCCAAAAGCCCTCCCCTCCACACACCGGATGTAGGGCGCGCTAAAAGCGATGCAGAGGGCAGAGTGCGTTCAGAGCCTCCTGTCTAACAACCCTCGCTACGTGGAGGAGACAATACCCTTTACCAGAGCTCCAGCGAGGTCTCTGGTTACCTGTTTCGTCGATGGTTATGTTGGTTCTACACTGAGATCAGGACACTTCATCTTGTCAAGTAAGAATGTCTGGCTACCCAGCAGACGCCAATGCAGACGACATACGAAGCCGTGCGTTCTTAACTGAAGTAAACGAGGCCTAAAGCGCGAGGCGGCCACTGTAAGCCATTACGCGGCAGTCGGTCAATATTAAAAACAACCTTCCACATTCTTACGAACACAAGTTCAATCACATGGGTCGAATTATAAACATGGAGCATTGATCAATAAAGGACTAAAATAGTTGACATTCAAATAGACATAGTAATACTTAAGAGTAATGAATAACTCAAAATGGTGCGCGACCACACATTCTGTGGACGTGTTTAAACTTTCAAGACGCGTGAATTACGTTCATGAATGCGCAGAAAACTGCGTTAAATTATATGCTCTGAGAATGACCATTAGGATTAAACCGATAGAAACTAATGACTGAAGCTTAACGGAACTAATTGTAAAGTGAAATAAATGGGTGGGAGGAAATTTGGAAGTGAAATGCAGTATTGACAATCTTAACGGTCATGTAGATGTTTGTTGATATGGACGGGGTTGTTTTCAGGGTGTCTGCATTTTACGGTATTGAACAGGTATTAAAACACAGGAAAGGACGCACAATGACTACGGAAATGAGTTAGAGAATAGTAACAAAGGAAAACAGCCCGACAGGCATCTGTGGTGAGTAACACCTATCCTTTCCAAAATATAATTTTAAGTTTTTATATTTATGGAACGTGAAGTTCAGACGTTAGACATTACTTAGCCAAAGCCATTCGATGAGACAAATTATCCAGAAAATAGACAAGTTTTGCAAGCACATGTAATACTTGTTATGGTGCCAATTATTCCCAGATATTAGCGTTGGAAGGAGTAAAGTTTTCGTCACTGCCATTTCCAGCATATTCCGACCACACAATCACATTCTACGCGTGAAGACGAATCTTTAGAATATAAACTCGTGGGGTAAAGTCATTTTCAATGATAATGCAAATGCAAATTACGGGATCATGTCGCAAGCGCAACAAGATGATCAAGTGAAAAAAAAAATAGTGAAAAACTCGCAGAGTTTTTGTAAAGCGTTGGCGAGAAGGCGCAGGTGCAGGGAACGGCCCCACAGCAGGCCACCCCGGACGGTCTTGCGCATAACAGCAACTTAAAAGTCCCTTCCATCTGGCGAGAAACGACAGACACTTTCAAAATCTCTCAGAAAGTCGCTTAAAAGAATGTTTCTCACAAAGCATGTTCACTTGCAACTTAGGATGCACGAGGAAAGTCAGTTCCAGAAGACGCTGTTTATTTTGAGAGAAAAGCCTAAACGAGACGTTAGCTGACTAACTACTGGTCGGCAAGCCGTACGGTATTTTCCCATTGACAGGCGATGTGTTGGCAGGATAGCGCCAGACACACACAAGCAGAGCGAAACACTAATGCAGAGAGGCAGTCGCCCTCGCGCCTCAGTTGTGTGTTGCCGATAAAGACCCCTCACAGTATTGCGCTAATAGTTTGGTCCAGGCAACTCGTCAACTTTACCAAAGACCGACCAGTATCTACGTGAACCGAAACGTCAACACTTTTCTATCCAAAAGCTGGATTACTTCAAGGCGCAATTCTATCTCCCCTATTTTACTCCCTACGGTCTTCAGTCCGCAGACTTATTTGATGCAGCTCTCCACGCTACCCTTTCCTGTGCAAGTCTCTTCATCTGAGGATACGTTCGGCAACCTACATCCTATTGAATCTGCTTACTGTATTCGTCCATCGGTCTCCCTCTACAATTTTTACCCCACACACTTCCTTCTAGTGCTAAGTTGACAATTCCTTGATGTTTCAGGATGTGTCTAACCCATCTACCCGTTCTCTTAGAAACTTTTTCTCGCCTATTTCGGTAAGCACCTCATTAGGCACGTCATCTACCCATCTAATCATTCGTCTGTAGTACCACATTTCAAAAGCTATCATCTTTTTGTTTGAACTCATCGTCCACATTTCACTCCCACACAATGCTACACTCCAGACAAATGCTTTCAGAAAGGACTTCCTAACATGTTAATTAATATTGGATGTTAACCAGTTTCGCTCCTTTAGAAACGCTTTTCTTCCCAAGCTCATTCTGCATTTAAAAACTTCTGATGTCCGAAATAAAGAAGATACCTTGCTACACAAATAAAATTCCTCTACTATTATTGCCTCATTACCTAATATAATTCCTTCAGCATCGCCTTCTTTTCTGACATTGCATTCCATTACCTTCCTTTTACTCTGTTGTTAATGTTCATCTTGTATCTTCCTTTCAAGAGACATTCCATTCAATTGCTCTTCCAGATCATTTGCGGTCTCTGACAGAATTACTATGTCATCGGCAAACAGCAATGTTTATTTCTTCTCCCTGTACTTTAATGCCCTCTCCAAATTTCTCCTTTCACTCCTTCACTGCCTGCTCAATGTACAGATTGAACAACATTAGGGAAAGGCTACAACCCTGACTTACTCCCTTCCCAACTTCTGCGTCCCTTTCTTGCCCTTAGACTAATAACCGCTGTCTGGTTTATGTATAGGTTGAATATAACTCTTCGCTCACTATATTTTACCCCTGCTACCTTCAGAATTTGGAAGAATATTCCAGTCGACGTTGTCAGAAGCTTTCTCCAAATCGACAGACGCTAAAAACGTAGGTTTCCCTTTCCTTAGCCTATCTCCCAAGATACGTAGTAAAGTGAGTATTGCCTCCGGTGTTCCTACATTTCTCCTAAATCCAAACTGATCTTCCCTGAGGTAGGATTCCACAAGATTTTCCATTCGTCTAATAAGTCATGGTTGCGAAATACTGACACGAATTATTTAAACTGATAGTTCTGTAATTTTCACACTTGTCTGCACTTTCTTTCTTTCTTTGGAATTGGAATTAAGATATTCTTCTTGAAGTCTGAGGGTATTTCCCCTGTCTCATTCATCTTGCATAACATGTGATACAATTTTTTTTTACGACTGGCTCTCTTAACAATATCAGCAGTTTCGCTTCAAGTCCTCCAGCGCGCTGTCAAATTCTTCTCGCAGTATCGTATCTCCTATCTCATCTTCCTCCACTTCGTCTTCCATTTCTAGAATACTGCCTTCGAGTTTATTTCCTTTGTATAGGCCCTCTATATAGTCCTCCCACAGTTCAGCTTCCCCCTCTTTGCTTGTTACTGGTTTTCCGTCTGAGTTCTTGATATACAGCTGATTTTCTTGTCTCGTAATATCTTATTTTCCTGTAGGCGGTATCCGTTTTTCCCCTAGTTATGCATTCTACGGTTCTGCATTTGTCTTCTAGCCACTCTTGCTTAGACAGTCTGCACTTCCTGTCAATCTCATTTTTCAGACGTTTGTACTCCTTTTCCTGTTTCAATTTCTGAATTTTTATATGTTCTCCTCTCATCAATTAAGTTCAGTATATCCTATGTTATCCAGGGATTTCTATTAGGCCTTGTCCTGCCTATATGGTCCTCACTGCCTTCACTACCCTATCTCAGAGCTACCCAATCTACTATATTACATTCCCCCCGTTTCAGCCAATCCTTGCCTAATGCTCCTTCTGAAACTCAACCACCTCTGGTTCCTTCAATCTGTCCAAGTTCCATCGCTTAACCTTTCTACCGTCTCTTACGTTTTAATCTGCAGTTCATAACCAATAACTTATGGTCAAAGTCTATCTGCCCTGGATGTGTCTTACAGTTTAGAACCTGGTTTCTAAATCTATTGCTTACCATTATAAAGCCAACCTGGTACCTTCCAGTGTCTCCTGGTGTCTTCCACGTATATTGCCTCCTTTCATGATTAAACTAAGTGTTGATAATCATTAAAATGTGTTATGCGCACAATTCTACCAAGCGATCTCTTCTTTCATTCCTTTTTCCAGTCCATATTCACCTACATTTCCTTCTTTCCTTTCCTACTACCGAGTTCCAGCCCATCACAAATTTTCGTCTTCCTTAACTTTCTGAATGATTTCTTTTATCTCCCCATACAATTCTTCGATATCATCGGCCGTGCTAGTTGGCATATAAACTTTCACTACTGTCGTCGGTGTTGGCTTCGTGTATCTTTACTACGATAATGCGTTCACTATACTGTTCATAGTAACTTACCCGCATTCGTATTTTCTTAGTCATCAGACCTACTCCTGCGTTACCACCAACTGATTTTGTATTGATAACCCTGTACTCACCTGACCAGAAATCCTCTTCCTCCTGCCACCTAACTTCACTAATCCCTACCATATGTAACTTTAACCTATCCATTTCTCTTTTTAAACTTTCTAGCTTACCTACTCGATTAAGGGTTAGAACATTCCACGCTCCGATCCGTAGAATGTTTTGTTTTTCTTGATGACATCCTTCTGAGTAGACCCCGCCCGGAGATCCGAATGGCTGACTTACCTCCGGAATATTTTACCCAAGAAGACGCCATCATATAGTCAAACAGTAGAGCTGCATGTCCTCGGGAAAAGTAACGGCTGTAGTTTCCCCTTGCTTTCAGCCGTTGGTAGTAGCTGCGTGGCAAAGCCACGTTAGTGGATGTTACAAGGCCAGCTCAGTCTATCATCCAGACTGTTGCCCCTGTAACTACTGAAAAGGCTGCTGCCCCTCTTCAGGAACCACACGTTTGTCTGGCCTCTCCATATATACAGCGGATATCCTGTTACCAGTAAAATGGAATGAACATTTGGCTCTTTATGCCGTATTGGTGCCATTCACCCACGGCCGAAGGTATCAACCGTCTCTACTCAGTACATTCTGAAATTGGAGCAACGGTTTTCAGAGTGGAGTATTATACCGAACGCAGGTAAAAGTCAACTTATAGTATTTCATCACAGAAATTTAACGCAAAATCAGAGCCAAAATACTAAAGATATACGTATCAACTTATGGGGTAGACAGATTGGCCAAAAAGTACAGCCAACTATTTAGGTATAATTTTTGACTCTACATTGACATACAAATATGCCCTATCAGATCTAGTAATGAAAGTAAGGAAAAGACTTGGCTTACTCAGAGTAATCCAAGGAAGATCCACGGAGCTACTCCAGCTTACATATTCCTGTTACATCAGACCAACTACTGAGTATGCAGCCCCAATCTGGATCACCTCAGTGTCACATTCCCCTGAGGTTTTCAGTACTGGAAGAAGAATTCTTTAGACAGCAGCTAACGTAAACCCAAGCACTAGCAGGGAAGATCTGTGTAATATCGTAGAGGTCCAACCATTAGAACAAAGATTAATCTGAATGACTAACTTTGGAGCTTGGGGATAGAGGAGGAAACTAAAACCACATAACTTTTTAAAACAACTCTAATTAGACTTAAGCGACCAAGATTCAAATATCCGTATCCGCCATCAGCTATAGCACAAGAAGTTCAATTACAGCAAGATTTTCTCCAACATCTAGAGGATGAATATGGATAGTTTTAACCGTTTTAAAAATTACCGACTTAATGGATTTTATGATTCCTAATAGATTTCATTGAAGCAATTTTATTACAATTTTAACTAATTTTAACATATTGCATGTTTTATCTCCCCGCTGAGGTTTTTATAGGGAGGTTTTTCCTCACGCTGAGAAACAAGCGGGTTTACCTCCCTCAAGAATCAAGTTTTATGAATAGAAGATGATATGAAAATATATAATCCTTCCCTCAACAATAGTGTCACCACAGCAGAAATTTTAACTTCCTTGGCCTAAAACGAACTTATTTAATGTTCGACAAAAGGCCCGCCATTCCAATAAGGAATGTCAGAAAAAAAAGAATCATGAAACTGAATTTTTTTTGCAACTTCCCGACTGCAGCGCTGCCAAGCGGCTGGGTCGTAAATACAGACCGCGAAACGATCGCGTAATGAAGAGTGATGCGGCACATTCGAAATACATTAGTATTCATCAACTTTTGCGGCGCTATAAACTGTGGCAACTATCAAAAATATAATCCGGAAAACTCATTTGCAAAGGATGCCCAGAAGTAAGAGAATGTTACGAATAACCAGTGATCGTTTTTGGTGGTTATTTATACTTTTAGGCATAGAAGTATATCTAACAATTCAGTCCAAACTTATCTTAATCTGAAACCAAAGTACTTTACTGCTATTTGATAATATGACTGATGTAAAAAAAAAAAGTCCTGTCCGAATGCTTCCAGAAGCAGTTGACTATTTCATCAGAGCCTGATTAGTTTCTTACCTCAGTTTCACAAAAAATATGTATAACGCATTTTGGCGGTTACCTAATAGTTTGATAAAGTGAATGGGTGGGCGCAAATAAACGTCCATTTATAAGATGTTAACATTTGCTCGTCACTTTAGTGACTATATTCACTTTGATACCTGCCAAGTAGCTAAAAAAATTGAGAAAGGCACAGAAGCAAGGAAAAGGTGAAATGATGGTTATAAGGAGATGTACAATCTAGTTTCCTGCAATGTAAAAATCACGTGTAGTTTTGAAACTACACAAAATGTAAAAATACTCGTGCAACACGTCAGTACGCATCGAGCACGCGAACAGAATCGTGTTCAGTTCCTTTTATTCTCGAGCACCTCTGATTGCGTTTTATTTCTGCCTTCAAAACGTTTCGGACTATATGACTGCGACTCTGGTATTGTCAACTGTATGAATTACACTGCACACATAATTTGTTGTTATAGCCTGCCATGAACAGAAGAGCTGTGATATTACTTTAATGATCTTTTCGTATTTGTATTAGAAACTTCAAAACAGCGTTTAGTGACTAGGAAATATGGAAGTAACAGGATTAAAAACTGCAACCTCGCAGTTGTTATCACGACATTCCACTATTACTACCTACTGGCCGCTTGGAGCACTAGTATCGCGTCAGCCGCATATTTTCCCTAGAGAGTTTTGCGACTGTTTTAGACCTTGATTGCACTACATGTTCATAGTGTTGGCCGAGATACCTCATATCCGGTGTGAACACAGCATTAGTTAATGCGAGCACATTTGAGTGGCAACGCGATGGGTTAGACTGATGTACCAAGGCACTTTACTGCCTGATTAGTATTTACAGGTGTTCTTGACTTCAAGACACAGGAAAAATGTGATCGGCAGTAGTCTATCAAGACAGACAATATTCCCGCAGGGGAACACGTACACCGACTGCCGGCGTGGCGCAGGGGATAGCGTCACGAACTGCAGTGCTGAAGGTCGCCGGTTCACTCCCGCCCACCGGCAAAAATTTCTTTGTAATTTACAATGCCAGAAGGTTCTACATCTTTCTTATCTTCACTTGTAAATTCTACTTGTTTCTTATGTTAACTGTTGTTCTAATTTCTGGTAGATTCTGTCTGTGTATAAATAGAGCACTCTGCCTGAGAGGCAGTCAGTGCTGCGTGTATGTTGAGTTCGTAATACACGAGCTTTCACTTTAAGTGCGGTGTTCAGTTGCCTTAGAAGTCAAGCCTGCTTCCATTTCAACGCGACAATATTTAGTAGCAGCCGTCCGCTCAGTTAACGACATTCTGTGCAAACGCTTTAGGCGAGCTCCACCCAACAGCAGTAACAAACATTTTTGACTATTGCTTAACATTTCTGTCTTTGCGACTGCCTTCAACGTAAACCGACGAAATAGAATAATTTTAAAATCTGTCGACCTATCTGGAAGCTTAATCTTAAATTATCTAATATTTTTTTTATAATTTGGCGTTTTCTAAACAGGTTAAATAATAAAAGTGATCCCAATCAGTTTTTCATTTCAGTAACTAGCGACATCACTTTAGCACCCGAACTGATCCTCACTATTTACACTTTGCTGATTTTAAGATTTTTTTTCTTACAGGAGATGTCATCTACATCATTACCTGAGTGATAAAGTTTCATTGATTGTAGGTAGGCAAGAAACATCTTTCTGGCTTCGACATGACATGCTGTTTATGTCTTCCTTGCAGGAGCCACGGATAGGATGGGTCAGGTCCATTGCACACTATAAATACTTGGAAGAGTAGAATACCGTAACAGCGTATGTTTCACGTTAGAGCGTTGTACGTTGTAAGGATAAGCGTTGAATTTACTGTTGTGCTGCGGCCGGGATTCAAACCCGGAACCTCCTGATCACTAGACGGACGTTTTAACCGCTCATTTCCGTTTTTTACAAGCTGTTATTTTTACACGTTTTACTATATATATTTAGCATTATGACATTTCAGGACACAGACTAATTTCAGGCACACTTAATGTTACGTATGCACAAACACAAAAATAACATGTTGATTCGCTCATTATTTCGCAGTTCAGTTATTGAATACGTTAACCTTAAAATTAATTTTGTCTTAGCTTAGACTTTTGATGACACTTTCAGTTGGTTGTAGCCATCGATAAAAACTAATTTTAAATGAGACCATGTACCTATATCAACCTATCCCCATTCGTTCATATAGGATAATTAGAATGTTCCCATATTTGGATACTTGAAAAGTTTGTTACATTCTTTTTCCATGTATGGTGGTGTCCGGTCCAAGATTGTTTATCACGTAGCTCACGTATTTCCCCAGTTTGAAGTATTCTGTGTATTTTCTTAGTTTTTTCTCTGGAATGTATCTACGTCTACATGGGATACTCTGCAAATCACATTTAAATGCCTGGCAGAGGGTTCATCGAACACCTTCATACTATTCATCAACCATTACATTCTCGAATAGCACGCGGAAAGAAAGAACACCTGAATTTCTCCTAGCTCTGATATCTCTTATTTTATTCTGATAATTTCTACCTACGTAGCTGGCAGTCAAAATATTCTCGCATTCGGAGGAGAATGTTTGCGATTGGAGTTTCGCAAGTAGCCCACGCCGCAACGATAAGGTCGTCGTTGTAATGATTCCCATCCCAGATGCTGTATCATTTCCGTAACGTTGTTGTTGTTGGGTTTTGGAAGGGACTAAACTACGTCGGTTATCAGTCCCTTGTTCCAGTCAAAAAGATAAAACATTTTGTTAAGCGATCCGAAGTGAATGCATTAACAAGTCAAAGTTTAAAACTTACAGACTAATAGAAAGAAAGGATACGATTAAAAACGAAGAAGGGATAAAACAGCTGAAACAGCACAAGAGTGTTTTTGCTGGGTGGTCACAAGGATATAAGGAACACACCCAGCCACTCTGCAACACGCTAAAACCACCCACCTAACAGACTTAAGCAGGCGGAGAACAGAGAAACGACAGAGAAACACAAACATTAAATGGACTTGTAAAGTCCACACTCACGCATAAAATGTAAAATAGAGTCAACCATGGAGGTGTTGTCAGCTAATGCAAGCTGCAAAACGTCAGGGATATTAAAATTTCGTCTCACTGCGGCTAAATTGTGGCATTCAATTAAGGTGTGGGCGACCGTCAAAGGTGCACCACATCGACACTGCGGAGGGTCCTCGCGACGCAGAAGGTGACCATGTGTGAGCCAAGTATGGCCTATACGGAGTCGGCAAAGGACAACCGACTCCCTGCGAGAAGCCCTCAGGGACGTCTTCCATGCAGCGGTAGACGGCTTGACAGCAAGGAGCTTATTTGGTTCAGTGGAGTCTGCCCATTCCGAATTCCAAACCCTTAAGACCTTGCGGGTCAACTGGGTTTGGAGATCGGAAACTGGGAGGCCAATGTCCAGGAACCGCAAAGTGGTGGCCTGCTTGGCCAGCTGATCCACACGTTCATTGCCCGGTATACCTACATGCCCTGGCGTCCAAACAAAAACGACAGAACAGCCTGACTCGCCAAGGGCGAATACAGCATCTTGAATGGCTCGCACCACAGTGTGTTTGGGCAGAAACTGGTCAAGGGCCTGTAAGCCACTCAGTGAGTCGCTACAGATGACGAACGACCCCCTGGGGCGAGCTCTGAGGTGTTCAAGAGCTCTCAAAATACCGACCAGTTCTGCGGTGAAGATGCTGCTTCCACAAGGCAATGACCGCTGTTCGATGTGGTCATCATACATAAAGGCATATCCAGCATGGCCATCGACCAAAGAACCGTCCGTGTAGATGATGGTTGCTCCATGAAACGTATCAAACAGTGCATGGAACCGGCGACGGAGAAGCAGTGGTGAAATCGAGGCTTTCGAATCCCGGGACAAGTCCAGCCGAAGCTCCAGGCGAGGAATTTTCCAGCTGACGTAGGTGTGGCACCCAAGTCAGCCGGGCATCGAACACCATGCCCAGGAAGCGATGTGTTTCCTCGACCTGAAGTAGTTCACCACCCAAGTAGAGCTCTGGGTCAGGGTGAACTACCCGACGGCGACAGAAGTGCATCACGTGGGTTTTCAGTGCGGAGAACTGAAATCCGTGAGTAGAGGCCCATGAGTGGGCCTTTCGGATGGCACCCTGCAGCCGCCGTTCAGCTACACCGATGGAAACGGAGCTGAAATACAGGCAGAAGTCATCGGCGAACAGAGAGCAACTGACTGATGACCCCACAGCCGCAGCAAGACCGTTTATCGCCACTAAAAACAATGGAACGCTAAGGACGGAGCCCTGTGGGACACCGTTCCCCTGAATACGGGGGGAGCTAAATGATGTCCCAACCCTCACCCGAAACGATCTGTGGGAGAGGAAATTGCGAATAAAAACAGGAAGGGCGCCACGTAAGCCCCAGTCGTGCAGAGTCGTCAAAATATGATGGCGCCAGGTGGTGTCATACGCCTTTCGAAGGTCGAAAAATACAGCAACGAGATGCTCACGCCTAGCAAACGCAGCGCGAATGGCCGACTCCAATGACACGAGGTTGTCAATGTTAGAACGGCCCTGGCGAAAGCCCCCCTGTTGCGGAGCAATGAGTCCGCGCCCTTCTAGGATCCACATAAGCCGCCAACTCACCATACGTTCGAAGAGCTTGCAGAGAACGTTGGTGAGGCTGATCGGACGGTAATTGTCAGCCACCAGGGGGTCTGCACCAGGTTTCAGCACCGGGATGATAGTGCTTTCCCGCCACTGCGACGGGAAAGTGCCCTCTGCCCATAGATGGTTGAACAGGGCGAGAATGCGGCGTTGAAACTCTGGTGAGAGGTGTCGGAGGAATTGGCCGTGAATCCTATCTGGTCCCGGAGTTGTATCAGGACACGCAGCAAGGGCAGATCGGAACTCCCACTCGCTAAACGGGTCGTTGTTGTTGTTGGTGGTGTTTAAAGGGGACTCAACTGCTGGGTTATCAGTCCCCTGTTCCCAGCTAGGAGTGAACTGGTAAAAGTTTCCCTTTCGTCGCATACTACTCTAAGTCCAGGATGCTCCAGGTACAGAGCGACAGTCAATCGTAAAATGATGACAGAACAATGGACAAGACAGGAGTGGACAAAATAGACAGAACACTAAAACAAGGCTGCAGAAGCGTGTGGCTGGCTGATCACAAAATAATACAGGATGAGCCAGCCACTCTGCACACTTTAAAATCCGTAGTTAAAAAACAAGTCAAAAACCGTAAAATGACAGTGGCCTATTGTTCTGGAGGGGGTGAAGCCCGACAGGGCGGGCTTATAGGCCCCACCACTAAATAGACCCATAAAAGCCAGTTGCGCGAATAAAACCGAAAACACGATCGACCATATCAGCATCGTCTCCTAACATAAAAGGAAGCGCATCTGGGAGATTAAAAGATTGTCGCAAAACAATTAAAAGTGGACAGTCCACCAGGATGTGGACTACTGTCAAGGGGGCGCCACAGTCACACTGTGGTGCGTCCTCCCGCCGAAGAAGGTGGCCATGCGTCAGCCATGTGTGGCCGATTCGTAGGCGGCAGAGAACAACAGATTCCCTACGACACGACCGCAGTGAGGACTTCCATGTGGCCGTAGAGAGCTTCACTGCACGAAGCTTGTTGGGGTGAGCAGAGTTAGCCCACTCGTAGTCCCACAGGCTACGGATCTTCCGATGGAACTCCAGTCGGAGATCGCTCTCTGGAAGACCAATAGCCAATGGACTGGAGGAAGTAGCCTGCTTAGCCAGCTGATCCACACGTTCGATTCCAGGACACTTCTGTCCCAGCAGGACATCTGTCTTTTAAACACTGGGGCCCCCACGTATTTTTGCGTGGCGCGAGGCACTTACTCGGCAATCGACCTCTCTTTATGTAGTCCGACTTTGCTCCCACATTTTCGCTGGAACAAGCCTGGAAAGAGACTCCTGTACGGATTGCACCAAAGGATGTTTCGGGAAGCATTTGCCGAGGGCTTGCAAACCACTAAGGGAGTCAGAACAGATGACGAGAGACTCCACATGGCAACCTCTGAGATGTTCAAGTGCCCGATAGATGGCAACTAGTTCCGCTGTGAACACGCTACTTCCACTGGGCAGCGAATGCTGTTCAGTATGCTCACCATGGACGTATGCATAGCCAGTACGGCCGTCGACCACAGAACCATCCGTGTACACGACGTCCGCGCCACAGAACGACTCTAAAACCGCCTGAAACTGGCGACGGAGACTCAGTGGCGCTACAGAGGCTTTTGATACATGCGCCAAGTCCAGCCGAAGCTGTGGACGTGAAAGTGACCAGGGAGCGATGCGGTAAGGCCTGTGAAAAGCCGGAGGGATAGGAATGGACTCAAGAGACGACAGGACGGAACGAACTCGCACCGCGATCGGAAGACCCGACCTCGGTCGTCGTTGTGGAGATGGAAGTGCAGCAGTTGGAAAAAGAAGCCTGCGATTCGGATGATGCGGTATCTCATGAACATGGGCAGCATAGGAGGCCAACAGCTGCTGCCGCCGAAATCGCAGGGGAAGGACTCCAGCTTCGGCTAGTAGGCTTTCCACTGGACTTGTCCGAAAGGCCCCTGTCGCTAAACGGACGCCACTGTGTAGTACTGGGTCCAAGGCCTGCAATGCAGATGGGGCTGCTGAACCATACACGAAGCTCCCGTAATCCAATCGCGACTGAATCAGCGCCCTGTAGAGCTGCAAAAGACTCGTACGGGCGGCTCCCCAACTAGTGTGGCTGAGGCAGCGTAGGATATTGAGGTACCTCACGCACTTCTGCTTGAGCTGGCGAAGATGAGGCACCCAAGTGAGCCGGTTGTCGAAGAGCATGCCAAGAAATCGGTGAGTCTCTTCGACACGAAGAAGTTCATCATATAAATATAGCTCTGGGTCCAAATGGACAGCTCGACGACGGCAGAGTGCATAACCCGGGTTTTCGATGGAGAAAACTGGAACCCATGGGTTGAGGCCCACGACTGCGCCTTTTGAATGGCTCCCTGTAGACGCCTTTCAGCTACCCCAATGCTAGCTGAGCTGTAGTATAAGCAGAAGTCATCGGCGAACAAGGAGGAAGAAACCGATGACCCCACTGCCTCAGCAAGTCCATTGATGGCAATTAAAAATAGGGGTACACTAAGGACAGAGCCCTGTGGGACACCGTTCTCCTGGACGCGAGAGGAGCTGAGGGAAGTACCAACCCGTACTCGAAAGGATCGGAGGGAAAGGAAGTTCTGAATAAAAACCGGCAGCGGACATCTCAAGCCCCAAGCGTGCAGTGTAGCCAGAATGTGGTGGCGCCAAGTGGTGTCGTAGGCCTTTCTGAGGTCAAAAAAGACGGCAACAAGGTGCTCACGCCTGCTAAATGCCGAACGAATGGCGGACTCCAGAGCCACTAAGTTGTCAACAGTGGAGCGGCATTGGCGGAAACCCCCTTGGCGTGGGGACAACAGACCCCGATGTTCAAGTACCCACATAAGCCGCCGGCTCACCATACGTTCGAATAGTTTGCACAGAACGTTGGTGAGGCTGATTGGGCGGTAACTATCAGCCACCTGTGGATCAGCACCAGGTTTGATCACGGGAAGAACGATGCTTTCTCGCCATTGTGAAGGGAAAGCCCCCTCCACCCTTAAACGGTTAAACATGGCGAGAAGCTGGTGCTGAAACTCCACGGAAAGGTGCCGAATGAACTGGCTGTGGATCCTGTCCGGACCTGGAGAGGTATCGGAGCATGCAGCAAGGGCAGTGTCGAATTCCCATTTACTAAAAGCAGAGTTATACGATTCTGTTCGACGTGTGTGAAATGACAGCCGTCGCTGTTCCACCCTCTCTTTCAGTGCACGGAAGTCTGCACTGTATGCCGCAGTTGCGGAATTGCGAGCATAATGCTCCGCCATATGCTCAGCAATGGCAGTGGCGTCAGTGCATACAGTACCCCTGATCCGTAAGCTGGGGATCGCTGCTGACGTGCGGTACCCAAAGAGGCGTCGAACGTGGGACCACACCTGAGATGGTGAAGCACGAGAGCCGATGCTGGCTACATACCTCTCCCAGCTGTCCTGTTTGCTCTGGCGAATGAGCTGTCGAGCTCGGGCCCGAAGCCGTTTGAAGGCTATCAGGTTGTCCAAGGTGGGGTGGCGTCGATGGCGCTGTAGCGCTCGCCGACGCTCCCGGATGGCTGCAGCAATCTCTGGCGTCCACCAGGGCACAGACCTGCGCCGAGGGGTGCCAGAAGTGGTGGGAACAGTGGCCTCAGCGGCGGAAACGATAGCAGCAGTGACTTGACCAACCGCTATGTCCACATTGGCAGGCAATGGTACAGGAAAAGTAGCAGTGGACGTATAATCCTGCCAATTAGCTCGACAGAGGGACCATCGAGGTGGGCTGCCTGCAGGTTGGAAGTGCAGGTGCGACACAAGGATAGGAAAATGGTCGCTGCCGCAAAGGTCATAATGGGTCCTCCAGCGAAAATGTGGGAGCAAAGTCGGACTACATAAAGAGAGGTCGATTGCCGAGTAAGTGCCTCGCGCCACGCAAAAATGCGTGGGGGCCCCAGTGTTTAAAAGACAGATGTCCTGCTGGGACAGAAGTGTCTCGACGTCCCTACCACGAACCGTCGTCTGCGTTCCACCCCATAACGGGTGGTGGGCATTGAAATCCCCCAAGAGGAGGAATGGTGGGGGCAGTTGCGCTACCACTGCAGCAACATCAGTAGTGGAGACGGTTGCATCCGGGGGAAGGTAAATGGAACAGACGGTGAATTCCTGTCCCGCTCGGATGCGAACAGCGACTGCCTCTAAGGTCGTTTGGAGAGGCACAGCAGCGCTAGGGACAGTTGCGAGGACGTAAACAGCGACACCACCCGAAGCCCTATCGTATATATCGCGGTTACGGTAAAAGCCCCGATAGCCTCGAAGGGCTGGGGTCCTCTGAACAGGAAACCACGTTTCCTGCAGTGCTATACAAAACACCGGGATGTGGCATAACAACTGCTGCAACTCAGCTAAGCGGTGGAAGAAACCGCCGATATTCCATTGGAGAATAACTTTGTCGTCTAGCTGAGATGCCATAAATAGTAGCTGAGGAGCAGGTTATTCCATTGCATCGCCGTCTGCCTTGAGTTCAGCATCAATAGGTTCATGATCCATAAGATCTATTGGATCAGTAAGTGCAAGATCCTCGGGGGAAGCGAGGATCTTGACTTCATCCTCTGAACCGGAGGATGAGGGTATATGTGGCTTTGGAGCCACCAAGGGTTCTTTTTTCCTTGTGGGTTTTTTCTTAGCCTCTCGCTGGCCCTTGGGTTTGAAGGGCCGGGAGGGCTTCTCAGGCATGGTCTCGGGGGCTGACGAAGAGCAGGAGGCCCTTCGGTCAGCAACGAGAGGATCCTGCAGCAATTTGCTGGGATCCTCTTTGCCATGTGGAGAAGCCTCGGAAGGGAGTGTCCCAAGGGACCCCTTCCGAGCGAGAGGGGCAGGAGAAGGCTTCTCCTTCTCCGACTTAGAGGTGGGGACTGGTGTCCCCAATGTTTGTGGGGTTGTTGCTCCCACTGTGAAAAGAGTGGGAGCCACCGAAGAGGAAGTGCCCCCAGCTGGTAAGGGGGCAGGGGTAGTTGATTGGGCGTGGGAGCCCACTTGCAGTGGTTCAGTACGCGGTACTCGAGGCACTAAGGGTGACGATGAGGCTGCTGTAGCATAGGAAGTGGTCAGATGAACGGGATGGAGCTTTTGATACTTCCGTTTTGCTTCTGAGTAGGTCAGTCTGTCCCGGGTCTTGTATTCCATAATCTTCCGCTCTTGCTGCAATACTGAGCACGTGGATGAGCAAGGGGAGTGATGCTGGCCGCAGTTTACACATACTGGAGGAGGGGTGCAAGGGACGTTTGGATGGACTGCACGTCCGCACTCCCGACACGTAGGATTGGCATCGCATCGGGAGGACATGTGCCCAAACCTCCAGCACTTGAAACAACGCATAGGGGGAGGGACGTAGGGCTTTACGTCGATCCGGTAGACCATCACCTTCACCTTCTCGGGCAATGAATCACCCTCGAAAGCCAAGATGAAGGCACCGGTCGCGACCCTATTCTCCTTCGGACCCCTATGGACTCGCCGAATAAAATGTACTCCCCGGCGTTCCAAGTTAGCACGTAGCTCTTCATCGGACTGCAGCAACAGGTCTTTATGGAATATTATCCCCTGGACCATATTCAAGGTCTTGTGTGGCGTTATTGTTACGGAAACATCACCCAGCTTGTCACAGGCAAGCAAGGCCCGTGACTGGGCTGGGGATGACGTCGTAATTAAGACTGACCCAGAGCGCATCTTGGACATTCCTTCAACCTCACCGAACTTGTCTTCCAAGTTCTCCACGAAAAACAAGGGCTTTGTGTTCTTAAACGATTCTCCATCAGTACGGGTACAGACAAGGTATTTCGGAGCATAAGCCTCACCCTTCTGTTTTGCCCGACGTTCCTCCCATGGTGTAGCCAGGGAAGGGAACGTTTGGGGATCATACTCTACCGCATTAAAGTCATTCTTACCACGCTTTGAGACGCCAAGTTTGCGTGTGGCGACGCTATTGAGTGCTCGTTTCATGTTCGTCCCACGAGCAGCTAGGGAACTAAAGGTCCACCCAGGCAGAGCCCCGCTTGCCTGGGTAAGCCTTATACAACTGAGGTGCGGCAGGTTCCTCAGAGGTTGCTCGCTAGCGGCTGTTCAACCTCAACAGCCATGCATCTCCTCGGCACGTAGCACACCTTGAGATTGAGGTTTTTTTTATAGAGGTTTGTACCGTCCTCGCGACCCGGGCGATGAAGCCAAGATCCCCGGGCTCTGAAACGTACAACGTTCCACCGTCGCGCCGAACGATGGTCGTTGAAGCACGCACAGAGCTTACGGTGTAGCGGACTGTTGGCGCGACACAGCCCACAGCTCAGGACCCCGGGTTCGCCAAGCCCGTACTCAGCAAATTAATGCTGAGCCCCTGAGGGGTAAACGGGTCGTTGTATATTTCCCGACGACGAGTGCAGAAAGAGAACTGTTTCCGCTCGGCCCGCTCTTTGAGGGTGCGGAAGTCAGCACTGTACATGTCAGTCGCAGAGCATTGTGCGTAGTGGTCTGCCATGTGCTCGGCGATAGCTGTCGGGAACGTGCAGAGCACACCCTGGATGGTGAGGGATGGGATTCCTGTCGGCGGGCGGTATCCGAAGACGCGTCGGACTTGCGTCCATACCTTAGTCAGGGAGGTGCGGGAGCCGATACTGGCTACATACCGCTCCCAGGAATCCTGCTTGCTCTGCTGTATGAGTCGTCGAGCACGCGCACGGATCCGTTTAAAGGCCACAAAATTCTCCATGGATGGGTGGCGTCGATGGTGCTGGAGCGCTCGCCGACGTTCCCGGATAGCCTCAGCAATCTCCGGTGTCCACCAAGGCACGGACCTACGCCTAGTGGAACCGGTGGTTTGCGGAACTGCTACCTCAGCGGCCCTGACAATACTATCAGTCTCCTGCTGGACTGCATTGTCAATGTCATCTGGCAGTGGTGCAGTGATGACAGCGGTTGAAGTATAGACTGGCCAGTCAGCCCTACGGAGACACCAACGGGGTAAGCTGTCTGCAGCTTGGTACTGCGGGAGCGACACAAAGATTGGAAAGTGGTCGCTGCCACACCGGTCGTCATGCACACGCCAACCGAGGTGTGGTCGAAGGCTGGGGCTGCAGACGGAGAGGTCGATCGTTGAATACGTGCCCTGTGCCACGCTAAAATGCGTGGGGGCACCTGTATTCAGGAGGCAAAGGTCTTGTTGCGCCAACAATGTCTCAACATCCCTACCGCGGCCTGTGGTCTGGAGTCCACCCCACAATGGGTTGTGGGCGTTGAAGTCCCCCAAAAGGAGGAATGGTGGGGGAAGTTGCGAGACCAGAGCGGTAAGGGTGTTGAGAGACACGGCCTCATCCGGAGGAAGGTACAAGCTGCAGACAGTGAATTCTTGCGTTACCCGAATTCTGACAGCCACTGCCTCAAGAGTAGTTGTGAGGGGTACGGGGGCACTTGGGACAGTGTCCAGGATATATAGGCAGACACCGCCAGACACCCTGTCGTAAAGGGTCCTGTTGCAGTAGTACCCCCGATACCCACGGAGGGCAGGGGTGCGCTGTGCTGGAAACCATGTCTCCTGTAGGGCAATACAAAGTGCAGGGTAGTGCCACAGTAATTGGCGCAGCTCGGCCAGGCGATTAAAGAAGCCGCCGCAATTCCACTGGAAAATAACTCTTTCTACTCGCTGTAAAGCCATAAAATAAAAGAAAGGAAAGAAGATTATTCCATAGGAACATCTGTCGCCTTATGGTCAGGATCTACAGAATCTAAGACCATAGGTGATTCTGGATGTGCAGAGTTCCTACGTTCGGGCGAATCAAGAAGTGCGAGATCCTCAGCGGAGGCAAGGATCTCGACTTCATCCTCTGAAGCAGAGGATGTGGGTGTGGGTGGCTTGGAAGCCACCAAAGAATCCTTTTTCTTCTTTTCTTTCCTTTTAGCCTCTCGCTGGCCCTTGGGTGTTAAAGGCCGTGAGGGCTTCTCAACAGGGGCTGCAGCTGCCGACGAAGAGGTGGAGGCCCCTCGATCAGCAGCCGCGGGATCCTTCAGCCATTTGCTGGGATCCACTTTCCCATGAAGAGAAGCCTCGGAAGGGAGTGTCCCATGGGACTCCTTCCGGGCGAGAGGAGCCGGAGAAGGCTGTTGTTTCTCCGGCGCTGGGGTGGGGACCGACGTCCCCCGCAATGGTTTGTCTGTTGCTCCCAACAAGAAAAGTGTGGGAGCAACCGAAGGAGTAGTACCCCCAACTGTCAAGGGGGCAGGTGCAGTAGTTCGGGCCTGGGGGCCCGGCGGCATTCGTGGCACAGATGGTCTGGTGACTGACGATGAAGCTACTGTGGCGTAAGACGTTGTCATGGTGACAGGATGGAGCTTCAAATATTTGCGTCTGGCCTCTGCGTATGTCAGCCGGTCCAGGGTCTTATACTCCATGATCTTGCGCTCTTTGTGGAGTACAGAACAGTCGGGCGAACAAGGAGGATGCTGCTGATTGCAATTGACGCACACTGGAGGTGGGGTACAGGGGGCGTCTGGATGGGATGCACGCCCACACTCCCGACATGTTGGGTTGGCGTCACATCGGGAGGACATGTGACCAAATCTCCAGCACTTGAAGCAGCGCATAGGGGGAGGAACGTAGGGCTTGACGTCGACCCGGTAAACCATCACCTTGACTTTCTCAGGCAATGAATCGCCCTCGGAAGCCACGATGAAGGCACCGGTGGCAACCCTCTTGTCCCTCGGACCCCTATAGATACGGCGGATGAAGTGCACACCTCGCCGCTCCAAGTTAGCTCTCAATTCATCGTCCGATTGCAGCAGCAGATCCCTGTGGAAAATGATGCCCTGGACCATGTTTAAGGTCTTATGTGGTGTAACGGAAACGGAAACATCACCCAGCTTGTCACAGGCTAGCAAAGCCCGTGACTGGGCTGGGGATGACGTCGTTATTAAAACGGATCCAGACCTCATTTTTGACAATCCATCGACCTCTCCATATTTGTCTTCTAGATGTTCCACAAAGAACATTGGCTTTGTGGACATGAAAGATTCCTCATCTGTACGGCTGCACACTAAATACTTTGGGGCGTAAGCCTCGCCTTGAATTTTGGCCCTACGTTCCTCCCACGGTGTAGACAGGGAAGGAAACGTTTGGGGGTCATACTGTTCTGCGTTGTAATCGCTTCTACCGCGCTTAGAGACGGCGGTTGTACGTCCGCCAACGTTTCGTGGTCTTTTCATCGTGTTCCCACGAGCAGCTAGGGAAATAAGGGTCCACCCAGGCAGAGCCCCGCTTGCCTGGGTAAGCCTTATACAACTGAGGTGCGGCAGGTTCCTCAGAGGTTGCTCGCTAGCGGCTGTTCAATCTCAACAGCCATGCATCTCCTCGGCACGTAGCACACCTTGAGATTGAGGGTTTTTTAGAGAGGTTTGTGCCATCCTCGCGACCCGGGCGATTAAGCCAAGATCCCCGGGCTCTGAAACGTACAACGTTCCACCGTCGCGCCGAACGATGGTCGTTGAAGCACGCACAGAGCTTACGGTGTAGCGGACTGTTGGCGCGACACAGTCCACAGCTCAGGACCCCGGGTTCGCCAAGCCCGTACTCAGCAAATTAATGCTGAGCCCCTGAGGGGTTTCTGTAACGCTGTCTCCCCTGTATCGTGACAATACGAAACGAGCTGCCCTTCTGTGGACTCTTTCGATGTCCTCCCCCAAACCCACCTGATAAGGATCGCACATTGGGCAGCAGTCTTACATCTTATAAAATAAGGTGTATGTATATATTTATGTATGTTCCACATCTCCTAAACTACTGGACCGATTTCAACCAAACTTCGTACGCATGTTCCTGAATATCAGGCAACAATCGCTGTCTGGGTAAGAATCACCTACGACACATACGTAAGGAGATGACGTCATAGACAACGAGATGCGCAAAAAAAATTGCTGTGTCAAACGACAATGCTGCACATTTTCTCCTAAACCACTGGACCGATTTCAACCAAATTTGGTACACATTCCGTACGTGAGGTGGTAACTGCTGTAGGAGTACAAACCACGTACGACACATGGTTCGGAGATAAAACGTCATGAACAATAGGAATTGCAAAGAACTGCTACATAATGCGACGGGACTATGAACACACTATATGAGAATGACAGTACTTGGCGAATTGCCACGAACTTTAAACAATTTCAAACCTTTATTAAACTTTTTCTCGCAGACAACCACATCAAAATATTGAAAAGAAAAAAAAGTTTCTCGTTTACTACTTTTCCGCTGTTCATGGATCAAAACTATGGCATTTGGTATAACGTTACTATTTATAATTTCTACACTACTAATTGTACTTGCAGGAAATTTTGCAGACAATACACACTTAAAGCTGAATGTACGTTCGAAATTTTATCACAGTACTACACGTAGTTCGTGAGATATGAGGACGTAAAGAGTAACGTTCATGGAAAACCGCCCCATCAAGCATCACGTTTTAATCTGTTACTTCTTTACTACTAACCGTATACGCAACAGATTTTAGCGGCATACAGCACTTGTAAAATATTGCAGGAATATGTTGATTTGTATAACTGCACACCATATCTGTACTAAACCGGTAAAAGTAGGCCTGTCGCTGTTCAATCTTAAAAACTACTGGCCTAAGTTTTATGCAGTCTTCACAGGAAACATGAACGAACATTGGTTCAGGATCCAGGCATGATTTCATCAAAATCAAATTACGAAGTGTTTTCCTAGACCTTCGTGTCTGTTCATCTATTATAAACCACCTCTCCAAACCTACTGCACGAATTTGCATAGGGTTTTCACAGGTAACTTCAGCATACCTTGGGACAACATATAGACTTAGTTTCATAAAAATATGATCAGGGAAAGAACAACATGACAATTTAACGTTTTCATCGACAACCGTGATGTCGGTCTCTCATCTGAAAACTAATAGACGAATTTTCAGGGTTTAACAGGAAACGTGAGGGGTATCTTGCGGTTACAGAAACGCTTCATTTCACAGAATCTGATCATATAAAGTAAGATATAAATTTAAACATTTCTCGGAAAGCAGTCGCATGTGCCTGTTTCTAGAGAGTAATCTCCAAAAGAATGAAATAAATCGCAATTTGCGTTGTTATGGCTTCACTGTATTAGGTTTAGATGAAATACCAAACTGACCCGGCCGGCACAAATTTTCATTCGGCACAGTTTGGTATTTCATCTAAACCTAATACAGTGAACCCATAACATCGCAAATTGCGATTTATTTCATTCATTTGAACGCTGTAATTCGTCAAAAATATATATAATTGTAATCTCCAAAGTACTAAATGAACATTCATGGGGGTATCACAGTTAAATAGGCTTCATTTTATCAAAATGAGATAATGAAAGTAAAATATATCGTAATTTGAAGTTTTAGGTGTATTTCATGCTTGAAAATAACGGCGTAATGCAGCAAAGAACTAATAGATAGCGCTGTGAGTGTTCGTGTGAAGTTCGGGACAGCGATAGGATTATTACCCTTTGAAAATACTATTTGCCTTCACAAATTTACCATATTTCCGAAAATCGTATTCTTGGTTGCTATTGCTATGTTCTTTGAAATATGATTCAACGCAATGAATATAAAACTGATACAACCCTGGCCGCGTTTAATCCATAACATATTTACATGCTGATATCACAGGCTAGCGTATGTGTGCGACACTGATATGGAAGTTTAAGTCTCACGCTTGGAGCCACACTAGCGCAACTGACGGAAAGAGCCAACCGTAAGAATAAGTTCTGCTTCATTAAGCAAATATATTTCAGCTTTCCATGCCTCAGCCCACTGTCTAGAGATATGAATGATCATGAAATGTTTTAAATGGCGTATATAACTGATGTATAATGCAAGCAACATCAGATTTCTAACACGTTTCGTAATCGTATTAAAGAAACTACTGACATTGTCATGAATTCATCAAAATCAGATCTTGGAAAAAAGAAACATCGCAGTCCTAAGTGTTCTCAATAACTGTTCATCTATTAGCAATATCTAATCCCCTAAACTGCTTCACGAATTTGGATGGAGGAACTTCGTTTCATAAAAGTGGAATCAGAAAAATTGTTTTACATGTAGGTTATGCTTGAGGTTAAAAGTCGACCACTGTACGTAACAAGAGCCTCGTTTTATCACTAAAATTAGTGAATCAGGTCCTTGCGAACTACTAGTTACTCACTGCTATAAAGCCTTGTTCCCTCGCCCAAACTGAGAATTGATTCGTTTCAAATTACTACAACAACAGGAAGTTAATACTGCAGTGGTCGATATACATAGCAGCTCACACGTTGTTACAGACCATAAGCAAGCCACCACAATTGAGGTTATCTTAGAAAAGTGGCTAAGAAAACATTTATGACGCAACGGAATATAGATATAAAAAAATAGCACCTGAACTAGTTGTCAGCACTTGTGAAGAACAATACTAAATGAAAGAGGGGGAAGGTGCTCTAAAACTAATTTATAGGCAAATTACGGAATACGCTGAATTAAAACTTACTCAGATAGAAAACAAGCAAAATGGAGAACCAATTTTGTTGTTATAATAAAATGCATCTCTTACATGGATTAATGCGGACGGTGCTCAGCCTATATTATACACGATTTGACGCTACTGGGGTGAAGGATTCACAAACAACACTCATTCTCTCTCACACACGCAATGCCACAGCGTGGTGAGACGAGGCGGAAGCAGGCGCCGCTATCGCAGGCGGAGTTCACAAGTCGGAGGCAGCACAAAGCAATATACAAAAACACACTGAAGCTGGCTCTGGTCTGCCGTGCCTGCTCTGAGATGGCGCGCGTGTGCAGCAAGTTAAATAGAAACCAGTGTGCAGAAAACGCGATCAAACACGCTAACAGCGACACACGGCTACGTTACATGAACGCAGTCCACTGAAGGTGAAGTGGTTGAAAGTGATTCATTATAGAAAATCACGGTGGATTCTTCAGTTGCAGTGTCAGCAATCTTTTGTGTCCCGACTTCGTCGCCGCTTTTGTGTCCCAGCCTCGTCGTAGGTGTCGGTGGCCGAGTGGAACGTGACCGACACAGGAACATAAACAGCACGCTGGTGCAGGTACGGAGGGGAGCAGCCAGAAACTAAAAACACTCGAGTAAATTAGAAAGATATATATATTGCACAGAATGTAACAATACTTAACTTTTACATAGTACTGCAGAATGTTGATACATAGTTGTTAGAGGCCTGCCTAGTGCCTGTACAATAGCAAAGTCTTCACTGGTGCCTATCTGATTACGAAGGTCCTAACTCGTTGCTATCTCAGTCCGAAGTGACCGATGTCCTTCAGTGGTGGCCACGAGCGGCGTTGTCGCAGAGGGCGCTCGTGGCTGTCGTCGGAAGAACGCCGCGCCGTGCATGCATGGCGGCGCGCGGCGAAAGCAGGTGGCGCGCACTTTGTACTTGTGCGACACCACACCCCTCCCCCCCAAACCGCCGCGCCGTCGTGGCGCAGGGCTGAGGGCCACGGCGACTGCACTGGGAGGAGGGCCTGGGCGGTGAACTGGGTCTGGAATCAAGAAACCGGAGACAGGATCGCGCGGCCTGTGCAGGCGCAATTGGTTTGCGTGGTGCCGCAGCTCCGACCCTGTGGAAGAACGTACAACATACATATTGCTACCGAGCACGCGGTGAATGGTGCCCGGCAGCCATGTCTTCTTGTTTCCAGCAAACACCCTGTACAGCACCGGCGTAGAAACCTGAAAACGCGTAGCGCCATACGAACCGACTCGGTGCGTGGGAGGCTGCAGCAGGTGAAGGAGAGTGCGGTGACGGCGGTCGTGTAGCAGCTCGGCAGGAGACGGGCCGTCACGTGGCATGCACCGATACGTAGACAGGAAAATTTGAAGAGCTTGCTGCCTGGAGTGCTGACCTTTCATCTTCTCCATGTGAGACTTGAATGTTCGAACGAAACGTTCTGCTTCACCATTGGACTGAGGGTGAAAAGGTGCGGTGGTGATATGCTGAATGCCATTCACACGACAAAACTGTTGAAATTCCGCACTAACAAACTGAGGTCCATTGTCACTGACGATAGTTTCAGGCAAGCCTTCGATGCAAAACACTGATGTTAAGGCACTGATTGTACTAGACGCCGTCGTTGAGTTCATGGCAATCACAAAAGGAAACTTGCTGAAAGCGTCTACAACAATTAACCATCGCGTATTCCAGAAAGGTCCGGCAAAGTCAATGTGTAAACGTTGCCATGGTTCCTTGGGGCGTGGCCAGTCTGAAAAACGTTGCGGAGGAGCCGCCTGATGCTCCGCACAAACAGTACACTGTGACGTCATGTTCTCTATCTGAGCGTCCATACCAACCCAGGTACAATGACGTCTGGCCAGTTGCTTTGTCCTAACAATACCCCAATGTCCTTGATGCAGGAGGCGTAACACTTCTCGTTGCAGGGAACGAGGAACAATCACTCTTGCTTGGTCGTTGTCGGTATGCAACAACAGTACACCCTGGCTTAACGATAATGCATGACGTTGTGCAAAATAACGTCGAACCAGAGGCCGATCAATGTCTTTGGCTCTGGTAGGCCAACCAAAGCGAACAAAACGTGCTACCACACTTAAGTCTGCATCCGCAGCTGTTTCCTGTGCAACCCGACGAGAGTTTAAAGGAAAGTCTGCGACAGCGGAAGCATCTCTGGAGTCTATCTGACAACATGCCATTTCTGAAGAATCAAATGATACATCCTGGCCAACCGGAAGTCGGGAAAGTGTGTCCGCGTTGACATGTTTAGTGGTAGGTCGGTACAAAATCTCATACTGATAATTAGACAGTATTAAGGACCATCTCTGAAGCTTTTGTGCCGTACGTGGCGGAATTGGCTTTGTGGGTGAGAACAACGACGTGAGAGGCTTGTGGTCTGTCAACAAATAGAATTTTCTGCCATAGAGATAATGATGAAACTTTGCGACGCCGTAAATTATTGCTAAGGCCTCCTTTTCTATCTGACTGTAATTCTGTTGCGTCGGCGTCAGTAGCTTGGATGCAAAGGCAATAGGACGATCGTGACATCCAATACGATGTGAGATTACAGCGCCCAGACCATACGATGAGGCGTCAACTGCTAACACTACAGGCTTCTGTGGGTCAAAGGGAATCAAACATGCATCACTGAGTAGTGCAGACTTTAATTTGTCAAAGGCAACCTGACAATCTTTAGACCATACAAAAGGAACATTCTTCCTACGTAAGTGATGCAGTGGAGCTGCAATCTGAGAGGCATTGGGAATAAATCTAAAATAATAGTTAAGCTTTCCCATCACTGCTTGCAATTCATGCACATTCTTAGGAGGAGGCAAGTCTTTGATTGCTCGAAGATGTGACTGTAAGGGATGAATTCCTTGGGCATTAATCACATGGCCTAGGTACTCTACTTCAGTTTGAAAAAACGAACACTTTGCTTTATTACAACGTAGACCTGCTGCAGTCAACACTTTGAAAAGGCACTCCAGGTGTGCTAAATGTTCTTCAACTGTACGTCCGGATACCACAATGTCATCTAAATAGTTCGAACAACACGGTACGGAAACTGTCAGCTGTTCCAAAAAACGCCGAAAAATAGCGGGAGCGGAAGAACTGCCAAAGGGTAGGCGTTGAAATTGAAAAAGGCCCATGTGAGTATTAATGACGAAAAACTTTTTTTGACTCGTCATCAAGTGGAATCTGTAAGTATGCCTCTGCTAAATCAATCTTAGAAAAGAAACGAGACTGTCCTAATTTGTCCAACAGTTCCTCAGGTCTGGGCAGGGGATAAGTGTCGACAATTGTTTGACTGTTCACTGTTGATTTAAAGTCCGCACAGAGACGAAGTTTTCCTGACGGCTTGGGTATAATTACTATAGGCGAGGCCCACTGACTCGCAGAAACAGGAGAAATCACCCCACTATCTTGCCAACGTTTAAGTTCTTCGGCAACTGTATCACGCAATGCGATAGGCACTGGTCTAGCTTTACGAAATTTTGGAACAGCCGATTCTTTTAAAGTTACATGTGCCACGAAGTCTTTTGCACAACCTAGTTCCGGCGAAAACAAGTCACTATATTTGTCACACAATGCATTGATTTTATCCTGAGGCACTATTGACGAAATTTGAAGCACATCTCTTTGAATTGATAAACCAAACAAGTCAAAAGCATCTAGTCCAAAAATGTTCTGCGTAGATTTGGCCTGAAGAACAACAAAAGCAACTGTTTTCGTAACACCTTGAAAAGAGGCAGGCAGGCTACACGTTCCTAGCACCGGAATAGTTTGTCCTGTGTACGCTGTTAACACTTGCTGTGACGGCGACAATTTTGGCGAACCCAGTAGTTCATAAGTTTCTTTATTCATTAGTGTGACAGCGGAACCAGTATCAAGCTGAAATTGCACCGTCGTATTTTCTATGAAGAGAGTCACAAACAGTTTTTGCTTGCGGCGCTCGACAGGTGCGCGAATGTGGGCAACGTCTGCTACGGTTTGTTTACTGCGCTTGCGCGGGCCGCGTTGTGAAGGAAGCGGCGCAGACTCGGCACGCAGCGGATTAACAACACTGTCACTAGATGACACTACCGCCGGATCGGCGTCCGCGCAAGCCTGCGAAGCTACTCCAGATTTATTAACTACTGCACTACACTTTTGAGTGGCTAATTGATGTCTACTGTCACTAGCTACACAGTACTGGGCACTATTACAAGGAGCAGTTGCAGAAGGCACTATTTTCACTACAGGAATGCACTGTTCATAGTCATTTTGCTTGTCCCGAACCCTTTTCCGTTGCATTGTTTTACGCGCTCGTCGGCGCTTGCTACGTCGTGCACTATATAGTTTTACAATAGGTGCAGAAGAACTTTCTTGTAATTGAGAACCAACTAAAGCACTGTTCAATTCCACAGCCCGTATAACATTTACAGAATGAACTGTTCTCGCACTCTGCGAAGCACTGTTTCTAACGTTACTGTTCCTTGAGTTTTTAATTTGCATACACACAGACTGCACATGTCCCAATTTGCCACATTGATAACATGTTGCGTTGCGACTAGGGCAAAGAGCACGCTTGTGGCGAGACACACACTGGGGGCAAGATTTACGTACATTTTTCTGAAATGAGCGTTGGCGCCCGTTATTCAAATTACTGTTTCTAACACGACGGGGCGACCTTTGTGTCGCACTTTTACACTGGCTACTGTTCACTGTCTGTTCAGCACGGCCTGTAGAATTTAAAGAATCACAAGTGCTATACTGAGAACTACGGCTAGGAAAGCGTCCGTTGCGGCGCACTGAATTAACACTGTGGCTTTGCATTTCTACATCAGCTAAGTCAAAAGTATCATGCGCTTCTATAAGCTGCAGTACACTGTCTAAGGAGGGGTCAGACTGTTTCAGAATTGCTGCTCTAATTCTGGGGTCCTGAATATTCTGCGTAATCGCATCCCTCAACATCACGTCACTATACGAAAGTCCACAAGAGCAAGTAAATTTACATTTGCGGGTTAAGCCCTTCAGTTCCGTAATCCACTCTTGGTGTGACTGCTCTGGTAATTTTTTCAGTCTGAAAAATCGGTACCGTGCAGCGGCTACAAGAACCTTTCTCTCATAATGAGCATTCAGTGAATCTACAATTTGTTTAAAGTCTACATCACGAGGAGATGCGTGCGGGAATAGTTTTTGCAGTAACACGAAAGTTTTGGGGCCCACCACAGACAATAAAAGATGCTTAACAGTCTGACCTGTAAGTTGATGAGCCGCGACGAGTTCTTGAAACTGTGCGAAATAGTCGCTCCATTCTTCCTCACGTTCGTTGTATTGGCGAAACGTAGGAAGTGTTGCGGCGGCAGGTGTGGGCTGCTGAAGCGGCGGCTGTTGTTGTGGGTTAGCTGCCTGCACCGTGAGCTGGGACACCGCCTGGAGGAGTTGCGTTATTTGCGCCGTCTGTAACTGAATAATTTCCATTAAGTTTGGGTTCGGGGTAGTGGCCATGCTGACCGATTAGGCGCCGCGTATACAAGTAAATGCAATATGAAAGAGGACTCGCTCTGCTACAAAAAAAGTCCACAAAACACGTAACTGAAAATGTTCCCCCAAAAATCTTAGAATAAGGGTGGGTGGGCGGGAGCATTTTTTTTGCGTGCTCCGACTGCTGCTGTCTGGCTGCTTCAAGCGGGCTGGTCCAAGGTTCTATCACTCCTCGTCGCCACTTTTGTGTCCCGACTTCGTCGCCGCTTTTGTGTCCCAGCCTCGTCGTAGGTGTCGGTGGCCGAGTGGAACGTGACCGACACAGGAACATAAACAGCACGCTGGTGCAGGTACGGAGGGGAGCAGCCAGAAACTAAAAACACTCGAGTAAATTAGAAAGATATATATATTGCACAGAATGTAACAATACTTAACTTTTACATAGTACTGCAGAATGTTGATACATAGTTGTTAGAGGCCTGCCTAGTGCCTGTACAATAGCAAAGTCTTCACTGGTGCCTATCTGATTACGAAGGTCCTAACTCGTTGCTATCTCAGTCCGAAGTGACCGATGTCCTTCAGTGGTGGCCACGAGCGGCGTTGTCCCAGAGGGCGCTCGTGGCTGACGTCGTAAGAACGCCGCGCCGTGCATGCATGGCGGCGCGCGGCGAAAGTAGGTGGCGCGCACTTTGTACTTGTGCGACACCACACAATCTATCTAGGTACTGGTTTTATACAAGAAGTGGCGTGAACTCAGGCGACTAGCTGCAAACATCTAAAGTCTGACCACGTGGTTCCAAAAACCGATAAAATTTAATTCAGTTTCCGAAAAATAATGAAAATTAACTACAGCATGCAACCCACACAAATGCTTAGAATTGTATAAGGAAGCGAATGAAATACAACTACACGCAATAGGGGACGATTGCAAATCAAATGTTCAAATGTTTGATAAGCTTATGGGACTTAACTATGGGGTCATCAGTCCCTAAACTTACAAACTACTTATCTACTACCTTATATTAAGGACGGCACAAATATCCATGCCTGAGGGGGGATTCGAACCCCCGACCGTAGTGGCCGTGCAGACCGTGACTGGAGCGCCTCAGTCCCCTCGGCCACCGCGGCCGGCGGACGATTGTAGAGACGGATGAAGTCTCGTCTGAGAAAAACCACAAAAATGAAATAATCACAAAGTCGGAAAAATAAAATCATGAATTACAGCATGCAATCCATAGAAATGTTTAGAATTACATAAGGAAGCTATTGAAGGCTGTACAAGGATCAGAGAGAATTACAGACAAGGACAGAGTGCGTACAAGTCGGAGAAGAAACAGCAAAGTTAAAATAGGCGGGGAGAGAAGATCGCTAAATATTAGTGGAAATCAGAAGGATATCCGCATAGTTACTTGCCTGATGGCCATGGAACAAACGAGAGCGGAAGCTGAAGGCTTCGCTCTACGAACCAACCACGTGGAACATCACTCGCAGAAGGAAATGATGAGAAAATTTTTACATGCACTGTATAAAATGAACGTATCACCTATTAGAAATCGGGCCCCCACAAAGCGAAAAAGTATCACAAAGCGTTTTAATATACCAAGCCGTTATTCAACTGCAGCTAGAACCACACACACACCGCGTTTATCTATTGGAAATCATTGAATTTCAAAACGAGAACACATTTCCGCACACGATCGGAGAAAAGATTCCAAAAAATGATTCCAAGTGCGTACACTCCCCAAATTCAAACAGCCATAGAGTCTCGCACCCACATAAAAGTAAAACCACTGCACATTCACACAGGGACAGTGGCGTAGCGGAGAAGCCGTACTTATGCCACATTAATTAATATAACAATAAATTATTAACATAACAAAATAAGAAAAACCTAGCAATATTAACTAATATTTTAGCACGTGAAATAAAAATACTATCCCTCACACCTTGAAAAATTGGGGTTCAAGTTATAACAAAATGACAATCTAGAGACAAATTATAACTCTATAGAAATATACAGAAAATATATGGAAGACGACAGACGGTCGTCATTCAAGGTGTGGATTGCGTAGTACAGCAAACAAGCAATAGAGGAACTAAAACACCGCTGCTGCGTAATACGTATGGGGCAGTACAACAAGGAAACAAACGCATGTGACACAATTAAGCTATCATGTCTATGATGACCAACAAACATTGAACATAGTGTTACTGATTTAGCTTTTGTGTATTAAATACTTAACTAATATTCGTTGCTTATTTTTCCATGTTTCACTTTTTGTATCAAAAGCTTTATCACGATACATAGCTTCGGGAAATGACTCACATTTGACTCCTTGGATAGGACTACTGAGTTTACTGACAGATCCAAGAAGGATTTTAGTTTTACTGACTGAGGTCCGGAACCCCAAATCCCATGATACACACAGGCACTGCAACAACCCTTGTGAATCACGGGCATATAAGCTAGTACCCCAATAAAGGACGGACAAGCGTAGTGTTCGCAGCCTCTTTAGTAGTTTTGTTGCATGTTTTAAGGGTTCTGCCAATAAAAGCAGTCTGGTTCGCCTTTCCCACGACATTATCTACGTGTTCTTTTCGGTTCAAGTCTGAAGTAATAGTAATTCCTAGGTATTTTGTGGAGTTTACGCCCTTCACATTCGATTGATTTATCTTGTAAACAAAGTTTATCTTATTTCTTTTCGTAGTCACGTGAACAACTTTACACTTATTATTTAGAGTCAATTGCCAATTTTTGCACCATAGTGATATTTAGATCGTTCTGCAGTTGGTTTTTATCTTCAGATGATTTTACTACACGATAAATGACGGCGTATCTGAAAACAACCTAAGAGCTACTTAGATTTTCTCCCAAATCGTTTATGTAAATAAGGAACAGCAGAGGACCAATGACACTAACCTGTGATATCACATATGTTTTAGTCGATGCCTTACCATCGATTACTACAAACTATGTCCTGTCCGATAGGAAATCCCCTATCCAGTGGAAAACTTGGGGCGATATACAATAATTACACAATTTTATTAAAAGCCGTTTGTGAGCGACGGTGTCCAAACCCTTCTGGTAATCTAGAAATACGGAATCAATTTGAAAACATGTCGATAGCACTCATCACTTCATGCGATTAACTATGAATCGTATTTTCTAAATCCGTGTTGACCTTGGGTCAACAGATCGTGCTGTTTGTGGTAGTTTATAATATTTAAATATATGGTATGTTCCAAAACTATGCTGCAAATAGACTTCAATGAAATAGGCCTGTAGTTTATAGGGTTACTCTTGCCTTTCTTGAATATAGGTGTGACCTGTGCAACTTTCCAGTCTTTTGGTACATATACTTCTTTGAGAGAGACGTTGTATATGGCTGTTAATTAACGAGCTAACTCTTCAGAATAATCAGATACCAAATGGGTATACAGTCCGGACCAGAAGACTTGTTTCTTTGAAGTGACTTAAGTTGCTTCACTACTCCGAGCATATATACTTCAACGATATTTATTCTGGCCTCTGTAATTCGAAATATAGAATATTTTCGTCTTGTATGGTGAATGAGTTTCTAAGAGCTACGTTCAGTAACTGCTTTAGTAGCGCTTTCATCGGCAGGGTCACCATTACTATCACGCAGTGAGGTTCTTGTTTGTGTTTCGCATGTGGTCTACATAGTATGGACGGAGAAGGGTATTCAAGTGAAGTTCTTGTGAGGAATGCTATTTGCGCTGTCGCCCGTTTCCAATTATTTAAGTTTCGCCCACAGGAAAATCTGTATAGAACTATCAAGATTACATCGTTGGCATAGGTCTGGTTTATACCGATACCATAGAAACGTTTGTTAGTGTAAGCAATATTATCACGGCTTTGTACCGCGCCGTCAATACGTCCGACGCCTACCCTTTGAGAATATTTCGCCACACACATCCCAGTGCTCATTTCGAAACTTTAATGCCTATTGAATCCTTGTATAGTGTCGATTACAGCAATAAATTGTAAAATTCAGGTGTTTGTTTTGATAGTGGCGTATCCAGGGATGTTTTTCTTTGTTTATAAATCAGTTTTGAATCCCGAGGTTGGGGGGGGGGGAGGCGCAAATTGCCTAAACGCGGCCCTGGGGAAGACGTATTGGCGAGTATCACGTGGCAGAAGCGTGTGACTGTGTAGACTGTCTGAAATCGTTAAAATGCTGTTCTTAAATTATTTCACACATTGTACTATAGGGTTTATTTATGTTTAAATGTCTTCTGGGATGCTCGATTATCGGTATTTGCAAGTTTGTCCTCTGTCGGACTTCGAAGAAAATATAACAAGGTATGGTCGTTAGATTCCCTTTGTGCTGTGGGAACTATGGATTTTCCTTTGAAATATTCCGACTTTTAATCTAATCAGTATACATATATAAAAAAGATAACAAGCCTGCAGATAGTCTCCCCATCACAACTCAGTATGGAAAAGTGGTACCAGTTTCTCACTTCAGATATCTAGTAGAGATGATCCAACCATCAGGACTGAACTCTATAGCCAATCAAGAGAGGGTCTCAAGATTACAAAGGGCATATAAGCTAAATTTGAACCATTACATTAAGAAATGTATTTTTGTCAATACAGAACTAAGGCATTACAACACAGTAGTCCTACCAGAGGCACTCTATGCTGCAGAAACTAGTGACTCGTGGTCATACAAAGATCAGAGAGAGTGAAAAAACATGAATGAAAAATTGAGGAAAATATATGGTTCAGTGTTTCGGGAAGGAATTTGGATAAAGCGACCAACTAGAGAGATTTACAAACACGTGCAAACAATAACGGACACCATCATAAAAAAATGTTCAAATGTTCGTACAGCTTATGGGACTTAACTACGGGGTCATCAGTCCCTAAACTTACAAACCACTTATGAACTAGCTAACACTAAGGACGGCACAAATATCCGAGGGGGAATTCGAGCCCCCGACCGTAGTGGCCGTGCAGACCGAGACTGGAGCGCCTCAGTCCCCTCTGCCACCGCGGCCGGCACCATCAGAAAGAGAAGAATGAAATTTTATCGACCTATCAGCAGGACGAATGAAACCAGGCTCACAGGGCAAATATTTCAGATAGAAAACAGAGCAAAAACAAGACGAAGTGGATCACTGAAACAAGAGGATATTAAAGAACTGGGAATCAAGACAACACAAATAGAGAACAGTTCAGGAACATTATAAAGAAACAAACTTAAACAAGAACACACGGAGAACAATAGGAAAAAAGTGGTCAGAAGAACGCAAGAGATACCAGTGAACGCATGAAGAGAATTTGGGAAGAACGAAGGAGGAAGGTCTAAGTACTCGAGTTCAATCGCTCTCTTTAAAGGGAATGGAAAATAATAAATATAAAAATGAACGCGGGACATGTGCCCGTATATTTCACTTGGTAGCCGAAATTATTCACTGCAAACCCATGGTTATGCATGAGAGTAGCCTATGGTGTTTTGGCTGCGGTGTGTGGCGGTGGGTGAGAGTGGCGAACGAAAATCCGTAAAATGTGGAGCAATACGACGATCAACAGATGTTCCTAGATAAAGCCTCAAAGATAAAACACTGGGGAACATTAACTGAGCAGTAACTACACAGGCATTTCACCAATGATAATATGAACACTAGGAAGACAACGGTAGTGCTTAGGATCAAAGTACTGACAACTGGATTAGCAGATCCGTGACGATAGCTGTAAGAGGGTGGACGATATAGCAGCTGAAGTCGTCGGCTTATATAAAACCCACACTGAAGACCAGCGATGACACTAACACTAAAGAGGTTAGAGACAGCGAAACGTGATGCACATTCTTCAGTTTTTCTGCAGCAAGCGTACGAAAGAAGAAAAATAAGTGGGTATTTCAGTCTGAAAAGTAAAATTACCCAGAAAGATGCCGAAGAGTAAGAAATAAATTTCGCGTTCTCGATCCGTTTCTAAGAGAGAAAACGGCGCTGAGAAGTTAATCTACAGACGATAGAAACTTTAAATTTGTAGACGTTGTTCATCTTACACTGTAGGCACAAGCGATTTATCGATATTCCCATCCCTAAGAGGGTGAAAGAGGGGATGAACGATTTTTTGAAAATACGTTGCTATTAAGACAATTATGAAGAAGAAATGCAGAACTTCTGATTTAGGTTTTTGATTGGAAATTGAAAAATTTGTGTCGATAATTTTTGTAATTCAACCATTAAGCGGGTGAAATAAGGGAAAATATTAAGGTTGCTACTGAGACTATTTTGATGCTAGAAATGTGAAAATTTGTGTTTGGAACCATGTTTATAATTCAAAAACAATTGCGTTTCGGGATGGTTTGAATTCTGCCAACAATGGTAGAATAGGGTTAGGCAAGCATTTTTAAAGCTAAATCTATGAAAATTTATATTTACAAGTAGAATAGCAATGCAGACCATCCAGTCTACGCGCGAAGCAGCAGGAATGTAACTAGTATCTATTATAAGAACTGGATTTCATCTATCAGTAACGAAAAGCCAAAAATTAGGCCCCAATAGCAAAGATTTCCAACACTTGTACAGTTTAATTTTTTTGAACCGTATGGTATGTGCCCCACAAACCAAAGTGGTCTCTAAAAATGGATGTGAGTCATTACCTAGCAATGCAGAGAATCAGTTTTGAGGTCCCTTTTAGATCCACGAAGGAATTACCATTGTCCGAAAATTGACCAAGTATTCATTTTTATGGCGGCAAAATGTTCATATTTTAAGCTATGTCATAGTACATAGGTATTGCAAATCGGACTTAAAGTCCTGGTACAGGTAGGCAGCCATTATTAATATGTTTAGTTATAATGAATAATGGTTAATGAATTACCAAATTTTTGGTTCCAGACAATGGTATTTCTATCTGTTTCACCACCTAGGTTTTCTTGAATGATCTATCTTTGTGCTCTCTTCCTGTGCGGAGGTTTCCCCTCTTATGGAGAGATTTTATATCCGCCATATTCATGACGTCGTTGGTATACGAGAATATCCTTAAAAAGAAAAAAATATAGGTTCTAAATATGTTTTATTGTTTGACAATTATTTTCCATTATTGAAAATGATTTTAACTAACTCGCCGTCGAGTTCTTATTTTCCTTGTAAATTATGGTAACTTGTACGGCCATACATAGACAGCGCCTATGATACGCTGACGTTGCTCGATAGTATACTTTCGATTCAGTGGTATTTGCATGTGATCCAGCGAGATAGCAACTTATGTTACAAATACAGCTAATTTTGACCGTTGATGTATTGAGTTTTTACATGCATCTTTTTCCGTTCTCCATTCAGGAGAATTGTGAATGTCAGATTAGTTTTTTTATTTGGTCTTTATAACTTTTTACCTATATATACCTTACCCTGTTCTTTGTCAACAGGCGCTCCGATGATGGACTGGGCCCGAAACGTGTCAGCGTAGAGAGAAAAATGAAACATTTTACAACATCTACAGCTCCTTCATTACCGCAGCCAATCAGCTTTTCGTAGAGTCCTTTGTGTTACCATAGTACCTAGGGACAGTGATAAACATATGTACATGGTTCCTGACGTCTGCGCTTGACTACAATAACTAGGTCATCCGCCGTCATGTGGATTTCAAGTGGCGAAAACTCCAGAAATTCGCATCGTTAGCAACTGATTAGAATTTCTTCAAGGAATCTTTTACGCACTCGCAAAGCAGCCATCTGACCATTGTCTAAGCTTACTGAGGCGAGGATTCCAGAAAAGTTAATGTCTAAAGGTTACATAATTTATTATAGCAATCAGCAGCTTCATAAAAACGAAACGAAAAGTTAGAGCCGATTCCGCTGGCCTTCACAGCGACTACAGCTGACAATTTGTGGCCTCCTTTCATAAGACGCCCCACCAAATGCACACGGTAATATATAAGGTGAAGGCAGGTATCAAAAATGGCTTTCAGCCAGCGAATAACTTGAAACTTCCTGGCCGATTAAAATTGTGTGCCGGAACTGGGACTCTAACCTGGGACCTTTGCCTTTCGCGGGCAAGCGCTCTGCCTCTGAGCTATCCCTGTGCGACTGACGGCCTGTCCAGCTTCTGCCAGTACCTCGCCTCTTACTTTCCAAACTACACAAAAGTCCTTAGGAGAACTTCAGTCAAGTTCGGAAAGTAGGCGAGGTACTTGCAGAAGTGACGTGTCGGGATAGCTCAGTGGTAGAGCGCTTGGCTGCGAAAGGCAAAGGTCCCAGGTTTGAGTTCCGGATCCGGCACACAATTTTAATCAGCCAGGAAGTTTCATATCAGCGTACACTCCGCAGTAGAGTGGAAGTTTCATTCAGCGAATAACATGTTTTTCACTGTGTAAATAATTCTGTGTTGTGCACTAATTTTTTTACCAGCAACACACTGCAACGTCTCGACACATTCGTGGTGCGTACATTAAGGTCTTTACGTGGTACGCTGTATCGTTGATGCTCTTTCCACTCTTAGAAATTGAAGCCCATGCTAATGCGTACGGGAACATCCTAGTGATATCGTCATATACTCCTAGAAAACATGCTTTATATGTCTGACCTTCAGAATAACCACTTTAAACGAGTGTGTCACATTTATATATTTAACTACGAAGACCAACGACCAAAGTTTAGAAATGAATACGGAAATAATTACAGATTGCTCTTTAGTCTGAGAATCAATTGACGGACAGCGACAACAGGTCATTCAAGGATGTAACTTTAATTGCGTATCTTTGGCTGGTAATAGTCTTAACTGTTGACCATTAAGTTATTTCTGAATGTATGCGCTCATTTTCCATTACGTAGAACTATCTTACATGTTGTGACTGGTTCTAGATATACTGTACATTTTCGATGTACTATCTAGTAACAGTTTTCTCTTACTCAAGAAATTGTGGTGTCGCACAAGTCCAAAGTGCGCGCCACCTACTTTCGCCGCGCGCCGCCATGCACGCACGGCGCGGCGTTCTTACGACGTCAGCCACGAGCGCCCTCTGCTACAACTCCGCTCGTGGCCACCAATGAACTGCATCGTTCACTTGGGACTGAGATAGGAACCAGTTAAGACCTTCGGAATCTGTGGAATATATATCTCTGTGGAATATATATCTCGTTGCAATTTTCTCTAGTGTTTCTAGTTTCTGCTGTCCCACTGGCTGCTCACCTTCGTACCTGCACAAGCGTGCATCCTTTATTCCTGTGTAGGTCTCTTTACTCGGCCACCGATACTTACGACGGAAACGAGACACAAAAGTAGCGACGAGACTGGGACACAAAAGGAAGAAAAGCAGTTTTGAAAAAGAATTTTGAGAACATCGAATATTGATTTAAGTCTAAGGAAATCTTTTCTGAAGGCATTTATGTGGAGTGTTGCCTTGTACGGGAGTGAAATATGGGGCGATAAACAGTGCGGACAGGAAGAGAATAGAGGCTTTTGAAATGTGGTGCTACAGAAGAATGCTGAAGCTTAGGTGGGTAGCTCGCATACTTAATGAAGAGGTACTGAACAGAATTGGTGAGTAAAGGAATTTTTGGCATACCCTGACTAAAAGAAGGGATCGCTTGGTAGGACACATTCTTAGGCATCGAGGGATCGTAAATTTAGCATTGGAGGGAAGTGTGTGGGGTAAAAATCGCAGAGGGAGACCAAGAGACGCGTATAGTAAGCAGACTCAAGTGGATGTGGGTTGCCGTTCATATGAAGAGATGAAAAGGCTTGCTCAGGATAGAGTAGGGTGGAGAGCTGCATCAAACCAGTCTCTGGACTGAAGACAACAATGTCAGACAATTCCCTTCCGCAAGTGTCCACATTTAGTTGTAATAATTTCCTGTTGCACAAGAAACTAACAAGGAGACCACATTTGTATCTGTTTATAGAATTCCTTTATATTTATAGTACGTGAAGTTCAGAACTCAGCGAGAGCCATTAGACCCAACTCAAAATTTTTCCATAAAGTAGACGTTGCAAATCTTTAAAGTACTCCTAAGCAGTAAGTACCGATAATTAAAATGTTCAAATGTTTGTCAAGCTTAAGGGACTTAACTACGGGGTCATCAGTCTCTGAACTTACGAACTACTTATGAACTAGCTGATACTAAGGACGGCACAAATATCCATGCCCGAGGGGGGATTCGAACCCCCGACCGTAGAGGCCGTGCAGACCGTGACTGGAGCGCCTCAGTCCCCTCGGTGTACCTCAGGTGGTAGCATTCTGGCCCCAACCTCAGTCAGTGGTTCAAATTCTGAACCCACAAGTTATTTTTTTCGTTGTGTTCGAATACTTACAATATCTAATGGTAATTTTTACGAGAAGTGCACGTGTTTATTCGTAATTTTCTATATTTTGTGGGAGGTTGTTAATGATAAAACAAGTAATGGTTTCACTATTAGTTGACGATGGTAGTGTGTGTTCACTTTGTGAAGAGCTACGACACTGTATTTGGAAAGTCATATTCCTAGATACTAATGGCTTTCGAAGAAGCTATAATACTTAACCACCGTTTTACGTCACAACGTTTTCAACTCGTCGACACAAAAATTGACACGTGGAATTAGAGATCCGATAATGTTTTACATAACTGAATGCGAAAACTAAACGTATGTCCCAGTGGGATTCGAACCTCCGACACTAACGCCAATACGCTACCACCTGAGCTAAACAGAGGCAGAAGCAGATTAAATTACTGGTACTTACGTGCACCTAACAAAAACGTGAAAGTATCTTAAGAATTCTTGAGATTTGCGTCGAATGGCTTTGGCTGTTATTTAAGTTCTGAACTTAACGTACCATAAATATGAAGAAATTACAAAATCCGATAGCCCATGTGGTCCCCTTGTAAGATCTAACCAGTAAACGTAAACACGTAGATGGGTACTCACTGTTCGTACACAATTTGAGACAGGTAGTCGAAAGAAATACGATTAAACAATTGTTCTCGTCAGATATAACGAGAACTTGAGGGGAGGTAGCGAGAACGAACTCAAAGTTCAGGGCATTTGCTTCCAATTTATTGCTGATACGAATCTTCTCCGGAGCATTTGTTCTTTATTCATACGGCCAAGTGTTTCGTGGTGCCCACGAAATAATGCTACTCATCCTCTACGGCTTGAAGCATCTTGTGTACCCTCGCGGAACGAACATTTGTTCCCACCACTAGCAAACTATGTCGCTATAAATGAAATTAACCGTGAAACACGTCCACATAACATGTTCCATTTAATTGACTCCCCATGAACAAATGTTGACGAGCTTCAGACTGAGTCTAGCAAGACACTCCACTCGCAATATGCGAGATACCAGGCATTCTATATTTAGTATTTCTGTATGTAAAATTCTAAGTGTATGTTGTACACGAGGCCCCAAATATCTAGTAGTGTGTACTGTGATGTGCTCCACTGGCCCTGGCGTCCACAGAATGAATGAAACTTTGTAAGAAAGTTTAGGATGTGCTAGGCGTGCCTCGTCTGTTTTGTGTCGTCGTTGCTTTCAAACTCTGGGCGTTTGATGTCTGTGCGAGAAGTAGGTTCGCCAAGTGCTTAGCAGAACCCAGTCTTAGCAAAGATTCCTAATGTGGCTTGCTCTTAACCTCCTCGGCTGCGGGTTGGTCAGGTTACCTGCGAATGGTGACGCTCTCTGGGCTCCCCTCCACTACCCCTCCTCGGTAAAGGCCAGGCAGTGGTCAAGAGAGCTGTTCATTCGCTTCTTGGTTCCTGGTAGGGTGAGTACCTCTGGGTTTGGTTCTGCTGTGGCCTCGTGGCTCGACTTAGTTCAGGCTCCATAGTCGTACTTATGCCTTTTCGCGAGTTTAATTCTGGGAGTAGCAACTACATTACGTGTAGTAGTGGGATTTTGCTTAATTTCCTACAGGATTGCTAATTTTATGTCTTTTTGGTGGAATCTGATTCCGAAGCTCTGATGGTGTTTCGTTAGCATAGTTCTTGCACTTTAAACAGAAGAAAGTGATTTAAAAGTTATTAATATGTTCAGTGTCTTTCGCGTTCTTATCGTAGTTGAATTGTAATATTTTCGGGGACTCGCAGTGCCTATACTGTTCGTACTTTGTCGACAGAACACACGGACGATATCAGACTAAGCCTTCAGCTTTTCCATCATTCAGTGCACATGAGTGGTTAATAATTATATAGCTAATTTGCTAATGTGTTTCCTTGTGAGTGTAGCGTGATAATTTCCCCCGAAAATTGTCCATTCTAACTTGTACTTGTCGGCCCACGTGTGCGCCGATTAGCGTGTTTTCTATCGTGGTTATTACCATTAAATAGATCCTTTTCCTCTGAGTAGGAAGAACCGTTGCACGACGTATATCGTGTTTTTAATTTTCGTGAAATAATTCTATTTCACTTCTCTGAATTTTTGTGACCGAACTCTGTTGTGCTGTAGCAATCTGTAACCTTGCTTATCTAATAGATATCATTCCTCTGATCAAAAACAATGGTTACACGATATATTTCGCGATCTTATTCTCTTCGAAATTGATTGTTAACCTTTTGCATATTTTGTGTTCAGATGTAGTATAGAGTGCTGTTTTGATCTAACAACTTTAACCTTCTGTAGTTATCTTCTCCCTGTGCTAAACGAACGCCAGAGCGACCGTTTTCAGATTTTATTTAATGACATCTTGACTTATTGTATGGTTAGAAGTTCTAGGAAAACTAACTTCCGTCTGCACACCGCACTTTGTGGTCTTAAACCAAGTGCGTTTGTTTCTGATAGTTTATCATGAGCCTAAGCCACTAGCTTGATACATTATGGAAGCTAAATACTATTTCATTGTGCGCGAGTGAACCTTCGATCTGCATTCTCCACATTGCTTGGCTGTCGTCTTGGTGTATTGGTGTCGGGTGCTTGGTAAGTACCTGCATGGCTTGGCATATGAATCTGTGTGTAATTGTGCTGCAAGTCCTCCGTTCCCCCCTATGAAACGTGATCGCAATTAACCTGAACTCAACTTTGCAGGTGGGGAATTTTAGGGCCATGTAATTTTGGGTATTTTGAATATTTAGTAAGCTGTGTTTTATTGTAATTAAAAAAAATCTTCCCCTTGTCGTTCTTGTTTTGAACAATAACAATTTAAACTATAATCATTTTATGCTAATTTAAATTCTCCCCTCATTTATTTTGGATTAATGTGGGGTAATTTGTTCATGTATCTTGTGTCTCTACTCTCTTCTGGAGGAGACAATATTTGCGTTTCCGTTGCCAACATTTATTTTTGATTTAGATCCATGACTGCCGATCATTAATTGTGTGCAGTTTCCTCTAATGATTACAGTAAAGGTAGAACTGTTTGCTTAACTTATAGAATCAGAGTTTTGCTTCCGCCGCTGTGTGAATATCGCCGAAATTAGATGTAGTCAATTGTTAACTTCACAAACACGGCTAGTTAACAGTCAAAAGAACAGCGGGCGAGTGCCAAACGCAAAAGCTACTTTATATTATATAGTCACTACGATGACTGGTACATTGAGGATGATTATGTGATCTAAATCGATCTGCAAAAACATCAATAAAAACGACCAATGCTGCATACTATATTGTTTCGTGGTCACTGAGCACACCGTTCCAAAAAACGGAAACAAACCTCAGCAAAAGCTCCTTGTCTTTAGTGTATCGTCCACATTTCACTGCCTTACAAGCCTATTCTCCAGACCTATCTTCAGTGAAAACGTTAAATATTAATTTCAAATCCTTTTCAGAATTTACATTCCACTTCTGCAGTTTCTTCTTTTCTTCTGTTTATTAAGTATTTTGCTTCAAAAACTGAACTGATTTTTTACCTTTGTCACATTTCTCAATTTGATTCCTCTGATGTAATTACACTACATACCTGTATTTTTTACAAAAAATATTTTTGAACTACCTATAGTTCTATACATAGGAATTCCTTGTGATAAACGCCGTCAACTACTACACCCACACAAGAGTGTGCCGTGTGGCGCTTTACCCTCCAGCATACAGCACACCCAACCACATCCCAACCCACGCGTCCCGCTACTCCACTTGTACCAACATGATCCACGAAAACGTGGGGCAATACTGAAGGATCCGAAACCACCCGCTTGCTGCGAACCGTGACGTCATGAGCGAAGGATACTAAACGGAAAAATCGCGGACACATTTCGAAATACAACAACTTCCCAATTGCACAAAAAAGTTTTTGAAAGGTCTTGGCCGCACTTTATTTTATCATTACGCGGTTCGATACATCATATCTGTGGTAAATATATATATATATATATATATATAGATTTCGGATGTTTACAGTTCTTAATTACAAAATTCATGAGGAGCACAAATAAATTATATGCAAACATACTTACAAAGTTTTTAAAAAACGATTTTAATTAAAATACCTCTGATTGGGAAAGACAAATATAAACCACCATCGTGGATGTCTACTGCAGGTGTTCAGCTGCATTCACATGACAAACTGGTGAGAGGGGGGCAAACACGGTAACAGGTGAAGAAGTCCCCATAGCCGCCAGAGGGCGCAGGGTTAAAATTAAATGTCATCTCAATAAATTTACAATATCATCTTGCGCCTCCTCACTGTTAACTGACATAGAAGCTACGAAAACCTAGTTACAAGATGTGTTAAGTAAAAAGAAAATATCAGATCCCTTATTAAAAAATATTACTGGGATTGGTCGTACGCAAAATCAATGCATCGAAATGACAAACGCAGTCAGAACCGAATGTGCCAATGGGTCATAATACATGCTTATACCTAGGTGTGGCATTACGTATCACTTTATGAAGAGAGGGAAGTAGAGGCAAGTAGGGAAGAGTGACGAGAGAGAAAGGGGGGGGGGGGTAGGAGGGAGGTGGCGATTTTTCCTCTCTCTCTCTCTCTCTCTAGAAATTAATATATATGTTACATAAAATATAATGAACAAATAGATGCATGTGCCCCTTCAACTAGAATGCCATGTTCAGACACATTTGAATATGTCAATTTATACAACTACAGTAGTCTTACATGGAGGTGACTTAGTTCAGAATCAATCCCTCAGCCGGTATTTGAAATATATCTGCATTAGGACAGCACCTGCAGAAAAAAAGAGGACATCAGCTGTACCAAATTGACCGAGGCCTTGAAGTACTGCACTTAGCACCCTCTAGTCGCTGCCTAAATGTGATGGAAGAGTTCGAAATTTTCACACGGAATCTGTGAACCACACCATATGCTAAATGAGCAGGAAGGTTTCAATAGAAATTGGTACTTTCATTTGTTGTTGGAGGACACTAAGAGGTCTTAAATAGTTTTCTACACTTCACACAGCATATGCCTCTTATGTCATGAGACGACCTGTACCTCATTGTGCAAATCTCTCCCATGCATCCCTTTCCTCCTCACACCCTTTGGCGGCCTCCCTCAGTTACCTCCCTTTAGTCTTTTGGCATATCCAGAAATTGTGGGGATGAAAAACAGCTGCCTGCTTCACTTTGATGATAATCAGTTATCACTGTGTGTAACTTTCAATATCTGGCATACTCTTATATTTATATTAAAATATCTCCAGTTAAGGTACTCTGAATTATTTATTTCATTTTCATGTGTACTATACATGCTCTCACTAGGTGGTGTTCATGCACCTTTGTTATTTCATCTGTTTATTAGACATGGCTCAATACATGGCAAGTTTTATTTCTTAGGAAAAATATTTGTTCTTTATCTTATGCACCACAGGCATAGTCTACAACCTATGAAACTTTGCACATTATTTTATATCCATGAACACATCCATCTTCCAATGCATTCCTTTCCCTCTTATTAAAGATTATTTCATTTTATCTCATGACTGGATTATCAGATTAAGATTAGATCCCTGTATGCTTATGGTTGTTTTAAGATTATGAGTAAGTCACAGGTAGAATCTAACCTGTAATACTTTTTCTTGTAACCATTAGGTGATTATCAAATTTCTAGTGAATTTTCATTGTTCCTTTTTTTTTAACTATTCCATTTTTATTCAATGACTTATGGATGACCTGTTTTATATTCTGTCCATGCATAATTATTTTGTTTTAAAATTATGACAAATTACCGAGCTCTTCAAATACTAACCTCAACATAGTATTCCCCTGTATCAACACCGTTCTATTTTAAATAGTCTGATGGATTGATATTTAAGTCATGTCCATGTAAGACTATTTTAGTTATATGAATTGTGATATGTATGCCTTAATATGGCATTCTAGTTGATGGGGCAGATGCATCTATTTGTTCACTATATTTTATGTAACAAGTATCTCTGTAAATAATTTCTTAGAAAAGAAAGTGGAAAGTATCCCACCTCCCTCCTATCCACCTTTTGATTGTGCGGCATAGGTTGAAACCTTTTCCTTAACGCGAATCTCCTGAATGACCCGCTCTTCTTTATAGTGCCGTGAAGAAGCAGCATGGTCACCCATGCAATTAATGCAGCGAGAGGATGGAGGTGGACATTCACCCTCATGGCCGTCCCTGCCACAGGAGGCGCATTTGGGTGCATTAGGACAAGACGTACTAGTGTGATTAAATCTCTGGCAATGGTAGCAGCGCGTAGGTTGGGTATATATGAGTGAACTGAGATGATTTTGTAGCCCACCTTCACCTTAGATGGTAGGTCAACCCTGTGGAATGTCACGAAGACAGTAAGAGTTGGCACGAGATCACTGTCAACTTTTTTCTTAACGCGATGAACAGCCGTAACTCCCTGATCGGACGTACAGTTGAGTATATCCTCGTCCGATAACCCATCCAGAGATCTTGTGAAGATTATCCCCACGAGGAGTTGAGGGTGCGGTGAGCCTCCACTTTCACAGGAAAAGTATGCACAATCATAGCACGAAGCAATTTCTGTGCCTGAAAGGCATTCTCAATTTCAAGCAACAAGGTCCAATTGGGCTGTCTTGAAGGGACCTGCGATCACATTGACACCCTTCTGAATGAGAAAAGGATTACAGAAGAAAAATCCTGATCAGTACGAGATACTACGAGGAACTTGGGAATTTTAGGCAAGACTGACAGATTCGTCACGTTTCCGTTTTTGGGTCAGGGTTATAGATGATGTGGAAGGTTTCATAGCGGAGCTGTCCCCCACGATTACCGGCGTCTCCGATGGCGCGCTCCTTCCTTGTGGGGGCCCTCACTGAGGGCGCACCCGCCTTAGGTGACTGTTCGCACCTCATGTCACACCTCCCAAAAACAGAGGGACCAACTGGCACGGTCGGAAGGTACCAGCTAGGGTAGTCACCCATACCTGGGCCCGGCCTTTACCCGGGGGGGGGGGGGAGGGGTACGTACGTGCCCTACATGTCTACCCGGGGCAGGGAGCTACGCCTTACCCCGTCACCGGCTAAGCAGAGCGTGGATTGACCTTCATACACAAAGGGAGGAAAGATAGGAAGGAGAGAAAGGGATGAAGGAGGGAGAATCTCAAACGATGAGGTGGAGATTAAAAGGGTGGGTCGAGGACAAGGAGAAAGGAGCAAGAGTGGAAGGCGAAAGAACAGGAAAGGAAGAGGACCGAGAAAAGGAGAAATCTGAGTAAGAGAAAAGACCTTTGTAAACGCCTGTCCCCAGACGAAGGCACAAACCGGGGGGGAAAGAGGGAAGCGGCCTGGGCTGGAAGAAAGGTCGCTCCGGCTCGGGGCCCCGTGCGCGCCACACACGAACCCACAAAAGAGCTGTGGGACCCTGGGGGGTTCAAATTCTTAAGTTTCGTCCACAGGAAAGTATCTGTAGAACTATCAACAAGATTACATCGTTGGCATACATCTGTTTGCTTTATACCGATTCCACAGAATCGTTCGTTGGTGGAAACTTATTGACGGCTTTATACCATGCCGTTATTACTACCGAGGAGTACCCTTTGAATTTTGCCACAGCATCCCAGTGCACATTTCGAAACCTATCTTCTATTTTATTCCCCCTGTCACATTTCTGTCTCATAAACCTTGCTGTCGGGTGCCTCGACCGCAAATCTGCTCTGCTGATCGAAGTCGTTTCGAAATAAAAGGCTCTTACCAGTTGTAAGGCAACATTACGTCGATTGGAGGTGGAAGACTTGGATGTATGTAATGCTCCCCGGCTGTTGCTGTATAATGTTGATCGTCGGATTAACTAGGAGTGCCGACGCTTTGTTATGCACCTGAGGCATAATCAGCCTCGATTGTGACCCAGAGTGGCTACTTTGGCAGTGACACTTCTCTCGACAAAGTTTGGGACAGAATTTTTTGACTATCATTTTCGGATTGGAAATATTTGTGCCATATAGTAAGGTATTTATAGTAGCTACAAATGTATATATTTTACTCTTAACTGTGACGTTACAGGTTGTGCATTATGGCCTCTTACTTCCAGTCGCTAAGCTGCGCTTCGTATCATTAGCTATGAGCGTTATGCCTAGTGTTGGCTGACAGCTGTTGCGTATATACTGAGAAAAATATCGGGGTAAAATCCTTAAAATTCACCACTACTAGCTTGGTCAGCTGTACAGTTCTTACATGTTGTACCCGATGCAGTAAATGCATCTAATCATTCCAGAAAGTGACAATGTAACTGTAGTATATGATTGGCTACTTTTACATAGCAAGGGATGAATAGTAAAGTAAAAGTTAAGTCAGTGCAGCTAACTGTCAAAATGACGAGCTACTTGCGTGTCAAACACTTTATAGAAGCAGCTACAAATGAATTTGAGGTAGGGTGATCAGTTTGAGAGAATCGAAAAATGTATGTAGCTGATCAGCTACACTGTATGTGGTGTCGCACAAGTATGAAGTGCGCGCCACGTACTTTCGCCGCGCGCCGCCATGCACGCACGGCGCGGCGTTCTTACGGCGTCAGCCACGAGCGCCCTCTGCTGCAACTTCGCTCGTGGCCACCACTGAACGACATCGTTCACTTGGAAATCAGAGGCACCAGTTAATACTTGGCTATCGGATAGGCACTAGGAATCATCAGCAGGCAGGCCTCTATCTAAACTATGTATCAGCATTCTGCAGTCTTGAACTTTGTAAAAGATAATACTTATCTTATTTCTACGAAATATACAACTTGTTCTAAGTTAGTCTAGAGTTTCAAGTTTCTGCTGTACCACTGGCTGGTCACCTCCGTATCTGCACACGCGTGCATCCTACGTCCTGTGTAGGTCTCTCCACTCTGCTACCGACACCTAAGCCAACCGGCGGAAACGAGACAAAACTATGCATTCAAGGGTTAAAGCACTGCCCCCTCAACGCGTACTTCAATTTTGCCTCAATGATCCCTTGCGACGTACCTATCAAATTGTTTTACGTTTTCCTTATATGTGAACCTCATCGAACACGGACGTGAAGTTAGCGCCACAGAGGATTGCATGCAACTAAATTATCTTCCGCTGTCCTCTCCCATCTTCTGTCATATGATTTCTTCAGTAACTTATTTTGCTTTCAAGTTAATATATAAGAAAATTTACGATTGTAATAATTTAGAATTAGTACGATCTGTTGATAGACAGCGGTTGTCAGAGTTGAAGGGCATGAAAGGGATGCAGTGGTTGGAAAGGGAGTAAGACAGGGTTGTAGTCTTTCTCCATTGTTATTCAATTTGTACATTGAGCAAGCTATAAAGGAAAGCAAGGAGAAATTTGGAGAAGGAATTAAAGTTCAGGGTGAAGAATTAAAAACATTGCGTTTTGCCGACGACATAGTAATTATGTCAGATACAGCAAAGGACCTGGAAGAGCAGTTGAACGGAATGGACAGGTTGCTGAAAGGTGCATATAAGATGAACATTAACAAGAGCAAAACAAGGGTAATGGAGTGCAGTGTAAGAAAATCAGGGGATGCTCAAGGAATTAGATTGGGAAACGAAGCAATATAGGAGGTAGATGAGTTTTGTTACTTGGGCAGTAAAATAACAAATGATGGTCGCAGTACAGAGGATATAAAATGCAGAATGGCAATGGGCAGAAAAGCGTTCTTGAAAAAGAGAAATTTGTTAACATCGAATATTGATTTAAGCCTAAGGAAGTCCTTTCTGAAGGCATTTGTGTGGAGTGTTGCCTTGTATGGGAGTGAAACATGGACGATAAACAGTGTGGACAGGAAGAGGATTGAGGCTTTTGAAATTTGGTGCTACAGAAGAATGCTGAATATTAGGTGGGTGGATCGCGTAACTAATGAGGAGGTACTGAACAGAATTGGGGAGAAAAAAAATTTCTGACATATCTTGACTAAAAGAAGGGATAGATTGGTAGGGCACATTCTTAGACATCAAGGAATTGTGAATTTAGTATTGGAGGGAAGTGTGTGGGGTAAAAATCGCAGAGGAAGACCAAGAGATGGATACAGTAAGCAGATTCAGACAGATGTGGGTTGTCGTTCTTATGTGGAGATGAAGAGGCTTGCTCAGGATAGGGTAGTGTGGAGAGGTGCATCAAACCAGTCTCCGGACTGAAGACCACAACAATAACAACATGTAGAGATTCGTGGTGCGTACATTAACGTCTTGACGTGGCACGCTGTGTGACTTGTGCTCTCTCCACTCTTATAGCTGGTTCTGCTGCGTACCGGAGGCTTAGCCGCCGACCTACTCGCAGCAGACGGCACCTTCATACAGGGTGTCCGGAAAAGGTCTCCTTGATTTCAAAATTAAATATCTCGAAAACAAAGATCGTTAGAGGAATGCTGTAAACGGTATGTTTATTGTGAAAGCTGTATGAAGTTTATACAGTAGTTCGAAATAAGAGTTACAAAAGCTGCTAACAGATGGCGCTGTAATGGTCATAAGTAATGCCTCGTATAGATAGTGATCCGAAGCCCAGAGCGATCAGTTCCACTATTGAAACTGTAAAGAAGGTTAGCGTACCGAAGGAAGAGATTAAAACCATGTACTCCATTGTACAACGCGTTTTTCTGATGCTAGAGTACCACAGGTTAGAAGAGAGTCCTACGGCAACAAGGCCAAGTTTTCAAGCACGATTTAATGTTCCAAAAGGATCCGATGCGAAAACCATTCGTAAAATTTCAACGAACAGGCAGCGTAACTAATCTAGTGGGGGCAGGTTGGCCGCAAGCAAACCACAATTACGCCTGAATATATCTACACAGTTTCTGGAATTATTCAGCAAAATCCAATGTCATCCGTCCGTAGAATTGCATCTGAGACTGGTTTCAAGAGTTCCAAAACGCAGAATACACTGACAAAGAGCCTACACATGTTTCCATTCAAAATTCAAACGCACCAGGCAATACACGTACGAGCTGTGCAACGAAGGGTTGCCTTTGCTAATCAGATGCTCACAATGATTGATAGTGAGGGATTTTATGTTAGCTGCATCTGGTTTACAGATTAAGCACACTTCCACCTGAATGGATACGTGAATAAGCAAAACTGTATTTTGGGGTTCCGAAAACCCATATTGGTGTGAAGCGAAACCCCTGCATTCTCGTAGTTACTGTGCGGGCTGCAGTATGCAGCAGAGGCATTATTGGCCCTTTTTCATTCGAGAAACGGTCACTGGTGCACGTTTCGTTGCAATTTTGGAACAATTTGTCGCCACACAGCAAGCGTTAGAGGATCAACCAGGTACTGAATGGTTAATACAAGATGGAGCCCAACCACATCGGACCGAACAAGTGTTTTGCTTTCTTTAGGAATACTTCGGGAATCGAGTCATTGCTTTGGAATATCCCAAATTTACTGGTGCAGGCATGGATTGGCTTCCATATTCGCCTGATTTGACTCCCTGTGACTTTTTGTGGGGCACAGTGAAAGACATGGTCTACCCGAAGCATCCCGCCACGCTGGACGAGCTTGAATCGGCGATCTCTGTGGCATGTGCTGCCATTTCGGTTGAGGATACGAAATGTGATGGCGAATTTCATTCTTCGATTGCACCACCTCCGTAGTACCAATGGTGAACATTTTGAAACCATTGTGATGTGATTGTCTGCAAGGTGTTTTCATACGATTACTTATGTATGCTGATATGAGCTGTACATCGTACACCTCGATCTGTTAGCACGTTTTGTAACTATTATTTCAAAACTTACTTATAAACTTACAGCTTTCTCAATAAACATACCGTTTACTGCATTTCTCTATCGATCTTTGTTTACGAAATATTTAATTTTGAAATCAGGTAGCCCTTTTGACACCCTGTATTTTGTAAGTGAAAGCGGCTCCTGATTAGAAGCGACGTATAGTATTTTGAGTTTTGTTTGTTTTCGTTTCAGTTTGTGAATTTTTACTGTGTGCTCTTACATATTAGATTCAAATCCGCATTTTTGGAAACAGTGTAGTCTTCCTCTGAGCGCATCGCGACTGTAGTTTGTTTTCTCGGCACTAATCATGAATAGGGACTGATTGCTGTGTGCGATTACACTCTAAATTGGTGGCACTTCGCTCCGAGCTTCAAGCTGTGTTAACCTCGGTTGCACAGTTGGAAGCTGCGATCGATGGGCGTCGTTGTTGGCCGGCAGTGGAGACCGAACGGACTCCCGTCGTCTCCACCGATCGGCGTGCGCCATCGACATGCCCTGAAACTGCTAGCAGTGAGGCAGACACCCCACCCTTGGTTGCGTGGGAGGTCGCTCCAGTGCGTGGCAGGAGGCGCAAGACATTCCGGGGGACCGATCGTGAGGCCTCCCCGGTTCGTCTTGCGAACAGGCTTGAGGCGCTGCCTGTTCAGGAAAACGTTACCGAGTCGGGTAGTGTCTCATTCTGAGATCACTGAGTCTGCAACATGCGGGCCTTGTAGTTGTCAGCTGTCAGCTCCAACGTTAGGAGGGTGATGGAGCCCCTTAGAGAGATGGCTGCCAAAGAGGGGAAGAACGCCAACGTGCACTCCGTGTGCATACCGCATCCAGTCATTCCAGATGTGGAACGAGTCCTTCCGGATGCCATGAAGGGTACGGGGTGCAGCCAACTGCAGGTGGTGGCTCACGTCGGTACCAATGACGTGTGTCGCTTCAGATCTGAAGAGATTTCTCAGGTTTTGAGCGGTGTTCTGAGGTGGTAAAGACTGCCAGTCTTGCTTTTAAGATGAACGCAGAGCTCACTATCTGCAGCATAGTTGACAGGACCGACTGGAAAAGAGCCGAGAGGAGGGTCTGAATCAGAGGCTCAGGCGGTTCTGCGACCGTGTAGGCTGCAGATTCCTCGACTTGCGCCATCGGGTGGTGGTTTCCGGGTTCCGCTGAATAGGGCAGGAGTCCACCATACGCAGGAAGCGGCTACACGGGTAGCGGGGGCTGTGTGGCGTGGACTGGGCGGTTTTTAGGCTAAGGGGCTTCGGGAATAACAAAATGGGCAATCTCAAAGGGTGCAGGTGGATCACAGGAGAAATGTAGATCTAGGAAACAGTTTTAAATTGTCGTAGCTGTGTCGGGAAAGTACCAGAACTCCAAGCGGTAATAGAAAGCACTGAAACATTGTAGGCAGTGAAAGTTGGGTCAAGCCGGAAAAAAGTTCAACAGAAGTTTTTACGAAAGATCAAACTGTTCAGAAAGGATATATCAAAATAGATGGAGGCGTGTTTGTCGCCGTTAAAAGTAGTCTTTCGTGTAACGAACTTTAGATGGATAGTTCCTGTGAGCTATTATTAAATCCTAAATTAATAATTGGTTCCTTTTACCGGCCTTCCGACTTAAGATACAATAGCAGAAAGGTTCAAAGAAAACCTGAGTAATTACAAAAAACGTACCCGACTCACACGATAATAGTAGGCAGTGATTTTTATTTTTCCCTCAATCTGTTGGCGAAATTATATTTTCAAATCGGGAGGCACGCATAAAATATCATGTGAAATTTTACTCTACGCATTCTCTGCGAATTACTTCTAACAATTAGATCGCGAGACAACTAGAATTGTACATGGACGTCGAAACGCAATTTATCTCTTAGCAACAAATGTCGAGGTATTAGTGAACAGAGCTGTCGTAGCTAGATTTAATATCGAAATCCCAAAGTTACAAAAAATAGACGGAAAATATGTTCAGGAAAGCAGATAGAAATAAAATTGGTTCTTGAAAGACAGCTTCCACTCGTTTTTAACACTAAACGAAAGTGTATACCAGGTGTGACTCAAAGAGGTGGTATCGACAGCAATTGACAGTTTTATACCAAACTAGCTTAAACCCGCGGCTCCGCTCGCGTGTTGGTTGACTGACAGATAAGTTATCTTTCAGTATGCTTATCCTTACAGAGAAATAGTTGAAGACATTGTAGCACGCATAGACCAGAGATACGGTCTAGGGCATTCTTCGACCATAGGTACTGGTAGACTGGACATGACATCGTTTTCATGGCACCAACATCTCTGCAGCTAAACCATTGTTGTACCAACAATCACGTGGTAGTGTGTAACTTTGCCTAGGATTATAAAGAGCTTTTTGCGGAAGGAAGTAAAATTAAATTTCAAGTTAAAGTAATATTAGTTTAAAATGATGGCATTTCTTCAAAACTGTGGAGTTGTTACAAACAGCTAATGTTTGGCAACAGTCACGTGATCATATGTTTGAACTACACCATGTTAATAGCTGCTCTGCTGTTTGTCCTGTCTGGTAGTATCTATGGTCGAAGGTGTCATCACGTTTCGCTGTATGTCACGACCTTGCTACAGAGTCGCAAACGTCATCGCTGGCCTTCAGTCCGAATTTTTTTAATAATTTGACGACTTTCAACCACCACATCTTCCACCCCTTTATAGCTATCGGGATGGAACTGCTATGGTGTACAACGGGAGACTTCGGACAACAATTACACACAGACCATTCGTTTGCGTTCCGTCGTTTTCGCTGCAGAGCGAAATATTAACACATACACACGTAGAATCTTATGTACACCGATAACGTTCTATCCCAATACACTCCACCCTTTTATCATTATCAACCCTCGAGCAACAATGCAACCAATGAAACCATTTTCAAAGATTAATTATTGTTCTGCATTTCACGTTATATTCAAGTTACTAAATATCTATGAGATCGCTATAAAACCGTGCCTAAGACCTTACTCAGATATAAATCAGTAACTGTACAAAGATTTAAGTCCCAGCGACTTGTCGTTCGGACGTGATAAGTGTACGCCGAACAGACATTCACATTTATAGATGTAGATTAATAAAAGGTGATCTCTTGGTACACTAAACAGTTCAGGACACTTGCAAAAGCAACGGAAAAGGCATGCTAAATTCAAACGAACACAAAATCCCAGGATTGGCGGTCCTACAGAGAAGCACGAAATTTAGCGAGGATTTCAATGAGAGATGCCGACAATACTTATCACAACGAAATTCCTTCTCGAAATTTGAAAACCCAAAGAGATTTTGGTGATGTGATAAATATACTAGGGGGGCAAACATAAACAATACCCTCACTACGTGATAGTAATGGCGATCCTGTTGATGACAGCGCTACTAAAGCAGAGTTACTAAACGTAGCTTTTAGAAACTCATTCACCAAAGACCAAACCAATATCCCAGAATTCGAATTGCAAACAGAGGCCAGAATGAGTAACGTAGAAGTGGATACCATCGGAGTAGTGAAGCAACTAAAATCAATTAATAATAAGTGGGTTTGACGAAGGACATCGAAAGAGTCCAAAGAAGGGCAGCTCGTTTTGGGTTGTCGCGATATAGGGGAGACAGCGTTACGGAAATGTTACAGGATCTAGGGTGGGAATTATTACAACAACGGCGCTTATCGCTGCGGCGTGGTCTACGAAACTCCAATCGCCAACATTCTCCTCCGAATGCGAAATACAGAAATAACGCGTTTTTCTCGGACCGAAAAATAGAAAGCAAGAAATCGTTAACTGTTTGTTATGTTTGCAGATGACAAGTTTGTACCAAAAAAACAACGAATAAGTAGGCTTCTTTAAGGAGTTTCATGTAGCCTAATGTAAAAAAAGGTATGTAAGAAATGTGATACTCATATATCTAGGCCTAATATTAACTAAAATGAAATAGTTTATATAGTCAGATAACCTAAGTAAAAAAAAAATTAATAACGAATGAACCTAGTAGTAACTGTAAAGACTATTGTACAGTAAACATAATTTCAGGCAAAATAAATCATCCCACTGATGATAGCACAAAATGTGCTGAAACATGTTTGGGAACAATTAAAAAATCAGGTGTCTTGCATACGGCGGAAAATCCAAACTAATTTATCCAAGCAAGCACGGAAGATAGAAGAACAGCAGCAACAAAAAGATGATTATTTCAACGCCCAGCCAGGTATTCCCCTCGAAGCTGTTCAACAGATTCCAGAACACAAACATCAAACTACAAAAAACTATGCTCAATATAAAATTCAATAATATATGTCTGGCCAACAAAATTGTACCTAACTATGTAAATGTAACTGTCAACAACATGTCATCTGCAGCACAACACACTAAACGAAAAGCCGAAATCATGTGGATAAGGGAAGAAATTCGATGTCTTTATGCTAAAAAACAGGAATTGAATACTGAACTATATCAACTTCACCTAGAACTAGCAAACCATGTAAACTACCAGCCATTCTTTGAGGAACTAGCACACAGGGTTAGAACATACACAGAGGCCATAATAGAGAACAAACAGAAAACACAAGAAAAGAAACTTACCAAAATGTTAAACCAGAAAGCATCCAACACAACACAACATCAATACAACGAACACACATTTCACAAAAGGTTGATCAACATGACAAACATAACACTAAGTGAACAGGAAAACAGCCTACTTGAAAAGGGTCTGAAACATAACATAAACACTAAGGTATCTCAAAAATCAATAGAAAACATCATTACAGAAACCGAACACATCATAAAGCAACAAGAAAGACTAAACACACCTAACTTCAATGCCAACCTAACCAGAGAGCTTGTAGCCAAGGAAATAAAAGACATAATCAAAGAAAACAGAACCAGCATTCAAAACAATGAAACCACTACAGAGGAAAAAGCCCACAGAAAACTGCAAATAAAACTGAAACAAGAAAATGCTATCCTTACCAGAGCAGATAAGGGCAACACACTTATAATCATAAATAAGCAGATTTACATTGAAAAAACACTGGATTTCATACATACCAACAACATCGCAGAACTTTCAAGTGACCCAACAAGCAGATATCAAAGAAATGTAAAAAAGACTTTGAAAAGTTTAGACTCAATTTTCACTGATATGCAGATCAAAAGAATGATACAAAAAAATCCCAAGGCTCCCACTTTAAAATCATTACTAAAACTTCATAAACCACAGATCCCGATACGCCCTGTGATAGCTTGCACAAACTCACCAACTTTCCACCTAGCCAAACAAACACACAGTCTACTACAGAAAACATACAAATACACAGAAAATAGAAACCTAAAAAACTCAGATGATCTAATAGAGAAGTTAAAAAATGAAACAATACCAGACACAGCAACACTAATCTCATTCGATGTAACTTCAATGTACACACACATCCCAACACAAGAAACCATCCACATAATTGAAAGACACCTACAGTCACAAGTAGACATGCCTGCAGCACACATACAAGAAATATCAACCATTCTCAAACTTATCACAGAACAAAATTATTTCAGTTTCAATAATAAATTCTATTCCCAACAAGAAGGACTACCAATGGGATCACCAATAAGTGGCCTCCTTGCTAACATATTCATGAACCACATTGAAAAACAAATATTTGACAAAATTGTAAAGCCAAAACAATACAAGATACAATATTGGTACAGATATGTAGATGACATAATTTGCCTAGTAGATGAACCACAGACACGCATAAACGAACTGCACAATGACATAAACACCATCAATCCACACATACAATTCACCATGGAGACAGAAACAGATCAGAAACTAAATTACCTTGACCTCACAATACACAAGAGAAACAACAAACATGAATTTAGCATTTACAGAAAGCCAACAGTGACCAGCACAATCATACATCATCACTCTAATCATCCAATCACACACAAAGAATCCAGCTTCAGATATATGCTTCACAGACTGAACAGAGTTCCCATGAATAAAAAAGACTACACAACAGAATTAAACACAATAAAACAAATCGCACATGAGAATGGCTATAACACAAAGAGAATAGATAGATTACACAACAAAATTCAGAAGCAGACAACACAAAACCACAACACCCAAACACAGCCAAACCAAACACAGTGCACAGAAAATCAACAAACAGGGAACAACAAATGGCACATAATGACATACAACAATAAAACCACACACAGAATAGGAAACATATTAAAAAAACAAGGACTCAATATAGGGTACAGAACAAACAACACAATACAAAACAGAATGACCCAAAAGCCAGGCAATATTGACAAATACAACCAATCTGGCATCTACCAATTAACATGTAACTGCTGCCAGGCTGTATATGTGGGACAAACATGCAGGAATTTCAGAACCAGATACACTGAACACTTAAGAGCACTAAAAAGTAACAGTTCTCACTCAACCTTTGCAGACCATCTAATATCAGAAAATCACCACCCCACAAACATAGAGAAAGACCTAAAAGTTCTTAAGACCAGCAATAGTTTATACCATAGATTGACAATAGAGGAAAACTACCACATACAAAACGCAATAGCACAAGGAAAAACTGTACTCAATGAATACACTTCACTCTGCAACAACACACTATTTAGCACAATAGAGGAGATGTACAAATAGTCTTCATAAAAGTACTCTGATCACTCACTCCTATCCCTAATCCCTGTCAGACACACACAAAAACCCACATAAACACTCCACTAACACACATCACATCCGCCTCAGAAACAAAAATTAAAACGAAAATACCAACAAACACACACACACACACACACACACACACACACACACACACACACACACAGACAGGTGTATATGCACATACGAAATGCAAACAAGAAGTACACACATCCACAATACTGTTTTCACTCCAACATTCCCCATCAACAGACGAATATAACACGACACAAACAGTAAACACTCGTATTTCGCGCGCAACTTCTTCAAAAACAAAACACCAAAAGAACAAATGAACAGCTTCCAGCTGTATTCATACGCCAAATATTGCCACTGGCGTAATGCATAGCACGAAAAACGTGGAAAACGAGTGACATACACATTCAAACCAACAGCAACAAGCAAATTACAACAGAAAAGGAAAAGAATCGTAAGTAATATACAGAAATAACGCGTTTTTCTCGGACCGAAAAATAGAAAGCAAGAAATCGTTAACTGTTTGTTATGTTTGCAGATGACAAGTTTGTACCAAAAAAACAGCGAATAAGTAGGCTTCTTTAAGGAGTTTCATGTAGCCTAATGTAAAAAAGGTATGTAAGAAATGTGATACTCATATATCTAGGCCTAATATTAACTAAAATGAAATAGTTTATATAGTCAGATAACCTAAGTAAAAATTTAATAACGAATGAACCTAGTAGTAACTGTAAAGACTATTGTACAGTAAACATAATTTCAGGCAAAATAAATCATCCCACTGATGATAGCACAAAATGTGCTGAAACATGTTTGGGAACAATTAAAAAATCAGGTGTCTTGCATACGGCGGAAAATCCAAACCAATTTATATCTTAATATATTGCATTTATGCACGAAAAATACAAACGTTCTTACTGATAGGCATTTGTTATTTTGAGTAACTATCTGAAGTTTCGTTTATTTGGAAGTAGCTGCTTTTTGGTTCGTTGCGAGATAAGAGATTGAGAAATTTAGTACAAAAAGTGATTAACAGATTGAAAATAGCCATAGTACAAGCAAGAGTGACAAAACACTTCCCTTAATACGACGTTGCCTATCGCCAAGTTTAGGTGATTGCCGGCATGGAGCAGGGACATGAAATGAAACAAACGGTGATGTAATTATCGAAACGCTAACTAAAATGGACCTTTATGCAGGAATGCTTGGAATCAGTAACTAGAAATCGCCTGGATAGATTTATTCCAGTTGACCATACCTTCGCCCAAAAACTTTGGTAAAAGCGACTAATGCTGGGCGCGATGAATGAGGCAAGTGAAGGCAGCCAATCAGAAACCGCGTTCGCGTGGCCAATAAGAAACAGCTTTAGAGTTGATGGTTTGTAAACATAGTAGGAAAGGGATGCTATCACATGCCTGATCATGCTGGACGTTAATCTTACAGGTTTCCTTATCACCAAAGTTCGCCTACTGTACTTTCAGTCTCGCCGTAACACTGCCCTAGGAATTCGCGACAAATTTGTGGAATTATCGAAACGCTAACTATAATTGACCTTTAGCAGGAATGCTTGGAATCAGTAACTAGAAACCGGCTGGATAGATTTATTCCAGTTGACCATAACCTTCGCCCAAAAACTTTGGTAAAAGCGACTAATGCTCGGCGCGATGAATGAGGCAAGTGAAGGCAGCCAATCAGAAACCGCGTTCGCGTGACCAATAAGAAACAGCTTTAGAGTTGATGGTTTGTAAACATAGTAGGAAAGGGATGCTATCACATGCCTGCTCATGCTGGACGTTAATCTTACAGGTTTCCTTATCACCAAAGTTCGCCTACTGTACATTCAGTATCGCCGTAACACTGCCCTAGGAATTCGCGACAAATATGTGAAAATTAATACTGTTCCTGCTCTATAATTGACAGGTTCTCGATGTACCCATGACCGGTCAAAAAAAAAAAAAAAAAAAAAAAAAAAAAAAAAAAAAAAAAAAAAAGCAGCTATCCTCAGACACTGCCCTCGAAAACTACACCGATATATAACAACCCTTACAACCTTTAATCACGATATCACTAAAATTCATAACGAAATCTTCTGTTTGGGGCTTACAGCAATTTTAAAACTGACCTCAGATTCAGCAGACAGTAACAAACATTCCTATTGGCCGCGCGATCTCTACCCCTGATTGGCTGCCTTCGCGCCGTTGCCAACATCTACACGCCAAGCACCAGTCCGGGACTAACTAGACTAACCAAAAATTTTATACAGCAATATTTAGTGGGCATCGAGAAGTAGAATTGACCTATAGAGGTCAATTTCAATTGCCCATACCACTGTATTCTTAATTTTCATATTATGTATTAATTTCGATATTTCCGTAGCATCTGGTGAATTTGGATGTTTCATATTTTATATTGTAATATGACCCCTCCCAAACCCTCAATTTTACCGCGGTAGTCCCTTTAGATTCGACGAATATTTCTATGTATTGCCGCGCAATGAATTACGTAGCGTGTCTTTAGACTAGGTACTACGTCATTGGGCAAAGCTGACGGGTGGCATAGACAACCAGCATTTATTGGACTTTCTTTACCAAACATATTGCCATGGAGGACGTACAAGACACCGCGGTGACGTCCATGGCTATATAGACAAACCGCGAAGACACCGCGAACTCCCGAGTTTAACATTTTAATCAATGAAGGGAGATGGCATTATCTACGCTGAGCACATACGTCAGTTACCCTGTCCTCAATCTTTGTCAATTTTTGAATGCTATTTATCCGTTAAGACTAACCGTTAGGTCGACCCTCTTACTGACAAGGTATTGAACTGACAGTCTCTGCAAAGTATGTACTTCCAAAAAATATTTCTTGTACTAATAGTAATAAACACTAAACATATTTGAAAACCTTATTTTATATAACTAATTTGCACTCTTAACACGTTTTACATGTCGGCAAAGCAGTCTGATGTTTTAAGTGACAAAACATTAGCTCTACAACACTAACACTTCTCGAAAATTTAGTAATATGGCGAAGGCAGGCTTCTGTTTTTGACAGTAAGTGTCTCCCTGTATTCTAATCTCCTTGATTTTAATGAACTACATAAAAATGGTCATTTCCAAGTACCCGTGTACATCGAATGAAACGGCATTGCGATTAATATATATCTAACGTTCCACTCTCGCTTCACTACCACTGGCGATTTAGTGTTTTAGTGTTTCTGAACCGGAAATTCGGGCGCTACGAGACCTCATGTACTAAAAAAACAATGAATTCTTGAACTCCAGAATGTCAATGAATTCTTGTTTAATCTATACCTACCCTAACTTTGACTTTAAAGAGATCTGTAGCATAGCCTTAAGGTTAGGTATAGGTTAAACAAACAGTTCTTTTTTTAGTAGCTAAGGGCACGTAGCACCAGAATCACCGGTTCAGAAATACGGAATATATTTACAGTTCCACACTGGATATATACCAATCATGGAAACTACTGATATTTCTTTCAGTACATATTAAGTCGGAAAAGTACAAGAAAATACCAAAAATTCAACGCAATCAAATATACTATATAAATCATCGCACTAAAGTTTCCGCTCCAGTTGTCAATTTAAAAATGTCCGAACGACATGTTTCGGGCCTAAATTAGCCCATTCTCAAGTTCTAAAATGAGAAAACCAAGGAAAACTCGAATTAAAACGAAAACACTGTAACCTTAAATACGACACATGTCAATATAGACAGGATACCTTGAATTCTAAAACATTATGCCCTAAGACAACGTCAATCGTAAAATGTTTGCGGCATATGCGCCATGTCAACAGAAACATTGCTCACCGTAAAAGAGTTTCTAGTTCGTTCGGACATTTTTAAATTGTGACAACTGGAGCGGAAACTTTAGTGCGGCATCCAAACAATATAAATCAACTGCTTCGCGTTTTTCATATCTAATGTGGAGCAGGATTCGAACGATCAATATATACATCGATCGCAATGCCATTGCCTTCGATGCACACGGGTCCTAGGGAATTACCATAAACATTAAGCATTCATTGGAATCCCCCCCCCACGTATTTACCAAATACGGGAGTTAACGTTCTCTTATGGCATACAGAATGTTCCCCGCCTATAAAGCGAATATATTACAGCACGACTATGGTTACCGGTAACCTGTCCTTAACCGAAATTGGTCACTAAATAATGAAATTGACGAAAAATGGTAGCCCTTTGCGTTGTCAGAGTGGCTGCGGCAGCGAGAATAACATGTTCCGCACTTACCCGGCAGCAGCAACACCCAGACGAAGCACGCCGCTCCGCCATCAGGGCACAGCACATCGCCCCGCTGTACGCGCTGCTGCTGAAGTTGCTCGCTGATGAACAGAGCCACCTCAGTACGCCTGCTGGTGAAGATGCTCGCTGCTGAACAGAGACACCTCAGTACGTGCTGCTGGTGAAGTTGCTCACTGCTGAACAGAGCCACCTCAGTACGCGCTGCTGGTGAAGTTGCTAGCTGCTGAACAGAGCCACATCAGTACGCGCTGCTGGTGAAGTTGCTCGCTCCTGAACAGAGCCACCTCAGTACGCGCTGCTGGTGAAGTTGCTCGCTGCTGAACAGAGCCACCTCAGTACGCACTGCTGGTGAAGTTGCTCGCTGCTGAACAGAGACACCTCAGTACGCGCTGCTGGTGAAGTTGCTCGCTGCTGAACAGAACCACCTCAGTACGCGCAGCTGGTGAAGTTGCTCGATGCTGAACAGAGCCACATCAGTACGCGCTGCTGGTGAAGTTGCTCGCTGCTGAACAGAGCCACCTCAGTACGCACTGCTGGTGAAGTTGCTCGCTGCTGAACAGAGCCACCTCAGTACGCACTGCTGGTGAAGTTGCTCGCTGCAGAACAGACCCACCTCAGTACGCGCTGCAGGTGAAGTGGCTCACTACTGAACAGAGCCACCTCAGTACGCACTGCTGGTGAAGTTGCACGCTGCAGAACAGACCCACCTCAGTACGCACTGCTGCTGAAGTTGCTCGCTGCTGGACAGAGCCACCTCAGTACGCACTGCTGGTGAAGTTGCTCGCTGCAGAACAGACCCACCTCAGTACGCGCTGCTGGTGAAGTTGCTCGCTGCTGAACAGAGCCACCTCAGTACGCGCTGCTGGTGAAGTTGCTCGCTGCTGAACAAAGCCACCTCAGTACGCGCTGCTGCTGAAAATGCTCGCTGCTGAACAGAAACACCTCAGTACACGCTGCTGGTGAAGTTGCTCGCTGCTGAACAGAGCCACCTCAGTACGCGCTGCTGGTGAAGTTGCTCGCTGCTCAACAGAGCCACCTCAGTACGCGCTGCTGGTGAAGTTGCTCGCTGCTGAACAGAGCCACCTCAGTACGCACTGCTGGTGAAGTTGCTCACTGCTGAACAGAGCCACCTCAGTACGCACTGCTAGTGAAGTTGCTCGCTGCTGAACAGAGCCACCTCAGTATGCGCTGCTAATGAAGTTGCTCGCTGCAGATCAGAGCTACCTCGGTACGCACTACTGGTGAGGTTGCTCGCTGCTGAACAGAGCCACCTCAGTATGCACTGCTGGTGAAGTTGCTCACTGCTGAACAGGGCCACCTCAGTACGCGCTGCTGGTGAAGTTGCTAGCTGCTGAACAGAGCCACATCAGTACGCGCTGCTGGTGAAGTTGCTCGCTCCTGAACAGAGCCACCTCAGTACGCGCTGCTGGTGAAGTTGCTCGCTGCTGAACAGAGCCACCTCAGTACGCACTGCTGGTGAAGTTGCTCGCTGCTGAACAGAGACACCTCAGTACGCGCTGCTGGTGAAGTTGCTCGCTGCTGAACAGAACCACCTCAGTACGCGCAGCTGGTGAAGTTGCTCGATGCTGAACAGAGCCACATCAGTACGCGCTGCTGGTGAAGTTGCTCCCTCCTGAACAGAGCCACCTCAGTACGCGCTGCTGGTGAAGTTGCTCGCTGCTGAACAGAGCCACCTCAGTACGCACTGCTGGTGAAGTTGCTCGCTGCAGAACAGACCCACCTCAGTACGCGCTGCAGGTGAAGTGGCTCACTACTGCACAGAGCCACCTCAGTACGCACTGCTGGTGAAGTTGCACGCTGCAGAACAGACCCACCTCAGTACGCACTGCTGCTGAAGTTGCTCGCTGCTGGACAGAGCCACCTCAGTACGCACTGCTGGTGAAGTTGCTCGCTGCAGAACAGACCCACCTCAGTACGCGCTGCTGGTGAAGTTGCTCGCTGCTGAACAGAGCCACCTCAGTACGCACTGCTGGTGAAGTTGCTCGCTGCTGAACAAAGCCACCTCAGTACGCGCTGCTGCTGAAAATGCTCGCTGCTGAACAGAAACACCTCAGTACACGCTGCTGGTGAAGTTGCTCGCTGCTGAACAGAGCCACCTCAGTACGCGCTGCTGGTGAAGTTGCTCGCTGCTCAACAGAGCCACCTCAATACGCGCTGCTGGTGAAGTAGCTCGCTGCTGAACAGAGCCACCTCAGTACGCACTGCTGGTGAAGTTGCTCACTGCTGAACAGAGCCACCTCAGTACGCACTGCTAGTGAAGTTGCTCGCTGCTGAACAGAGCCACCTCAGTATGCGCTGCTAATGACGTTGCTCGCTGCAGATCAGAGCTACCTCCGTACGCACTACTGGTGAGGTTGCTCGCTGCTGAACAGAGCCACCTCAGTATGCACTGCTGGTGAAGTTGCTCACTGCTGAACAGGGCCACCTCAGTACGCGCTGCTGGTGAAGTTGCTAGCTGCTGAACAGAGCCACATCAGTACGCGCTGCTGGTGAAGTTGCTCGCTCCTGAACAGAGCCACCTCAGTACGCGCTGCTGGTGAAGTTGCTCGCTGCTGAACAGAGCCACCTCAGTACGCACTGCTGGTGAAGTTGCTCGCTGCTGAACAGAGACACCTCAGTACGCGCTGCTGGTGAAGTTGCTCGCTGCTGAACAGAACCACCTCAGTACGCGCAGCTGGTGAAGTTGCTCGATGCTGAACAGAGCCACATCAGTACGCGCTGCTGGTGAAGTTGCTCGCTCCTGAACAGAGCCACCTCAGTACGCGCTGCTGGTGAAGTTGCTCGCTGCTGAACAGAGCCACCTCAGTACGCACTGCTGGTGAAGTTGCTCGCTGCAGAACAGACCCACCTCAGTACGCGCTGCAGGTGAAGTGGCTCACTACTGAACAGAGCCACCTCAGTACGCACTGCTGGTGAAGTTGCACGCTGCAGAACAGACCCACCTCAGTACGCACTGCTGCTGAAGTTGCTCGCTGCTGGACAGAGCCACCTCAGTACGCACTGCTGGTGAAGTTGCTCGCTGCAGAACAGACCCACCTCAGTACGCGCTGCTGGTGAAGTTGCTCGCTGCTGAACAGAGCCACCTCAGTACGCGCTGCTGGTGAAGTTGCTCGCTGCTGAACAAAGCCACCTCAGTACGCGCTGCTGCTGAAAATGCTCGCTGCTGAACAGAAACACCTCAGTACACGCTGCTGGTGAAGTTGCTCGCTGCTGAACAGAGCCACCTCAGTACGCGCTGCTGGTGAAGTTGCTCGCTGCTCAACAGAGCCACCTCAGTACGCGCTGCTGGTGAAGTAGCTCGCTGCTGAACAGAGCCACCTCAGTACGCACTGCTGGTGAAGTTGCTCACTGCTGAACAGAGACACCTCAGTACGCACTGCTAGTGAAGTTGCTCGCTGCTGAACAGAGCCACCTCAGTACGCGCTGCTAATGAAGTTGCTCGCTGCAGATCAGAGCTACCTCCGTACGCACTACTGGTAAGGTTGCTCGCTGCTGAACAGAGCCACCTCAGTATGCACTGCTGGTGAAGTTGCTCGCTGCTGAACAGAGCCACCTCAGTACGCGCTGCTGGTGAAGTTGCTCGCTGCTGAACAGAGCCACCTCAGTACGCGCTGCAGGTGAAGTTGCTCGCTGCTGAACAGAGCCACCGCAGTACGCGCTGCTGGTGAAGTTGCTCGCTGCAGAACAGAGCCACCTCAGTACGCGCTGCTGGAGAAGTTGCTCGCTGCTGACCAGAGACACCTCAGTACGCGCTGCTGGTGAAGTTGCTCGCTGCAGAACAGAGCCACCTCAGTACGCGCTGCTGGTGAAGTTGCTCGATGCTAAACAGTGCCACCTCAGTACGCACTGCTGGTGAAGTTGCTCGCTGCTGAACAGAGCCAACTCAGTACACGCTGCTGGTGAAGTTGCTCGCTACAGATCAGAGCCACCTCAGTACGCGCTGCTGGTGAAGTTGCTCGCTGCTGATCAGAGCCACCTCAGTATGCACTGCTGGTGAAGTTGCTTACTCCTGAACAGAGCCATCTCAGTACGCACTGCTGGTGAAGTTGCTCGCTGCTGAAAAGAGCTACCTCAGTACGCGCTGCTGCTGAAGTTGCTCGCTGCTGAACAGAGCCACCTCAGTATGCGCTGCTGGTGAAGTTGCACGCTGCTGAACAGAGAAACCTCAGTATGCGCTGCTGGTGAAGTTGCTCGCTGCAGAACAGAGCCACCTCAGTACGCGTTGCTGGTGAAGTTGCTCGCTCCTGAACAGAGCCACCTCAGTACGCACTGCTGGTGAAGTTGTTCGCTGCTGAACAGAGCCACCTCAGTACGCACTGCTGGTGAAGTTGCTCGCTGCTGAACAGAGCTACCTCAGTACGCGCTGCTGCTGAAATTGCTCGCTGCAGAACAGACAGTACGCGCTGATGGTGAAGTTGCTCGCTGAAGAACAGAGCCACCTCAGTACGCGCTGCTGGTGAAATTGCTCGCTGCAGAACAGAGCCACCTCAGTACGCGCTGCTGCTGAAGTTGCTCGCTTCTGAACAGAGCCACCTCAGTATGCACTGCTGGTGAAGTTGCTTGCTGCTGAACAGAGCCACCTCAGTACGCACTGCTGCTGAAGTTGCTCGCTGCTGGACAGAGCCACCTCAGTACGCACTGCTGGTGAAGTTGCTCGCTGCAGAACAGACCCACCTCAGTACGCGCTGCTGGTGAAGTTGCTCGCTGCTGAACAGAGCCACCTCAGTACGCGCTGCTGGTGAAGTTGCTCGCTGCTGAACAAAGCCACCTCAGTACGCGCTGCTGCTGAAAATGCTCGCTGCTGAACAGAAACACCTCAGTACACGCTGCTGGTGAAGTTGCTCGCTGCTGAACAGAGCCACCTCAGTACGCACTGCTGGTGAAGTTGCTCACTGCTGAACAGAGCCACCTCAGTACGCACTGCTAGTGAAGTTGCTCGCTGCTGAACAGAGCCACCTCAGTATGCGCTGCTAATGAAGTTGCTCGCTGCAGATCAGAGCTACCTCTGTACGCACTACTGGTGAGGTTGCTCGCTGCTGAACAGAGCCACCTCAGTATGCACTGCTGGTGAAGTTGCTCACTGCTGAACAGGGCCACCTCAGTACGCGCTGCTGGTGAAGTTGCTAGCTGCTGAACAGAGCCACATCAGTACGCGCTGCTGGTGAAGTTGCTCGCTCCTGAACAGAGCCACCTCAGTACGCGCTGCTGGTGAAGTTGCTCGCTGCTGAACAGAGCCACCTCAGTACGCACTGCTGGTGAAGTTGCTCGCTGCTGAACAGAGACACCTCAGTACGCGCTGCTGGTGAAGTTGCTCGCTGCTGAACAGAACCACCTCAGTACGCGCAGCTGGTGAAGTTGCTCGATGCTGAACAGAGCCACATCAGTACGCGCTGCTGGTGAAGTTGCTCGCTCCTGAACAGAGCCACCTCAGTACGCGCTGCTGGTGAAGTTGCTCGCTGCTGAACAGAGCCACCTCAGTACGCACTGCTGGTGAAGTTGCTCGCTGCAGAACAGACCCACCTCAGTACGCGCTGCAGGTGAAGTGGCTCACTACTGAACAGAGCCACCTCAGTATGCACTGCTGGTGAAGTTGCACGCTGCAGAACAGACCCACCTCAGTACGCACTGCTGCTGAAGTTGCTCGCTGCTGGACAGAGCCACCTCAGTACGCACTGCTGGTGAAGTTGCTCGCTGCAGAACAGACCCACCTCAGTACGCGCTGCTGGTGAAGTTGCTCGCTGCTGAACAGAGCCACCTCAGTACGCACTGCTGGTGAAGTTGCTCGCTGCTGAACAAAGCCACCTCAGTACGCGCTGCTGCTGAAAATGCTCGCTGCTGAACAGAAACACCTCAGTACACGCTGCTGGTGAAGTTGCTCGCTGCTGAACAGAGCCACCTCAGTACGCGCTGCTGGTGAAGTTGCTCGCTGCTCAACAGAGCCACCTCAGTACGCGCTGCTGGTGAAGTAGCTCGCTGCTGAACAGAGCCACCTCAGTACGCACTGCTGGTGAAGTTGCTCACTGCTGAACAGAGCCACCTCAGTACGCACTGCTAGTGAAGTTGCTCGCTGCTGAACAGAGCCACCTCAGTACGCGCTGCTAATGAAGTTGCTCGCTGCAGATCAGAGCTACCTCCGTACGCACTACTGGTAAGGTTGCTCGCTGCTGAACAGAGCCACCTCAGTATGCACTGCTGGTGAAGTTGCTCGCTGCTGAACAGAGCCACCTCAGTACGCGCTGCTGGTGAAGTTGCTCGCTGCTGAACAGAGCCACCTCAGTACGCGCTGCAGGTGAAGTTGCTCGCTGCTGAACAGAGCCACCGCAGTACGCGCTGCTGGTGAAGTTGCTCGCTGCAGAACAGAGCCACCTCAGTACGCGCTGCTGGAGAAGTTGCTCGCTGCTGACCAGAGACACCTCAGTACGCGCTGCTGGTGAAGTTGCTCGCTGCAGAACAGAGCCACCTCAGTACGCGCTGCTGGTGAAGTTGCTCGATGCTAAACAGTGCCACCTCAGTACGCACTGCTGGTGAAGTTGCTCGCTGCTGAACAGAGCCAACTCAGTACACGCTGCTGGTGAAGTTGCTCGCTACAGATCAGAGCCACCTCAGTACGCGCTGCTGGTGAAGTTGCTCGCTGCTGATCAGAGCCACCTCAGTATGCACTGCTGGTGAAGTTGCTTACTCCTGAACAGAGCCATCTCAGTACGCACTGCTGGTGATGTTGCTCGCTGCTGAAAAGAGCTACCTCAGTACGCGCTGCTGCTGAAGTTGCTCGCTGCTGAACAGAGCCACCTCAGTATGCGCTGCTGGTGAAGTTGCACGCTGCTGAACAGAGAAACCTCAGTATGCGCTGCTGGTGAAGTTGCTCGCTGCAGAACAGAGCCACCTCAGTACGCGTTGCTGGTGAAGTTGCTCGCTCCTGAACAGAGCCACCTCAGTACGCACTGCTGGTGAAGTTGTTCGCTGCTGAACAGAGCCACCTCAGTACGCACTGCTGGTGAAGTTGCTCGCTGCTGAACAGAGCTACCTCAGTACGCGCTGCTGCTGAAATTGCTCGCTGCAGAACAGACAGTACGCGCTGATGGTGAAGTTGCTCGCTGAAGAACAGAGCCACCTCAGTACGCGCTGCTGGTGAAATTGCTCGCTGCAGAACAGAGCCACCTCAGTACGCGCTGCTGCTGAAGTTGCTCACTTCTGAACAGAGCCACCTCAGTATGCACTGCTGGTGAAGTTGCTTGCTGCTGAACAGAGCCACCTCAGTACGCGCTGCTGGTGAATTTGCTCACTGCAGAACAGAGCCACCTCAGTAATCGCTGCTGGTGAAGTTGCTCGCTGCTGAACAGAGCCACCTCAGTACACACTGCTGGTGAATTTGCTCGCTCCTGAACAGAGCCACCTCAGTACGCACTGCTGGTGAAGTTGCACGCTGCTGTACAGAGCCACCTCAGTACGCACTGCTGGTGAATTTGCTCGCTGCTGAACAGAGCCACCTCAGTACGCACTGCTGGTGAAGTTGTTCGCTGCTGAACAGAGCCACCTCAGTACGCGCTGCTAGTGAAATTGCTCGCTGCAGAACAGAGCCACCTCAGTACGCGCTGCTGGTGAAGTTGCACGCTGCTGAACAGAGAAACCTCAGTATGCGCTGCTGGTGAAATTGCTCGCTGCAGAACAGAGCCACCTCAGTACGCGCTGCTGGTGAAGTTGCTCGCTCCTGAACAGAGCCACCTCAGTACGCACTGCTGGTGAAGTTGTTCGCTGCTGAACAGAGCCACCTCAGTACGCGCTGCTAGTGAAATTGCTCGCTGCAGAACAGAGCCACCTCAGTACGCGCTGCTGGTGAAATTGCTCGCTGCTGAACAGTGCCACCTCGGTACGCGCTGCTGGTGAAGTTGCTCGCTGCAGAACAGACAGTACGCGCTGATGGTGAAGTTGCTCGCTGCAGAACAGAGCCACCTCAGTACGCGCTGCTGGTGAAGTTGCTCGCTGCAGAACAGAGCCACCTCAGTACGCGCTGCTGCTGAAGATGCTCGCTTCTGAACAGAGCCACCTCAGTATGCACTGCTGGTGAAGTTGCTTGCTGCTGAACAGAGCCACCTCAGTACGCGCTGCTGGTGAAGTTGCTCACTGCAGAACAGAGCCACCTCAGTAAGCGCTGCTGGTGAAGTTGCTCGCTGCTGAACAGAGCCACCTCAGTACACACTGCTGGTGAATTTGCTCGCTCCTGAACAGAGCCACCTCAGTACGCACTGCTGGTGAAGTTGCACGCTGCTGTACAGAGCCACCTCAGTACGCGCTGCTAATGAAGTTGCTCGCTGCAGAACAGAGTCACCTCAGTACGCGCTGCTAATGAAGTTGCTCGCTGCTGAACAGAGCCACCTCAGTACACACTGCTGGTGAAGTTGCTCGCTGCTGAACAGAGACACCTCAGTACGCGCTGCTGGTGAAGTTGCTCGCTGCTGAACAGAACCACCTCAGTACGCGCAGCTGGTGAAGTTGCTCGATGCTGAACAGAGCCACATCAGTACGCGCTGCTGGTGAAGTTGCTCGCTCCTGAACAGAGCCACCTCAGTACGCGCTGCTGGTGAAGTTGCTCGCTGCTGAACAGAGCCACCTCAGTACGCACTGCTGGTGAAGTTGCTCGCTGCAGAACAGACCCACCTCAGTACGCGCTGCAGGTGAAGTGGCTCACTACTGAACAGAGCCACCTCAGTATGCACTGCTGGTGAAGTTGCACGCTGCAGAACAGACCCACCTCAGTACGCACTGCTGCTGAAGTTGCTCGCTGCTGGACAGAGCCACCTCAGTACGCACTGCTGGTGAAGTTGCTCGCTGCAGAACAGACCCACCTCAGTACGCGCTGCTGGTGAAGTTGCTCGCTGCTGAACAGAGCCACCTCAGTACGCACTGCTGGTGAAGTTGCTCGCTGCTGAACAAAGCCACCTCAGTACGCGCTGCTGCTGAAAATGCTCGCTGCTGAACAGAAACACCTCAGTACACGCTGCTGGTGAAGTTGCTCGCTGCTGAACAGAGCCACCTCAGTACGCGCTGCTGGTGAAGTTGCTCGCTGCTCAACAGAGCCACCTCAGTACGCGCTGCTGGTGAAGTAGCTCGCTGCTGAACAGAGCCACCTCAGTACGCACTGCTGGTGAAGTTGCTCACTGCTGAACAGAGCCACCTCAGTACGCACTGCTAGTGAAGTTGCTCGCTGCTGAACAGAGCCACCTCAGTACGCGCTGCTAATGAAGTTGCTCGCTGCAGATCAGAGCTACCTCCGTACGCACTACTGGTAAGGTTGCTCGCTGCTGAACAGAGCCACCTCAGTATGCACTGCTGGTGAAGTTGCTCGCTGCTGAACAGAGCCACCTCAGTACGCGCTGCTGGTGAAGTTGCTCGCTGCTGAACAGAGCCACCTCAGTACGCGCTGCAGGTGAAGTTGCTCGCTGCTGAACAGAGCCACCGCAGTACGCGCTGCTGGTGAAGTTGCTCGCTGCAGAACAGAGCCACCTCAGTACGCGCTGCTGGAGAAGTTGCTCGCTGCTGACCAGAGACACCTCAGTACGCGCTGCTGGTGAAGTTGCTCGCTGCAGAACAGAGCCACCTCAGTACGCGCTGCTGGTGAAGTTGCTCGATGCTAAACAGTGCCACCTCAGTACGCACTGCTGGTGAAGTTGCTCGCTGCTGAACAGAGCCAACTCAGTACACGCTGCTGGTGAAGTTGCTCGCTACAGATCAGAGCCACCTCAGTACGCGCTGCTGGTGAAGTTGCTCGCTGCTGATCAGAGCCACCTCAGTATGCACTGCTGGTGAAGTTGCTTACTCCTGAACAGAGCCATCTCAGTACGCACTGCTGGTGATGTTGCTCGCTGCTGAAAAGAGCTACCTCAGTACGCGCTGCTGCTGAAGTTGCTCGCTGCTGAACAGAGCCACCTCAGTATGCGCTGCTGGTGAAGTTGCACGCTGCTGAACAGAGAAACCTCAGTATGCGCTGCTGGTGAAGTTGCTCGCTGCAGAACAGAGCCACCTCAGTACGCGTTGCTGGTGAAGTTGCTCGCTCCTGAACAGAGCCACCTCAGTACGCACTGCTGGTGAAGTTGTTCGCTGCTGAACAGAGCCACCTCAGTACGCACTGCTGGTGAAGTTGCTCGCTGCTGAACAGAGCTACCTCAGTACGCGCTGCTGCTGAAATTGCTCGCTGCAGAACAGACAGTACGCGCTGATGGTGAAGTTGCTCGCTGAAGAACAGAGCCACCTCAGTACGCGCTGCTGGTGAAATTGCTCGCTGCAGAACAGAGCCACCTCAGTACGCGCTGCTGCTGAAGTTGCTCACTTCTGAACAGAGCCACCTCAGTATGCACTGCTGGTGAAGTTGCTTGCTGCTGAACAGAGCCACCTCAGTACGCGCTGCTGGTGAATTTGCTCACTGCAGAACAGAGCCACCTCAGTAATCGCTGCAGGTGAAGTTGCTCGCTGCTGAACAGAGCCACCTCAGTACACACTGCTGGTGAATTTGCTCGCTCCTGAACAGAGCCACCTCAGTACGCACTGCTGGTGAAGTTGCACGCTGCTGTACAGAGCCACCTCAGTACGCACTGCTGGTGAATTTGCTCGCTGCTGAACAGAGCCACCTCAGTACGCACTGCTGGTGAAGTTGTTCGCTGCTGAACAGAGCCACCTCAGTACGCGCTGCTAGTGAAATTGCTCGCTGCAGAACAGAGCCACCTCAGTACGCGCTGCTGGTGAAGTTGCACGCTGCTGAACAGAGAAACCTCAGTATGCGCTGCTGGTGAAATTGCTCGCTGCAGAACAGAGCCACCTCAGTACGCGCTGCTGGTGAAGTTGCTCGCTCCTGAACAGAGCCACCTCAGTACGCACTGCTGGTGAAGTTGTTCGCTGCTGAACAGAGCCACCTCAGTACGCGCTGCTAGTGTAATTGCTCGCTGCAGAACAGAGCCACCTCAGTACGCGCTGCTGGTGAAATTGCTCGCTGCTGAACAGTGCCACCTCGGTACGCGCTGCTGGTGAAGTTGCTCGCTGCAGAACAGACAGTACGCGCTGATGGTGAAGTTGCTCGCTGCAGAACAGAGCCACCTCAGTACGCGCTGCTGGTGAAGTTGCTCGCTGCAGAACAGAGCCACCTCAGTACGCGCTGCTGCTGAAGATGCTCGCTTCTGAACAGAGCCACCTCAGTATGCACTGCTGGTGAAGTTGCTTGCTGCTGAACAGAGCCACCTCAGTACGCGCTGCTGGTGAAGTTGCTCACTGCAGAACAGAGCCACCTCAGTAAGCGCTGCTGGTGAAGTTGCTCGCTGCTGAACAGAGCCACCTCAGTACACACTGCTGGTGAATTTGCTCGCTCCTGAACAGAGCCACCTCAGTACGCACTGCTGGTGAAGTTGCACGCTGCTGTACAGAGCCACCTCAGTACGCGCTGCTAATGAAGTTGCTCGCTGCAGAACAGAGTCACCTCAGTACGCGCTGCTAATGAAGTTGCTCGCTGCTGAACAGAGCCACCTCAGTACACACTGCTGGTGAATTTGCTCGCTCCTGAACAGAGCCACCTCAGTAAGCGCTGCTGGTGAAGTTGCACGCTGCTGAACAGAGCCACCTCAGTACGCGCTGCTAATGAAGTTGCTCGCTGCAGAACAGAGTCACCTCAGTATGCGCTGCTGGTGAAGTAGCTCGCTGCAGAACAGAGCCACCTCAGTACACGCTGCTGGTGAAGTTGCTCGCTGCAGAAAAGAGCCACCTCAGTTCGCGCTGCTGGTGAAGTTGTTCGATGCTGAACAGAGCCACCTCAGTACGTGCTGCTGGTGAAGTTGCTCGCTGCTGAACAGAGCCACCTCAGTACGCGCTGCTGGTGAAGTTGCTCACTGCAGAACAGAGCCACCTCAGTACGCACTGCTGGTGAAGTTGCTCGCTGCTGAACAGAGCCACCTCGGTACGCGCTGCTGCTGAAGATGCTCGCTGCTGAACAGAGCCACCTCAGTACACGCTGCTGGTGAAGTTGCTCGCTGCTGAACAGAGCCACCTCAGTAAGCACTGCTGGTGAAGTTGCTCGCTGCTGAACAGAGCCACCTCAGTATGCGCTGCTGGTGAAGTTGCTCGCTGCTGAACAGAGCCACCTCAGTACGCACTGCTGGTGAAGTTGCTCGCTGCTGAACAGAGCCACCTCAGTATGCACTGCTGGTGAAGTTGCTCGCTCCTGAACAGAGCCACCTCAGTACTTACTGCTGGTGAAGTTGCTCACTGTTGAACAGAGCCACCTCAGTACGCGATGCTGGTGAAGTTGATCGCTGCTGAACAGAGCCACCTCAGTACACGCTGCTGGTGAGGTTGCTCGCTGTTGAACAGAGCCACCTCAGTACGCGCTGCTGGTGTAGTTGCTCGCTGCTGATTAGAGCCACCTCAGTACGCGCTGCTGGTGAAGTAGCTCGCTGCTGTACAGAGCCACCACAGTACGTGCTGCTGGTGACGTTGCTCGCTCCTGAACAGAGCCACCTCTGTACGCACTGGTGTGAAGTTGCTCGCTGCTGAACAGAGCCACCTCAGTACGCGCTGCTGGTGAAGTTGCTCGCTGCTGAACAGAGCCACCTCAGTACGCGCTGCTGGTGAAGCTGCACGCTGCTGAACAGAGCCACCTCAGTACGCGCTGCTGGTGAAGTTGCTCGCTGCTGAACAGAGCAACCTCAGTATGTGCTGCTGGTGAAGTTGCTCGCTGCTGAACAGAGCCACCTCAGTACGCGCTGCTGGTGAAGTTGCTCGCTGCTGAACAGAGCCACCTCAGTACGCGCTGCTGGTGAAGTTGTTCGCTGCTGAACAGGGCCACCTCAGTACGCGCTGCTGGTGAAGTTGCTCGCTGCTGAACAGAGCCACCTCAGTACGCACTGCTGGTGAAGTTCCTCGCTGCTGAACAGAGCCACCTCAATAGGCGCTGCTGGTGAAGTTGCTCGCTGCAGAACAGAGCCACCTCAGTAGGCGCTGCTACTGAAGTTGCTCGCAGCTGAACAGAGCCACATCAGTACGAGCTGCTGGTGAAGTTGCTCGCTGCTGAATAGAGTCACCTCAGTACGCGCTGCTGCTGAAGTTGCTCGCTGCAGAACAGAGCCACCTCAGTACGCGCTGCTGGTGAAGTTGCTCGCTGCAGAACAGAGCCACCTCAGTACGCGCTGCTGGTGAAGTTGCTCGCTGCTGAACAGAGCCACCTCAGTACACACTGCTGGTGAATTTGCTCGCTCCTGAACAGAGCCACCTCAGTACGGACTGCTGGTGAAGTTGCACGCTGCTGTACAGAGCCACCTCATTACACGCTGCTAATGAAGTTGCTCGCTGCAGAACAGAGTCACCTCAGTATGCGCTGCTGGTGAAGTAGCTCGCTGCAGAACAGAGCCACCTCAGTACACGCTGCTGGTGAAGTTGCTCGCTGCTGAACAGAGCCACCTCAGTACGCGCTGCTGGTGAAGTTGCTCACTGCAGAACAGAGCCACCTCAGTACGCGCTGCAGGTGAAGTGGCTCACTACTGAACAGAGCCACTGCAGTACGCACTGCTGGTGAAGTTGCTCGCTGCTGAACATAGCCACCTCGGTACGCGCTGCTGCTGAAGATGCTCGCTGCTGAACAGAGCCACCTCAGTACACGCTGCAGGTGAAGTTTCTCGCTGCTGAACAGAGCAACCTCAGTACGCACTGCTGCTGAAGTTGCTCGCTGCTGAACAGAGCCACCTCAGTGAGCGCTGCTGGTGAAGTTGCTCGCTGCTGAACAGAGCCACCTCAGTACGCACTGCTGGTGAAGTTGCTCGCTGCTGAACAGAGCCACCTCAGTATGCACTCCTGGTGAAGTTGCTCGCTCCTGAACAGATCCACCTCAGTACGCACTGCTGGTGAAGTTGCTCACTGCTGAACAGTGCCACCTCAGTACGCGATGCTGGTGAAGTTGCTCGCTGCTGAACAGAGCCACCTCAGTACGCGCTGCTGGTGAAGATGCTCGCTGTTGAACAGAGCCACCTCAGTACGCGCTGCTGGTGAAGTTGCTTGCTGCTGATTAGAGCCACCTCAGTACGCGCTGCTGGTGAAGTAGCTCGCTGCTGAACAGAGCCACCACAGTATGCGCTGCTGGTGACGTTGCTCGCTCCTGAACAGAGCCACCTCTGTACGCACTGGTGTGTAGTTGCTCGCTGCTGAACACAGCCACCTCAGTACGCGCTGCTGGTGAAGTTGCTCGCTGCTGAACAGAGCCACCTCAGTACGCGCTGCTGGTGAAGCTGCACGCTGCTGAACAGAGCCACCTCAGTACGCGCTGCTGGTGAAGTTGCTCGCTGCTGAACAGAGCAACCTCAGTATGTGCTGCTGGTGAAGTTGCTCGCTGCTGAACAGAGCCACCTCAGTACTCGCTGCTGGTGAAGTTGCTCGCTGCTGAACAGAGATACCTCAGCACGCGCTGCTGGTGAAGTTGCTCACTGCTGAACAGAGCCACCTCAGTACGCACTGCTGGTGAAGTTGCTCGCAGCTCAACAGAGCCACCTCAGTACGCGCTGCTGGTGAAGTTGCTCGCTGCAGAAGAGAGCCACCTCAGTACGCGCGGCTGGTGAAGTTGCTCTCTGCTGAACAGAGCCACATCAGTGCGCGCTGCTGGTGAAGTTGCTCGCTGCTCAACAGAGCCACCACAGTACGCGCAGCTGCTGAACGTGCTCGCTGCTTAACAGAGCCACCTCAGTAAGCGCTGTTGGTGAAGTTGCTCGCTGCTGAACAGAGCCACCTCAGTACACGCTGCTGGTGAAGTTCCTCGCTACTGAACAGAGCCACCTCAATACGCGCTGCTGGTGAATTTGCTTGCTGCTGAACAGAGCCTCCTTATTACGCGCTGCTGGTGAAGTTGCTCGCTGCTGAACAGAGCCACCTCAGTACGCGCTGCTGGTGACGTTGCTCGCTGGTGAACAGAGCCACCTCAGTACGCGTTGCTGGTGAATTTGCTCGCTGCTGAACAGAGCCACCTAAGTACGTGCTGCTGGTGAAGTTGCACGCTGCTGAAAAGAGCCACCACAGTACGCGCTGCTGGTGAAGTTGCTCGCTGCTGAACAGAGCCACCTCAGTACGCACTGCTGGTGAAGTTGCTCGCTGCTGAACAGAGCCACCTCAGTATCCGCTGCTGGTGAAGTTGCTCGCTGCTGAACAGGGTCACCTCAGTATGCGCTGCTGGTGAAGTTGCTCGCTGCTGAACAGAGCCACCTCAGTACGCACTGCTGGTGAAGTTGCTCGCTGCTGAACAGTGCCACCTCAATACGCGCTGCTGGTGAAGTTGCTCGCTGCAGAATGGAGCCACCTCAGTACTCGCTGCTAGTGAATTTGCTCGCTGCTGAACAGAGGCACATCAGTACGAGCTGCTGGTGAAGTTGCTCGCTGCTGAATAGAGTCAACTCAGTACGCGCTGCTGGTGAAGTTGCTCACTGCTCAACAGAGCCACCTCAGTACGCGCTGCTGGTGAAGTTGCTCGCTGCAGATGAGAGCCACCTCAGAACACGCTGCTGGTGAAGTTGCTCGCTGCAGAACAGAGCCACATCAGTACGCGCTGCTGGTGAAGTTGCTCGCTGCTCAACAGAGCCACCACAGTACGCGCTGCTGCTAAAGTTGCTCGCTGCTCAACAGAGAAACCTCAGTATGCGCTGTTGGTGAAGTTGCTCGCTGCTGAACAGAGTTACCTCAGTACGGGCTGCTGGTGAAATTGCTCGCTGCTGAACAGAGCCACCTCATTACGCACTGCTGTTGAAGATGCTCGCTGCTGAACAGAGCCACCTCAGTACGCACTACTGGTGAAGTTGCACGCTGCTGAACAGAGCCACCTCAGTACGCACTGCTGGTGAATTTGCTCGCTGCTGAAGAGAGCCACCTCAGTACGCGCTGCTGATGAAGTTGCTCGCTGCTGATGGAAACCACCTCAGTATGCGCTGCTGGTGAAGTTGCTCACTGCTGAAGAGAGCCACCTCATTACGAGCTGCAGATGAAGTTGTTTGCTGCTGAACAGAGCCACCTCAGTACGCACTGCTGGTGAAGTTGCTCACTGCTGAAGAGAGCCACCTCAGTACATGATGCTGGTGAAGTTTCTCGCTGCAGAACAGAGCCACCTCAGTACGCGCTGCAGGTGAAGTTGCTCGCTGCTGAACAGAGCCACATCAGTTCGCGTTGCTGGTGAGTTGCTCGCTGCTGAACAGAGCCACCTCAGTACGCGCTGCTGCTGAAGTTCCTTGCTGCTGATCAGAGCCACCTCAGTACGTGCTGCTGGTGAAGTTGCTCGCTGCTGAACAGAGCCACCTCAGTACGCGCTGCTGCTGATGTTCCTCGCTGCTGAAAAGAGCCACCTCAGTATGCGCTGCTGCTGAAGTTGCTCGCTGCTGAACAGAGCCACTTCAGTACGCACTGCTGGTGAAATGGCTCGCTGCTGAACAGAGCCACCTCAGTACGCGCTGCTGGTGAAGTTGCTCGCTGCTGAACAGAGACACCTCAGAACGCGCTGCTGGTGAAGTTGTTCGCTGCTGAACAGATACACCACAGTACACACTGCTGGTGAAGTTGCTCGCTGCTGAACAGAGTCACCTCAGTACGCACAGCTGGTGAAGTTGCTCGCTGCTGAAGAGAGCTACCTCAGTACGCGCTGCTGGTGAAGTTGCTCGCTGCAGAACAGAGCCACCTCAGTACGCACTGCTGGTGCAGTTGCTCGCTGCTGATCAGAGCCACCTCAGTACGCACTGCTGGTGAAGTTCCTCGCTGCTGAACAGAGCCACCTCAGTACACGCTGCTGGTGAAGTTGCTCGCTGCTGAACAGAGCCAACTCAGTACGCACTGCAGGTGAATTTGCTCGCTGCTGAACAGAGCCACCTCAGTACGCACTGCTGGTGAAGTTGCTCGCTGCTGAACAGAGCCACCTCAGTACGCGCTGCTGGTGAAGTTCCTTGCTGATCAACAGAGCCACCACAGTACGCGCTGCTGCAGAAGATGCTCGCTGCTGAACAGAGCCACCTCAGTACGCGCTGCTGGTGATGTTGCTCGCTGCTGAACAGAGCTACCTCAGTACGCTCTGCTGGTGAATTTCTTCGCTGCTGAACAGAGCCACCTCAGTACACGCTGCTGCTGAAGTTGCTCGCTGCTGAACAGAGTCACCTCAGTATGCGCTGCTGGTGAATTTGGTCGCTGCTTAACAGAGCCACCTCAGTACGCACTGCTGGTGAAGTTGCTCGCTGCAGAACAGAGCCACTTCAGTACGCGCTGCTGGTGAAGTTGCTCACTGCTGAACAGAGCCTCATCAGTACGCGCTGCTGGTGAGTTGCTCGCTGCTGAACAGAGCCACCTCAGTACGCGCTGCTGGTGAAGTTGCTCACTGCTGAACAGAGCCACATCAGTACGCGCTGCTGGTGAGTTGCTCGCTGCTGAACAGAGCCACCTCAGTACATGCTGCTGCTGAAGTTGCTCGCTGCTGAACTGAGCCACCACAGTACGCGCTGCTGGTGAAGTTGCTCGCTGCTGAACAGAGCCACCTCAGTACGCACTGCTGGTGAAGTTGCTCGCTGCTGAACAGAGCCACCTCAGTATCCGCTGCTGGTGAAGTTGCTCGCTGCTGAACAGGGTCACCTCAGTAAGCGCTGCTGGTGAAGTTGCTCGCTGCTGAACAGAGCCACCTCAGTACGCACTGCTGGTGAAGTTGCTCGCTGCTGAACAGTGCCACCTCAATACGCGCTGCTGGTGAAGTTGCTCGCTGCAGAATGGAGCCACCTCAGTACTCGCTGCTAGTGAATTTGCTCGCTGCTGAACAGAGGCACATCAGTACGAGCTGCTGGTGAAGTTGCTCGCTGCTGAATAGAGTCAACTCAGTACGCGCTGCTGGTGAAGTTGCTCACTGCTCAACAGAGCCACCTCAGTACGCGCTGCTGGTGAAGTTGCTCGCTGCAGATGAGAGCCACCTCAGAACACGCTGCTGGTGAAGTTGCTCGCTGCAGAACAGAGCCACATCAGTACGCGCTGCTGGTGAAGTTGCTCGCTGCTCAACAGAGCCACCACAGTACGCGCTGCTGCTAAAGTTGCTCGCTGCTCAACAGAGAAACCTCAGTATGCGCTGTTGGTGAAGTTGCTCGCTGCTGAACAGAGTTACCTCAGTACGGGCTGCTGGTGAAATTGCTCGCTGCTGAACAGAGCCACCTCATTACGCACTGCTGTTGAAGATGCTCGCTGCTGAACAGAGCCACCTCAGTACGCACTACTGGTGAAGTTGCACGCTGCTGAACAGAGCCACCTCAGTACGCACTGCTGGTGAATTTGCTCGCTGCTGAAGAGAGCCACCTCAGTACGCGCTGCTGATGAAGTTGCTCGCTGCTGATGGAAACCACCTCAGTATGCGCTGCTGGTGAAGTTGCTCACTGCTGAAGAGAGCCACCTCATTACGAGCTGCAGTTGAAGTTGTTTGCTGCTGAACAGAGCCACCTCAGTACGCACTGCTGGTGAAGTTGCTCACTGCTGAAGAGAGCCACCTCAGTACATGATGCTGGTGAAGTTTCTCGCTGCAGAACAGAGCCACCTCAGTACGCGCTGCAGGTGAAGTTGCTCGCTGCTGAACAGAGCCACATCAGTTCGCGTTGCTGGTGAGTTGCTCGCTGCTGAACAGAGCCACCTCAGTACGCGCTGCTGCTGAAGTTCCTTGCTGCTGATCAGAGCCACCTCAGTACGTGCTGCTGGTGAAGTTGCTCGCTGCTGAACAGAGCCACCTCAGTACGCGCTGCTGCTGATGTTCCTCGCTGCTGAAAAGAGCCACCTCAGTATGCGCTGCTGCTGAAGTTGCTCGCTGCTGAACAGAGCCACTTCAGTACGCACTGCTGGTGAAATGGCTCGCTGCTGAACAGAGCCACCTCAGTACGCGCTGCTGGTGAAGTTGCTCGCTGCTGAACAGAGACACCTCAGAACGCGCTGCTGGTGAAGTTGTTCGCTGCTGAACAGATACACCACAGTACACACTGCTGGTGAAGTTGCTCGCTGCTGAACAGAGCCACCTCAGTACGCACAGCTGGTGAAGTTGCTCGCTGCTGAAGAGAGCTACCTCAGTACGCGCTGCTGGTGAAGTTGCTCGCTGCAGAACAGAGCCACCTCAGTACGCACTGCTGGTGCAGTTGCTCGCTGCTGATCAGAGCCACCTCAGTACGCACTGCTGGTGAAGTTCCTCGCTGCTGAACAGAGCCACCTCAGTACACGCTGCTGGTGAAGTTGCTCGCTGCTGAACAGAGCCAACTCAGTACGCACTGCAGGTGAATTTGCTCGCTGCTGAACAGAGCCACCTCAGTACGCACTGCTGGTGAAGTTGCTCGCTGCTGAACAGAGCCACCTCAGTACGCGCTGCTGGTGAAGTTCCTTGCTGATCAACAGAGCCACCACAGTACGCGCTGCTGCAGAAGATGCTCGCTGCTGAACAGAGCCACCTCAGTACGCGCTGCTGGTGAAGTTGCTCGCTGCTGAACAGAGCTACCTCAGTACGCTCTGCTGGTGAATTTCTTCGCTGCTGAACAGAGCCACCTCAGTACACGCTGCTGCTGAAGTTGCTCGCTGCTGAACAGAGTCACCTCAGTATGCGCTGCTGGTGAATTTGGTCGCTGCTTAACAGAGCCACCTCAGTACGCACTGCTGGTGAAGTTGCTCGCTGCAGAACAGAGCCACTTCAGTACGCGCTGCTGGTGAAGTTGCTCACTGCTGAACAGAGCCTCATCAGTACGCGCTGCTGGTGAGTTGCTCGCTGCTGAACAGAGCCACCTCAGTACGCGCTGCTGGTGAAGTTGCTCACTGCTGAACAGAGCCACATCAGTACGCGCTGCTGGTGAGTTGCTCGCTGCTGAACAGAGCCACCTCAGTACATGCTGCTGCTGAAGTTGCTCGCTGCTGAACTGATCCACCTCAGTACGCGCTGCTGGTGAAGTTGCTCGCTGCTGAACAGAGCCTCCTCAGTACGCGCTGCTGGTGAAGTTGCTCGCTGCTGAATAGAGCCACCTCACTACGCGCTGTTGGTGAAGTTCCTTGCTGATCAACAGAGCCACCTCAGTACGCGCTGCTGCAGAAGATGCTCGCTGCTGAACAGAGCCACCTCAGTACGCGCTGCTGGTGAATTTGCTCGCTGCTGAACAGAGCTACCTCAGTACGCTCTGCTGGTGAATTTGTTGGCTGCTGAACAGAGCCACCTCAGTACACGCTGCTGCTGAAGTTGCTCGCTGCTGAACAGAGTCACCTCAGTACGCGCTGCTGGTGAAGTTGGTCGCTGCTTAACAGAGCCACCTCAGTACGCACTGCTGGTGAAGTTGCTCGCTGCTGAACAGAGCCACCTCAGTACGCACTGCTGGTGAAGTATCTCGATATGAACCGAGCCACCTCTCTACGCGCTGCAGATGAAGTTGCTGGCTGCTGAACAGAGCCACCTCAGTACGCGCTGCTGGTGAAGTTGCTCGCTGCTGAACAGAGCCACTCCAGTATGCGAAGCTGGTGAATTTGCTCGCTGCTGAACAGAGCCACCTCAGTACGCACTGCTGGTGAAGTTGCTCACTGCTGAACAGAGCCACCTCAGTACGCGCTGCTGGTGATGTTGCCCACTGCTGAACAGAGTCACTTCATTACGCGCTGCTGGTGAAGTTGCTCACTGCTGAACAGAGCCACCTCAGTACACGCTGCTGGTGAAGTTGCTCGCTGCTGAACAGAAACATCTCAGTACGCGCTGCTGGTGAATTTGCTCACTGCTGAACAGAGCCACTTCAGTACGCGCTGCTGGTGAAGTTGCTCCCTGCTGAACAGAGCCACCTCAGTACACGATGCTGGTGAAGTTGCTCGCTGCTGAACAGAGCCACCTCAGTACGCTCTGCTGGTGAAGTTGCTCACTGCTGAACAGAGGCACTTCAGTACGCGCTGTTGGTGAAGTTGCTCGCTGCAGAACAGAGCCACCTCAGTACGCGCTGCTGGTGAAGTTGCTCACTGCTGAACAGAGCCACCTCAGTATGCGCTGCTGGTGAAGTTGCTCGCTGCTGAACAGAGCCACCTCGGTACGCGCTGCTGGTGAAGTTGCTCACTGCTGAACAGAGCCACCTCAGTACACGCTGCTGCTGAAGTTGCTCGCGGCTGAACAGAGTCACCTCAGTACGCGCTGCTGGTGAAGTTGGTCGCTGCTTAACAGAGCCACCTCAGTACGCACTGCTGGTGAAGTTGCTCGCTGCAGAACAGAGCCACCTCAGTACGCGCTGCTGGTGAAGTTGCTCACTGCTGAACAGATCCACATCAGTACGCACTGCTGGTGAGTTGCTCGCGGCTGAACAGAGCCACCTCAGTACGCGCTGCTGGTGAAGTTGCTCACTGCTGAACAGAGCCACATCAGTACGCGCTGCTGGTGAGTTGCTCGCTGCTGAACAGAGCCACCTCAGTACACGCTGCTGCTGAAGTTGCTCGCTGCTGAACTGAGCCACCTCAGTACGCGCTGCTGGTGAAGTTGCTCGCTGCTGAACAGAGCCACCTCAGTACGCGCTGCTGGTGAACTTGCTCGCTGCTGAATAGAGCCACCTCACTACGCGCTGTTGGTGAAGTTCCTTGCTGATCAACAGAGCCACCTCAGTACGCGCTGCTGCAGAAGATGCTCGCGGCTGAACAGAGCCACCTCAGTACGCGCTGCTGGTGAAGTTGCTCGCTGCTGAACAGAGCTACCTCAGTACGCTCTGGTGGTGAATTTGTTCGCTGCTGAACAGAGCCACCTCAGTACACGCTGCTGCTGAAGTTGCTCGCTGCTGAACAGAGTCACCTGAGTACGCGCTGCTGGTGAAGTTGGTCGCTGCTTAACAGAGCCACCTCAGTACGCACTGCTGGTGAAGTTGCTCGCTGCTGAACAGAGCCACCTCAGTACGCACTGCTGGTGAAGTTGCTCGATATGAACCGAGCCACATCAGTACGCACTGCTAGAGAAGTTGCTCGCTGCTGAAAAGAGCCACCTCAGTACGTACTGCTGGTGAAGTTGCTCACTGCTGAAGAGAGCCACCTCTGTACGCGCTGCAGATGAAGTTGCTGGCTGCTGAACAGAGCCACCTCAGTACGCGCTGCTGGTGAAGTTGCTCGCTGATGAACAGTGCCACCTCAGTATGCGCTGCTCGTGAAGTTGCTCGCTGCTGAACAGGGCCACCTCAGTACGCGCTGCTGGTGAAGTTGCTCACTGCTGAACAGAGCCACCTCAGTACACGCTGCTGGTGAAGTTGCTCGCTGCTGAACAGAACCATCTCAGTACGCGCTGCTGGTGAAGTTGCTCACTGCTGAACAGAGCCACCTCAGTACGCGCTGCTGGTGAAGTTGCTCTATGCTGAACAGAGCCACCTCAGTACGCACTACTGGTGAAGTTGCTCGCTGCTGAACAGAGCCACCTCAGTACGCACTGCTGGTGAAGTTGCTCGCTGCTGAACAGAGCCACCTCAGTACGCGCTGCTGGTGAAATTGCTCGCTGCTGAACAGGGCCACCTCAGTACGCGCTGCTGGTGAAGTTGCTCGCTGCTTAACAGAGCCACGTCAGTACGCACTGCTGGTGAAGTTGCTCGCTGCTGAACAGAGCCACCTAAATACGCGCTGCTGTTGAAGTTGCTCGCTGCAGAACAGAGCAACCTCAGTAGGCGCTGCTGGTGAAGTTGCTCGCTGCTGAACAGAGCCACATCAGTAAGAGCTGCTGGTGAAGTTGATTGCTGCTGAATAGAGTCACCTCAGTACGCGCTGGTGCTGAAGTTGCTCGCTGCTGAACAGAGCCACCTCAGTACGCACTGCTGGTGAAGTTGCTCGCTGCTAAACAGAGCCACCTCATTACGCGCTGCTGGTGAAGTTGCTCGCTGCTGAACAGAGCCACTTCAATATGCACTGCTGGTGAAGTTGCTCTCTGCTGAACAGAGCCACCTCAGTACGCGCTGCTTATGATGTTTCTCGCTGCTGATTAGAGCCACCTCAGTACGCGCTGCTGGTGAAGTTCCCCGCTGCTGAACAGAGCCACCTCAGTACGCGCTGCTGGCGACGTTCTTCGCTGCCGAACAGAGCCACCTCAGTACGCACTGCTGGTGAAATTGCTCTCTGCTGAACAGAGTCACATCAGTAGGCACTGCTGGTGAATTTGCTCGCTGCAGAAAAGAGCCACCTCAGTACGCGCTGCTGGTGAAGTTGCTCGCTGCTGAACAGAGCCACATCAGTACGTGCTGCTGGTGAAGTTGTTCGCTGCTGAACAGAGCCACCTCAGTACGCGCTGCTGGTGATGTTGCTCGCTGCTGAACAGAGCCACCTCAGTACGCGCTGCTGGTGAAGTTGCTCGCTGCTGAATAGAGCCACCTCACTACGCGCTGTTGGTGAAGTTCCTCGCTGATCAACAGAGCCACCTCAGTACGCACTGCTGCTGAAGTTGCTCGCTGCTGAACAGAGTCACCTCAGTACGCGCTGCTGGTGAAGTTAGTCGCTGCTGAACAGAGCCACCTCAGTACGCGCTGCTGGTGAAGTTGCTCGCTGCTGAACAGAGCCACATCAGTACGCGCTGCTGGTGAAGTTGCTCGCTGCTGAACAGAGCCACCTAAGTATGCGCTGCTGGTGAAGTTGCTCGCTGCTGAACAGAGCCACCTCAGTACGCGCTGCTGGTGAAGTTGTTCGCTGCTGAATAGAGCCACCTCAGTACACGCTGCTGGTGAAGTTGCTCGCTGCTGAACAGAGCCACCTCAGTACGCACTGCTGGTGAAGTTGCTGGCTGATGATCAGAGCCACCTCAGTTCGCACTACTGGTGAAGTTGCTCGCTGCTGAGCAGAGCCACCTCAGTACGCGCTGCTGGTGAAGTTGCTCGCTGCTGAACAGAGCCACCTCAGTACGCGCTGCTGGTGAAGTTTCTCGCTGCTGAATAGAGCCACCTCACTACGCGCTGTTGGAGAAATTCCTCGCTGATCAACAGAGCCACCTCAGTACGCGCTGCTGCTGAAGATGCTCGCTGCTGAACAGAGCCACCTCGGTACGCGCTGCTGGTGAAATTGCTCGCTGCTGAACAGAGCTACCTCAGTACGCGCTGCTGGTGAATTTTTTCGCTGCTGAACAGAGCCACCTCAGTACGCACTGCTGCTGAAGTTGCTCGCTGCTGAACAGAGTCACCTCAGTACGCGCTGTTGGTGAAGTAAGTCGCTGCTTAACAGACCCATCTCAGTACGCACTGCTGGTGAAGTTGCTCGCTGCTCAACAGAGCCACCTCAGTACGCAATGCTGGTGAAGTTGCTCGCTGCTGAACAGAGCCACCTCAGTACGCGTTGCTGCTGACGTTGTTTGCTGCTGAACAGAGCCTTCTCAATACACGCTTCTGGTGAAGTTGCTCGCTGTTGAACAGAGCCACCTCAGTACGCGCTGCTGGTGAAGTTGCTCGCTGCTGAACAGAGCCACCTCATTACGCACTGCTGTTGAAGATGCTCGCTGCTGAACAGAGCCACCTCAGTATGCACTACTGGTGAAGTTGCTCGCTGCTGAACAGAGCCACCTCAGTACGCACTGCTGGTGAATTTGCTCGCTGCTGAAGAGAGCCACCTCAGTACGCGCTGCTGATGAAGTTGCTCGCTGCTGATGGAAACCACCTCAGTACGCGATGCTGGTGAAGTTGCTCCCTGCTGAAGAGAGCCACCTCAGTACGCGCTGCAGATGAAGTTGTTTGCTTCTGAACAGAGCCACCTCAGTACGCACTGCTGGTGAAGTTGCTCACTGCTGAAGAGAGCCACCTCAGTACGCGCTGCAGATGAAGTTGTTTGCTGCTGAACAGAGCCACCTCAGTACGCGCTGCTGGTTAAATTGCTCACTGCTGAACAGAGCCACCTCAGTACATGCTGCTGGTGAAGTTGCTCATAGCTGAACAGAGCCACCTCAGTACGCGCTGCTGGTGAAGTTGGTTGCTGCTGAACAGAGTTACCTCAGCTCGCGCTGCTGGTGAAGTTGTTCGCTGCTGAACAGAGCCACCTCAGTACGCGCTGCTAGTGAAGTTGCTCGCTTCTGAAGAGAGCCACCTCTGTACGCGCTGCAGATGAAGTTGCTGGCTGCTGAATAGAGCCACCACAATACGCGCTGCTAGTGAAGTTGCTCACTGCTGAACAAAGCCACATCAGTACGCGCTGCTGGTGAAATTGCTCAGTGCTGAACAGAGCAACCTTAGTACCCGCTGCTGGTGAAGTTGCTCGCTGCTTAACAGAACCATCTCAGTACGTGCTCCTGGTGAAGTTGCTCGCTGCAGAACAGAGCCACCTCAGTAGGCGCTGCTGGTGAAGTTGCTCGCTGCAGAACAGAGCCACATCAGTAAGAGCTGCTGGTGAAGTTGCTCGCTGCTGTATAGTCACCTCAGTACACGCTGCTGCTGAAGTTGTTCGCTGCTGAACAGAGCCACCTCAGTACGCAATGCTGGTGAAGTTGCTCGCTGCTAAACAGAGTCACCTCATTACTCTCTGCTGGTGAAGTTGCACGCTGCTGAACAGAGCCACCTCAGTATGCGCTGCAGGTGAAGTTGCTCCCTGCTGAACAGAGCCACGTCAGTATGCGCTGCTGGTGAAGTTGCTCGCTGCTGATTAGAGCCACCTCAATACGCGCTGCTGGTGAAGTTGCTCGCTGCTGAACAGAGCCGCCGCAGTACGCGCTGCTGGTGAAGTTGCTCGCCGCTGAACAGAGCCACCTCAGTACGCGCTGCTGGAGAAGATGCTCGCTGTTGAAGAGAGCCACCTCAGTACGCGCTGCTGGTGAAGTTACTCGCCGGTGAACAGAGCCACCTCAGTACACGATGCTGGTGATGTTGCTCGCTGCAGAACAGATTCACCTCAGTACGCGCTGCTGGTGAAGTTGCTCGCTGCTGAACAGAGCCACCTCAGTACGCGCTGCTGGTGAAGTTGCTCGCTGCTGAACAGAGCCACCTCAGTACGCGCTGCTGGTGAAGCTGCACGCTGCTGAACAGAGCCACCTCAGTACGCACTGCTGGTGAAGTTGCTCGCTGATGAACAGAGCCACCTCAGTATGTACTGCTGGTGAAGTTGCTCACTGCTGAAGAGAGCCACCTCTGTATGCGCTGCAGATGAAGTTGCTGGCTGCTGAATAGAGCCACCCCAATAGGCGCTGCTGGTGAAGTTGCTCGCTGCTTAACAGAGCCACCTCAGTACGCGCTGCTTGTGAAGTTGGTCGGTGCTTAACAGAGCCACCTCAGTACGCGCTGCTGGTGAAGTTGCTCGCTGCTGAACAGAGCCACCTCAATACGCGCTGCTGGTGAAGTTGCTCGCTGCAGAACAGAGCCACCTCAGTAGGCGCTGTTGGTGAAGTTGCTCGCTGCAGAACAGAGCCACATCAGTAAGAGCGGCTGGTGAAGTTGCTCGCTGCTGAATAGAGTCACTTCAGTACACGCTGCTGCTGAAGTTGTTCGCTGCTGAACAGAGCAACCTCAGTACGCACTGCTGGTGAAGTTGCTCGCTGCTAAACAGAGCCACCTCATTACTCTCTGCTGGTGAAGTTGCACGCTGCTGAACAGAGCCACCTCAGTATGCGCTGCTGGTGAAGTTGCTCCCTGCTGAACAGAGCCACGTCAGTACGCGCTGCTGGTGAAGTTGCACGCTGCTGTTTAGAGCCACCTCAATACGCGCTGCTGCTGAAGTTGCTCGCTGCTGAACAGAGCCACCTCAGTACGCGCTGCTGGTGAAGTTGCTCGCCGCTGAACAGAGCCACCTCAGTACGCGCTGCTGGAGAAGTTGCTCGCTGTTGAAGAGAGCCACCTCAGTATGCGCTGCTGGTGCAGTTGCTCGCCGGTGATCAGAGCCACCTCAGTACACGATGCTGGTGATGTTGCTCGCTGCAGAACAGAGTCACCTCAGTACGCGCTGCTGGTGAAGTTGCTCGCTGCTGAACAGAGCCACCTCAGTACGCGCTGCTGGTGAGGTTGCTCGCTGCTGAACAGAGCCACCAGAGTACGCGCTGCTGGTGAAGCTGCACGCTGCTGAACAGAGCCACCTCAGTACGCACTGCTGGTGAAGTTGCTCGCTGCTGAACAGAGCCACCTCAGTACGTACTGCTGGTGAAGTTGCTCACTGCTGAAGAGAGCCACCTCTGTATGCGCTGCAGACGAAGTTGCTGGCTGCTGAATAGAGCCACCTCAATACGCGCTGCTGGTGAAGTTGCTCACTGCTGAACAAAGCCACATCAGTACGCGCTGCTGGTGAAGTTGCTCGCTGCTGAACAGAGACACCTCAGTACGCGCTGCTGGTGTAGTTGCTCGCTGCTTAACAGAACCATCTCAGTACGCGCTCCTGGTGAAGTTGCTCGCTGCAGAACAGAGCCACCTCAGTAGGCGCTGCTGGTGAAGTTGCTCGCTGCAGAACAGAGCCACATCAGTAAGAGCTGCTGCTGAAGTTGTTCGCTGCTGAACAGAGCAACCTCAGTACGCACTGCTGGTAAAGTTGCTCGCTGCTCAGCAGAGCCACCTCATTACTCTCTGCTGGTGAAGTTGCACGCTGCTGAACAGAGCCACCTCAGTATGCGCTGCTGGTGAAGTTGCTCCCTGCTGAACAGAGCCACCTCAGTACGCGCTGCTGGTGAAGTTGCTCGCTGCTGATTAGAGCCACCTCAATACGCGCTGCTGGTGAAGTTGCTCGCTGCTGAACAGAGCCATCTCAGTACGCGCAGCTGGTGAAGTTGCTCGCCGCAGAACAGAGCCACCTCAGTACGCGCTGCTGGAGAAGTTGCTCGCTGTTGAAGAGAGCCACCTCAGTACGCGCTGCTGGTGAAGTTGCTCGCCGGTGAACAGAGCCACTTCAGTATACGATGCTGGTGATGTTGCTCGCTGCAGAACAGAGTCACCTCAGTACGCGCTGCTGGTGAAGTTGCTCGCTGCTGAACAGAGCCACCTCAGTACGCGCTGCTGGTGAAGTTGCTCGCTGCTGAACGGAGCCACCTCAGTACGCGCTGCTGGTGAAGTTGCTCGCTGCTGAACAGAGCCACCTCAGTACGCGCTGCTAGTGAAGTTGCTCACTGCTGAACAGAGCCACCTCAGTACGCACTGCTGGTGAAGTTGCTCGCTGCTGAACAGAGCCACCTCAGTACGCACTGCTGGTGAAGTTGTTCGCTGCTGAACAGAGCCACCTCAGTACGCGCTGCTGGTGAAGTTGCTCGCTGCTTAACAGAGCCACCTCAGTACGCACTGCTGGTGAAGTTGATTGCTGCTGAACAGAGCCACCTCAATACGCGCTGCTGGTGAAGTTGCTCGCTGCAGAACAGAGCCACCTCAGTAGGCGCTGCTGGTGACGTTGCTCCCTGCTGAACAGAGCCACATCAGTACGAGCTGCTGGTGAAGTTGCTCGCTGCTGAGTAGAGTCACCTCAGTACGCGCTGCTGGTGAAGCTGCATGCTGCTGAACAGAGCCACCTCAGTACGCACTGCTGGTGAAGTTGCTCGCTGCTGAACAGAGCCACGTCAGTATGTGCTGCTGGTGAAGTTGCTCGCTGCTGAACGGAGCCACCTCAGTACGCGCTGCTGGTGAAGTTGCTCGCTGCTGAACAGAGCCACATCAGTACGAGCTGCTGGTGAAGTTGCTCGCTGCTGAGTAGAGTCACCTAAGTACTCGCTGCTGCTGAAGTTGCTCGCTGGTGAACAGAGCCACCTCAGTACGCACTGCTGGTGAAGTTGCTCGCTGCTAAACAGAGTCACCTCATTACGCGCTGCTGGTGAAGTTGCTCGCTGCTGAAAAGAGCCACCTTAGTACGCGCTGCTGGTGAAGTTGCTCGCTGCTGAACAGAGCCACCTATGTACACGCTGCTGCTGAAGTTGCTCGCTGATTAACAGAGCCACCTCAGTACACACTGCTGGTGAAGTTGCTCGCTGCTGAACAGAGCCATCTCAGTACGCACTGCTGGTGAAAATGCAGCTGCTGAACAGAGCCACCTCAGTACGCACTGCTAGTGAAGTTGCTCACTGCTGAACAGAGCCACCTCAGTACGCACTGCTGGTGAAGTTGCTCGCTGCTAAACAGAGCCACCTCATTACTCTCTGCTGGTGAAGTTGCACGCTGCTGAACAGAGCCACCTCAGTATGCGCTGCAGGTGAAGTTGCTCCCTGCTGAACAGAGCCACGTCAGTACGCGCTGCTGGTGAAGTTGCTCGCTGCTGATTAGAGCCACCTCAATACGCGCTGCTGGTGAAGTTGCTCGCTGCTGAACAGAGCCACCGCAGTACGCGCTGCTGGTGAAGTTGCTCGCCGCTGAACAGAGCCACCTCAGTACGCGCTGCTGGAGAAGTAGCTCGCTGTTGAAGAGAGCCACCTCAGTACGCGCTGCTGGTGAAGTTGCTCGCCGGTGAACGGAGCCACCTTAGTACATGATGCTGGTGATGTTGCTCGCTGCAGAACAGAGTCACCTCAGTACGCGCTGCTGGTGAAGTTGCTCGCTGCTGAACAGAGCCACCTCAGTACGCTCTGCTGGTGAAGTTGCTCGCTGCTGAACAGAGCCACCTCAGTACGCGCTGCTGGTGAAGCTGCACGCTGCTGAACAGAGCCACCTCAGTACGCACTGCTGGTGAAGTTGCTCGCTGATGAACAGAGCCACCTCAGTATGTACTGCTGGTGAAGTTGCTCACTGATGAAGAGAGCCACCTCTGTATGCGCTGCAGATGAAGTTGCTGGCTGCTGAATAGAGCCACCTCAATACGCGCTGCTGGTGAAGTTGCTCACTGCTTAACAGAGCCACCTCAGTACGCGCTGCTGGTGAAGTTGGTCGCTGCTTAACAGAGCCACCTCAGTACGCGCTGCTGGTGAAGTTGCTTGCTGCTGAACAGAGCCACCTCAATACGCGCTGCTGGTGAAGTTGCTCGCTGCAGAACAGAGCCACCTCAGTAGGCGCTGTTGGTGAAGTTGCTCGCTGCAGAACAGAGCCACATCAGTAAGAGCTGCTGGTGAAGTTGCTCGCTGCTCAATAGAGTCACCTCAATACACGCTGCTGCTGAAGTTGTTCGCTGCTGAACAGAGCCACCTCAGTACGCACTGCTGGTGAAATTGCTCGCTGCTAAACAGAGCCACCTCATTACTCTCTGCTGGTGAAGTTGAACGCTGCTGAACAGAGCCACCTCAGTATGCGCTGCAGGTGAAGTTGCTCCCTGCTGAACAGACCCACGTCAGTACGCGCTGCTGGTGAAGTTGCTCGCTGCTGATTAGAGCCACCTCAATACGCGCTGCTGGTGAAGTTGCTCGCTGCTGAACAGAGCCACCGCAGTACGCGCTGCTGGTGAAGTTGCTCGCCGCTGAACAGAGCCACCTTAGTACGCGCTGCTTGAGAAGTAGCTCGCTGTTGAAGAGAGCCACCTCAGTACGCGCTGCTGGTGAAGTTGCTCGCCGGTGAACAGAGCCACCTCAGTACACGATGCTGGTGATGTTGCTCGCTGCAGAACAGAGTCACCTCAGTACGCGCTGCTGGTGAAGTTGCTCGCTGCTGAACAGAGCCACCTCAGTACGCGCTGCTGGTGAAGTTGCTCGCTGCTGAACAGAGCCACCTCAGTACGCGCTGCTGGTGAAGCTGCACGCTGCTGAACAGAGCCACCTCAGTACGCACTGCTGGTGAAGTTGCTCGCTGATGAACAGAGCCACCTCAGTATGTACTGCTGGTGAAGTTGCTCACTGCTGAAGAGAGCCACCTCTGTATGCGCTGCAGATGAAGTTGCTGGCTGCTGAATAGAGCCACCTCAATACGCGCTGCTGGTGAAGTTGCTCGCTGCTTAACAGAGCCACCTCAGTACGCGCTGCTGGTGAAGTTGTTCGCTGCTTAACAGAGCCACCTCAGTACGCGCTGCTGGTGAAGTTGCTCGCTGCTGAACAGAGCCACCTCAATGTGCGCTGCTGGTGAATTTGCTCGCCGCAGAACAGAGCCACCTCAGTAGGCGCTGTTGGTGAAGTTGCTCGTTGCAGAACAGAGCCACATCAGTAAGAGCTGCTGGTGAAGTTGCTCGCTGCTGAATAGAGTCACCTCAGTACACGCTGCTGAACAGAGCAACCTCAGTACGCACTGCTGGTGAAGTTGCTCGCTGCTAAACAGAGCCACCACATTACTCTCTGCTGGTGAAGTTGCACGCTGCTGAACAGAGCCACCTCAGTATGCGCTGCTGGTGAAGTTGCTCCCTGCTGAACAGAGCCACGTCAGTACGCGTTGCTGGTGAAGTTGCTCGCTGCTGTTTAGAGCCACCTCAATACGCGCTGCTGGTGAAGTTGCTCGCTGCTGAACAGAGCCACCTCAGTACGCGCTGCTGGTGAAGTTGCTCGCCGCTGAACAGAGCCACCTCAGTACGCGCTGCTGGAGAAGTTGCTCGCTGTTGAAGAGAGCCACCTTAGTACGCGCTGCTGGTGCAGTTGCTCGCCGGTGATCAGAGCCACCTCAGTACACGATGCTGGTGATGTTGCTCGCTGCAGAACAAAGTCACCTCAGTACGCGCTGCTGGTGAAGTTGCTCGCTGCTGAACAGAGCCACCTCAGTACGCGCTGCTGGTGAGGTTGCTCGCTGCTGAACAGAGCCACCTCAGTACGCACTGCTGGTGAAGCTGCACACTGCTGAACAGAGCCACCTCAGTACGCACTGCTGGTGAAGTTGCTCGCTGCTGAACAGAGCCACCTCAGTACGTACTGCTGGTGAAGTTGCTCAATGCTGAAGAGAGCCACCTCTGTATGCGCTGCAGACGAAGTTGCTGGCTGCTGAATAGAGCCACCTAAATACGCGCTGCTGGTGAAGTTGCTCACTGCTGAACAAAGCCACATCAGTACGCGCTGCTGGTGAAGTTGCTCGCTGCTGAACAGAGACACCTCAGTACGCGCTGCTGGTGTAGTTGCTCGCTGCTTAACAGAACCATCTCAGTACGCGCTCCTGGTGAAGTTGCTCGCTGCAGAACAGAGCAACCTCAGTACGCACTGCTGGTGAAGTTGCTCGCTGCTCAGCAGAGCCACCTCAATACTCTCTGCTGGTGAAGTTGCACGCTGCAGAACAGAGCCACCTCAGTATGCGCTGCTGGTGAAGTTGCTCCCTGCTGAACAGAGCCACCTCAGTATGCGCTGCAGGTGAAGTTGCTCCCTGCTGAACAGACCCACGTCAGTACGCGCTGCTGGTGAAGTTGCTCGCTGCTGATTAGAGCCACCTCAATACGCGCTGCTGGTGAAGTTGCTCGCTGCTGAACAGAGCCACCGCAGTACGCGCTGCTGGTGAAGTTGCTCGCCGCTGAACAGAGCCACCTCAGTACGCGCTGCTGGAGAAGTAGCTCGCTGTTGAAGAGAGCCACCTCAGTACGCGCTGCTGGTGAAGTTGCTCGCCGGTGAAGAGAGCCACCTCAGTACACGATGCTGGTGATGTTGCTCGCTGCAGAAGAGAGTCACCTCAGTACGCGCTGCTGGTGAAGTTGCTCGCTGCTGAACAGAGCCACCTCAGTACGCGCTGCTGGTGAAGTTGCTCGCTGCTGATTAGAGCCACCTCAATACGCGCTGCTGGTGAAGTGGCTCGCTGCTGAACAGAGCCATCTCAGTACGCGCAGCTGGTGAAGTTGCTCGCCACTGAACAGAGCCACCTCAGTACGCGCTGCTGGTGAAGTTGCTCGCTGCTGAACAGGGCCACCTCAGTACGCACTGCTGGTGAAGTTGCTCGCTGCTGAACAGAGCCACCTCAGTACGCGCTGCTGGTGAAGTTGCTCGCTGCTGAACAGGGCCACCTCAGTACGCGCTGCTGGTGAAGTTGCTCGCTGCTTAACAGAGCCACCTCAGTACGCACTGCTGGTGAAGTTGATTGCTGCTGAACAGAGCCACCTCAATACGCGCTGCTGGTGAAGTTGCTCGCTGCAGAACAGAGCCACCTCAGTAGGCGCTGCTGGTGAAGTTGCTCGCTGCTGAACAGAGCCACATCAGTACGAGCTGCTGGTGAAGTTGCTCGCTGCTGAGTAGAGTCACCTCAGTACGCGCTGCTGGTGAAGCTGCATGCTGCTGAACAGAGCCACCTCAGTACGCACTGCTGGTGAAGTTGCTCGCTGCTGAACAGAGCCACGTCAGTATGTGCTGCTGGTGAAGTTGCTCGCTGCTGAACGGAGCCACCTCAGTACGCGCTGCTGGTGAAGTTGCTCGCTGCTGAACAGAGCCACATCAGTACGAGCTGCTGGTGAAGTTGCTCGCTGCTGAGTAGAGTCACCTAAGTACTCGCTGCTGCTGAAGTTGCTCGCTGGTGAACAGAGCCACCTCAGTACGCACTGCTGGTGAAGTTGCTCGCTGCTAAACAGAGTCACCTCATTACGCGCTGCTGGTGAAGTTGCTCGCTGCTGAAAAGAGCCACCTTAGTACGCGCTGCTGGTGAAGTTGCTCGCTGCTGAACAGAGCCACCTATGTACACGCTGCTGCTGAAGTTGCTCGCTGATTAACAGAGCCACCTCAGTACACACTGCTGGTGAAGTTGCTCGCTGCTGAACAGAGCCATCTCAGTACGCACTGCTGGTGAAAATGCAGCTGCTGAACAGAGCCACCTCAGTACGCACTGCTAGTGAAGTTGCTCACTGCTGAACAGAGCCACCTCAGTACGCACTGCTGGTGAAGTTGCTCGCTGCTAAACAGAGCCACCTCATTACTCTCTGCTGGTGAAGTTGCACGCTGCTGAACAGAGCCACCTCAGTATGCGCTGCAGGTGAAGTTGCTCCCTGCTGAACAGAGCCACGTCAGTACGCGCTGCTGGTGAAGTTGCTCGCTGCTGATTAGAGCCACCTCAATACGCGCTGCTGGTGAAGTTGCTCGCTGCTGAACAGAGCCACCGCAGTACGCGCTACTGGTGAAGTTGCTCGCCGCTGAACAGAGCCACCTCAGTACGCGCTGCTGGAGAAGTAGCTCGCTGTTGAAGAGAGCCACCTCAGTACGCGCTGCTGGTGAAGTTGCTCGCCGGTGAACGGAGCCACCTTAGTACATGATGCTGGTGATGTTGCTCGCTGCAGAACAGAGTCACCTCAGTACGCGCTGCTGGTGAAGTTGCTCGCTGCTGAACAGAGCCACCTCAGTACGCTCTGCTGGTGAAGTTGCTCGCTGCTGAACAGAGCCACCTCAGTACGCGCTGCTGGTGAAGCTGCACGCTGCTGAACAGAGCCACCTCAGTACGCACTGCTGGTGAAGTTGCTCGCTGATGAACAGAGCCACCTCAGTATGTACTGCTGGTGAAGTTGCTCACTGATGAAGAGAGCCACCTCTGTATGCGCTGCAGATGAAGTTGCTGGCTGCTGAATAGAGCCACCTCAATACGCGCTGCTGGTGAAGTTGCTCACTGCTTAACAGAGCCACCTCAGTACGCGCTGCTGGTGAAGTTGGTCGCTGCTTAACAGAGCCACCTCAGTACGCGCTGCTGGTGAAGTTGCTTGCTGCTGAACAGAGCCACCTCAATACGCGCTGCTGGTGAAGTTACTCGCTGCAGAACAGAGCCACCTCAGTAGGCGCTGTTGGTGAAGTTGCTCGCTGCAGAACAAAGCCACATCAGTAAGAGCTGCTGGTGAAGTTGCTCGCTGCTCAATAGAGTCACCTCAATACACGCTGCTGCTGAAGTTGTTCGCTGCTGAACAGAGCCACCTCAGTACGCACTGCTGGTGAAATTGCTCGCTGCTAAACAGAGCCACCTCATTACTCTCTGCTGGTGAAGTTGAACGCTGCTGAACAGAGCCACCTCAGTATGCGCTGCAGGTGAAGTTGCTCCCTGCTGAACAGACCCACGTCAGTACGCGCTGCTGGTGAAGTTGCTCGCTGCTGATTAGAGCCACCTCAATACGCGCTGCTGGTGAAGTTGCTCGCTGCTGAACAGAGCCACCGCAGTACGCGCTGCTGGTGAAGTTGCTCGCCGCTGAACAGAGCCACCTTAGTACGCGCTGCTTGAGAAGTAGCTCGCTGTTGAAGAGAGCCACCTCAGTACGCGCTGCTGGTGAAGTTGCTCGCCGGTGAACAGAGCCACCTCAGTACACGATGCTGGTGATGTTGCTCGCTGCAGAACAGAGTCACCTCAGTACGCGCTGCTGGTGAAGTTGCTCGCTGCTGAACAGAGCCACCTCAGTACGCGCTGCTGGTGAAGTTGCTCGCTGCTGAACAGAGCCACCTCAGTACGCGCTGCTGGTGAAGCTGCACGCTGCTGAACAGAGCCACCTCAGTACGCACTGCTGGTGAAGTTGCTCGCTGATGAACAGAGCCACCTCAGTATGTACTGCTGGTGAAGTTGCTCACTGCTGAAGAGAGCCACCTCTGTATGCGCTGCAGATGAAGTTGCTGGCTGCTGAATAGAGCCACCTCAATACGCGCTGCTGGTGAAGTTGCTCGCTGCTTAACAGAGCCACCTCAGTACGCGCTGCTGGTGAAGTTGTTCGCTGCTTAACAGAGCCACCTCAGTACGCGCTGCTGGTGAAGTTGCTCGCTGCTGAACAGAGCCACCTCAATGTGCGCTGCTGGTGAATTTGCTCGCTGCAGAACAGAGCCACCTCAGTAGGCGCTGTTGGTGAAGTTGCTCGTTGCAGAACAGAGCCACATCAGTAAGAGCTGCTGGTGAAGTTGCTCGCTGCTGAATAGAGTCACCTCAGTACACGCTGCTGAACAGAGCAACCTCAGTACGCACTGCTGGTGAAGTTGCTCGCTGCTAAACAGAGCCACCACATTACTCTCTGCTGGTGAAGTTGCACGCTGCTGAACAGAGCCACCTCAGTATGCGCTGCTGGTGAAGTTGCTCCCTGCTGAACAGAGCCACGTCAGTACGCGTTGCTGGTGAAGTTGCTCGCTGCTGTTTAGAGCCACCTCAATACGCGCTGCTGGTGAAGTTGCTCGCTGCTGAACAGAGCCACCTCAGTACGCGCTGCTGGTGAAGTTGCTCGCCGCTGAACAGAGCCACCTCAGTACGCGCTGCTGGAGAAGTTGCTCGCTGTTGAAGAGAGCCACCTTAGTACGCGCTGCTGGTGCAGTTGCTCGCCGGTGATCAGAGCCACCTCAGTACACGATGCTGGTGATGTTGCTCGCTGCAGAACAAAGTCACCTCAGTACGCGCTGCTGGTGAAGTTGCTCGCTGCTGAACAGAGCCACCTCAGTACGCGCTGCTGGTGAGGTTGCTCGCTGCTGAACAGAGCCACCTCAGTACGCACTGCTGGTGAAGCTGCACACTGCTGAACAGAGCCACCTCAGTACGCACTGCTGGTGAAGTTGCTCGCTGCTGAACAGAGCCACCTCAGTACGTACTGCTGGTGAAGTTGCTCAATGCTGAAGAGAGCCACCTCTGTATGCGCTGCAGACGAAGTTGCTGGCTGCTGAATAGAGCCACCTAAATACGCGCTGCTGGTGAAGTTGCTCACTGCTGAACAAAGCCACATCAGTACGCGCTGCTGGTGAAGTTGCTCGCTGCTGAACAGAGACACCTCAGTACGCGCTGCTGGTGTAGTTGCTCGCTGCTTAACAGAACCATCTCAGTACGCGCTCCTGGTGAAGTTGCTCGCTGCAGAACAGAGCAACCTCAGTACGCACTGCTGGTGAAGTTGCTCGCTGCTCAGCAGAGCCACCTCAATACTCTCTGCTGGTGAAGTTGCACGCTGCAGAACAGAGCCACCTCAGTATGCGCTGCTGGTGAAGTTGCTCCCTGCTGAACAGAGCCACCTCAGTATGCGCTGCAGGTGAAGTTGCTCCCTGCTGAACAGACCCACGTCAGTACGCGCTGCTGGTGAAGTTGCTCGCTGCTGATTAGAGCCACCTCAATACGCGCTGCTGGTGAAGTTGCTCGCTGCTGAACAGAGCCACCGCAGTACGCGCTGCTGGTGAAGTTGCTCGCCGCTGAACAGAGCCACCTCAGTACGCGCTGCTGGAGAAGTAGCTCGCTGTTGAAGAGAGCCACCTCAGTACGCGCTGCTGGTGAAGTTGCTCGCCGGTGAAGAGAGCCACCTCAGTACACGATGCTGGTGATGTTGCTCGCTGCAGAAGAGAGTCACCTCAGTACTCGCTGCTGGTGAAGTTGCTCGCTGCTGAACAGAGCCACCTCAGTACGCGCTGCTGGTGAAGTTGCTCGCTGCTGATTAGAGCCACCTCAATACGCGCTGCTGGTGAAGTGGCTCGCTGCTGAACAGAGCCATCTCAGTACGCGCAGCTGGTGAAGTTGCTCGCCACTGAACAGAGCCACCTCAGTACGCGCTGCTGGTGAAGTTGCTCGCTGCTGAACAGGGCCACCTCAGTACGCACTGCTGGTGAAGTTGCTCGCTGCTGAACAGAGCCACCTCAGTACGCGCTGCTGGTGAAGTTGCTCGCTGCTGAACAGGGCCACCTCAGTACGCGCTGCTGGTGAAGTTGCTCGCTGCTTAACAGAGCCACCTCAGTACGCACTGCTGGTGAAGTTGATTGCTGCTGAACAGAGCCACCTCAATACGCGCTGCTGGTGAAGTTGCTCGCTGCAGAACAGAGCCACCTCAGTAGGCGCTGCTGGTGAAGTTGCTCGCTGCTGAACAGAGCCACATCAGTACGAGCTGCTGGTGAAGTTGCTCGCTGCTGAGTAGAGTCACCTCAGTACGCGCTGCTGGTGAAGCTGCATGCTGCTGAACAGAGCCACCTCAGTACGCACTGCTGGTGAAGTTGCTCGCTGCTGAACAGAGTCACGTCAGTATGTGCTGCTGGTGAAGTTGCTCGCTGCTGAACGGAGCCACCTCAGTACGCGCTGCTGGTGAAGTTGCTCGCTGCTGAACAGAGCCACCCCAGTACGCGCTGCTGGTGAAGATGCTCACTGCTGAACAGAGCCACCTCATACGCACTGCTGGTGAAGTTGCTCGCTGCTGAACAGAGCCACCTCAGTACGCACTGCTGGTGAAGTTGCTCGCTGCTGAACAGAGCCACCTCAGTACGCGCTGCTGGTGAAGTTGCTCGCTGCTGAACAGGGCCACCTCAGTACGCGCTGCTGGTGAAGTTGCTCGCTGCTTAACAGAGCCACCTCAGTACGCACTGCTGGTAAAGTTGCTCGCTGCTGAACAGAGCCACCTCAATACGCGCTGCTGGTGAAGTTGCTCGCTGCAGAACAGAGCCACCTCAGTAGACGCTGCTGGTGAAGTTGCTCGCTGCTGAACAGAGCCACATCAGTACGAGCTGCTGGTGAAGTTGCTCGCTGCTGAGTAGAGTCACCTAAGTACTCGCTGCTGCTGAAGTTGCTCGCTGCTGAACAGAGCCACCTCAGTACGCACTGCTGGTGAAGTTGCTCGCTGCTAAACAGAGTCACCTCATTACGCGCTGCTGGTGAAGTTGCTCGCGGCTGAAAAGAGCCACCTTAGTACGCGCTGCTGGTGAAGTTGCTCGCTGCTGAACAGAGCCACCTATGTACACGCTGCTGCTGAAGTTGCTCGCTGATTAACAGAGCCACCTCAGTACACACTGCTGGTGAAGTTGCTCGCTGCTGAACAGAGCCATCTCAGTACGCACTGCTGGTGAAAATGCAGCTGCTGAACAGAGGCACCTCAGTACGCACTGCTAGTGAAGTTGCTCACTGCTGAACAGAGCCACCTCAGTACGCGCTGCTGGTGAAGTTGCTCGCTGCTGAACAGAGGCACCTCAGTACGTGCTGCTGGTGAAGTTGCTCACTGTTGAACAGAGCCACCTCAGTACGCACTGGTGGTGAAGTTGCTCGCTGCTGAACAGAGCCACCTCAGTACGCGCTGCTGGTGAAATTGATAGCTGCTGAACAGAGCCACGTCAGTACGCGCTGCTGGTGAAGTTGCTCGCTGCTGAACAGAGCACCTCAGTATGCGCTGCTGGTGAAGCTGCACGCTGCTGAACAGAGCCACCTCAGTACGCGCTGCTGGTGAAGTTGCACGCTGCTGAACAGAGCCACCTCAGTACGCGCTGCTGGTGAAATTGCTCGCTGCTGAACAGGGAAACCTCAGTACGCGCTGCTGGTGAAGTTGCTCGCTGCTTAACAGAGCCACCTCAGTATGCACTGCTGGTGAAGTTGCTCGCTGCTGAACAGAGCCACCTCAATACGCGCTGCTGGTGAAGTTGCTCCCTGCAGAACACAGCCACCTCAGTAGGCGCTGCTGGTGAATTTGCTCGCTGCTGAACATAGCCACATCAGTAAGAGCTGCTGGTGAAGTTGCTCGCTGCTGAATAGAGTCACCTCAGTACGCGCTGCTGCTGAAGTTGCTCGCTGCTGAACAGAGCCACCTCAGTTCGCACTGCTGGTGAAGTTGCTCGCAGCTAAACAGAGCCACCTCATTGCGCGCTGCTGGTGAAGTTGCTCGCTGCAGAACAGAGCCACTTCAGTATGCGCTGCTGGTGAAGTTGCTCCCTGCTGTACAAAGCCACCTCAGTACGCGCTGCTTATGAAGTTGCTCGCTGCTGATTAGAGCCACCTCAGTACGCGCTGCTGGTGAAGTTGCTCGCTGCTGAACAGAGCCACCTCAGAACGCGCTGCTGGTGACGTTGCTCGCTGCTGAACAGGGCCACCTCAGTACGCACTGGTGGTGAAGTTGCTCGCTGCTGAACAGAGCCACCTCAGTACACGCTGCTGGTGAAGTAGCTCGCAGCTGAACAGAGCCAACTCAGTACGCACTGCTGGTGAAGTTGCTCTCTGCTGAACAGAGCCACCTCAGTACGCACTGCTGGTGAATTTGCTCGCTGCAGAACAGAGCAACCTCTGTACGCGCTGCTGGTGAAGTTGCTTGCTGCTGAACAGAGCCACATCAGTTCGCGCTGCTGGTGAAGTTGCTCGCTGCTGAACAGAGCCACCTCAGTACTCGCTGCTGGTGAAATTGCTCGCTGCTGAATAGAGCCACCTCACTACGCGATGTTGGTGAAGTTCCTCGCTGATCAACAGAGCCTCCTCAGTACGCGCTGCTGCTGAAGATGCACGCTGCTGAACAGAGCCACCTCAGTACGAGCTGCTGGTGAAGTTGCTTGCTGCTGAACAGAGCTACCTCAGTACGCGCTGCTGGTGAATTTGTTCGCTGCTGAACAGAGCCACCTCAGTACGCACTGCTGCTGAAGTTGCTCGCTGCTGAACAGAGTCACCTCAGTACCCGCTGCTGGTGAAGTTGGTCGCTGCTTAACAGAGCCACCACAGTACGCGTTGCTGCTGACATTGTTCGCTGCTGAACAGAGCCACCTCAATACACGCTTCTGGTGAAGTTGCTCGCTGCTGAACAGAGCCACCTCAGTATGCGCTGCTGGTGAAGTTGCTCGCTGCTGAACACAGCCAACTCATTACGCACTTCTGATGAAGATGCTCACTGCTGAACAGAGCCACCTCAGTACGCACTACTGGTGAAGTTGCACGCTGCTGAACAGAGCCACCTCAGTACGCACTGCTGGTGAAGTTGCTCGCTGCTGAACAGACCCACCTCAGTACGTACTGCTGGTGAAGTTGCTCACTGCTGAATAAAGCCACCTCAGTACGCGCTGCTGGTGAAGTTGCTCGCTGCTGAACAGAATCATCTCAGTACGCGCTGCTGGTGAAGTTGCTCATTGCTGAAGAGAGCCACTTCAGTACGCGCTGCTGGTGAAGTTGCTTACTGCTGAACCGAGCCCCCTCAGTATGCGCTGCTGGTGAAGTTGCTCGCTGCTGAACAGAGCCACCTCAGTACGCGCTGCTGGTGAAGTTGCTCACTGCTGAACACAGCCACCTCAGTAACCGCTGCTGGTGATGTTGCTCACTGCTGAACAGAGGCACCTGAGTACGCGCTGTTGGTGAAGTTGCTCACTGCTGAACAGAGCCACCTCAGTACCCACTGACGGTGAAGTTGCTCGCTGCTGAACAGAGCCACCTCAGTACGCGCTGCTGGTGAAGTTGCTCACTGCTGAACAGAGCCACCTCAGTACGCGCTGCTGGTGATGTTGCCCACTGCTGAACAGAGTCACTTCATTACGCGCTGCTGGTGAAGATGCTCACTGCTGAAAAGAGCCACCTCAGTACGCGCTACTGGTGAATTTGCTCGCTGCTGAACAGAGCCACCTCAGTATGCGCTGCTGGTGAAGTTGCTCCCTGCTGAACAGAGCCACCTCAGTATGCGCTGCTGGTGAAGTTGCTCGCTGCAGAACAGAGCCACCTCAGTATGCGCTGCTGGTGAAGTTGCTCCCTGCTGAACAGAGCCACCTCAGTACGCGATGCTGGTGAAGTTGTTCGCTGCTGAACAGAGCCACCTCAGTACGCGCTGCTGGTGAAGTTGCTCACTGCTGAACAGAGCCACCTCAGTACGCGCTGCTAGTGAAGTTGCTCGCTGCTGAACAGAGCCACCTCAGTACGCGCTGCTGTTGAAGTTGCTCACTGCTGAACAGAGCCACCTCAGTACGCGCTGCTGGTGAAGTTGCTCCCTGCTGAACAGAGCCACATCAGTGTGCGCTGCTGGTGAAGTTGCTCCCGGCTGAACAGAGCCACCTCAGTATGCGCTGCTGGGTAAGTTGCTCGCTGCAGAACAGAGCCACCTCAGTATGCGCTGCTGGTGAAGTTGCTCCCTGCTCAACAGAGCCACCTCAGTACGCGATGCTGGTGAAGTTGTTTGCTGCTGAACAGAGCCACCTCAGTACGCGCTGCTGGTGAAGTTGCTCGCTGCTGAACAGGGCCACCTCAGTACGCGCTGCTGGTGAAGTTGCTCGCTGCTTAACAGAGCCACCTCAGTACGCACTGCTGGTGAAGTTGCTCGCTGCTGAACAGAGCCACCTCAATACGCGCTGCTGGTGAAGTTGCTCGCTGCAGAACAGAGCCACCTCAATAGGCGCTATTGGTGAAGTTGCTCACTGCTGAACAGAGCCACATCAGTAAGAGCTGCTGGTGAAGTTGCTCGCTGCTGAATAGAGTCACCTCAGTACGTGCTGCTGCTGAAGTTGTTCGCTGCTGAACAGAGCCACCTCAGTACGCACTGCTGGTGAAGTTGCTTGCTGCTAAACAGAGCCACCTCATTACGCGCTGCTGGTGAAGTTGCTCGCTGCTGAACAGAGCCACCTCAGTATGCGCTGCTCGTGAAGTTGCTCCCTGCTGAACTGAGCCTCCTCAGTACGCGCTGCTGGTGAAGTTGCTCGCTGCTGATTAGAGCCACCTCAATACGCGCTGCTGGTGATGTTGCTCGCTGCTGAACAGAGCCACCTCAGTACGCACTGCTGGTGACGTTGCTAGCTGCTGAACAGAGCCACCTCAGTACGCACTGGTGGTAAAGTAGCTGCTGAACAGAGCCACCTCAGTACGCGCTGCTGGTGATGTTGCTCGCTGCTGAACAAAGCCACCTCAGTACGCGCTGCTGGTAAAGTTGCTCGCTGTTGAAGAGAGCCACCTCAGTACGCGCTGCTGGTGAAGTTGCTCGCCGGTGAACAGAGCCACCTCAGTACACGATGCTGGTGATATTGCTCGCTGCTGAACAGAGCCACCTCAGTACGCGCTGCTGGTGAAGCTGCATGCTGCTGAAGAGAGCCACCTCAGTACGCACTGCTGGTGAAGTTGCTCGCTGCTGAACAGAGCCACCTCAGTATGTGCTGCTGGTGAAGTTGCTCGCTGCTGAACGGAGCCTCCTCAGTACGCGCTGCTGGTGAAGTTGCTCGCTGCTGAACAGAGCCACCTCAGTACGCGCTGTTGGTGAAGTTGCTCACTGCTGAACAGATCCACATCAGTACGCACTGCTGGTGAAGTTGCCCGCTGCTGAACAGAGCCACCTCAGTACGCACTGCTGGTGAAGTTGCTCGCTGCTGAACAGAGCCACCTCAGTACGCGCTGCTGGTGAAGTTGCTCGCTGCTGAACAGGGCTACCTTAGTACTCGCTGCTGGTGAAGTTCCTCGCTGCTTAACAGAGCCACCTCAATACGCACTGCTGGTGAAGTTGCTCGCTGCTGAACAGAGCCACCTCAATACGCGCTGCTGGTGAAGTTGCTCGCTGCAGAACAGAGCCACCTCAGTAGGCGCTGCTGGTGAAGTTGCTCCCGGCTGAACAGAGCCACCTCAGTATGCGCTGCTGGGTAAGTTGCTCGCTGCAGAACAGAGCCACCTCAGTATGCGCTGCTGGTGAAGTTGCTCCCTGCTCAACAGAGCCACCTCAGTACGTGATGCTGGTGAAGTTGTTCGCTGCTGAACAGAGCCACCTCAGTACACGCTGCTGGTGAAGTTGCTCACTGCTGAACAGAGCCACCTCAGTACGCGCTGCTGGTGAAGTTGCTCGCTGCTGAACAGAGCCACCTCAGTACGCGCTGCAGGTGAAGTTGCTCGCTGCTGAACTGAGCCACCTCAGTACGCGCTGCTGGTGAAGCTGCACGCTGCTGAACAGAGCCAACTCAGTACGCGCTGCTGGTGAAGTTGCTCGCTGCTGAACAGAGCCACCTCAGTACGCGCTGCTGGTGAAGTTGCTCGCAGCTGAACAGGGCCACCTCAGTATGCGCTGCTGGTGAAGTTGCTCGCTGCTTAACAGAGCCACCTCAGTACGCACTGCTGGTGAAGTTGCTCGCTGCTGAACAGAGCCACCTCAATACGCGCTGCTGGTGAAGTTGCTCGCTGCAGAACAGAGCCACCTCAATAGGCGCTATTGGTGAAGTTGCTCGCTGCTGAACAGAGCCACATCAGTAAGAGCTGCTGGTGAAGTTGCTCGCTGCTGAATAGAGTCACCTCAGTACGTGCTGCTGCTGAAGTTGTTCGCTGCTGAACAGAGCCACCTCAGTACGCACTGCTGGTGAAGTTGCTTGCTGCTAAACAGAGCCACCTCATTACGCGCTGCTGGTGAAGTTGCTCGCTGCTGAACAGAGCCACCTCAGTATGCGCTGCTCGTGAAGTTGCTCCCTGCTGAACTGAGCCTCCTCAGTACGCGCTGCTGGTGAAGTTGCTCGCTGCTGATTAGAGCCACCTCAATACGCGCTGCTGGTGAAGTTGCTCGCTGCTGAACAGAGCCACCTCAGTACGCACTGCTGGTGACGTTGCTCCCTGCTGAACAGAGCCGCCTCAGTACGCACTGGTGGTAAAGTAGCTGCTGAACAGAGCCACCTCAGTACGCGCTGCTGGTGATGTTGCTCGCTGCTGAACAAAGCCACCTCAGTACGCGCTGCAGGTGAAGCTGCTCGCTGCTGAACAGAGCCACCTCAGTACGCGCTGCTGGTGAATATGCTTGCTGCTGAACAGAGCCACATAAGTACGAGCTGCTGGTGAAGTTTCTCGCTGCTGAATGGAGTCACCTCAGTACGCGCTGCTGGTGAAGTTGCTTGCTGCTGAACAGTGCCACATCAGTACGTACTGCTGGTGAAGTTGCTCGCTGCTAAACAGAGCCACCTCAGTAAGCGCAGCTGGTGTAGTTGCTCGATGCTGAACAGAGCTACCTCAGTAAGCGCTGCTGGTGAAGTATCTCACTGCTAAACAGAGACACCTCAGTACGCGCTGCTGCAGAAGTTGCTCACTACTGAACAGAGCCACCTCAGTACACACTGCTGGTGAAGTTGCTCGCTGCTGAACAGAGCCATCTCAGTAAGCACTGCTGGTGAAAATGCTCGCTGCTGAACAGAGCCACCTCAGTACGCGCTGCTGGTGAAGTTGCTCACTGCTGAACAGAGCCACCTCAGTACGCACTGCTGATGAAGTTGCTCGCTGTTCAACAGGGCCACCTAAGTACGCGCTGCTGGTGAAGTTGCTCGCTGCTCAACAGAGCCACCTCAGTACGCGCTGCTGGTGAAGTTGCACGTTGCAGAAAAGAGCCACATCAGTACGCGCTGCTGGTGAAGTTGCTCGCTGCTGAACAGAGCCACATCAGTACGCGCTGCTGGTGAAGTTGCTCGCTGCTCAACAGAGCCACCACAGTACGCTCTGCTGCTGAAGTTGCTCGCTGCTGAACAGAGCCACCTCAGTATGCGCTGTTGGTGAAGTTGCTCGCTGCTGAACAGAGCCACCTCAGTACGCGCTGCTGGTGAAGTTGCACGCTACTGAACAGAGACACCTCAGTACGCACTGCTGGTGAATTTCCTCGCTGCTGAACAGAGCCACCTCAATACGCGCTGCTGGTGAATTTGCTCGCTGCTGAACAGAGCCACCTTATTATGCGCTGCTGGTGAAGTTGCTCGCTGCTGAACAGAGCCATCTCGGTACGCGCTGCAGGTGAAGTTGCGCGTTGCTGAACTGAGGCATTTCAATACGCGCTGCTGCTGAATTTGCTCGCTGCTGAACAGATCCACCACAGTACGCACTGCTGGTGAAGTTGCTCGTTTCTGAACAGAGCCACCTCAGTACGGGCTGCTGGTGAAGTTGCTCGCTGCTGAACAGAGCCACCTCAGTACGCGCTGCAGGTGAAGTTGCTCGCTGCTGAACAGAGCCACCTCAGTATGCACTGCTGGTGAAGTTGCTCACTGCTGAACAGAGCCACTTCAGTACGCACTGCTGGTGAAGTTGCTCGCTGCTGAACAGAGCCACCTAAGTACGCACTGCTGGTGAAGTTGCACGCTGCTGAACAGAGGCACCTCAGTACGCGCTGCTGGTGAAGTTGCTCGCTGTTGAAGAGAGCCACCTCAGTACGCGCTGCTGGTGAAGTTGCTCGCCGGTGAACAGAGCCACCTCAGTACACAATGCTGGTGATGTTGCTCGCTGCTGAACAGAGCCATCTCAGTACGCGCTGCTGGTGAAGCTGCAAGCTGCTGAACAGAGCCACCTCAGTACGCACTGCTGGTGAAGTTGCTCGCTGCTGAACAGAGCCACCTCAGTATGTGCTGCTGGTGAAGTTGCTCGCTGCTGAACGGAGCCACCTCAGTATGCGCTGCTGGTGAAGTTGCTCGCTGCTGAACAGAGCCACCTCAGTACGCGCTGTTGGTGAAGTTGCTCACTGCTGAACAGAGCCACCTCAGTACGCATTGCTGGTGAAGTTGCTCGCTGCTGAACAGAGCCACCTCAGTACGCGCTGCTGGTGAAGTTGCTCGCTGCTGAACAGGGCTACCTCAGTACTCGCTGCTGGTGAAGTTGCTCGATGCTTAACAGAGCCACCTCAATACGCACTGCTGGTGAAGTTGCTCGCTGCTGAACAGAGCCACCTCAATACGCGCTGCTGGTGAAGTTGCTCACTGCAGAACAGAGCCACCTCAGTAGGCGCTGCTGGTGAAGTTGCTCGCTGCTGAACAGAGCCACATCAGTACGAGCTGCTGGTGAAGTTGCTCGCTGCTGAACAGAGGCACATCAGTACGCACTGCTGGTGAAGTAGCACGCTGCTCAACAGAGCCACCTCAGTACGCGCTGCTGGTGAAGTTGCTCGCTGCAAAAGAGAGCCACTTCAGTACGAGCTGCTGGTGAAGTTGCTCGCTGCTGAACAGAGCCACATCAGTACTCGCTGCTGGTGAAGTTGCTCGCTGCTCAACAGAGCCACCACAGTACGCGCTGCTGCTGAAGTTGCTCGCTGCTGAACAGAGCCACCTCAGTATGCGCTGTTGGTGAAGTTGCTCGCTGCTGAACAGAGCCACCACAGTACGCGCTGCTGGTGAAGTTGCTCGCTGCTGATCAGATCCACCTCAGTACACACTGCTGGTGAAGTTCCTCGCTACTGAACAGAGCCACCTCAGTACGCGCTGCTGGTGAATTTGCTCGCTGCTGAACAGAGCCTCCTTATTACGCGCTGATGGTAAAGTTGCTCGCTGCTGAACAGAGCCACCTCAGTACGCGCTGCTGGTGAAGTTTCTCGCTGGTGAACAGAGCCACCTCAGTACGCGTTGCTGGTGAATTTGCTCGCTGCTGAACAGAGACACCTAAGTACGCGCTGCTGGTGAAGTTGCTCGCTGCTGAACAGAGCCACCTCAGTACGCGCTGCTGGTGAAATTGCTCGCTGCTGAACAGAGCCACCTCAGTATGCACAGCTGGTGAGGTTGCTCGCTGCTGAACAGAGCCACCTCAGGATCCGCTGCTGGTGAAGTTGCCCGCTGCTGAACAGGGCCACCTCAGTACGCGCTGCTGGTGAAGTTGCTTGCTGCTGAACAGAGCCACCTCAGTACCCACTGCTGGTGAAGTTGCTCGCTGCTGAAGAGAGCCACATCAGTACGCGCTGCTGGTCAGTTGCTCGCTGCTGAACAGAACCACCTCAGTACGCACTGCTGCTGAAGTTCCTCGCTGCTGATCACAGCCACCTCAGTACGCGCTGCTGGTGAAGTTGCTCGCTGCTGAACAGAGCCACCTCAGTACGCGCTGCTGGTGATGTTCCTCGCTGCTGAACAGAGCTACCCCAGAATGCGCTGCTGCTGAATTTGCTCGCTACTGAACAGAGCCACCTCAGTACGCACTGCTGGTGAAATGGCTCGCTGCAGAACACAGCCACCGCAGTACGCTCTGCTGGTGAAGTTGCTCGCTGCTGAACAGAGCCACCTCAGTACGCACTGTTGGTGAATTTGCTCGCTGCTGAACAGTTACACCACAGTACGCACTGCTGGTGAAGTTGCTCGCTGCTGAACAGAGCCACCTCAGTACGCATAGCTGGTGAAGTGTCTCGCTGCTGAAGAGAGCCACCTCAGTATGCGCTGCTGGTGAAGTTGCTCGCTGCAGAACAGAGCCACCTCAGTACGCACTGCTGGTGAAGTTGCTCGATGCTGAGCAGAGCCACCTCAGTACGCACTGCTGGTGAAGTTCCTCGCTGCTGAACAGAGCCACCTCAGTACACGATGCTGGTGAAGTTGCTCGCTGCTAAACAGAGCCACTTCAGTACGCGCTGCTGGTGAAAATACTTGCTGCTGAACAGAGCCTCCTCAGTTCGCGCTGCAGATGAAGTTGCTCGCTGCTGAACAGAGCCATTTCAGTACACGCTGCTGCTGAAGTTGCTCACTGCTGAACAGATCCACCTCAGTCCGCACTGCTGGTGAAGTTGCTGGCTGCTCAACAGAGCCACCTCAGTACGCACTGCTGGTGAAGTTGCTCGCTGCTGAACAGAGCCACCTCAGTACGCACTGCTGATGATGTTGCTCGCTGCTGAACAGAGCCATCTCAGTAGCACTGTTGGTGAAGTTGCTCTCTGCTGAACAGAACCACCTCAGTACGCGATGCTGGTGAATTTGCTCGCTGCAGAACAGAGCCACCTCAGTACGCGCTGCTTGTGAATTTGCTCGCTGCTGAACAGAGCCACATCAGTACGCGCTGCAGGTGAGTTGCTCGCTGCTGAACAGAGCCACCTCAGTACGCGCTGCTGGTGAAGTAGCTCGCTGCTGAACAGAGCCACCTCAGTACGCACTGCTGGTGAAGTTGCTTGCTGCTGAACAGAGCCACCTCAGTACGCGCTGCTGGTGAAGTTGCTCGCTGCTGAATAGAGCCACCCCACTACGCACTGCTGGTGAAGTTCCTCGCTGACCAACAGAGCCACCTCAGTACGCGCTGCTGCTGAAATTGCTCGCTGCTGAACAGAGCCACCTCAGTACACACTGCTGGTGAAGTTGCTCGCTGCCGAACAGAGACAACTCAGTACGCGTTGCTGCTGACGTTGTTCGCTGCTGTACAGAGCCACCTCAATACACGCCTCTGGTGATGTTGCACGCTGCTGAACAGAGCCACCTCAGTACGCGCTGCTGGTGAAGTTGCTCGCAGCTGAACAGAGCCACCTCATTACGCACAGCTGATGAAGATGCTCGCTGCTGAACAAGGCCACATCAGTACGCACTACTGGTGAAGTTGCTCGAAGCTGAACAGAGCCACCTCAGTACGCACTGCTGGTGAAGTTCCACACTTTTGAAGAGAGCCACCTCGGTACGCGCTGCTGATGAAGTTGTTCGCTGCTGAACAGAGCCACCTTAGTACACGCAGCTAGTGAAGTTGCTCGCTGCTGAACAGAGCCACCTCACTACGCACTGCTGGTGATGTTGCTCACTGCTGAAGAGAGCCACCTGAGTACGCGCTTCAGATGAAGTTGTTTGCTGCTGAACAGAGCCACCTCAGTACGCACTGCTGGTGAAGTTGCTGACTGCTGAAGAGAGCCACCTCAGTACGTGCTGCAGATGAAGTTTTTGCTGCTGAACAGAGCCACCTCAGTACGCGCTGCTGGTTAAGTTGCTCACTGCTGAACAGAGCCACCTCAGTACATGCTGCTGGTGAAGTTGCTCAATCCTCAACCGAGCCACCTCAGTACGCGCTGCTGGTGAAGTTGGTCGCTGCTGAACAGAGCCACCTCAGTACGCGCTGCTGGTGAAGTTGTTCGCTGCTCAACAGAGCCACCTTAGTACACGCTGCTAGTGAAGTTGCTCGCTGCTGAACAGATCCACCTCAGTACGCACTGCTGGTGAAGTTGCTCACTGCTGAAGAGAGCCTTCTCAGTACGCGCTGCAGATGAAGTTCTTTGCTGCTGAACAGAGCCACCTCAGTACGCGCTGCTGGTGAAGTTGCTCACTGCTGAACAAAGCCACATCAGTACGCGCTGCTGGTGAAGTTGCTTGCTGCTGAACAGAGCCACCACAGTACGCGCTGCTGGTGAAGTTGCTCGCTGCTGAACAGAACCATCTCAGTACGCGCTGCTGGTGAAGTTGCTCACTGCTGAACAGAGACACCTCAGTACGCGCTGCTGGTGAAATTGCTTACTGCTCTACCGAGCCTCCTCAGTATGCGCTGCTGGTGAAGTTGCTCGCTGCTGAACAGAGCCACTCCAGTATGCGCTGCTGGTGAATTTGCTCGCTGCTGAACAGAGCCACCTCTGTACGTGCTGCTGGTGAAGTTGCTCACAGCTGAACAGAGCCACCTCAGTACGCGCTGTTGGTGAATTTGCTCACTGCTGAACAGAGTCACTTCTTTACGCGCTGCTGGTGAAGTTGCTCACTGCTGAACAGAGCCACCTCAGTACACGCTACTGGTGAATTTGCTTGCTGCTGAACAGAGCCACCTCCGTACGCGCTGCTTGTGAAGTTGCTCACTGTTGAACATTGCCACCTCAGTACGCGCTGCTGGTGAATTTGCTCGCTGCTGAACAGAGCCACCTCAGTAAACACTTCTGGTGAAGCTGCTCACTGCTGAACAGAGCCACCTCAGTATGCGCTGCTGGTGAAGTTGCTCAATGCTGTGCAGAGCCACCTCAGTACGCGCTGCTGGTGAATTTGCTGACTGCTGAACAGAGCCACCTCAGTACTCACTGCTGGTGAAGTTGCTCACAGCTGAACAGAGCCACGTCAGTACGCGCTGCTGGTGAAGTTGCTCACTGATGAACAGAGCCACCTCAATACGCGCTGCTGGTGAAGTTGTTTGCTGCTGAACAGATCCACCTTAGTACGTGCTGCTGGTGAATTTGCTCGCTGCTGAAAAGAGCCACCTCAGTACGCGCTGCTGGTGAAGTTGCTCACTGCTGAAAAGAGCCTCCTCCGTACGCGCTGCTAGTGAAGTTGCTCACTGCTGAACAGAGCCACCTCAGTACGCGCTGCTGGTGAAGTTGCTCACTGCTGAACAGAGCCACCTCAGTACGCGCAGCTGGTGAAGTTGCTCACTGCTGAACAGAGCCACCTGAGTACGCGCTGCTGGTGATTTTGCTCGCTGCTGAACAGAGCCACCTCAGTACGCGCTTCTGGTGAAGCTGCTCGCTGCTGAACAGAGCCACCTCAGTACGCGCTGCAGGTGAAGTTGCTCACTGCTGAACAGAGCCACCTCAGTGCGCAGTGCTGGTGAAGTTGCTCACTGCTGAACAGAGCCACCTCAATACGCGCTGCTGGTGAATTTGTTCGCTGCTGAACAGAGCCACCTCAGTACGCGCTGCTGGTGAAGTTGCTCGCTGCAGAACAGAGCCACCTCAGTATGCGCTGCTGGTGAAGTTGCGCCCTGCTGAACAGAGCCACCTCAGTACACGCTGCTGGTGAAGTTGCTCACTGCTGAACAGAGCCACCTCAGTACGCGCAGCTGGTGACGTTGCTCGCTGCTGAACAGAGACACCTCAGTACGCACTGGTGGTGAACTTGCTCGCTGCTGAACAGAGCCACCTCAGTACGCGCTGATGGTGAAGTTGCTCGCTGCTGAAGAGAGCCACCTCAGTACGTGCTGCTGGTGAATTTGCTTGCTGCTGAACAGAGCCACCTCAGTACGCACTTCTGGTGAAGCTGCTTACTGCTGAACCGAGCCACCTCAGTATGCACTGCTGGTGAAGTTGCTCACTGCTGAACAGAGCCACCTCAGTATGCACTGCTGGTGAAGTTGCTCACTGCTGAACAGAGCCACTTCAGTACGCACTGCTGGTGAATTTGCTCGCTGCTGAACAGAGCCACCTCTGTACGCGCGGCTGGTGAACTTGCTCACTGCTGAACAGAGCCACCTCAGTACGCGCTGTTGGTGAAGTTGCTCTCTGCTGAACAGAGCCACATCAGTACGCGCTGCTGGTGAAGTTTCTCACTGCTGAACAGAGCCTCCTCATTACGCGCTGCTGGTGATGTTGCCATCTGCTGAACAGAGTCACTTCTTTACGTGCTGCTGGTGAAGTTGCTCACTGCTGAACAGAGCCACCTCAGTACGCGCTACTGGTGAATTTGCTCGCTGCTGAACAGAGCCACCTCGGTACGCGCTGCTGGTGAAGTTGCTCACTGCTGAACATAGCCACCTCAGTACGCGCTGCTGGTGAAGTTGCTCGCTGCTGAACAGAGCCACCTCAGTACGCACTTCTGGTGAAGCTGCTCGCTACTGAACAGAGCCACCTCAGTACGCGCTGCTGGCGAAGTTGCACACTGCTGAGCTGAGCCACCTCAGTACGCGATGCTGGTGAATTTGCTGACTGCTGAACAGAGCCACCTCAGTACTCGCTGCTGGTGAAGTTGCTCACAGCTGAACAGAGCCACGTCAGTACGCGCTGCTGGTGAAATTGCTCACTGATGAACAGAGCCACCTCAATATGCGCTGCTGGTGAAGTTGTTCGCTGCTGAACTGTTCCACCTCAGTACGCGCTGCTGGTGAAGTTGCTCGCTGCTGAACAGAGCCACCTCAGTACGCGCTGCTGGTGAAGTTGATCACTGCTGAACAGAGCCACCTCCGTACGCGCTGCTGGTGAAGTTGCTCACTGCTGAACATAGCCACCTCAGTACGCGCTGCTGGTGAATTTGCTCGCTGCTGATCAGAGCCACCTCATTACGCGCAGCTGGTGAAATTGCTCACTGCTGAAAAGAGCCACCTCAGTACGCGCTGCTGGTGAAGTTGCTCGCTGCTGAAAAGAGCCACCTCAGTACGCGCTTCTGGTGAAACTGCTCGCTGCTGAACAGACCCACCTCAGTACGCGCTGCTGGTGAAGTTGCTCGCTGCTGAACAGAGCCCCCTCAGTATGCGCTGCTGTTGAAGTTGCTTACTGCTGAACAGAGCCACCTCAGTACACGCTGCTGGTGAAAATGCTCAATGCTGAACAGAGCCACCTCAGTACGCGCTGCTGTTGAAGTTGCTCACTGCTGAACAGAGCCACCCCAGTACGCGTTGCTGGTGCAGTTGCTCACTGCTGAACAGAGCCACCTCAATACGCGCTGCTGGTGAAGTTGTTCGCTGCTGAACAGAGCCACCTCAGTATGCGCTGCTGGTGAAGTTGCTCGCTGCAGAACAGAGCCACCTCAGTATGCGCTGCTGGTGAAGTTGCGCCCTGCTGAACAGAGCCACCTCAGTACGCGCTGCTGGTGAAGTTGCTCGCTGTAGAACAGAGCCACCTCAGTATGCGCTGCTGGTGAAGTTGCGCCCTGCTGAACAGAGCCACCTCAGTACGCGCTGCTTGTGAAGTTGCTCGCTGCTGATTAGAGCACACTCATTACGCGCTGCTGGTAAAGTTGCTCGCTGCTGCACAGAGCCACCTCAGTACGCGCTGCTGGTGACGTTGCTCGCTGCTGAACAGAGACACCTCAGTACGGACTGGTGGTTAAGTTGGTCGCTGCTGTACAGAGCCACCTCAGTACGCACTTCTGGTGAAGCTGCTTACTGCTGAACCGAGCCACCTCAGTACGCGCTGCTGGTGAATTTGCTCGCTGCTGAACAGAGCCACCTCAGTACGCACTTCTGGTGAAGCTGCTTACTGCTGAACCGAGCCACCTCAGTATGCGCTGCTGGTGAAGTTGCTCGCTGCTGAACAGAGCCACTCCAGTATGCGCTGCTGGTGAATTTGCTCGCTGCTGAACAGAGCCACCTCTGTACGCGTTGCTGGTGATGTTGCACACTGCTGAACAGAGCCACCTCAGTACGCGCTGCTGGTGAAGTTGCTCGCTGCTGAACAGAGCCACCTCAGTACGCACTGCTGGTGAAGTTTCTCACTGCTGAACAGAGCCACCTCAGTACACACTGCTGGTGATATTGCTCGCTGCAGAACAGTGCCACCTCAGTACGCGCTGCTGGTGAAGTTGCTCGCTGCTGAACAGGGCCACCTCAGTACGCACTGCTGGTGAAGTTGCTCGCTGCTGAACGGAGCCACCTCAGTACGCGCTGCTGGTGAAGCTGCACGCTGCTGAACAGAGCTACTTCAGTACGCGCTGCTGGTGAAGTTGCTCGCTGCTGAACAGAGCCACCTCATTATGTGCTGCTGGTGAAGTTGCTCGCTGCTGAACAGAGCCACCTCAGTATGCGCTGCTGGTGAAGTTGCTCGCTGCTGAACAGAGCCACCTCAGTACGCGCTGCTGTTGAAGTTGCTCACTGCTGAACAAAGCCACCTCAGTATGCACTGCTGGTGAAGTTGCTCGCTGCTGAACAGAGCCACTTCAGTACGCGCTGCTGGTGAAGTTGCTCGCTGCTGAACAGGGCCACCTCAGTACGCGCTGCTGGTGAAGTTGCCCGCTGCTGAACAGAGCCACCTCAGTACGCACTGCTGGTGAAGTTGCTCGCTGCTGAACAGAGCCACCTCAATACGAGCTGCTGGTGAAGTTGCTCACTGCAGAACAGAGCCACCTCAGTAGGCGCTGCTGGTGAAGTTGCTCGCTGCTGAACAGAGCCACCTCAGTACGCGCTGCTGGTGAAGTTGCTCACTGCTGAACAGAGCCACCTCAGTACGCGCTGCTGGTGAAGTTGCTCGCTGCTGAACATAGCCGCCTCAGTACACACTGCTGGTGAAGTTCCTCGCTGCTCAACAGAGCCACCTCAGTACGCGCTTCTGGTGAAGTTGCTTGCTGCAGAAGAGAGCCACCTCAGTACGCGCTGCTGGTGAAGTTGCTCACTTCTGAACAGAGCCACCTCAGTACGCACTGCTGGTGAAGTTGCTCGCTGCTGAACAGAGCAACCTCAGTACGCACTGCTGGTGAAGTTCCTCGCTACTGAATAGAGCCACCTCAGTACGCGCTGCTGGTGAAGTTGTTTGCTGCTGAACAGATCCACCTCAGTACGCGCTGCTGGTGAAGTTGCTCGCTGCAGAACAGACTCACCTCAGTACGCGCAGCTGGTGAAGTTGCTCACTGCTGAACAGAGCCACCTCAGTACGCGCTGCTGGCGAAGTTGCTCGCTGCTGAACAGAGCCACCGCAGTACGCGCTGCTGGTGAAGTTGCTCACTGCTGAACAGAGCCACCTCAGTACGCGTTGCTGGTGAATTTGCTCACTGCTGAACAGAGCCACCTCAATACGCGCTGCTGGTGAAGTTGCTCGCTGCTGAACAGAGCCACCTCAGTACGCGCTGCTGGTGAAGTTGCTCGCTGCAGAACAGAGCCACCTCAGTATGCGCTGCTGGTGAAGTTGCGCCCTGCTGAACAGAGCCACCTCAGTACGCGCTGCTGGTGAAGTTGCTCGCTGCTGATTAGAGCCACCTCAGTATGCACAGCTGGTGAAGTTGCTCGCTGCTGAACAGAGCCACCTCAGTACGCGCTGCTGGTGACGTTTCTAGCTGCTGAAAAGAGACACCTCAGTGCACACTGGTGGTGAAGTTGCTCGCTGCTGAACAGAGCAACCTCAGTACGCGCTGCTGGAGAAGTTGCTCGCTGCTGAACAGAGCCACCTCAGTACGCGCTGCTGGTGAAGTTGCTCGCTGCTGAAAAGAGCCACCTCAGTACGCGCTGCTGGTGAAGTTGCTCGCCGGTGAACAGAGCCACCTCAGTACACGCTGCTGGTGATGTTGCTCGCTGTAGAACGGAGCCACCTCAGTACGCGCTGCTGGTGAAGTTGCTCGCTGCTGAACAGAGCCACCTCAGTACGCACTGCTGGTGAAGTTGCTCGCTGCTGAACAGAGCCACCTCAGTACGCGCTGCTGGTGAAGTTGCTCGCTGCTGAACAGAGCCACCTCAGTACGCACTGCTGGTGAAGTTGCTCGCTGCTGAACAGAGCCACCTTAATACGCGCTGCTGGTGAAGTTGCTCGCTGCAGAATAGAGCCATCTCAGTAGGCGCTGCTGGTGAAGTTGCTCGCTGCTGAACAGAACCACCTCAGTACGCGCTGCTGGTGAAGTTGCTGACTGCTGAACAGAGCCACCTCAGTACGCGCTGCTGGTGAAGTTGCTCGCTGCTGAACAGAGCCGCCTCAGTACGCACTGCTGGTGAAGTTCCTCGCTGCTCAACAGAGCCACCTCAGTATGCGCTGCTGGTGAAGTTGCTCGCTACAGAAGAGAGCCACCTCAGTACGCGCTGCTGGTGAAGTTGCTCGCTGCTGAACAGAGCCACATCAGTACGCGCTGATGGTGAAGTTGCTCGCTGCTCAACAGAGCCACCACATTACGCGCTGCTGCTGAAGTTGCTAGCTGCTGAACAGAGCAACCTCAGTATGCGCTGTTGGTGAAGTTTCTCGCTGCTGAACAGAGCCACCTCAGTACGCGCTGCTGGTGAAGTTGCTCGCTGCTGAACAGAGCCACCTCAGTACGCACTGCTGGTGAAGTTCCTCACTACTGAACAGAGCCACCTCAGTACCCGCTGCTGGTGAAGTTGCTCGCTGCTGAACAGAGCCACCTCAGTACGCACAGCTGGTGAAGTTGCTCACTGCTGAACAGAGCCACCTCAGTACGCGCTGCTGGTGAAGTTGCTCGCTGCTGAACAGAGCCACCTCAGTACGCGCTTCTGGTGAAGCTGCTCGCTGCTGAACAGAGCCACCTCAGTACGCGCTGCTGGTGAAGTTGCTCGCTGCTGAACAGAGACACCTCAGTACGCGCTGCTGCTGAAGTTGCTCACTGCTGAACAGAGCCACCTCAGTACACGCTGCTGGTGAAGTTGCTAACTGCTGAACAGAGCCACCTCAGTATGCGCTGCTGGTGAAGTTGCTCCCTGCTGAACAGAGCCACCTCAGTACGCGCTGCTGGTGAAGTTGCTCGCTGCTGATTAGAGCCACCTCAGTACGCGCTGCTGGTGAAGTTGCTCGCTGCTGAACAGAGCCACCTCAGTACGCGCTGCTGGTGAAGTTGATAACTGCTGAACAGAGCCACCTCAGTACGCGCTGCTGGTGAAGCTGCACGCTGCTGAAAAGAGCCACCTCAGTAAGCGCTGCTGGTGAAGTTGCTCGCTGCTGAACAGAGCCACCGCAGTACGCGCTGCTGGTGAAGTTGCTCACTGCTGAACAGAGCCACCTCAGTACGCGTTGCTGGTGAATTTGCTCACTGCTGAACAGAGCCACCTCAATACGCGCTGCTGGTGAAGTTGCTCGCTGCTGAACAGAGCCACCTCAGTACGCGCTGCTGGTGAAGTTGCTCGCTGCATAACAGAGCCACCTCAGTATGCGCTGCTGGTGAATTTGCGCCCTGCTGAACAGAGCCACCTCAGTACGCGCTGCTGGTGAAGTTGCTCGCTGCTGATTAGAGCCACCTCAGTACGCACAGCTGGTGAAGTTGCTCGCTGCTGAACAGAGCCACCTCAGTACGCGCTGCTGGTGACGTTTCTAGCTGCTGAAAAGAGACACCTCAGTGCACACTGGTGGTGAAGTTGCTCGCTGCTGAACAGAGCAACCTCAGTACGCGCTGCTGGAGAAGTTGCTCGCTGCTGAACAGAGCCACCTCAGTACGCGCTGCTGGTGAAGTTGCTCGCTGCTGAAAAGAGCCACCTCAGTACGCGCTGCTGGTGAAGTTGCTCGCCTGTGAACAGAGCCACCTCAGTACACGCTGCTGGTGATGTTGCTCGCTGTAGAACGGAGCCACCTCAGTACGCGCTGCTGGTGAAGTTGCTCGCTGCTGAACAGAGCCACCTCAGTACGCACTGCTGGTGAAGTTGCTCGCTGCTGAACAGAGCCACCTCAGTACGCGCTGCTGGTGAAGTTGCTCGCTGCTGAACAGAGCCACCTCAGTACGCACTGCTGGTGAAGTTGCTCGCTGCTGAACAGAGCCACCTTAATACGCGCTGCTGGTGAAGTTGCTCGCTGCAGAATAGAGCCATCTCAGTAGGCGCTGCTGGTGAAGTTGCTCGCTGCTGAACAGAACCACCTCAGTACGCGCTGCTGGTGAAGTTGCTGACTGCTGAACAGAGCCACCTCAGTACGCGCTGCTGGTGAAGTTGCTCGCTGCTGAACAGAGCCGCCTCAGTACGCATTGCTGGTGAAGTTCCTCGCTGCTCAACAGAGCCACCTCAGTATGCGCTGCTGGTGAAGTTGCTCGCTACAGAAGAGAGCCACCTCAGTACGCGCTGCTGGTGAAGTTGCTCGCTGCTGAACAGAGCCACATCAGTACGCGCTGATGGTGAAGTTGCTCGCTGCTCAACAGAGCCACCACATTACGCGCTGCTGCTGAAGTTGCTAGCTGCTGAACAGAGCCACCTCAGTATGCGCTGTTGGTGAAGTTTCTCGCTGCTGAACAGAGCCACCTCAGTACGCGCTGCTGGTGAAGTTGCTCGCTGCTGAACAGAGCCACCTCAGTACGCACTGCTGGTGAAGTTCCTCACTACTGAACAGAGCCACCTCAGTACCCGCTGCTGGTGAAGTTGCTCGCTGCTGAACAGAGCCACCTCAGTACGCACAGCTGGTGAAGTTGCTCACTGCTGAACAGAGCCACCTCAGTACGCGCTGCTGGTGAAGTTGCTCGCTGCTGAACAGAGCCACCTCAGTACGCGCCTCTGGTGAAGCTGCTCGCTGCTGAACAGAGCCACCTCAGTACGCGCTGCTGGTGAAGTTGCTCGCTGCTGAACAGAGACACCTCAGTACGCGCTGCTGCTGAAGTTGCTCACTGCTGAACAGAGCCACCTCAGTACACGCTGCTGGTGAAGTTGCTAACTGCTGAACAGAGCCACCTCAGTATGCGCTGCTGGTGAAGTTGCTCCCTGCTGAACAGAGCCACCTCAGTACGCGCTGCTGGTGAAGTTGCTCGCTGCTGATTAGAGCCACCTCAGTACGCGCTGCTGGTGAAGTTGCTCGCTGCTGAACAGAGCCACCTCAGTACGCGCTGCTGGTGAAGTTGCTAACTGCTGAACAGAGCCACCTCAGTACGCGCTGCTGGTGAAGCTGCACGCTGCTGAAAAGAGCCACCTCAGTAAGCGCTGCTGGTGAAGTTGCTCGCTGCTGAACAGAGCCACCGCAGTACGCGCTGCTGGTGAAGTTGCTCACTGCTGAACAGAGCCACCTCAGTACGCGTTGCTGGTGAATTTGCTCACTGCTGAACAGAGCCACCTCAATACGCGCTGCTGGTGAAGTTGCTCGCTGCTGAACAGAGCCACCTCAGTACGCGCTGCTGGTGAAGTTGCTCGCTGCATAACAGAGCCACCTCAGTATGCGCTGCTGGTGAAGTTGCGCCCTGCTGAACAGAGCCACCTCAGTACGCGCTGCTGGTGAAGTTGCTCGCTGCTGATTAGAGCCACCTCAGTACGCACAGCTGGTGAAGTTGCTCGCTGCTGAACAGAGCCACCTCAGTACGCGCTGCTGGTGACGTTTCTAGCTGCTGAAAAGAGACACCTCAGTGCACACTGGTGGTGAAGTTGCTCGCTGCTGAACAGAGCAACCTCAGTACGCGCTGCTGGAGAAGTTGCTCGCTGCTGAACAGAGCCACCTCAGTACGCGCTGCTGGTGAAGTTGCTCGCTGCTGAAAAGAGCCACCTCAGTACGCGCAGCTGGTGAAGTTGCTCGCCGGTGAACAGAGCCACCTCAGTACACGCTGCTGGTGATGTTGCTCGCTGTAGAACGGAGCCACCTCAGTACGCGCTGCTGGTGAAGTTGCTCGCTGCTGAACAGAGCCACCTCAGTACGCACTGCTGGTGAAGTTGCTCGCTGCTGAACAGAGCCACCTCAGTACGCGCTGCTGGTGAAGTTGCTCGCTGCTGAACAGAGCCACCTCAGTACGCACTGCTGGTGAAGTTGCTCGCTGCTGAACAGAGCCACCTTAATACGCGCTGCTGGTGAAGTTGCTCGCTGCAGAATAGAGCCATCTCAGTAGGCGCTGCTGGTGAAGTTGCTCGCTGCTGAACAGAACCACCTCAGTACGCGCTGCTGGTGAAGTTGCTGACTGCTGAACAGAGCCACCTCAGTACGCGCTGCTGGTGAAGTTGCTCGCTGCTGAACAGAGCCGCCTCAGTACGCACTGCTGGTGAAGTTCCTCGCTGCTCAACAGAGCCACCTCAGTATGCGCTGCTGGTGAAGTTGCTCGCTACAGAAGAGAGCCACCTCAGTACGCGCTGCTGGTGAAGTCGCTCGCTGCTGAACAGAGCCACATCAGTACGCGCTGATGGTGAAGTTGCTCGCTGCTCAACAGAGCCACCACATTACGCGCTGCTGCTGAAGTTGCTAGCTGCTGAACAGAGCCACCTCAGTATGCGCTGTTGGTGAAGTTTCTCGCTGCTGAACAGAGCCACCTCAGTACGCGCTGCTGGTGAAGTTGCTCGCTGCTGAACAGAGCCACCTCAGTACGCACTGCTGGTGAAGTTCCTCACTACTGAACAGAGCCACCTCAGTACCCGCTGCTGGTGAAGTTGCTCGCTGCTGAACAGAGCCACCTCAGTACGCACAGCTGGTGAAGTTGCTCACTGCTGAACAGAGCCACCTCAGTACGCGCTGCTGGTGAAGTTGCTCGCTGCTGAACAGAGCCACCTCAGTACGCGCTTCTGGTGAAGCTGCTCGCTGCTGAACAGAGCCACCTCAGTACGCGCTGCTGGTGAAGTTGCTCGCTGCTGAACAGAGACACCTCAGTACGCGCTGCTGCTGAAGTTGCTCACTGCTGAACAGAGCCACCTCAGTACACGCTGCTGGTGAAGTTGCTAACTGCTGAACAGAGCCACCTCAGTATGCGCTGCTGGTGAAGTTGCTCCCTGCTGAACAGAGCCACCTCAGTACGCGCTGCTGGTGAAGTTGCTCGCTGCTGATTAGAGCCACCTCAGTACGCGCTGCTGGTGAAGTTGCTCGCTGCTGAACAGAGCCACCTCAGTACGCGCTGCTGGTGAAGTTGCTAACTGCTGAACAGAGCCACCTCAGTACGCGCTGCTGGTGAAGCTGCACGCTGCTGAAAAGAGCCACCTCAGTAAGCGCTGCTGGTGAAGTTGCTCGCTGCTGAACAGAGCCACCTCAGTACACGCTGCTGTTGAATTTGCTCACTGCTGAACAGAGCCACCATAGTACGCACTGCTGGTGAAGTTGCTCGCTGCTGAACAGAGCCACCTCAGTACGCACTGCTGGTGAAGTTGCTCGCTGCTGAACAGAGCCACCTCAGTACGCGCTGCTGGTTTAGTTGCTCGCTGCTGAACAGGGCCACCTCAGTACGCGCTGCTGGTGAAGTTGCTCGCTGCTGAACAGAGCCACCTCAGTACGCACTGCTGGTGAAAATGCAGCTGCTAAACAGAGCCACCTCAGTATGCGCTGCTGGTGAAGTTGCTCACTGCTGAACAGAGCCACCTCAGTACGCGCTGCTGATGAAGTTGCTCGCTGCTGAACAGAGCCACCTCAGTACGCACTGCTGGTGAAGTTGCTCGCTGCTCAACAGAGCCACCTCAGTAAGCGCTGCTGGTGAAGTTGCTCGCTGCAGAAGAGAGCCACCTCAGTACGCGCTGCTGGTGAAGTTGCTCGCTGCTGAACAGAGCCACATCAATACGCGCTGCTGGTGAATATGCTCGCTGCTCAACAGAGCCACCACAGTACGTGCTGCAGCTGAAGTTGCTCGCTGCTGAACAGAGCCACCTCAGTATGCGCTGTTGGAGAAGTTGCTCGCTGCTGAACAGAGCCACCTCAGTACGCGCTACTGGTGAAGTTGCTCGCTGCTGAACAGAGCCACCGCAGTACGCACTGCTGGTGAAGTTCCTCGCTACTGAACAGAGCCACCTCAGTACGCGATGCTCGTGAATTTGCTCGCTGCTGAACAGAGCCTCCTTATTACGTGCTGCTGGTGAATTTGCTCGCTGCTGAACAGAGACACCTCAGTACGCGCTGCTGGTAAAGTTGCTCGCTGGTGAACAGAGCCACCTCAGTACGCGTTGCTGGTGAATTTGCTTGCTGCTGAACAGAGCCACCTAAGTACGCGCTGCTGCTGAAGTTGCTCGCTGCTGAACAGAGCCACCTCAGTATGCGCTGTTGGTGAAGTTGCTCGCTGCTGAACAGAGCCACCTCACTACGCGCTGTTGGTGAAGTTGCTCGCTGCTGAACAGAGCCTCCTTATTACGCGCTGCTGGTGAATTTGCTCGCTGCTGAACAGAGCCACCTAAGTACGCGCTGCTGGTGAAGTTGCTCGCTGGTGAACAGAGCCACCTCAGTACGCGTTGCTGGTGAATTTGCTCGCTGCTGAAAAGAGCCACCTAAGTACACGCTGCTGGTGAAGTTGCTCGCTGCTGAACAGAGCCACCTCAGTACGCGCTGCTGGTGAAGTTGCTCGCTGGTGAATAGAGCCACCTCAGTACGCACTGCTGGTGAAGTTGCTCGCTGCTGAACAGAGCAACCTCAGTATCCGCTGCTGGTGAAGTTGCTCCCTGCTGAAGAGGGCCACCTCAGTACGCGCTGCTGGTGAAGTTGCTCGCTGCTGAACAGAGCCACATCAGTACGCACTGCTGGTGAAGTTGCTTGCTGCTGAAGAGAGCCACCTCAATACGCGCTGCTATTGAAGTTGCTCGCTGCAGAACGGAGCCACCTCAGTACGCGCTGCTGGTGAATTTGCTCGCAGCTGAACAGAGCCACATCAGTACGAGCTGCTGGTGAAGTTGCTCGCTGCTGAATAGAGTCACCTCAGTACGCGTTGCTGGTGAAGTTGCTCTGTGCTGAACAGTGCCACCTCAGTACGCGATGCTGGTGAATTTGCTCGCTGCTGAACAGAGCCTCCTTATTACGCTCTGCTGGTGAATTTGCTCGCTGCTGAACAGAGCCCCCTTAGTACGCGCTGCTGGTGAAGTTGCTCGCTGGTGAACAGAGCCACCTCAGTACGCGTTGCTGGTGAATTTGCTTGCTGCTGAACAGAGCCACCTAAGTACGCGCTGCTGCTGAAGTTGCTTGCTGCTGAACAGAGCCACCTCAGTATGCGCTGTTGGTGAAGTTGCTCGCTGCTGAACAGAGCCACCTCAGTACGCGCTGCTGGTGAAGTTGCTCGCTGCTGAACAGAGCCTCCTTATTACGCGCTGCTGGTGAATTTGCTCGCTGCTGAATAGAGCCACCTCAGAACGCGGTGCTGGTGAAGTTGCTCGCTGGTGAACAGAGCCACCTCAGTACGCATTGCTGGTGAATTTGCTCGCTGCTGAACAGAGCCAGCTAAGTACGCGCTGCTGGTGAAGTTGCTCGCTGCTGAACAGTGCCACCTCAGTACGCGCTGCTGGTGAAGTTGCTCGCTGCTGAATAGAGCCACCTCAGTACGCACTGCTGGTGATGTTGCTCGCTGCTGAACAGAGCCACCTCAGTATCCGCTGCTGGTGAAGTTGCTCACTGCTGAACAGGGCCACCTCAGTACGCGCTGCTGGTGAAGTTGCTCGCTGCTGAACAGGCCACATCAGTACGCACTGCTGGTGAAGTTGCTCGCTGCTGAACAGAGCCACCTCAATACGCGCTGCTGTTGAAGTTGCTCGCTGCAAAACGGAGCCACCTCAGTACGCGCTGCTGGTGAATTTGCTCACTGCTGAACAGAGCCACATCAGTGCGAGCTGCTGGTGAAGTTGCTCGCTGCTGAATAGAGTCACCTCAGTATGCGTTGCTGGTGAAGTTGCTCGCTGCTGAACAGAGCCACCTCATTACATACTGCTGGTGAAGTTGCTCGCTGCTAAACAGAGCCACCTCAGTACGCGCTGCTGGTGATGTTGCTCGCTGCTGAACAGAGCTACCTCAGTAAGCGCTGCTGGTGAAGTTGCTCGCTGCTAAACAGAGCCACCTCAGTACGCACTGCTGCTGAAGCTGCTCACTGCTGAACAGAGCCACCTCAGTACACACTGCTGGTGAAGTTGCTCGCTTCTGAACAGAGCCATCTCAGTACGCACTTCTGGTGAAAATGCTCGCTGCTGAACTGAGCCACCTCAGTACGCGCTGCTGGTGAAGTTGCTAGCTGCTCAACAGAGCCACCTCTGTACACGCTGCTGGTGAAGTTGCTCGCTGCAGAAGAGAGCCATCTCAGTACGCGCTGCTGGTGAAGTTGCTCGCTGCTGAACAGAGCCACATCAGTACGCGCTGCTGGTGAAGTTGCTAGCTGCTCAACAGAGCCACCACAGTACGCGCTGCTGCTGAAGTTGCTCCCTGCTGAACAGAGCCACCTCACTACGCGCTGCTGGTGAAGATGCTCACTGCTGAACAGAGCCATCTCAGTACGCACTGCTGGTGAAAATACAGCTGCTGAACCGAGCCACCTCAGTACGCGCTGCTGGTGAAGTTGCTCACTGCTGAACAGAGCCACCTCAGTACGCGCTGCTGGTGAAGTTGCTCGCTGCTGAACAGAGCCACCTCAGTACGTACTGCTGGTGAAGTTGCTGGCTGCTCAACAGAGCCACCTCAGTACGCGCTGCTGGTGAAGTTGCTCGCTGCAGAAGAGAGCCACCTCAGTACGCGCTGCTGGTGAAGTTGCTCGCTGCTGAACAGAGCCACATTAGTACGCGCTGCAGGTGAAGTTGCTCGCTGCTCAACAGAGCCACCACAGTACGCGCTGCTGCTGAAGTTGCTCACTGCTGAACAGAGCCACCTCAGTATGCGCTGTTGGTGAAGTTGCTCGCTGCTGAACAGAGCCACCTCAGTACGCGCTGCTGGTGAAGTTGCTCGCTGCTGAACAGAGCCATCTCAGTACGCACTGCTGGTGAAGTACCTCGCTACTGAACAGAGCCACCTCAGTACGCGCTGCTGGTGAATTTGCTCGCTGCTGAACAGTGCCTCCTTATTACGCGCTGCTGGTGAAGTTGCTCGCTGCTGAACAGAGCCACCTCAGTACGCGCTGCTGGTGAAGTTGCTCTCTGGTGAACAGAGCCACCTCAGTACGCATTCCTGGTGAAGTTGCTCGCTGCTGAACAGAGCCACCTCAGTACGCACTGCTGGTGAAGTTGCTCGCTGCTGAACAGAGCCACCTCAGTACGCACTGCTGGTGAAGTTGCTCGCTGCTGAACAGAGCCACCTCTGTACGCGCTGCTGGTGAAGTTGCTCGCTGTTGAAGAGAGCCACCTCAGTACACGCTGCTGGTGAAGTTGCTCGCCGGTGAACAGAGCCACCTCAGTACGGACTGCTGGTGAAGTTGCTGGCTGCTCAACAGAGCCACCTCAGTACGCGCTGCTGGTGAAGTTGCTCGCTGCAGAAGAGAGCCACCTCAGTACGCGCTGCTGGTGAAGTTGCTCGCTGCTGAACAGAGCCACATTAGTACGCGCTGCAGGTGAAGTTGCTCGCTGCTCAACAGAGCCACCACAGTACGCGCTGCTGCTGAAGTTGCTCGCTGCTGAACAGAGCCACCTCAGTATGCGCTGTTGGTGAAGTTGCTCGCTGCTGAACAGAGCCACCTCAGTACGCGCTGCTGGTGAAGTTGCTCGCTGCTGAACAGAGCCATCTCAGCACGCACTGCTGGTGAAGTACCTCGCTACTGAACAGAGCCACCTCAGTACGCGCTGCTGGTGAATTTGCTCGCTGCTGAACAGTGCCTCCTTATTACGCGCTGCTGGTGAAGTTGCTCGCTGCTGAACAGAGCCACCTCAGTACGCGCTGCTGGTGAAGTTGCTCTCTGGTGAACAGAGCCACCTCAGTACGCGTTCCTGGTGAAGTTGCTCGCTGCTGAACAGAGCCACCTCAGTACGCACTGCTGGTGAAGTTGCTCGCTGCTGAACAGAGCCACCTCAGTACGCACTGCTGGTGAAGTTGCTCGCTGCTGAACAGAGCCACCTCAGTACGCGCTGCTGGTGAAGTTGCTCGCTGTTGAAGAGAGCCACCTCAGTACACGCTGCTGGTGAAGTTGCTCGCCGGTGAACAGAGCCACCTCAGTACACGATGCTGGTGATGTTGCTCGCTGCAGAACAGAGCCACCTCAGTACGCGCTGCTGGTGAAGTTGCTCGCTGCAGAACGGAGCCACCTCAGTACGCGCTGCTGGTGAATTTGCTCGCTGCTGAAAAGAGCCACATCAGTACGAGCTGCTGGTGAACTTGCTCGCTGCTGAATAGAGTCACCTCAGTACGCGCTGCTGGTGAAGTTGCTCGCTGCTGAACAGAGCCACCTCAGTACGTACTGCTGGTGAAGTTGCTCGCTGCTAAACAGAGCCACCTCAGTACACACTGCTGGTGAAGTTGCTCGCTTCTGAACAGAGCCACCTCCGTACGCGCTGCTGGTGAAGATGCTCACTGCTGAAAAGAGCCACCTCAGTACGTGCTGCTGGTGAAGTTGCTCGCTGCAGAAGAGTGCCACCTCAGTACGCGCTGCTGGTGAAGTTGCTCGCTGCTGAACAGAGCCACATCAGTACGCGCTGCTGTTGAAGTTGCTCGCTATTCAACAGAGCCACCATAGTACGCACTGCTGCTGAAGTTGCTCGCTGCTGAACAGAGCCACTTCAGTACGCGCTGCTGGTGAAGATGCTCACTGATGAACAGAGCCACCTCAATATGCGCTGCTGTTGAAGTTTTTCGCTGCTGAACAGATCCACCTCAGTACGCGCTGCTGGTGAAGCTGCTCGCTGCTGAACAGAGCCACCTCAGTATGCGCTGCTGGTGAAGTTGCTCACTGCTGAACAGAGCCACCTCCGTACGCGCTGCTGGTGAAGATGCTCACTGCTGAAAAGAGCCACCTCAGTACGCGCTGCTGGTGAAGTTGCTCGCTGCAGAAGAGTGCCACCTCAGTACGCGCTGCTGGTGAAGTTGCTCGCTGCTGAACAGAGCCACATCAGTACGCGCTGCTGGTCAAGTTGCTCGCTATTCAACAGAGCCACCACAGTACGCAATGCTGCTGAAGTTGCTCGCTGCTGAACAGAGCCACTTCAGTACGCGCTGCTGGTGAAGATGCTCACTGATGAACAGAGCCACCTCAATATGCGCTGCTGTTGAAGTTTTTCGCTGCTGAACAGATCCACCTCAGTACGCGCTGCTGTTGAAGCTGCTCGCTGCTGAACAGAGCCACCTCAGTATGCGCTGCTGGTGAAGTTGCTCACTGCTGAACAGAGCCACCTCCGTACGCGCTGCTGGTGAAGATGCTCACTGCTGAAAAGAACCACCTCAGTACGCGCTGCTGGTGAAGTTGCTCGCTACTGAACAGAGCCACCTCAGTACACGCAGCTGGTGAAGTTGCTCACTGCTGAACAGAGCCACCTCAATACGCGCTGCTGGTGAAGTTGCTCGCAGCTGAACAGAGCCACCTCAGTACGCGCTTCTGGTGAAGCTGCTCGCTGCTGAACAGAGCCACCTCAGTACGCGCTGCTGGTGAAGTTGCTCACTGCTGAACAGAGCCACCTCAGTACGCGCTGCTGCTGAAGTTGCTCACTGCTGAACAGAGCCGCCTCAATACACGCTGCTGGTGAAGTTGCTCACTGCTGAACAGAGCCACCTCAGTACGCGCTGCTGGTGAAGTTGCTCACTGCTGAACAGAGCCACCTCAGTATGCGCTGCAGGTGAAGTTGCTCACTGCTGAACAGAGCCACCTCAATACGCCCTGCTGGTGAAATTGTTCGCTGCTGAACCGAGCCACCTCAGTACGCGCTGCTGGTGAAGTTGCTCGCTGCAGAACAGAGCCACCTCAGTATGCGCTGCTGGTGAATATGCTCCCTGCTGAATAGAGCCACCTCAGTACGCGCTGCTGGTGAAGTTGCTCGCTGCTGATTAGAGCCACCTCAGTACGCGCTGCTGGTGAAGTTGCTTGCTGCTGAACAGAGCCACCTCAGTACCCGCTCCTGGTGACGTTGCTCGCTGATGAACAGAGCCACCTCAGTACGCACTGGTGGTGATGTTGCTCGCTGCTGAACCTAGCCACCTCAGTACGCGCTGCTGGGGAAGTTGCTCGCTGCTGAACAGAGCCACCTCAGTACGCGCTGCTGGTGAAGTTGCTCGCTGCTGAAGAGAGCCACCTCAGTACGCACTGCTGGTGAAGTTGCTCGCTGCTGAACAGAGCCACCTCAGTACGCGCTGCTGGTGAAGTTGCTCGCTGCTGAACAGAGCCACCTCAGTACGCGCTGCTGGTGAAGTTGCTCGCTGCTGAACAGAGCCACCTCAGTACGCACTGCTGGTGAAGTTGCTCGCTGCTGAACAGAGCCACCTCAGTACGCGCTGCTGGTGAAGTTGCTCGCTGCTGAACAGAGCCACCTCAGTACGCGCTGCTGGTGAAGTTGCTCGCTGCTGAACAGAGCCACCTCAGTACGCGCTGCTGTTGAAGTTGCTCACTGCTGAACAGAGCCACCTCAGTACGCACTGCTGGTGAAGTTGCTCGCTGCTGAACAGAGCCACCTCAGTACGCACTGCTGGTGAAGTTGCTCGCTGCTGAACAGAGCTACCTCAGTACGCGCAGCTGGTGAAGTTGCTCGCTGCTGAACAGGGCCACCTCAGTATGCGCTGCTGGTGAATTTGCTCGCTGCTGAACAGAGCTACCTCAGTACGCGCTGCTGATGAAGTTGCTCACTGCTGAACAGAGCCACCTCAGTACGCACTGCTGGTGAAGTTGCTCGCTGCTGAAAAGAGCCACCTCACTACGGGCTGCTTGTGAAGATGCTCACTGAAGAACAGAGCCACCTCAATACGCACTGCTTGTGAGACTGTTCGCTGCTGAACAGATCCACCTCAGTACGCGCTGCTGGTGAAGTTCCACGCTGCTGAACAGAGCCATCTCAGTATGCACTGCTGGTGAAAATGCAGCTGCTGAACCGAGCCACCTCAGTACGTGCTGCTGGTGAAGTTGCTCACTGCTGAACAGAGCCACCTCAGTACGCGCTGCTGGTGAAGTTGCTCGCTGCAGAAGAGAGCCACCTCAGTACACGCTGCTGGTGAAGTTGCTCGCTGCTGAACAGAGCCACATCAGTACGCGCTGCTGGTGAAGTTGCTCGCTGCTGAACAGAGCCACCTCAGTATGCACTGATGGTGAAGTTGCTCGCTGCTGAACAGAGCCACCTCAGTATCCGCTGCTGGTAAATTTGCTCGCTGCTTAACAGGGCCACCTCAGTACGCGCTGCTGGTGAATTTGCACGCTGCTGAACAGAGCCACCTCAGTACGCGCTGCTGGTGAAGTTGCTCGCTGCAGAACAGAGCTACCTCAGTATGCGCTGCTGGTGAAGATGCTCCCTGCTGAATAGAGCCACCTCAGTTCGCGCTGCTGGTGAAGTTGCTCACTGCTGATTAGAGCCACCTCAGTACGCGCTGCTGGTGAAGTTGCTTGCTGCTGAACAGATCCACCTCAGTACCCGCTGCTGGTGACGTTGCTCGCTGATGAACAGAGCCACCTCAGTACGCACTGGTGGTGATGTTGCTCGCTGCTGAAACTAGCCACCTCAGTACGCGCTGCTGGGGAAGTTGCTCGCTGCTGAACGGAGCCACCTCAGTATGCGCTGCTGGTGAAGTTGCGCGCTGCTGAAGAGAGCCACCTCAGTACGCGCTGCTGGTGAAGTTGCTTGCCGGTGAACAGAGCCACCTCAGTACACGCTGCTGGTGATGTTGCTCGCAGCAGAACAGAGCCACCTCAGTACGCGCTGCTGGTGAAGTTGCTCGCTGCTGAACAGAGCCACCTCAGTACGCACTGCTGGTGAAGTTGCTCGCTGCTGAACAGAGCCACCTCAGTACGCGCTGCTGGTGAAGTTGCTCGCTGCTGAACAGAGCCACCTCAGTACGCGCTGCTGGTGAAGTTGCTCGCTGCTGAACAGAGCCACCTCAGTACGCGCTGCTGTTGAAGTTGCTCACTGCTGAACAGAGCCACCTCAGTACGCACTGCTGGTGAAGTTGCTCGCTGCTGAACAGAGCCACCTCAGTACGCACTGCTGGTGAAGTTGCTTGCTGCTGAACAGAGCTACCTCAGTACGCGCTGCTGGTGAAGTTGCTCGCTGCTGAACAGGGCCACCTCAGTATGCGCTGCTGGTGAATTTGCTCGCTGCTGAACAGAGCCACCTCCGTACGCACTGCTGGTGAAGTTGCTCGCTGCTGAACAGAGCCACCTCAGTACGCACTGCTGGTGTAGATGCTCGCTGAACAACAGAGCCACCTCAGTACGCGCTGCTGGTGAAGATGCTCGCTGCAGAAGAGAGCCACCTCAGTACGCGCTGATGGTGAAGTTGCTCGCTGCTGAACAGAGCCACATCAGTACGCGCTGCTGGTTAAGTTGCTAGCTGCTCAACAGAGCCACCACAGTACTCGCTGCTGCTGATGTGGCTCGCTGCTGAACAGAGCCACCTCAGTATGCTCTGTTGGTGAAGTTGCTCGCTGCTGAACAGAGCCACGTCAGTACGCGCTGCTGGTGAAGTTGCTCGCTGCTGAACAGAGCCACCTCAGTACGCACTGCTGGTGAAGTTGCTTGCTGCTGAACAGAGCTACCTCAGTACGCGCTGCTGGTGAAGTTGCTCGCTGCTGAACAGGGCCACCTCAGTATGCGCTGCTGGTGAATTTGCTCGCTGCTGAACAGAGCCACCTCCGTACGCGCTGCTGGTGAATTTGCTCGCTGCTGAACAGAGCCTCCTTATTATGCGCTGTTGGTGAAGTTGCTCGCTGCTGAACAGAGCCACCTCAGTTCGCGCTGCTGGTGAAGTTGCTCACTGGTGAACAGAGCCACCTCAGTACGCGTTGCTGGTGAATTTGCACGCTGCTGAACAGATCCACCTAAGTACGCGCTGCTGTTAAAGTTGCTCGCTGCTGAACAGAGCCACCTCAGTACGCGCTGCTGGTGAAGATGCTCGCTGCAGAAGAGAGCCACCTCAGTACGCGCTGATGGTGAAGTTGCTCGCTGCTGAACAGAGCCACATCAGTACGCGCTGCTGGTTAAGTTGCTAGCTGCTCAACAGAGCCACCACAGTACTCGCTGCTGCTGATGTGGCTCGCTGCTGAACAGAGCCACCTCAGTATGCTCTGTTGGTGAAGTTGCTCGCTGCTGAACAGAGCCACGTCAGTACGCGCTGCTGGTGAAGTTGCTCGCTGCTGAACAGAGACACCTCAGTACGCACTGCTGGTGAAATTCCTCGCTACTGAACAGAGCCACCTCAGTACGCGCTGCTGGTGAATTTGCTCGCTGCTGAACAGAGCCTCCTTATTATGCGCTGTTGGTGAAGTTGCTCGCTGCTGAACAGAGCCACCTCAGTTCGCGCTGCTGGTGAAGTTGCTCGCTGCTGAACAGAGCCACATCAGTACGCGCTGCTGGTGAAGTTGCTCGCTGCTGAACAGAGCCACCTCAGTATGCACTGCTGGTGAAGTTGCTCGCTGCTGAACAGAGCCACCTCAGTATCCGCTGCTGGTAAATTTGCTCGCTGCTTAACAGGGCCACCTCAGTACGCGCTGCTGGTGAATTTGCTCGCTGCTGAACAGAGCCACCTCAGTACGCGCTGCTGGTGAAGTTGCTCGCTGCAGAACAGAGCTACCTCAGTATGCGCTGCTGGTGAAGATGCTCCCTGCTGAATAGAGCCACCTCAGTTCGCGCTGCTGGTGAAGTTGCTCACTGCTGATTAGAGCCACCTCAGTACGCGCTGCTGGTGAAGTTGCTTGCTGCTGAACAGATCCACCTCAGTACCCGCTGCTGGTGACGTTGCTCGCTGATGAACAGAGCCACCTCAGTACGCACTGGTGGTGATGTTGCTCGCTGCTGAAACTAGCCACCTCAGTACGCGCTGCTGGGGAAGTTGCTCGCTGCTGAACGGAGCCACCTCAGTATGCGCTGCTGGTGAAGTTGCGCGCTGCTGAAGAGAGCCACCTCAGTACGCGCTGCTGGTGAAGTTGCTTGCCGGTGAACAGAGCCACCTCAGTACACGCTGCTGGTGATGTTGCTCGCAGCAGAACAGAGCCACCTCAGTACGCGCTGCTGGTGAAGTTGCTCGCTGCTGAACAGAGCCACCTCAGTACGCACTGCTGGTGAAGTTGCTCGCTGCTGAACAGAGCCACCTCAGTACGCGCTGCTGGTGAAGTTACTCGCTGCTGAACAGAGCCACCTCAGTACGCGCTGCTGGTGAATTTGCTCGCTGCTGAACAGAGCCACCTCAGTACGCGCTGCTGTTGAAGTTGCTCACTGCTGAACAGAGCCACCTCAGTACGCACTGCTGGTGAAGTTGCTCGCTGCTGAACAGAGCCACCTCAGTACGCACTGCTGGTGAAGTTGCTTGCTGCTGAACAGAGCTACCTCAGTACGCGCTGCTGGTGAAGTTGCTCGCTGCTGAACAGGGCCACCTCAGTATGCGCTGCTGGTGAATTTGCTCGCTGCTGAACAGAGCCACCTCCGTACGCACTGCTGGTGAAGTTGCTCGCTGCTGAACAGAGCCACCTCAGTACGCACTGCTGGTGTAGATGCTCGCTGAACAACAGAGCCACCTCAGTACGCGCTGCTGGTGAAGATGCTCGCTGCAGAAGAGAGCCACCTCAGTACGCGCTGATGGTGAAGTTGCTCGCTGCTGAACAGAGCCACATCAGTACGCGCTGCTGGTTAAGTTGCTAGCTGCTCAACAGAGCCACCACAGTACTCGCTGCTGCTGATGTGGCTCGCTGCTGAACAGAGCCACCTCAGTATGCTCTGTTGGTGAAGTTGCTCGCTGCTGAACAGAGCTACCTCAGTACGCGCAGCTGGTGAAGTTGCTCGCTGCTGAACAGGGCCACCTCAGTATGCGCTGCTGGTGAAATTGCTCGCTGCTGAACAGAGCTACCTCAGTACGCGCTGCTGATGAAGTTGCTCACTGCTGAACAGAGCCACCTCAGTACGCACTGCTGGTGAAGTTGCTCGCTGCTGAAAAGAGCCACCTCACTACGGGCTGCTGGTGAAGATGCTCACTGATGAACAGAGCCACCTCAATACGCACTGCTTGTGAGACTGTTCGCTGCTGAACAGATCCACCTCAGTACGCGCTGCTGGTGAAGTTCCATGCTGCTGAACAGAGCCATCTCAGTATGCACTGCTGGTGAAAATGCAGCTGCTGAACCGAGCCACCTCAGTACGTGCTGCTGGTGAAGTTGCTCACTGCTGAACAGAGCCACCTCAGTACGCGCTGCTGGTGAAGTTGCTCGCTGCAGAAGAGAGCCACCTCAGTACACGCTGCTGGTGAAGTTGCTCGCTGCTGAACAGAGCCACATCAGTACGCGCTGCTGGTGAAGTTGCTCGCTGCTGAACAGAGCCACCTCAGTATGCACTGCTGGTGAAGTTGCTCGCTGCTGAACAGAGCCACCTCAGTATCCGCTGCTGGTAAATTTGCTCGCTGCTTAACAGGGCCACCTCAGTACGCGCTGCTGGTGAAGTTGCTCGCTGCTGAACAGAGCCACCTCAGTACGCGCTGCTGGTGAAGTTGCTCGCTGCAGAACAGAGCTACCTCAGTATGCGCTGCTGGTGAAGATGCTCCCTGCTGAATAGAGCCACCTCAGTTCGCGCTGCTGGTGAAGTTGCTCACTGCTGATTAGAGCCACCTCAGTACGCGCTGCTGGTGAAGTTCCTTGCTGCTGAACAGATCCACCTCAGTACCCGCTGCTGGTGACGTTGCTCGCTGATGTACAGAGCCACCTCAGTACGCACTGGTGGTGATGTTGCTCGCTGCTGAAACTAGCCACCTCAGTACGCGCTGCTGGGGAAGTTGCTCGCTGCTGAACAGAGCCACCTCAGTATGCGCTGCTGGTGAAGTTGCTCGCTGCTGAAGAGAGCCACCTCAGTACGCGCTGCTGGTGAAGTTGCTTGCCGGTGAACAGAGCCACCTCAGTACACGCTGCTGGTGATGTTGCTCGCAGCAGAACAGAGCCACCTCAGTACGCGCTGCTGGTGAAGTTGCTCGTTGCTGAACAGAGCCACCTCAGTACGCACTGCTGGTGAAGTTGCTCGCTGCTGAACAGAGCCACCTCAGTACGCGCTGCTGTTGAAGTTGCTCGCTGCTGAACAGAGCCACCTCAGTACGCGCTGCTGGTGAAGTTGCTCGCTGCTGAACAGAGCCACCTCAGTACGCGCTGCTGTTGAAGTTGCTCACTGCTGAACAGAGCCACCTCAGTACGCACTGCTGGTGAAGTTGCTCGCTGCTGAACAGAGCCACCTCAGTACGCACTGCTGGTGAAGTTGCTTGCTGCTGAACAGAGCTACCTCAGTACGCGCTGCTGGTGAAGTTGCTTGCTGCTGAACAGGGCCACCTCAGTATGCGCTGCTGGTGAATTTGCTCGCTGCTGAACAGAGCCACCTCCGTACGCACTGCTGGTGAAGTTGCTCGCTGCTGAACAGAGCCACCTCAATACGCGCTGCTGGTGAAGTTGCTCGCTGCAGAACAGAGTCACCTCAGTAGTTGCTTCTGGTGAAGTTGCGCGCTGCTGAACAGAGCCACATCAGTACGAGCTGCTGGTGAAGTTCCTCACTGCTGAATAGCCACCTCAGTACGCGCTGCTGATGAAGTTGCTCACTGCTGAACAGAGCCACCTCAGTACGCACTGCTGGTGAAATTGCTCGCTGCTAAGCAGAGCCACCTCAGTACACGCTGCTGCTGAAATTGCTCGCTGCTTAACAGAGCCACCTCGGTACACACTGCTGGTGAAGTTGCTCGCTGCTGAACAGAGCCATCTCAGTACGCACTGCTGGTGAAAATGCAGCTGCTGAACAGAGCCACCTCAGTACGCGCCGCTGGTGAAGTTGCTCACTGCTGAACAGAGCCACCTCAGTACGCACTGCTGGTGTAGATGCTCGCTGAACAACAGAGCCACCTCAGTACGCGCTGCTGGTGAAGATGCTCGCTGCAGAAGAGAGCCACCTCAGTACGCGCTGCTGGTGAAGTTGCTCGCTGCTGAACAGAGCCACATCAGTACGCGCTGCTGGTTAAGTTGCTAGCTGCTCAACAGAGCCACCACAGTACTCGCTGCTGCTGATGTTGCTCGCTGCTGAACAGAGCCACCTCAGTATGCTCTGTTGGTGAAGTTGCTCGCTGCTGAACAGAGCCACCTCAGTACGCGCTGCTGGTGAAGTTGCTCGCTGCTCAACAGAGACACCTCAGTACGCACTGCTGGTGAAATTCCTCGCTACTGAACAGAGCCACCTCAGTACGCGCTGCTGGTGAATTTGCTCGCTGCTGAACAGAGCCTCCTTATTACGCGCTGTTGGTGAAGTTGCTCGCTGCTGAACAGAGCCACCTCAGTTCGCGCTGCTGGTGAAGTTGCTCACTGGTGAACAGAGCCACCTCAGTACGCGTTGCTGGTGAATTTGCACGCTGCTGAACAGAGCCACCTAAGTACGCGCTGCTGTTAAAGTTGCTCGCTGCTGAACAGAGCCACCTCAGTACGCGCTGCTGGTGAAGTTGCTCGCTGCTGAACAGAGCCACCTCAGTACGCACTGCTGGTGAAGTTGCTCGCTGCTGAACAGGGCCACCTCGGTACGCGCTGCTGGTGAAGTTGCTCGCTTCTGAACAGAGCCACCTCAGTACCCACTGCAGGTGAAGTTGCTCGCTGCTGAACAGAGCCACCTCAATACGCGCTGCTGGTGAAATTGCTCGCTGCAGAACGGAGCCACCTCAGTACGCGCTGCTGGTGAATTTGCTCGCTGCTGAACAGAGCCACATCAGTACGAGCTGCTGGTGAATTTGCTCCCTGCTGAATAGAGTCACCTCAGTACGCGCTGCTGGTGAAGTTGCTCGCTGCTGAACAGAGCCACCTCAGTACGTACTGCTGGTGAATTTGCTCCCTGCTAAACAGAGCCACCTCAGTACGCGCTGCTGGTGAAGATGCTAGCTGCTCAACAGAGCCACCTCAGTACGCGCTGTTGGTGAAGTTGCTCGCTGCAGAAGAGAGCCACCTCAGTACGTGCTGCTGGTGAAGTTGCTCGTTGCTAAACAGAGCCACATCAGTACGCGCTGCTGGTGAAGTTGCTCGCTGCTCAACAGCGCCACCACAGTACGCGCTGCTGCTGAAGTTGCTCGCTGCTGAACAGAGCCACCTCACTACGGGCTGCTGGTGAAGATGCTCACTGATGAACAGAGCCACCTCAATACGCACTGCTTGTGAAACTGTTCGCTGCAGAACAGATCCACCTTAGTACGCGCTGCTGGTGAAGTTGCTCGCTGCTGAACAGAGCCACCGCAGTACGCCCTGCTGGTGAAGTTGCTCACTGCAGAACAGAACCACCTCCGTACGCGCTGCTGGTGAAGATGCTCACTGCTGAAAGGAGCCACCTCAGTACGCGCTGCTGGTGAAGTTGCACGCTGCTGAACAGAGCCATCTCAGTATGCACTGCTGGTGAAAATGCAGCTGCTGAACCGAGCCACCTCAGTACGCGCTGCTGGTGAAGTTGCTCACTGCTGAACAGAGCCACCTCAGTACGCGCTGCTGGTGAAGTTGCTCGCTGCTGAACAGAGCCACCTCAGTACGCACTGTTGGTGAAGTTGCTGGCTGCTCAACAGAGCCACCTCAGTACGCGCTGCTGGTGAAGTTGCTCGCTGCAGAAGAGAGCCACCTCAGTACGCGCTGCTGGTGAAGTTGCTCGCTGCTGAACAGAGCCACATCAGTATGCGCTGCTGGTGAAGTTGCTCGCTGCTGAACAGAGCCACCTCAGTATGCACTGCTGGTGAAGTTGCTCGCTGCTGAACAGAGCCACCTCAGTATCCGCTGCTGGTAAATTTGCTCGCTGCTGAACAGGGCCACCTCAGTACGCGCTGCTGGTGAAGTTGCTCGCTGCTGAACAGAGCCACCTCAGTACGCGCTGCTGGTGAAGTTGCTCGCTGCTGAACAGAGCCACCTCAGTACGCACTGTTGGTGAAGTTGCTCGCGGCTGAACAGAGCCACCTCAGTATGCACTGTTGGTGAAGTTGCTCGCTGCTGAACAGAGCCAACTCAGTACGCGCTGCTGGTGAAGTTGCTCGCTGCTGAACAGAGCCACCTCAGTACGTGCTGCTGGTGAAGTTGCTCGCTGCTGAACAGAGCCACCTCAGTATGCACTGCTGGTGAAGTTGCTCGCTGCTGAACAGAGCCACCTCAGTATCCGCTGCTGGTAAATTTGCTCGCTGCTGAACAGGGCCAACCCAGTACGCGTTGCTGGTGAAGTTGCTCGCTGCTGAACAGAGCCACCTCAGTACGCACTGCTGGTGAAGTTGCTCGCTGCTGAACAGAGCCACCTAGGTACGCACTGCTGGTGAAGTTGCTCGCTGCTGAACAGAGCCACCTCAGTACGCGCTGCTGGTGTAGTTGCTCGCTGCAAACGGAGCCACCTCACTACGCGCTGCTGGTGAATTTGCTCGCTGATGAACAGAGCCACATCAGTACGAGCTGCTGGTGAAGTTGCTCGCTGCTGAATAGAGTCACTTCAGTACGCGCTGCTGGTGAAGTTGCTCGCTGCTGAACAGAGCCACCTCAGTACGTACTGCTGGTGTAGTTGCTCGTTCCTAAACAGAGCCACCTCAGTACGCGCTGCTGGTGAAGTTGCTTGCTACTGAACAGAGCTACCTCAGTAAGCGCTGCTGGTGAAGTTGCTCGCTGCTAAACAGAGCCACCTCAGTACGCGCTGCTGCTGAAGTTGCTCACTGCTGAACAGAGCCACCTCAGTACACACTGCTGGTGAAGTTGCTCGCTTCTGAGCAGAGCCATCTCAGTACACACTTCTGGTGAAAATAGTCGCTGCTGAACAGAGCAACCTCAGTACGCGCTGCTGGTGAAGTTGCCCACTGCTGAACAGAGCCACCTCAGTACGCACTGCTGGTGAAGTTGCTCGCTGCTCAACAGAGCCACCTCAGTACGCGCTGCTGGTGAAGTTGCTCGCTGCTCAACAGAGCAACCTCTGTACGCGCTGCTGGAGAAGTTGCTCGCTGCAGAAGAGTGCCACCTCAGTACGCGCTGCTGGTGAAGTTGCTCGCTGCTGAACAGAGCCACATCAGTACGCGCTGCTGGTGAAGTTGCTCGCTGCTGAACAGAACCACCTCAGTACGCGCTGCTGGTGAAGTTGCTCGCTGCTGAACAGAGCCACCTCAGTATGCGCTGTTGGTGAAGTTGCTCGCTTCTGAACAGAGCCACCTCAATACGCGCTGCTGGTGAATTTGCTCGCTGCTGAACTGTGCCTCCTTATTACGCGCTGCTGGTGAAGTTGCTCGCTGCTGATCAGAGCCACCTCAGTACGTGCTGCTGGTGAAGTTGCTCGCTGGTGAACAGAGCCACCTCAGTACGCGTTGCTGGTGAATTTGCTCGCTGCTCAACAGCGCCACCACAGTACGCGCTGCTGCTGAAGTTGCTCGCTGCTGAACAGAGCCACCTCACTACGGGCTGCTGGTGAAGATGCTCACTGATGAACAGAGCCACCTCAATACGCACTGCTTGTGAAACTGTTCGCTGCAGAACAGATCCACCTTAGTACGCGCTGCTGGTGAAGTTGCTCGGTGCTGAACAGAGCCACCGCAGTACGCCCTGCTGGTGAAGTTGCTCACTGCTGAACAGAACCACCTCCGTACGCGCTGCTGGTGAAGATGCTCACTGCTGAAAGGAGCCACCTCAGTACGCGCTGCTGGTGAAGTTGCACGCTGCTGAACAGAGCCATCTCAGTATGCACTGCTGGTGAAAATGCAGCTGCTGAACCGAGCCACCTCAGTACGCGCTGCTGGTGAAGTTGCTCACTGCTGAACAGAGCCACCTCAGTACGCGCTGCTGGTGAAGTTGCTCGCTGCTGAACAGAGCCACCTCAGTACGCACTGTTGGTGAAGTTGCTGGCTGCTCAACAGAGCCACCTCAGTACGCGCTGCTGGTGAAGTTGCTCGCTGCAGAAGAGAGCCACCTCAGTACGCGCTGCTGGTGAAGTTGCTCGCTGCTGAACAGAGCCACATCAGTATGCGCTGCTGGTGAAGTTGCTCGCTGCTGAACAGAGCCACCTCAGTATGCACTGCTGGTGAAGTTGCTCGCTGCTGAACAGAGCCACCTCAGTATCCGCTGCTGGTAAATTTGCTCGCTGCTGAACAGGGCCACCTCAGTACGCGCTGCTGGTGAAGTTGCTCGCTGCTGAACAGAGCCACCTCAGTACGCGCTGCTGGTGAAGTTGCTCGCTGCTGAACAGAGCCACCTCAGTACGCACTGTTGGTGAAGTTGCTCGCGGCTGAACAGAGCCACCTCAGTATGCGCTGTTGGTGAAGTTGCTCGCTGCTGAACAGAGCCAACTCAGTACGCGCTGCTGGTGAAGTTGCTCGCTGCTGAACAGAGCCACCTCAGTACGCGCTGCTGGTGAAGTTGCTCGCTGCTGAACAGAGCCACCTCAGTATGCACTGCTGGTGAAGTTGCTCGCTGCTGAACAGAGCCACCTCAGTACGCGCTGCTGGTGTAGTTGCTTGCTGCAGAACGGAGCCACCTCACTACGCGCTGCTGGTGAATTTGCTCGCTGATGAACAGAGCCACATCAGTACGAGCTGCTGGTGAAGTTGCTCGCTTCTGAACAGAGCCATCTCAGTACACACTTCTGGTGAAAATAGTCGCTGCTGAACAGAGCAACCTCAGTACGCCCTGCTGGTGAAGTTGCCCACTGCTGAACAGAGCCACCTCAGTACGCACTGCTGGTGAAGTTGCTCGCTGCTCAACAGAGCCACCTCAGTACGCGCTGCTGGTGAAGTTGCTCGCTGCTCAACAGAGCAACCTCTGTACGCGCTGCTGGAGAAGTTGCTCGCTGCAGAAGAGTGCCACCTCAGTACGCGCTGCTGGTGAAGTTGCTCGCTGCTGAACAGAGCCACATCAGTACGCGCTGCTGGTGAAGTTGCTCGCTGCTGAACAGAACCACCTCAGTACGCGCTGCTGGTGAAGTTCCTCGCTGCTGAACAGAGCCACCTCAGTATGCGCTGTTGGTGAAGTTGCTCGCTTCTGAACAGAGCCACCTCAATACGCGCTGCTGGTGAATTTGCTCGCTGCTGAACTGTGCCTCCTTATTACGCGCTGCTGGTGAAGTTGCTCGCTGCTGATCAGAGCCACCTCAGTACGTGCTGCTGGTGAAGTTGCTCGCTGGTGAACAGAGCCACCTCAGTACGCGTTGCTGGTGAATTTGCTCGCTGCTGAACAGAGCCACCTAAGTACGCGCTGCTGGTGAAGTTGCTCGCTGCTAAACAGAGCCACCTCAGTACGCGCTGCTGGTGAGGTTACTCGCTGCTGAACAGAGCCACCTCAGTATGCACTGCTGGTGAAGTTGCTCGCTGCTGAACAGAGCCACCTCAGTATCCGCTGCTGGTAAATTTGCTCGCTGCTGAACAGGGCCACCTCAGTACGCGTTGCTGGTGAAGTTGCTCGCTGCTGAACAGAGCCACCTCAGTACGCACTGCTGGTGAAGTTGCTCGCTGCTGAACAGAGCCACCTCAGTACTCACTGCTGGTGAAGTTGCTCGCTGCTGAACAGAGCCACCTCAGTACGCGCTGCTGGTGAAGTTGCTCGCTGTTGATGAGAGCCACCTCAGTACACGCTGCTGGTGAAGTTGCTCGCCAGTGAACAGAGCCACCTCAGTACACGATGCTGGTGATGTTGCTCGCTGCAGAACAGAGCCATCTCAGTACGCGCTGCTGGTGTAGTTGCTCGCTGCAGAACGGAGCCACCTCACTACGCGCTGCTGGTGAATTTGCTCGCTGCTGAACAGAGCCACATCAGTACGAGCTGCTGGTGAAGTTGCTCGCTGCTGAATAGAGTCACTTCAGTACGCGCTGCTGGTGAAGTTGCTCGCTGCTGAACAGAGCCACCTCAGTACGTACTGCTGGTGTAGTTGCTCGTTCCTAAACAGAGCCACCTCAGTACGCGCTGCTGGTGAAGTTGCTTGCTGCTGAACAGAGCTACCTCAGTAAGCGCTGCTGGTGAAGTTGCTCGCTGCTAAACAGAGCCACCGCAGTACGCGCTGCTGCTGAAGTTGCTCACTGCTGAACAGAGCCACCTCAGTACACACTGCTGGTGAAGTTGCTCGCTTCTGAACAGAGCCATCTCAGTACACACTTCTGGTGAAAATAGTCGCTGCTGAACAGAGCAACCTCAGTACGCGCTGCTGGTGAAGTTGCTCGCTGCTGAACAGAGCCACATCAGTACGCGCTGCTGGTGAAGTTGCTCGCTATTCAACAGAGCCACCACAGTACGCGCTGCTGCTGAATTCGCTCGCTGCTGAACAGAGCCACCTCAGTACGCGCTGCTGGTGAAGATGCTCACTGATGAACAGAGCCACCTCAATATGCGCTGCTGGTGAAGTAGTTCGCTGCTGAACAGATCCACTTCAGTACGCGCTGCTGGTGAAGTTGCTCGCTGCTGAACAGAGCCACCTCAGTATGCGCTGCTGTTGAAGTTGCTCACAGCTGAACAGAGCCACCTCCGTACGCGCTGCTTGTGAAGATGCTCACTGCTGAAAAGAGCCACCTCAGTACGCACTGCTGGTGACGTTGCTCGCTGCTGAACAGAGCCACCTCTGTACACGCAGCTGGTGAAGTTGCTCACTGCTGAAAAGAGCCACCTCAGTACGCGCTGCTGGTGAAGTTGCTCGCTGCTGAACAGAGTCACCTCAGTACCCGCTGCTGGTGACGTTGCTCACTGCTGAACAGAGCCACCTCAGTACGCACTGCTGGTGAAGTTGCTCACTGCTGAACAGAGCCACCTCAATACGCGCTGCTGGTGAAATTGTTCGCTGCTGAACAGAGCCACCTCAGTACGCGCTGCTGGTGAAGTTGCTCGCTGCAAAACAGAGCCACCTCAGTATGCGCTGCTGGTGAACATGCTCCCTGCTGAATAGAGCCACCTCAGTACGCGCTGCTGGTGAAGTTGCTCGCTGCTGATTAGAGCCACCTCAGTACGCGCTGCTGGTGAAGTTGCTCGCTGCTGAACAGAGCCACCTCAGTACCCGCTGCTGGTGACGTTGCTCGCTGCTGAACAGAGCCACCTCAGTACGCACTGGTAGTGATGTTGCTCGCTGCTGAACAGAGCCACATCAGTACGCGCTGCTGGTGAAGTTGCTCGCTGCTGATTAGAGCCACCTCAGTACGCGCTGCTGGTGAAGTTGCTCGCTGCTGAACAGAGCCACCTCAGTACCCGCTGCTGGTGACGTTGCTCGCTGCTGAACAGAGCCACCTCAGTACGCGCTGCTGGTGAATTTGCTCGCTGCTGAACAGTGCCTCCTTATTACGCGCTGCTGGTGAAGTTGCTCGCTGCTGAACAGAGCCACCACAGTACGCGCTGCTGGTGAAGTTGCTCGCTGCTGAACAGAGCCACCTCAGTACGCGCTGCTGTTGAAGTTGCTCACTGCTGAACAGAGCCACCTCAGTACGCACTGCTGGTGAAGTTGCTCGCTGCTGAACAGAGCCACCTCAGTACGCACTGCTGGTGATGTTCCTCGCTGCTGAACAGAGCTACCTCAGTACGCACTGCTGGTGAAGTTGCTCGCTGCTGAACAGGGCCACCTCAGTACGCACTGCTGGTGAAGTTGCTCGCTGCTAAACAGAGCCACCTCATTACGTGCTGCTGGTGAAGTTCCTCGCTGCTGAACAGAGCCACCTCAGTACGCGCTGCTGGTGAAGTTGCTCGCTGCTGAACAGAGCCACCTCAGTATCCGCTGCTGGTGAGTTGCTCGCTGCTGAACAGGGCCACCTCATTACGCGCTGCTGGTGAAGTTGCTCGCTGCTGAACAGAGCCACCTCAGTACCCACTGCTGGTGAAGTTGCTCGCTGCTGAACAGAGCCACCTCAATACGCGCTGCTGGTGAAATTGCTCGCTGCAGAACGGAGCCACCTCAGTACGCGCTGCTGGTGAATTTGCTCGCTGCTGAACAGAGCCACATCAGTACAAGCTGCTGGTGAAGTTGCTCGCTGCTGAATAGAGTCACCTCAATACGCGCTGCTGATTAAGTTGCTCGCTGCTGATCAGAGCCACCTCAGTACGTACTGTTGGTGAAGTTGCTCGCTGCTAAACAGAGCCACCTCAGTACACGCTGCTGGTGAAGTTGCTCGCTGCTGAACAGAGCTACCTCAGTAAGCGCTGCTGGTGAAGTTGCTCGCTGCTATACAGAGCCACCTCAGTACGTGCTGCTGCTGAAGTTGCTCACTGCTCAACAGAGCCACCTCAGTACACACTGCTGGTGAAGTTGCTCGCTGCTGAACAGACACCTCAGTACGCGCTGCTGGTGAATTTAGTCGCTGCTGAACAGAGCCACGTCAGTACGCACTGCTGGTGAATTTGCTCGCTGCTCAACAGAGCCAACTCAGTATGCACTGCTGGTGAAGTTGCTCGCTGCTCAACAGAGCCACCTCAGTACGCGCTGCTGGTGAAGTTTCTCGCTGCAGAAGAGAGTCACCTCTGTACGCGCTGCTGGTGAAGTTGCTCGCTGCTGAACAGAGCCACCTCAGTACGCATTGCTGGTGAAGTTCCTCGCTGCTGAACAGAGCCACCTCACTACGCGCTCCTGGTGAATTTGCTCGCTGCTGAACAGAGCCTCCTTATTACGCGCTGCTGGTGAATGTGCTTGCTGCTGAACAGAGCCACCTCAGTACGCGCTGCAGGTGAAGTTGCGCGTTGCTGAACAGAGGCATTTCAATACGCCCTGCTGCTGAAGTTGCTCGCTGCTGAACAGATCCACCTCAGTATGCACTGCTGGTGAAGTTGCTCGTTTCTGAAGAGAGCCACCTCAGTACAGGCTGCTGGTGAAGTTGCTCGCTGCTGAACAGAGCCACCTCAGTACGCGCTGCTGCTCAAGTTGCACACTGCTGAACAGAGCCACCTCAGTACACGCTGCTGGTGAAGTTGCTCACTGCTGAAGAGAGCCACCTCAGTACGCGCTGCTGGAGAAGTTGCTCACTGCTGAACAGAGCCACCTCAGTACGCGCTGCTGGTGAAGTTGCTCACTGCTGAACAGAGCCACCTCAATACGCGCTGCTGGTGAAAATGTTCGCTGCTGAACAGAGCCACCTCAGTACGCGCTGCTGGTGAAGTTGCTCGCTGCAGAACAGAGCCACCTCAATATGCGCTGCTGGTGAACATGCTCCCTGCTGAATAGAGCCACCTCAGTACGCGCTGCTGGTGAAGTTGCTCGCTGCTGAACAGAGCCACCTCAGTACGCACAGCTGGTGAAGTTGCTCACTGCTGATTAGAGCCACCTCGGTACGCGCTGCTGGTGAAGTTGCTCGCTGCTGAACAGAGCCACCTCAGTACCCGCTGCTGGTGACGTTGCTCGCTGCTGAACAGAGCCACCTCAGTACGCACTGGTGGTGATGTTGCTCGCTGCTGAACAGAGCCACCTCAGTATGCGCTGTTGGTGAAGTTGCTCGTTGCTGAACAGAGCCACCTCAGTATGCGCTGCTGGTGAAGTTGCTCGCTGCTGATTAGAGCCACCTCAGTACGCGCTGCTGGTGAAGTTGCTCGCTGCTGAACAGAGCCACCTCAGTACCCGCTGCTGGTGACGTTGCTCGCTGCTGAACAGAGCCACCTCAGTACGCGCTGCTGGTGAGTTTGCTCGCTGCTGAACAGTGCCTCCTTATTACGCGATGCTGGTGAAGTTGCTCGCTGCTGAACAGAGCCACCTCAGTACGCGCTGCTGGTGAAGTTGCCCGCTGCTGAACAGAGCCACCTCAGTACGCGCTGCTGTTGAAGTTGCTCACTGCTGAACAGAGCCACCTCAGTACGCACTGCTGGTGAAGTTGCTCGCTGCTGAACAGAGCCACCTCAGTACGCACTGCTGGTGATGTTGCTCGCTGCTGAACAGAGCCACCTCAGTACGCACTGCTGGTGAAGTTGCTCGCTGCTGAACAGGGCCACCTCAGTATGCGCTGCTGGTGAAGTTGCTCGCTGCTGAACAGAGCCACCTCAGTACGCACTGCTGGTGAAGTTGCTCGCTGCTGAACAGAGCCACCTCAATACGCGCTGCTGGTGAAGTTGCTCGCTGCAGAACAGAGCCACCTCAGTAGGTGCTTCTGGTGAAGTTGCTCGCTGCTGAACAGAGCCACATCAGTACGAGCTTCTGGTGAAGTTGCTCGCTGCTTAACAGAGCCACCTCGGTACACACTGCTGGTGAAGTTGCTCGCTGGTGAACAGAGCCATCTCAGTACGCACTGCTGGTGAAAATGCAGCTGCTGAACTGAGCCACCTCAGTACGCGCTGCTGGTGAAGTTGCTCACTGCTGAACAGAGCCACCTCAGTACGCGCTGCTGGTGAAGTTGCTCGCTGCTGAACAGAGCCACCTCCGTATGCACTGCTGGTGAAGTTGCTCGCTGAACAACAGAGCCACCTCAGTACGCGCTGCTGGTGAAGTTGTTCGCTGCAGAAGAAAGCCACCTCAGTACGCGCTGCTGGTGAAGTTGCTCGCTGCTGAACAGAGCCACCTGAGTACCCACTGCTGGTGAAGTTGCTCGATGCTGAACAGAGCCACCTCAATACGCGCTGCTGGTGAAATTGCTCGCTGCAGAACGGAGCCACCTCAGTACGCGCTGCTGGTGAATTTGCTCGCTGCTGAACAGAGCCACATCAGTACGAGCTGCTGGTGAAGTTGCTCGCTGCTGAACAGACACCTCAGTACGCGCTGCTGGTGAATTTACTCACTGCTGAACAGAGCCACGTCAGTACGCATTGCTGGTGAAGTTGCTCGCTGCTCAACAGAGCCAACTCAGTATGCACTGCTGGTGAAGTTGCTCGCTGCCCAACAGAGCAACCTCAGTACGTGCTGCTGGTGAAGTTTCTCGCTGCAGAAGAGAGTCACCTCTGTACGCGCTGCTGGTGAAGTTGCTCGCTGCTGAACTGAGCCACCTCAGTACGCATTGCTGGTGAAGTTCCTCGCTGCTGAACAGAGCCACCTCAATACGCGCTGCTGGTGAATTTGCTCGCTGCTGAACAGAGCCTCCTTATTACGCGCTGCTGGTGAATGTGCTTGCTGCTGAACACAGCCACCTCAGTACGCGCTGCAGGTGAAGTTGCGCGTTGCTGAACAGAGGCATTTCAATACGCCCTGCTGCTGAAGTTGCTCGCTGCTGAACAGATCCACCTCAGTATGCACTGCTGGTAAAGTTGCTCGTTTCTGAACAGAGCCACCTCAGTACGCACTGCTGGTGAAGTTGCTCTCTGCTGAACAGAGCCACCTCAGTACGCGCTGCTGGTGAATTTGCTCGCTGCAGAACAGAGCCACCTCAGTACGCGCTGCTGGTGAAGTTGCTCGCTGCTGAACAGACCCACCTCAGTACGCGCTGCTGGTGAAGTTGCCCGCTGCTGATCAGAGCCACCTCAGTACGCGCTGCTGGTGAAGCTGCTCGCTGCTGAATAGAGCCACCTCGCTACGAGCTGCTGGTGAAGTCTTCGCTGATCAACAGAGCCACCTCAGTACGCGCTGCTGCTTAAGTCGCTTGCTGCTGAACAGAGACAAATCAGTATGCGCTGCTGGTGAAGTTGCTCGCTGCTGAACAGAGCTACCTCAGTACGCGCTGCTGGTGAATTTGCTCGCTTCTGAACAGAGCCACCTCAGTACGCACTGCTGGTGAAGTTGCTTGCTGCTGAACACAGCCACCTCAGTACGCACTCCTGGTGAAGTTGCTCGCTGCTGAACAGAGCCACCTCAGTACGCACTGCTGGTGAAGTTCCTCGCTGCTGAACAGAGCCACCTCAGTACGCACTGCTTGGGAAGTTGCTCGCTGCTGAACAGAGCCACCTCAGTACGCACTGCTGGTGAAGTTGCTCGCTGCTGAACAGAGCCACCTCAGTACGCGTTGCTGCTGACGTTGTTCGCTGCTGAACAGAGCCACCTCAATACACGCTTCTGGTGAAGTTGCTCGCTGCTGAACAGAGACACCTCAGTACGCGCTGCTGGTGAAGTTGCTCGCTGCTGAACAGAGCCACCTCAGTACGCACTGCTGGTGAAGTTGCTCGCTGAACAACAGAGCCACCTCAGTACGCGCTGCTGGTGAAGTTGTTCGCTGCAGAAGAGAGCCACCTCAGTACGCGCTGCTGGTGAAGTTGCTCGCTGCTGAACAGAGCCACCTCAGTACGCGCTGCTGGTGAAGTTGCTCGCTGCTGAACAGAGCCACCTCAGTACGCACTGCTGGTGAAATTCCTCACTACTGAACAGAGCCACCTCAGTACGCGCTGCTGGTGAATTTGCTCGCTGCTGAACAGAGCCTCCTTATTACGCGCTGCTGGTGAAGTTGCTCGCTGCTGAACAGAGCCACCTCAGTACGCGCTGCTGGTGAAGTTGCTCACTGGTGAACAGAGCCACCTCAGTACGCGTTGCTGGTGAATTTGCTCGCTGCTGAACAGAGCCACCTAAATAAGCGCTGCTGGTGAAGTTGCTCGCTGCTGAACAGAGCCACCTCAGTACGCGCTGCTGGTGAAGTTGCTCGCTGCTGAACAGAGCCACCTCAGTACGCACTGCTGGTGAAGTTGCTCGCTGCTGAACAGAGCCACCTCAGTATCCGCTACTGGTGAAGTTGCTCGCTGCTGTACAGGGCCACCTCAGTACGCGCTGCTGATGAAGTTGCTCGCTGCTGAACAGAGCCACCTCAGTACCCACTGCTGGTGAAGTTGCTCGCTGCTGAACAGAGCCACCTCAATACGCGCTGCTGGTGAAATTGCTCGCTGCAGAACGGAGCCACCTCAGTACGCGCTGCTGGTGAATTTGCTCGCTGCTGAACAGAGCCACATCAGTACGAGCTGCTGGTGAAGTTGCTCGCTGCTGAATGGAGTCACCTCAGTACGCGCTGCTGATTAACTTGCTCGCTGCTAAACAGAGCCACCTCAGTACGTACTGCTGGTGAAGTTGCTCGCTGCTAAACAGAGCCACCTCAGTACACGCTGCTGGTGAAGTTGCTCGCTGCTGAACAGAGCTACCTCAGTAAGCGCTGCTGGTGAAGTTGCTCGCTGCTATACAGAGCCACCTCAGTAAGCGCTGCTGCTGAAGTTGCTCACTGTTCAACAGAGCCACCTCAGTACACACTGCTGGTGAAGTTGCTCGCTGCTGAACAGACACCCCAGTACGCGCAGCTGGTGAAGTTACTCGCTGCTGAACAGAGCCACGTCAGTACGCACTGCTGGTGAAGTTGCTCGCTGTTCAACAGAGCCAACTCAGTATGCACTGCTGGTGAAGTTGCTCGCTGCTCAACAGAGCCACCTCAGTACGCGCTGCTGGTGAAGTTTCTCGCTGCAGAAGAGAGTCACCTCTGTACGCGCTGCTGGTGAAGTTGCTCGCTGCTGAACAGAGCCACCTCAGTACGCACTGCTGGTGAAGTTCCTCGCTGCTGAACAGAGCCACCTCAATACGCGCTGCTGGTGAATTTGCTCGCTGCTGAACAGAGCCTCCTTATTACGCGCTGCTGGTGAATGTGCTTGCTGCTGAACAGAGCCACCTCAGTACGCGCTGCAGGTGAAGTTGCGCGTTGCTGAATAGAGGCATTTCAATACGCGCTGCTGCTGAAGTTGCTCGCTGCTGAACAGATCCACCTCAGTATGCACTGCTGGTGAAGTTGCTCGTTTCTGAACAGAGCCACCTCAGTACGGGCTGCTGGTGAAGTTGCTCGCTGCTGAGCAGAGCCACCTCAGTACGCGCTGCAGGTGAAGTTGCTCGCTGCTGAACAGATCCACCTCAGTACGCACTGCTGGTGAAGTTGCTTGCTGCTGTACAGAGCCACTTCAGTACGCACTGCTGGTGAAGTTGCCCGCTGCTGAAAAGAGGCATCTCAGTACGCGCTGCTGGTAAAGTTGCTCGCTGCTGAACAGAGCCACCTCATTACGCACTGCTGGTGAAGGTGCTCTCTGCTGAACAGAGCCATCTCAGTACGCGCTGCTGGTGAAGTTGCTCGCTGCAGAACAGAGCCACCACAGTACGCGCTGCTGGTGAAGTTGCTCGCTGCTGAACAGAGCCACATCAGTACGCGCTGCTGGTGAAGTTGCTCACTGCTGAACAGAGCCACTTCAGTACGCGCTGCTGGTGAAGTTACTCGATGCTGAACAGAGCCACCTCAGTTCGCGCTGCAGGTGAAGTTGCTCGCTGCTGAATAGATTCCACCTCAGTACGCACTGCGGGTGAAGTTGATCGCTGCTGAACAGAGCCACCTCATTACGCACCGCTGGTGAAGTTGCTCGCTGCTGAACAGAGCCACCTCAGTACGCGTTGCTGCTGACGTTGTTCGCTGCTGAACAGAGCCACCTCAATACACGCTTCTGGTGAAGTTGCTCGCTGCTGAACAGAGCCACCTCAGTACGCGCTGCTGGTGAAGTTGCTCGCTGCTGAACAGAGCCACCTCAGTACGCACTGCTGGTGAAGTTGCTCGCTGAACAACAGAGCCACCTCAGTACGCGCTGCTGGTGAAGTTGCTCGCTGCTGAACAGAGCCACATCAGTACGCGCTGCTGGTGAAGTTGCTCGCTGCTCAACAGAGCCACCACAGTACTCGCTGCTGCTGATGTTGCTTGCTGCTGAACAGAGCCACCTCATTATGTTCTGTTGGTGAAGTTGCTCGCTGCTGAACAGAGCCACCTCAGTACGCGCTGCTGGTGAAGATGCTCGCTGCTGAACAGAGCCACCTCAGTACGCACTGCTGGTGAAATTCCTCGCTACTGAACAGAGCCACCTCAGTACGCGCTGCTGGTGAATTTGCTCGCTGCTGAACAGAGCCTCCTTATTACGTGTTGCTGGTGAAGTTGCTCTCTGCTGAACAGAGCCACCTCAGTACGCGCTGCTGGTGAAGTAGCTCACTGGTGAACAGAGCCACCTCAGTACGCGTTGCTGGTGAATTTGCTCGCTGCTGAACAGAGCCACCTAAGTAAGCGCTGCTGGTGAAGTTGCTCGCTGCTGAACAGAGCCACCTCAGTACGCGCTGCTGGTGAAGTTGCTCGCTGCTGAACAGAGCCACCTCAGTACGCACTGCTGGTGAAGTTGCTCGCTGCTGAACAGAGCCACCTCAGAATCCGCTGCTGAACAGAGCCACCTCAGTATGCACTGCTGGTGAAATTCCTCGCTACTGAACAGAGCCACCTCAGTATGCACTGCTGGTGAAGTTGCTCGCTGCTCAACAGAGCCACCTCAGTACGCGCTGCTGGTGAAGTTTCTCGCTGCAGAAGAGAGTCACCTCTGTACGCGCTACTGGTGAAGTTGCTCGCTGCTGAACAGAGCCACCTCAGTACGCACTGCTGGTGAAGTTCCTCGCTGCTGAACAGAGCCACCTCAATACGCGCTGCTGGTGAATATGCTTGTTGCTGAACAGATCCACCTCAGTACGCGCTGCATTTGAAGTTGCGCGTTGCTGAACAGAGGCATTTCAATACGCGCTGCTGCTGAAGTTGCTCGCTGCTGAACAGATCCACCTCAGTATGCACTGCTGGTGAAGTTGCTCGTTTCTGAACAGAGCCACCTCAGTACGGGCTGCTGGTGAAGTTGCTCGCTGCTGAGCAGAGCCAACTCAGTACGCGCTGCAGGTGAAGTTGCTCGCTGCTGAACAGAGCCACCTCAGTACGCACTGCTGGTGAAGTTGCTTGTTGCTGTACGGAGCCACTTCAGTACGCACTGCTGGTGAAGTTGCCCGCTGCTGAAAAGAGGCATCTCAGTACGCGCTGCTGGTAAAGTTGCTCGCTGCTGAACAGAGCCACCTCATTACGCACTGCTGGTGAAGGTGCTCTCTGCTGAACAGAGCCACCTCAGTACGCGCTGCTGGTGAAGTTGCTCGCTGCAGAACAGAGCCACCACAGTACGCGCTGCTGTTGAAGTTGCTCGCTGCTGAACAGACCCACCTCGGTACGCGCTGCTGGTGAAGTTGCCCGCTGCTGATCAGAGCCACCTCAGTACGCGCTGCTGGTGAAGTTGCTCGCTGCTGAATAGAGCCACCTCACTACGCGCTGCTGGTGAATTCCTCGCTGATCAACAGAGCCACCTCAGTACGCGCTGCTGCTGAAGTCGCTTGCTGCTGAACAGAGCCACCTCAGTACGCGCTGCTGGTGAAGTTGCTGGCTGCTTAACAGAGCTACCTCAGTACGCGCTGCTGGTGAATTTGCTCGCTGCTGAACAGAGCCACCTCAGTACGTGCTGCTGCTGAAGATGCTCGCTGCTGAATAGAGTCACGTCAGTACGCGCTGCTTGTGAAGTTGGTCGCTGTTTAACAGAGCCACCTCAGTACGCACTGCTGGTGAAGTTGCTTGCTGCTGAACAGAGCCACCTCAGTACGCACTCCTGGTGAAGTTGCTCGCTGCTGAACAGAGCCACCTCAGTACGCGCTGCTGGTGAAGTTGCTCGCTGCTGAACAGAGCCACCTCAGTACGCGTTGCTGCTGACGTTGTTCGCTGCTGAACAGAGCCACCTCAATACACGCTTCTGGTGAAGTTGCTCGCTGCTGAACAGAGCCACCTCAGTACGCGCTGCTGGTGAAGTTGCTCGCTGCTGAACAGAGCCACCTCATTACGCACTGCTGATGAAGATGTTCGCTGCTGAACAGAGCCACCTCAGTACGCACTACTGGTGAAGTTGCTCGCTGCTGAACAGAGCCACCTCAGTACGCACTGCTGGTGAAGTTGCTCGCTGCTGAAGAGAGCCACCTCAGTACGCGCTGCTGATGAAGTTGCTCGCTGCTGAACAGAACCACCTCAGTACGCGCTGCTGGTGAAGTTGCTCACTGCTGAACAGAGCCACCTCTGTACATGCTGCTGGTGAAGTTGCTCAATGCTGAACAGAGCCACCTCAGTATGCGCTGCTGGTGAAGTTGGTCGCTGCTGAACAGAGCCACCTCAGTACGCGCTGCTAGTGAAGTTGCTCGCTGCTGAACAGAGCCACCTCAGTACGCACTGCTGGTGAAGTTGCTCACTGCTGAAGAGAGCCACCTCAGTACGCGCTGCAGATGAAGTTGCTTGCTGCTGAACAGAGCCACCTCAGTACTCGCTGCTGGTGAGGTTGCTCACTGCTGAACAAAGCCACATCAGTACGCGCTGCTTGTGAAGTTGCTCGCTGCTGAACAGAACCATCTCAGTACGCGCTGCTGGTGAAGTTGCTCACTGCTGAACAGAGCCACGTCAGTACGCGCTGCTGGTGAAGTTGCTCGCTGCTGAGCAGAGCCACCTCAGTATGCGCTGCTGGTGAAGTTGTTCCCTGCTGAACAGAGCCACTCCAGTATGCGCTGCCGGTGAATTTGCTCGCTGCTGAACAGAGCCACCTCAGTACGCGCTGCTGGTGAAGTTGCTCTCTGCTGAACAGAGCTACCTCAGTACGCGCTGTTGGTGAAGTTGCTCACTGCTGAACAGAGCCACCTCACTACGCGCTGCTGGTGTAGTTGCTCGCTGCTGAACAGAGCCACCTCAGTACGCGCTGCTGGTGAAGTTGCTCACTGCTGAACAGAGCCACCTCAGTACGCGCTGCTGGTGATGTTGCCCACTGCTGAACAGAGTCACTTCATTACGCGCTGCTGGTGAAGTTGCTCACTGCTGAACAGAGCCACCTCAGTACGCGCTACTGGTGAATTTGCTCGCTGCTGAACAGAGCCACCTCAGTACGCGCTGCTCGTGAAGTTGCTCACTGCTGAACATAGCCACCTCAGTACTCGCTGCTGGTGAATTTGCCCACTGCTGAACAGAGTCACTTCATTACTCGCTGCTGGTGAAGTTGCTCACTGCTGAACAGAGCCACCTCAGTACGCGCTACTGGTGAATTTGCTCGCTGCTGAACAGAGCCACCTCAGTACGCGCTGCTGGTGAAGTTGCTCACTGCTGAGCAGAGCCACCTCAGTACGCGCTGCTGGTGAATTTGCTCACTGCTGAACAGAGCCACCTCAGTACGCGCTGCTGGTGAATTTGATTACTGCTGAAGACAGCTACCTCAGTATGCGCTGCTGGTGAAGTTGCTCGCTGCTGAACAGAGCCTCTCCAGTACGCGCTGCTGGTGAAGTTGCTCGCTGCTGAACAGAGCCACCTCAGTATGCACTGCTGGTGAAATTGCTAGCTGCTGAACAGAGCCACCTCAGTACGCACTGCTGGTGAAGTTGCTCGCTGCTGAACAGAGCCACCTCAGTACGCGCTGCTGGTGAAGTTGCTCGCTGCTGAACAGGGCCACCTCAGTACGCGCTGCTGGTGAAGTTGCTCGCTGCTTAACAGAGCCGCCTCAGTACGCACTGCTGGTGAAGTTGCTCGCTGCTGAACAGAGCTACCTCAATACGCGCTGCTGGTGAAGTTGCTTGCTGCAGAACAGAGCCACCTCAGTAGACGCTGCTGGTGAAGTTGCTCACTGCTGAACAGAGCCACCTCAGTACGCGCTGCATTTGAAGTTGATCACTGCTGAACAGAGCCACCTCAGTACGCGCTGCTGGTGAAGTTTCTCACTGCTGAACAGAGCCACCTCAGTACGCGCTGCTGGTGAAGTTGCTCGCTGCTGAACAGAGCCACCTCAGTTCGCGTTGCTGGTAAAGTTGCTCACTGCTGAACAGTGCCACCTCAATACGCGCTGCTGGTGAAGTTTTTCGCTGCTGAACAGATCCACCTCAGTACGCGCTGCTGGTGAAGTTGCTCGCTGCTGAACAGAGCCACCTCACGTCTGGGCAGTCGACCTAATGGGACGACACGTTTCGACAGCGGGGACTGTGTACTGCCCTCTGCCGGGTATCTTCTCCACACGACTGAATGCTCGCAGTAGCGACGGGCCATTATATGTGAATGAGTCGAATAATCGATTTTTCGATTATGTAAGTGGTCGATCAATTGTAACGATTATACGTAACCTAATAATTGATTATTCGATTAATTCTTACGTCTATATATTTGAGTTTATAAATATTCCTTAGATTTATTTTTTACTAGCTGAAATCAGGTATAGACAGGTTTGAAAATTACAGAACCATCAGCTTCATAAGTCATGGTTGCTAAATTTTAACATGAACTATATACAGGAGAATGGAAAAGCTGGTAGAAGCTGACCTCAGGGAAGATCAGTTTGGATTCAGGAGGAACATAGGAACCCGGGAGGCAATACTCTCTATACGTCTTATCTTAGATGGTAAATTTAGGAAAGGCAACCTACATTTTTAGCTTTTGTAGATTTGGAGAAAGCATTTGACAATGTTGACTGGAATACACTCTTTCAAATTCTGAAGTCAGTAGGGGTAAAATATAGGGAAAGGAGAGTTATCTACAACTTGTACAAAAGCCAGACCGCAGTTCTTAGACTCGAAGGGCATGAAAGGGAAGCATCAGTTGGGAAGGGGGTAAGACAGAGTTGTAGCCTTTCTCCGATGTTATTCAATTTGTACATCGAGCAGGCGGCGAAGGAAAGCAAGGAAAAATTTGGAATAGGGATTAAAGTTCAGGGGGAAGAAATAAAAACATTGCGTTTTGCTGATGACATTGTAATTCTGTCTGAGACAGCAAAGGATCTGGAAGAGCAGTTGAAAGGAATGGACAGTGTGTTGAAGAGAACATATAAAATGAACATTAACAAGATCAAAACAAAAATAATGGAATGCGGTCTTAGAAAATCAGGCGATACTGAAGGAATTAGATTAGGTAACGAAACAATGAAGGTGTTAGTCGAGTTTTGTTGCTTGGGTAGTAAAATAACATGCGATGGTTGCAGTACAGAGGATATAAAATGCAGATTGGCAATGGGAAGAAAAGCATTTCTGAAAAAGAGAAATTTGCTAACATCGAATATCAATTTAAGGGTAAGGAAGTCTTTTGTGAAGGCATTTGTGTGGAGTGTTTCCTTGTACGGTAGTGAAACATGGACGATAAGCAGTGCGGACAGGAAGAGAATAGAGGCTTTTGAAATGTGGTGCTACAGAAGATTGCTGAAGATTAGGTGGGTAGATCGCATAACTAATGAAGAGGTACTGAACAGAATTGGTGAGAAAAGGAATTTTTGGAATATCCTGACTAAAAGAAGGGATCGCTTGGTAGGACACATTCTTACACATCGGGGAATCGTAAATTTAGCATTGGAGGGAAGTGTTTGGGGTAAAAATCGCAGAGGGAGACCAAGAGACGCGTATAGTAAGCAGATTCAAGTGGATGTGGGTTGCCGTTCTTATGAGGAGAAGAAAAGGCTTGCTGAGGATAGAGTAGGGTGGAGAACTGCATCAAACCAGTCTCTAGAATGAAGACCATAACAACAACAGCTGAAAACCCGGCGTTGCCCACGTTTTTATTTATTTATTCATTTGTATAAGAGCTGTAAAATCTCTTGAGAGATCAATTAGTAGTAAAGAAGTAATAGATTGAAACTTGGTACGTGATGGGGCGGTTTTCCGTGAACTTCACTGTTTACGTGCTCATATCTCAATGAACTTCGTACCATAATATGATACAATTTAGAAGGTACTATATGCGTGTATACTGTTTGTAAAATTCCCTGCGGCTACAATTTGTAGTGTAGAAATTATAAATTGTAACGTCATACCGAGAGCCGTAGTTTTACTCCATAAACAGCGGAAAAGTAGTAAGCGAGAAACTTTTTCCTTTCATCATTTCACTGTGGTTGCCAGCGAGAGAATTTTGATTTGATTTGATTTTTTCTGGGAAGCCAAAACAGTCTTGGGCCAACCCGCCACTGCCCGCACCGAAACTAAGTTTATTGTGCGGTATCGCTCCCTGTATATCTAGTAAAGCCAACCAATGCCCTTGAACAGTGCAAGGAGTTCCTTTAGCGGTTCTTTATTAGACACAATTTCTTCAGATCTGGTTGTCCCAAATGATCTGTGCCTTTTACTCTCCAATGCAATGCGTTCGAAGATTAGATGTGATGCAGTTTCATCACCGTTATCACAGATCCTACATTTAGGGTCCTCTTCTGTTATTCCCATTGTATGTAGGTGTTTTTTGAAATTCCCATGGCCTGTCAGCAATCCAACCATGAGTCTAATCTCTCTCTTGTTCAGGCCCAGGATTGCAGAGCTTCTTTTAAAACATGGCTTTGGCATCATCACCTTGCCATGGTTTTTATTATTATTATTATTATTATTATTGACTTTGGTACAATATTCTACGTGCTGTCTTCTGAGCCAGTTACGTAGCTCCAATTTGATCATTGCCTTGTTGATTGTCAGGATAGGTTCCGGTCCAATAAATGGAGTCTCTGCCCCCATCCTGGCTAATCTGTCGGCATGTTCGTTGCCACTGATCCCCGAGTGGCCAGGGACCCACAATAGGTTTACTCTATTGCTTACCCCTAGCTCCACCAGAACCCTGTGACATTCTGCAACAATTGTAGACCTTGTTGCAAGAGCTGCCAGTGATCTCAGGGCTGCCTGGCTGTCTGAATAGATATAGATGCTACGATCTTTGTAGCACTTACGCAAATTCTCCTCCACACACGCCCTGATGGCAGTGATTTCGGCCTGGAATACTGAGGCCAGTTTCCCTAGAGAGATGACGCCCTCCAGTCTTGGCTGCACCCCGTATACCCCAGCCCCAACGCCTTGGTCTGATTTTGACCCGTCAGTGAACCAGACAATATCCCCCGTACCGTGTCGAACTATTTTCTCCTACTACTCCCTACTTCCAATTGTTATATTGAAAGGCTTGGTGAAGCAGTATGGGGTTATAATATAGTCAGCTGACATTTCCCCAACCTTTCCTATATTTACCTCACTCACTATTTTAGTGTGTGATTCTGGATATCCCAAAGAGTTCCAGTTGTTGCCAGTTTTGAGTCTGTATGCACCATCCGATGCCTCCATCTTGACCCAAAGGTGTAATGGGTGCATATACAGCATGGTTTCCATCCCAGCAGTTGGTGTGCTGCTAATTCCGCCTGTTATGGCTAAACAGGCTAATCTCTGCACCTTACCAAGCTCCTTAGCAGCAACCTGCTGTTCTACCTTCTTCCACCACACGGCCACCCCATAGGTGATCCTGGGTCTAATCACTGTGGTGTATATCCGGTACATACCCTTAGGGCTCAGGCCCCAATTTGTGCCACAAGCTCTCCTGGTACTTACAAGAGTACCGTTTGCCTTGGAGCAAATATTCCTAATGTGAAGGGTCCATGTCAGTTTCTCATCTAGGGAACCCCTAGATAATTCACTGTCCCCTTCACAGGTAGCGTTTCATTGAAAATCTTTAGATTCCAACTTGAATGTTGGATATGCTTCTTTGTGAATGGTACAACAGTCTTCTTAGGACTAACTCCCAGATCTTATTTTCTGCACCATTCTAGCACAATGTCCAATGCACATTGTGCCATATTCTTGACTGTGTCAGCAAATTTGCCAAGCATTACTATGACAAGATCATCTGCATATCCTTGGCAATAGTAGTGCCTAGAATTTAATTCTCCAATGAGATCATTCACCACTAGATTCCACAATAAAGGGGAAAGAACTCCTCCTTGTGGGCAACCCCTAGTGGTGCTGATTACCATTTTTTTCATTCATCATGGTAGCCTCTACCTTTCGTCCACTGAGCATGGCCCGAGTTCACCTACATATAGTGGTCCCTAGGTCATGCACCTCTGCTGCCCTAACCATGGAATCGAAGGTCGTGTTGCTAAAAGCCCCCTCGATGTCCAGGAAGATACAGAGGGCTATTTCCTGGCTGATATGCATGTTGGTTTGAATGTAGAGGAGCCCTACTTAACCTCCTTTCTCGAACATGCACATTAACCAGCTTATCCAATGTCTTAAGAATGAAGGAGGGCAGGCTGATTGGTCTCATATCCTTGGCCTTGGTATGATCAAATCTCCCTGGTTTTGGAATGAAGAGATCATTCATTGCCCTCCAGGCATTAGGAATGATTCCTGCTGCTAAGCTAACCCTGAATAACCTGCATAGGAATCTAATAAGATTTTCTCCCGCTTGTTGCATGAGAGCTGGAAAGATTCCATCGGGGCCAGGTGACTTGAACGGTTGAAATGTTCCCACCGCCCATCGGACCTTACTGAAATCGACACACTCTTTGGCCAAATCCCAGTCCTCTTTGCGAGTACCTGAGAACCGTTGTCTCTCAGGAATCGCATTCTGGTCTGAGTTATCTCCCAGAGTATATTGACGAAAGTGAGTCTTGAGGAGCAGTTCCAGCGTGTCATGTGATGTCTTTGTATACTCCCCATCCTCCTTCCTCAGTGTTCCTCCTGGATTAGTTGGTACCATAGTCAGGATTTTATGCAGTCTCTATTGAGCAGCCGTGCCCTCCACTTCCTCACAGAATACCTTCCAGGATGCCTTTGCCTGATGGCAAGGTTATAATTGACAAGGGCCTTGCGATACTTTGCCCATTGTCCTTTGAGCCTTGCAAGGTTAAACAGTCTTCGTACCTGCTTCCTTTGCATTTCCAGCTTATTATTCCACCATGTCACACTCCTATTTGTGCACTTCTTGGTGATTGAGTAGTTGTCCTGGTATGAGGTCACTATAGCAGAGGTTACGGCCTCTGCTACTTCCTCAAACTCTGCTGGATTCCTAATCGAAGTTTTAATTTCCGATAGGCTGAAGTCAAAGACTCTCCAATAAGTCTTCCAGTCCGTTTTCCTAGGATTCCTATAGGCCATGGTCTGTCTGGTTCCCATTTCAACCTTGAATTTGATATACATGTAATCTGATGAGGATGGCTCCAGGACCACATGCCACTGTTTGACGTAACTTCCCATCATCATGGAACCAAAAGTTATGTCAATTACTTCTTCCCTTTTACTATTCCTACACCCCTATTCAGGATCTCCAAGTTGTTAGATAGGAGAAATTCAAGAAGGTGCTAACCTCTACTGTTGGTGTCCTTGCTGCCCCACGATAGATTGTGGGCAATTCGTCACCTTGCCGATGGCAGGCTTTTGTCAGTCTCCTCACTTCCAGAGAAGGAGGAGAGCTGTCTTCGTAAGGAAGGTATTCTGAGGGCAAAACAATTTCCCTCGTGATACCTTCCTCATGTTGCTGCATCCTGATGGTCACCAGGTCCCTGGAACAAAAATCCATCATTGATATGAAAGGTATTCCATTTGTAACATAAATGCATGTTCTGGATTTTTTGGGATTTCTGGTATAAATCAGCTTACCTCCAGTACCACCGAGGCCCGATACACCCCCTTGTATAAATAGGGTTCTGGTATCAGGGCCACGTCCACCTCCTGTCTCCTCAGGCGACGGCTCAGGGCAGCAGTGGCCCCTTTACTGTGCTGCAGGTTTATCTGCAGCACTTCCAGTCCCCATCTTGCTGCCATTATTGCCTTTTAGGTCTTTGATTACCCTGACGGCGACCTCAGAGAACCCTAAAAAAAGTTTCAGCCTTGCTCTCGCATTGCCTCCAGGGACTTCTCTCCGACCTCCACCACCATGGTTCGTCCTTCCGGACCGACCTTTTGGTTAATTACCCTCCAATCCTCTGTCAAGACTTCTGGGTTCTGGACCCTTATTTTCTCGAACAGAGTCTTTGGAGGGACATCCTTAAGGATCTTTGGTACCCATATTGATACCTTGACGGTCTTCAGGAGTTCGGCTGCTGTCTTCACCAGCAGCTTCGCATCCTCCCACGGGGATATCATGGGCACCTTGTCCTTAAGCCATTCTGCTGAGAGCTCCCCCTCGCAGACAAAAATGAGGGCACCGCGATATAGATAGACCCTCCTGAATTTGGGTCCTGGACCAGCGTCCCCCCAATCTATTCAAAGAGGGCCATTTGCACGAGCTCCTCCTGCTGCGAGGTGATGCTCACCAGTGGGTATCCTTCTTGGACAACCTAGACTGCAGTACTATAGGTCTATTTCCCCTAATTCCTGCCTCAGCCTTTTAGGATCACGCTTGTCCAGAGGGGAGGGAGTCTTAGATTCCTCCCTAACCATCCTGCGACCTATCTTTGACGTTGAGGGGGTCTGTGTATCCCCTTCGATATGAGGCAGTTCCTTTTGGGGGTCTTGGGCTCAAGCCCTTTTGATTCCCTTCACTTATGCTTAGGAAGACATTCTTTTCCTTCCTTTTGATTCTGTTCCTTGAGAAGTTTCCTTCCGGAACGACCTTTTGGTTAATTACCCTCCAATCCTCTGTCAAGACTTCTGGGTTCTGGACCCTTATTTTCTCGAACAGAGTCTTTGGAGGGACATCCTTAAGGATCTTTGGTACCCATATTGATACCTTGACGGTCTTCAGGAGTTCGGCTGCTGTCTTCACCAGCAGCTTCGCATCCTTCCACGGGGATATCATGGGCACCTTGTCCTTAAGCCATTCTGCTGAGAGCTCCCCCTCGCAGACAAAAATGAGGGCACCGCGATCTAGATAGACCCTCCTGAATTTGGGTCCTGGACCAGCGTCCCCCCAATCTATTCAAAGAGGGCCATTTGCACGAGCTCCTCCTGCTGCGAGGTGATGCTCACCAGTGGGTATCCTTCTTGGACAACCTAGACTGCAGTACTATAGGTCTATTTCCCCTAATTCCTGCCTCAGCCTTTTAGGATCACGCTTGTCCAAAGGGGAGGGAGTCTTAGATTCCTCCCTAACCATCTTGCGACCTATCTTTGACGCTGAGGGGGTCTGTGTATCCCCTTCGATATGAGGCAGTTTCTTTTGGGGGTCTTGGGCTCAAGCCCTTTTGATTCCCTTCACTTATGCTTAGGAAGACATTCTTTTCCTTCCTTTTGCTTCTGTTCCTTGAGAAGTTTCCTTCTCTGAGCCCCAGACAAGGCCTTAATCCTAATCTGGTCCAACTTCTCTGTTACAGTTCCCACTTCTTGCTCGGGTCTAGACCCTGATTCAGAAGTAGGAGTGCACTCCATCGGTCCTGTTCCCGATGTCTGAGTATCTGAGGTCTCAGATTGCCCCTCGGATTCTTTTAAAATACTTTCTTTCTCTGTGTTCATTTTAGTCCCACTAGATTTGGGGATTTATTTGGTCCACACCACGATAACCCTGCGCGGTGCAAGGCTACTTACTCAGGGAGGTTGCCCGGTATTCCTGAGGCTCCGTTCGAGACACATCCACCCATGTGCCACGCACCCCTCGGCAGGATCGCATCACACCTTGGGTTGGGAAAGGAATTGGGAAAGGACTGGGAGGGGATAAGGAAGACGGAACATTGTGGGACACTCTTCTTCAGTTCCATCAGCTGAGGCCTTTCCGGCAGTAGGTTCTCTACCTTCGATACAGCCCTCAGCTTCACACGGATACGCAAGCCTCTCCACCCGCATTGACAGTGCTTCATCAGGGTGGTGTCCCCCGGAGAGGCCAGCGAGAGAAAGTTTAATAAAGGTTTGAAATTATGTTTACAGTTCGTTGCAAGTCGCTAAGTACTGTCATTCTCATACAGTGCATTTCGAAAGTCTCGCCGCATTATATGACATTTTTTGCGATTTCTATTGGTTATGACGTAATATCTTTTGAACCATGTGCCGTATGTGATTCTTAACCATGCAGCAATTGTTACCCCACGGTAACGAATGTGTGTACCAAATTTGGTTGAAATCGGTCCAATGGTTTAGGAGAAAATGAGCAGCTTTGTCGCAAAATGCAGCAGTTTTTCACGCATCTCATTGTTTATGACGTCATATCTCGTGAACTATATATCCTATGCGATTCTTACACTTACGGCGACCGTCCTCATGGAGTGAAGATTACGTGTACAAAATTTCATAAAGATTGGAACAAAACTGTAGATTTTTATGCAACACATACAAACATACCCACACTCTGCTTTATATATTAGATGGTAAAAAGCATAGACCAAAGACTTAATAGACTGCGCCTGACATCGTTATACTGAAACCAGCATCTAATGGCGGCCACACACGTAACAGCATGCTTGACAAGCACGCATGCACAAGCATGCTTGAGCGTCTGTAGGATAAATTTCATCAATCATCAGGCTTGTACAAGCAGCTTCATGCTGAATCGAATTTAGATTATGCATGCTTGTGCAGGAGTTCAAGCGCATGCGTGCTTGAGCTTGGGTGTACAATAGAAACGCTTGTGCAAGCAATTTGACAGTCTGAGGGAGGCTGCATCCTTTGCTTTCGATAAGTTTCATTTAGTGCTGTAATAGCAATGTCTGTATTAAGAAACATAAACCACGACCTCTTAGATGATTTATTAGACTGTGTGAAACGCATCCCTGCTTGTGGAATATTAAATGTAAGGACCATCTTGATAAAAATAAGAGTGACGCTGAATACGACACCCTACTCGCAAAATATCTCTCGAAGTGCCTTCGCGAAATAATGGTAATATATATGAGGTCTTGATAACTTCTTCCTGTCGCGAGAAGTCGCTACGCTGCTGCTAGTCTTTCATGTGGTGCTATAGCGTCCCTAATTATTGTATCCTGCTTCTTGATCAAAGGCGTAATGAGGGAGACAGAAGATTCAAATACGCATCTTCATTCATCCTGAGATAGTTAGGTCAATCATGAGTATATATCTCCAATTCACTCAGTAAATTTGTATGACAACGTTGATAAATACCGTGTGTATAGTTTTCGTCTGCTGCAAGCTACGTGTCATATTGTCACTTCCTTATTTCGTGTTCTGCTTTGAAAAAGCTTATTTTTATATGACTTATTTCCGTTATTGGGTATTACATTTCTAATGTTTTCCATATTTTATCTCTTAATGTTGTTTTCAAGTCGATTAAAAGGTGGTAACATTTTCATCTGTCACTATACCGCATAAATAGGAAATGGAATCGGAACTTGGTGAAGTTATTAATGACGCATGCTATCCGACCATCATATGCAGAACTGTAATATTGTGTGAGTTAAAACACCCGCCAAAGAGGGAGAGAGGACGTGAAGAAACATTACCATTACATCTTTGGGGGAAAACTGCTGAGGGACCGATAACGCGAACCACTGAAATCACTGAATGGTTTCGAAAATCCACCTTGAGCTATATACCATTTAAATTTTCAAACGAGGGAATTACAGGGTCTGGATCATCGCTCAGAAGGTGTTACACCTATACATTTTTACCTATCTTTTTGACCCAATAAATTGAGCAGAAGCCAGTCACCTAGCGCTTCCTACTGATGTAGCAAATAAGCAAGCATGTGTTAATGTGGAAAACACTGATGAAGCTTGTTTCGCATGGGCTATATTAGCGTCTTGGACGGAATAACTATAACAAGCATAAAGTTACTGGGCCTCTATATTTTTTCGAAATATGGTACTGAACATCAACTGCACGTCAATCTCCTCCTATTTGGAGACGGTTCAGAGGTATATCATTATGTTTGGAACAAAATCTGCACTTATATCCACCCAGGTAGATAATCATTGTGGGAAGAAACATATTTGTTTAAGATACATCAACGTATTCTAGTCAAAAGATGCATTAGCAAAACACAATTTTGATTGTATGGTCAATAAGCCTGTGCGCTTATAATGCCTACAAGATGAGAATAAGTTGTCACCAGGAACACAGTCCTTTGTTGTTTATTCGGATATTGAAAGCCTGATAGTTCCTGTATATCACTGTGAAGGAAATCCCACCGCCTCACACACAACTGTCATAGAGAAACTGCAGCGCATTGATGTTCGTATGATTCGTCGCTTAACAGATTTGAGTCATATGTCGGGGAAAACTCTGTGAATTGGTTATTAGTTGCATTAGAATAAGTCGCTGGGTATGTTGGTGAATTGTATAAAAACTATGTACCCATGACTTTGGCACAGGAAGATGGTGACTCATATATGAATGCAGATGAATGTCATATTTGTGGGCAGCAGTTAGATAGAGAAGCAGGAAATCCTCATCGTGATCACTGTCATATCACAGGAACATACCGCGGTGCTGCTCCATCTTACGCAACTTAAATTATCAGGTACCAAAACATATACGGCCGTATTCCATAACCTCTCAGGTTACGATGCGCATTTCATCATCGAGCCTCTGGGAAAATTCGGATGATTAAGGGGGGAAGGGATTAATGTGGTACCCGAAAGTACGGAGACATATATATCATTCTCCAAACGATTCACACCGAGAATCACGCTGCGGTTCATCGACTGGTTTCGATTTATGCCGTCGTTGTTACAGAAGTTCGTTGCTACCTTCGAGCGATATGCACATTACTAGAGCCGCATGCAGTGTCGACGATGAGAAATATCAACTGGCTACACGATCTAGGGTTGCAGACGTACCAGCATTCACAGGAGAAGCTACTTCATATGCTGATGGTGCGCATGCTATAAAAGTATGCAGAAAGTTCAATATTCCCAACTTGGAAGAGTATGCAAAACTGTGCGTGCGCTTGCTAGCTGACGCATTTGAAAAATTCAGGGACGTATTCCCTGCATACAGCATTCTACTTCACCGCGTCCTGCCTGTTATGAGATGCGATGTCAGGATCAAATTACTGACGGATGCCGATATGCTATTTTTTTTTTAACGTGAAATTTGCGGGGGGCTATGCAAATGTTCCACCGACACGCTAAAGCGAATAATCCAAAAATGAAACTTCCTGGCAGATTAAAATTGTGTGCCGGAACCGGTACTCGCCACTGGGACCTTTCCCTTTCGCGGGCAAGCGCACTACCGACTGTGCTATCCCGGCACATCTCACGATGCCGCCTCACAACTTTACTTCCGCCAGTACCTCGTCTCCTAAAGTTGTGAGGCGACATCGTGAGTCGTGTCGGGATAGCACAGTCGGTAGTGCGCATGCCCGCGAAAGGGAAAGGTCCCAGTGGCGAGTACCGGTTCCGGCACACAATTTTAATCTGCCAGGAAGTTTCATATCAGTGCACACTCCGCTGCAGAGTGAAGTTCCATTCTGAATCCAAAAATGTTCAAATGTTTGTACAGCTTATGGAACTTAACTACGGGGTCATCAGTCCCTAAACTTACAAACTACTTATGAACTAACTGACACTAAGGACGGCACAAATATTCACGGCAAAGGGGGGATTCGAACACTCGACCGTAGTGGCCGTGCAGACCGTGACTGACGCGGCTCAGTCCCCTCGGCCACCGCGGCCGGCGCGAATAATCCACGAATGGGTGAAATGTTCAACGCATCCTTCGCATCCAGTTACATAATGTATTTTAATGTAAGCAACCATGTATGGATACGCCATGCAGCAACCATTGCCGATTGGTGGGTTTCGCTGGCTCTCCACGGTGTATCAGGCGATGAATGAAGAGACAGGCGTGTGCCGGACGATGCCGTGTTGGGCACGTTGTGGCGGCAGACACAGCGCGCCCCGCAAGTATACACGATGCGACGAGCGGTTTGCCCTGTGTGCAGAGCGGCCGACCATGAAACTGTTCACGACGCTGGAGAGTGAACAACGCTCTATCGTAATGTCCAGCAGTGTCTCACTTTAGGTGTGAAACTAATTAGAATCACCCGCGCTATTTCCTTTAATCAAACCCCCTGGTTAAAGGAGTACATAGATGATATGAATGACGCGATTATTGGGTAAAAATGGAAAATGTTAGAAAACACCGTGATATTAAACTTAAAAGTACGTGGGAGGGAGCAAGGAAATGGATTGCTAGGCCTAACTTTAAGCTAGCCACCAACACGGAGTTCGTCGCTGTGGAAATGGGCAAGACGTCAATGGAGTTTATGAAGACTCTCTATGGAGGGATGAGTGTGTTAGACCTGTCTAAACATCACATGTATCGATTTAACTATGAATTTGCAAAGACATATTTCGCTGATCCCAAGTTGTTGTAAATGGATACAGATAGTTTTATTTACAGGATAAAGAATTGCGATCCATATACCGTAATTACACTACTGGCCATTAAAATTGCTACACCAAGAAGAAATACAGATGATAAACTGGTATTCATTGGACAAACATATTATACTAGAACTGCCATGTGATTACATTTTCACGCACTTTGGGTGCATAGATCCCCAGAAATCAGTATGCAGAACAACCACCTCTGGCCGTAATAACACCCGGGCATTGAGTCAAACAAAGTTTTGATGGCGTGTACAGGTACAGATGCCCATGCAGCTTTAACACGATACCACAGTCCATCAAGATTAGTGACTGGCGTATTGTGACGAGCCAGTTGCTCGGTCACCACTGACCAGACTTTTTAATTAGTGAGAGATCTGGAGAATGTGCTGGCCAGGGCAGCAGTCGAACATTTTCGGTACCCAGAAAGGCCCCGTACATGATCTGCAACTTGCAGTCGTGCATTATCCTGTTGAAATGTAGGGTTTCGCAGGGATCGAATTAAGGATAGAGCCACGGGTCGTAACAAATCTGAAATGTAACTGCCACTGTTCAAAGTGCCGTCGATGCAAACAAGAGGTGACCGTGACGTGTAACAAATGGCACTCCATACCATCACGCCGGGTGATACGCCAGTATGGCGATGACGAATACACGCTTCCAATGTGCGTTCACTGCGATGTCACCAAACACGGATGCGGCCATCATGATGCTGTAAACAGAACCTGGATTCAACCGAAAACGTAACCTTTTGCCATTCGTGAACCCAGCTTCTTCGTTCCATACACCATCGCAGGCGCTCCTGTCCGTGATGCAGCGTTAAGGGTAAACGCAGCCATGGTCTCCGAGCTGATACTCCATGCTGCTGCAAACGTCGTCCAACTGTTCGTGCAGATGGTTGTTGTCTTGCAAACGTCCCCATCTGTTGACTCAGGGATCGAGACATGGCTGCACGATCCGTTACAGCCATGCTGATAAGATGCCTGCCATCTCGACTGCTAGTGATACGAGGCCGTTGGGATCCAGCACGGCGTTCCGTATTGCCCTCCCGAACCCTCCGATTCCATATTCTGCTAACAGTCATTGGATCGTAACCAGCGCGAGCAGCAATGTCACGATACGATAAACCGGAATCGCGATAGGCTACAATCCGATCTTTATCAATTTCGGAAGCGTGATGGTGCGCATTTCTCCTCCTTACACGAGGCTTCACAAAACGTTTCACCGTTTGTGTATGAGGAATCGGTTGGAAACTTCCCTCATGTCAGCACGTTGTAGGTGTCGCCACCGGCGCCAACCCTGTGTGAATGCTCTGAAAACCTAATCATTTGCATATCACAGCATGTTCTTCCTGTCGGTTAAATATCGAGTCTGTAGCACGTCTTCTTCGTGGTGTAGCAATTTTAATGGCCAGCATTAAAAATGAAGATTATAAAGGCCAAAACAAACTGTACTTCTCCGCCTAACACTCATCACAGTACAGGCATACAATCAGAACCTCGATGTTAAACCTGCCGTTCATACGTCGCAATCAAAAATTACACGTCAGCTCATTCCTTATCGATTCACGACATAAGCTCATAAATTTCGCTTAAAAAAAAGTAGAGTTGGCGGTCATAGATTCAAGTTTTCGCCATTTAAAATTTTTTCCCTTTCCATTTGTTGCGAAAGGTGACCCAAAGTGTGTAGGGGGAGTAATGGATGACGCACTTTCTCATCGGCGGACTTTCTCGTGGCCCCCTGGTGGGACGGCCGCGTCACTGCACAGTGATCGCAGACTCAACAACAGTGGCCGTCCCAATGGCGGTGATTCTTTTCGTGACTGTCGCGAGTGTGTGGTGAAAAGGAGATGAGGTACTGGCGGAAGTAAAGTTGTGAGGCGGCATCGTGAGTCGTGTCGGGATAGCACAGTCGGTAGAGCGCTTGCCAGCGAAAGGCAAAAATCCTAGGTTCGAGTCCCGGTTCCGGCACACAATTTTAATCTGCCAGGAAGTTTCATATCAGCGCACACTCCGCTGCAGAGTGAAAGTTTCATTCCAGAAACATCCCTTAGGCTGTTGCTAAGCCATGTCTCCACCATATCCTTTCTTCCAGGAGTGCTAGTCTTGCATGGTTCGCAGGAGAGCTTCTGTGAAGTTTGGAAAGTAGGAGGCGAGGTACTGGCGGAAGTAAACTTGTGAGGCGGCATCGTGAGTCGTGTCGGCATAGCACAGTCGGTAGTGCGCTTGCCCGCGAAAGGCAAAGGTCCCAGGTTCGAGTCCCGGTTCCAGCACACAATTTTAATCTGCCAGGAAGTTTCATATCAGCGCACACTCCGCTGCAGAGTGAAAGTTTCATTCCGGAAACATCCCTCAGGCTATTGCTAAGCCATGTCTCCACCATATCCTTTCTTCCAGGAGTGCTAGTCTTGCATGGTTCGCAGGAGAGCTTCTGTGAAGTTTGGAAAGTAGGAGGCGAGGTACTGGCGGAAGTAAAGTTGTGAGGCGGCATCGTGAGTCGTGTCGGTATATCACAGCCGGTAGTGCGCTTGCCCGCAAAAGGCAAAGGTCCCAGGTTCGAGTCCCGGTTCCAGCACACAATTTTAATCTGCCAGGAAGTTTCATATCAGCGCACACTCCGCTGCAGAGTGAAAGTTTCATTCCGGAAACATCCCTCAGGATGTGGCTAAGCAATGTCTCCACCATATCCTTTCTTCCAGGAGTGCTAGTCTTGCATGGTTCGCAGGAGAGCTTCTGTGAAATTTGGAATGTAGGAGGCGAGGTACTGGCGGAAGTAAAGTTGTGAGGCGGCATCGTGAGTCGTATCAGGATAGCACAGTCGGTAGGTCACTTGCCCGCGAACGGAAAAGGTCCCAGGTTCGAGTCCCGGTTCCGGCACACAATTTTAATCTGCCAGGAAGTTTCACTTGGTACGTGACCTGCAAGACAAAACACGCGATGCGCAGTCGATAACTGCCGGCCTTCGAATGTCAAGTATAATCTCTGCGGGCAAGTCAGAGACAAAATACACAGCGTATTGGGAAACAGACTGAAAAGCTTGCTGTACACCAGACTGCCTACGATAGTTACGAGCTTTTGGGATAGGTTAGCATATATGTCACTTCGTACAGGACCTGGGTGTGAAAATGACTGAAAAATCGAGAAACAAATTTTGCCTTAATCTGAAAGCCTTATTCTCCCGTTTCAAAAAGAAAAGAAAAACCTACGGTTTATTTACTTTTAAATAGTTATTATACTGTTAAAAGCTCTATGAACAAATGTCTGCACATTGGCCACGCTGATGCTTCAGGCGAGGAATATCACCATAAATATTCCATGCTTGCCGAGTCAGTAAAGATAATATACAGGGATCTTTCAGATAAAAAATTACTTAGCAAATGTCTGCATAGTCGTACACAAAATCCTAATGAGAGCTTCGACAGCTGCGTGTGCCAACGAGTACCGCAAACAGTGTTTGTTGAATGGACACTTACTCAAAATAGGTGTGACGGATGCTGTTATCTGTTTCAAGGATGGTGTAATTACAAGGACAAAAGTAATGGAAAAATTAGGCATCCCACCAGGAAATAATATGAAGGCTGCTCTGACTGCCACAGATCGCCAGCTGAAGCTGAAAGGGCAGCGGAAGTCACCACTGAAGAGCCCAGAATAAGGAAAAGACTCCCGAAAAAGTCCGCACAGGATGAAGAAGCAGCTGGCCAGCGAGACTATGCCACTGGAATGTGCCGATAGAGGCATGCGGTGACAGAAAAGCACTTGTCTCATTTCCTGGAAACAACATTTTCACAACATAATGGTTTCAGCTATATTCACCAAATTTATCCCGTTTGTAGAATAAGACAGTGTCTTTGTATTATGCCTAACAGATTGCAGAAATGATCTATGTTTGTCATTCTGAATATAATTTTAAGAGTAACTTTTAGACAAAATAGTAATGAAGTGTATTTAGGGTTTTTCTATTTCATCAGATATTCATCAAACTACAAAACAAGAGGCATGAGGTGTTCTTACGAATGTTGACAGCAGCCTGCCACAGTATAAATGGTATTAGACTGACGATGCAACAGAAAATGGTCCCAGAATTCGAACGTGCATTATAAAATACACCTGTTAGGCAAAATGTTGAATTCTTACACTCTCTCTGTAAGAGATATTTCAATAAATTTCGTATTACAGCTTGAGTTAATGTCATTCAGTGTTGGTACAACATCGCAGCTTCCTCCGCATAGTAGATGAAGCGAGGTATGAAAATGCAGCCAGTTTAAGTCCAGGTCTCCTCAAGTAACAGAATCCAGTCGTTTCTCTTCGACAGTGAGTGTTGACCAGAGACAAGGATATCGTCGGCAGGACCGCTATTGTCTCTGTATATAAAAGGCAATACCCCGACTGGCTGACTCATCATCGCCCATCCCACACTACTGAAGATACAAACTAATAACAGGCTACTTTCAACACACACACACACACACACACACACACACACATACACGCGATATTCTTCTCTATCTATATATGAAAGGCAATTTCCCAACTGACTGACTCATTGCCAAGCCACAAACCACTTGAAATTTGTAGAGGGCGTTAATCCTACTCTGTAGGCGTCATTTAAGAAGCGATTTTTCGATATTCCATCCGTAAGGGGGTGAAATAGGGGATGAAACGTTTTTTGAAAATACGTTGCTAATTAGCCAATTTTGAAGCAAGAACTACAAAATTTCGGATTTTAATTCTGGGTACACATTTAAAAGACACGTGTTTCGACATTTTTTTGAAATTAAACAAATAAGGAGGTAAAAATAGGGGACGTAAAAAAATTGATTTTCAGAAACTTGTTGCGGTTAACTCAAATTTTAAGTTATAACTACGAAACTTCGAATATGGAATCTTGGTCAGGATTAAAAAAACATGAGTTTTAGTATTTTCGGAAATTCAACAAGTAAGGTAAAAACTCAAAGCAGTCAACAATCCTAAGATTGGTTTGAACACCACAGTGCTTTACTAGGCACGGTCCTGTTTGGAGGTGGTATGCCGTTGCCTTCCTCCGACTTTCTGACTGACTTACGCAGCCAGTTATAGGGGGACCTACAGTTTAACGTGCTATTCGGTATTTTTCACATGAGTAATACTGTCAGAGGTGAAATAAGTGGAAAGTGACAGATAAAAATAGAAGAACCTGGCAGGGATCGAACCGGTGACCTTTGGATTTGTAGTCTGGCACTCTACCACTGTGCAACCGAGGCACACGCAAAAACTTATAAAGCTACAAATCTAAAGTGGGCTGTAAAACACGTGCAAGAGGGTAATATCGGGGATTAAAATTATTTTTGAAAACACGTTGCTATTCACACAATTTTGAAGCCAGAGCTGCGAAAATTTATATTTGTATTGTTACCGTGTTTCGGTATTTCTGGAAATTCAACCATAAAGGGGGTTTCATTGCTACTAAGCCAATTTTGAACCCAGAATTACAAAAAAACGATATTTGCATACTTGGTTGGAATTGAAAAGCCAGATGTTGGGGTATTTTTCGAAATTAAGGGGTGTCATAGGGGTTTACAAGTAGTAAAATCAAATGTTTATAAATATTAAGAGACTTAACTACGGGGTCATCATTCTCTAAGGCTTACAAACTATTAACTTATACTAATGGCAACACAAACACCCATGCGCAAGGGGCGAATAGAACCCCCGACGGCGAACAGCAGCGCGCACCGCAGCATGGCGCCTCAATACGCACGGCCATTCTGCCGCGGCTCCGAGTAGTATCTCAACATTTCCTTACGATATCACTTGAAGGGTCCAGGGAAAAAAAAACAGCTAAGTCCATTTTTCTCTCGAAATGAGTTAGAGATGCCATTCGATTCTCCATCGATAGGGCTATTTGTTGGCAGCATGAAACAGGGCATAAACCAACTTAGTCACGGCTTTATTTGCCCTTAAAGTTTTGGCGTACAGGAAAAGAAGCTGGTAAGTCCACAGTTTCAGCGAAAAACCAGGTAAGTCCACTGCATCTCAACATATGGCCGTGCGATCACTAGAATTTCGCGGCATTATATCTTTGACATTTCATTGTTGCATGTGTTGCTTTGTTTAAATTGTGTTTCTGAGTGTGATTTGTTATTGCGGCACAGTTTAATAAATTGTTCTGTGCTGTCCTGTGCTGTGCCGTGATGTCGACATTAGGAAATGAAGACGATGGAATTCCACAAAATGAACCTAAGAAGCGGAGGAAAACTGACCGATTTGCTGATGTTGGTAAGAAATTGAGGCCAAGTTCACATGAAATCGGGGAGTCGTGCAAATGTTCCCATCTTAAATGCTTTGATGTAACACTGAATCAGAAAGAGCTGCCGTGGTGGAGTAGCCGAGCGCTCTAAAGCGTCTCGCTGCGGAGCGCGCAGTTGCTCGCCGTGAAGGTTCGAGTCCTCCCTGGGGCATGAGTGTGTGTGTTGTCCTTAGGTTAGTTTACCTAGGTTTAAGTAGTTTGTAAGCTACGGACTGATGACCACGCAGTTTGGTCCGAGAGATTTACAAACATATGAACATTTTAGAAAGAACCGAAATACTACGCAAATTCAACAGTCTAGAATCACACAATGATCAGTATACGTATTTAGCAGGTTCAATAACAGTTCTGTGTCAACAGAAGGCGACCATGTCAGATAGAAGAAAACGCGAAATTACGAGATGGTGCATTTGCATACAGAGTCAAAATTCCCGTAGGGTGTGACAATAAGTGTGATGTACCAGTTTGAGCAAAAGCGTGTTGTTTAATGCATGTTATCACAAGAAACAAATTGGAATATATACAGAAGAGCTTGATACTAACTGGTTCTGCACCGCAAGACAAGAGGGGTAATCACACACATCTTCACAGGAAGCTTGACTAATCTACAAGATCGTTGGTATGCAGTCATATAAGCAGTTTTAAAGGTCGACATAGCCATTACAGCTTAAAATATTCAAGAAAGACTTATTTGCCTGAAGATTTGAATATCAAGAGAATGTTTCTGATGTTTAAGGAACTTTATCCTACTGTTGATGTTTCCTATGAAACTTATAGATGTATTATGAACACGAATTTCAACATATGCTTCGGATACCCACGTAGTGACACGTGCACTCATTGTGATGAAGTCTCAGCCAAACTTAAAGCACTCTCCCCAGAGAAAGATAAAGAATAAATTAAGAAGTTAACAGCCATGAATGTCCTTCATAAAAGAAAAGCCGAAACATTCTACCAACGCAAAAGAGATGCAAGGCATAAACCCATGGAAACCAATAAAATGGAAGCAATTTGTATGGATTTTTCTAAAAATGTGAAGTTACCAAACATAACTACGAACAATGTGTATTGTAGGCGTCAATTATCAATGTATTCTTTCAACATCCACATTCTCTCCACGGGGCAGTCAGTTTTCTGTGAGTACCACGAAGGCATTGCCAAGAAAGGTCCTAACGAGGTAGCGTCTTTCCTGTTCATTTCGTTATGAAGTACCTCGATAACAGTGTTGAAGTGTTCTACGGTTCTGCTGGAGGGCAAAACAAGAATTTCACAATTTCCCGCATCTTGCTCTATCTCGTTCATAATAACATTAAAGGATTGAGTAATATCAAGATCACATTTCCAGAACGAGATCATTCCTACATGGAATGTGAGAGGAATGTTGGTCTGTGTTATTTTAAACGAAGGATGGAAACCCCAGACGATTTCATGCGTATGATTGAAAATTCGAGAATGAAACCATCACCATTCATTGTGGAGAAAGTTTCTCAGGAAATGGTATATAATTGGAAATATTTCTTAAATCAGAAATATGTACCGAAATGTCCATTTAAGATCCAACCAGTGAAGGAAATTAAGACTTCGTCCATTCACCCTCGCCTGATGAACTGGACAGACACGTATAATGGTCACATGGTATCCAGCATCATAAGGAAGCCTGGCAGAGAGCCATCAAATCAGAAGGCTGGGGAGTTCGAGCTACCCTCTTTGTCCTACACAGGTAATTGCAACATGACTTATTAATGTACCCTTAAAAATTTTATTTAATGTTGCTTATGTGTAAAAACGTGTAACAAAATTCTCCATTGCCTGCAGCTCACTTACGTATTTCTAGAGCAAAGTTCAATAATTTAATGAGCCTCATGAAGTTCTGTGGTCCAGCAGCAGTGGAATTTTTCCATTCATTGCCTCATGATTGATAACTTAGAACGGATCTGTGAGTTTCCGTAATAATAAAATTATAATTGATGGTAATAGAATTAAAAATGATAATTATTATATTATAAACAATAAGAATATTCTTAGAAATTACAATAATAATAATAATAAATGAAATGATATTTAAACATTCGTTCTTACAAGGAAAAGGAATAACTGACTCATATGCTCCGTTCTCTTTCTGTTTCAGAGACTTACCTGGTTTCTTTCCTGAAAAGTTTGTAGTTTGAGTAAATTTTGTAAATTATTTTCGTGCTATCAATGTTGAACACCATAGAAACGGACTCATTTTGTTCTCTATACTCAGAACTTCAATGTTTTATATGGTTTGAAAACATTAGTTTGTATGAGATGTACTTATTGCGTTTTAAAATTTAAAAAATCGTTTTCTGAGTTTCATTGAAATTGTGACTTACCTGGTTCTTTCCCTGGACCCTTCACTTGAGCTATCTCTATGAAAATTTATATTAAGAGGGATCAGAGACTTCACAGACAAAAGTGAGTGGTCGCAGCTCTCGCTTCTTCCACTGGCCCGTCCTCGATGTAATCACTCGCGCAAGCGCTATCGATCCCTCTGAGCGTGCGCCGCTCGCGGCGCTGTTCGATCTATCGCGCGTCGATTGTCTGCTGACTGGTGTTGTCCTCGCCGCGGCTGGCGCTGGGCAGCGCTCGTTTCACACTGGCATTTGCAATCGAGACGTCATCGTGACGTATCACTGCTGTGAGGCGGCTATCGACCTGTCGATCGCTACAGCATCGAGACTGAGACTGTTTATTAGCATATGGCAACAGTCGCTACGAGAAGTTTTTCAGGCCAATTCTCTGTACGTCAGAAAATTCCACAATGCATTTCTAGTGGCGGCATTCACACCGGACCGTCACGTCACGTCAAGCTTTCTCGATAAGAATGTTTTGTCGGAACAGTTGTCTGCTAACATTGGAAGTTAACTTACTTTCGTCACGCAATTTTCATGTTGTAGTCGATGATTACAGGGTTTATATGCAAATGTGTCTTATTAATGTTTACTTTGTTTTAGTGGTAATTCCAAATGTTTCATAAAGACTTAAATATTGTTCTCAATTCTGTGTCGTCCTAAAAGCGAGGTCGGATATCTGAAACCAAAAATGATTTACGTTTCGTAATATTGTAACAGAAAAGACTGAAGAAAACTTTTTATCTGAATAACATTGTAATTTGATGACGTATTTGTCATTAAATAACACTTTGTATGAAAAAGTCGGCATAATGAAAGACAAAAAATCAGTTGTTTACGACGGTATTAACAATGTCAGTGGGCAAATCGTAATGGATAAAGTAAACAGGCTCTATTTATGCTCTTATATTGTTTGACGTGTTCATACGTTTATTTTTTCGCTTGAAAATAGATATGTTTTGAAATGTTTTTCCAAGTCCCTCTACTAACCACACTAAGTTGGCAAAAAACATGCATGTAAAGTTTTCTTTCACCGTCGATAACACATAGTGTTGTTGTTCCCTCAATTCCAGTATTAAACTTTGACTTTCTACGCAACAGATCGCAACGCATAACTTCACTTTCACCATCGCGTATTCGGATTTGGGATAGGCGATTTGACGTGACAGGCAGTGTGAATAGAAATTAAAGGCACATTCGTACATATTTTTCTGTTAGTGCATGCTGTACATTTTTTTTTCCAGCTGCGAAGGTGGTTAAGTTCTATCACACACTATTTAAAAGTACTGTGATTTTTTTTTTCACCTTAAACCTGTGAGCGTACACTACTTTTACATTTAGTGCTATAACTATGCACGCCATTTCTCTGACTTATAAAGCTAGATTCTGTCAGTATTCCTGTAATGTTGCCTGAAACAGCTTTTTATAGGCATCTACTTCCCGCTCAGTACAAATGAACACACAATGGCACACACACGACTTAGAAAATGAATATCGGAATTCGTGCAGTCGACACTGAGTCACTCAAATGCGCTCGCAAAAGTCGATAGTCGAAAGCCCACCAGTGCCAGCCTGCCAGAATGACGTCACGTTTACAAATGCCAGTGTGAAACGAGCGCTGCCCGGTGGCGCTACGCGGCAGTCGGAGAGCTGGCAGGCTATCAGGCAGTGAGTCCGGTACGGTGCGAGGCGTCTCCAGGGTCGAGTTGTTTCGATCGAGTGGCCATTTGTGGCCGGGCCCTGCGTGTGCATCCCAGTAGCTCTGCGTGGGACTCTGTCTGTCCGCGGGGAGCCACGCGCGCCACGGGCTGCAGAGGTCGGTCGAGTGCCAGCAGCAGCAGCAGCAGCAGCTCGTGGCGGGCTGCTCAGCTCTCAGCTCGCCTCCCTCGCGCTGCTAGAACTAGCTGCTAGCGGCCGTGCCACACCCCTCGCGCCCGCCCCTCGGAAAATGCATCTCCTTGGTTTTCCGCGCACTGTTGTGCTGCTGCTTGCGTCCTATCTACAGGGACGAACCTTTGCTGTGCGCATCGACGACTGTCTATCGACCATCAGACCCATCGAAGCTGGAGTACCGCAGGGCTCCGTCCTCGGACCCGTCCTGTATACCTTGTACACTTCGGACCTGCCCGAGTCGCCCAGAGTTGAGCGGGCTGTCTATGCCGATGACACTGTCATCTACACGAGAAGTCGATGGCTGACGACTACAGGACGCTTGCGCCACCACTGAAGACTGGTCAAGAAAATGGAGACTTCAATTCAATGCGCAGAAAAGTCGAGCTGTCGTCTTTACCAGACGGAAGCCTCCGGAAGTGCCACGTCTCCAGCTCTTCGGGGAAGCGATTGAATGGACGAATTCCGTCACTTATTTGGGGGTCATACTTGACCACAAACTCATCTGGCAAGAACAGATCACCGCGGTACAATGTAAGGTTGACCGACGACTTGGGGCACCGTACCCCCTACTGAATCAACGCTCTGCATTGTCTGAGGAAAACGGACTGCTACTCTACCGCATGTTCGTCCGCCCTGTGATGGACTTTGGTGGTGCAGCATGGGCAATGCCGCTGCAACAATTGCAGAATGAGGCCTTAAGACGAGTCTACCATGTACATTCTCACTTCCCCTCACGATATCTACTTGAGGCAGCTAACGAACCTCCAAGCTGCAGCCAGGAAGGTGTACGAGAAAGCCTCAGCTTCTGTTAATGACCTCATCAGGAATCTTGGAGTCCCAAGTGACGAAAGGGACAAATATAAAAAGCCCGTTGCCCTCCTGTTTAGGTAACCTCAGGTAGGGCACTCCAATGACCCCTCACATTGAAGGCAATACAGATACACCACGAATAAAGATGACATACATCCAACCCCGCAGTTCCTCTCTACGCAACACACAGCTTTAGTAGTCAATGCCCCTTCGGTAAATACTACGTCCACCACGACTGCATGTCATGAAGATGTGGCCCGGGCGCCCGCCCGTCGCCAAGCGTCGCAGCTGCCCACGACTGCTGGAGCACTCCACACTCAGCCTCGCGTCGTCGCAGCCGCTATTCGTCTGGCATGTATCGAATGATGAACACCCTCCTGCTACACCATCGTGAGGGTGCCTGTACTTGTCGTGGAGTAACAAATACAGTTATATGATTGATGAAACCTCCTCCGCAAATTTGTGTGTCTGAATTTGTCAGGGTCGGTGGTCGTTCCCCAGGGGCCGTCGTTGCCTGTGTCTACGTCGTTAGTTGTTTATCCGTGCGTTACACCGCACTTCTAGTTCGGTTCAATTCTATCATCAGGTTTGATTCCATATTGGAAAGGGTGCTCCACGACTGTATTTGATTTGTGGTAGTTATTCAGCAATCACTCGTCATAAATATAAAATTCTTTATTTGTTGGCAAATCCGGATTTCGACCACTGTGTGGTCATTATCAATGCTAAAATAAATACAAAAGGGCCAGTTAGAATAACATGCATGTCACATTATAAGCTAATTGTACAAGTTTCAGTTATAGTCAATGATAAAAATACATACCTTAAAAAACTTAAAATATCTCGACCTCCATGTAGGAGGTTGCGTTTGTACTGACGCAGCTGTTACAATCCTTACACAGTTGACGTCAGCATGGGTCATTTGTGACCAAGGCGCCCTCTTTAAAGTTTCATATAAATAACAAATTTATATGATGTATATTTATGGTAGAGAAAGTTACATTTTATTGTAATTTTAGTAGGCATTTTAACTTTAAACTGTTCTTCATTAATGAGTCTCGTTTACTGTTTATATATAATTGATAGTAAAAATGTGTACTAATTGGTGTCTTACAATATATATATATACAGCAACTCTTTCAAAATATTTTATATAAAACTGATGCTCTGTTGATAATTTGTTAACAGTCAAAATCATAAAATCAAATGATGTCAATTTTAAAAAGTAGCTGTAGTAGTAAGTACAGTCGTCAGATGGTGTTAACCAACGTCTATCCCAAACTGGGTTAGAGCGTTTATATTATAAAACATGCTTGTCTGTTAGGGTTTTCATTAAAACATGTAACAGATGTTGTAGTCTAGTGATAAAAGTACTGTATATTCCTATTGTATACATAAAAATACTTGATGGCTACAATATTTGTCACTGTATGAAAGGTACTCGCATGTGACAAGTGGCAAGTTTAGATGTAAATATCGGCCGACCAGTGCATGTGTTTTTTTCCTTTGTTCTGATTAGTAAGTAATCTATATACGTGAACTGTGTTATCGTAACTGGGGCATTTATCTGGTTTGTGTCCCTCTGCCGGCGCGCATCTGCACGGGCGGTAGTTGTACAGCTTTGTCGATGTTTCTTTCGTCTTCTTGTTGCAGAAATTTTCCCTCCGGAAGGCTGTTGTTGTTGTTGTTGACCGTCGGGCACATTATTCCTCTCCTTCCTGTCTGAGTCAGCTCATCTGTTTACCTGTGTGGCTGCATTAAATTAACGAGTAGTCGGCTCTTCCACCTTTAGTGTGATTTTGGTAAGTAAACTGAGCTTTTCATTTAGTGCAGGGCTCATTTGTAAATTTTATTGTGTTTTGTGTTATTGGCCTTCTGCCTATTGATATCATTGAGCACGGTTTCCTGTTTCCAGCCTCTGTAATGAAACTCAAACCTCACTTGAATTTTTGAGCTCGCCTTTAGTGCCTTCTTGATAATTGTATTTTTAAAAGGCTGTGTTCGCTTAAATTTTGGAGCCCCACTTAAGTGTGATTTTGATAATTAAGCTGAGTTTTTTTTTTCATTTAAATGTCAGGGGTAATTTGTAATTAATATTGCATTTACAAGGCTTGAAAGTCATTTAAAATTTTCCACTCTTGTTTACATTGCCGGGCTCATTGTGTCTTTGCATTCTAGAGAGGAAGGCAGCTGAGTGTCAGCGTCCCGTCGACAGCGTCGTCATTAGAGACGGAGCTCACGCTCGGATTTTTGGGTCAATTTGGGGGAAGGAAATCGACCGTGTGCTTTCAAAGGAACCATCCCGGCATTTGCCTGGAGTGATTTGGGGAAATCACGGACAACCTAAATCTGGATGTTCGGAGGTGGATTTCAACCACCGTCCTTCCGAATGCGAGTCTAGTGTGTTACCACTGCTAAAGCCACCTCAATCGGTGCATTTTAGAGAGTTGGCTTACTTAATTTGGAGCCTTACTAACTTATCAGAAATTGCTCTTCTCAACTTGGCCATCTGCCTTGCATCATTAATCTGAACTATCTTGTTGTGCCTTCAGCCCTTCATTGATATCTTAATTAAAACAAATGGAAACTGAAAAGCCGGCCGCGTTTGTCGAGGGGACTGAGGCGCTCCAGTCACGGTCTGCACGGCCACTACGGTCGGGGGTTCGAATCCCCCCTCGGGCATGGATATTTGTGCCGTCATTAGTCATAGGTAGTTCATAAGTAGTTTGTAAGCTTAGGGACTGATGACCCCGTAGTTCAGTCCCATAAGTTCTACAAACATTTGAACATTTTGATTTTTTGGAAACTGAAAAAAAATGTTAAAATCTTTGTTAAGCTTATGGGACTTAACTACGTGGTCATCAGTCCCTAAACTTACAAACTACTTATGAACTAGCTAATACTACGGACGGCACAAATATCCATGCCCGAGGGGGGATTCGAACCCCCGACCGTAGTGGCCGTGCAGACCGTGACCGGAGCGCCTCAGTCTCCTCGGCCACCGCGGCCGGCAATGGAAACTGAACTGACTATGCATGCTTAACATTACTCACCAACAACCGACCGCTTCCACAACGATCCTTCAAAACGTTTTGGATGATGGAATGTAGAGATGTAAAGCGATGCAGATAACTACGAAAACCAATCCTGTAATACAGCATTAGTACTGAGCTACTTGACACAGTCACGTCAATTAAGTACCTAGGCGTAGCATTGCAGAGCGGTTTGGAATGGAACGAGGATATGACAGTCGTGAGAAAGGCGGTCTGTTGACGTCTGTTTTTTGTGAGAATTTTGGCAAGATGAGTATTGCTCAGGTGTTTCGGATCCCCACAATAATGGTTTAAGATACGAACTATATAATCAAAAGTATCCGGACTCCCCAAAAGCATTCGATTTTCATCTTACGTGCATTGTAATGGCACCTACTCCGTATCAGCGACTTCAGTAGGGAAATTACCTACATATTAAACCGGGATTCGAACACGGGATATTTGACTTTCGCGGGTGAGAGCTCTACCGTGTGAGCTGTCGCTGTACGCTTTAGCGTCTGTCCTCACAAACGGAAAGGTCCCAGGTTCGTATCCCGGTTCTGGTAAGCATTTTTAATCTGCCAGGAAGTTTCATATCAGCGCACACTCCGCTGCAGCCTGAAAGTTTCATTCTGGAAACATCCCTTAGGCTGTGGCTAAGCCATGTCTCCGCCATATCCTCTCTTCCAGGAGTGCTAGTTCTGCAAAGTTTGCAGAAGAGCTTCTCTGAAGTCTGAATAGGAAGGAGACGAGGTCCCGGCCGACCGAGAATCGTGTCGGGATAGCTCAAACGGTAGTGCACTTGCCCGCGGAAGGCAAAGGCCCCAGGTTCGAATCCCGGTTCCAGCACCCAGTTTTATTATGATAGGAAATTTCATATCAGCGCATACCCAGCTGCAGAGTGAAAGTTTCATTGTGGACCTCAGTAGTCATTAGACATCGCGAGAGAGCAGAATGGGGCGCCCAGTGGAACTCACGAACGTGGTCCGATAATCGGGTGTGACTTGTGTCAGAAGTCTGTACACGAAATTTCCACATTCGGAAACAACGCTAGTCGCACTGTTTCTGATGTGAAACTGAAAGCACAGCACGAAAGCGTTCAGTGGTAACAGTTGAAGAGGGTCGTACAGTGTGATAGGCATATAGGGAGACCACAGCACAGGGAATCCAAACTGCACAAGGATCCAGTGCAAGTGCTATGACAGTTAGGCGGGAGGTGAGGAAACTTGGATTTCACGAGCGAGCGGCTACGCATCAGCCGCAAATCTTGAGGACAATCTCAAAAGCTTCTTTCCATGAATCAGCACGGGTTTAGGAAACATCGTTCATGTGAAACTCAGCTTGCCCTTTTCTCACATGACATCTTGCGAGCCATGGACGAAGGGCAACAGGCGGATTGTGTTTTTCTCGACTTCAAAAAGGCGTTCGACGCGGTGCCACACTGCAGACTGCTAACGAAGATACGAGCTTATGGAATAGGTTCACAGATTGTGACCGGCTGGAAGACTTCCTAAGTAATAGAACGCAGTACGTTGTTCTCGACGGCGAGTGTTCATCAGAGACGAGTGTATCGTCAGGCGTGCCCCAGGGGAGTGTGATAGGACCGCTATTATTTTCCATCTATATAAATTATCTGATGGACAGTGGAAGTTGTAATTTGCGGCTGTCTGCTGATGATGCTCTGGTTTATGGGAGGGTGTCGTCTGTAGCTGACTGTAATAGCAGACAGGTTGACTTAGACAAAATTTCTAGTTGGTGCGAAGAATGGCAGCTAGCTCTCAATGTAGAAAAATGTAAGGTGATGCGCATAAGTAGGAAAAACAATCCTATAATGTTCGAATACAGCATTAGTAGTGAGCTTATTGATGCTGTTGCGTCGTTCAAATATCTAGGCGTAACATTGCAGAGCGATATGAAGTGGAACGAGCATGTAAGGACAGTTGTGAGTAAGGCAGACAGCCGACTTCGGTTTATTGGGAGAATTTTGGGAAGATGTACTTCACCTGTAAAGGAGACCGCGTATAAAACGCTTGTACGACCACGTCTTGAGTATTGCCCAAGTGTTTGGGACCCGCAGCAGATCAGTTTAAAAGAAGACATAGAGGCGGTTCAGAGGCGAGCAGCTAGATTTGTTACCGGTAGGTTCGACCAATGCGCGAGTGTCACGGAAATGCTCCGGCAACTCAATTGGGGATCGCTCGAAGAAAGACGACGTTCTTTTCGTGAATTTCTGTTAAATAAATTTAGAGGGCCGGAATTTGAAGCTGAGTGTAGTACGATCTTACTGCCGCCTACTTACATTTCGCATAAAGATCACAAAGACAAGATAAGAGAAATTAGGGCTCGTACGGAGGCATATAGGCATTCTTTCTTTCCTCGTTCAATTTGGGAGTGGAATAGGAAAGGAAATGCCTAGTAGTGGTACAGTGTACCCTCCGCCACACACCTTACGGTGAATTGCGGAGTATGTATGTAGATGTAGATGTAGAAACGCCGCCTCACTTGGTGTAAGGAGCGAAAACATTGCACGATTGAACGGTGGAAAATAGTTGTGTGGAGTGAGGAATCGTGGTACACAGTGGCAGGACGTGGGGACGGCGAATGCTCGGTGAACGTCGCCTGCCAGCGTGTGGAGAGCCGACAGTAAAATCCGGAGGCTGCGCTGTTGTGGTGTGGTCGCGTTTTCCATGGAGGGGGCTCGCGTGGCACCACCGCAGTAAAAGCCTACATTACTGTTTTAAGCACCCTCTTGCTTCCCGCTTTTGAAGAGCAAATTGGGGATGGCGATTTCATCTTTCAACACGATCGAACACCCGTTCATAATGCACGGTCTATGTCGACAATTACATCCCTGTAGTGGACTTGCCTGCACAGAGTCCTGACTTGAACCCCACAGAACACCTTTGGTATGTTTTGGAACGCCGACTTCGTGACAGGCCTCCCTGACCTACATGGACACCTCTCCATGAAGAATGGACTGCCACTACCCAAGAAACCTGCCAGCATCTGACTGAGAGTGGAGGGCAACACCATAATGAATTCCAGATCACGGTTGGAGGACGGCATGACTTACAAGTCATTTTCAGCCTGGAGTCCGAATACTTTTAAACACATATTGACTACTGTGATGGTGGAAAATTGACACTATTTGATTTCATGATGTAGACTGCGAACAAGATTAATCCGGTCTTTAAGCTGGTTCCGTTCGCGATATATCTGCCACCTAAGCGGTGACTCACGGTCCAGCTCAGACAGTCGCTAAACTCTGCAGGAGAAAAGTGGAACCGTCCGTAGCAGTTGCAGCAAGTGACCAGTAGGTAGGGAGGGAGGAATGGCTCGATACGAACGGAGAGCTCTTTTAAGGCTGCTGCTTCCGTATTTCATTCTCAATAAACATGGCGGGCAGTTTATAACCCTACCCGTTCTACACCACCAGTTACTATACGATAATTAGAAAAATTGACCCGTGTGCCTAATTATCTTAATTGGGTGGAAAAGCTATCGGTAATGAAGCGCCGCGGTGGAGTAGCCGAGCGCTCTAAAGCGTCTCGCTGCGGAGCGCGCGGTTGCTCGCCGTTGAGGTTCGAGTCCTCCCTGGGGCATGGGTGTGTGTGTTTGTGCTTAGGTTAGTTTACCTAGGTTTAAGTAGTTTGTAAGCTACGGACTGATGACCACGCAGTTTGGTCCGATAGATTTACAAACATTTGAACATTTTTTTGGGCCGGCCGCGGTGGCCGAGGGGACTAAGGCGCTCCAGTCTCGGTCCGCACGGCCACTACGGTCGGGGGTTCGAATCCCCCTCGGGCATGGATATTTGTGCCGTCCTAGTTCGTAAGTAGTTCATAAGTAGTTTGTAAGTTTAGGGACTGATAGCCCCGTAGTTAAGTCCCATAGACATTACAAACATTTTGAACATTTTTTTGGTAATGAAGCCGATGATGTAGCGGAGGCTATAACCGGAACGTTGCCGTACCTCTTTGGTAAACAACGGTCGATAGTAATGAAGAAAGTGTAAAGTATAATTTGGAATAAAATGATTAATATTTAAATGAAAAAGATGCGGAACAAACGGGACACAGGGATTAATTTAGAAAAATTAATAACTTACTGATTTACGATCGCCAGCTCATTATACGAACAAATAATTTAGTGGGATGTTAATAATAGCAAAGTTAATTAACAACGTGAAAAATTACGTAAAATTTGGGTCGGCAGGGAATCACAGTATGTGCAGCAAATACGGTACAAAAGACACTGACAGTATACTAATTACTGAGAAATAGTTCACTAACACAGGGGTTGAATGTAAGACATTGAAATGTAAGCAATAGCCACGCAAATGCAACATGCAGCAGATCATGCAAAACTCGCACGTTAGTACTTACCTTTTACCGCTTCAAATAATTATTTATATAAGTACCAGAAGTTATTCAACAGCGAGTATGCCATGTGCTTTAGCAATAATCAAGTTGCAACTGAACTATTAAGTGTACGAATAGCAAGCTGAAAAAATTAATTGATGACTTGACGTGATAACACTAAATATTTAGAAATGAACTATTTAACCGTCTGATTAACTTTTGCTCTCTCTCTTTAACCAGGAATTATTAGCATTTCAAATACTTGCAGATAATCACTATTCTCACTAATCAGTACTTGCAAGTAAAAACTTTACGTCAAAATAATATGGAATGGCAAAAAATTAATATTTTGCACATTTATTGAAATACCTCTTGAAATTGAAAATTAGTCTAGCAGTTTCATTCCACTTAGCAATCTATTGATCTGCAACACTGCCATAAGCTACGGCGCTGTGAGTCTAATGCGGAAAGAATCAGAACGAAAAAGAAGCGAGTGACGTGTCATGTTTGCCTCTGCTAACCAACCGGAGGTCGGTGCTGCAGACAGCGGAGGTCTGCTTGCTTCCACCATAGACGCCTGTATATTGAAGCTGGCGACAGCGGTACCAGATAGCAACACTGAAATTCTGGTAAAATTCTCAAAATGCGGGTATTTTCGCGTTGTTTCTGGATAAATAAATATTGTAAACAAAACACAACTGCCTCGAAAAAAGACGTAACACTGTCGGCAGATAATCAATTTACATATAATTTCTAGGTTCACATTTTAATTTGGGATTGGGTTTTACTTAGTCCATCAATTAGGATTCTGAAGTAGTATTCAGAAACGATTTAAATTGCAAAGAATTTATATCAAAGTTGAGCCTAGTTATTAACTTGACCCGTTTTACATTAAACCCGCTCCGAAACCGATTGTTCAACGCTACACACCCTTATGCTGGGAGACTTGGAGCATGTTGTAATTATTTGAATCTGAGAATATACTGATCGAATTAAAAAAAATTAAGAAATTTTGGTCAGAATGTGTTGTAACAGTAGAGTGCAAAGGTAGAAAGAAGCAGACAGCCTGGTGGAATGACACAGTCAAGGCAGCCTGTAAAAAGAAAAAGAAGGCATTTAAAAATGGCTCCATACTAGAAATCAGGCAGACAGAGAAAGTTATGTTGAAGAAAGAAACAAAGCCAAACGGATAATTACAGACTCCAAGAAGAAATCATGGGAAGACTGGAAATAATCTAGAAACTCTGGGTCAAGCCGCGGGAAAACCATTTTGGAGCGTAATTGGGAATCTCCGAAAGGGAGGGAAGAAGGAATTAACAAGTGTTTTGGACAGGTCAGGAAAGCTGCTAGTCAATCCTGTGGATGCCTTGAGCAGATGGAGGGAATGTTTTGAAGAATTGCTCAATGTAGGTGAAACGTTCAATGATGTGTCAGATTTTCAGGTAGAATGGGATAGGAACGACGATGGAAACAGGATCTCATTTGAGGAAGTGGAGAAAATGGTCAGCAGATTACAGTGCAATAAAGCGGCTGGGGTGGATGAAATTAAGCCGTAACTCGCCAAATACAGTGGAATATCAGGTCTCAAATGGTTACACAGGATAATTGAGAAGGCGTGGATATCGGGACAGGTTCCGTCTGACTGGACGAAAGCGGCAATCACGCCAATTTTCAAACGTGGAAACAGAAAAGATTGCAACAACTATCGAGGTATCCCTTTAATTAGCGTTGTAGGCAAAATATTCTCAGGTATTGTTGAAAGGAGAGTGCGAGTATTAATTGAGGACAAGTTAGATGAAAATCAGTGTGGGTTTAGGCATCTTAGGGGTTGTCAGGACCAGATCTTTAGCTTACGGCAGGTAATGGGAAAGTGCTATGAGTGGAACAGGGAATTGTATCTATGTTTCATAGATCTGGAAAAGGCTTATGACCGTGTCCCTAGGAGGAAGCTACTGCCCGTTCTTCAGGATTATGGTATAGGAGGCAAACTTTTGCAGACAATTAAAGGGCTTTATGTAGATTGTCAGGCAGCAGTTAGAGTACATGGCAAATTAAGCTCATGGTTCAGGGTAGTTTCAGGGGTAAGACAAGGCTGTAACCTGTCACCACTGTTGTACATACTATTCATGGATCATATGTTGAAAACAGTAGACTGGCAGGGCGGAATTAAAATAGCTCAAAACAAAATAAGCAGTCTCACATATGCGGATGACTTAGTTGTAATGGCTGACTCGATTGAAAGGTTGGAAACTAATATTTCAGAGCTCGATAAGAGGTGCAACGATTATGATATGAAGATCAGCATCTCCAAAACGAAAGTAATGTCTGTGGGAATGAGATTTAAACAGATTGAGTGCCAAATAGGAGGAACAAAGTTAGAACAGGTAGACACTTTCAAGTACCTGGGATGTATCGTCTCACAGGATGGCAACATAGCGAAATAACTGGAATCGAGGTGCAGCAAAGCTAATGCAGTGAGTGCTCAGCTAAGATGTACTCTCTTTTTCAAGAAGGAAGTCAGTACCAATACTAAGATAGCAGTGCACCGCTCTATCTTTCGACCAACTTTGTTGTATGGGAGTGAAAGTTGGGTGGATACAGGTTACCTTATTCACAAGGTAGAGGTTACAAATATGAAAGTAGCAAGAATGATTGCAGGCACTAATAGATGGGAACATTGTCAGGAGGGTGTCCATAATGACGAAATCAAAGAAAACCTGGGAATGAACACCACAGATGAAGCAGTTAGAGCGAACAGACTGAGATGGTGGGGTCATGTTACACGCATGGGAGAAGCAAGGTTACCTAAGAGACTCACGAGCTCGGCAGCGGAGGGTAAGAGGAGTCGAGGTAGACCAAGAAGAAAGTACTTGGATTCGGTGAAGAATCAGACGAGGCCTCAATGTTAGCATTGAATATTGGGTCATGGAGGAATTTTATTAGAGGTACTATGCTGCAGACTGAATGCTGAAAGGCATGATCAGTCTGTAATGATGATGATGATGATGATGGTATTTGAAATGTCTTTCGTTCTTCCCATTCGACGATGCTGCTGTTGACAGAGTGTGCGAATTACCGTGACTGTTTGGACTGACCGTTGCGAGGAGTGGTCAGTGGTCAGTGGTCAGTGGTCTGTGGTCAGTGGTGAGTGGTCAGAGAGGGCGCTGTGGACGCTGCGAGGCCAGCCAGCCAGCCAGCCGCGACTGCCGCCTGCCGAGTGCCGCTCGTCTTCAGCGATCGACCAACTTGTAACAGATTGATAACAAGTGGCGTTAATGGCGGCCGTCTGTCGTCTGAACGGCTGCACTAGTATGATCGCGCTAGTACCGAAGCGCGATAATCGTAGCGATAAAGGAATATCGCCAGTTCTAAACGCGGTACTAGTGGCTTCACTGCGCATGCGCGAGCTAGCAGCTGTCTGCTGCAGTCACCGCTCCAGTTAGTTCGTCAATTTCCTTCGTATTTACGTATATTTTGCGTTATGTCGAAGTTTATGATCAGAATGTATTACAAAATGTATTTCTAATGACGGCATTCACACTGTCCGTCACCAGACCGTCACCTAACGTCAACGTCACGTTAAACTTTTTCGAGAAGGTTGCTTTGATTGAACGGTCGTCTGCTGACAACGGAAGTTAGCCTACTTTCGTCACGCGATTTTCATACTGTAGTCGACGATTACACGGTTTGCACGCAAATTTGTCTTATTAATCTTTAGTTTATTATTATACTATGGTTTAGCGGTAAATTGCAAATGTTTCGTGACGAGTTAAATATTTATCTCAATTATTGTGCACCGAAACGCGAGATCGTACATTTGAAACCGAAAAATGGTTTATGTTTTGCAATATCGTAACAGCAAAGACTTAAGCCAATTGTTTATTTGAATAAGATTGTAATTTGCTGATGCAATTTTCATAAAATAGCATTTTAAATGAAGAAGTCAGTCCAAATGAAAGACAAAACTTCAGTTGTGCATGACGTTATTAAAAATGTCATTGGGCAAATCGTAGTAGACAAAGTAAAGATCTATTTACGCTCTTATAAATATTGTTTGATGTGTTGATAAGTTTATTTTTTTCGCTTGAAAATAGATGTGAATGTTTTGAAATGTTGTTTCACTTCCCAGAACTTTACCACACTAAGTTGACCAAAAACATAGATTGAAAGGTTTTCTTTGGCCGCCAATAACACTTAGCGTTGTTTCCTCAATTCCAGTATTAAACTATGACTTCCTACATAACAAATCGTCTGTTGTAACATCACTTTCAACATTAGGTATTACTGTTCGGTTACGTTTAAACACGCAGCTACAAGATCTCGCTCGAGTTTGTAGTTCGGGGCTAGTGCGCTAGGAGTACTTGAGTAGACTATTGTCTACCTCGCTGGCCTTCGTCCATCGTTTAAGAAGGGCTTTACGCTGTGCGCGGAGCTCATGTCGCCGCGTTCCCTGCCAACTCTCGCCAGGAGGCATCCGTCCACGCGTGTCAGGCCACTGGTGCCGCGCCTCTCCTACCGTATACAGCGTCGCGCCAGTCCACAGAGAAAGAACACTGCCGTCACTTCCCACGTATCAACAGTCTGGCAGGGGGCGCCTTTTCAGATGCAGAGTTCCTTGTGTCCGTGTCTTTCCTGTGTGGTCTGGTGACTATCCGTACATTTAAAAGGACTTGTTCAATTACTGTGTTGACGGCTTTGGTATAATTGTATATTAACCCAAAGGGGCACCTTAATATATCTAGCGTTACTGCCTTTTAATTGTCCAGTTTTGTCCAAGTTTTTTTAAAGTTATTTTTATTGTAAAAATTTCCAATTTGTAATTGGAGTCTTGTTTTTTGCAAACGGTCATTTATGTTACGTGTCGAGGTTCCCTTCTAAATTGCACAGGCTGCTCTGGCCAGTGCTTAAGAGGCACGCTTCAATTACGCTGTTGGCGTTCGCTTGCATAATTACCTAAGCTAAACTTGTTGGCGCACTGTTAATAGGGTCTAAGCTTTCTCTCCTTGTGTAACGTGCTCTGTCTAGTATTTTAAAGAGCGCTATTTAATTACCCTGCTCCTTGTTAAATTTTCAGAACTGAACTGTTTTTTAAGGGAAACATTTCATATTGTCTAAACAGAAGCATAACAGGCGCATTATTTTAATGTTCGCATCTTTCATGCCAGTAGATTGTAATTATAGTGTCTATTATTACAAATGGTCATTTATGTTATGTGGTGAGGTTTCATTCTAAACTGCACAGTGTGCTCTGGCCAAAGTCTAGAAGCACAGTTCAGTTACACTTCTGATGTTTGTATACTTGCCTAAGAAAAACCTGAAGCGCCCATTGTTAATTATATATACTGTTACCCCCTTGGCATTTCCTTGCTCTATCTTTTAAAAATGGTATCCTTGTTGTAATATATATATATATATATATATATATATATATATATATATATATATATATATATATATATATATATATATATTTAATCTCGCGCCTGTTATTTTGTAAAAGCAAATTATTGCTCTCTGCTTCCTTTCAAATTTAGAAGATCTCCTTATTATATTGTGCTGAGTTTAGCTTTTGATGCCAGCTGTTATCTGACATTAAGCGTGATGATAAATTTTGCCCTTACTAATAAATTACATAGTCTTGTTATTTTGATGAAAATCTCCGTGAGTGATACCCTCCTGTGCCCAGTATCCGTGTTCTTTTATTAAATGGATAAAAATCCCGGTTTTCGCTAGCCTCGTATTATCAACGATCCAGTCTGGAACTTTCATTCTTAAAAATCCATAAAAGTACATACGATGGTTACTGAATTATCTTTCACAATCTGGCCGTATAAGCAACAAAACTGCATGTGGCCAGTTTGGCACCAGACGTTCTTATACGTAGTAGCTCGAATGTGATCCTTGGGGTATTGAATGCCGAGTAGACTAGGTAGCAACTACAAACACATGATATAATTGGTTCCTTTGCTCCTTTTTCTCCGGTTGTATACCGCTTATGGATTGATTCTCAAGTCATGCCGTTGGCACAGCAGTTTGACGTTACTTCTGCCGTGGCTTGTAAAGGAATTGACGGATCAGCTTTCGGTGTAATGTAGTAATAGATTCTCCTTCTTTCCGCCAACTTCCTGCAAACATGAGATTTTCGTGTGTGCACAGCAATTCCTGTTTCCCTGATGCAGCGTCTACCAGAAGTGTGAGCAAGTGTTCTGTTAAGCTGAACTAGGGCTTACTCTGGCCCAGGGCTGTAGCCAGGGGGGGGATGAAGGGGATCGAACCCCCCTCCCCCCTGAAAAGCCGCACTATTCACCTAATTCCTGATAAAGCAATTCAAAAGTATGCTGAGGTTGCTCATTCGAGGTTTGTATTGAATAAAATTAGAATATACGTCATAATTGGTTGATCCCCCCCAACCGGAAACCAAGTTTCTGACTACGGGCCTGCTGTGGCCATTGAAAGTAAAGTCTGAATTTTACGTAAAATAATTTTATAACTGAAGTGTTCTGTATCAAATTTATGTCTTGTGGTGCAAAATTAAATTACATTCTAAAAATATCACGATAAAGACATAAACTTGCAATTGCAAACTACTGCACAAAAAGAAGAAAAAAAAATCCAGGGAGGAGGGCCCGTCTGTGACTCTGGGTCCAGGGAGTGTGGCGGCCACGCCTGCAGGTGAGCTTATTGTCCTTTTTAGGTAAAGTCTCACTTCGACTCAGAGTACAACGGGTAACCACAAATGTTATTGGCTCCGCAATATGGCGACAATGGCTTCACTTCTGTGGCGTTAAGGTCATGGCCCCTATTCTAACCTCCTTAGTAAAAACTAGAGTTGGCTACGGTTTCATGGTTTCGAAACCAGGTTTCGATACACACAACAGTTTCAGTGTTTCAAAACCGGCATCTTTCAGAGTTTCGAAACCATGCAGTTTCATTCCGTTCTGTTTCAGATCATATTCGCGGTCGACTGTCGATACACTGAAACCGTTTCTTCCTGTCAGTTTCACGATTTCATGTCGGTTTCATAACACCGGTGTTTCAAACCTCTAATGCAGAAAGGCGAAACAGACTACTGGTATCGAAATGTGGTGTTTCATTTTACTGGAGCTCCACACAGATACACATATAACTTACTAGTATATAAACCATTTAGAGAGTGTCAAATAGTAGTTGACACTCGTGAGTCTGCAGCTTATGACTACTGAAATCAAGATTCGTTTGCAAGAGACTGCTGTATTCCGAAATGACATAATGTCTGCTTTATAAATGTAAAATAACAATAAAACAACGTTCACTATTTGCATTGAAATAACCAGATAAATTCTAGGTTTATGTACCATATTAAAAACACAAGAGTGAAACTACATTCTTTAAAATAAGATACAACGTGAAGCCTGAAATGACATTTTTTATACTAACAAGGGTAGATCGTATATTTAATATCGTGTTAGAGTTGGATTCCTATGAGCGAAAACGAAGTTACCTACTATCGTTATAATTTTCGACACTCATGTTAAAAGAATTGTGGCGGTGGTGTAACGGTCAAGACGTACAAGTGGTGAACTTGCCTCTTACTTTATTATTTTTGTAATTCCATAACATTACTTGTGATTATTTAGTGTGCCCTTTATTCCCTATAATTTATTTAGTATGTATAGAAAGTAGCATTTATGATCCATCACTGTAATATGCGTACCGTATTGCAGTTTGTGAGTTCCTAACGGGGTAAACTTTTACCTACCATACCGGCGGCCTCATGTGACAATGTTGGCAACATCAACAACACGGGAGAAAATCTCTATCAACATGTTCCGTACAGACCAAGAAGTAAATATATAGTCTATTGTTGACAGGTTCTTGTATGTACCCTTGTCCACATAGTGAAAAATATTGTCCTCATCGAACGAAGATTTCATGTTTCAGTTTTCCCATCTCTAGTAAAAACACACCATAACCACGTCACCTATTTATATTCGCAAGTTCGATATATATCGTTTGAGACCTAGCGACGTCGATTGTAAATATTGTTGGAAATTACCGAGTTTTATTTCCGCACTTTCAAGTTGAAACAGTTGTATAACTAAACTAGAGAACATTATTCCGTTTTGCTAAGAACTAGCGTGGCTAATTTTTAGTGCGGTTGGTAACGCCAGACCGCAGTGGCTGCCGCCGCCCTCTCAGCAGTTGGCAGCACTGGCTGTGAGCTGCTTTCTGTTGTGCGTCGCATTTGTTTTGTTCCGAAACAGGCCTTGCGTTTGTTGCTTGCTGGCTGAGAAGACAAGACGCGAAGGAAGGATTTCTGCGGCTCCTGTGACGGGCGAACTCATCTGACACACTCATGGCGTTACTAAGGTAAGGACGCTAGCTTCGTTTCATTCGTGTGAGAGTTCGGTATTCATTTTCTCGCAATCGGTGACCATTTTACTGTTATCGTTTCATCTGTTTCACTGTTGATACTGACGTGAATAAGTGATTTACTTTCGGTAGTTACGCTCTTAAAATACTCGCAGTTTCCTTTATAAAAATGTGTATCTGTTTTGCCATAAATTCTCACGCTATACGGATCTAGGCATAGCTGCGAAAACCAGTTCATGGGCTGGGAACGAGGTCTTGTCACGCACTCGCCATCTTGTTAAAAACAGAAATGCAATAATGACGTTTATATTATGTCGTAATGGAAAACATCGTCCTTGCTAAAAATAATAATAAAAACGGTACAGGGATGTAGAAAAAACTTGAGCAATAGAACAAAACATTGTTCTATACTATATAAGGAAATTGAACAAACGCCGAATGAAAAGATTCCGTAATGTCTTTCTTTGCTTTGAGCTTATTACAGATGATTCATGTAAGATATTTCGAGATTCATATGAATCGCTCGAGAATGACGTGAGGACAGATACTTAATAACCCGTTACATGGAATATTTTGGTAGCAGTCACCATTGTGAAGGTAGCCAAATACAACACTTCAGCCTCACAAAAACTAGTGCATCGAGACTTCTAGTGTTTTATCAACATGACGTCATGACGATAACCGACATGTTGAATACGATGTAACACATTGGAACAACTCACAATTTCTACAGTATACCGTGTGAATAAAGTTTTTGGTGGCAAGAGAATCTGTAGCGCAGTCATACTAGCTTGTTCTCCATTCTTATTTTATTGTGTCTGTTGGTGCTAAATTGATTTGGGTAAAAGTGCAGTTTATGCGGCAACAGCTAGCCGTCGCGCTCGCTAGAATGGTAACGGCAGAGCAGCCAATCAGGAGTCGCGGCCAATAAGAAACAGCGTTACAATTGTACTGTGTAAACAAATCGAAGCGGTGCATGCAAAAGTTTTTGACGATCTACAAGGTACAGTTGCTATGAGTATGGATGTCACTTGATCACTGTTTCGAATAAATGTTCAAATGTTTGTATAGTTTATGGGACTTAACTAAGGGGTCATCAGTTCCTAAACTTACGAACTACTTATGAACTACTTACGAACTAGGACGGCACAAATATCCATGCCCGAGGGGGGATTCGAACCCCCGACCGTTGTGGCTGTGCGGACCGTGACTGGAGCGCCTCAATCCCCTCGGCCACCGCGGCCGGCTGTTTCGAATATATTATAAAGTAAATAAAATATGCTATACCTGCTCTATGGTTGACAGGTTCTTGTATGTACCCTTGTCCAGTCAGTAAAAGTAATTGCGATAATTTCCAAGAATGCTTGCAATCGAGGTAGTTCGGACTGAAATGATATATATATCGAGCGTACACCTGTAAATTGAGTGTTTTTGCTGTCATAGGAATGCCCAGTGTTGTGTAAAAGAAGAAATCTCTAAAATGCTTTTCACTGAACAGGACTTTAAATTTTAATAGACCAGTATTATGACAATGAAAGCTCAATTTTCATTAATTAGAAGACTCGATAAGCTGAAAAATTGGCTCAATGACGTCATATTACGTCATTCTATCCATCAACGTTTATATTCATTCTTATTGCAAATCGCCGACCATAAGGTAACTGAGATATTATGAGTGTGTACCAAGGTTAGAACACTCTTTGGTAAGCAGGCCCACGTATGTGTCCGCATCTCGTGAATTTTTTTAAATAAAAAACGCTATTTTCGAATGTTCATTCTTACCGATGTAAAATATGTATCGAAGTGTGGTCGCGCGTTCGAGATTTATCGAAATTGCCGCCCGTGCAAGCGTCATTCACAATTACCTATAATATAATTAATCATTTGCAAAGTATTAAATATATAATTGTGATTCATTTTTTCAGCGTAAAGGCTATTTGAAGTGCATTTTGATTCCATTAGTGGAAATCAAGTGTTTATGGAAGTAGTTAACATTTTGTGGAAAATCGTAGATGTCGAAAAGTATAATGCGAAGAAATTGGGGTCGATTCTAGTGTACGATACCACCCTCGGCTATCACCAAAGACGTCATATGCTACGTCATTGTACCCGCCGCTGGTATTTGAGGTTATTGCAGATGTTTTTGAATGTCAGTATATTTCTTTAGATTTCGGAGTTATATCACGAAATGTAGCTGCATTCTGACGTAAAGTAAAAGCTGTGCTCTTACTTTCCTTCCTAACAACGTTCTTATAAATCGTGACAAACAAGTTAACTCGAAACATGTCAGTTCCTCACTGTGGCGTAACTAGGACTTGGCCACAGAGTAAGGAGTATACAGAAAGGAAACTCCCGCTGCAGTCTGTCGTCCAAAATTTATTGCGCATGCGCGGAATCAGCCATCTTGAAAAGCAGTAAACATGTGATCACTCCGTACTCTGTGGCGTGGTATTGCGCCCTCTTTGTTTCTTAATTCTGTATTTTAACTGCCTGAATCGCATAAAAGTAAACAGGTATTTGGTACAGTGAAAAGAAAGAACTGTGTGTCAGTAGTTGGAGCTGTTCCGTTTTTATTATGAGCATCAATAAAAGAAAAGGCGGCCGATGGTGTTCAGCACCTAATTGCCGCAATAATTCTCATACAAACAAGGATATAAGTTTCTTCACCTTCCCAAAAGATGCTGAGCAGTAAGTGAACGTCGCTATATGTGTAGTGAAAGTTAAATGTTATCAGTTTCGAATGAGAGTAATGTGTGCGTAATTATTAAAAGTAGCCTCGCTTCTTCTCTTGACGATAACTCTCGCTGTTGCTGTTGCTGCAGCAGTTCAACAGCATCGAAATGTTGAAGAAGGCTACATTTATTTCTATAAGTTTAACGTTCCAGGGAATAATACAAAATGATTGACAAAGAATAGTGCGTAAGTAGGCGGGTAAAATTTTACTTACGGCATTGGAGGCGTAGTGTGCTAATGTTGGCAACGAATGCTCTTCGGATACTCAAATAGATTAAGGGGAATAATTATTTTATGCTGTTCCTGCTCGGTGGTTGAGACATTCCTCTATATGCCTTTCTCCGATCAGTAAATTAATGATACTCCTAAAGCAAATACAACTTTTATATTTGCCCAGACGTCATTAGTTCTGCATAATCACGTTGTACTGCTAAGTCTGACTCAATATTTTGTGCAAATTTATTCGTGTCAAATAAACCTGGCAGTTGTAAAGTCACTTTCTTGTTTATAACTAATTTCCCACACATAACTCCGCGTTATTTGGAATTTTTCTAGAGATAAGCAGCAAATAAAACGATCATCGATTCCACTGTACATTTTCGTAGTTGTATTAAAATTTAGGCCTATTTTTTTTCGTTGGATTATAATTAGGTGCAAGAAGATGGCGCAAAATAGATGAAAACCGTTTCCTTTCGTAAAAGTCGGTGAGATTAGCTGCAGTTCGTAAAAGCTCCATTTCCAGCCAAAGTAATAAGTGGCTATAGTTCCGCGTTTACTGCTTTTCAACATGGCGCCGCCCCCAGCTTTCCCTTCTGTATGCTTCCTATTCTGTGACTTGGCTTTGGGGGTGGATAGATCTGCTTGACGAGCTAAATTTTAAAATGTTTGTATAGTCTAGGGACTGATGACCCCGTAATTAAGTCCCATAAACTTACAAACTACTTATGAACTACTTACGAACTAGGACGGCACAAATATCCATGCCCGAGGGGGGATTCGAACCCCCGATGAAAGCTGATGGTAAAACCACCCCGAGTTTCCAATCTTTACCTTTACCAGATTGCTGTTATACAATTTTTTTCTTTCTTTCGTGTTTTTTGGGGTTTTGGGGGGTTCTATTCCCCCCCCCCCCCGTACTTACGCCACTGGTCCCTCAAATAATGACTCCCTGCTGGAGTAGGGGTCAAATTATACCTAGTGCGGCTGGGGCGTTGTGTGCCAGTGTTGCAACAAAACGTTCGCTTTAAGTAATTTTATTGACCGGACAAGGCTACATATAAGTCTAGCGTTATTTATTACGTCAACGTTTCTATTTCTCCTGTCGCTGATACATATGTTCCACAGATAATACAAGACTACTTACGTATCTGTCCGTATTTCATGAAATGTTTAAAATAAAAAGCCCCTTTTTTAATACATGATTTCTTACAAAATTAAAATATTTGATATAATGATTATTAATCTTATGCAACGTGTTATATATTTTTTATTTGAGCGTAAATTGTCTGAGTATATTACGTGTATTTTGTGTTTGTAGAAGCAGTATAATTACTTGGAAAATAGCAGATATAGAAAAGTTTAATGCCAAAAAATTGAACTACGTCCTGATTGATAAAACGGGGAACAATCTAAATTTTTGCAATCTTTTGGGCTTACCGGGGATATGTGTTTGGGTAGTGTGTGTGGAGTTAATACGTCCGCACTGAAAGTGCCTAAATTGCGCACTACTGTGTAGAGAGGATAATGTATGGGGATCTATCAGACGCGGCACATGGCTCCAGAGATTTCGGCTCAGTTTAGAAACTATTATGTTGGTATACTTTTTTGTAACCATAATTCTGTTGAATCGGTTGTTAATGAGGTAGAAGTTTCAAAATCTACTGTAATATATTGGTTTACTTTCTACAGAGTTTGGCGGGAAATTCATCAAATACAGGAGTTCTTTCGGTGGGTCAGTTGTCATTGTAGAAGTTGGCGAATCACATTTTGGAAACGTAAATTTGGAAGGGGTCATGATGTAGGAATTCGCTTTTTGGGCTTGTAATTCCTGGGGGGGATTGTGATGTTATATTTCAGGTTGTACCAAATCCTACGAAATATGTTTAAACGTCATTGATTGAAAACTTTGTAGAGGAAGGTTCTGTTATGTCGGAGAGTTTTCAAATGTTCAAATGTTAGCTAAGCTTATGGGACTTAACTACGGGGTCATCAGTCCCTAAACTTACAAACTACTTATGAACTACTTATCAACTAAGGACGGCACAAATATCCATGCCCGAGGGGGGATTCGAAGCCCCGACCGTAGTGGCCGTGCAGACCGTGACTGAAGCGCCTCAGTCCCCTCGGCCAAGAGAGTTTTCCTTTGCATAAGGGATTGGACCATAGGGGTTATACACATCTTACAGTAAAGCACCAAGTGGAATTTAGAGATAAAAACAGGTGCGTGCATTGATACAATAGAAGGCTACTGGGGGCCAGTTAAATCAATGGGAGGGGGAAAAGGTCAACTGCACTTCAAGGAGTTTGGATGAATATTGTCGGAGGAAATCTATTCCGAAAAGGTTTTGTAATTTTAAAGCTAGTCTGAGAATTATTAGTGAAATGTACACACCTGTTTTTAAAAGTTAGTGGACGGTAGACATAATGGATGGGGGTGGGAGGAGGAGAGGGGGGAGTTTAAATTTTACGTTCCATTCTGGGGCCTCATAGGATTATGTTGGTAATGTGAACAATATGATAGGAAAATGGTGATATTGTCAGAAATCCACATAGAATGAATGACTTCTCCAGTGTTTATTTCTGGATGAGCACCGAAGGATCATCTGACGAAACAAACTCAGCTAAATGATTAACAAACCGGTCTGTACCGTCTTTCTTTAAATTTTACTAAGATTTCCAACCATCGTTAATCACTTTCGTTCCTGGCAAAATGAACTTATTTATTATCGGTACAAGTGTGGCTTTTGATCTTGGTTCCACACGCAGAATGAAGCACTTTCGGGTTTCCCTCTCAGTACCCACACTGTATGTTCTGTTTCGTTCTTCAGTTTTCGTCCTCTCCCGTATTTTCTCGTTGAGACGGGGGTTTCATCAACCTCGACAACTTTTCCTGTCTCACTAATAGGAACACTGCTACAATCAGATAACAAATGTCGCGACAGCAGCCGTGACAGTCGCAAACGGTATTAATGGTAACGTCGGTCTCTGCAGCGCAAGCTTCTAACGTCTACTGCTGCATCCAACACGCAACTATTACGAGGCTTTTTTCGATACTCAGTTTTGTGTTGGCAAACCAAGTGTCGCTCCGAACCGATGTCCTTTTCTTGCCCTTGGAGCAAGTCAGTTGGTGAGGAAAGCCAAGCTGTGAAGCTTTCTCCAGTGCCACAGTCCACACAACGCCTATTTGGCAAAAGTTCCAGTTCCCAGCAAACCTGAACACACTTCTCCACAGAAATCATCCGCGGAATCAACGCTCACCACTTTTTAAATTGCTCCATCTCAGTAAACTCACAACTAGCGAACAACAATTAGAACACGCGATAAATTCCGAACAACGAAATGTCAAATCCTCGACGTCTTTTGTCCTTCGCGCGTGCGACACTTGATCGACATATATCGCTCGCAAAGCTAGAGCGATATGTATGTTTGGAGCTATATATATCGTCACAATTTCGAGAGACAACGCTTCTAGGAAATTGCCTTGACTTTTTGTAAACAATACGTTTATCTGGACACCATTGTTCTTAAGATAAAACGCGGACCTGTTCTCGTAAAACGACGCTTTAACAAAACATTTGCATTTGTGTGCGATTGGCTAATGGAAAAGTCACATCTACGTCTAGGTATGAGATACTTTGCAAATCACTTTTATGTGCCTGGCAGAGGGTTCATCGAACCCCCATTATACTATTCATCTACCATTCCATTCTCGAATAGAGCGCGGAAAGAAAGAACATCTCAATCTCTCCGTTCGAGCTCTGATTCCTCGTATTTTATTCTGATGATCATTTCTATGTAAGTGGGAGTCAAAAATATATTCTCGCATTCGGAGGAGAATGTTGGCGATTGGAGTTTCGTAAGTAGCCCACGCCGCAGCGATAAACGCAGTTGTTGTAATGATTCCCAATCCAAATCCTGTATCAATTTCGTAACGCTGTCTGCCCTTCTTTGGATTCTTTCGATGGCTTCCGTCAAACACACTTGATGAGGATCCCACACTTGGCAGCAATACTACAAATAAGGACGCACAAGCGTAGTGTATGCAGTCTCTCTAGTAGTTCTGTTGCATGATTGCCAACATTAACAACCGTCGTCGCCACGCCTGTAAGTAAAATTTAACTGATCTGGGCATCATTGTGAGCGGCACATATAAGTGAAACAGAAATGTGACGATCTGGTATTGGTAACTAGACGTAAATTTTATAGGTCACGTCTATATATCGACACCTACTAAATACCTACATACTGATACTGTCCTTACCGATTCTCATTATTCCAGATATATACAAATACCCACTAACTGTGTGTAAAACAAATATTAAACGTTAGTATCGGTTACCAGAATTGACTTTTATGGATAAAGTATAGACAGCGATATCCATGAACTATATTTGAAACAAAAATACTAAGAGCCGGCCGCGGTGGCCGAGGTGACTGAGACGCTCCAGTCACGGTCTGCACGGCCACTACGGTCGGGGGTTCGAATCCCCCTCGGCATGGATATTTGTGCCGTCCTAGTTCGTAAGTAGTTTGTAAGTTTAGGGACTGATGACCCCGTAGTTAAGTCCCATAAGCTTAACAAACATTTGAATTTGAAAAATACTAAGATCTGGTATTAAAAACTAAACATTGGTATGAAACTTCTTGGCAGATAAAATTGTGTGCTGGAACCGGGACTCGAATCCGGGACCTTTGCCTTTCGCGGGCAAGCTCTCTACCTACTGTGCTATCCCGACACGACTCACGATGCCGCCTCACAACTTTACATGCTGTAATGAGTAACGTAGAAGTAGATATCGTCGGAGTAGTGCAGCAATTGAAACTACTTAACAAGAACACGTCTTCTGTATAACCATTAGACTTCTATCTGATTATGCTGAAGCGATAGCTCCTTACTTAACAGCCATATACAACCACTCTCTCATAGAAGGATCTGTACCAAAAGATTAGAAAGTTCCACAGGTCACACCGATATTCAAGAAAGGCAGTAGGAGTAACCCATTAAACTACAGGCCTATTTCATTGTCAATTTGTAGCAGGGTTTTGGAACATATCCTGTATTCAAATAAGAATTATCTCGAACAGAACAATCTATTGACCCAAGGTCAACACGGATTTAGAAAATATCGTTCATGCGAAAAACAACTGGCTCTTTATTCACACAGTTATGGGTGCTATCGACAAAGGTTCGCAAATCGATTCCGTATTACTTGATTTCCAGAAGGCTTTTGACACCGTACCTCACAAACAGCTTTTAATCAAATTGCGTGGTTATGGTATATCGCCCCAAATTTGCGATTGGATAGAATATTTCCTGTCAGAGAGGACACAGTACGTAGTAGTCGATGGTAAGGCGTCGACTAAAACAGAGGTGATATCGGGCGTTCTACAAGGTAGTGTTACTGGTCCTTTGCTGTTCCTTATTTACATAAACGATCTAGGGGAAAAATCTAAGTAGCTTTGTTAGGTTGTTTGCAGATGACTCCGTCATTTACTGTCTAGTAAAATCTGAAGATCAAAACCAACTGCAGAACGATCTGAATAAGACATCAGTATGGTGTACAAATTGGCAATTGACTCTAAATAATAAGTGTGAAGTCATCCACATGAGTACGAAAAGAAATCCGTTAAACTTTGTTTACAATCAAAAGTGAAGGCCGTGAACTCCACAAAATATCTAGGAATTACTATTACTTCAGACTTACAAACTGGAAACAACACGTAGATAATGTCGTGGAAAAAGCGAACCAGAGATTGCGTTTTATTGGCAGAACCCTTAACACATGCAACAGAAGTACAAAAGAAACTGCACACACTACGCTTGTCCGTCCATCTTTGAAATATTTCTGTCCAGTGTGGATCCTTATCAGGTGGGTTTGACGGAGGACATCGAAAGAGTCCAAAGAAGGGCAGCTCGTTTTGTATTGTCACGATACAGGGGAGACAGCGTTACGGAAATGATACAGGATCTGGGATGGGAATCATTACAACAACGGCGCTTATCGCTGCGGCGTGGGCTGCTTACGAAACTCCAATCGCCAACATTCTTCTCCGAATATGAAAATATATTGTTGACTCCCACTTACATAGGTAGAAATGACCATCAAAATAAAATACGAGAAATCAGAGCTCGAACGGAGAGATTCGGGTGTTCTTTCTTCCCGCGCGCTATTAGAGAAAGGAATGAGAGATAAATAATATAACGGTGGTTCGATGAACCCTCTGCCAGGCACTTAAATGTGATTTGCAGAGTATCCCATGTAGATGTAGATGTACATCCGCCAGTACCTCGCCTCCTACTTTCCAAATTTCACAGAAGTTCTCCTGCGTAACTTCCAAGACTAGCACTACTGGAAGAAAGGATATGTTGGAGACATGTCTTAGCCACAGCGTAAGGAAAGTAGGAGGCGGGGTACTGGCAGAATTGAGATTGTGGGGCGGTGCCGTGGGTCGTGTCTGGGTAGCTCAGTGGTAGAGCGTTTGTCCGCGAAAGGTAAAGGTCCCAGGTGCGAGTCCCGGTTCCGGCACACATTTTTATCTGCCAGGAATTTTGATATCAGTGCACACTGCGCTGCAGAGTGAAAGTTTCATTCTAGACTTTAGTAAATTGCAAGAATGCTTGGAGTCGAAGTATCTCGGCCTGAAGCAATAATATATATATCTCGGTTGCGCCGCTGTTGACGTGCGACTTGCAGCAAAGTGAAACAGCCGCTCTGGCTGAGTGACTCAGAGGCTAAATGAAGCCGGCAGAGGTTATCTGGGGCAGGCCGGCAGCGCGGCGAGTGTCTGGCGCCAGGACCCGTGGCGCCAGCGATTCTGCGTCTGCACACACCGGCCGGCCGCCACCTGCAGTCAGGTGCGCGGCGGAGGGTGGCTCCACCACCGCCAGTCAGGGAGAAGCGGACGCTCGTATGCGCCCGTACGAGCCCTCATTGTCTTAGCTTTGCCACCTTTACGCCACACAAGTTCGCGGCAGTAGAGTCGCTACGCAGTCAGCTCCAAACTCCGGCCTCTCAGTTTGGGCAGCAGCGCTCCTCTAAAGAACGCCGCTCCCCTCCGATGATCTCCATTTCAGTTGCTAAACATCCCCGCGACACTCTCGCATTGCTAAAACCTAAAGTAACACAGCTTCTCCTGTATTCTCACCACTCCTTTACCTCATAAAAACGTACAACTAAGTATACACTACGGAAAGCACCTCATGATAAAACCTAGAGTTATTCTGGTAGCATTGTATGATCCCTATTCCATTCGTGAACAACGCGTGAAAAGCAAGATAGCTGCCGGTAAAATCCACTCTAGCTGTAACTACTGCCGTCTCTCCTGTTGTGGTCGCTTAAGAAACGTTCGTGGTTGCCCGGCTGTTCCCGGGACGTACTCTGCGGGAAGTTGAGCGGCAGGCTCCTGCGCGACACTCAGGTCCTCCTGCAGCGCCTGCCCGACTCCTCCGTTCTCCCAACCGAGGCAGACGAGGCACAGTGAGCAACCGGTCGTACAGACGTGTTGCCAGCAACTGCTTTGCCCTGAACCTCACCTCCTCCACACAGCAGCAGTCCTGCCACCTGCTCTCTCCTGTCGGTTCGCGTCGCCCGTCGCTGAAGGCCGCTCTTTGCGGTCGCAGCTCAGTCCTCAGCAGCTCCGGCATTGCAGACGGCTGGCTTTCTCCCCCACTGTACTCGCTTACACTCAGGGCCGCTACCCAACACTACTGCACGATTCGCCGCGGCGGAGCGGCCGAGCGCATTGAGGCGCTATGCTAAGATGCGCCAGGCCGTTCGCCGTCGGGGGTTCGAATCCCCCCAAGTGCATGGATGTTTGTGCCGTCTTTAGTATAAGCTAGTTCATAAGTAGTTTGTAAGTGTAGGGACTGATGACCTCATAGCTAAGCCCCACAAGCTCTAAAACTTCTGCACGACTCACCAGTACGCTACAGGTCTCCCTGCCGTTCGCTACGGACTTTCGGGAGTTTCTCATACTCAAACTCATCATCGGCGACGAGGCAACTTCCGACGTTACCGACGAAGGCAATTTTGGGCCCAGATTAGGTTAGAGGGACGTTTGCGATGGCCCTTATGTAAGATATCTTCTAGGGGAAGGTATACATTTCATATTCAAATGTACTGCGAATTTTAGACCAGTGTCAAGCTAGTCAGGCATGAATCGTTTATCTTTGGTTGCAGGCTTATGTGTCGATGGCAGTACTGTAGATATTGAGGACGGTGATAGTATTGTTGGCGGGAAGTAGGGTTGTGATTGTTGAGAGTGCAGACTTTGCCAGGCAGTAGGCGCGCGGATGAGATGGCAGAAGCGTGGGGACCGTGGTTGTGTACCGTTTTCGTTCCGGCAGGATAGACGAGGAGGTGAGATTTTGAGACTTGAATGCTGAGCCAAGCTGTTTAAGATATGGGGACGAAAGGAATAGATGACGTTGGTTAAACCATCTCTTGAAGTTTTTATAAGGTAAAGTTTTTCATGAAACACTTGGCATGTTTCTTTGGCACAACTTCGCATTGTTAGGCTGAACTGATGGTAACAATAACGGTCGGGGAAGACCTTGCTCATAGCTTGTGGTCTCACGATTAATGCCAGGGACCCCTCTCGGTGTTAGGAAAAGTATTGTAATAGTTTAGTTTTGAGATTGCGTTTTTCATGAAATAGAAATTGAAATATGGTGTTGTTGTAGCATTGTTTGCGTAAATCGAGGTAAATTTATTAACAGTAAAGAAATGTTTATCTTTTTTGTATCCCTGCCTCGTCGCCGCTTTTGTGTCTCGTTTCCGTCGTAGGTGTCGGTGGCCGAGTGGAATGAGACCGACACAGAAATAAAGATAGCACGCTGGTGCAGGTACGGAGGGGAGTAGCCAGAAACTAGAAACACTACAGTAAATTAGAACAAGATATATATTGCACAGAATTTATACAATATTTAACTTTTACATATTCTTTACTGCAGATACATAGTTGAGCTAGAGGACTGCCTAGTGCCTAACTGATAGCCAAGTCTTTACTGGTGCCTATCTGATTCCGAAGTGTTAACTGGTTCCTACCTCAGTCCCAAGTGAACGATGTCGTTCAGCGGTGGCCACGAGCGGGGTTGTCGCAGAGGGCGCTCGTGGCTGTCGTCGTGAGAACGCCGCGCCGTGCGTGCATGGCGGCGCGCGGCGAAAGTAGGTGGCGCGCACTTTGTACTTGTGCGACACCACAATCTTAGATATTTAATCTGCCTACAAAATTATTTTTAAACTGAGTTATATTTATCTCTGAAAGATTTTAAAATCCAAAATGACGTTGTTGGTAATTTTCATAAAGTTACATCATTTAGAAAATAAAACAAGATATTTCATTTTTAATAATTAGTTCGAGTTTCATGACACAGACTTCCAGTTTATGCGTCCTCACATTTTTAATGAAAGTGCCATACATGTTTTCTGTAGTTAGTTTTCCAGTAGTTAGTACAGCACGAAGCAGTTTAGTGTTGCGCAAATTTATGCAGTGTGGCTAAAATAAATTAAAAAATAATAAAAAAATCCAGGTTATTAAGTGAACGTAATCAAAAAGTGAAAGTGAGAAAGAATCAGTTTTTGTCAAGCTCACAGTTCAGTATGATTTACACATCTCAGGGCAGGACAATTCATACAGTGTTCAGGTTAACAAGTGTTTGCACTGACTCAGATTGCATTGATAAATATTGTGTTCGTCACATTCCGTTAAAGATTGTTAGTTCAGTCAGAAACAAGTTGGTAGGGCCACAATTATTAACACAATGATTTTTATTATCAGTAATTTTCAGACAGTGAACTTTGTTACGACATTTTCATACAGAAACAATTAGCAGTTTGTCTCTATTATAATAAACATTACGCAGTCGGATAGGTTTTGCAATACCTTTACATTCACATAGAATATAGTTAAAAGTACGCAGTCAGATTAACATAACGTTGTGCAAAGGCATTCAGGTTGAACAAGTTGAAGCACATTCAGCTACATTTCATTCAAGTAGAGTCAGTCAGTTAAATTTCTTAGATGATGTGGTAAAATACATAACTTTTGCCAGAGACGTGACTTTTTTCTGAAAGACGGTTCACACGTCTGGAGATATAATTCTTGACGTGGCTTTATCGTTCTATCCTTTTGTTGTATGTCATTTAATTGAGATTCGAAGAATGGGTTGTAGTCGATATTTCGTCTAGGGGTGAACATATCGCTGGTAACTTTATAAATACAAAATTTATAACAGATCATGAATCATAATTGATAATTAGCATTCATAACTACTGGGAAAGGTTTCGTTATTCCCCCCCCCCCCACCCCCCTCAAATATATGAATTTTTACGTAACTGAATTTCTTTGAAAACAAAAAGAAATTATCAAAATAAATATCATCCCACTTTTCCGCCAAGAAAATCTATATCTATAAATGTGAATGTCTGTTCGGTGTACGTTTATCACGTCTAAACCAATAGAAATAAAGAGCTAAAAATTTGTGCAATTACTAATGTCTACCCGGGGAAGGCTTTAGGCATGGTTTTATGGCGATCGGATAGCTATTTATCTATGTATATTAATGTGAATGGTCGGTGTACGCTTATAAAGTCCGAACGACAAGAAGCAGAGACTTAAATATTTGTACAGTTACTAATTTATATCTGAGGAAGGTTTTAGACACGGTTTTATAGCTATCTGGTAGATATTTAGTAATTTCAAGAATATAACGCGAGATGCAGAGCAATAATGATTCTTTGAAAATTATATTTACTCTTTGAAAATGGTTTTATTGGTTGCATTGTTGCTTCAGGGTTGATAATGATAAAACGGTGGAGTATATTGGGATGGAAAGTTACCGGTGTATATAAAATTGTACGTGTGTGTGTGTGTGTGTGTGTGTGTGTGTGTGTGTGTGTGTGTGTGTAATTTTTCGCTCTGCAGCGAAAACTACAGAATGCAAACTCAAACTAATGGTCTGTGTCTAATTGTTGTTCGAAGTCTCCCGTTGTACACCATAGCAGTTCCATGCCGATAGCAATAAGGGGGTGGAAGATATGGTGGTAGAAAGTCGTCAAATTATTAAAAAAAATCGGACTGAAGGCCAGCGATGACGTTTGCGATTCTACAGCAAGGAGGTTACATACAGCGTGATGCCACTGATCATATCTTTGGTCTATGCGTGTTACAATGTCTTCAGCTCTTTCTCTGTAAGGATAAGCATGTGAATAAGAAAATATAAGAATAAATAAATGAAGCAAAAAATCGATTTGACGTTTCGCGCATTACATCAAGTGATCGTTCTGTGACATTATTACAATCATTATTGTTGAATTTCGTGATTGGATTCTTCCAAACGAGTGCATTTTTACGTGTTATTTGATCTACACTACTTACTTTCCTGATAAACGGTAAGTGCAGAGACTTCTGCAATCTGATAGGAATATTTTTCAGTTCCGCTTTATCAGCGACATTTCCTAATAAATAAGTGAAATTAATTACATTACTTTAATTGTTATTTAAACTTGATAGATAAATGTGCATTGCGTTACTTTACACATATTACAACAGTACAATAGAGCGAGCGGAGCCGCGGGCTTAAGCTAGTCATATGTATTTTGGCTGAGAGATTTATAGGACTCTCAAAACGACGGGAAAACATTAAAGGGGGTCCTAGAACACCCCATCGCGTACTTTTACTGTGAACATGCTTGTGGTAATCCGCAAATTCGCTTTACGATTATCTCGCTTCAATTCCTTTGTTTACTTTTTTCCTTTATAAACGACATCCTTGATTTGCAAGGATTTCTTTATTCAGGCATAATTTTTTATATGGGATAAATTTATATTTATTTGACGAAACGAAACTGACAGTACGAAATGCCTTCCTGAATTCAATGAAGGCAATAGCAAGCTGATTTTAAGCGGATAGAACGTCATGGGGAGAAGAACGGAAGATGTGCTTCGTAAGACAGTGTTCACGGAAAGTATGATGATTTTGTGCAGGAGACTTGTTTTCGAAAACTGACACATTAAGTGTGCAAAGAACAGGCTGCATGATTATTCTACAACAGACTGAAGTAAGCGATACAGGAACTTAATTTGTGCATAACTCCTTAGATGGTTATTGAGGACAGCAATGGCCTACAGTTACTTTCTCCACTCGCTAGGTGCTGTTCCTGGCTGCATGGAGCTGTGAAAACTGCTGCTAGAAGGGGAGCGAAATCTTGTTGGTAATCCGTGTGGAATCCTCACCCGACCCAGGCGGATCTCTGCTGCTAAGTGGCCGCGGCTTCTCTGTTCTGCGAGCGCTCACCACGATGTCTGCCATTTCTGCGTCCCTGCGACGATTGGAAGGTAAGACCGAATTACCATCTTCCCAGGTGGAACGGCCTGGGGAGAATGACTTCAGTATCTAGACCTCCTGTCTCTCATCTTGCACGAGGGCGTCAGTAACGGTCACTATTTAAATGAAGACGTGACGTCTGTCCAGTTATTCGGCCGGCATAAGAGGAGTTTGTTACTGCTTCTAGTCAAATCGGCAGGGGAAAAATGTTTCTTCAGCGTCATTGCATTTCGTAATTATCACGTGTTGATGCGGCGTGTGTCAGTGATTTGCGCAAGACTACTGGGAACTTTAGAAGCGGCCTGTGGTTATCACTGGCAGTGTCAGTGGGGGGAGGTCAGGACAAGGATAAGGATGAGGATAAGAGGCGGGGCCGCCAGCGCCCACAGCAGGCAGCAGGGAGAGGCGGCGTCTGGTGAGTAGCGCAGCTCCAGACTTTGGCCGCCTAAACCAGCGCCAGCCTCCATTTCCCCCGACTATTGTGCGCAGCAGCTGGTGTGTTGACCACGGCGGACCAACGCTCGACTGGTGTGCAGCCGTGAGCGCTGGGCTGCCGTGTTAACAGCGACGTACGGAAAATTTGCCACTCTTCGGGGCCCGTACCTCGTATTCACTGGGATAAGCGGCCAAGTGTTTTGTGTAGCCCTTTGCCACCTGACCATTTTCATACATTTTTCCCGAATGGAAATACCGGTCGCAATTTAAATATTACACACTTCGTGAAGCTCGTCTGAATGGAGCGAGTCGGTTAGTTTTGTGGGTGGGCTAAGCTGGGCTTTATACGGCCCATAAAACCGCCGGTCCTTAGTGTTTGGTTCCTAAGAAAACTAACGGAAACGATAATTTTTTGTTAACAAAGCTGCGAATTGTGAAGGTGGCAACTTCCATACTTACAATTCTTTATCGAAATTTTCACGGTATGTTCTTAACGTGATATTCTGAAATCTCTTATTTTATTTTTTTCCATTTTTCATCCGTTAATCGAAATCAGTTTTTCTCACATTATGAGGGGTCCGCGTTGCCGTTCGGTTTCTTCTCTGCCATAAATGTGTATCCAGTGCTTCTTCTCTCTTCCAATTTTTTATTTAATGTTCTGTAGAAACTGTTCTACCTAGAACCATTATTTATAAGTAATTATTAATATTAATTATATTATAATTAATAATGTAAATAATTATCATATTACTAAAAGCCCATTTAGGCTTTATGGCACAGCCTGTCACGAGGAATGACATCTTTCATTATACATATATTACTTTTAAAAGTTTTTCGCTCAGAATCATAAGATCTTTATCTCGTAATGTATATTAAGCAATCATTAACACAACATTGCTAATTATACAGTTCGCAGCAAAGTTAAAGTACACGCATATAATAATCTTAAATAAGTACCATTTCTGATCCCTTAATACTGGAACATTTCTCAGTAGATGCAACAAGGTTTTCTCATGAAACATTTTGTACTAAAGTGTAAAATTTATAATGTATATTGTCTTTTCATGTATAGAAACGTCAACGTTTATGTTGGAATTTACTTTTTTGGGAGCACTCAGTAGCAATTCATTGGATTTACTAATTGGATTGACAGATAGCGACGTCGATCTTTACGTCGGAATTTATAACAGCGGAACAGCTCATTTATACCTTTCTGTCCAATCCGGTATTCCGAAATTTTCACTGTTCTTAATTTTGGTTGACATAATATCATTCCCCTCAGTTTTACATTACTTTCTCGCGGTTCGATCGTGTGACATACTTGTCTTACACGTAATATTTCTTGATATGAGCAATGTTGTACAAACCTTTATTCTCTCCCGTCTCTGGATCTTCTAAGACTAACGCTTTTTTATGTTTCACTTCCACCACCTTCCATGGCCCAAAATTCTTAAACGCAAATTTCTTTATTTTTCTCTTTAGCTTAGAGCTTTGTGCATGTGCCTTGACCATTACAAAATCGTTTACATTAAACTCTGGTATGAAAGCTGTTTATGTTTTTGTATTCTTTTCCTAGCATTTAGTTTTAACCGCTCCTGTACCTTTTCTGGTGTAACTGTTATTTCATGACAACAATGAGGCCAGTTTACTTTACGTAAAATCGGTTCCCCAGGAGTATACTTCCCAATTGTTTCCAACGGAGCAAATCGCGTACTTCCATGTGGCAACTCATTCAATAGTATCTCGAAATCTTTCGTATACTTAGCCCAAGTACTATGTTTTTGTCATACAATAGGTTCTGCCTAAACGATTCATTTCTTTTATTACTCGTTCTGCTGAGTTACCTTGTGGAAAATATTTGGAAAGCCGTACATCTGTTATTCCTTTCTTTTTCAAAAACTGCATAAATTTTTCACTCACGAACTGACTACCGGTGTCGGTTAACAATCTTAAAGGAATACTAAAATGTTTGAAATAATCATCGCGCAAACACCGGATCACACTGGACGCAGTAGCTGTTTTAAGTGCATATAACTTAACAAACTGCCCCTTTCCCTGTTGGTAGTTGACCAAGAAAATCAGTCGCACAAAGATCCCATAATCCTTTAGGTATAATAGGAAAGAACTTTATTTTACTCTGTTGTTTCAGATCTTTTGTACGTTGACACATCACACACATTCGAATACGCCACTACTGTCGGGGGTTCGAATCCCCCCTCGGGCAAGGATATTTGTGCCATCCTTAGTCTTGGCTAGTTCATAAGTAGTTTGTAAGTTTAGGGACTGATGACACCATAGTTAAGTCCCATAAGCTATACAAACATTTGAACATTTTTTGAACTTTCGAATATTTCCTTTTACTAAACGCCCAAAGTTCTTGCAGAAATAGTATTTGTTCATATGGGGTAATCATCTCTTAATACCGAAATGACCATATCCTATATGAATATACGCGATTAGATCGTCTATAGCATGTTTTGGAACACAGTTTGCACCAATTTTTACACGGATCATGTCTCCAAAATAAGACCCCTTTATGAATTAACCAATGAAGTTGTTGATGTTGTTTGAATCAAATCTATCTCTTTATATTCCTTCCTATTTTGTTTCATGAAGTATATATGGAATACTATTCTTTCTGCACTACTTGGATATTCTTTATCCATTCCTACGGGAAGACGTGATAATGTATGTGCAACTATATTTCGTTTCCCTTCTACATGCACTACTGAAAAATCAAATTCTTGGAGGAACAAAACCCAATGTTAAAGTCTTTCTTGAAGAAGTTTACTATTTGTCAACAGTGATAATGCCTTATGATCAGTATATATAATAGTTCGATTTCCAGCAAGTAAATAGCGGAATCGTTGAAATACCCAAACTGTAGCAAGTGCTTCCTTCTCTGTTAATGATTAATTCATTTCATGTTTATTGAGCACTCTACTAGCAAATGCTATACTGTGATGATTATCCGGATAATCAAATTCACCTTGAAGTATCTCGCATGAAATCCCTTAATAGGAAGCATCTGATGGCATTTTAAATACCTCCTGAAGCTTAGGATGATGTAAAATCCTGGATTGAGCTAGAGCTGTTTTAACATTGTCAAAAGCAATTCTTTCTGCTGGACCCCACTTCCACTTCCACTTACTATTTTGTTTTAACGAATTAAGCAAATCGGGATTTACACCACTAAAATCGGATATATGACGCCTATAAGACCCTATGATCCCAATGCATGATTTTGTTTTTTTAATTAGGATACAGGCAATTAACTGTTGCTTTGATTCTCTTTGGATCAGGTTTTATGCCTTCCCTACTAACTATGTGTCCCACATATTTTACCTCAGACACTCCGAATGATGATTTACTTAACTTTACGGTTATCCCTCTTTCCTCAAACTTTGCTAATACCTCTTCGAGAATTTCATTATGTTATTCCCATGATCTAGCTATAATCAATACATCATCTACATATACCAATAACTTTTGCACCAATTCTGGACCTAAATGTCGGTCAAGCGCTCTCATGAAAACACTCACTGATACATTTAAACCGAAAGGTAATACGGTAAAGTGATACGATCGTCCTTCAAAACGAAATGCTGTTGCTGGTCTAGATGTTTGATGGAGCCTAACTTGCCAATACCCAGCTGTAAGTCCATTGAACTTATATATTGAATCCCTTCTAACCTTACTAGAATCTCTTCTATCGGTAAAGGCCTATCTCTCTCTACCTCTATATATTGGTTTAACGTTCTTGCATCCAGCACAAGTCTCACATTTCCACAGGGCGTTTTGATAACAAGGAGTGCATTATTTTATGGGCTGTTTGATCTTTCAATTATACCTTGATCTAACATATTAATTTCTTTCCCAGCCGGTTCTTTTAAAGCTATAGGGATTGGATATAGTTTTACAAAGAATGGTTTTAACTCTCTAGGTTTTAACTTACATTCATACCCCTGTATTATCCCAGGTCTATCTAAAAACACTGCTTTATATTTGTATAATATGCCCAACAAGTCGTTCTTTTCTTGTATACTCAATAGAGGACTACAGTGTACTTTATCTTTTATCTGTTGTTGTAAGACGTTATCATCCACTCCTGTATCCTGAAATTTAAATTTACGTTCCGAAAATTTACCATTACAGTAGTTCGTAAAGACAGATAGTTGTTTTGTTTCCTCCTGACGATTCATATTACAACTCACAAATGGAATTCTATCCTCAGTATGTCATTTTTAAAATAATTTATTTACAAATTCCAGGTCTGTTATTGCCCACTTTAGGTCGTTTAGTTTGACAAAATTGACTGTTTATGACATCTCCTTCTCGTTTAGAATTAATTCTATTATCATAAAACCCATTTTTATTTCGCCTATTCCATTCTTCGTCTTCTTTTTCGCGCAACGTGTCAAGTTGACCAAGATATCGTAGCAAACTGTTTTTGTCACCACTGTTTTTGCTGGTAATTTAGATTATACTGAAACGGCCAAACGATTCGTTAGGACGCTAATTAGCTGTTCTTCATCGGTTGGTTTATCTAAAAATTATGCGCGGTCTAAATGGCACTTAAAATTTCGCTCATAGCCTCCACACTTACGCCCGTAGGGTGTAGGATCTAAGGCTAATATCACTTGATTACCATAATTCCAATATTCCTCTGAGTAATCTACAGAATTCTTCCCTGTTTTATAGCCCCCATTCCAGAGCTCTGCCTTCAGTTTACCCATCGCATAATCTATCTTCTTTCTGTCGCCCCATCCTCCTTCAAAAGATTTTAGGAATAAAACGGGATGGACTCCATTGCCTGGTACAAAAGAAGGTATCTTCTTCGACCACCCACTGCCGCTTTCAAATCGCCATTCCTCTTGAAATGCTTTTATAGATCCAGCTGAATCCTTTTGCCTTTCACTCAGTCATTCTCCGGCAATAAACCGCTCTGACCAATTTTATTGTCGTGCTGTTTTATTGTCGGACCTTTGGGAACCAGGAATCTCTACATTATTTATATTGGATTGTGTCCGCATCAGTGACGACTCCCCTCTGACCACAGTTTTACTTTGGCGAGTTTGCTCCTCTACATTAGATACAGACAAACATAAACCATTTATTTGATTCCTTACACGTTCCAAGTCGGGTCTATCGCTTTCTCTTTGCAACTGAATAATTTCGACTTGAACTTGTAACACATCTGTGGTATCATTTAATTTCGCAAGCTCTTCAGTCTGTTTCTGTGACTGTTCGGCTTTAAACAAGTCCAAACCTATAGCTATTTTCTTTCACGGTTTGGATTTGTTTATTGAAACCTTGTTGTATCTTGTCATTACATGCATCTATTTTATTAATAAAATGCCCTATGTCACTCTTAAGTCCTTTTAAACCAGTGTCTATTTTATTATTCAAAAAATGTTCAAATGTTTGTATAGTCTATGGGACTTAACTACGGGGTCATCAGTCCCTAAACTTACAAACTACTTATGAACTACTTACGAACTAGGATGGCGCAAATATCCATGCCCGAGGGGGGATTAGAACCCCCGACCGTAGCGGCCGTGCAGACCGTGACTGGAGCGCCTTAGTCCCCTCGGCCACCGCGGCCGGCTATTTTATTATTACACTGAACTATGTCACCTTTAAGTTCCTTTAAACTAACTTCTATTTTATCATTAATCGCTCTTACTCTCTAAAAACAAGTCCTTTAGTTCTTTGACCATACGGTTAGTCACTTGCTTGGTTTTTTAGCAATAGTATACGTACACAATTAAATTTACTAGACACAATAATACACGTCGTCCTGTGACGAAAATTTCCTAACGTTAATCAAGGAGACCGCTGACATCAAAACACTGAAAGTGTTCACATATTTGGTTCTACCACTCGCCGGATTAATAGTGTGATTGAGGCGATGGCGCCATAAGCAAACAGCAAGGTTTTTATTCCCTCTCCCTAGATTTCAATTCCCTCTCGAAATTTCTCCTTGCATTCCTTAACAGCTTTCTCCATGTACAGATTAAACAACATTGGGGAAATGCTACAGCCCTGTCTTACTCCCTTCCCAACCACTGCGACCCTTTCATGCCCTTCCACTCTAATAACTGCTGTCTGGTTTTTGTACAAGTTGAATGTAACTCTTGGCTTCCTGTATTTTACCCTACTACCTTCAGAATTTGAAAGTGTATTCAAGTCAACATTGTCAAAAGCTTTCTCCAGATCCACAAATGCGTAAAACGTAGGCTTCCCATTGCTTAACTTATCTTCTAAGATAAGTGGTAATGCGAGTATTGCCTCCTAAATCCAAACTGATCTTCTAGGTCGGATTCCACTAGTTTTTCATTCGTCTGTAAATAAGTCGTGCTAGTATTTTGCAACCATGGCTTATTAACCAAATAGTTCTGTAATTTTCACACTTGTATGCACTTGTTTCCTTAGTAATTAGAATCACTATATTCTTCTTGAAGTCTAGGGGTATATGTCCTACCTGATACATCTTACATACCAGGTGGAACAATTTTGTCATGACTGGCTCTGCTAACTATAACAGTTCAGACGGAACATCATCTATTCCAGGGGCCTTGTTTCAACTCAAATCTTTCAGTGCTCTGTCAAATTCCTCTGCAGTATCGTATCTCCTATCTCGTCTTCCTCTATTTCGGCTTCCATTTCTAGAATACTGTATTGGTGTTTATTTCCTTTATACAGACCCTCTATATATTCTCTCGACCTTTCAGTTTTGCCTTCTTTGCTTAGTACTGGTTTTCCATCTGAGTTGTTGATATTCATACCGCTGCCTTTCTTGTCTCCAAATGTCTCTTATTTTCATTTAGGCGGTATCCGCCTTTCCCCTAGTTATTCATTCTTCTACGGTCTTGCATTTCTTCTCAAGTCACTCGTGCTTGGCCAGTCTGTCAACTACATTTTTCAGACGTCTGTACTCCCTTTTGCCTGCTTCACTTGATGCGTTTTTAAATTTTTTCCTTACAGCAATTAATGTCAGTATCTCCTGTGGTATCCAAGGATTTCTATTACGCCTTGTCCTTCTGCCTATATGATCATCTGCGACCTTCCCTACTGTCTCGGCTAACCATTCTTCTACTACTGTATTCCTTTGCCCAATTTCAGACAATACCTGCCTAATGCTCCCTCTAAAATTCTCAAGAACCTCTAGTTCCTTCAAATTGTCCAGATTCCATCTCCTTAATTTTCTACATTTTTTCAGTCTCTTAAGCTTTAATCTCCAGTTCATAACAATATTATGGTCATAGCCTATATCTGACCCTGGATACGTCTTACTGTTTAAAACCTGGTTTGTAAACCTTTGCCCTACTATTATAAAGTCAATCTGGTATCTCCCAGTGTCTCATGATCTCTTCCACATATATAACCTTCTTTCACGATGATTAAACCAAGTGTTTGTTATGATTAAATTGTGTTCTGCACAAAATTCTTCCTGGCGATCTCGTCTTACATTCCTTTTCCCCAGTCCATTTTCGCTCACTACATTTTCTTCTTTCCTTTCCTACTACAAAGTTTGTCTTGTCCTTTAACGGTCTGAATAATTTCTTTTGTCATCTCATACATTTCTTCGATCTCCTCATTAGCAGAGCTAGTTGGCATGTAGATTTGTACTACTGAGGTCAGTGGTGGTTTTGTTTCTACCTTCATTATGATAATGCATTCACTATGCTGTTCATTCCTATTTTCTTATTCATTATCAGACCTACTCCTGAGTAATCACCAGTTGATTTTGTATTAATAAGCCTGTACTCACTGCACCAAAAATCCTGTTCATCCTGCCACCGAACTGCACTGACCCACACAATATCTCACTTTAACCTTTCCATCTCTTTTCAAATTTTGTAACTTACGAACTCGATTAAGAGTTAGAACATTCCATGCTCCGATATGTAGGACTGTTTTATTTTTCTTGATGAAATCCATGTGAGTAGTCCCTGCCCGGATGCCATCATTATTTTTTCATACAGTAGAGCTGTATGTCCTCGTGAAAATTAACGACTGTAGTTTCCCATTGCTTTCAGCTGTTCGCTATAACTGCATGCCAAAGCAAGACCACAGATAAAGTACATAAACCAACCGATTTTTTTAAATTTGCACTCTAGGATGGCTACAGTATGATAAATATTATTGCAGGTATATAGATGATTACTAGGGTAAGGCCTGTTCAGAATACTTTATCCCTCATGTCTGTGATCAACAAATCAGAGGAATGGATGCGACCATGAAAAATTGTTCTATAATGCGGCCTTTTCGGTACTCAGTAGAACAGCGCATTGTCGTGAACGGTATAGCTGGATATTAAGGAGAGTGCTTTCATTCTCGTGTTTTTACAAGGAAGACGAAAGCGAAAGCAAGCAGGAAAACATAAGTGGGGAAAAACTGAATACAAAGACCGAAAGCAAAAGGTGAAGTGTGTTATCCGTCTGCCAATGAATATTTATATCCTGTGACAGAAGACACTTTGCCTAGAAGCGACAAAAATTACATAGCAGAACTTTTTGTTTTCAATCAACCATAGGAAAAAGTGTAGGCCTACATGTTATTAATGTGAATAATGTTTTCACATTTAGTTTCCTCTTGATTGGATTCTGCAGTAAAGCCACTGGGATGAAGTTTGGTGATTCATGGCTGTTATACTATAGAGCAGTTACAGTAAGTTTTGAACATTCACACTACTGTCATAATCCAGAAATGTTTTACATTAAAAAGATACATGTCATTGCATGGCACGTCTTTCATAACTTATCGAAGGTTTAAACATTTTGCTACCTTGCTATAACTGCACGTTCTGCATAAACATAGGAAACATTCCTGAGTGTCTCTCTCCACAAAATCTGTACTGTAAATACTCTCGGTGTACTATACTTCTGCCACGTCTTGTAGTAGTAATCCTATGGCGATTTCAAATGCCCAATAAATGTCAAATACGCCTTACAACCGTTATATGATTGTACGTTTTCCACCTTGTAATCAGTTATTGAGGCCCCCGCATGCGTTTCACAGCTGGTGACGTGCAGACTAGAGAGAGAGAGAGAGAGAGAGAGGGAGAGAGAGAGAGAGAGAGAGAGAGAGAGAGAGAGAGAGAGAGAGAGAGAGAGAGAGAGAGAGAGAGAGAGAGAGAGAGAGAGAGAGAGCGCCACCTGAGACGCCCTCAGCGGCTGCGCCAGTCGCCCGCCTCTCAGTCAGGCATCCGACAGTCGACAGTCGATGTTGGATCCCGCGTCAACCCCAGCATTTCTACCTGCCACTCTTTACCTCTTTGCCCGCTGACGATGTCGTTGATGTGAAAAACGCTGTGTTGCTCTGTTGTTCAGATTCCACGTCAATAATTCACGTACTGAGCTGTTGCACGAAATTCGAAGTCGGGCGTTGAAAGATGAACAGTCCACGAGAGTCGGATGTCGCGCGGTGGCCACGTGCGCCCGCGGTTCCCCTCCCCCACCCCCTCTCATCCTCCCTTCTCCTCCCCCTCCCCTCTCCCTCCTCCCCTCAGTTCTGTGGCTCCCACCTGCTTGCGAGTAATTGCCCGAGCAGCCGCGAGCATTCACCCCCGTAAGAAGATTACTGTCTCCTTACCGAATCCTTTTGCAGTTCGTCTTCAGCAACTCTGAAGCAGGATTACCAATTACCCGCTCCGTGTTACCCGAGAGCTTGTGAATTAACTTCTGACAAAAGCCCGTAACTCAGTTCTGTATCGTGGACAGGGGACAGTGTCGTGAGGAATACTGTTTATGTGCCTTGTATCGCGACTGTATAAATCACTTTCCAGCTGAATATGATTTACGCTGTCGTGGACAAAAATCATTAATCAGTAAATTAATGTGATGTGAAGTCGGTGGACAAATTACAAGATCTTGAAAAAGAATTCACCAAGACTACTCTACAGCTCGATAAACAGTTCAGGGGCACTGACCCAGAGGAAGCGGAAGTTTTAAAACAATAGAACTCTCTCCACCTTAGGGCAATACAGTGATAGGTTGTTGTAAGAGAAGTATACAATAACTAGCACATCTTGTAATTTTTCTGTGTGCTGACCCCATTATCTTCATTATGTGTGCAAGGCATTTTCGCGCACTTTCATTCAGATTACGACCATTAATGGTTATTTGTGATTTTCTTTTCTTACCCCATTATTCTGCTTCAGACATCAAATAATATGAATAAAGGTGACATTACGTCGTTAACTGTCATTAGCGAACCGATGGTAGCTCTTTTCAGCTGTCGCTGTACCTCGCTTTATAAAGCTGACGTTCCATTGTCTATTAGTATTTTCACTCAAGAGTTTACCCAATTTGTAGTAATTGGCATAATCAGTAAATTCCATGATGAGGAAGCATTAAAGTTTAATAATATATTAATCAGTTGAAGTCGTTTCCTATGCAACAGGGAACTCCAGCTACATTCATATTACGAATGGATGAGGCTCATTTACTTCATCATTATGTATTAAAATGGTCCAAGTGAAATAAATGAAATGAGTTTCGTGAAGTCTTTACCTTTATTTTGACACCTCTTATCACATCTAACCTGTTTTTTGATAGTAACTGCTAATTATGCAACACAATATTCATAATCTATAACAACCGTAACTCTTCTCATACGTTAGTGAATGATGTCGCCAAGAATCCAAAAAGTTCTGGTCCCATGTAAGAGCGATAAACCGGTTAACAACCTCTGTCCAGTCACAACTATGATCATTGTGTGGTGGTCATGGATTACAGCAAAACGGAAGCTGAATTTTTTAATTAAAAATTTAAAAAAACATACACTCATCATGAGTTTACAAATGAACCATCATTGGATCATCGCATAAACCCCCTAATGCAGGAAATAGTTAACGGTATCTCCAGCGTAGTGAGGCAGCAGAAAGAACAGGAAACGGATAAGTCGCCCTGTCCGGGTGGGATAGCACTTCAGCATTTATGGCGTTGGCCCCTTTGTTAGCTTGATTTTGTCACCAGTCTGTGATCTAGCGCAAAGTCCGAATAAACTCGGAAAAAGAAAAAAAACTGGTGACTTCAGATTACAATAAAGGTAAGAGAACAGATCTGCATAAATACCTATCGTTAACAATCTGTTTGATGTAGAGTTTTTGAATGTATTCTCAGTTCCAATATACTACATTTGCTTCAGACGGAAAGGTTTCCATGCGTGCAGCTCACGGGAAGCACGGACATTTCTCAGATGACTTCTTGCGAACCATGTATCGTTGGCAACAGTTGGATTGCATGATGCCCGATATCGGGAAGGCATTTGCCACGGTGCTGCACTGCAGACTGATAATGAAGTCACAAGCATATAGCAAAGAGTTCAGAGATACCTGCATATGTGTGGCTCGAAGACTTTGTAAGTACGAGAACACAGTACTTTGCCCTCGATGGTGAGGGACAGGGAAATCAGGAGATGTGCCCCGTGGAAGTGTGGTGGGACTTACCATTTTCTACCTACGTAAATGAAATGAGCATAGAGTAAAGACTAACCTGCTGTGTTGTGTGTGCTGTGGTGTATGGGGAGGTCTCGTCACTGACGGCGGTAGGGTTCAGGATGACTTGGACAAAACTTGTAGTTGGTACGAGGAACTGAATCTAGAACTTATTACATAAAAAATGTAAGATTATGCAGATGAGTAGGAGAAAGACATGCGTAACAATCAAATACAGCATTAGTAGTGCTGCTTCACTCAATTTTGTCAATAAATATCCAGGCATGACATTGTAGAGCAAAATGAAATGCAACGAGCATGTAAGGTCAGATGTGAGGATGGTGGGTAGAAGACTTTGATTCATTAGGAGTATTTAGAGAAAATTTGATTCATCACTAGAGTGCCATAAAACACTTTGTGATGGCATCTTGAGTATCGATCATGTTTTTGGGATCGCCGCCTTATTGGATTACATTGGTAGATTTGTTAGTGGCTGGAGTGATAGATGCGACAGTGTTACCGAGATGCTCGGGGAATTTGAATATTAATCACTGCAGCCAGGCGACAATGTTTTCTAGACATACTATTGCGAATATTTAGGGGATCGCAATTTGAAGCTGAATCCAGAACGATTGGAGTGTATCCACAGTGCGACCACCTCTGCTGCCAGCCCACACCCTCTGCCTCTCCCACCAGGGGGCCCACAGTTCTTTTGTGGGTACGTGTGTGGCGCGCACGGGGCCCCGAGATGGGGCAGCCTTTCTTCTGCCCCAGGCTGCTTCACTTTCCCTCCCGGTTTATGCCTTCGCCTGGAGACGGGCGAATTTCGTGAGTGACGGTGGTTCTTGTTGTCGTTTCTCTTACTCCTTGGTTCCTTACTTTCTTACCCTTTGTTTTCTGTCTTTCTCTCCTTGTACTCTCCTAGCCTTCTTCTCCTCATTAGTCTCCGCCTCCGCATTTGAGACACTTCTTTCCTTCCTCTTCACTTTCTCTATCCTTCTTCTTTCCTCCCTGTGCGTGTCTGAAGGCCGACCCACACATTATCATGCGTAGCAGGTGACGGGGTAACGCGTAATTCCCCGCCCCGGGTAGACAAGTAGGGCACGTACGTACCCCCGGGTAAAGGCCAGGCCCAGGGAGGGGTGATTACCCAAGCTGGTACCTTCCGAACATGCCGATTGGTTCCTCCGTCACTTCTCGGGAGGTGTGACCGGAGGTGTGAACAATCACCTAAGGCGGGTAAGCCCTCGAAGAGGACCCCCACTAGGAAGGAGCGCGCCATCAGAGACGCCGATAATCACGGGGGACACTTCCGCGATGACTTCCTTCTCTTCTTCAGTGACCTTGACCCAGAAACGTAAGATAGATTCGCCTCAGCAAAAAGACTTTGCCTAATTTACCGAAATTTCTTCTTGTCTCTCGCACCGATGGAAAAGATTTCACGTCTGTAAATCCTTTCGTTATCCAGAAAGGTGTAGATGCAATTGCTGGCCCTGTTAAAACCTGTTCGCGTCAGCGCAATGGCACATTGTTGCTGGAAGCGGACAGTGCCTTCCAATCGCAGAAACTAATCCGGACTACACTGTTACACACGTTTTCTGTCAAGGTAGAAGCGCATCGCACACTCAACTCGTCACGGGGGGTAGTCTTTACGAGATCCCTTGACGGGTTGTCTGATGAAGACATACAAACCTACATGTCAGATCAGGGAGTCACAGCCGTGCATAGGGTTTTGAAAAAGGTAAATAACCAGCTGACCCCGACTCGTACTGTGTTTTTGACATTCGACAGGGTTGAACTCCCGTCGAAGGTCAAAGCAGGGTACGAAGTTATCTTTGTCCGTCCTTATATTCCAAACCCAACGCGCTGCTTCCAATGCCACAGGTACAACCATACCCGTGACTCTTGCCCAAATGCAGCAAAATGTGTCACTTGTGGTAGGGACGCCCATGAGGGGGATTGCCCACCTCCGTCCCCTCACTGCCTTAACTGCAACGGTGACCATGCGGCTTCCTCTCGCGACTGCCCGGTATACAAGGATGAGAAGGTCATCCAGCAAATTCGGGTTACGGAAAAGGTGTCGACATCTGCCGCTCGAAAGTTGTTGGCGAGTCGAAAGCCAGCTGTCCTCCCAGCGGGCACATACAGTAAGGTCCTCACCTGCACTCCACCTACTAAGGATTCAAGTACCCAGACGTGTGATTTTACCTTCGCTGACACAGTTGTGCGATCCGCCAGCCCGAAGATTCCCCGTTCCACGTCCCCACTTCCTCCTGCTGCCTCTAAGGTACAGTCTTCATCAACCTCTGGTAAACCACGGACACCTAAACAAGATGCCCAGACTTTAAAAAAGGAACACGTCCGTGAGGATTTTCTGCGTTCTCAGGCTTCCCAACCGTCAGCTGCCTCTTCTCGCCGTCACTCTTCCACAATAGCTGACAAGAAAGAGTTCCTCTCCTTCCCCGCCGAGGCGTGACCCATCTGTCATGCCGTCCAACAGTTGCCGGGCCTCGGCCGTCTTCTGTTTCACCGGGACGCTTCGTCTGCCGGGCACCCGGCCCTTTACCGGTGGGGGAAACTGTGCCCCTCCTGATCAACTCAAGGAGGTGGCAGGCGCGTCGGTCGAACCTATGGACCACGACCCTTTGCCCCTAGACAGCGATAGCAGTGCTCCCTCGAAATCCGGTCCTCAGCGGCCGTTGAGGTGACCCCACTTGCTTGTTAGTTTTTATCCTTATCTCTTATCTCATTTTTATCATGGCGCTCCTTCAATGGAATATTCGCGGCATTCGTTCTAATCGGGAGGAGTTAAAACTACTACTTCGATTGCACTGCCCGCTTCTAGTCTGACTCCAAGAAACTAAGTTGCGTCCCTGTGATCGTGCAGACTTTCCACACTACACCTGTGCGGTTTGACCTGCCACCCGTGGAAGGTATCCCAGCCCATGGAGGGGTTCTGACGGTCCTTCGAGACGATGTCTATTTCCATCCCATTTCATTGTATACTCACCTACAGGCAGTTGCTGTCCGCATCACTTTATCCACATTTACCTTTTCGCTCTGTAATATCTATTCGCCATCATCTGCCCTTACTAGGGCAGATGTGCTACACCTTGTTGACCAGCTCCCTTCATCTTTCGTGTTGGTAGGCGACTTTAATGCCCACCACCCCCTATGGGGCTCTCCGGCACCTTGTCCGAGAGGCTCCCTTTTGGTGGACCTTCTCCAACACCTCGATCTTGTCTGCCTCAACACCGGTGCACTGACCTTCCTTTCAGACACAACACACACTTATTCCCATATAGACCTCGCAATATGCACTCCTCAGCTTGCCGGTCGGTTTGAGTGGTATGCAATTTCTGACACGTACTCAAGTGACCATTTCCCTTGTATCATCCACTTCCTGCATCATTCCCCATCTCCTCGTCCCACCAGTTGGAACATTTCTAAAGCCGACTGGGGGCTTTATTCTTCCATGGCTGTTTTTCACGATCAGAACTTTCCCAACTGTGACAGTCAGGTCGACTACCTCACAGAGGTTATTCTCACCGCTGCTGAACGTTCGATACCTCGTACATCCTCTTCTCCACGTCATGTCGCGGTCCTTTGGTGGACTGCAGCCTGCCGCGACGCGCTTAGAGCCCGGTGCCGTGCTTTACGCACCTTCCACCGCCACCCAATTTTGGAGAATTGCATCAATTATCAACGTATGAGAGCGCAATGTTGTCGTATCATAAACGACAGCAAGAAAGCTTATGGACTGCTTTTACTAGTTCTTTTAACCGTTTTACTCCCTCCACGGTTGTTTGGGGTGGCCTACGCCGTTTATCCGGCATCAAGGTCCACTCCCCGATTCCTGGCCTGACCGTGGAGAACGCAGTCCTCGTGGACCCCGCTGCTGTTTCCAACGCATTGGGCCGTTTCTTTGCGGAGGTTTCGAGCTCTGCCCATTACCACCCTGCCTTTCTCCCTCGCAAACAGGTAGAGGAGGCACGGCCGCCTTCTTTCCACTCATTAAATCGTGAAAATTATAACGTCGCCTTCACCATGCAGGAGCTAGACCGTGCTCTCGCCCTGTCCCGGTCTTCTGCTCCCGGCTTGATTCCATTCATATTGAGATGCTGAAGAACCTCTCTCCTGCGGGCAAGTGCTTTCTTCTTAGTACCTGCAATCGCATATGGAATGAAGGTCATGTTCCCACAAGTTGGTGTGAAGCCATTGTTGTCCCCATCCCCAAACCAGGGAAGGACAAACACCTTCCTTCCAGTTATCGCCCCATTGCTCTGACGAGCTGTGTCTGTAAGGTGATGGAACGCATGGTTAACGCTCGGTTGGTCTGGCTCCTCGAATCTCGCCGCCCCCTGACTAATATCCAATGCGGTTTTCGTCGACACCGCTCTGCTGCTGATCACCTCGTTACGCTGTCGACTTTCATTATGAACAACTTTCTAAAGAAGCGTCAAACAGTAGCAGTGTTCTTCGACTTGGAGAAGGCATACGATACCTATTGGAGAGCGGACATTCTCCGCACATTGCACACATGGGGCCTTCGGGGCCGCCTTCCTCTTTTCATTCAAGCGTTTTTGGCGGATCGCAAGTTCCGGGTACCTTTTGCCAGGAGAATGGGGTACCACAGGGCTCCGTCTTGAGTGTGGCGCTCTTTGCCATTGCAATCAATCCGATCGTAGATTGCCTCTCAGCCGACGTCTCCGGATCTCTTTTTGTTGACGATTTCGCAATTTATTGCAGCGCCCAGCGGATGTGTCTCTTGGAGCGTTCTCTTCAACGCTGTCTTGACCGTCTATATTCCTGGATCATCGCCAACGGCTTCCGATTCTCCACTGAGAAAACTGTGTGTATAAACTTCTGGATATACAAGGAATTTCTTCCACCTTCTCTACATCTCGGCCCTGTTGCTCTCCCTTTTGTGGAGACTACGAAATTCTAGGGACTCATGTTGGATCGTAAACTTTGCTGGTCCACACACGTGTCCTACCTTGCTGCCCGTTGTGCCCAATCCCTTCGTGTCCTCAGTGGCACGTCATGGGGAGCGGATCGTACCGTCCTGCTTCACCTTTACCAGGCCATTGTTCAGTCGAAGCTCGACTACAGAAGCCCTGTGTACTCTTCTGCACGGCCGTCGATTCTCCGCCGTGTCAACTCTATCCACCATCGGGGATTACGTCTTGCGACCGGTGCATTTTATACCAGCCCTGTTGAAAGTCTGTATGCCGAGGCTGCTGTATTACCCTTGACCACTCAGTGTGACATACTCTTGTGTCAGTACGCATGCCGCCTGCGGATGATGCCCAACCATCCATCTTACCAATTATTTTTTGACGACTCACTCGATCGCCAATATCAGTTGTCTGCGATTGCCTTGCTTCCACCTGGAGTTCGGTTTCGCCGCCTACTACAGCTGCTCGATTTTACCCTTCCTTCCACCTTTCGGTTGTGGGAAAGCCAATTGCCACCGTGGCATCAGGCCCAGGTTCACACTCACCTTGAACTTAGTTCGCTCCCCAAGGAGAGCACTCCAGATTTGGTATACCGCTCGAGGCTTGTCGAACTCCGGTCGCGGTTCGATAATGCCATATTTATTTACACTGATGGTTGCAAGAGCACTGCCGGTGTCGGATCTGCCTTCATCGTCGGGGACAACAGGTTCCAATACAAGCTCCCTGACCAGTGCTCGAATTTCACGGCTGAGCTTTTTGCCCTCCACCAGGCCGATTTGTACACCTGCCGCCACCGCCAACCCTCCAGTTGCTAGCAGATGACAGCTGTCACGTTTCTTTCCTGTGGGTCCCTGGCCACGCGGGTGTGCCCGGGAATGAGACCGCCGACATAGCAGCCAAGGTTGCAGCTCTTTTGCCTCGCATGGCTACCTTTTGCGTCCCATCGGACGATGTTCAACGGGCTCTTCGCCGGAGTATCGTGTCGCAATGGCACAGTGCGTGGTTTTCAATGTACAACAATAAATTGAGAACTGTAAAACCGATCCCGACCGCTTGGAGGACCTCCTCACGCCCCTCTCGGCGAGAGGAGTTCATCCTGGCCCGGTTGCGGATCGGTCACTGCCGTTTCAGCCACCGTCACTTGCTCTCCGCTGACCCTGCACCGCTGTGCTCCTGCGGTGAACTGCTGACGGTGCGACATGTTTTACTGACTTGTAATTTTAATCATCTCCGTGTAGCCCTTCACTTTCCGTCTACTCTGGAGGAAATTTTAGCTGATGACACACGAGCACCTGCTCGAGTTTTGCGTTTCATCAACTTGGCCAACTTTTCGAAGGATATTTAACCCTTTTCATTGTCCTTTATCTTTCGTTTTTAGCCTCTGCTTGATTTTCTGACTGTCGCCAATTTTTTTTTTTTTTGACATCATAGCGAATCTATGTTCTTGGCTGGGCGCTAATGACCATAGAAGTTGTGCGCCCTAAAACCACAAAAAACCCTCTGCCTCTGTCAGAGCATCACTGGAGTGCCACACAGTACGGCTGCCTCTGGTGCCAGCCCGCACCCTCTGCCTCTGCCAGCTGCTGAGGGTACGCATTGCAGTCCCAACTGAGCAGCGACATTTCTGTCACTGATGCAGGCCTGTGTCACCAGTAGAGAACATATTCTGCTTATTAATCATACACTAATGAACTACAAATTCCAGAATATACTCGGCAAATGGAAATCCTATGAACGTAGCAAAACCGTGTAATTCAAGTTACGCTAAAACACCAATTCATCCTAGCTAATTTGAAGTTAACTTTTTGAAAGAAAATTAGTTTTTAACTGCATTTTTCTTTAAATTGCAGGTCATTTAGCTGAGTGCAAGTTTATTGAAGATATTTTGAGGGGTCAGTTTTCCAGTTGGCTAAACACATTTGCCATTCCAAGATGCTGTGCAGCTGTGATACCTGGTTCTTCTGCACCTTCGTGGCTGCATTTGTACTTTCGGACTCCATTGCCCAAGATTCCATTTCAGGTAAAGATATAACTTAAAATTTAAAGATAAATGTAAATCTCACAACACATACTGTCCACCGCAAAAGTTGTGACATCCTGTGTAAAACCAACATGATTATTTTAGTTAGCATCTATGGAAGCAACAGTTCACTGTCTTTCTCATAAATGTCTATGTAATTAATTCCAAAGAACATTTATAGACACCGTGTCAATGATTGGCATTTCCACAGCATCATAATGTACAATTTAAAATATTTTGTGCTAGTTTTGTCAGTATACTTTATTCTTGTGTGATTATCTATTACATATTGGAATCTAGATTTTCATAATTAAATATAGTATGTTATAGATTTTGTAAGCTTCCGTAAACAGATTTTCTCACAGAGTTTGAAGTAATATTTTCAATGATTGCAGACATAGAACTTTGATGCTACTGAAAGCGAAATTGAGATGTGATCCGCCAGACTTGTCTCTGTCCGACTGACTGCCCATGGTGACCGCCAGTAGGCTGTTCTGACTTGGCTCCTGACTTTTGTGTTTTGTAATAGTGTAGGACAAACTTCAATGGTTTCATGTTGCGGTAAAAATTGATATGGGATTTCGGTTTTTCCTTTAACTTCTTTGTTTTGCAATCTACCAAATACTGCTTCTCAGTCTCCTCTAATACATCTTTATTTAAACTTTATATATACTGTTATATGATTTTGCTTTTGATTGCACACCTCAATTTACTGATTACATATTAACAACTTTTAGCGAAAAGAACAGGCGTTCTAGATTTCGAATCTTAGTCTCCTTTGACATTAACCTGTCTTTATCAATTTCACAAGATGTTAACTTTTGCTGGTGAACATGCAACTGAGCATACTTTGCTTATAGACAAAGTTCAGAGACGGACAGCACATCTAAATCTTTACATATTGAATCAACCGTAGCAGCGGTGACTTAGGCATTGGCTATCATTGCTTAATAGGAGTGCTTCTTCTCGTTCAATGGGTAAATGGTGAATTTTCATAGTCAGACCCTTTTCTGAGAAGTATCTTGGGTTACATATGCGCAATTTCCTTTTACCACGTTATTAACTACCTGTTGGTGTACAGTATGTTTGGAATTTTCACTTTTATTTATAAAGCTATATAATTGCTGAAGTGAATGTAGGACATTGTAGATACTTTTAAGTAATACTGTAGGTAACAATATCACCAGTGGGAATTTGACCACATAACTGAATACTTATATTAATCGAAATTATGTAATTACCCAATACATAGTCAATACTGTGGTAGCGTGAATCAGTTATAAAAAAATGACATATTTTGGTTTATGGGACAGGATATTCTTTGTTATTAGTTTTGACACAACACTCAACCCATAGTTAGCTGTTGTCCATGTGAAAAATGCAAGAGTGCTGAAAATGAGATGCATCCTCACTGCTGTCTGCTTGGCATTAGTAGCAGATGATTGGTGCAGTTAGCTGTTGAAATGATAACATACAGGACAGCAGTTAAGAGTAGAGTTACATGCATTGCAGTCGTAAAATGTTGCTCAATAAATAAATGGAGCAGTCAGAAAGATTTCTCCCTAGATGAAGTACTGCTTCATTCGAATGGCTTTCTGAAGGAATACCAACAGAAAGTAATTAAGAGAACTCATTGTTTACCATACATACAGGTTAGGAATAAAGTAAATCCTAATTTCGATTGACGTTTTGAAAAAGAAAAGGAAAAGTAAAAAACTGGAATACAGTTAATGAAACAAATACCTGACTATATTTCGGGGCTTATTTTGCAAATTAAAGGTGTTGGACCCGATTCTAAATTCGGCAAATGGTGTTTTTTTTCTACTGTGGCATCAGTTTTACACTGCTAGTATTTCGCTTGTTTCATTTGGCATGCTGTAGTTAGCGATCAGTTCCAGGTGCTAGACACAAATGTAGATGGAAATGATGCAAGCATAGAGGAGAAATGGCTGATAAGTTGCGATTGGCTTCAGACTCGTCCACTGCGGAGTCAGTTCAAGAGGTGAGGCCCGACAGAGCCGCGGACCTGGGCGCGCTGCTGGACCACGGGTACGGCTCCATGGTGGCGCTGGTGGCGGGCGACACCCGCCTGGTGGCGCACAGGGCCGTGCTGGCCGCCAGGAGCCCCGTGTTCCAGCGCATCCTCCAGGACATCACCGTCGGCGAGGTGGCCACCCCGGGCGTGGAGGGCCCGGTACTGAGGCAGCTGGTGGCCTACCTGTACACCCTGCAGGCCCCCCAGCTGCCCACCCTGGCCGCCCAGCTGCTCGCCGCCGCAGACCAGTACGGCCTGCCGGCCCTGAAGGCGGACTGCGAGCGGCAGGTGTTGGCGCGCCTGTCCGTGGAGACCGCGGCGGCCGCGGCTGTCGTCGCCGTCCGGCACTCCTCGGACAGCCTGAGGAAGGCTGCCGTCGACTACATAAGGGACCACATCTTCCAAGTCATGGCGACGCAGGGCTGGGCAGATGCGAGAAATAGCCAGCCCCAGGCTATGGCCGAGGTTGACCGCCTGCTGTCAGAGTCAGCGTCAGAAACCGGGTAAGTGTGGTTTGACGCGTTGATCTGTGTTCCCCCATTTCGTGTGCGAGTTTGTTTTCGAGAGGTAGAGCCTTTTGACCAATTTTCTATAAATGCAGGTCAAGTTGCATGGAACCAAAGCTTTATTTTTGTCATAGCTGGTTTTAGAGATTGTAATCCACTTTCAACAAAACAAAATTAAGTCATACAATACAACCGTTAGCCACATGGATTTTTCTGTGTGCTAAAGTGTACAATTTCGTTGATCACTCACGGAATGTTCATCAAATCCGTATACTGAATTATGTGGACATAATAAATGAAGATCTATTGTATCACCGTTTCATACATGGTTTTGACACTTTTTTGACCCATTAGGTCTGCTAAACTGCATATGCTAGGTATATATTCAGAATAAGTGCACACTTCAATCCACTTTGCACACTACGTACACTCTTGCCGAGGGTTCTCCATTGGGTCAAAACGCTGTAAATGCTTTTTGGAGGAGCACTCATAATATCCAAGCCCATATAATCATCCAGTCAATTCCACAGAGGTTCCATGTTAAAAATACATTTATAAATAATGCCCGTCTCTTATGGATGTAATATCGACAAGATATAAAATTCTAAATTACCATTTTCCAATGATATTAATATTAAAACTGTTTCCAATCCATATCGAGACCTGGAACAGTAATCCTTTGTGAATATGTGTAAATAAGGCAGTCACTGTTGTTCATTGTTTTATTATATAACAAAAAAGTTTGTAACTCTTACTGCCCCATTTCATCAGCAATACTGATGACGTTTTTATATCTGCTCTGATTCTATGCACAGTACACAACAGTAGAAATACACCTCTAGGTATGGTGTTTAGTAATTCATATATCCTTCTTTTAAAATTTCGCCCTATGATATAACATGCATACTCAGATTAAAGTACATTCCATTACTGTAGCAGCTTTGAGGCTGCATCATATTATCATATATGAAAAGCAATGTTGAAAACATAACACCCATAACAGCATTTTCCATTTAAGGATAGCCTATTGTTAAAACAATGCGTATAAGTGTATTTCTTTCAGCGTTATTCAAGATTATATGTAAGGAATCCTGTTCTTGACTTAAATTCGATCTTTGTTTGCATTATTAATCACCATCTCCTTTCTGATCACGGGATCCATAGTATAAGCTGTATAAGCTGTTATGTCAGCATGTCATAATATATATTTCTATTTCTACTATCTAGTCCCATAACCTGAATGTCCACGGCAGGCTTCATATAGTGTCAAATCACAGCCAACTGTACCACATGAAGTAATTCCAAATCCCAGCTTCCTTCACCTCTCACTTCACAAGCAGTTCAGTTGCATTTTAGCATCCCTTCCACTACGGGTATATCTCTAAATGTTTGTAATTCTATGGGACCAAATTATGTTGGTCATCAGCCCCTAGTCTTAAACTATTTAAACTAAGTTAAACTAACCTAAGGACAACAAACACTTCCATGCCCGAGGGAGGATTCGAACCCCTGCCGTGGGAGGACGTGCGATCTGTAAAGTGGTGCTCCAGATCGCTCAGCAACTCCTGCTCGCCAAGTACGTCTTTAACAGAAAAATTACGAACACACTAATACGATTGTAGCTCCATTGAAGTATATTTAAAGATTATTCCCATTCCAAGATTTTTACAGTTGTCATTGTTATATATTCAAATTGTTTGCATATGGCTGCTATATTACATCTGCATGACTGTAGTCTTTTGCCTGTAAGTTACATTTTAGCTTCATTTTGTAGACACAGTTGTCCAGTGTTCTAGGCTATTGGTATGGGAATTGAGGAACAGATGAGTCACTCATCTTAGTAGAGCCACAACATTTGTGTGTGGACAAGCCCCTGCAGTTAGGTCTGCAGTGAGGTGTCGCCTGGCTGCCACAGTTTCCTCCCTGTTTGCAGCACGCCAGCCCCTGCAGCCAGCAGGACCGCCCCCACCGCTGAGCCGCAAAGTGGCCACAGTGGCTGCGGCCAGACTCCTGCTTCAGCTGCATCGCCCACAACGTCTGACTCCTCAGCCTCAACTGGTAGCACCGACATTTGTCTCCTGTGGTGAGTTCCCTGTTAAAATATGTATGAGACCAGTTATACTAATTAGGGATTTGTAAAGTAACACAACATTTTATTTACAAAAAGTTTTTATTCATTTTTATTCATTTGGGTCTGACAGCTGTGTATTATCACAGTATTACGTGTCATCCCACTATTGAAACACTGTACATTTTATATTTGTTAGTAACTGTAGAACGTTACGTACCGAAATATAGGGTCAAAGGAAAGTGAGAAGTGAGCTCACAGTATCTATGTATACTGTCTGAAACAAAGATTTTATTAGAGTACAGAAGTTAATATTGGTAATTACAAGCATCCATGGTTGCAAGGAAAGAACATCAGCATGTTACACGTTGAAATTTAGATAGCTATTGAATACAGATTGTGAAGAACTTTTTAATTTGCCACTGACCTAAATCTTACAAATTCGCATTGCAGAAGGAGAAAGAATACAAAGTAATGTAACATCCAGTCATACAGTGAACATAGATAACAACATCTCAATTGGAAAGTATCTGACTTTAGCTTGCAAATGAAAAATAATGTTTATAGATATGGTGTCTGTTCTACCAGACATACAAAAAAGGGGCAAATATCGTTGGTTGGCATAGAGAGACAGATATTTATGAATTCAAATATTCAAACATCTAGAATGTTACAGGAAATCGAAAGTCTGTGGCGAAGTGGAAAATTTGTGCCGGTCCGGGATTCGAACTCTGATTTCCCACTTTGGGACTAGCAGTCAGCCTACCCAATTCGGCTATACAGACACATTTGCCCTCCTGCCCAAATTCTTAACTTATCACACACTTCTTTGTAGTGCCCCCTACCTATTACTTCCTCTTGATCACAGCTCAAACTGTATCCCTGCATGTTGAGAATTTGGGCAGGATGTGAAGCATATCTGGATAGTCGAATTGGTTATAGCAACCACTGGCCTGAAGAGGTAATTGCAATTTCGAAATCGATCCAGCGCAAATATTCAACTTTGCCATATAATATACTTTAGTGTTCTAAGACAGTGGAGATGACTGAATATTTCGAAATCATAGAAATAATATCATTGTCATTGGTTCTAACCTAGGTCCTTAAAGAGATATTCCAATGGGTATATTTTATACAGTCTCAGTTTTATTTATGGTGGTGTTACGTAATTATTATGTCCTAAAATCGACTGTAGCCATAATTTATGCAAATGACTGTAATTTGTAATAGAGAACGTGCTCCCTTTCACAACTGTTATTTCTCTTAATTAAAAGAGTTAAATATTTCAGTTTGACTCTGTACCTGTTCCTCTGCATTCATCATGTGGAAAATCATTTTATTTCAGGGCACAAATGTTTTAATGACTATAGAAAAGTCAGGTAAAAATCTGAAACCAAACGTATTTTCCTAAGTTACATCATATATTGATGAGTTGGATAAATTTTCTAGATGTTTTCTGGCCACCTATCTCCCAAATTAACAAACAAGGCACTTGTTGAAGCAATATTGTTTTACACTGCCATTATATTAACTTTTGATTTTGTGAATAAAGATGTATGTTAGTGTATATCGATCTTAAGATAAAAATGACGAAATATGTCACCACACCTAAGACCATGTATATCACTTGTCCTAGAGCAGTCTTTTTTTTTTCACATTGCCTCACACAAAACGTAAAACACCTGGATGGGGGGACAAGATGAAGTGAAACATCATGGGCTGACTGAATGAGTGATGCTACTTGAATGATTAAAATTTTAGTTAAATTAAAAAATAACTGTTTTGTGTGCCCATGTACCAGTGTGACATTGCACCTACTCTCTCTTGTATGCATTCACTGATTCCCTTGGGAAGGTTGTCACTAAGTCATTGTGCCCTCATACACAAGCTGAAATATAGCTCTTGTAACTGGTCTATGGTGTTGCAAAGTGTGGTGTTCAAATGTAGGAGTGTATGTAACTGCTAAGAATTTTCTGCCCTAGAATTAAAGTCAATACAGAAATACTTACACCCTCAAAGAAAACTACTATGGAGTATGCACAATAATTTCTAAACGTATCAGTATTTAGTGGCATAGTAACTGTCCTGAAGTACTTCATATCTACATACTGTAATTAATCAATATAATTATCCATATGGAAGAATTAAATTAAAATAATTACATAGTGATGCTATCTACTGGTACGAAAGACTTGTTTTTGAGTAACGAAAATGTTTATTACAGAAAAGCACCTATGTGAACAAACAAAAAAAAACAAAAAAATAAAATAATATTTTGTATCAAGCATCCAACTAAAATGAAAAGAATGAGAAAAAATGTTCAGTAAGGAAAACAGAAAAATGCTGGCCAATGTAAAACTATGTATGCCTCAGAAAGTCAGTAGTGGGTAATGTATTTGTTTTTCCCAATCAACTGAGCATCTGATAAAAACGAGTACCATAACTGACGTAACCTTTGAGCAGATCATCCAAGTATGACAGCCAACATGCTTCTGATTAATGGCAGAATTGAGACTACTAACGTTGCATCCTTACAAATGGATTCAACAATTCTGAACATTATGTCAAAAAGAAGCATATGATTAATGGGACTAGATGAGGTAAGAACTAAAGGAACTGGTAATTAGGTAATGTAAATAGATATTAAATGTAGTGACTGGAAAGAGACAAAAGAATAAATACTGCCAAAATAATACTAGCTTTTGAATTGGCGGACAAAGTACTTGATGTGCAAACATACAAAGACGAGGGAAAAAGCCCGGGAAAAATAAAGTACTGAAAACTAAAAGACAGAGAAACACATGAAACATGTAGGGAGAACAACTTCCAAAAGGTGAGTGGAAGGATGTAGTGGGAGTCTAGACTAGAGTGAAACAGACTATTGAAGACTGCAGAAGAAGCATGTAGAGGGACTCCAACAAAAGGGAGATGCAAAGAACCACGGTGAAATGAGAGATGTGCAGAATCTATCAGGAGGAAGAAAGACGCATGGAGCGAATGGGTCAGAAATACGACGGAAGATAACAGATTGGCACTGTAGAGTATATACAGTATAATTTTATGCAAAATCATGAATAATATAGAACCACAGTCAGAAGGGCACAACAAGGATTATAAACTGTAAGATTAACTATAGATGAAATAATTGCAGCCAGACAGATTTTTAGAAAAGTATTGGGAATATTGGAAAGACAGGTAACTGTGTGATATTACAGATACAGGAGGAAGCTAATTGTTTCCATGTAAAAGGTGGGTTTTGCCAGGATGTTGTGTTCCCCAGCCGGCTGGTTAACAGTTTGAACCTAGTAAATGGACAGGTAGTCAGGGTTTTCCTAATGTGCTTGGAAACCGGAAACCACACTCTTGGCTGAGTGAGGGCGGCTATTCTAGATTGCAACTGAAATACAATATAGCCTCAAATATTATTCTAAAAATCCATATAAAATCAGGGAATGATCATACAGCAAATATAATTATATAAATGGTTTCACAAGACTTGGGAGAATCAAACGCCATAATTACAATTTCAATATTACTTACAGATAAAAGGCCGACGAATTTCAGTACTATAATAATAATAATAATAATAATAAAAGACTTATATTTGCAATTATTGATATGTAATGTTTTGTGTCCCGACTTCGTCGCCGCTTTTGTGTCCCAGCCTCGCCGTAGGTGTCGGTGGCCGAGTGGAATGAGACCGACACGCTGGTGCAGGTACGGAGGGGAGCAGCCAGAAACTATAAACACTGGAATAAATTAGAAAGATATATATTGCACAGAATGTAACAATACTTAACTTTTACACAGTACTGCAGAATGTTGATACGTAGTTATTAGAGGCCTGCCTAGTGCCTGTACAATAGCAAAGTCTTCACTCGTGCCTATCGGATTACGAAGGTCCTAACTCGTTGCTATCTCAGTCCGAAGTGCCCGGTGTCTTTCCGTGGTGGCCACGAGCGGGGTTGCACCAGAGGGCGCTCGTGGCTGTCGTCGAAAGAACGCCGCGCCGTGCATGCATGGCGGCGCGCGGCGAAAGTAGGTGGCGCGCACTTTGTACTTGTGCGACACCACATAATGTTTATCAGTAACAGTTTAATAAGCGAATGGACAGCATTGCACCACGCTACCTATTTAAAAAAAGTGCCACGTTATTTCCGTATTCTTTCAATAAACTTCATTTTACTCTCTTGTTCTGCTTTTTGTTGAGGTAATAATATTATTGTATCAGAACATAGATTCCACCACAGAAACACAAAACATGAACCCAGCAAAGCGCATTACATTTATATATGTATTTTATTATATTTAATACTATTTTAGTAACGTTACTTTTTTATGTTGTAAACTGCCACTTAAATATTTCTTGGCCGACTAAAAATAGTAGATATGCAGCAGATTGTTTATATATAAATTATTATAAGTATTTATGGACAATAACTGAATATATTTGTATAAGAAGCCATTAAAAATTAAATACTAATTGTGTAACTATATTTAGACGGCGACAGTGTATTTGAACAGCAAGATGCCGCACTTAAGTATAATATTTTGGAGGGGAAATTATATTTTAAGGATGCGCGGGAGGATACAATTTTGTGAACAGGGAGAGCACGCTTTCGAACACTTGGGAAGGGACTCATAACTTGCACGTGGTGGTGAAAGGTTGTGACGCTGGTCGGTCTGAAGCCACGTTACAAACTTGTCATTTGAAGAGATAGGCATGTATGGACTTAGAAAATTTATGGGCTGTGAATGCAGAAATTAGTCTCTGCTTGAAAAGTGATAGACTATGCAAGGTTGTAGGGCTGTGGAACTGAGATAATTCAGCAATCGTTTACTTGTGTGATGACAAACTGTGTTTTATAACAAATACTTTTATCCCTGATTAACTTGGAACTGCAAAGTTAGATGGACTACACTAATTTACAAGTGAGAATTTGGAACTTTTACTCTCGAGCGCGTGTGATACTCTGTGACTGGGCGGCGACATGGTTTGGTTTGTGACTGGGGCGACAGTTGTCTTGACTTCGTTTTATAATAGTGTTTTAACTTGCGACTTTTAAGCTGTATATTACGTCTTGATTTCACAGTTGTATTGGAAGTATAGGTTCAAAATTCTATTTGTCACCTCAGTATGAAAATTAAGTTGGTAGACCTGGTACTTCTTCACAGTTAATAAAATTTATATCTGTGTTGAATTTTTCAATGTAAATATTGTTTCTGGATTTCATTTAAACTTAAAAACCCTTTATAATGTTTGAGCATCATAATCCGTTTCTCAGGGGGCTGATATTTAATAAACCAAAGAATAAAAAATTGAATCATTGAGTACTGATAGTTCAGATAATTTGACGCCTGTCACAAAGATACTGTTTTTTGCCTGATCCTTTTGCTTTATAGAATTCTTCTTTAGAAAATTTCACCGTAAGTTTCTCCTGCCCAAAACTGTTAGATATATTCCTTCACTTTTAGAATATGTTTGGACAACATTAGGGAACTAAATACTCGAATAACTGTTTAAGACTTTTTTAAGGTTCATAGACTCTCTATTCTGAAACCAATAGTTACATTCACAACACATTCACAGTACACACTTTATAAATTCACAATTCGTGATTATTTTCGTCAAAGTTTGTTTGTATTAATATCTCTGGATCCTATCCGTTGATTACAAACTCTAAATCTTCAGATAGGTCTTTGAAAAGTTATTGCATTAAACATGCCATTAAGTTCAAAGGTCATATCAAGAATGTTCATCAGTTTATTATGGGAGACAGAAGTTTCTAATGTTTCTGTCCTAGCCTATCCCGATCAAAGTCCAAAGATAATGTTCACTTTCATGTATGATCACGATATAAAAGTTTATACAGTAGAACCTCACTTTTACGCTTTTCCAGGATCTTCAGTAAAATGATGTAAAATGCAGGAAAACGTAAAATGCAGGAAGTAGTGTTTTAAATGGTAAAATGTGCTTACTGGATCAGCCTCGCATTTTCGTAGTTTATTTGTGATATGAGTACATAATAGACATATAAATACTCGCCAGGAAGTTTATTATACAATAAAGGTTATCCAAAATTTTTACTATTTTAAGCACAGGGCAGAACTGGTAATTTTATGGCAAGTAGAAATTTGTGATGTAATTTCATTCATTATAATTGTGGAGGCCACTGCTGGGCTATGTAAAACATCTTCAAAATTACTTGAACCACCCGCTTCAATAGATATCGTTTGGATGCTACTGCTGGGTATGTAACAGCTTCAAAATTATCTGAACCACTTTGATGGATATCATTTGGACGCCGCTGTGAGGCCAGATTTACTGCCTTATACTGGCATTAATTATTTACGTTGTAAAACTCCCAAAGTTCCGTTCTTTTTGTATTTTTCGATGTTTCACTCAACAATATTAGAGAATTTATTCTTGTTCTCGAGTGCAAACATATGCATAAGTATTTTTGTGACGTTTGCATAGGATTGGCATCTCACACTATTACCGCTTTTTTGAGGTTGTGGGTATTATGATTCCAAACTTTGACAGATAACGTTCTTTATGAATCAGAAATATGTATCACAAAAAGAATGCAACTCTTTATTCTCACATCAACAAAGCAACTGGTTCTAATTGTTTGAGTACATGCCAGCCACTGTGGCAGAGAAGCTGATGGAAAGAAGAACTACATCGTTACAAATCGGCGCGTCTTAAGTCAACTAGATACATACTGCCAACAATGATACGCGAAATATACGTTTGATGAAATGTAAAGTGTCAAGAAACTCGACTGCAAATAATTTTTATGTGCTATACTTTAAGGGGAAAGCCGTGCTAGCATCAATTTATGTAGATTTCGTCATTTTTTTCTTGACGAACATGCTTTCAAAATGCGTAAACTGCAGTAAAAGTGTAAATATGATAACGCGAAAATGAGGGTGCATTAACATTAATGGACCGACAAAAAATGGTGTAAATGGCAGGAAAATGTAAAAACCGGGAACATAAAAACGAGGTTTTACTGTATTACATTTTAAATATTTTCTCGTTTTTTTCCTATCTTGGAATGAAACTGTGTATAATACTTTAAACGAAACACTGAGAGATATTCCTACTGAGAGCTAAGCGCGTAATGAAATCTAGTGACATAGAGAGCTAAACACGCGGACAGTTCAACACACAGAGAGCTACGCACAAAGAGAGCTGAGCGCAAGAGAGCTAAACACATAGAGAGAGATAATAACTCAACTGCGGGTACTATTTATAATAGCAATCTGACAAATGATCTCTGATACAAGAGATGTTTTGACCTAAGTATTCCCTGGATACTATTACTCTTAATTGTGGTGGTATAATTTCAATTTACTAAAAATTTTGAAAAATGAAAAAATTTGGTCTCTTAATAAATTATTAAAATTACATAACGAAGACCACGTCCTCATTTTCATGTCCACAAAGAGAAATAAACTCTATTTATAAAGAATTACTTCGTGAGTGAATCACTTCTTTATCTTAGAATTACCTATTGCTGGAGATTTAGAGGTCTAATTTGTTTGTTAACTATATTTTCATGTCATCATATGCAGAATGATAGACTTGGTACACTAAATATTGATTATTGATTTTGTGTAAACAGATTGGGTAGCTGACATACTTACCTCACCCCTATGAACAGAGACAAGAAACCATAAACTTTTACTACCCTGAGTTATGTATTGCCCAAGTCTTATTGGTGAGAACTGGTAGGAAGATCGCAACTGTATTCATAGATATAAAAAGTCTTAAGGGCACAGATGTGGCATGGTCTCAGTAGACTGCAACACAGAATGAGGAAAATATACAAAACTGTGTTACAGTAGATGGCAAAAAATCAATGTGGTTCATAATGGACAGAGCTGTTCAGAAAGGAAGTGTGTTGTGAGCAGTGCTTTTTACAGGTAATATAGCCGCAGATATCATTAGGAAAGTTTGGTAAGGGTCAACAGCAAATGATAGTAAAAACATAGAATATTCAGAAGATGTGATGCTTAAGGAAGAAAATGAACAGAAAATGGGCAAGACATAAACACCTGGCAGAGAGTAATTAAAGAAGCAGGAATGGAAATAAGCTAAAAAGTGATATAAAGGAAATTAGCATGAAAAATGAAAAACTGAAAGCTTAACTTGCAGAGAAATGTTATTAAAGCAGTAGATACCAACAGATGTCAAAGAAGTATAATAACTAAGAAAATAGATTGAAGATGAAATTTTCGAGAGAATTTTAATAATTTTGAACCTTGAATTTGAAAAAACCTGGGAAAACCGGGAAAAACCTCGAATTTCAGCCAGAAACCTGGATTTTTAACCCATGACATCTCGCGGCTTTAAGAGTCTTCACTTGTATAGCCTATTGCTCAGATTACACGACCAGTTCGAAATTTACTTAATAACTGTAAATAAGCAATCCCTATAGTTTTAGCAAGAAAAAACCTCAAAGTTCAATATTTAAAAGTAACAAATGCCAGTCGTTTTAAAATTACGGTGAGCAAAATGCTCAGATTGCTAGTGCCCACGAGTTAAATAATATTCTTCGCTTCATTTTTGTGTACAAAAACATTTTCAAATATATTTCTGGGCAGTTTAAAAAGTTTTATAATTATAGGTTACGTATTCCGTTATCTATTTCTGTATTTATCTCGAAGTGTTGTTCAACCACGCGATGTACATCGAAGAAACACAATGTAATTGTAAGGCACGACTATGAAATCGCAGTTAGGATGAAAGACATCATTTATTTGTACTAAATTTTAGCAATTTCCGTAATTGACCCCCCTCCTCAGAGATACTCATCAACACAGATCTCGTTTGCCTGATTCTGAGTTGAAAAATCTCTTCACGGAAGCATGTTGTTGATTTCAGCTACAAAACTCCGTAAAAGTTAGTATTGTGATGATTTGTTAGCATAGGCGCCGACTACAGGTATGCTCGGTCGCTCAAGCATACCCCAAAATTTGAGTGGGTATGCTAGACATACCCCATTGAAAATATTTTGCTATTATTTTTTTACGTTATATTTCTTGACTGTAATTAAAATCGACTCTCTCATCCCATTGATGGCAGGCTGGCTTTTGTAAGACACCTCTCTAAAAGGATTGTTTAAACAGGTAATTGAATTCGTAGGCATTAAAATCCACGTTCACATGTGAGTGAAGTGAGAGTTTTCTAAATAGTCCGGATGTTATGTGGAATTCCGCTTGTTAACTGAAGGCGGCAACCTTTAATTGTATTAAATAACTAGAAATGAAGTGGGTTTGGTAGGATACGTTGAAAATGTTTACAAGACGAATTTAATTCCCAGTATCTTTTGAGATAACCTTTTGACAATCGCATATGTTACCAATGAGCCGACATACTTACTGCGAAGACTGCCCTATACCTTCTAGCTAAAACATTCTGTAAACAGATAGTCCTCATAACAATTTGCAAAGGTCTTTGTGTTTTAATTGGCAGCTCTACAAAATTCTGGAAACGCAACAGCTAGTGATAGATTTTTTTCCTGAATATCAATTTTCAGGCTTCAACTAACGAAGATAATTAATTTACTTAGCAGACAAGGATACATCGAGAACCTGTCAACCATAGACCAGGAACAGCATTAATTATTTATTTTATGGTCAACACAAAACATTATTTCCCTCGTCACGTGTTAAAGGGTTTTCAAAAAACATACGTACAAGCATCGCAACCTAGTGAGCGCTAGCCTGGCCTGTATGAAATACAATTCTAAGGTTGTTGATTGCGACTTTTTGACATACTAATTGTTCTCCAAAAAGATGTAAGTATAACTCTGTAATACGGTACGCGACTTTTGCGGAAATGCAATTTCTTTCATTTGTACTTTATTGCTTTAACAGCTGTTTTGTAACAATACATTCAAAATATCGTTAAATATATTTCGAGACTAGCGCCATCTACATCTTTCTGAGATGGAACAGAGTGAAACAATCGTTGCAGAGAACAATAGAGTGAATCCAAATGTGAATCGACCTTACCTGTGCTCGCACAGATGAAGTAATTCAACGTGTTTTAGAATGAAGTGTTTGTTCGTCATGTCAAAACAGAGAATAACTCGATATCAGAGCTCATACAAGACAGTGTATGTGTGGGTTACACGTGATCCCAAATCACAAACGAATGCATTATGCTCTTGGTGCAACACAAAGATAAAATTTTCTACAATGGGGAAGAGTGCTTTGAATAGCCACGCAAGAAGCAAGAAACATAAATTTTCCATAAGCAAACGGAAGTCTGTTGCTTTCCACAATATATATTTCGCTGTCTGTTTAGTACTACAAGAATTTAAAAAATGAAACAAATTCATTAGAACAAAATAATGTTTTCATTAAAATCTGCTGTTGAGTGTTATTTTGCCAAATGACACTTGAATTCAAATACCACACAGCTGTTGCTCCAGATATGTTTTTGCATTCCCCATTTCTTCTCCTTGAAGTTCAAGATCTCGCACACAACATTGTGCATTATTACGCATGCTGGGTCATTAACATTCATTGATCTTTTAGCCAGAGTTTTCCAGGGCAAAATGTATTTGACTGTATAGTCTCTGGAAACTGAAAACCGTCATTCGGAACAATATAACTGAAAACTTGAAAGAGGCGAAAAGGTTGTTAATATCCTGAAGGCAAAGTAAATCATAATATATGTGTGGGATTCGGATGGGTGATTTAAAGGATTTCCTGCTGACGAAACTGAAGACACGCCAGAGAAGCCAAATATTGGACAGTAGTTTGCTGATCACGGAATAAACACAAGTAGGAAGAGTTTATCCTTTGTTTTGGTTTATCTCTGTAGTTTTAATTTAAGTAACTTTGATTAAATAAAATGCTTATGTCGGAAAGATGAATCATGATTCAAACATATTTTAGAGGCATGTTTCCTGATAAACTGAATGAGCAACGATGTAGATTTGCCGCATAAATACGACGAACTTTTCCGAGTGCCGTTTTGCCTGTGGAGACGTATGGTATTTGAAGTGCAATACTGTTGACTTTGAATCTACGACGAGGATTCACATTTCAGTGAAGATTTACGGAAAACAGAACGACACAATCGTTTTGAAGAAAGGAGAAATAGTAGACGAAAAGAAAAAAAAAAATCTTGAAATGGCAACGTTAGGCACTATTTTAAAAGTAAATAAAAATATAACTTCTGTGCCAGTTAAAACCATCAATTAAGCTACGGAACAGTTCCAGACGCCAGAAGAAATCGAAAACGCTTGAGAGAATTTTCTGGTCTTACTTTTCAAACAGGGAATGGTGAACCTGAAGCTAAGAAATTCGTGATTGAAACATCATTTACTGAAGCAGAGTTTGGAGGTATCTGAAATATACTGAGCATAGATAGTGGGACGAAAAATGAAATGATTACCGAAATTTGTTATTATTTATCTAACATTGACAAACTTGCAATGAAAATTTGTGACGATGTAGAATCTGAAGAGGATGTTGATGGCGCTCATGATGAAGGAAAGGATGCTGTGCAAATGGCTAGTGATAAAAGATTGGGTTTACTCGAAAAAAGACAGATTCCGATATAGAAACAGAAGATAAATGCGAAACGCAATTATTACAAGATCAGTGTAAATTTTCTGTGTCTTTTGTGACGTAGAGGGTGCTCTTAAATCACTTAACGGCAGTGATCGATATCCAGTTAAAAAATAGATCGTTGACTTCGAAGAAACAGCGTTTTAATGGGCTGGAGGCAACTGCAAATGCTTATTTTCGCAAAAAAATCACTCGAAGGTTTAGCAAAGCTTTTTGTTCAAGGTGAGAAGGGTCTTACATAGGGGTCTGCATTGAAGAAAGCTTTGCTGGAAAAATTTGACGCGAAAACGAGTGCTGCAGAGATTCATCAGCTGTTGTATCGGCGAAAGAAGAGCAAGAGGAATCTCTTCAAGAATATTTCCTCGTAATGAAAGAAGTTACCAGTCGTGCTGATATTGATAACCCAAAGGAATGGTACAAGGTGGTACCATCAGTTAAATGTGCTACGAATTCAACATTTCACAGAAGTATTCAGAAGACACGAGTTGAACTACTGATGGGAGTCAAGATGCACACACAGACTGATCTCCATATCACAAAGTTATTGGATGAAGAGATTATTAACTTGTTTGAAGAAAGACGCAGTGCACTGAGGGAAACGCTTAACTGAACTAGCTGGGAAGAAATGTACATCTGGCATCATTTGGTTGGGTTCTCAAGCATCATCATTATGATTCACCTTCATTTTATTTTCTGGGGGGTACATTTCTTCAGAAGTATGGCAAATAATTCTTACCATTACAGTGCAATATGTTGCCCATTGAAAGAAAAAAAATCAACCAAACTATACATGATTTGGTCTGTAGAATCTGAATCTGCAATAAAAAATGGGAGCTTCCATTTAAAATTTTACACTAGCCAACCACAGTGCTCCCAAACAGTGGAGACAGTTCAAGCTTAGTATCAATCCCTAAGCCTCTGCCGTCCGTTCATAATGGTGAAAACCGTTGTTGAACATATACTGTTTTTTCTTTTAGTTATTCTGGTTTGTCAACTTACAATGTACATCCTGTACTACACATTGTGTCAGTGTCGAATCTGGGGAGGGGGGTATATGGGACTGCAGATCTCCCAAAACCACGAGGGAAACCTCATAATATGAGCTGGCTCTTTTTAGATCAGTTTGAGGTACAAAGCCACAATTTTTATGAGCTCTGCGCCCCCCCCCCCCTTCCCCAACACAAATCCTGGATTCGCCACTGCTTGGTGTCTATCACAATGTTACATGGTTCAACTTGGATGCAATGTGTTTTATAAATATGTAACTAGTTGCTTTATGGTATAGATGTTTGCTAACCCCTTTGAGCAAAATTACGTTTCGTGAAACCCTGAAAAATAATTATTTTTAACCTGGAAAACCTAGAAAAAACCTTGAATTTGAAAATGAAGATTTGGTGGCCATCCTGACTTGGGCATGACATGATAACGGTCTTCAAGAAACAAAAATGTGGTTACTCTAAGGAACCCTTAGTAAGAGGAGGGGGGACAGGGCATGAAATAAAGATGTAACAGAACATCATGCATCAAGCCCCTAAAAGAAATAAGGGGGAAAAGAGGCTCAAATGGTTCAGCCACATAGAAAGAATTGAACCAAGAAGACTTTCCAGGATATCCCTAGAATGGACAGAACTTGCACAGAGACCAACTGGAAGACCACAAATAGAATGCAGAGAGACGATGTCAACGAAAGTGGTCTGAAATGACAGATGATGTTAACAAATAGAGTGGGAGAAAATAAATGCGTGTAACATGCTCTGCATATCCAGAAACGTTGTAGGATGTAGAATAAGAAGAGTGCAAACTGGAACAAGTAACTTGCATTTAGTAGGAATTCTATTGTGCTGTACTTGTAATGATTACCAGTGTTCCGGTGCACGTAACAAGCTAATTAACATAAGAAATGGATGAAAGGGGAGTCCAGTGAACTTGCACCCTTCAGTACACTGGATACAGGCAACTGGATGGAATTGGCATTTGAGGTACTTAAACACACATCCTATAACAGAGAAATATGGGTATCTTTGTATACAGGAGTAACCGAAAATCATACCAACAGTTCATGGAGACATGTCATATGAGGAAGAAAAATAGCCTACTGAGAAGTTGATCCACAAAGTCACATATGAGAAGTAACATATGGATGCAGTAGGTCAGAGAGGTATCTTCATACAATCATGTCTCCCTCAATCACTATCAGCCTTAACCTGATGTGATTCCTTACGACTACAAACACTTTGGAAAAAAGTGTAAAAATATACCGCCTTAGAAATGCGAGCTCTCGACTGATAACGATCAAAGTTCCCAGAGATGATAATTCCCGAAATGCTCAAAAGTAATTAATCACTTAACATAATGCAATGCCATTAACCAGCAGGCCATTCTTCAGTCACGATACCACCATAGGCTTCATTGAAGCACCTTCATTCTATTTATTTACCATTCCACACTCTACATCTACATACCTCCTACCACCACTAGCTATTCCTTTCTTGTTACACTCCCAAGTACAACAAATGCCTGTATAGTTCTGTACAATATTTTGTGGCGTTGATGGCAGCTTACTGATGGTAGCTTCCCCCTTTGGCTATTACACATCTCCTAATAATGCTGTGGGATTACAAGGTACATTGCGAGAAGTGCATTACACGTTTTCAGTCATTAGGCATTATATTACAGTATTACACTGTGCTTTGTGTGCATTGTGTCATACCTCTCTTCTGGTGTTCTGATGTGGTTCTACTGAATCTTGAAAGCATATGCCTACCCTCAGACTCCCATTCACACAAAACAGCTCAAAACCTAGATATTGTATGAACTGATCAGCTGGGTAAATGGAGATACACATTAGGACCCATGTGATATCCTCAACTGGTGTGCATGTGTGTGTGTGTGTGTGTGTGTGTGTGTGTGTGTGTGTGTGTGTGTGTGTGTGTGTGTGGACAGTCCCCCAGTAGCTCTGCCTCTGGCGAGATCCGCCTGCCCCCGTGCGACGCACTCTGCCATGCTGTTCCTCTTTGTTTGTCCAGCTCGTCAGCCCCTGCAGAGAGTGGGTCTTCCCCCCAGCATGCCACTCAGCCACACAGCGACTACAGTGGCCACCAGACGCCTACCACAGCTGCGACAACTGTGGTTGCTGAAACCATTACCCAGCCTGATGATAACATCTCACGCTTGCAGTGAGTTCTTTCACCACAATTGTACATTTTCCTCTTTATGATACAATATATAGGGTGCAAATCAAATGTCACTGTAAAAACGTCGAATGTCAAATTATTGTGTTTTAATAGATCATATAATCATATCTTTCACAAAATTTGACATTCAAATAAGCATGGTTCAAACTCAATATGTATATCCTTTTATAGGTTACCACAACAGAAAGTACTCACTGAATTTAGATATTAGGAAGATATTATAGAGGTAAAATGATTTAAAATATAGTGTGCAGATTGTTGTCTTGGAAGAAACGACTATTTTAAATGTTTATTTTATTTTATATATATTTACACTTTTCCCCACCATATGTAGTGACTATTGGAATTTATGCTACACTAAAACTCCAATAGGGATTTCTTACTTAACACTTCAGTCACCTTAGCAATTTCTGTACTGTACCATATGAAAAATCCTGATAGTACTATCACTATTTATATATGCACCTTTTGTTAAGAAAATTGTCAGACATTCACATACAGGGCGTGACAGCAAATTACTATTGGGGGAAAGGAGTCTACGGAGGACAGTGGCTTACCCTACTATGATTCTGAGAAGTGATTATGGGAACCAATAGTGGGGTGCTTAAGTTATTTATGGATACATTAGCTGCAGTAAAAGTTAGAGGTTATCTTGTGATTGTCCTCGCTTAGAAATATTAATGGTTTAGATGCAAAGGTAAAAAAGGTAAAGCAGTCAACAATCCGAGGATTGGTTTGAGCACCACAGTGCTTTACTAGGCACGGTCCTGTTTGGAGGTGGTATGCCGTCGCCTTCCTCTGACCTTCGAGCTGACTTACCCAGCCAGTTATAGGGGGACCTACAGTTTAACGTGGGTTCCGAACCATGGTGGTTTAGATGCATCAAGTGAATATCTGGAAATCCCTGTTGTTGGTTTATTTGACAACAGCACAAACCTTGCCTGTTGTAAACAACCACAGCAGATAATATTCATTTACATTCATTGCTGTGAGTATAGTTTCCTCCTTTTATTTTTCTTCTTAATCTTTTTATCATATGTGACTTTAAGAAGTAATGCCATTATTTGACAGTGAATTGCCTCCACCACAAATAATCATGAAAGACACAGAAATCGGTATGCTGAAATAATATCAACACCAGCAGCCTCACAGATTTGGAGCACACACCCCCCTCCCCCCAAGAGGCCATTGCAGCCTTTCTTTGTTTTATCACAGGCTGCATTATCTCTCCCACTTCCGCTCCTCCCTGTCCTAATTCCTTCCCATTCCAAACTCATCTCGCCTCTCTAGGTGCTTCTCTTGAAAACAGCACGTCTATTCCTATGGTTGCGATGATGTTTTGGTCTCCATGCTGTTTACCCACGTTTTTGGCCCAGTTGTTGTTGTGGTCTTCAGTCTGCAGACCGGTTTGATGCAGCTCTCCACGCTACCCTGTCCTGTACAAGTCTCTTCATTTGAGAATACGTTCGGAAACCTACATCCTTTTGAATCTGCTTACTATATTCGTCCCTCGGTCTCCCTTTACAATTTCTACCCCACACGCTTCCTTCTATTGCTAAGTTTACAATTCCTTGATGTCTCAGAATGTATCCAACCAATCTATCTCTTCTCTTAGTCAGGATATGCCAGAAACTCCTTTTCTCCCCAATTCGGTTAAGCACCTCCTCATTCCTAATTTTCATCATTCGTCTGTAGCATCACATTTCAAAGCTTCTATCGTCTTTTTATCTGAACTTCTTATCGTCCATGTTTCACTCCCATACAATGCTACACTCCAGACAAATGCTTTCAGAAAGGACTGCCTAATTACATTAATATTGGATGATGTCAAGTTTCGCTTCTTTAGAAACTCCTTTCTTCCCATAGCCATTCCAAATTTTATATCTTCTTTATTTCGGCCATCAGAAGTTATCTTGCTACCCAAATAACAAAATTCATCTACTACTTTTTTGTGTCATTACCTAATCTAATTCCTTCAGCATCGCCTGATTTTCTGACATCGCATTCCATTACCTTCGTTTTACTCTTGTTAATGTTCATCTTATATCTTCCTATCAAGACACTGTCCATCCCATTCAATTGCTCTTCCAGATCTTTTGCGGCCTCTGACAGATTTACTATGTCTTCGGCAAACCGCAATTTTTTTTCTCCCTGCACTTTAATGCCCTCTCCAAATTTCTCCTTCCATTCCTTCACTGCCTGCTCAATGTACAGATTGAACAACATTGGGGAAAGGCTACAACTCTTTCTTACTTCCTTCCCGACCTCTGTGCCTCTTTCTTGCCCTTCTGTCTGGTTTTTGTATTGGTTGAATATAACTCTTCACTCTCTATATTTTACCCCTGATGCCTTCCGAATTCGGAAGAGTGTATTTCAGTTGACATTGTAAAAACTTTCTCCAAATCGACAAACACTAAAAACGTAGGATTCCCTTTCCTTAGCCTATCTTCTAAGATAAGTTGTAATGTGAGAATTGCCTCCCGTGTTCTTACCTTTCTCCTAAATCCAAACTCATCTTCCCCGAGGTTGGATTCCACAAGTTTTTCCATTCGTCTGTAAATAATTCGTGTTAGTATTTTGCATCCATGACTTATTAAACTGATAGTTCTGTAATTTTCACGCATGTCTGCACTTCATTTCTTTGGAATTGAAATTACAATATTATTCTTGAAGTCGGAGGGTATTTCCCTGTCTCATGCATCTTGCATACCAGGTGATACAATGTTTTCATGACTGGCTCTCCTAACTACGTCAGCAGTTCAGACGGAATATCATCCACTCCAGGTGCCTTGTTTAGACTCAAGTCCTTCAGCGCTCTCAAATTCTTCTCACAGTATCATATCTCCTATGTCATCTTCTTCCACTTTGTCTTCTATTTCTAGAATACTGCCTTCAAGTTTATTTCCTTTGTATAGGCCCTTTATATATTCCTCCCACAGTTCAGCTTTCCCCTTTTTGCTTAGTACTGATTTTCCATCAGAGTTCTTGATATTCATACAGCTGCTTTCCTTGTCTCCTAATATCTCTTATTTTCCTATAGGGTATCTATCTTTCCCCTAGTTATGCATTTTTCTACGGTTCTGCATTTGTCCTGTAGCCACTCCTGCTTAGCCAGTCTGCACTTTCTGTCAATATCATTTTTCAGACGATTGTACTCCTTTTTTTCTGTTTCACTTGCTGAATTTTTATATTTTATCCTCTCATCAATTAAGTTCAGTATATTCTGTGTTATCCAGGGATTTCTATTAGGCCTTGTCCTTTTGCCTATATGGTCCTCTGTTGCCTTCACTACCTTATCTCTCAGAGCTACCCATTCTTCCTCTGCTGTATTACTTTCCCCTCTTTTCAGCCAATCCTTGTCTAATGCTCCCTCTGAAACTCTCAACCACCTCTGGTTCCTTCAATTTGTCCAGGTTCCATTTCCTAATTTTTCTACCTTTCTGCAATCTCTTAAGTTTTAATCTGCAGTTCATAACCAATAAGTTGTGGTCAGAGTCTATATCTGCCCCTGGATATGTCTTGCAGTTTAGAACCTGGTTTCTAAATCTATTCCTTACCATTATAAAGTCAATCTGGTTTTGGCCTAGTTCACCACAGAATCATGGATAACATGGAGAAAAACTACCAACCTAGCCCTACGGTGTGAATCCCCATTGCTTCCCCTCTCCCAGCACATGTAGCCAATCCATGTGGAAAGGGGGGACTCCTATATACTCTTACGGTTGAGGATCACACTACTCAGGTATCAGTGCAGGCAAAGGATTCAATACTGTGATTTTACCGCCCAATAGAAATACTGGTAATTAATAGCATTTGATAATTAAACAGCATGAAGTTCACTGCAAACATTGACCATGCCAATGCATTAAATGTTACACAATTTTAATCTTATTAATTATGGCAGCAATGTATGTACACAGTTCGGTGCCAACATTTATAGTTAGGACATAGGTAGAAATTCTCCACGTTGAGGTTTGCTGTGTGCTTGTAGCTGACGGGAGACCAGCGAGCAGGCTGACGTTTGTGGCTTGTTCCAGCTTAGGATTTTCCAGTTTCGTTTCCGGTGTGGGGAGAGAGGGACAATGGCGAGTGCCAGGCACAGTGCAGTGCACAGCGTGAAATAAAATATTCTAATGCTACTGGCATTTGAAGTAATACGATGCAGTTAGGAACCTTTAAGGCCCTCATTACAAAATAGCCTGTTGATAAATAAACAATACATTAACTGATATAGTCACATTTGGCATAATATGTTTAATTGACCATGAAAAGTAATAAATTACCAATGAATACAAGAAAGTTACACAACTAGCATGGCAATGTTTGTTTATAAAAGTAATATATTAACTATTTCTCATTTTATTTTCAATTAATCTTGTGTATTTTATCTTGAAGTATTCAGTTAAATCACTTATCTGTGATGTAAGAAATTGCACGATTATGATAAATAGTACAAAGGATGTTTATACCAATATAAAAACCTAAGAAGACATTTATTTAATGTGTAGTGTAATTATTTTGATTTTAAGTAAAGTTTTAGAAATGTATTGGATGAGCGCTGTACGTTGGCAAGTCGGTTAGAACAGCTCACATGGGGAAGTTGATGACATAGGGAAAAAAACCCGGCAGTTGGGCTTTTGGCACACGCGGCCCAGGAAATGACGAGTCGGGAGCACGTGGGGTATCTGGCCGGGCGGCGTCGCTCTGCATCAGTCAGCATGTATATCTCCAGGTGGAGACTTTAGATTTTTGTGTGGCAATTGCCAAGTGTGGTTGCTCGTCGTAGACTGCACCAAGTTGTATCGAGTGCTACTGTGTGTTGTGAATATTTAGCCGGTGGAACAAGATGTGGATCGCACTAAAAGTGACTGTGGTTTGTTAATATAACACGTGTCGTCGCATAGGCATGAATATAAACGGTGTTTGAGACAGCCACATGGTGTGAAAACAATTTGCGACAATATTCATTTTGTCTGGGGGCTCACAAGCTATAAATCTTTTGATAAATGTGTCGACGTACAGATGTATCAGCCACAGGGTTCTAATATTGTGAAATAAACAACAGAAAGTGAACTTTTACGTGTTTTCAAAAATAGTTGTTAGTACACCCTTTTTCTCTCATGAACTTGACTTTATTATGAATTATTTTGTTAATCATATGCAGGGAAGGAAAGCTGTGAAAGTGTGATATCATCCCCTAGAAAACGAGTCACAGTAGCAATCACAGATCCAGTGTTTTTGCATGTTTAGGAATTTGGTTCGCAGCTGGTGGTTGTGAGTTTAATTTTTAAAACTTTCCCTATTTTAAACTCTCACCCCGACCTTCATTCTCGCAATACCAGTCCTCCTGAGGTATCAGGACCCCTGGCAATGGCCATCGTGCCAGATGGCCTTTGCAGTGGCTGGGTGACACTCATTGGGAGAGCCCCTGATCAGAGTGGGTGGTACCTGAGCAGACAATTCGCACGATAAAGTGTGTGAAGGTTTCATTGCAAAATAGCCATCTCTGGAGAAAGGAATGAAGCCTCTAATACCATTACTTCTACCCTGTGGGAGGAAAGCGTGGCATGCCGGCTTGGGGTGAAAACCTTTCCACCCTACCTGGACTGCACCAGAAAAGATGGAGGGACGATCATCACCACAAAGTCGTTGATTTTTCAAGAATAGATCAAGGACGAGTTTGGTGAAGTTTACTCAGTGATTAAGATTCATTAAAACTGTATCTGCTGCCCAGTCTGCGGTGCTGTGTGCCTGCGGCCATATTGGCAACATTCTGGTGTCTATAACCCCTCACCAGACTTTAAATATTATTCAGTGAGGAATTTTTTTGTATCAAGACCTACTGCTTCAAACTGATGAAGATCTTTGGGCCAATCTGGAATGGTGAGATGTCTAGTTCGTCCGCCGGATTCAGAAAGGCCACAAGGATACTTGCATTGATGCTGGTGCCTATATCGTGGACTTTAATGGTGGATACATTCTCAGAGAAGCTCAAGGTAATGATGAACAGATGCAATGTGGAGAAAGAGAAGAGAAAGAAGAAACACAAGACACAGGACAAAGCCCCTCTGATAGTGACGGAGGTGCTAACTTTGTCTTCACGACCAACTAATTCCACTGAATTGGTGTCTGATAAGCTGTTCATAGATGTCGTCCCTTCCTTATCAGTGACGGACGTTGACCCAGAGGCGTGATAGGCTTCAATCTGTTCACCTATCATGTGGATCCCCGATCTGTTCTCACCCAATGGAACTGTAATGATTATTACCGTCACCTCCTGGAGTCAAAACAACTTATTTCCTTTTACTCTGCAGCTTATGTTCGTCTGTAGTAATCACATTTCATTTATGCACATTAACTCATCATCTGTGGATTCCGTGCTTTGTCAGAACAGGTTTGTGTAGTTTGCACACATTGGTAGTACAAGGGCTCCTCTCCGAACTATACTGGAAGTGGTTAAGTGGTTGGTGTTCAGATTCTCTTACACACTCCATTAATAATTAGTTATCTCTAATTCCCACCTGACAGCTGACCTAAGTCTGCTGCGATAAGTCCTCCTTCAGCACTTGCCCCCTCCCTTCCTCCTCTTGGGGACTTTAATCGATCATCTTTCATGCAACTAGTCGGGTCCACCTTTGTAGACCAGTTCCTTGTGGAACACGAACTACTCCTTCTCAGTGATGGTTACTCAACCCACTTTTTTTAACACCGCTGATGGAACTTTATCCACCATAGATCTTTCATACACTTTTCCTCCTCTTTTCCCTTCATTCCACTGGTCAGCACATGATTACCTTTGCAATAGTGACCAGTTTTTGTAGATACATTAACCCCCCCCCCCCCTCACTTGACAAGGGACAGGCTACCCTGTTGCGTTTTCCGTCATGATAATTGGCCTTTGTACACATCGCAGGTTGTTTTCCCACCGAACCCATCTGAATGTAATGATGATGTCATCCGTGATATCTCTAATGTGAGCTCGAGCCGCTAGCATTGCTGTTCCCCAGTCGACAGGCTCTCCTAGCCGCCACTCAGTTCCGTGGTGGAACGCGACTGTTACCATGGCAATTCATGAGCACCGTTGAGTTTTGTAACATCTTATGCTCCACCTGTCCCGCAATGCGCTTGTCAACTTTAAACGCCCCTGTGCTAAAGCTCGTTACATAATGAAAAGAGCAAGTGGGAGTGCTGGGAGAATTTTTTCTCTTCCTTGGGCTCTTCTGCACCGTGTCACCAATGTGGACTGTACTCCACTGCATCCGAGGTAGCTAGGACCTTCAGTCCCTTGATTTGCCTTACCAGATGGCATTGGTACCAACCTGTCTGCTCTCGCAGAGCATCTGGTGACTCACTTTGCGAAGGCATTGGTGGCAGATTCCTACCCAATGGCTTTTCTTCTCAAGAAACAGCAGGCCAAAGCCTCCAACTTATATTTTACCTCTTAACGGAGAAACCTTACAATGACCACTTTACTTAATGGGAACTATTTCTAGCCCTTTCCTCTTCCCATAATTATTCACCTGGCTCTGATGTCATCCATAACCAACAGTTGCAACACCCCCACAATGGCTATATCTCGTGCAGTATAAATCACATTTGGCTCGAAAGGATTTTCCCCTCGCAGTGGAGGGTCAGTATAGTGGTTCCTGTTCTTAAGGCTGGCAAGGATCCACCATCCCTGTACAGTTATTGGCCGATTAGGCTGACAAATGCGCCGTATATTTTGCTTTGAAAGGCTTGTTGAGTGCAGATTATGCTGGGTACTCGAATCACATGGACTTTGTCCCTTTATTAGTGTGGGTTCTGGGAAGGACAGTTTACTATAGACCATACACTTCGATTACAAACAGTAATCAGATAGGCCTTCTCAAAACGTCAATATCTTATTACAGTTTTTTTCAATGCACAGAAGGCATATGACACTCCATGGCGTCGTCATATTTTACGTGCCCCTCATGATTGGCACCTACGAAGCTCCCTATTGACTATTATCAGTGAGTTCCAGGATAAGGTCGGCTGTTCCCTCAGATCTCCATGGATCCAAGAGAACGACGTTTCACGGGGTTCAGTGTTAACTGTTACACTCTCATAATCGTCATCAATGGGCTGGGGAGCGCTGTTGGGTCACTGGTCTCTCCTGCACTGTACATAGATGACTTTTGCATATGGTGCAGCTCGTACACGCTAGGTTCAGCTGAACGCCAGCTCCAAGGTGTCATTCGGTGGAAAAGGAGTCTATATAATTAGCTCGTGAAATAAATAAATGTGCAAAAATTGAAATCAAGTAACATGATTGTTGTTGATAAGATTCCGCTCTGTGGCGCCGCTGACTTGCTGAGCATCGGGTCACCACATATGAACAATCGGAACGTAACTTTAGCATAGCAGCAACAATAGCGAAACAATCAAAGTTGGTTGTGGCAGCATTAAAACCGCTCAGTGATAGCAGCACACATTCTCAGTGGCGGCATCATGTTGGCTACCCACTGTCACGTTAACTTGTGCTTGACAAATTATAGTGTAATTTTCAAATTTCTGGTGCCAACCTGTTCAAAAAAATTAGAAATGAAAACAATAAAATTAACAAATATTTGGGAGGTGCCCGTGGGGAGGGGGGAGGGGGCTCCAGCCCCCATTAGTGCCCCTCCTCCCCCGCCCCCTGTGGCCGCGCCAGTGACTGAAGCACAAAGAATCAACCAGAGATAAGTTCAGCAGAAATTTTTGCAAAGGGACAAATGGTGTTCGGAAAGGATAGATTGCTATAAAATTGATGGTGGTATCTTTATTGCTGTCACAAGTGGCTTATTCTGTAGCAAAATTGAAGTATATTGTTCCTGTGATTTGTGTTTTTACAGATAAATGTGACAACCAGAATAAATTACAGTTACAATGGGATTTATTACATGTGTACCATTTCAAATTTCCAGTGACAATCTATTAAAAAAATGAAAACAATAAAACTAATATATTTTTTTTATTTTTTTATTTTTTTTTTTTTTTTTAATCTTTGTTGTTGTCGCCATTTACCGAACCCCTGATTGAGACGATTAGATCGCAGAAATATCTAAGAGAACTTTGAAATTTCAAAAAGTACCCAAAACATACAATTTTAATTAATCATGGTTTTAACTTACCCTCGGAATGTTTGCAAAAATACATGTTTAAAACTGGAGGGAAGCATAACATCGTCAGAAATTGTATTAAACACATTCTCCGAAAAGTGTGTTGAGCAATTTGTTCATGAACTCAGTAGAATAGTAAATGGTTGACCTCCTATTGTTGTTTCTGTGGTCCTCAGCTGCAGACTAGTTTGAAGCAGCTGTCCACGCTACCCTGCCTTGTGACAGCCTCCTCATCTGATAATCAGAACAGCAACCCACACCCTCTTGAACCTGCTTAACTTTATTCGTCCCTCAGTCTCCCTCTACCATTTTTAGCCCTGCATTTTCTTCTAGAGCTAAGTTGATAGATTGACAATTCCTTGACGTCTCAAATGTCTCCCACCAACCTATTCCTTCGTTTAGTCATAATATCCGAGAAAATCCTTTTCTGTGCAATTCTGTTAGCCCTACTGATTAGTTAATTATCTACCCATCTAAGCATCTACTGATTAGTTTATTATCTACCCATCTAATCTTCAGCATTCCTCTGTAGCACCACATTTCAAATCCTTGTATCATCTTTTTGTATGAACTCCTTATCGTCCAATTTTCAGTCCCACACAGTGGAATGCAACAGACAAATGCTTTCAGAAATGACTTCCCAATATTTAAATTAATATTGGATGTCAAAAAATTTTGCTTCTTCAGAAACTCTTTCTTTCCCATAACCATTCTGCATTTTATATCTTCTTTACTTCATCCATCAGAAGTTATTTTGCTAGCCAAATAACCACTCATTTGCTACTTTCATTGTCTCATTATCTAATTCCTTCAGCATCTCCTGATTCTATTAGACTGCATACCATTATCTTTCTTTTACTCTTGTTAATATTTATCTTATACCCTCCTTTCAACACACTGTCCATTCCATTCCGTTGCTATTCCAGGTCCTTCGTTGTCTGACAGAATTACTCTGTCATTGGCAAACTGCAGAATTATTATTTCTTCTCCTAGAGATTTTATTCCTTCTCCAAATTTCGTCTTGCATTCTTCAACACCTCACTCAGTGCACAGAATAAACCTCAATGGAGACAGGTTACAACCCTGTCATACAACCTTGCCAATCATGTGGTCCCTCTCATGCCCTTTGACTCTAATAAATGCTGTCTGGTTTATGTACAAGTAAGTTCAGTACAAGTATTCGCTCCCTATATTTTACGCCAGCTAGCTTCAGAAAAATGAAAAATGTTTCCTTATCAATATCTCTGAAAGCATTCTCCAGATCTACAAAAGCTAAAATCGTAGGTTTACTTTTCCTTAAGAGAAGTCGTAATGTATTGCTCCCATGTTCCTAGATTTCTTTTGAATCCAAACTGATCTTCCAAAAGATAAGATTCCAAAACTTTTTCCATTTGTCGGTAAATAATGCATGTTAATTTTTTTGCAACCATTACTTATTGTAATAACTTGCCATCTTATACAGGATATTCTCTAGGAAGCGACCTTTTAATGTAATAGTTAACAATCCCTATATAAAATCTTTATTGCCATAGATTGCTTATTGATTTCATATGACTAGTTTAGACTCGTTAAAGAGTCATTATCAAATTTGCAAAGATTAAAATAAAAACAAATTGCCTTACTGTGCAATAAATGTGGTACAATATTAATCTACATGTTAAATATGTCAGTTACACGATCCGTTTCAAATGTTTCAAATTTTAGTATAGTTTATGGGACTTAACTACGAGGTCATCAGTCCCTAAACTTACAAACTACTTATGAACTACTTACGAACTAGGACGGCACAAATATCCATGCCCGAGGGGGGATTCGAACCCCCGACCATAGTGGCCGTGCAGACCGTGACTGGATCGCCTCAGTCCCCTCAGCCACCGTGGCCAGCTACACAATCCGTAGAAAAGAGTCAAGTAAGATAGCTTGTTTAAACAGAAAATATTTGTCATATTCATACCTAACTTGTCCAGGCAGGTTAAGAATTATACTTCAGGTGAACCAACATAATTGTGGCAACTTAGAAATGGTATGCACATCATCAATTGCACATGCCTGTGGGTCATGTTCTTTAAGACCCTGTGTTACACTGTGTCACATGTCTAGGTAGTGTGTTACCACAGTGAAAACTGTAGCTGGACTGATGCAATGAACATACTTATTATTGATCTATCTGCCACCAGGTGGCAGCAGGTTGAGGGCATGGATATATATATATATATATATATATATATATATATATATATATATATATATATATACCCTCCATTTTCCCCCCAAGGTAAGTCTTTCCTGTCCCGGGATTGGAATGGCTCCTTACCCCCTTCCTTAAAACCCTCATCATTTCCTTTTCCCTCTCCTTCCCTTCTGCCTGATGAAGCAGCTAGGCTGCGAAAGCTAGCATTTTTGTGTGTGTGTGTGTCTGTGTGTTTATTTGTTGCTATTACTGCCTGTGCCCCTTCGCCTGGTAAGTGCACTTCATCTATATTTTACGTGTAATATATATGGTGAGTCACCTAACATTACCGCTGGATATATTTCGTAAACCACACCAAATACTAACGAACACATTCCACAGACCAAACGTAAGGAGAGGGGCTAGTGTAACTGGTTAATACAAACCATAAAAAATGCACGGAAGTATTTTTTTAACACAAACCTACGTTTTTATAAATGGAACCCTGTTAGTTTTGTTAGCACATCTGAACATATAAACAAATATGTAATGAGTGCCATTTGTTGCATTGTAAAATGTTAATTACTTCCGGAGATATTGTAACCTAAAGTTGACGCTTGAAACCTGTGACGTTCAGTTGCGTGTTGTAACAAACACGGGCCACAGTCGGCGAGCAGCATCTGCAGGGACATGTTTACGATGAAGACCGTGTTTACGAGTGTGGCTGTAGTGCACTGTTGTGGTTTGTTCTAGCTGTCACAGTGTCCGCATGTAGCGCTTGCTGCTGTTGTTATTCTGCATTCGTCTTTGCACGTAGACTACCTGTAGTACACTGTGTTAACAGACGTCTGTGATAGTGTAGTGTTGTAGGAACTGTGACAATGGTTTTCGAGCTCTGAAAGGGCGGAGATGATACTCAACTATGGCGATTGTCAACTAAATGCAGCTGAAGCCTGCAGGGTGTATGCAGAATGGTACCCGGACAGAGCATCCAACGTGCCACACATTTCAAAACATCTACCGCCAACTGTATGCAACAGGTATGGTCGTAGCACGCAAACAGGTCCGTAACAGGCCCGTCACAGGAGAAGCGGGTGCAGTTGGTGTGTTAGCTGCTGTTGCCGTGAACCCACACAGGAGTACACGGGACACTGCGAGAGCCGGTGGACAGAATCAAAGTACAAAGTATTGTTATTTGCATACTGCATTGTCATCGCTTTCACCTGTTTCATGTGTCGCTACATCAGCAATTACATGGTGATGACTTTAATCATAGAGTGCAATTTTGTCAATGGGCATAAATAGAGAATGCGTTGCAGTTCTACCTGTTTACCGATAAAGCGGAGCGTACATTACTGGTCAGTGGACAGTCCTCACTGGCTCAGACTGGTAGAGCGACAGCGACCGTTTACTGTAAACGTATGGTGCGGAATCATTGGCGACCACCTCATTGGTCCTCACTTCATTGCAGGGGCCCAAACAGCTGCAACATACATTACGTTTCTACAGAATGATCTGCCAACATTGCTCGAAAATGTCCCACTGGAAACGCGTCGACATATGTGGTGTCAGCATGATGGTGCACCTGTACATTCCGCAATTAACACTAGGCTGACCCTTGACAGGATGTTCAACGGGCGTTTCATAGGACTTGGAGGACGCACAAATTAGCCACCCCGTTCCCCTGATCTTACACCTCTAGACGTCTTTCTGTGGGGTACATTAAAGGAGAATGTGTACCGTGATGTGCCTACAACCCCAGAGGATATGAAACAACATATTGTGACAGCCTGTGGCGACATTACACCAGATGTACTGCGGCGTGTACGACATTCATTATGCCATAGATTGCAATTGTGTGCAGCAAATGATGGCCACCACTTTAAACATATATTGGCCTGACATGTCGGGAAACACTATATTCCACTCTGTAATTGAAAACGGAAACCACGTGTGTACCTGTACCTCACCCCCATGGTAACGTACATGTGCGTCAGTGAAAAAAGACCAATAAAGGTGTTAGCATGTGGACGTAATGTGCTGTTCTAGTCTCTTCTGTACCTAAGGTACATCACCGTTCCCTTTGTATCCCTACTTAATTCAGTGCTCTCCAATACATACGATCGAACAGCGGAGGAGTGGTACTCAAGCGTCAACTTCAGGTTAATATCTCCGAATGTAATTAACATTTTACAATGCAACAAACGGCACTGATTACGTATTTGTTTATATGTTCAGATGTCCTACCAAAACTTAACGGGGTTCCATTTATAAAAACATTTTGTTAAAAAACATACTTCCGTGCATTTTTTTATGGTTTGTGTTAACAAATTCCTCTAGCCCCTCTCCTCACGCTCGATCTGTGGAATCGGTTCATCAGTATTTGATGTTGTTTACGAAATGTATCCAGCGGTAATGTTAGCTGACTCATCCTGTATATCCAATGATGTGCAACATTTATACTTGTCACAATAAAATATCTTAAACTATACATCATTTTAGATATTTATGGTTTAAACTGATCCAGACTGTCATAGTAATACTGTTATGCTCTAATACAATAGATCGAAAATCTTTTATCATAAATACAATATCCGAAAATGTCATAATTCAAGGTATATAATGAAGGAATGTCTAAGATTATTTCAAGTGAGAAGTGACTTAATGTCAGAAATACTTTTCATCCCCCCTTTCTTTTGGTAAATTTAATACATGATTAAAAATAGTAAAGTATGCTCTCAAACAAATTGTTTTAATATAATAATAAATATTGTGTTGCAGAAATATCCCCTAATGTCTAAGGTCTGTACCACTGTACTATATTACAATAAATAACATACATATGATGTATGTTGCCTAGGTGTGTTTGCATTTGTGTATGTGTGTGGGTGTGTATTTATCTTCCTTTTCTTCCCTCAAGGTAAGTCTTTCCTCTCCCAGGATTGGAATGGCTCCTTACCCACTACTTAAAACCCTCATTATTTCCTTTTTCCTCACCTTCCCTTCTGCCTAAAGAAGCAACTAGATTGCGAAAGCTTGCGTTTGTGTGTGTGTGTCTGTGCGTGTTTTATTTATGTTACTCTCACTACCTTTGCTCCTACGCCTGGTAAGTAAACTTTATCTACTTATATATATATATATATATATATATATATATATATATATATATATATATATATATAATTTCCTGCTAGGAATTTTTCCTCTATATATATCGAACCCTGCCCCAACCTGTTTCCACCTGATGGCAGATAGATCAATTTCAAGTATTTATGTTCATTGCATCAGTCCAGCTACAGTTTTTACTGTGATAACACACTATCTAGACATGTGGCACAGTGTAGCACTAGGTCTTAAAGAACATGACCCAAAGGCATGTGCAATTGTTGATGTGCATACCATATGTAATTTGGTACAATGATGTTGGTTCATCTGAAGTATATTTGTAAACATACCTGAACAAGTAAGGTATGAACATGACAAATATTTTCTGTTTAAACAAGCTATCATACCTGACTGTATCCTATAGATTGTGTAACTGACATATTTAATATCTAAATTAATATTGTACCACATTCATTATACATTAAGGCAATTTGTAATCACTGCACTTTTTTATTTTAATTTCTACAGATTTTATAATGATTCTTTAACAAGTCGAAACTAGTCATATAAAATCAATAAGCGACCTATGGCAATAAAGATCTTTTAAAGGGATTCTTAACTATTACATTACGTATTAAACTGATTGCTCTGTAATTGTTACATTTGTCTATACTTATTTTCTTTGGAATTGGAATTTCTCTATTCTTCTTTGCTTTTTCAAGTATGATCTAGCCTGTTTCGTCTATGATGGCAAGTCAGCCCCATGATTTGTTAATTAATACGGTATGCATCTCTCAATAGCCATCACTAATTTTTGTTTTTAATGTCAAATCTGATCTACACACACACTGTTGATATTTGTGTCGAAACAGGGCCCCTGGAACAGATGATAAGCCGTCTGAACTGCTGATAACATTGCGAGAGACAGTAATGAAGAAATTGTTCCACCTTGTATGCAAGATCTATGAGTCAACAGGTCCTTTTATTAGAGATGGTTCATAATGTTTGAAAAAATTCATGTTCCAAAATTCTGCTTCAAACTGACATCAATGATATAGGCCTGTAATTTAGCTGATCACATCTAGTATCCATCTTGAATATTGGACCGACCTGTGCCACTTTCCAGGCTTGGGGCATGGACCTTTCACTGAGTGAACGGTTGTATATATTAGCTAGATATGGAGCTATTGCATCAACATAGCTAGATTTTTTAGACTACATGCCATTACCCTTTTTTCTCTCTTGTTAATGTCCATCTTGTAACCTCGTTTCAAGACAATGTATGTTCCTTCACATTGCTCTTCCAGGTTGTCTGCTGTCTCTGGCAGAATTAAAATGTTGTCAGCAAACCGCGAAGATGTGTTTCTTCTCTCTGGCCTTTAATTCCATCTCCAAACTCCTCCCTGCATTCCTTCACAGCTTGCTTGATCTACAAATTGACACTGTGGAAATAGTAATGAGACAATATAAGCAGCAGCTGAGTTTTGTTATTGAGATAGCAAAAAACTTCTGATCACAGATGTAAAGAACATACAAACTGCAGAATGCCTATAGAAAGAAAAGTTTCTGAAGAAGCGAAATTGTTTGATATCCAAAATGAATGTAAATGTTTGGAAATCCTTTCTGAAAGCATTTGTCTGTAGCGTACGGGAGTGAAACGTCGCCGATAAGGAGTTCAGCCAGAAAAATGATGGTAGCAACTGAACTGTGGCGCAACAGACGAATGTTGAAGATTACATGGATACATCTCGTAACTAATGAAGAGGTGCTGAACAGAACTGAGGAGAACGAAATTTCTGGCATACCTTCACCAAGGGAAGGCATAGATTGCTGAGACACATGAGAAATCGAGGAATTGTCGGTTTTGGCATTTGAGGGACATGAGTGGGGTAAAAATCTCAGAGGGAGAGTGACAGACAAATACAGTAAGCAGGTTCAAAAGGATGTACACTGCCATTCTTATTCAGAAATGAAGAGGCTTGTACAGGACAGGGTAGCGTGGAAATTTGCGTCAAACCAGTCTGTGGACTGAAGACCACGCCATCAAAAACAATAATGTGATTCTTCAGTGTCTGCCGACTTACTTGTAGCACAAACAGTTCACGGGTGTACTGTCAAACGGACTGTTCGAGCAAAACCAACATTAACATGAAGTGTTGTAAGTCTGCTGTGAGGCATTGGTGTGGAGTGTTTCATTGTATGGTAGTGAAACATGAATGATAAATAGTTCAGATAGGATGAGGATACAAGTTTTTGAATTCTGGTGCTACAGACGAATGCTGAAAATTAGGTGGGTAGATAGCGTAACTAAGGAAGAAGTACTGAACAGACTTTGTGAAAAACGTAATTTCTGGCATACGGTGACTAAAAGTATGGATATATTGGTAGGAGAGATTCTTAGAATTCATACCTGCGACCGAGCGAGGTTGTGCAGTGCTAACAGACTGGACCCGCATTCAGGAGGATGGTGGTTCAAATACACCCAGTGCCATCCAGATTTAGGTTTTCTGTGAGTTCCTTAAATCGCTCCAGGCAAATGCCAGGACGGTTCCTTTCAAAGGGCACGACTGATTTCCTTCCTCATCCTTACCAAAACAACCCGAGTGTAAGCTCCGCCTTGACCTCACTGTCAACAGGACGTTAAAACACTAACCTACTCTTCTTCCATTATACCTGAAATAAACATACTTTAAGAAACAGGAACTTTCATTGTTTTTCGAGAATGTTCTAAGTCATTTAAGCAGTGGTTGGTTGGCATTTTTCTCTCGTTTAACTGAATATACATGTATCTTTGGACATTTACTAAATTCTGTGTGTCAGGGTTTCAAGCATGGCAAGGGACTGTTTAAGTTACAGGATCGTTACTAGATATGTCAGATGTTTATTTCAGAGGAAGGGCAATAGGCATACAACAATATAGAGACTTCAGAAGAATTGATCTGTAGTGATAAATGTGACAATCGAGTGTCTGACGAGTTGAGATGTAGAAACTTTAAAAAATAAATAAAGAAGTAAAACCCGCGAAGATGTACAGGTTTCCTAAGATCGCTGAAGGACTACACTGCCACCATCAATTCTGGCAGCGGCTGCCGCCGTCCTCTCAGCCGTTGGCAGCACTGGCTGTGAGCTGGCAGTGGCTGCCGCCGTCTCTCAGCCGTTGGCAGCACTGGCTGTGAGCTGCTTTCTGTACTGCGTCGCATTTGTTTTGTTCCAAGCCAAGCCTTGCGTTCGTTGCGAGCTGGAAGGATTTCTGCGGCTCCTGTGATGGGCGAACTCATCTGACACAATGAAGCCGTTACTAACGTAAGGACGCTAGCTTCGTTTCATTCGTGTGAGAGTTCGGAATTCATTTTCTGGCGATCGGTGGCCATTTTACTATGTAACGGTTTCATTTGTTTCACTGTTGAGACTGACGTGAACAAGTGATTCACTTTCGGTAGTTTCGCTCTTAAAATACTCGCGAATTCCCATTTAAAAGTGTTATGTGTGTGTGTTCCCATAAATTCTCGCGCTTTACAGATCTAGGCATAGCTGCGAAAACCACTTCACTGGCTTGGAACTGGGTTTCGCCACTCTATCGCCATCTTGTTAGAAATATAAACGTCATTATTGCATTTCTGTTGTGAGATAATGGAAAACATCGTCCTTGCTAAAAATAAAAAATAATAATAATAATAATAATAATAATAATAAAACGGTACTGGGTGGTAGAAAAAATCTTGAGCAATAAAACAAAACATTGTCCTATAATATATAACATCGAAACTGAAACAAACGGTGAATGAAAAGATTCCGTAATGTCTTTGCTTTGGGCTTATTACAGTTTATTCATGTACGATATTTCGAGATTCATATAAATCGCTCAAGAAGACGTCAGAGTGACAGATACTTAATGAGCCGTTACATGAAATATTTTGGTAGCAGTCACCATTATGAAGATAGCCAAATACGGCTCTTCAGCTTCACAAAGACTAGTGCATCGAGACTTCTAGTGTTGTATCAAAAAATCTGGCAATACTTGATCTTCCGATACCACCCTTCTGCTTTGACCCTTTGTCATGACGATAACCGACATCTTGAATACGACGTAACACATTGGAACACCTCACAATTTGTACAGTATACCGTGTGAATAAAGTTTTGTTGGCAGGAGAATCTGTAGCCGCAGTCATATTAGCTCATTTTCCATTCTTATTTTATTGTTTCTGTTGCTGTTGAATTGATTTGTTATGCCAATTTAAAATTAATACTACTGGAAAATTTTGTCAGAAGCATTTCCATTCCTTACTATTTTTATCTGTCCTTTTGCAAGCAGCTTACACATACGAAAACGCAGATGGTTTTCTAGTAGTGATGGAATTTCAATGAGGAAAAGAGGTGACAATTTTACTTACGGCAGCGGCGACAGTGTGCTGATGTTGGCGACGACCGTTGAATGCTCTTTGAGTGAGGGGAATAATCCTTTGTTGGAATAATTAATGCTGTTCCTGCTCTATGGTTCACGGGTTCTTGAATGTGCCATTGTCCGCTCAGCAAATCAGTAACCTCATTAAGTATGATGATTTGTAGTTATGTGATTGGAGGTTATTCACTGGTAGTAATTTAATGGCAAGTAAAGCATACGCATCACACGTTGGCAAGTGAAACACAGGATACCACCCATTATGCACGTGAGGCGTAAAAATTGCTGTTTCAGTTTATATATATAACCGAATGCAGTCATAGGAATGCCCAGTGTTGTATAAAAAAGGAAATATCTAAAATGCTTTCACTGAACAGTACTTTAAACTTTAATAGACCAGTATTATGACGAATGAACTGTTTTTAATTTTCATTAATTAGAAAACTCGATAAGCTGAAAAACTGGCTCAAGTAAGTCATATATTGCGTCATTCTATCCTTCAACGTTTATATTTATTCTTATTGCAAACCGCCGTTAATAATGTAACTGACATATTTAAACGAGTTTGTACCAAGGTTAGAATACAACTTTGTACGCAGGACTACGTATGTGCTCGCATCTCGTGAATTTTTTAAAATAAAAAACGCCATGTTCAAATGTAGTTTCTTACAGATGTAAAATATGTATCGAATTGTGGTCACGCGTTCGAGATTTACCGAAACTGCAGCCCGTGCCAGCGATCATTTTCTCTGGATTCTTGCATAGTAACAGTCGATGGCTCGGAAATCTTCTGCAGCTATCTTTAGTGTTAAAAAACGAAATTATGTCATTCCCAAAGGCTGATTATATATATATATATATATATATATATATATATATATATATATATATATATATATATAATTAGAGGGAAACTTTCCTCGTAGGATAAATATGTATAAAAATAGAGGTCGTTTAACTCACCCAAAGTGCAGGCTTGTTGACAGACAGAAAAACAAATAAAGACACACAGAAACACAGCTTTCGCAACCGTTGGCCGCTTCATCAAGAAAAGAGGAAGGAAGGAGGGGAAAAAGGGCAGTATGTGGGTTTTAAGGAAGTGGATGAGGAGTCATTCCAATCCCGGACGTGGAAGGACTTACATTAGGGAAAAAAAGGAGAAAGGTAAAAAAGCACACCCCACATATATACACACGCACGCAAACACACCAAGGTAATCAGAATGAAACTTTCACTCTGCAGCGGAGTGTGCGCTGATATGAAACTTCCTGGCAGATTAAAATTGTGTGCCGGAACCGGGACTCGAACCTGGGACCTTTGCCTTTCGCGGGCAAGCGCATTACCGACTGTGCTATCCCGACACGACTCACGATGCCGCCTCACAACTTTACTTCTGCCAGTACCTCGCCTCCTACTTTCCAAACTTTACAGAAGCTCTCCTGCAAACACGCAAGACTAGCACTCCTGGAAGAAAGGATATGGTGGAGACATGGCTTAGCCACAGCCTAAGGGATGTTTTCAGAATGAAACTTCACTCTGCAGAGGAGTGTGCGCTGATATGAAACTTCCTGGCAATTAAAATTGTGTGCTGGAACCGGGACTCGAACCTTTCTTCCAGGAGTGCTAGTCTTGCTTGTTCGCGGGAGAGCTTCTGTGAAGTTTGGAAGGCAGGAGGCGAGGTACTGGCGGAAGTAAAGTTGTGAGGCGGCATCGTGAGTCGTGTCGGGGTAGCTCAGTCGGTAGTGCGCTTGCCCGCGAAAGGCAAAGGTCTCAGGTTCGAGTCCCGGTTCCGGCACACAATTTTAATCTGCCAGGAAGTTTCACACCAAGGTAATGTCTAATTGGGTGAGTTAAGCGACGTCTATTATCTATATCTATAAATGTGAATGCCTGTTCGGTGTAAGTTTATCACGTCTGAACCACAAGACATAAAGAAATTTGTACAGTTACTAATGTCTACCCGGGGAAGGCTTTAGGCATGGTTTTATGGCGATCGGATAGCTATATATTAATGTGAATGTCTGTTCAGTGTACGCTTATCACATCCGAACGACAAGATGCAGAGACTTAAATATTTGTACAGTTACTAATTTAAACCTGAGGAACGTTTTAGGCACGGTTTTATAGCGATCTGATAGATATTTAGTAATTTGAAGAATATAACACGAAATGCGGAACAAAAATTACTCTTTGAAAATTATATTTACTCATTGAAAATGGTTTTATTGGTTGCATTGTTGCTTTAGGGATGATAATGATACAAGGGTGGAGTGTATTGGGATAGAAAGTTATCGGTGTATATAAACTTTTACGCGCGCGCGTGTGTTAATATTTCGCCCTGCAGTGAAAACTACAGAACGCAAACGAATGGTCTGTGTGTAATTGTTGTCTGAAGTGTCCCGTTGTACACCATAGTAGTTCCATGCCGATAGCTATTAGGGGGTGGAAGATATGGTGGCTGAAAGTCGTCAAATTATAAAGAAATTCGGACTGAAGGCCAGCGATGACGTTTGCGACTCTATAGCAAAGAGGTTACATACAGCGAAACGTGATGCCACAGACCATATCTTTGGTCTATGCCTGCTACAATGTCTCCAGCTTTTTCTCTGTAAGGTTAAGCATAAGAAAAGGAAATATAAGAATAAATAAATAAAGCACTAAAAAAGAAATTTCTTTTAATACATCTCTTTAAAAAAATCGATTTGATGTTTCGCGCATTACATAAAGTGATCGGTCTGTGATATTATTACAATCATTATTGTTGAATTTCGTGATTGGATTCTTCGAAACGAGTGTGTTTTTACGTGTGATTTGATCTACACTTCTTACTTTCCTGATAAACGGTAAATAAGTGCAATCTGATAGGATTATTTTTGTTCCATCAAAACCAGCCTCATAGCACACTACTGAAAGATAAGTTATTTATCATAATCAGCCAGCACGTGAACGCAGGCGCGGGTTTAAGCTAGTATATTATAGAAGGGGACTTTCCTGGTGGGAAAAATATGTGTAAAAATAAAGACTTTTTGACTTACCTAAAGCACAGACTCTCCAATAGAAACAAAATACACAAATAAAAACACCCAAACATTCAAGCTTTCTCCAGCGCTGGCAGCTTCTTCACACACACACAAACACACACACACACACACACACACACACACACACACACACACACACACACATATCCACACACAAACAGACATTTGTAGAAAGCCAAGTAGGTATGACACGGCTGCAGAATACGTTCAGGCGTAGTTCCTAAGGGCCCAGGGTCGCCGCCCCCAAACTGTTGACAGGTGCAGCCCGCTCTGCCGGGCCTCGACCAGCACAAGAGGGAGGGGGAGGAGCAGCTGCGTGACGTCACTGCAGGGGGGGGGGGGGGGGCAGCACCGGCCGCACAACGAAGAGCTAGCGGGAGGCAAGCGAAACCATCTGAACGTGTCATTGCCAACTGAGTTAGGATGTCGAGGGACTCGTGTGACGCCCCAACTGTTTGATATAATACTGCTGAAGTAAACGACATATTTTCTGGTGGGGCCCTTTAGAATGACAACCCCTTAATGTACGCATTCTTACAACTAAAAACAAATTGATTTCGGTGTTTGTGCTTTCAGTTGCTTCAACTGTCAGTGATTATAGTCAGTGATAATAGTCTTTCCTTCATGTAGCGATTATCAAATTTTAAATGTTCTATTAATATCACAAAAGTCATCGTTAAATTTTTCATTAATGTAATCGAATTTAGTGTTAATGTTGTCAAAACGAGCACCAAATTTGCTATTCAATGAGCCAGTTAAACAATTTCGCAAGTTGCTTCTGATTTTCTGCCGTGGTAAAAGCTAGTAGCTAAGTCATCTGATAGACATCACAGGCTTCACTACAGTGTCACTGTAAGCGTTTAAATTACTTCTACATGCTGTTCAGTATTAGTACGCTCAGTGTGTGGTAGACAGTGTTCTAAGAACACTTGTTATGTCTCTGTAATAATATAGACTTGCATAGTGTTTGGTTGTGAATCAGTATTTTTTATTAACGTCTACATTTGACCATAATTAAAAATCGAAAGAAACTAAGTGCTCAGTGTCACCAGCTTGATATTTTATGTGGAATGCAAATGCCTATACTGCAGTCACAGAGTGTTAAGATTCAATGAGTGTGTGTGTTAAAGAGGTGGTTCACAAACGCAAATGGAAATCGCTGGTGGGAAGGCGACGTTCTTTTCAAGGAACACAGTTGAGGGTATCTAGTGTGCCGCAATTTGAATCTGACTTCACATATTGATAAAAATAAAGATCTGTCAAAATGTCAATTTGGTTTTCAAAAAAGCTTTCCAACAGAAAATGCTTCACTGATGAAATATTAAATGCTTTGAATAACCAGACATCACCAGTTGGGATTTTTTTGTGATCTCTCAAAGGCTTTTGATTGTGTAAATCATGGGATTGTTGTAGACAAGCGTAATTATTTTGGTATGAATGGGACAGTACACAAATGGTTTAAATCACACTTAACTGGGAGAGTGCACAAAGTTGAAATAAGCAGTTCAAATGATACAGAATAAACAATGAATTCCTCTAACTGGGGAGTTACAAAAATGGGGTCCCACAAGGTACGATTTTGGGTCCTTTGCTATTCTTAATATACCAAAGCTGATGTTCTTTAGAGGAAATGTTCAATAAGTTCACCATCATTTCTCAGTAGTAGCTATAGTCGAGGAATATTGCTGTGAATTGCACTGTAAAGCCTGTCCAAAGTTATGGTGAGGCATTGGCATCGGATGTTGCCTTTCAGCATCCCTAGAGAGGTCGGTCGATCACGATACACTTGCGACTTCAGGTAACCCCAAAGCCAACAGTCGCATGGACCGAGGTCTGGCGACCTGAGAGGCCAAGCATGACAAAAGTGGTAGCTGAGCACACGATCATCACCAAACGACGGGAGATCTGCAGGAAATCTTTCATGTGTCTAGCAATACTTTTTTTTCCCTAATAAAAGCATGTGTGTCCATTTTTACCTCTCTCTCTCTACATTATTCCGTGACTTACTAAGTTTTCAAATTTATACTGACTTTTGGATACCTGGTATATTAATGACTTGCCATTGTACATTCACAAAGGTGCTAAGGTAGTTCTTTTTGCTGATGATACAAGTATAGAAAGGGAGGGAGCCGTGTGTGTGTGTGTGTGTGTGTGTGTGTGTGTGTGTGTGTGTGTGTGGTGGGGGACCAGTGTTGCCAACTGGGTTACACGGAAAGAAGTAGACGTGAATCGTAATAAATAAGGGGAAAGGATTAGAAATTCGAATGGCAATGCTGAAGAGATGTCAAGGATGACGTCTTTCTCACTTTTAGCCTGTTTTTCCAGCCCTGTTTTGCATACAGAAGCAATGTTAATGTCAATGTGACATGACTTGCTATATGCAAACGGATCCCCTTTTTTACTTTTGATTGAGCAACCCTTTGGATTGTTGCCATTCTAATCGGTAAGTTTGAGAGTACTTGGCTTTTCCGTAGCTCCCTCACTCGTGGTCACTCATCATTTAACACAACACAACACAATGTAAAAGAATCAGTACAACATGCACTATCGAACGTGAATAACGCAGTTCAGCAATCCTCTTTTTTTAGGCCCATCACATATGCACAGCCATCATTTCACCTGAATTCAACACAAGAGATGAAAACCAATACAAGGCAATCGTCTCATTACCGTGGCTACCGAATATCATTCTGACCGCAAAATGGAATATAGAAGTCATTCGGCAACGGCTGCAATGCAATTGTTTGCGGAAGTAGCAATTGTCACGAATCGAGGTAGTTCCTGCCTGAACTCCGTCGGTGTTTTACACCACCTCTTACGAAACCATCTCCACGTAAAACATATACATCATAATGTCTGGATAGGGAGAGCGACTTGTTTGCATTGTGTTTGTCACGATAGATCAAATGAAAAGCAATTGAATGTAATAGTGAAGACGACTGATGGCATTCGTTATCGACTGTGAATAAACCTAAAAAAGTGTGTTTTGGCTGGAGATTTTGCATTTTTGTAACGAGCGGAAAGTAGAAAAATAGATGCTCGAAGGAAAAAGATTTCGTTCTAAAGAAGTACACGTGCCAACACTGGAGGGTACTGTTGTGTGTTTTGCAGGCACCTTTCAGCAGAGGAGAAGAACAGGAGGCTGATGGAGGCGGCAGAGCAGGGGGCGGTGGGGGAGCTGGAGGCGCTGCTGGCGGCCGGCGCGGACGTGGCGGCCAGGGACAGCGAGTTGTTTAACTACACACCGCTGCACTGGGCGGCAGTCAGGGGACACGAGGAGGCGGCGAGGCGGCTGCTGGCGGCGGGTGCGGCCGTGGACGCCAGGGACAGCCTGCAGTGGACGCCTCTGCACTGGGCTGCGAGGTACGGCCACTCGGCTGTAGCGCGGCGGCTGCTGGCTGCGGGGGCGGACGTGAACGCCAGGGGCAGCGACAAGGAGACGCCTCTGCACGAGGCTGCGCAGAGCGGCCACGCGGCTGTGGCGCTGCTGCTGCTGGCTGCAGGGGCGGACCACGGCGCCACGACTGTCAGCGGGAGGACGCCGCTGCACATCGCGGCATACACAGGCCGCACAGAGGCGGCGGCGGCCCTGCTGGAGGGTGGGGCAGACGGGGCGGTCAGGGACATGTGGGGGGACACGCCGCTGGACAAAGCCAGGAGCAGAGGCCACCAGGAGGTGGAGCAGCTGCTGCTGCAGGGGAGGCAGCGGCGCGGCGTGCCGCCCACCAAATAAAGGCTGTCTCTGCCACCTGTTTACTGTTCCAGTAATAATTATAGCAACAGCATCAGTAAAGTCAAGTGCTCCTGAGTCATTACTATTAACGCAATACACCAATATGCAACACGAAACAAGAATGCAATAAAAATGCTCCATTGCTAACCGACAACACTTTACAACTACTTTTTTTCACTTAAGCCCCGTTTACTCCAAAGCGAACACAGACGAATGCGCATTCGCCTGTGCGCGCACGCATTGGCTTGTACTTGCGAATAAGCGTTTACACTGGAGCGAACGGAAGAGAAAACAACACACTGCCGCAAGGCCAACGTACACAGTTTGTCGCGTACGCTAGCGCTGAAGCGGAGAGGTCGCGAACTTCCTTTGGTGGTTCGCCCTGAAACCGACACCCAGCGGAACACGAGCGAACATCTGCGAATGCGAGCCGAACGTAACCGAACAGTGCGTGCATAACGTTTACACCAGAGCGAATGCTTGTTCGCTGCTGCTCGTTCGCTTGTGTTCGCTTCGGTGTAAATGGGGCTTTACTAGCTGTAAACCCTTGTATTTATTTATTCCTGCCATTTTTGGGGTATACATTCATTTTTGTAAGGCCTGTATGTCTCTAAAATCCCTTGAATACAATTAGTAGTAAAGAAGTAATACATTAAAACTTGGTGCATGATGGGGCAGTTTTCCATTAACGTTACTGTTTATGTGCTCATATCTCATGAACTATGCGTCATACTGTGATACATTTTAGAAGGTACACTCAACTATATGCGTGTATACTGTCTGTACAAATTCCTACAGCTACAATTTGTAGTGTAGAAATAATGTAACGTCATACCGAATGCCGTATTTTTAGTCCGTGAACTGCGGAACTTCACTGTTTATGTACTCATATCTCATGAAGTACGTGTCGGAATGTGATACAATTTAGAAGCTACATTCAACTACATACGTGTATACTGTCTCTAAAATTTCCTGTTGCTACAATTTGTAGTGTTAAAATTATAAATTGTAACGTCATACCGAGAGCCGTATTTTTTCTCCATAAACAGCGGAAAATGATATACATTATATTTATATTACACAAACAGAAGCAGAAATAAGAGCTCCAACAGTAGGTATTTTGCCACTTTGCACAAATTTTGAAAAATCGGCATTTTTTGAAGGACTGTAGTGCCTTAGGTCTGGGTGTGCAAAAAATGGTAAGAATCAAATTTGTAGAGAATTTTCTGCTATAAGCGCTAGGAGTAAAAATGACGGAGATATTTTGAAGAAACTGAAGAAAGTCGGATTTTTTTTTACCAGAGAAAGTTTTCCCAAGAGAAATTTTGTTGACAAAACTTGGATTTCTGATCTTTCCAACCATATTAACAAGTTAAAAAAATGTTCTACCACATCTTTTGCAAGGTATTAGCTACTGTCTGACTGGACTACATGTGGAAACAGCAGCGCTGTGGTCGCGAGTGTAGAATTGTCATCTATCGAGAAGGGAACGGGGCTGGAAATGAACGTGACACCACAGTGCGTTAAGAAAAGAGTCGAGTAGAGTTGCCAATCGTTTCATCGCTTTTACTGTGAATATTAATGAAAACTTGCTAATCTGTCACTGAGACCGATGCCTTTCATTTTTGAGCACACTGGGAGTAAAGTTTTTCGTGCCAATTGATGTGATGCTCTAACGATAATAGACTCCAATCCTGGCCGTTTGAGACTGAGGTATACATTCTGATTTACAGTACGTATTTTCATTTCATTTAATGTTAGTTTTAGTGTCCTTGATACTACTTTCTTATAAATGAAAGAAATTTAAAAAATGACATTCATTTCACGTAGTTACAAGAAGTTGTAAGGTGTATTGTAACTGGTTCTTGCCGTTCTTCTGACGGCGGTGCTTTCAGTGCGCCACTCTTTGCTGTGACGTCACTGGCTGGCTGGCGGTTGTTGTGACGTCAGAGCCTGGAGAGCGGTGGACGGCCTGGCGAGTCTAAACGTGACGCGATTCACTGAACAGCGGAAACACGCGACAGAAATACTCAGTGGGCTGACGTATAAAGGCCCTGTTAAACGGAAAAGGCCACACATTTGTGCTGCGGTAGTATATGTTGCACGAGACACTGCCAGCTGAAATGTAGCAGACTGCGGCACAGTTGCTGAAGCATGCGCGCGTCTCTTGCCGACCCACTGTTGATAGCACTCACTTCGAACTGTACTGAAGAGCAGGCGTCACTGGAGAAAACGAGCAAAATATGATCGCAGAATACTAATTTTGTTTGTGGGTACAACTGTTTCTAATTTTCTATTTTCTGGGGACACTGATACAAATATTAGTTATCAATAATAGTGTAACTACCAGTGCTTGATATTCGATATGATGAGGTTTTAATCACTCAGACATGTTTCAACAGTTCCTCTCCTCATAGAAACGGTAGTTTACTATCATGAACCACAAAGTATGTTCTATAAAATGTGTTTCATTTTTTAAAAATAAATTACACTTTTTTCTACAAAAGTGCGGAAAAATATACTTCCTAGTTACACAACTTATACGAAACGTTAAATTTCCTGTTTGCAGTAGGTGACCCACATAATTTTCTTACAAACATTATTTCAGCATTTATACATCTGATTTCCACACAAATTTGCAATCAGAATTACAGTAGATAGCGCATGTTTCACATTACAGTAATTAGTAGATATGTTTGCAATGTTCATCGTATTTAGGTCCATTGTGTTGCATCCTTCAACGCTTAGATCGTGCTCTGAATTTCATACTTATTTTACAACGCAGCGAACGCACGCTCTTTTATTACACTGCAAAGCTTCTTCCGTAGCACTGTCAGTTGAAAACGATGCGTTGGCGGAGGTATCGCAGCACTCCATCAGCTCTGGACCTCTGAGTGACGCAGAGTCGGGACATCCGGCGCCCACGTGGAGGCTGGACTGGGACTCGTCAGGAGGGCCTGACAGTCGCACGCCTGCCAGCTCTGGAACGAAGCGACGAGTGCTGTTGACGAGGGTTCTCAGATTGATTTCATATTTCTTGATTTCCCCGAAGGCTTTTCACAGCGGACCTCACAAACGGCTTGTAATCAAACTGCATGGTTATGGCATATCGCCCCAAATTTGCGACTGCATAGGGGATTTCCTGTTGTTGTCGTTTTGAAGGGACTAAACATATAAGTAATCAGTCAGGGGGATTTCCTGCCAGAGAGGACACAGTTCGTAGTAATCGATGGTAAGCCATCGACTAAAACAGAGGTGATATTGGGCGTTCCACAGGGTAGTGTTATTGGTCCTCTGCTGTTCCTTATTTACATAAACGATTTGGGAGAAAATCTAAGCAGCTGTCTTGGGTTGTTTGCAGATGACGCCGTTATGTGAAGATCAAAACCAACTGTATTATGATCTAAATAAGATATCAGTATAGTCTAAAAATTGGCAATTGACTCTAAACAATGAAAAGTGTGAAGTCGTCCACATGAGTATGAAAGATAAATCAATGAAAACTGAAGTCTGTAAGCTACACAAAATACCTAGAAATTACTATTGCTTCAGATTTAAACTGGAAAGAACACGTAGATAACGTCGAGGGAAAGGCGAACCAAATATTGCGTCTTATTGGCAGATGCAACAGAATTACTAAAGAAACTGCAGACACTATGCTGGTCCGTTTTTTTTTTATTATTGCTGCTCAGTGTGGGATCCTTATCAGCTGGGTTTGAGCGAGGACATCGAAAGAGTCCAAAGAAGGGCAGCGCGTTTTGTATTGTCACGATACAGGGGAGACAGCGTCACAGAAATGATACAGTATCTGCAATGGGAATCATTACAACAACGGCGCTTATCGCTGCAGCGTGGGCTACTTGCGAAACTGCAATCACCAAATAAAAATTCGAAAAAATCATAGATCGAACGGAGAGATTCAGGTGTCTTTCCCGCGCGCTATGCGGGAATGGAATGGGAGATAAATAGTGTAACGGTGGTTCGATGAACCTGCCAGGCACTTAAATGTGATTTGCAGAGCATGCTATGTAGATGTAGACCGTATAAAGTGTCCTCCATGTCTTCGTGTCAGTCGACTAAAGACATTACCGTTTCATCGCATTCCGTTACTCCTGCTGTCGCGTCAGTAATTTGTCGTGGGTCGTGGGTTCGCACCCGGCTGGATAGGCGGGAGTCGCGTGTGTTGACGGAGCAGGGCGGGGCCACTGTCCCTCACAAATCACTCCCTACATGGCCCAGACATTTTTATTTTATTAAAAAATCATATTAAATATCCTTCATTCTATATGGGCATTTTCCAATTTGTGTCTCACCTTCTAAAGTACTACACAGCGTAAGGAGTTATGTTATCCTTACATTGCTTTCTGACATATCTCGACCCAGAAATGAATAGTACTAATAGAGGCGATTAATTAGAGACCTTACTCAATGGGGTAAGAATGTTATAAAAAGACATTAGTTACAAATTAATTTAAAGTACGCAGAGTATAAAATTGTTTTGGGATTTGAATAAGTACGGTTACTCAGTCAAAAATTGAATAATTTCGATAATAATATTCCTACTCAAGGAATAGAATTACAACAGGAAATGAAAACTCAGTATCAGGAATTGAAGCAGGATATAAATCAGGTTAAAATACGAATGGAAGAAGGTATAGCAAATATTGGCGGTCAAATTATACAACTTAATAAACATACACAAGAGGCAAAAGAAAAGATTCAAGTACTTTCGCAAAATCAGCAGGAATTAAGAAATGATGTAGACAAGGTCCAATTGGACATAGTGAATGTAGATACGAAAGTGGAACGTTTCATGAAAAAAGTTACTCGTACAGCCATTCAAACTACAGAGGAACAGGCTATACAAAGTAAGGTAACGAAAGTAGTGTTAAAGAGATATGATCAACGTATCAACAAAATCGAAATGAAAACTAAAGGTCAGCTTGAAAACACTTAGATCACAGTGAATTCTGACAATAGAGGAAAAAATCGAAAGTGATGGTGCTTGCACCGAGGCGTAGGAGACATAAGCACACACTCAGTACAGGAACCAGTACATACGAAATCAATGCAAACAGAAAGGAGAGTAGAGGCGAGTCCCATAGAGGTAGGGCGACCACGAACTGTGGAGTTAAGTGACGCGACACAAAGGCAGCCGCAGTGTGCGCAACGTTGCGCAACATTTGGCCCGAGCCAGGTACTGCCGCTAGAGAGGCGGACGACCGCGCCGGTCAACCCAGTAATGCAGCTTAACAGCAGTTCATTTGCATCACCACACGTAACGAGTAATGAACAACATTTTTGTTCTCCAATGCAGCGTTACAAATTAAACATAGGTTACGGAACGGGTAATATCCAGATAAGTAATGGGGTGCCAGCAAGTAGACAGGAAAACGTCACGGACACTAGAATGTTTGGTGGAATGTAAAATCAAACACAAGTAGGCGCTATACACAAATACAATACAGACGATTTTCTTACAGTACGTAAATTTCAGCACTTAGAAGGTGGATCAATTCATGCACGTACTTTTATTGATCACTTCCAAGTGGGATACAGAACCATTGGAGTTTGGCACATAGGTTGGATTTTATTTGTACACATACGTCGAGACCTGTAGCGGAGGTCATGCAACGTGTTGCACAGACTTGTACATCATATCAGCAATTACGAACGGCATTCTAAGAAAGGCATTGGTCGAAAGCAGCTCAAAATTAAGTAAGAATTGTTACAAATGGCACCATAAGAGAAATCCGGGGAAAAGATTATTGTAAAATATTTCGACATAATGGACAAGAAAAATCACTGTTCAGATCTTCCATACAGTAATGGAGAGCTGATAAGATTGTGAAGAATGAAATTACCAGTAAGGTACAAACAAACGACTGTAGGGAACAACGAGGACATAGGTTTTAAGGAGGTTCTGTGGGAACTTGAATTTATGTTCAAGGAGGAGGAGGAGCTCAAAGAGAAAAAGAATAAGAAAGAGAACACAACAGAGAGACCACGTAATGATTACTCTGGTAACTTTAGTGGTAATAATAATAATTTCAGACCCGATTTCAACAGTAATAACAATGTTAATTTCAGTATTAACAATAATGAAAATTTTAGGCCCTGTAACAACAACAACAACAACAACACAAGAATACAACAATACAGCAATAGCTTAGCAATAGCAATAGCATTTCAGTAATGCAGAAGGGCAGAACAGTGGCAGAAACTTTGGAAACCGAAATAATGGATTTATAAATAGAAATAGTAATGGTATCAGTAATCGAGTAGGGTATGGTTTCCGAAATCAAAATAACAGAGGGTATTTTGATAGAGGAAATGATGTGAGACAGGGAAATTGGCGAGACCGTGGTCAAGGTAATTTCCAAGGAAATCAAGGGCAGCAGAGGCAGGAACACACCAACCAAGGTCAACCGATGTGGAGGTCAGGCCATCAGCTCCTGGCAAGAGGAGAAATTGACCACGGAATAAGGAAGGGGGTAGGCAAGAGAGAGAACAACCGCAAACACACACACACACACACACACACACACACACACACACACACACACACACACACACATATCTCAGGACATACACTGCAGAGTAATAGGTGAAATAAATTCCAATCAAACACTTGACAAAAATTGTTCTAATAAAAACACAAGTCCACAAGCAATAGAAGCAGTATAAAGCATAGGAAGAAAGCATTAACTGGACAGCTTCCGAGAATGACGACGAATCGCCACCTCTTCCCAACACAGTAGCAAAGACAGACGATGAGCTATTGGCAGGGTTGGTCGACGTATTCAATGACGCCAACCAGGGTAAAGACCAGAGACAAACCCAGACAGAGCGGACAGGGATTGACACACACAGTCAACACAAAAAAAAATGTTCAAATGTTTGTAGTCTATGGGACTTAACTACGGGGTCATCAGTCCTTAAACTTACAAACTACTTATGCACTAGCTAATCCTAAGGACGGCACAAATATCCATGCCCGAGGGGGGATTCAAACACCCGACCATAGTGGCCGTGCAGACCTAGACTGGAGCGCCTCAGTCCCCTTGGCCACCGCGGCCGACTCAACACAAAACGTATGTGTATAATGCCAGTCATTATGATGAAATCGAACTTGAATACATAAGAGAATGTTTAGAAGCTAGGGGGAAGGAGAGAAACGAGTTAGAGGAAAAACGAAGGAGCACATATATTTCACAAGCCATACCACTTAAGGACTTGTCAGAACACAAAACACAAACAGAAAAGGACGACTTAAGTATTCATAGATTAAGATATGAATCAATAGATTATGACTTAATGCAGGAGAAAGAGATCGACACGACTACGGTGATACAACCAATCCTTAAGGTAAGAGTTGGTGAAATAACTTGCCAAGCGGAAGATGTAGATAGCGGAAGTAAAGTTACTGCAATTTCAAAAAGTTTTTATGAAAGGTGTAATAAAGAGAAAGAGTTGCCTATATTACGAACTAGAAATGTAAGAGTATTTGGTGCGTTAGCGAGGAGTGCGACGGAAGTAAAATACAAAACACGACTTTCCTTCCACTGTCAAGGACATGACTTCGAAAATAACTATTATTCCTAAATTAACAACAGACATGGTTATTAAATTAGATTTTATCAATGAACGAGATGTACGAATTTGTATACCTCAAGGTTTTTTAACTGTAAATAATATATTATATTTTGTCCAAGCCTTACCAAGTAAAAATGACTTAGGCCAAATCACACAGACAAAATCCACAGATAGGTAAGGAGTGGGAGAAATCTCCCAGATATAAATATGAAGAACCCGACACACTTTCGATAGAAACACTGGAGGATATCCACCAAGAAATAACAAAGGATATTGATGATATACAGAAAGGTGACAGAGACAAGTTAGAGGATATACGTAGGGCGTATGCAGAGGTTAATTGGTACCAAAATCACGAAAAGAGGAAACACCGTGTTCAGGTAACCGACTAAATAAAAAAATGAGTGAAAACACAGTGATAACACACTAAATAAGAATAAGTAAAGAAAGTGAGATCAAACTCCTTTCTCACATTGCAATTTCATATAATAATAAGAAAATAACAACATGCTACTCAGGGCTATTTTTAAAAAGAATGAAGTTTATAGATTAAGATATAAAATTTCAAGAATTTAGAGAAAAAAATTATTCTTTCAAACAAAAGTCAGTAATTTTTTTTAGTAATTTGTTGCTTTGTATAATGGAATACATTCAATTTTTATAATTTTGTAAAAGATAGTCCATCACAACACACCACGGGGGAGAGGCAGCAAAAGCCCATCCGCATCCCACGCAGTAAGAAGAGCTATCAGAAGAGTGTGTACAAGCATGTCGAGCTATGCCGAGGGCAGCAAACAACGAGAAGACCAATATGTCACTGGAGAAGCAGAGGGCTTTATCCAGGTGGGACTTCGAACAACATGCTATAGGACGTCGCCAAATGTCAACCATAATCTTGAAAAATGAGAGTAGAAGGAAAATAATTATGTTGCTAGTCCACATCAAATCGACGAGAAACTGATACCGCCAATTGTCTCGACTCATAATGAAAAAAACCCAGTAAGATCCAAATCCTTTTTCCGCTTTAAATCACCATTCCTTGCCCAGAAGAAAAGAACCGACGAAAGAAGTGAAGAGAGAAGAGCAGAAGATAGAAGATGAAGATTCCTTTGTCTCTTACCCAACAACAAAAGTCTTTTCTTGGTTGTTGTAAAGTGGTCATCACACTAGCCATTTCTCAAAGACACGTTTCAAATATTATTTCAACATTTGAAGATCTACATAGAAAAACTGAGTGAGCCTGGTACTAACTATATACTATCATGCAACATGAGCAACATAAGTCACTAGTTCAACATACCCTCTACCTCAGGACACTGATCCTAGTGTGACCGAAGAACTATGTTGCTGCAAAGCAATGATAGACAGTTGCCAATCGCTGTCAAGCTACAGGCACAATGCCAATATTGTTCCCCACCAACGAGTAAAACCTGGCATTGTGTGCTAAGGTACTGTACTAGTCATATGAACGTACACCACTCTAAGAAAGCAGCCGACAATCTACGCCTGCAATGAACCAATGAACAGTTTTGAACAATGATCACGACAGAACAATAAAAATCCGTGTGATAAAACAATAACATAACAAAACTAGTGCAGTGCAACAAAAAAGACTATCTTAAATTTTGAAGATATGTTTGTATAATAATTTCATGTAAAGTTTTTTCTCATAATTTGTGTATAATATTTTTCTCATGTGTTGAATTTCATATAAAAGTATATAAATTTATTATGCTATGTGGTAATTTGACAAAAACACTTAAATTTAAAAATTTTGGAGGAGTATAGAATAAGGAAACTTTCTCATCCTTTGATAACAAAAACACGTAAATAAGAACCAAAATTAAATCACGAGGAAAAAACATAACAAGCTCTTGCAGACTTGATACAGAGTTAATTAAATAAAATAAACGCTAAATAAATATCATGTACACTCATGCTGTACACTAACAAAATTAATGAAAAATTTAAAGTCATTTCTAAAAAACAAATACATGTAATGGCAACGTTTCTAAAATAAACCTTTCTAAAATAACTTTTGCATGATAAACAACAAAAAATTGTATAGCATAGTAAATAGAAAATGTTTTATAATTTTGTAAGGAACAGCTGTACACAAACTAAGTCGGTAATTTTTGCCTGATTTTGTTGTCATCCTCAACATTAACAAACCTACAGTCAAAAATTAAAACAGATGGGGAGGGATATGCAAGGAGTCAGGTCATCCTTACATTGCTTTCCAACATATCTCGACCCAGAAGTGAATAGTACTAATCGAGATGATTAATTAGAGAATTTTTGTTGCACCTATTCATTATTAAGACCCAAAAAATTATACCGAAACATGTCATATCTGGTGTGGCAAGTGACATGGTTTTCTGTCTGCATGCAAAATCGTAGTTATTACTGTATTAGCTACAGAACACACAGCGACACTGTTGCAGCAGAACCTGCAGCAGTCTGTTTCAGATATAAGTTGGCGGAACATTTGTATCCAATTGCGGCCTTCACACGACAAGCAATCACATAGTGCTGCACACTAGAGACGGGCAAACCCGTTCATATTGTAAACGTAGTTCACTGATGATCGTTTCTTTTTTGCAACCATACCTTTCCACCCGTCCACCTTTTATTTTTTATCGAGGTGTCAATATGCATCGTTTTCATAACAGTCGCAATTGCAACCATGCAGTATTGGCTCTGTACTCACCAACTCCGTTTTACACATTTTACAAAAGTTAATTACCTACAATCGATTAAACACTGGTATAAATCGCTGTTTCTTTCATAACAATGAGCAAGCTGCTTCACCGTGGTTGGGAAGAAAATCGACAGCTCGGTACTGAGTTGCAACTGCAACGTTCGACCGAAATGGGAATCGCCGTGCTGGCATCCTGGAGCGGGAACGGGAACTGCCCCGCGATCGGGACCGCCAAAGTGAATGTTCCTTGTAACCAGTTCACTCTTGTGAACCGTTCATTTGTACCCGTTCGTTCGCGAATGACCCATCTCTACAGTGAACGGAGCAGTGGCATTCGATGGTAGAGCCAGTTATTGGAAGTTGGACTCTTTTTGTAACGGGTGAACTCAATATTTTAGAGTACAGTAATTTCCGATATATAAACACACGAAAATAAACTCTTCATAAAAATGAAAGATGATGTCTTTCCATGCAACGTAACTGAGGAAGTGCAAAAGAAATCCTAGTGAGTAACGCAAACGATGAAAAAGGAAGGTTTTCAGATGTGAAGTTTGTGTAGCTCATTGGGCTGGTGCAAGTCTTTCCATTGGACGCCACTTCGGCTACTTCCGTGTTCCTAGCTTACCCCAGATATCCAATACGGGAAAGGGGACATACAGCTTAACATGCAATCCGAACCACATGTCGTTCCTGGCGACTCCTCACATAGTTGAGAGGTGAAGGATGGGTTAAAGCACAGACTGAAAAAATCCGAGGTCCGACCAGATTTCGAACCCGCGATCTTCGGTTTTCAGCCGAGCGCTTTACCCCAAGACCAACAGGCTCGACTACATGTCGAGTAATTCCTACAGGCTTCCGACAAAAGCATGCAGCTAACAAACCTATTTCGAGTGCAGTACTGAAAGTTTCATTTTAGAAATAATCTGACTTGTACGTTTACTTTAGCATCCCCCTAAAAAATGTACAAACGAGATTTCACCGCATGTCATTGTGATTCAATCTTTCTCCCTATGTATTACTTGCTGGTTTTTCACACCGAACGTCAACTACCTCAATGGAGTCTGTCGGTTTATGTTCTGGACACACACACACACACACACACACAGACACTATATATATATATATATAGGTGTTTCACTAAGTGTGTTTGCCTCTGTAACTTATAAAATAATAGGTGACGGGAAATTGTAAACACACCAGAAGTATTTCGCAGCGTTGGCCGTTAATGATTTATTAAAAAAAAAACTACAGATCGATTTCAATCACCTAGTGATCATTTTCAGTGTCCTTCAAACAAGCATATTAATGCCCTGAAAGTAACTGCCAAGAATCATATGTTTGTTTGAAGGACACTGAAGTTGATGACTAGGTGATTCAAATCGATCTGTGTTTTTTTTTAAAATGAAACATTAACGGCCAACGCTGCGAAATAAATCTAGTGTGTTCATCATTGTGTGGTCGTGGAGCACCTCCAGGAAATGGAATCAAACCTCAGGGAAAGTTTAATGTGGTAGAGCAACACAAGAGATATTACACTTTCTGAACATAGTTTATTGTATCATTTTCCAAAGAGTTACAGCACAAAGATATAATTTTTAAATGGAAAGATAATTTTTTCTATCGTGCATTGGATTCGTTGAAACCAGCTGCGCCCAAATCAATTAAAACTACATTCCTATCACTGTTAGTTTGGGAGCTACAACCCTTCAAACCCAATAATGCAATACACCTTCTAAATGTGGTGCGGCCGAGTTGTAACGTCGCCGGTGTCACGAAGCGAGAAGCTCCCTCGATGCGCTGTTAGACTGCCGACTGTCGCCGCACACAGCCGTATATCCGACAGTTGGAGCCACACAAACAACCAGGGCTCAATATACCACAGTTGCTGACATCGGATGACGATGGCATACACGAACAACGACTTCGTTGACATGTTGCTGATGCTCGGCGAGTGCCGACACGATGCCACTGAAGCAGCCACGGCGTATGCCGTGAGATATCCTAGGCGAAGAGCCCCGAAAGCCATTACGTTATTAGGTGCCGAACAATGACTTCGGGAAACAGGCAGCTTGGTAATGCGCTGCAGTAACAGACAAAGACCTGTAAGAAGTGAGGAGACGGAGGTGTTTGTTTTAGCTGCACTACACCACGATCCTCATGTCAGCTTACGAGCCGTTGCTGCAGTCGCTGGTGTCAGTCTCACATCTGTGTGGTGTATAGTACACGGCCACAGGTTTCACCCGTACCGCCTGTCACTGAACCAGGAGCTGCATGAGAACGATTTCCATGAAAGAGTGACATTCTGTGAGTGGGCCATGCGTAATTTCATGCTGAAGTCTTTACAAAGTGTTATGTTCTCTGATGAGTACACGTTCACAAATTACGGTGCAGCTAACCGCCATAACATGCACTACTGGGACGCAGACAATCCTCGGTGGGTACGACCTGTCGACCGTCAACGTAGGTGGTCTATTAACGTGTGGTATGGAATCCTTGGGGATGAAATCATTGGTCCACACTACTTCCCAGGTACACTGACAGGTGAGTTATATCGCGCTTTTATAGCCGACAGTTTGGGTGGTCTCCTTGAACATGTGTGTCTAGACACGAGAGTTCATATGTGGATGCAGCACGATGGTCATCCAGCCCATTCTGCGCGTGCTGTTGTGGAAGAACTGAACAACAGGTTTGCAGGAAGATGGTTGGGGGCGCCATGGTCCTCATTCATGGCCCGCAAGGTCGCCCATGTAACACCAGTAGGTTTTTTTGTGGGGATATCTAAAGGATCGTGCTTATGTCACAGAGCCCACATCCCGAGATGATCTAAAACGGTGCATCGAGGACGCATGTCGCTCCGTCACACTGCTCATGTTACATCTCATCCGTAGATCCTTAAGACGGCGCATTGCATTATGCATTGAGGAACATGGACACACATTTGAACATCTCATGTAAATCAACTTCCCACCGCCATAACATCCATCACCCACCACACAGCCATGTATTATGTACAGTGTGTGGTATCTGCCCCTGAAACTTTGAAGGGTTGTAGCTCACAAACTAACAGTGAGAGGAATGTAGTTTAAATTGATTTGGACGCAACTGGTTTCAACGATTCCAATGCACGATAGAAAAAAACTATTGTTCCATTTAAAAAATTATATCTTTGTGCTGTTACTCTGTGGAAAATGATACAATAAACTATGTTCATAGCTCCATAGAAAGTGTAACATTTCTTGTGTTGACCTACCACATTAAAGTTTCCCAACACCTATTATTTTATAAGTTACAGAGGCAAACACACTTAGTGAAACACCCTGTATATATATATATATATATATATATATATATATATATATATATATATATATATATATATATATGTGTGTGTGTGTGTGTGTGTGTGTGTGTGTGTGTGTGTGTGTGTGTGTGTGTGTGAGTATAATATATATGTTCGTCCATGTGTAACAGTTATTTGAGTGTACCTCAGTCAGATAGTATAAGGCAACTGACTTGAAAAATTTGCAGCATTCGTCTCTTCATTAGTCTTCGCTTTTAGCTCCGAATATGAAAATTAAAAATTGATTTAGCACGAGAACTACTACATTTAATGAAATGCAATAATTTGGTGCAGGAACATTTCGATCAATTTTTATTAACGCATTTATAAAATGTGTGTGACTATTGGAAGTAAATTAGGTTTTGTTACCTACGAGTGCTCTAATTAGACATTGTACTACACTCACAGGGTGTAGTGTGTGAACTGCCCAAATATGTGTCATTGATATGTACGATATACCTACCCTGTTCACAGAGTATTTTTATTTGACTTAGTAATTGCATTTACTATAAACATGCAAAGTTTCACAACCACAGTACCATTTTTTGTTGCTTTGAGCACAGCGGGTTAATAACTGAAGTGTTACTTATACTAAGATTTCAATAGATGGGCATTAAAAAAATGATAACTTGTCGAGAAGGTATTTCACTTAAAAGACGTATTTTCTCTTGTTCCAGGTGAAGTGACTTTGTTGTGGGACGCTGCTTGTCATGTGGAAGTTGCGTGTCAGTATCTCCACAAATGTAAGAACTCTCCTTTTTACTTCGCTTTTTTCCTGAAGTAAGAAAAAATTCAGCTACCGTCACCCACTTTCTCTCCCACTTTCTTTACTCTTCTTATAGTCCCAAGCAGTGGCGGCTCCTCCTTGAGGACTCTGGGGCGGCGCCCTCCCAAAAATATCCAACACGGAATACGTACCAATCGTTAATCACAAATCGACTCGAATAATTTTCGTGTAGCAGCAGCCCGTGTAAGTGAATGATCAATGTTTTTAGATTGGGTAGTCTCCATCCAGGGTCAGCGAATGTTTTCAGAATGGACTGACTGTCGGACTCTACGCGATCCGTCCGCGCCGTGTAAAGGCTGGCAACGGGCGCTTGGGGTGAGTGGGGGTACTGGGGGTTGGGTGGGGGTAGTGTGCTGAGCCGGGCCGCTTAGGACGGCGTCCGCGCCTAGCGCGCCAAATATACAGGGGCGCACCGCCACCGGTCGGGCGGTTTCTAACAGGTGCAGTGCGTGTGATACTAGTGTCAAGGTGCGTGTTATTGACTAACTGTTTTTTTTCTAGTTTCCTATTTAGAATGAATAAATAAATAGCGTAAACTACGTTTTAACATTTGGTAGTCAAAAATTGACTTTTGAGCGAAAGTTGGAATTAAAAAGGTTAGGACCATCGAGACCTGATTTGAACATTGTACAGACACAAAATGCAAGCAAAAGCAGAAGTAGTCTCACTAGGATATTCAATCCTGATTTATATAAACATGCAGACTGGCTTTGTGGGTGTGAAATAAGAAATGCTTTCTTCTGCTACACGTGTCTGGTAATGAATGTTGCGGAACATCCTTGGGCCACAGATGGGGTAACAGACATTTAACATTTAGCTGATAAAGTTAAAAAACATAAATTAAGTGAACTTCACATAAACAGTAACAATGAATTCGTTATGCTTGTCAAAGTCGATATTAGATGTCAGCTGGATACAGCTTATAGACTGAGGATTAAGAAGTTTATTGAAGATGTTTCTAAGAATCGTTACATCCTTAGCAAGTTGATCGACTGCATCAAGTTCTGTGGGAAATTTGAACTTGCACTAAGGGGAAATGAGGAAACGAATGCTTCAGATAATCCTGGTATTTTTCAGAATTTGGTGGTCAATCTCATGGCAGAACTGGATTCCACGTTGAAGAGACATATTGAATAAAAACCAATAATCGTGTTTTTTTTTTGTGGGGGGGGGGCTTTCCAAAACAACTCAAAACGAACTGCTGGATTCTATATATACTGTGTGCCATCAGTTCATTTCCAAAGAAATGTCAGAAACAGATTATGTCGCTATTGAAGTTATGAAACGACAGATTGTGCTACCTTGTCTCAACTAGTATTTATTATTCGTTATGAATTAAAGGGGAAAGTATATAAAAGGTTCATAAATTTCGTAACACCCAAAGATCACACAGCTGATCCAATAAGTAATGAAGTGTTCAAAGAGCTTAAAAAACTAAAGATTGACGACTTTCCAGAAAAACTGATAGCTCAATGACAGAGCTTCGGTTATGAGTGGCAGGCACACTTGGGTGCAGAGTCAAAACAGTATATGAGAGAGCAAATTTTGTACACTGTTATGCCCACCAACTCAGTCTCATTGTAGAGCGCTGTGCAACACAGCACAAAGAACTGAGAATATTTTTTAGCAATTTACGGGGATTATCTACTTGTTTCTCAAAGTCACTGAAAAGAACTGCCATACTGGATAATGTTGTGAAGAAACGTCTTCCAAGAAATGCTCACACAAGATGGAATTTTAAAACGCGAATTGTGAACACCATATTTAAGTACAAGTAAGAAATAGCTGAATTCCTTGGGTTAATTGAGGATGATGCCAGCCAGTTACACACACAACGAATTTACTTCTTAGCACTTTATAATATTTTAAGGTACAGTTTTTGGGTCTTTTGTGAAATGTAATAAAATGGAGTTACGAGGTTTTCATTGCCTGCAGAAAATATTAAAAAACTACATATTTGTGCGTCAATTTGTTCTTATTTTGGTATAGGAGGAAAAAGCCGAGTTAGATGAAGGGTTAAATTACGTAACTAGCTAATAAAATTAAAGTTACATTCTCCCCGTTCAAGAAATGTTCTGAAGGGACAAAATGGGGTGTACATTTGAAGAGACATGCCGCCCCTCCTAATAAACAGCCCACCAGCCGCCACTGGTCCCAAGTGAAACCCCAGTAGTGGCTTGAACTTTATCAAGAGAAGCTTTTATGCGATTTCATCCTGACTTTTACATCTTACGACATAAACTTAATTACGTAATACACAATATCTCGTATCTGATTATGCAGAACCCGTCCTGCACCAACTCGTGGAGACTGCAATGCCGCGCTATTATGGCAGATTTTTTAGTTTTGTATTTATATTATTTATTTATTTGATTCGTGCAAGGACCATTTAATCAGATACAAATCTGTAACATATGGAAGCAGCAAGACATGAACTTGGATAACTAGAAGGGTCTGAAGCAGACTGGTGCGGCCTCCCCTTAGCACAAAGTAAAGGAGCGCGAGAACAGCTTACAGCACGGGGGATCAATGGTGAATTATGTTGCAATAAGCAGAATTGTTGACACTGGATTGCTTTCCCGGTTTAATGCTGAGGTCAACTATTGGAGGAGTATATTTAAAAGAACTGTTGCAGTTGTGTAATTTGTGGCGTCAAGGGGACTAGGGTTTCGTGGAGAAAATTATATTTTGGTGTCTGATAGCAATGGAAATTATTTGGGATGCTTGGATTTAATAAACGAATTTGATGCTATTCTTGCTGATCATATACGAAAATATAGCAGTCGTGGCAAAGGAAATACATCATATTTATCTTCAAATATTTGTATGGAATGTATTGATGTAATTGGTCAGAATGTGTTAACGACGACTGTCAAAGAATTAAAAACAGCCAAGTTCCATACAATAAGCCTGGCTTCCTCGCCAGATCTCTCCCATCTTGACCAGCTAATTTTCATCGTTCGGTCTGTAAAAGTTGGCCAGCCTGTTGAGAGATTTTTGAAATTTCTGCCTATGGAGGAGCATAATGCTCAAAATATAGAAGATACTGTTATGAAGTTTTTGGATAGCTTTGACATTTCAATAAAAGATTGCCGCGGACATAGCTATGATAATGCAGCAAATGTGGATATTCAGGTATTCAGGAAAGAGTAAAAGAAGAACGTGAATTGGCTGCTTTTGTGCCATGTGCCACACATTCACTAAATTTAGTGGTGTGCAGGCGGCTGCATGTGTTTCTGAAGCAGTGGCCTATTTCCAGTCTGTCCAAAAATTGTTCAGCTTTGTTCTGCTTCGAACAATCGATGGAAAGTTTTTAAAGAATGTTTAGGTGCAAATAAAGTTCTGAAGTCCCTGTCTGAAACCAGGTGGCCTGCTCGTGCTGGCGCTCTTTGCTCTGCATAACACTGATCAGCCAGCGTAAACAATGAATGAAACTCAAAGCCTTTACAAGAAAACGGAAAAACTCGGGGCCATTCTCCTAACGGAGATATTGGATGACCTTTTGAGGACCATCATCAACACAAATGTAACTTCAAAAAGTAGTACCGTCACAACAGACTTCGCAACAAAACTTTTTGCATCTATTTCCCATTTCATCAGTTCTGCACGCAGTAGATTCGATCAGTATGAATCTTCAGCCAAAGAGGAAAATCCAGGTGTTGACTATAAGGGTAATTCCCAAAGAACGAGAATTTGCAGCAAGCATACCACTTTCTACGAAGATCTGTCAGACTGTCCAGCTGAGTGTCAAAGAAAAATTCAGAGTAGAAGTTTTCCTGCCTATAACCGACATTTTGGATTCTAATTTGAAGCGACATTCAGAAGCATAGGAGAAAGTTAGCAAATATTTTAGTTTCCTTTCTTAGTTGAAACAAATCGATTCTGAACAGTTGAGAAACAGGTGCAAAGATTTCGCAGAATTTTATCATGCTGGCGTTAATGCTGATGACCTCATATCAGAATGTTTTCATTTAATACAATATTTGAAAAACATTCCAAATGATTCTCCAGAGCTAAGTATATCATCCTGACATTCTTTAATAAAAGCAGGTAAAATAGAAGAAACCTTTCCAAATCTAGAAGTTGTTACCCGGATATTTCTTTGTCTAATGGTAACCAATTGCAATGGAGAACGTTCATCTTCCCAGTTAAAGAGAATAAAAAATGAATTACGAACGACTATGCTACAGTAACGACTAATTTGTCAATCTTGTATATAGAAAGTGATGTCCTTCAACAGTTGGGCTTTCAAGACAGAATAGAAGATTTAGCTTTTCATAAATCCTGAAAGAAACCTTTAACAGCAACGTAAGTCCAATTTGCAAAACAGTAATCACTACTATTTCATTTGTGTACTTCTAACCATAATAACAAATAAATTCACTAAACAAATGTGCATCATTCTGATGAGTTCATTCGAAGGAAAATTCTGTTTTGTTGCAGGGTCCCCTAATCTGTGTGCCAGTCATCTGCATAGAAAGAGACATACTCCAAAAAATTGTGTATTTTGTATGTAAATCTTTAAAGAAATCATTAATCTGAATGCAATACTAATTTGTGGAACTAATCCCTAGTATTTTGTTGGTATTATTTTAAACAATTAAGTCAGTAAATAAATGTACACCACGCTAATGCAATCATTTAGCTTTTTTAAGGGCCCCAAAACACTGAGTGTCCAGGGCCCCTGCTGGGCTTAAGACGGCCCCGATTTCAAGCACGTGGAGTCATGTCATAATTAGCGACTAAACAAATACGAGGTTGGCGCTTATTAGACAACAGGGCGAACGGCTTAATTTTCCATGGTAATGTCGTGTCCTACATAGGAAAGAGGGAAGAGGTAGCAAGGTCAGTCTGCATATCCCGAGCGGAAAGGAGTGATTGCAGAGAGACAGTACAGGCATCTACTAGAGATGCGGATTTTGGATACTTGTTGAGGAAACTTTATGGAACTCCTAGGTACCTTGCATTGAATTTATTTTGAATCGCATACTAAGTCTACTAGTTAGTTATTTAAAAAAAAAAAAAACAAGAAGTATAAATCGTTTGCCACAACAGAAGCCAGTAATTACGTTCCCTAGCAGCATCCCCTATACAGACGGACTCCCCGTGAGAAATAGACTGTCGTGGAGCACCCCGAGGCCGACGGCAATAGTCACGGGCTGGCGCCCGACTCGCCTGACTGAGAACTCCCCTCTTCATCCAAGAACCGGGGGTTTTAACGGCCGGTGTGGGCGCACCTCTTTTCCCCACTTTCCGACAGTTGACAATTTCCTATTGGCCGCTGCTCGGTTCAACCAATCTAAATTGTGGCTTGCCCTCTCTCTGAGTCCTCTAGCGAACCACGTTTCAGCCCTGTCCTTTCTGCCATTCCCCGGGTGGGGAGGTGGCTTGTTTGTGCACTAACAAAATCCATACTCGGTAGCAACATTGTTCAGCTGAAAGTAAAACGTCACGACGCTACCCAGTATGGGCAACAACAACAATGTTTTACGTCAGTTGGCCACACCTTAGGCTCCGCCTTAGGCCACGCCTCAGGGGAGCTGCTAACTTGCAGTTTTTCTTCTTTACCCTCTCACTCTAGCCTCGTGGAACCACTGACGTTGCTGTTCCCAAGTGACTGGTATCAACTTTGCTAAGTACATTAAAACGTACCAAGTACTAATGTAACGTCTTACAACAGCGTCTAGACGCTATATGAAGTTACGCCCATCTTCTCCGAAAGGTAACCTCCACCCTGGGACGGTGGCCGAGGGCATCAGCAGTTCGCTAGGAGATTTCTTTAGTGCCTACATCCCGTAAGATATACGTGTCTGATTTAGTCTGTTATCTGCAATGGTCTCTATTTCTCAGCCTGGAGTGTGTCTCTGTGGCTCACACAGCCTCTCAACAATTCCGACAGTAAAATCAATATATGACAGTAGGAAGGGTGAGGGCCGTGACGCAGTTTTACGACAGAAAGCGGGCTCCAGCCGACGAGACAACAAAAAAAAAAAAAAAAAAGAAAAAAAAAAAAAAAAGTGCCAGCGTGGCAGCGCGAGGCAGTGACGTGGCAGGTCACGTGGCAAATGTTCCACGCAGTCTGATGAAACTTTTAAAGCAGGTGACGCCACACTCTGGGCATACGCCTTGTGCAGATGAGACACGCCTTCTCATTGTCCGGACAGTTCCAGCACGTCTTTGTAAGAAGCCACCTGATTGGTTCAGCAAGAGAGACGCACCCTGGCGGATATACACCGAGTCTCACTCTGGTGCGAGCCACTTTGACGTGGGATCCTGACCGTTGCGGTCGGAGCAACTGTGTGGTGTATACAGCGACTTACAGCGTATCTCTGTTGGGAGGACACTGTACGGTTGGCGTTGTTCCTAGTGTGTTTGATCGAGATACTTCTCATCCGATCGGCAACTATCAGAGAGAGATTAGTTAACGCTAGAGCGAACAGAAAGTGCTACTACAGTGATAATTTTGCTACTTGAATTAATAGGATGCCAAACAATATATTTGATATTAATTGGATATCAAGATCACTGCACTTGATAATGTGCCTATCTGTACAACAATTACCATACAAATTCAATGTAATAAAATATGTTCTACAAATCTGGTAAAGATTTCAAGTATCACACACTGCAAATATGTCTCATCTCTTTACGGGATCTACTTCTCTTCTGATCAGACAAATCACTTTAACGGTTACTAACATTAACTAACTTAATAATCTGAACTTTCATTAAGACTGAGAAAATCTCTAACTATGGTCTTTACTGCAATTATGAACAAACTACTTCCTGCTCTCATTATTAGACCAACTGATCTTCACAAAATGCCTGCACTGAACTGTTCTAATTAGCATACAGATTTACAAACACAATAAATTATGCAACTCTATCATCAGAAACAATGATCAGAACGGATAGCAATTCAAATTGGTGAAAGGAACGAGGAACTGGTAAAATGACCCAGGGATAAATGATAAATGCGAGCTGAATTAAACAGTATTCATTACCCAAAAGACAAACCAACTACAATATAAGCTACATACAGGCTACCATACATAACAATAGAAAAATACAAGTTTACCTTATTCGAGACATAAATTTCCGTACAAAATTTTCAATCTGCAGACTTAGCTGCGACTCTTCAAAACTGAATTTTTACTCTTCGAGTCTAACACATATGCAGAATAACCCGACAGTTTCACGTCTACCTCTACATCAACTATCCTGCACGAAGGTCACACACCGACTCCTCTCTACACGAAGGTCACACCTCGACTCTTTAAACGCAACAACTGTGAGTGCAAGACACACTCCAAAGATAAAACAAAGTCTTTGCTTGACTGCAAAGATATGAAAATGAGTACAGTATCTTATATCGATTAGTGGAATGGTACAAAATATTATACATATTTGTTTTCTATAGAATTGTAGCTTAGATTTTTGTAACAAAACATGCTCAATGCTCTATGACAGGCAAAAATTATGTGAAAATTATATTGCGTACTCCTTTCATCACCCCTCCCCTACGGGAAAAGAATTTTGCAGGGTGGATGATGCTGACGAGATAGCATCAGCTAGCCAAGAAATTCTTAAACAGGACAAAACACATCATCAACCCATTTGTATAATCATTATGTTCGCAAAGTTTGTACATTGTTCTTTAAAATGATTAATTAAAGAGTTCAGTTAACAATCAATATGATACGAAAGTCATCTGTATAGGTACATAAACATATTTAGTGGACACAGCTGAAAGATTCTCAGTTCTCATTGGTCTTTACATGTGAATACTGGTGTGACATAAAGCTTACAAAGTTCGTACATTATGGCATGATTTACACCAATGATTAGTATATCAGTGCTCAACATACATCAGTGGTATTACAATTTACATAAGTAAACCAATTGAGGGTTTAGTCCAATTTTTTTAAGATCATAAGTCAGTTGATGCTGTACATCTTGAGTATCAAATTCAATAGAAATGGGTTACATTTACGTACAATTATATTAAGATTACATTTATATACATCATTATTCAAAGTTTGATCACTTGTAAAGAAAATTACAAAAAATATCCTAACAGTTACAAAGTGCTTACAAAAGAATTAAAAGATTTGCCTACAAGGTTGGCAGATACTTCATATATGGTTACATAGTCTGTTCATGGACGGTTAGAGGATCAATGACACTTTATATGGCTGTCCTTCCACCATATCATGTAGTTTAGTGAACAATAAAATTTATATGGCTGTCCTTCCAGCACATGATGATTAAATTAAAAATGAAAATTTATATGGCTGTTCTACCAGCACAACACATAAATGTTTTTGGTTGTTTGAAAGGAAAGAACCTATCAGAACACTTTATTATGGACAACGTTTGCAATGGGAGAAATTACGTGAATGGCGGCACTTAAATGTCACACGCATCACCAATTTTACATACACACACTAATCACATTTGTGACGACATGATGGATAGAATGCTCATCTGCGGTCAAAGGTCCGGGAATGGGATGTCTTGAACTCCAGCTTCTCCCGTGTTGACCCACAGATTCTCAAGATTGTGGCCGAGCAGGTACCGGGAATGTGGAATGTTTTTGCCGCAGGCTTCCCCTCAGACTCAGCTCTCCAAGTTCCATCAGCATAACCAGTATGGCAACTGGTCAACTTTTTGTCAGATTACGTGCGTGTAGTGCCAGCTCCCATGCGTGTCCAGAAACATGAAACATATATATCAAAGCCAATATTAGAAATTTTATAGTGGTATCTCCTCGTCAGCTGGAAGAGACACGTCCATTATGATATTTTACATATATCCTCAAAATATGAAAAATATAATTTTTGTTTAGGCAAGCAGAAATGGCTCACGTGCTATTTGCACTTAAATTTGTCACATGCATTCTCTGCAGTCTGTTAATCAACAACAACTTAGTAAGGTACATGTTACTTTACCGAATATAAAGTATGTAATCACAATCAGAGGAAATAGTTCTTATATACTCAGATAGTTTCTACGAATGCTATTCTAAAGTTACATATGAAATGATTATCTTACAAGTATGTGTACAGTGTTGTGGAGACTCACTTGTTCCAAAGATACCGTTAGATACCGAAATATACTAGTAAAGTCTCATGTTACATATGTAAGACAAAGTTTTATGATCCATATAGCACAACATATTAGAGAACATAGATACGTATGTACAAGTATACTGAATCACTGTGGGATTACCACATTTTTCTTAACATAAATTTCAATAGTGATCCACATTGGTGGCACAAGATTGTCATTTCATTTCGTCAATATTGTATCAGTAAGTATAATGTAGCAAATAGCCAAAGTACATATTCCTGAAAAAGGGTAAGGCAAATTCAAGCACATTAGTTAAGAAAGATGCCTATGGCACACAATTTAATAAATGAAATATTTTTTATCGTTGCTTTAACTGCTGCTACCCTGTACAGTAAAGACAATTTTAATTAAATACTATTGGTAGCTCATTTTGTTGCTACATAAAATACCTGCAAAGTTGTCAAAATTTACGCAAGAGATGTTAGAAAATATCAGCTGTTGTGGAGATATATCTGCAAAGATACTTCAATTGGTATAATGATTATTACATAATGTAATTACTGAAACAAACATCCACATCTTGGTTCCTCAGTTATCTGAAAATCTTTGTTACAGGGTTAAAGTCCATTAGTTACATGCACACAACATCACTGAGACAAAATGACAATAAAAAATTCAATCTCCACCATACTTCCTTAATCACCTGAAAATATCTCAACCTTCAATAAAACTTCATTAGTGCATACACTTTATATTAATTATTAGACATATTGTCACGTTGCAATGGAAGTAGGCTTGACTTCGAAGGCAACTAAACACAGCACTTATACTGAAAGCACGTTTATTACGAACTCAACGTACACGCAGCACTGACTGCCTCTCGGGCAGAGTGCTCTGCTATTTATACACAGACAGAATTTACCAGAAATTAGAAGAACAGTTAACATAAGAAACAAGTAGAATTTACAAGTGAACATAAGAAAAATATAGAACCATCTGGAACTGTAAATTACAAAGAAATAATTTTTTGCCGGTGGGCGGGATTGAACCGGCGACCTTCTGCTCCGCAGTCAGTGACGCTATCCCCTGCGCCACACCGGCAGTCGGTGTTCGTGGACTCTCGTGGCATTGCTTCCTCTCCTGCAAAAACAGCGACCCGCTGTTATGATCCCTGTGGAGCCAGCTGCAATGTCCTGGATCTTGACCGTGTCATGGGTCCTCTGTATGACAGTTCAAGAGAATCCTTCCCGCAATTATCGACGACAGACGTTCCTGTCGTGGCTTCATCAGGACCGTTACCGTCCTTAAAGTCCTTGAACAAGAAGCCATTGTCGTCTACCTGCTCTTCAGGATCGTAGTAAGGCTTCATGCGCAGGATGTGAACAATGTCTCTTCGTTTTTGACGTTCGACGACGGCTCATAATCCTCAACTTCGTATGTGACGTCTGACAGGTGGCGTATGACACGATACGGACCAAAGTATCGCTTCAATAACTTTTCTGACAGTCCAACCTTCCGTACAGGGGTAAAAATCCATACCAGATCTCCTGCGCTGTACACAACAGGTCGTTGCTTGTCGTTATACCGCTGACGGTCCTTCTCCTGGGCGTTCAGTGTCCGTATGCGAGCCAGCTGTCTTGCTTCTTCGACCCTGGTGATGAGCTGTTTAACATAGTCATCCTGAGTGTCGTCCGGTTGGAACGGGAACAGTGTATCCATTGTCGTCTCAGCTTCACGGCCATGGAGCAGGAAAAACGGAGTGAAGCCTGTGGTGTCTTGTCTTGCGGTATTGTAAGCAAATGTCACGACTGGCAGAATTGTATCCCAATCCTTCTGCTCAACGTCGACGTACATCGACAGCATGTCGGGTAACGTTTTGTTAAAACGTTCCGTAAGACCATTTGTCTGAGGATGGTATGCAGTTGTCATTTTGTTGACAATGTTGCACCGTGACATTACCTCTGATACTAGTTTTGACTGGAATACCTTTCCACGATCAGATATCATGATACGTGGTGCTCCATGCTTCAAAATAATGTCTTCTACATAGAATTTTGCGATCTCTGGAGCTTCTGCAGTCGGCACAGGTTTGGTGACAGCGTAGCGTGTAAGGTAATCAGTGCCGAGTATTATCCAACGGTTAGCGGTTGTCGACTTCGGGAACCTCCCTAAAAGATCGATTCCAACTTGATGGAATGGAGCTGCTGCCGGCGGAATCGGTACGAGATGTCCTGGAGGTAAATGCGGCACATGTTTCCGTCGCTGACACTCTTTACAGTGACTCACATAGTGCTTGACTGATCGGTAAAGACCTTTCCAGTAATACCTGCGTCTGATTCTGTCTATGGTCTTCACGAATCCCAGATGGCCAGATATTGGAGCATCGTGGAAATATTTGACAATAGCTGGCTGGAGATGAGCTGGAACAACAAGTAGCCATTTGGGGCCCAGTGGATCGTAGTTGCTCTTGTACAATGTTCTGTTTATAAGTTGGAACTCTCCATTGGTCGGTTCTCCTTTCTCCAAGGCCTCTATCGTTTTTAGCAGTGTTGGATCTTCTCTCTGTTCAGCTGTAAGGTCATCTAATTCAGTGAGAGCTGAAATTTCATTAATGCTGTTGTGTTCCACTAATGGATTCCTCGAAATACAGTCGGCATCCTTGTGTTTGCGCCCGTTCTTGAATACCACTGTGACATCGTACTCTTGGAGTCTTAGGGCCCATCTTGCTAGTCGACCTGATGGATCCCTCAAGCTAGGCAGCCAACACAAAGAATGGTGGTCTGTCATGATGGTGAATGGTTGACCGTATAAATACGGCCGATACTTGTTGATAGCCCAGATAACTGCGAGACATTCTTTTTCAGTTGTAGAGTAGTTTATCTCGGACTTTGACAGTACTCTTGACGCATAGGCTATCACTTTTTCAGCACCTTCCTGAACTTGTACAAGCACTGCACCAATCCCATAACCACTGGCGTCTGTGTGAAGTTCCGTTTCTGCATTCTCGTCGTACAAGGCTAGCACTGGTGCGGAAGTTAGAGCCTCCTTAAGTGCCCAGAAAGCTCTTTCTTTTGTCTCATCCCAGTAAAATTTGGCGTCTCCGTGCCTTGTTACAAAATCCTTTTATGAAACGTTGGTAGTATGAGCACAGACCGAGAAAACTTCTCACATCACGAATGTGCTGAGGAGTTGGAAATTCTGTGACTGCCCTTACTTTATCTGGATCAGGACGGACACCATCTCCGTTGACTAGGTGCCCCAGGATTTTTATCTCTTTGGCGACGAAGAGGCACTTCTTTGGAGTGAGGCGGAGACCTGCAGCCTGAACACACTTCAACACAGTTGACAGGCGACTCAGATGTTCTTCAAATGTTTCCAAGAAAACGACAATGTCATCTAAATAGTAGAGACACGTTGTCCACTTAAGGTGTCGAAGCAAGTTGTCCATCATGCGTTCGAATGTGGCTGGAGCATTACATAATCCAAATGGCATTACTTTAAATTCATAGAGACCGTCAGGTGTAATAAAAGCCGTCTTCTCCCTGTCAGCTTCGTCAACCTCGATTTGCCAGTAACCTGTCTGCATGTCCATAGTTGAGAAGAAATGTAGCTCCTTTCAAGCAGACTAAGGTGTCATCAATACGCGGCAATGGGTAGACATCTTTCTTTGTGATACTGTTCAGCCGCCGATAGTCGACACAGAATCGCCACGTGCCTTCCTTCTTCTTTACGAGGACCACCGGAGACGACCAAGGACTCTCCGAAGGTTGAATAATGTCATCTCGCAACATCTTCTCCACTTCCTCCCGAATTATCCGTCTTTCAGCTGGCGACACTCTATACGAACGCTGGTTAATTGGCGGATGATCCCCAGTATTGATACGGTGCTTTATCGTGGGTCGTTTCGTCTGACTTTTCCCCTGCTGAGGTGTGAATGCACCCGAAAATTGGCGTAGTATACCTAACACCCGCTGGCATTGTTCCTTGGTCAGTCCAGGCCCTATTGGCAGTTCCACTGTTGTTTCCTCCAGGGTGTTGTCTGTACTAACAGCACAGCGTGGGTCTTCATTGATGACGTTGAGCTCACCGTCCTGGATTGGTTCAGCTGTCCTGATACACATTCCCTTGGGGATAAGTTGTGACTGCTCGTGACAATTTGTGATCCAAATCTCTCCTTGACCACCGGTAATGCTTATGACAGCCGCTGGTATGTAAATTTCTTTTGTGAGCCTGATAAACTTTTTACTATCAACAAGAACTTCACAGTTCAACCAGTCATCTGTGTTTCTGACTGCAACTCTTCTCATTGTCAATGGCGGTATCGTCACATTGTCAACGACAAATAATTTCCCAGAAAATTCTGTATTGCGTGTATCTGGCGGAACAACTTCTTCAATTTGCAACTCAGATCTTCCACAGTCAATGATAGCTTGGGATGCCTGAAGGAAGTTCCATCCGAGGATGACATTGTGACCACATTCTGTTAACACGACAAATTCAAACGGCTGCGTCCTGTTGTTGATGGTTATTCTTGCGACACAAGTTCCTGCTGGATGGACGTACTTTCCATTCACGACCTTCAGCACAGTTGCCCCCGTATCACAGAACATTGTCTTCTTTAGTGTGCGGCGGTAATTATCAGATAATACAGAAAAAGACGCTCCTGAATCAACAAGTGCCCGGACAGGTTGGCCGTCGATTATGACGTCGATGAGATTTCCCGACATCTTAGCGACTGTCGTCCATGGAGGATTTTCATCTGCGGCGGCCTCACCTCCGTAGATGGTCGCCTCGCTTACTTTTCCTGGGCGCGGCGGCTAGGGGAGCGGCTGGTACCTCTGTACGGCGACGGTGAACGGCTGCGGCACGTCGGGGAGCGACCTCGTCTAGGGTACGGCGATGGGCTTCTTTCCATAGGTCGACTGAACTCATCAGCAGGTGACTGTAAATTACAAAGAAATAAATTTTTGCCGGTGGGCGGGATTGAACCGGCGACCTTCCGCTCTGCAGTCCGTGACGCTATCCCCTGCGCCACGCCGGCAGTTGGTGTTCGTGGACTCTCGCGGCAATATTTATTAGCTTCTTTATGTTAATTAACTTCTTCTATGCTCCTTCATCTACATAACAACAACATACTTCACCTGTGGCTTCTTTGTCATTTCTTTACCTCAGTTTTCTAGTTGTGGATGTATCTTACCCTTCATTTTACTATATACATATCTTTACCTTATTTTCCGTGGTTTTTTTGTACTGTATACCTCCATGCAATTTATGCTGTAAGTTGTTTTTCTTTTTGTACCGTTGGAATTTTATTTACCTTGGGTTTACCTTCTGTACAGTGATTAATGTAATACAATTGACATTACAACAAAAAAGGTTTGGTATCTGAAAAATAGTAATTTATTAGCAAAAATCCAAGAAATGTTTTCTGCCATCTGGTCATAGTAATTATAATTAGTACCAAGAGGTTGTGCTTAAACTAGGATAATAAAAAAAAATAAAAAAAAAACTTATTCTTTTCATTCTCCACTCCGAGGAGTGGAGCGGACTGTTTGAGATCCGGCCCATAAAGAGTCGCGGTTCTATTCAGCCAATTATCAGACCAGCTGATAGTGGGGCAAAGGGGGATCCCAATTGGGAATAAGTGGGAGGGGCTTACCAGTTCCGGCATACGCCTTACAACCAAGGAAAACCTCCCGAAAACCTTGGTCAGAACCGGGGATTGGGACCAATTTAATTTATCTCCAGGACTTGCCCCGGACTAAAAATGGATTATCGAGAGAACACGAGTGTACTCACGACAATCAAGGATCGGTCGCCCGAGTTACTCTCGTAATCTCGTAGACATCAGCTCGACCAACAGAGAACAAGCATCCCCCTGCAGGAACCGCACACGTAGGCACGGTATCCTGTGCAAGGATAGTGCAAGAGAAAAATATATACTTACATACTAAACAGAATAGCTGCGAGAGAGAGAGTGCACTACGGAAATTAGAAGAAATAGTAGCACCCAGCTCGAGAAAGGGCACCAATCGCCAGTTGGTGTATCCATCATAGATTGGTGGATTCTCTACCCCCTAAAGTTCATTCCTTAAAGTGTTTGATGTTAGAGACATGATGTATACCTTTTGACTTGTGTGTCCTCAGAGTCTCGACTTCCACGACGTTGTCGTGAATAATGCGTCTTATGCGATATGGTCCGTTGTACAGCACAAAAAAATTATGTATAAGTGATTTACCTTTGTGAGAAAGGTGGTGGGATTTAATTAAGACTTCTTGGCCTACATATAGATGTTTGATATTGACATGCCGTTGTAAACTTTTTCTCTTGTCGGCTGCTCTTTTGATGTTGGCCAGAGCCAGATCAATTATCGCATTATGACGTAAACGCCTACGTTTGGGGAAAGGTACAAGTTCTTTAATACGATCAGGCGGTTGCTTATTCTTTAGCCCCAAAATCGGTGGAAGAGATGTGGAGTCATTTGGCAGCTCATTTAGTATATTTTGGAATAAGTGAAGATATCTGTCCCAGGAATTACGTCGGCGATAGCAATACAATCTGCACAGCTTTCCAAGTTCTTTCATAATGCGCTCACAGGGATTGGAAGAAGCGTGATACAACGAGATAAATACTGGTTTGATCTTTCGACGTCGCAACATGCGTACCTAATGCTGCGATCGGAATTTGGTCCGTTATCGGATATAACCTTATGTACATGATCAACTTCTTTTAGAAAATATTTCTCAAATGCAGTTGAAACAGATCTTGCCGTGGCACGGCGAAGAGGAACCAAAGATACAAATTTTGACGTTAGTTCGACTCCGACAAATACAAAGGAATGTCCATTATCAGTTCTTGGCAATGGGCCAAATAAATCGACGGCAGCAAGCTGTTTCAATTTAGAGGGGATTATCGGAAACAATGGAGCCGAATGTGAAACAGTTGGAGGTTTTGCCTTTTGACACAGTTTGCATCTCGAAAGAACATTGCGAATCCGCTTTTCCATGTTAATGAAATAACACGTGTCCCGTAATTTATCAAAGCATTTCTTGGCGCCATAGTGGCCAAAACTTAAATGTGTGTACCAAATTAATTTATTCACAGAATCTTCCGGGATGCACACCGTCCACAACTCACTATCAGGTGATCTGCGTTTGAAAAGAATACCATTACGAACGGTGTAAAATTGCCTAATTGATACATAATGTTTATTGTGCCACTTTGTTTTAATATCCTTCCAAACAGGATCTCTATCTTCTTCCTTCGCTATGTCAGTGAGCGTAGCAGAGATGTAATTTTCAAAAGCCACCTTTTGAATGTAGAAGATACTAAAATTGTTTTCCGGGTAGGATTCTTCCGTCGCCTTCACAAGTCCAACGGGCGAACGGGACAGAGCGTCGGCTACAATGTTTTCCTTACCAGGGATGTGAATGATAGTGAAATTAAATTCCTGCAAGGTCAAAGCCCAACGTCTAAGTCGATCGTGATTCAATCTTGCAGTCATTAAGAATTGGAGGGCACGATGGTCGGTATACACTTTTGTGTGTCTGCCATAAAAAAGAAAACGAAATTTGACAAAGGCCCATACCACAGCTAACGCTTCCATCTCAGTGACTGAGTCGTTGCGTTCTGATTTTGACAAAACGCGGCTGGCAAATGCTATTGTGTTTTGTACTACGACGCCGTTTTCTTCACATTCTTGGAAAACATGAACACCAAGACCAAATTTGGAACTGTCTGTGGAGATACAAAAATCTTTTGTTAAATCGGGATGGTGTAGCATTGGCGCAGCAAGAAGCGCCTCTTTTAAACTTACAAATTCATCTTGTGCAGTTTTATCCCAACACCAGGTAACATTTTTACTTGTTAACTGATACATCTAGGAGTAGTCAGATCATTTAATCTTATGAAACGTTTGTAAAAATTTAGTACGCCTAAAAAACCTCTTAGTTGTCGCTTTGTAGTAGGGACAGGCATTTTTGCTATTGCTTCCAGTTTATCAGGATCTGGATGTATTCCTTCATTTGAGATAATGTGTCCGAGAAATTTGGTTTGCGAACGCCCAAACTGGGATTTTTCCAAATTAACAGTGATGCCGGACTGGTCAAAGAATCCCAACAAAGAATTTAAAAAATCAAATGTTCAAATGTTTGTTAAGCTTATGGGACTTAACTACGGGGTTATCAGTCCCTAAACTTACAAACTACTTATGAACTACTTACGAACTAGGACGGCACAAATATCCATGCCCGAGGGGGGATTCGAACCCCCGACCGTAGTGGCCGTGCTAACCGTGACTGGAGCGCCTTAGTCACCTCGGCCACCGCGGCCGGCAAGAATTTAAAAGACTGTTGTGCTCAGACCAAGAGTTTTCAGCAATATGAATGTCGTCTACATAACTAGTAATTCTTTGCTTCAGTTGTTCCGGTAATGTGGCATTCAATGCACGAATGAAAGCTGATGAAGATACGTTAAGACCAAAAGGTAATTTACGAAACTGATAGCAAACGCCCAAAGCTGTATACTTCCTGCAATTTGGATGCAGTTCGACCTGCCAAAAACTGGATCTCAAAGCTAAGGTAGACAAAACCTTTACTCCATGAAATTTTTACAACAACTCTTCTAAAGTTTGTGGACGATCTGTTTCTGGTAATATAATGGTATTAAGTTGCCTGGAGTCTAATACTATTCGAATGGACTTATCTTTCTTCTCCACAACATGGAGTGGGTTATTGTAAGAGCTAACAGCAGGCTCGATGACGCCCTGGTCCAACATGGATTGAATTTCTTTCCTGACACGATCCCTGTAGACCAAAGGAATAAGATAAGGTGGGACAAAAAATTTGCTGTGCTCTTTCACTTTGAATTCGTATAGAAAATTTTTGATAGTGCCAGGTTTGTTGACGAAAACATCAGAATGCGTATGCAGAATGTGAAGTAACTCCTGTTTGTCCTGCTCAGACGCATCTTCAACATTAATTATTTTGTCCTGAACGGTTTCAGCGATATTCTTAGTTTGTGTCGTCTCCTGAAAATTGTTGATTACGTTACATAAAGGTTCTTTGTCACAATTGAAATTAGATGGAGACAGAAATTTTAAACAGTTGACTTCCTCCTCTTCTCATGTGATCCAATCTTCGAACTTTAAATAGATTAATTGACCATCGACTACAGCTGTTGCATTGGCAACGTTGAAATTTAAGATGACTTTATTCTCTGTCAGGAAATCAATACCTAGTATGAGTTCACTGGTAAGAAGAGGTACGATCAATAAATTAACCGAAAAGTGGTGTCCTTGGCAAACAAAATCAAGACGTGTCTGACGTCTGACCTCTACATCTTTTCCTAAAATAACACCTTTAATTCTTGTTCGCAGAAGAGGCAACGTAGGACAATTGATTAGTTCCTGGTATCGTTTGAATGTGGTTTCACTAATTACAGAGATAGGACTGTCAGAATCTAGAACAGCATATAATGATACCTGACCAACTTGGACGGTAACAACAGGATGAATGGGAATATTCTGAGATTCACTTTTCTCTTCTAGTAAAGCTTCTCTGACATCATCAAAATGTACAAAATTTAACTGCTGTTCAAGTGAATCATTCAAGGAAATTTTACTACCAGCGGAAGTATCACAAAAATTATCCGAAATTTGTCTCCCAATAAAAGTGTCACCAAAATGATCCATAATTTCATCAACTGGTTGATTATTGCTGCGTACAGGTATCTCTTGCTCGCACACACTATCGTCATCCGACCAGGGCATATAATTGGTGTCGGCAACACTAATTTCATCTAGATTTAAATGCTTAAATTCATCACTTTTTGTGTACTGTGCTCGTTTTCACTGATTACTTGTGTTACGTTTAGATAGTTGGTGGTGTTACGCGGTTTATCATACACCAGTAAAAATTCGTGATCCCTAAAATTTACTTTGTGTGTCGTACATTGTTCAGTGTCACTGTAGGAATCCTCTGTTTTCCATTCACAATTACTGTCTGATTCAACGGAAACCGGAACTGTTTCACTTACAATGCGTTGTGGTTCTGTTTCTGCAGATTGTTCGAGCACAATCCGCGCGTCCACCAAATCAACGTTATTTTTATTTAAAGCCGATGTTACGCTTTCACTATTGTTGCTTTCGCAACAGCTAAACTGTTCGCAATGTGCAATTATTATATCGCTTTCAGAGGTTATAGTGTGTCCTCGATTAGATTTTGTTTGGTTGTTAGAATTCTTTTGCTGTGTCTGTTGTTTGTTGGGATGTTCGCACTCCATAAATTTGACTGTGTAATCAGTGTGACGCGAACTTCTGGCGGGCAAATTATTTGCCACGGGCATTATGAGTCATCCTTGTGACGGCCCTGGTTTGTGACGTGGATTAGGTGGTCGAATTTCGACGATTTCGACCCGTCGCTCCGGACTATGGTCGACATTATCACGCCAATTTTGGTTTCCTGAATCTCGTGTCTCGCTTCTGTCATGAGAACTATCCCGAGAACGATAATTACATACACCTTCATTTGATTCTTCTGCGCCGGAATCTGCGACAATTTGTATGATTTGAGATGTTGTGATTGTTAAAGTTATGGTAATTTCCAAAACGTTTATGATAACCAAAGCCACGTCCACGGCCTCGGCCTCGAAAGTTACCACGATTAAATGAATGATTACGTGGGTGTGCGTCATTTATACTGTTGTCATTGTTATTTGTAGGGGGCTGTTGGTGGTTTACACCCGTTTGATTGTTTGTATCCGGACTATCGTTTTGTTCCACGGACTGTCTTTCGCGTGGCGTGTTTGGCTGTGACTGATAATTATGCCTATTGTTGTCTTTACGCTTATAACGTCCTTGATCTTCTTCATTGTCTTCCTCAAAGTCTTGTAATAAATTCTGAAACGCCTCAACGTCATTTTTGCAACGTGCTGCCAAGCAATGTTGCGCAAACTTCTAGGTAATTTATTTAAACAAAGCCTAATTGGTTCTGGTGGACTGTATGGATTAGTCAAAAAGCTGTTTTTCCAAACCATGTGTTGGAAATAATCGGCAGGACTCGTAAAGTCTGAATTTGCAAAGTTTTTAAGCATTACTAAGCTATTCTTTGCTGTCTTGAGCTGCTTCTGACCAGTAAGCTGCCAAAAATGCACGTCGGAAAACGAATTCTTGTGGCGGGTTCACCTTCTAAGTATCCGCATATGAATTCCAATTTGTTGCCAATTGGCCAGTTTGGTGGAAGGCAGTATTCGAATTGCTGCAACCATTCCACAGAATGTATGCCATTTGGAGAGTTGCGAAATATTTTAAATTTCCGCACCGTAAGAAAATGTTTGTAATCAAATGACTGATTAGCTGGGGGTGGTGTGTGTGATCGCGACTTGCGTGAGGTGCTCTCACTGTCCTGCCTACGCACCAAACTGCGTTCGCGTGTCAAAGTGCCTAGTTCATGCGAATCAGAAAAATCATTTTCAATATCATGTCGACGACATCATTAATTTTTCTTTCAACACGCGTCAAGCGGTCATGTAATTTCTTTACTTCGGATTTGTGTTGTTTGTTGAAAGTCATTTGTCCCTGTTTGAAACGGTGAAGAGAAAGAAACTCTTCCGTTTCCACAAATGGTGTTGGTTGTGTAACATCAGAATTCCTGTCATTATTATTGTTTAATTGATTTACCGTCACGGAAAGTTCATCTATCCGTTTGACAACCGTGCTTAATTGTTCGTTCGTGGCGGTTTGAAAGTTTTGCACTTGCAATTGAAGTTGTGCTATTTCCGTAGTCTCATTTGTTCAATACGTGATGTGAGATATTCTACTACAGGATTGAGCTAATCACGGATATCTTGTTTAGCCTGTTGGAGATCTAGATTAACGCGACTGACAATTTCCTTCTTAATATTTTCAATACTTTCTCTGATACTTTTATTATCCTCCTTAATGCTCCAAAACGTGAATTACAGTTTTCCTCGATCCTATCAAATCGTGAATTATTGTTCTCTTCGATCCTATCAAATCGTGTGCTGATACTCTCAAATTGTGATTTGTTACATTCTTCGATCCTACTATTACTTACTTTGATTTCGGAACGGACACTGTCGAGCTGTGAACTAATTAGCTGAAGCATTCGCTCCATTGTCACAACTTCAGGAGGTGTAGTGTCAGTGATCTGAAATACCGATCCCGATTGTGTAGGCGAATTATTTCCAGAGAACTCACTGCCCGCGGCAGAATCGCCAGTTGCGTCATTTTGATTACTTTCAGTTGATTCCGTGCAGCGAGAAGACCTCATTTCATTATTTTCTTCTCTGTCTGCACGCTCGACAGAATTTTCGTCAGACGTTTCCCTAGCTTCAGATCGGGTTCTAATTGTTTTAGGCATTGTAGTTATTGATCTACAGCAATGTGAATAATAAAAATTTGCATAAACTGCAGCCTTGGCGGTGACAATAATGAGAATAGGATTGTGAGAAGTCACGCGAGCCAATAATTGAGACTATGTTTGCTACAGGTTTCACAGGTTCTCAATAGAACAGTCAAAACACAATACTCAATAATTCACGGCAAAAATAGTATGCCAAAAATACAAAATCAAATATACACACAAAATTCACCATATAAAATGCTACAGATGCAAACCACAACAAAGCTAGTTCAACATACAACTACAAAATCACTATTGTTACTATGTGTCTACAATCAAGCCAAAGTATATAACTGTACAACTTAATCTAACTACAAAAATCAGCAAATCCTATATATGTGGACGAATCCTGGCAGACAGGTCGACAGATAAAAGTCATGTGTGTGTTTGTTTGGAATGAAAAGTAGTATGTGTTTGTGGGGCGGGCGTGTCACTGTTTTTGCTAAGAGACCGTCCCCGCTAAAATTCCCAAATGAATGTTCTGTTGTAATAACGAGACTTAGTACATTCCTTTGCCCTGTTAGAATAAATTGCAACTGACATGGGATGCAATGATCTTACGTAAATGTGGTTTACTTTGATGCGCAACGGATAACACTTCAAATTGTACAGTTGTTAATAAGTCAACAGTAATTAAACTCGTAATTGGTCTACACATTAATCTCGTGTGTGAAAAAACAATGTGAGCAAATGAAATGTTCAGATCTGTTAGCGTGCTCCATATACCAGCAGCCAGATTATACATGTACAATTAGACTGCGAGAGCGAACAGAAAGTGCTACTACAGTGATAATTTTGCTACTTGAATTAACAGGATGCCAAACAAGGATATTTGATATTAATTGGATATCAAGATCACTACACTTGATAATGTGCCTATCTGTACAACAATTACCATACAGATTCAATGTAATAAAAAAATGTTCTACAAATCTGGTAAAGATTTCAAGTATCACACACTGCAAATATTTCTCATCTGTTTACGTGATCTACTTCTCTTCTGATCAGACAAATCACTTTAACTGTTACTAACATTAACTAACTTAATAATCTGAACTTTCATTAAGACTGAGAAAATCTCTAACTATGATCTTTACTGCAATTATGAACAAACTACTTCCTGCTCTCATTATTAGACCAACTGATCTTCACAAAATGCCTACACTGAACTGTTCTAATTAGCATACAAATTTACAAACACAATAATTATGCAACACTATCATAAGAAATAATGATTAGAACGGATAGCAATTCAAATTGGTGAAAGGAATGAGGAACTGGTAAAATGACTCAGGGATAAATGATAAATGCGAGCTGAATTAAACAGTATTCATTAGCAAAAAGATAAACACCAACTACAATATAGGCTACATACAGGCTACCATACATAACAATAGAAAAGTACAAGTTTACCTTAATTGAGACAGATTAATTTCCATACAAAAATTTGAATCTGCAGACTTGGCTGCGACTCTTCAAAACTGAATTTTTACTCTTCGAGTCTAACACACAGACAGACTAACCTGACAGTTTCACGACTACGACTCTACCATAATCAGACATCAACTATCCTGCACGAAGGTCACACACCGACTCCTCTTTACACGAAGGTCACACACCGACTCCTCTCAAACGCAACAACTGCGAGTACAAGACATACTCCAAAGTTAAAACAAAGTCTTTGGTTTACAGCAAAGATATGAAAATAAGTACAGTATGTTATATCGATTAGCGACATTGTACAAAATATTATATAAATTTGTTTTCTATAGAACTGTAGCTTAGATTTTTGTAACAAAACATTGCTCAAGGCTGTATGACAGGCAAAAATTAAGTGAAAATTATTTTGCGTACTCCCTTTTCAGTAGTCTTGGAATTTTGACACTGGCGTCACAATTCTTTTTTTCTTTAATGTCGTTTGTTGTTAATAATATCAGCTTATTCCCACGAGTTACTAGCTTTCACTTGGTGAATACTAGATAGAAGTCGAATCTTCATTTGCATCACACCACCTTGACACCTGTGCAGAAAGGTGTACAGTATTCTGCAGCATCCATTTTCAAGAAGCTGCCACAAGAACTAAAGAATCTTAGCACTAACCCACACGCTTTCAAATCTAAATTGAAGAGTTACCTCATGGCTCACTCCTTTTTTTCTGTCGAGGAAGTCTTAGAAAAGTTAAACAATGAAGCTAAATCAGTTTTTTTTTCTTTATTGATTCTTTTCACTTTGTCTTAAGATTGTCGTGTGCATAGGACTACTTAAAAATTTTATATTACCATTCTAGTGTAAAAATTCAGGTATTGACTTGTTCCATGACCATGGAGTCTTACTCCTCAATTGGATCCTATGGAACAGAAAACCATATTATTATTATTAGTATTAGTATTATTACTAAAGATGACTAAATTATACATGTTTATCCATGTCCCTGACGTCTGTGATATCCATTGTGTGAGATTACCGCCCAATAGAAATACTGGTAATTAATAGCATTTGATAATTAAACAGTATGAAGTTTACTGCAAACATTGACCATGCCAATGCACTAAATGTTACACAATTTTAATCTTATTAATTATGGTAGCAATGTATGTACGCAGTTGGGTGACAACATTTATAGTTAGGCCATAGGTAGAAATTCTCCACGTTGAGATTTGCTGTGTGCTTGTAGCTGACGGGAGGCCTGCGAGCAGTCCGACGTTGGTGGCTTGTTCCTGCTTAGGATTTTCCAGTTCGTTTCCGGTGAGGGGAGAGAGGGACAATGGCGAGTGCCAGGCACAGTGCAGTGCACAGCGTGAAATAAAATATTCTAATACTACTGGCATCTGAAGTAATATGATGCAGTTAGGAACCTTTAAGGCCCTCACTACAAAATGGCCTGTTGACAAATAAAAAATACATTAGCTGATATAGTCACATCTGGTGTAATATGTTTAATTGACAATGAAAAGTAATAAATTACCAATGAATACAAGACAGTTACACAACTAGCATGGCAATGTTTGTTTATAAAAGTAATATATTAACTATTTCTCATTTTATTTTCAATTAATCTTGTGTATTTTACCTTGAAATATTCAGTTAAATCACTTATCTGTGATATAAGAAATTGCACGATTATAATAAATAGTACCAAGGATGTTTATACTGATATAAAAACGTAAGAAAATATTTGTTTAATGTGTAATGTAATTATTTTGATTTTAAGTAAAGTTTTAGAAATGTATTGGCTGAGCGCTGTCCGTTGGCAAGTCGGTTTGAACAGCTCACTTGGGGAAGTTGATGATGTAGGGGAAAAAACCCTGGCAGTTGGGCTTTTGGCGCGCGCGAGGGCAGGAAGTGACGAGTCGGGAGCACTTGGGGTAGCTGCATCAGTCGGCATGTGGATCTCCAGGTGGTGACTTTAGATTTTTGGTGTGGCAATTGCCAAGTGTGGTTGCTTGTCGTAGACTGCACCAAGTTGTATCGAGTGCTACTGTGTGTTGTGAATATTTAACCGGTGGAACAAGGTGTGCATCGCACTAAAAGTGACTGTGTTTTGTTAATGTAACACGTGTCGACGCATAGGCATGAACATAAACGGTGTTTGAGACAGGCACATGGTGTGAAAACAATTTGTGACAAATATTCATTTTGTCTGGAGGCTCACAAGCTATAATTTTCTTGATAAATGTGTCGCTGTACAGACGTATCAGCCACAGGGTTCTAATATTGTGAAATAAACAACATAAAGTGAACTTTTATGTGTTTTCAAAAATAGTAGTTAGTACACCCTTTTCTCTCATGAACTTGACTTTATTATGAATTGTTTTGTTAATCATATGCAGGGAAGAAAAGCTGCAAACGTGTGATATCATCCCCTAGAAAACGAGTCAAACTGTCGCAATCACAGTTCCAGTGTTTTTGCATGTTTAGGAATTTGGTTCGCAGTTGGTGGTTGTGAGTTTTAAAAATTAATCTTTCCCAATTTTAAACTCTCACCCGAACCTTCACTCTCGAAATTGTCACCAATGATTCTTCGCATGGTGAGGGGGCTATTATTCGGCACTAAAGGAATCGACGTTCATCCTACATCAGTTCGGTGAGTAGCAGACTCGTCCTCCAGTCATCCGCACAGCTGGGTAATGGTATACAACAGGGGGCACTGCATAGAACACCTGGAGAGACCATAACAGCTCCTGTCACGTAATCTATAACTTATCTATAAATGTGAATGTCTGTTCGGTGTACGTTTATCACGTCTGATTCACAAGATATAAAGAGCTAAAAATTTGTACACTTACTAATGTCTACCCGGGGAAGGCTTTAGGCACGCTTTTATGGCGATCGGATAGCTTTTTATCTATATATACATGAATGTGAATGTCTGTTCTGTGTACGCTTATCACGTCCGAACGACAAGACACAGATGATTAAATATTTGTACAGTTACTAATTTATACCTGAGGAATGTTTTAGGCACGGTTTTATACCGATCTGATAGATTTTTAGTAATTTGAAGAATATAACGTGAAATGCGGAATAATAATTACTCTTTGAAAATTATATTTACTCTTTGAAAATGGTTTTATTGGTCGCATTGTTGCTTGAGGGCTTATAGTGAGAAAAGGGTGGATTATATTGCTATGGAAAGTTACCGGTGTATATAAAATTCTACGTGTGTGTGTGTGTGTTAATATTTCGCTCTGTAGCGAAAACTACAGAATGCAAACGAAAGGTCTGAGTGTAATTGTTGTCCGAAGTCTCCTGTTGTACACCATAGTAGTTCCATGCCTATGGGTATAAGGGGGTGGAAGATATGGTGGTGCCGATAGCTGTAAGGGGGTGGAAGATATGGTGGTTGAAAGTCGTCAAATTATATATAAAAAAAATACGGACTGAAGGCCAGCGATGACGTTTGCGACTCTATAGCAACGAGGTTACATACAGCGAAACGTGATGCCACAGACCGTATCTTTGGTCTAAGCGTGCTACAATGCCTTCAGCTCTTCCTCTGTTAGGATAAGCATACGAATAAGGAAATATAAGAATGAATAAATGAAGCAGTAAAAAGGAAATTTCTTTTAGTACATCTCTTTAAAAAAATCGATTTGACGTTTCGCTCATTACATCAAGCGATCGATCTCTGATATTATTACAATCATTATTCTTGAATTTCGTGATTGGATTCTTCGAAACGAGTGCATTTTCACGTCTGATTTGATCTACGCTACTTACTTTCCTGATAATGTTGATTAAAAATGTTTGTTTCTAAAGAAGGTATTGTATTTCATTTCATCCTTCAAAAGCAGTCTCATAGCACACTACTGAAAGATAGCTTATCTATCATAATCAACCAACACGCGAGCGGAGCCGCGGGTTTAAGCTAGTATCTGTATATGAAAGGCAATGTTCCAAGTGACCGACTGATTAAATGAATGACTCATCATCGCGCAGACACTGATGATAAAAGCTTGAAATTTGCAGAGGGTGTTCATCTTATACCGTTGGTGTCGTGTAAGAAGCGATTTTTCGATGTCCGTACCTAAGGGGGTGAAATATGGGATTAAAGGTTTTTTTGAAAATACGCTGTTATCAAGTCAATTTTGAAACTAGACATACATAAATTGGTATACGGATTTGTGGAGTCGCACAAGTCCAAAGTGCGCGCCACCTACTTTCGCCGCGCGCCGCCATGCACGCACGGCGCGGCGTTCTGACGACGTCAGCCATGAGCGCCCTCTGCTGCAACTCCGCTCGTGGCCACCACTGAACGACATCGTTCACTTGGGACTGAGATAGGAACCAGTTAACACTTGGGAATCAGATAGGCACCAGTGAAGACTTGGCTGTTGGATAGGCACTAGGCAGGCCTCTAGCTCAACTATGTATCAGCCTTCTGCAGTACTGAGCTATGTAAAAGTTAAGTCTTGTATAAATTCTGTGCAATATATATCTCGTTCTAATTTACACTAGTGTTTCTAGTTTCTGGCTGCTCCCCTCCGTACCGGATCAAGCGTGCTACTTTTATTCCTGTGTCGGACTCTTGCTACTCGGCCACCGACACCTACGACGGATACGAGACACAAAAGCGGCGACGAGGCTGGGACACAAAAGGATTCTCGGTTAGAATTAAAAACAGGCGTCTTTCGACTTTTTCTGATAATCAGCCATTACAGGGGTGAAATAGGGGATGAAAAGATGTTTAAAAATTGCTGCTATTAAGCCAGGTTTGAAGCCTGAATTCCGTGGCGGATTAGCCGTGCGCACTGGGACGCCGTGTTGCGGTGCGCGCGGCTTTTCGCCGTCAGAGTTCGAACCCCCCCTCGGGCAAGGGTGTTTATGTTGTCCTTATGTTAGTTTACCTTAGCTTAAGTAGTTTGTAAGCTACGGACTGATGACCACGTAGTTGAGCCCTATAGATTCACAAACATTTGAACTTTTTTTTGAAGCCTGAACTATAAATGTGGTGTCGCACAAGTACAAAGTGCGCGCCACCTACTTTCGCCGCGAGCCGCCATGCACGCACGGCGCGGCGTGCTTACGACGACAGCCACGAGCGCCCTCTGCGGCAACTCCGCTCGTGGCCACCAGGGAACGACATCGTTCACTTGGGACTGAGATAGCAACCACTTAGGACCTTCGTAATCAGATAGGCACCAGTGAAGACTTGGCTATCGTATAGGCAATAGGAAGCAGTACTAGGCAGGCCTCTAGCTCAAGTATGTATCTGCAGTACTGAGCAATGTAAAAGTTAAGTATTGTATACATTCTGTGCAATATATATCTCGTTCTAATTTACTCTAGTGTTTCTAGTTTCTGGCTGCTCCCCTCCGTACCTGCACCAGCGTGCTATCTTTATTCCTGTGTCGGTCTCATTCCACTCGGCCACCGACACCTACGACGGAAACGAGACACAAAAGCGGCGACGAGGATGGGATACAAAAATAAAAGTTGGTATTTTGAGTGTTGTGTACAATTAAAAAAGAACGTGTGTATGTCCCCTCATCCCCTTCATCATTGCCTACACTTCCTCTGTCTCGTCTTAGAACTCTAACTTAGAACCGTGTTTAGCGTTATGTTCGAAATCTTATATCTCCGGAAGTTATCCTGCATGCTATTACAGTCAGTTAAAGACACCACAGCATCATAAGCAAACAGCCGCAAATTACAACTTACTCTGTCCATCAGATCATTTATATAGATAGAAATCCTATCACACTCCCCTGGGGTACGCCTGACGATACACTCCTCTCTGATGAACAATTGTATTCTATTACTTAGGAGCATTTCCTGCAAGCATCATCATCTTTGCTTTCTCTTAATTTGTTATGCTAATTATTGTTTTTCTGATCAGATGAAGCGCAATCTGTCGGACATTTTTTTGTTCTAATAAAACCACATTTCAAGAATGTGTGTCAATTATTACCTCTCTATCTACATTATTTCGTGATTTATTAAGTTCAGATTTATACTGACTTTTTGATCGCCCGGTACTTTATTGATTCATATTTAGAAAAGTCACTATTTCCACCTAATAAATTACAAACGTAACGAATAAAACTGTCTCCATATTATTCATTATTTGCATTAGAATTGCAATGAATGGTCAGGGTATCATCGACCCGTTTTCGATCGAGTCTGCTTCTTTTGTCAGAGATAAAATTCTCTGCGGCACTGAAACATCTTTCACTAGCTGCGTTTGAGGCCGGAACGCAGAATACTCTTCGCGCTAAAACAGCTGGCTTCGGAAAGAGACTGCTGTTACGTTTCCGCCACTCAGGCGCGTCATCGTCGCCCCCAGCTCCCACCCCATTCAAGTGCGACGCCACCTCCTCTGTGGACTGAACGTCAGCCTAAGCCCGTCTGCAGTCTAGCCACTCCGGAAACAAAGACTTCGTCTCTTTCTCTGGCGAGCGAGGGTGACTATCTCTAGATGGCTCTGCATAAATATGTCACAGTTAAGGCCAATTCACACTGGCCGTCACGTCACGTTACGTCACGTCACGTCACCGTCCGTCAGAACATTCCGAAATGTATTTCTAATCACGGCGTTCACACTGTCCGTCACGTCACGTCAACGTCACGTCACGTCACCGTCCGACAGAACATTCCGAAATGTATTTCTAATCGCGGCGTTCACACTGTCCGTCACGTCACGTCAACGTCACGTCACGTCACCGTCCGTCAGAACATTCCGAAATGTATTTCTAATCGCGGCGTTCACACTGTCCGTCACGTCACGTCAACGTCACGTCACGTCACCGTCCGTCAGAACATTCCGAAATGTATTTCTAATCACGGCGTTCACACTGTCCGTCACGTCACGTCAACGTCACGTCACGTCACCGTCCGTCAGAACATTCCGAAATGTATTTCTAATCGCGGCGTTCACACTGTCCGTCACGTCACGTCAACGTCACGTCACGTCACCGTCCGTCAGAACATTCCGAAATGCATTTCTAATGGCGGCGTTCACACTGTCCGTCACCGGACCGTCACGTCACGTCAATGTCACGCCAAGCTTTCTCGCGAAGAATGTTTTGACGGAACGGTTGTCTGCTAACATCGGAAGTTAACCTGTTTTCGTCACGCGAATTAAATGTTGCAGTCGACGATTGCACTGTTTATATGCAAATAAGTCTTATTCGCCTTTATTTTGTTGTTATACTTCGTTTTAGGGGTAAATCTCAAATGTTTCATGACGACTTAAGTGTTTTTGTCAATTGAGTGTCCCCCTAAAATCGAGGTCGGATATCTGAAACCAAAAAATGCTTAATGTTACTTAACATTGTAACAGAAAAGACTGAAGCAAACTGTTTATTAGAATAAGATTGTAATTTGATTACGCATTTCTCATTAAATTACATTTTAAATGAAAAAGTCATTTCTAACGAAAGCCACAAATGCAGTTGTTTACGACGGTATTAACAATGTCAACGCGCAAGTTGTAATGGATAAAGTAAACAGGCGCTATTTATGCTCTTGTAAGTGTTGTATGCAGTGGCGGCTGGTGACCAGAAAAGTTGGCAGTGCACTTTCGTCACCAGCTGCCACCTCTCCAGTATGGCAGCTCAACGCATTCCGAAACAATATGCTATTGAGCCAAGATATCATAGATGTAGATGAACAAAAAACTACAAAGCTGCAAAGTCTCTGAATTTTGGCGAAAAATAATCGCATATCTTTATTAATAGAAGTGGCTTTAAGCAAAATGAGATTTAATTGGTGGACATAGCAGTTAATGTATGAAGCATTGGAAAACTTTTGCTTCACAAGAGCCTGCACCTCACGTGACGAATTGCTCATGACTAATGCACCATCATATGTTTGGGCTATTAATTTGTGTGGACAATTCTCTAAATGGCTACTTAACTGTTCTATGATATGCGTTGCCAAAGTCTGGGCATCATGCTTTTCTTGTGCTATAAAATCCCAAAATATTTCAACTGGTCTTCCATTAATAATGCACCTATATACTATAACCATCTGCAAAACACATCGCTGGCGCCGTCAGCTATTAAAACCAGAAACTCAGGACCCTTCGTTTCGTTCCTGATTTCCTCTTGGCAGGCTTGAAGCATGCATCGGAGGAGTTCATTCTGGATCGTTTTGAGGTGCCTTTAAAAACTGTTGCCTTTTCCAAATGCGATTTAATAATAAATCTAATTCTGCACTAAAATTAACCAAGGCGAAAAAACCAGTATTGGAAGATGATTCATTCTCATCGTGTCCTCTGTTGGCAAGTTCCGAAGAACCACAGGAACGAATACAATTAATTATTGGATTTAGTGTGTACCTATTATCTGAAACCTTTTGCTAGTGCAATGGCACGGTCTTTCTGTATACCTGAGTAATCAAGTGGCTATATTTACATTGCCTAGACTTGTCAGATTCAAAACATTATTGACATGGACCGAAGAAAGTTCATATTTCCTTATTTTATGGTGAAGGTGTTGAATGTCAATGACTCCTTGTTTAGTCCAGGAAACACTCCTCCAAATAATAAATAAGGAAAACAAAATAAGGCGTTTTTCACATCGCAGCTACACGTTCATACTTGCTGTACAGTCCCTAATTTTATGTTGAATTGACGACTTTTCGTTTTAACTGTCTGTAAAATTGTCAAACTAGGACTCGGTCTACCTAGCCTCTTGATTTCTAATTTCTAATCAAACTTGCGTAAATTGAAAGCAAGGAAATTACCTGACTCATTATTTCACCTGTTCACTTGAGGGTCAAAACTTACTATAAAACACGCTAAACAACGGACACAAAGCACAGTTACTTCGCTTGCAGCTATGAACTGTTTAAGAAGGCGCGAAAAGCCCGCTTCGTTCGAAAGGCGAACGACTCCGGTTCTCTTCGGGAGAGTTCGGTCTGTTTCTGCGGATGAAAGGGTGTCTCGGCCGCGATGTGTACTGTGTACACTGGAGGCGCCTATAGGGGACCACTGTTGCCAAGCGCTGCCCCCACACCCCGCACACCCCTGAGACACCCTGGTCGGCGTTTGCAGGCCGGCTGCAAACCCAGCCGCTGTCGGTGAAGTTCGGTCCACTCGGGAGTGGTCGGTGCGTAGCAGCCCGGGAGTTTCAAAAGAGATAAACGGATCGCTACTTCTCCCCCTGCATAGAATTTCTAAACAGCAAACGGAGTTAAACAATATTATTATTCCTGGAGGTAGCGCAAACGTGCAAACCTATTCAGGAGCCGCCCCTGGTTGTTTGATGTATTCATATGTTTATTTTTTCGCTTGAAAATAGATGTCGATGTTCTGAAATGTTGTTTCAGTTCCCAGTAAGTAAAGTTTTATTTGGCTGTCAATAACATTTAGCGTTGTTGTTCCTTCAATTCTAGTGTTAAACTACGACTTTCTACATCACAGATCACTACACATAACCTCACTTTCAACATCGCGTATTGAGATCGGCGAATTGACGTGACGGACACTGACGGACAGTGTGAATACAACTTGACGTGACGGTGCCGTGACGTGACGTGACGTGACGGACAGTGTGAATTGGCCTTTATGTGTCACAAAAAAGTAAGATATTACTGCCATGTGACAACTGTCTTCTAGCTTACCTGGAACCGATATTTCACCGCAAATTTTTCGCACGGCATTCAATGTCTCCTCCTTCTCAGCTTCAGATATTTTTAACTGTATGAACGGTGACCAAAGAAATGTTCTTATTCTGTGCAACGTCTGAAAACCTTTTCCCCCATGAGACGGAGATAACGCTCTTTAGGCATTCGTAGTACCTACAGTCAACGTAGCACAGCAAGTGTACACACTGACAAGCACCAATAACACCAAAAGTGACTTTTATAGTTAAATACAGTAAGCATTTTCTCACACGCAGCACTTGACAAGGAAATTGCAGTACAGTAATTTTTAGAAACTTACCTCTGTATCACGAGACTGTCTACTGCAGTGGCTCTTCAGTTTATGGAGCCACAACAAAACAAACCGAATTCTCCCCTTCTAGCACTTCTGTGCCACCTTTGAGAGGCTGCAGAAATGTCTCGAGTGTTTTCGCAGTCTCATTGTCGTAACCGCAAACTTTATCAAATGTTCAAATGTTTGTTAAGCTTATGGGACTTAACTGCGGGGTCATCAGTCCCTAAACTTACAAACTACTTATCTACTACCTTATACTAAGAACGGCACAAATATCCATGCCTGAGGAGGGATTCGAAGCCCCGACCGTAGTGGCCGTGCAGACCGTGACTGGAGCGCCGCCGGCTGCGGTGGCCGAGGGGACTAAAGCGCTCCAGTCACGGTCTGCACGGCCACTACGGTTCGAATCCCCCCTAGGGCATGGATATTTGTGCCGTCCTAGTTCGTAAGTAGTTGATAAGTAGTTTGTAAGTTTAGGGACTGATGATCCCGTAGTTAAGTCCCATAGACTATACAAACATTTGAACATTTTGAACTGGAGCGCCTCAGTCTCCTCGGCCACCGCGGCCGGCACAAAGTTTATCAGAGGTGGCCTTCTTCTCAAGTATTTCTCGGATTTGATCATACTGCCTAACTACACAGCTTGACTTTCTGAACAAGCTGTTTCATCTCGTATCCGTTTCTTGCTTCAAGCTAGTTGGTAGTGCATTCACATCGCCCGTTTTCTTCATGAACCGGACAGTATTTTTGGCAGCGTAAATTGTGGCATAAAACACTCCCACCTCTTTTTTTCTTTAATAGTCCTCATCGAAAACGTGTTTTAGGGCAGTGTTCAATAGATGTGAAATGCATGCGTAATGCGGAAAGCATTCCAGTTCCTTGCATAAATTAGCATCTCGGTCCGTGACAAAACAAATCTTATTATGGTGCTGTGGATTTACTCCTAAATTAAAAAAAAATGCCTCCTCAATATCGTTCTTAACATATTCCCTGGATTTCTACTTCTCGGAAAAATGGGTTGCGGCCGCGGTGGCCGAGGGGACTGAGACGCTTCAGTCACGATCTGCACGGCCACTACGGTCGGGGGTTCGAATCCCCCCTCGGGCATTTTGATATTTGTGCCGGCCTTAAGCGTATATTACACGGAGCGTATTTGGTCGCTAGTCACTGGCGTCTGTTGTCGCTCGGCGTATGGGCGAACAGCGAATGAATACGCTGACGCAATGACACGCAGCCACTTCAGACGCTAGCGTCTTCGTAAAAACTATACAAACACGAAGTATCATATGATATATTGTTTTGGAGGTTAGGTGATACCAAACAGTTCTGTTTCCCAAGGTGCGACATGGTCGCGAATTTATATCGGTGATCCATTTTGTAATTACTTTTAATATCTTTATTTACGTCGATGATCACAAAATTTCTCGTCGTTTCGACGACCGGTTTCGGTCAGTGATGACCATTTTCAAGTTTACAACAAATCGGAAACAGGACAAATTCAGTAATAGACTACGGTGCATAATAAAATATAAATAAGGCATTACAGTCATCAATATAAAAAAACGTGTTAAAAATATTATACATCATACCTATTGTTACATTCCTTAATGAAGATACACTTACGCTGTGATGATGCCATATGGCTATATTACATGTATTTATGAATGTAATGCATTATTTGTTTTCTAAGATAGTCTAATACTTCATGTATACTTCTGTTTCTGATATGTTGTACACTTGAAAATGGTCGTCCTGACCGAAACCGGTCGTCAAAACGAAAAGAAATTTTGTGAGCATTGACGTAAATAAATATATTAAAAGTTCTGCGTCCCATCAAAAAAAAAAAAAATAATAAAAAATAAAAAAATAAAAAATAAAAAAAGTGGAATTGTAATCAAATTTCTGAAAATTTATCGAATTTTTCCAGTATTATGGGACATTAAAAATAACGATTATTTAAATTTTATTCTTGGCGAGATCGCCATCCTCAGGATGGTATTCTGTTTCCTTATTTTATCCTCTAACATTTACAGTAATCTATCAAAATTTTCTTATGTGACCCTGATTATATTTATGTAGGCAGAAGGACCTTCACACGATAATTCACCCAAAAGATTTGCAGAAGCACCATATTTATCCGTCCTCGCAATCCACCAATCCATTTTCTTTTATTCTCTTCTACTTTTCCGTTTTGCTTCTGGTGCATTAATTGTTCTTTTAAAACTGTTGCGAGAAACACAACGCCAGCATTTACAATTTCCTTCGACACTTTGACTCAACTGGTGGCTACTTCAGACACGGGGCGACCTAAACGCCAGCGACCAGCTTCTAGAGTACTGTAGCCCACCTCACCCTTCAACTTTAGACGCTCGCGTTTCGGAGCAGCGACTTTGCTCGCTGTCCCTGTTTACACGGAGCGAATTTAGCAGCTGCGTCCAAATACGCCAGCGACTAGCGACCAAATACGCTCCGTGTAATATACCCTTTAGGATAAGCTAGTGCATAAGTAGTTTGTAAGTTTAGGGACTAATGACCTCGTAGTTACGTCCCATAAGGTATACAAACATTAAAAAAATGAGTTGTTGCCAAAACTATGTTCCTTAATGTCCACTGTTCATCAACAAAGTGCACAGTAACAGACACGTAACATCATTCCGATACAGATCGGTCCACAAATCGGCTGTGCACGCACGTACACTTGCGTCTACAGCTTGGGTAGTGCTGGACATGAAATCTGCCCGTATTTCATCGGCCTGCCTTTCTATGTTTGATGCCACAGCCGTAGGATGAGGTACAATGTTGGAGACGTCCACATGTCCAAATCCCGATCCAATATTTACGAGCTCCTGGCAAAGAGAGCGAAATCCACTTCCTGAAATCATAGTAAATGGTCGACGATCCCTCGCACAGAGTTCGACACATTTTTTTTAGTAACAGAGTCTTTAAGTGAAGCCGGTAATGATTCAGAACGTCCTTGTTCTTGTCGTGTTCTGCAGACATGTGCCTGCAGGTGTGTTGTTGTGTTCGATAAGATAGGAGAGCAGAACAGTTGCCACAATGAACGTAGCCAGCATAATTTCCCTCCTCATCATTTACTCATGAAGATGTTCCCCAGACACTACTACGACCACTACATCTACATCTACATCTACATGGGATACTCTGCAAATCATATTTAAGTGCCTGGCAGAGCGTTCATCGAACCACCATTATACTATTTATCTCCCATTCCATTCTCGAATAGCGCGCGGGAAGAAAGAACACCTGAATCTCTCTGTTCGAGCTCTGATTTCTCGTATTTTATTCTGATGATCATTTCTACCTATGTAAGTGGCAGTCAACAATATATTTTCGCATTCGGAGGAGAATGTTGGCGATTGGAATTTTAGCAAGTAGCACACGCCGCAGCGATAAGCGCCGTTGTTGTAATTATTGCTATCCCAAATCCTGTATCATTTCCGTAACGTTGTCTCCCCTGTATCGTGACAATACGAAACGAGCTGCCCTTCTTTGGACTCTTGCGATGTCCTCCGTCAAACCCACCTCATAAGGATCCCACACTGGGCTGCAATACTCCAAAAACGGACGGACAAGCGTAGTGTATGCAGTTTCTTTTGTAGTTCTGTTGCATGTTTTAAGGGTTCTGCCAATAAAACGCAGTCTCTGGTTCGCCTTATCTACGTGTTCTTTCCAATTTAAGTCTGAAGTAATAGTAATTCCTAGTTATTTTGTGGAGTTTACGGCCTTCACTTTTGATTGATTTATCTTGTTAACAAAGTTTAACGGATTTCTTTTCGTACTCATGTGGACGACTTCACACTTCTCATTATTTAGAGTCAACTGCTAATTTTTACACCATAGTGATATCTTATTCAGATCGTTCTGCAGTTGGTTTTGATCTTCAGATGATTTTACGAGACGGTAAATGACGGCGTCATCTGCAAACAACCTAAGAGAGCTACTTAGATTTTCCCCTAAATTGTTTATGTAAATAAGGAACAGCAGAGGACCAATAACACTACCCTGTGGAACGCCCGATGTCACTTTGTTTTAATCGATGCCTTACCATCGATTGCTACGAACTGTGTCTTCTCTGATAGTAAATCCCCTACCCAATCGCAAAATTGAGGCGATATACCCTAACCACAATTCATGTTGTTTAGGAATTTAAAAGAAATCCATATAAAATTTTAAGCTTTTCCTTTATGTATCCAATATTATCGAAGCACTACTGTATTTTTATGAAATACGTATTTTTATGCAGAATTTTTATAAGAATTATTGTTGATAAAATTCTGTATTCCATATCTGTAATATCATCAATTATTATGAACGTATTTTAAGGTACAGTTTCTGTTTACAAATATATTTATGATTGATATTTTGAATTCTATAACTAGATAATAGCATGTTATTTTCATCTACAGAAATTTATTCAACACCTTGTCATGACTTTTACTCAAAAAGTTGTCATAACAATTTTGAAATTTGTACACATATTAAAACTATTATCTAATTATGTTATTTTTGGAATTAGTGAAACTTCAGAATTTAATTCGTGCTTAATGCTATCTGCATGAACACCTCTTCCAAAATCTTATTCAGAATGGAAGCGGTGGTGAAAGACTTCTGTTTATCTTTAGAACAAAATAATTAAATTGGTAGTACTTTTGAATAACAATGTTTTAATTAATCATTACTGAAAGAAGTAGTAAAATAACATTCAGCTTTATTATTGTAGTTTCAAAGAATCATCTCACCCAATTTGATTTATAAGTGAAAAATCTGTGAAATTCACGTGTTTCAAAGTTGCATAGCAATAACTGAATTTTCGATTGTGCAGAAGGCATATCAGAATTTGATTTGTGAGAAAGCAGGAAATTATGTTTCGTAATAATGTCCATACTTGACAAAAGTCAAAGTGTTGAAAAAGCAATAATTTTTATTTTCTTAATGAGTTTAATTTCAAGTTTGTGAGATCCATTAATAAAAATTAAAATTTAATTTCAGATGCGATTGTTTAAAGTATGGTAGTGTTCAAGTTTCCAAAAAGAATTAAGTTAATCAGTAACATATCTACTGTAATATCATCATAAATGTGCAATGACAATATTGACAAATGTTCAAATATATACATGTGGCGTCTGTTCCGAAAGAACAGACGTCACTTCTGATCTTGGAGTTGTTATTGTTCAACATTCATAGAATACATGACATCAACTGCGATTGGGCAAAGCTGAAAATGTGTACCCAGCCGGGATTCGAAACCGGGTCTCCTGCTTTCTAGGCAGTTGCGCTGACCCCTACACCACTGGGGACACAGTGATCACCGCACCTGCAAGGACTACCTAAGCACGCCTCCCTTCAGATACAAATTCCCAGCTTCGCCCTGCCCACAGTACTCAAACTCGTAGTTATGAACTAATTCCCGTAAGAGTAAGGGATTCAAACTTTGCCCACCCCTCCCCACTACCAATAGGATCAGTGACCGTCACCGGCATATTATCCGGCTGGGTACACATTTTCAGCTTTGTCCAATAGCAGTTGATATCATATATTCTATGAATATTAAATAATAATAACAACTGCAGGATCAGAAGTGACGTCTGTTCTTTCGGAACAGACGCCACTTGTATATATATAATATGCCGGTGACGGGCAATAATCCTATCGTTGGTGCGGAGGGGTGGGCAAGTTTGAAGCCCTTACTGTTACGGGAATTAGTTTCATAACTACGAGTTTGAGTACTGTGGGCAGGGCGAAACTGGGAATTTGTATGTGAAGGTAGGCGTGCTTAGGTAGTCCTTGCAGGTGCGGTGATCACTGTGTCCCCAGTGGTGTAGGGGTCAGCTCAACTGCCTAGAAAGCAGGAGACCCGGGTTCGAATCCCGGCTGGGTACACATTTTCAGCTTTGTCCAATCGCAGTTGATGTCATATATTCTATGAATATTAAAAAAAAAAAGTTCAAATGTTTGTAGAGCCTATGGGACTTAACTACGGAGTCATCAGTCCCTAAACTTACAAACTACTCATCAACTAGCTTATTCTAAGGACGGCACAAATATCCATGCCCGAGGGGGATACGAACCCCTGGCCGTAGTGGCCGTGCAGACCGTGACTGGAGCGCCTCAGTACCCTCGGCTACCGCGGCCGGCACAATAGAAAGGGGAATTTTATGTCGAAGGGCTGCCCTTACTTAACCTTCAGTCAAGTGTATTATTATTGCCACAGTAGCCGACAGACAAGCTTCAAAAATTATAGTCATTTAATTCGCTGACGTGGTTGTGAGAAACAGCCATCCGCATCACTTGATCTCACAGTACTTAACGTCTAACTGTAGTGCCATTTAAGGCAAATCGTTTATGCAGAGAAGATAAGTGGCGGACTGCATATCGTGCTGAAGAAACATGCAGAAATACTGCAAGTGCATGACGTTTGCATAAAGTGCCTTCAGATGGTCGTTCAGTGAGGGAAACGCCACGCTGAACACATGAAATGTATGTTCTTTATGGAGGAAAACCCAGTCAGCACCTTGTTGTAATTACTGAACCGTAGCTGCAACGTGGGATCTGATTACAGCTATGAGACTACCGCAAAATGCCGATGTTCGACATAAAACTTGGCTCTCGTTTTACTTAAAAATATTGTGATATTAAACATATGGAGAGGCACTGAATTAAAATTTATGCGGTGGCTGGGATTCGAACCCAGGACCTCCTACTTACTAGGTAGGCGCTTTAGGCCACTTTTTTTCTCTTTATCTACTGCAATGTTCTAGTCATAAAATTCGCATAGTTGTTTTTGTAATTTTCTTGCGTTTCATTTTGTGATGTCTCCGTTTGTAAATACAACCAGTAGTCTTCTTTCTTCTTTTCTCTGTTCGTTAATAGATAGTGGACCGTGTGTTCTTTTAACCAGTTGACTGGTCTCCTTTTGGCGGCAGGTAATTGAGTACGCGAGCCACAGTATGTCTCCTGGGACCTGGAGCTGTCTTCAATGTAGTTCGTGCTGGCTGTGTTCCATACAATCTAGCAGGATTTTTTCCCCATTTTTCATTTCCATTTATCGACCTTAAATAAATGGGATTACTTATATATTATTATTATTATTAGTAGTAGTAGTAGTAGTAGTAGTAGTATCGGTTTTTGCAAAATTATGGCAGATTATATATAAATGTGGCGTCTGTTCCGAGAGAACAGACGTCACTTCTGATCCTGCAGTTGTTATTATTCAACATTCATAGAATATATGACATCAACTGCGATTGGGCAAAGCTGAAAATGTGTACCCAGCCGGGATTCGAACCCGGGTCTCCTGCTTTCTAGGCAATTGCGCTGACCCCTACACCATTTTTTTTTTTTTTTTTTTTTTTTTTTTTTTTTTTTTTTTTTTTTTACGCATTTCACGGCATGCTCACGAAACAGAACAAACACGCATTTCAAAGGAAGCACATATGTACAACTCTAAACTTTGAAGAACACAGCTCTATCCAATTAACAAGAGTGTCCGAAACCCTTTTAGGAAAAAATTAAGTAGTGGCGGGATTCGAACCACTGACCTTCAGCATTACACTACAATGCATTGTCCACTTTTTTTTTTTTTTCCTCGGGTCTCCTTCCTCCCCTTCAACCCGTCCTTCCGCTCGCCAACATCGCCTTCATCGGCGTCGGCTTCTTCTGCCTTTGAGAAAGAAAGTGGTTGCTGTCCGATACGTAAAAATAAAAATCTTCCCATGTATGCTTCTTTAGCCACTTTATAGTTTATTTTTATGCGTGTTATGCAGCCAGGCTTCGCCTGCAACGTTCTTCTTCACGAAAATTTACTGCTCTCGCAGTGGTGTCGTTCATGTCTGAATTTTATCTTCTGCTTCGCTTACAGGTAGTCTGCATTCGATGAACTTTTCTTAACTTTGTAGAGCAATGCCGCGCAAGAACCACACATGATTTTTTTTTTATTTTTGTATGTTATTTGATTTTTTTAAATTTTATTTATTTATTTATTTTAATTTTTTTCTATCAAATATTGACCAGAGATTTGGTTAAGGAAACGAAATGAATCATAAAAATGAAGTAAGAGTGCGATGCCTCTTCTGTGGCATATCCTTTAGTGTCATTTGGTGACGAAAAGAAATTTTTCTCTGTAGCGTGATTAACAGAAAAGTTTCTCCTAACTAAATATAAATAATAAAAATAAATAAATAAATTTTGTGATCATTCTTTTTTCTCTATTTTCTCTGGACCGCTTGTGAACTGTTTATTTCTTTAGAATAAGGAGTGTGTTCCGGCTGCCGTTCGTGGCATGCTGTTCCAGACTTCTGCTGAGGCCTTCACGGCTACCGTAGCGGCCACGGGGCGCACCAAGTCCCCACCGTACTTCACCCTCAGCAGCGATCCCCTACTTTGGCATGCCTCTATTTGCGTTATGAATTGGTTGTAATAATCATCCTACGCCCTCTCTCTCGAAGAGAATCTTCAACATGTTACCATAATTCTTTTTCATATCTCTTTTCCGGAATATGTTGTAATATCCTTGTAGTTCAAATTCTTTAAATTCCTGGACAGTGCCGTTCACTTTCTTATTAATGACATAGTGAATAAAATTCCCCAGTAACCACAAAATGGCATTATTTTTTTGGGCAGGAAAATATATCTTGTCTGGGAAGAAAATTAGATTTAAATGTATTTCTCTCCCGTCGCTTCTCTTAAGGGACGATATTTGTTTCTTAAGTTCCTGCCATATTGCGCTGTATTCTAAACATACGAATCTGTGTTCCAAGGTATCAATTGCGTTGCATTTTGGGCATCTGTTTGTATCACAACATCCCATTGCATACAATCTCTCATTGGTACTAACAATATTGTTGACAACTCTGTACCACGCTACCTGTATTTCTAATGGGAGCAGTCGACTACTCACATTTTTCCAAATGACTTTCCAATTCCTGTTTGGTAACTTGCTCTCCATTCTGTTTTTGTTCTCGTTTGATTTTAATCTGTCGATGATATAGTGGTAGTTTCTCTTCTTTTTGTCCAAGACAATACTCCTCATGTAGCTTAATTCCAAATAATAGAGACGAATGTATTTCAGTTTATAATTTATTTTGGTGATATCGACTGGTGGCTGCAAGCTTTCAGGTTGAAACAATTTGAATAATTTCGCTGTTATGCCGTGTGGGTGACTTTCAATAAGTTGCAGGGACCTCTTTATGAATAGTGCAGTTGTTTCCCACTGAATGTCAGTAAGTGCGAGTCCACCCTCTTCCGTTTTCAGAGTTATTGTTTCTAAAGCTACCTTAAAAATCTGTCCTTGCCAGATATATCGACATACGGTTCTCATGATTGCCTTTGCTATTTGTTTTGGGATAGGCAGAATTTGCCCCATGTATGTCGCTTTTGAGAGTACCACACAGTTTGCGATCTTGACTTTCTGCTTCAGGTTCAGGTCTCTCATGTCGTGTAATTTAAGGGTGCCTCGAATCTTATCAAATACTGTTTTCCAGTTAGCAGCAGTCATCCTAAGTGGGCAGCTGTATAGGGTTACCCCCAAGGCTGTATGATTTTCTACGCAATGTGCCCAAGGAACCTGTATATTTGTGAGGCTATTGAGGTTCAAAAAAGCACTCTTCGTGTCATTAATTTCGGCGCCTGTTGCTCTGCAGTATAGTTGCAGGTTAACTGTAAGTTTTTTAGTATCATCACTGCTTCTTATTATGACGCCTACATCATCGGCGTACGCATTAATAACTTTTTTTAGTCCCGATATTAAGATACCCTCTAGTTCTTTATTCAGTCGTCCTAATAGTGGTTCGATTGCCACGACAAACAGCATCATTGATAAGGGGCTCCCCTGGGGTACTCCATCGTCAATGCGAATGTCCTTAGTATAATGACCATTAATAATTACCTTCGTATGTATACCTTTCAAAATGTTATAAAAAATCCTCAGATTACCCTCGCTAACGCCCAAGTGCGACAAAGTTGTAAAAAGGTAGTTGTGACCGATTTTATCGAATGCCTTTGCGAAATCTACAAATGCAAGACCGCCATATGCTGAAGTGTTTGAAAATATTCCGACAATGTCCCTGTACTCGCTGACCGTCTTCAGAATAATGCGCCCAGGGAGACACGTCTGGTGGCATCCGATTGTTTTTTCTGGGACTGGCCGCAGTCGCTCTTTCAGAACTCTAGCTACTATTTTATAGTCAGAATTCATTAGTGTAATAGGCCTCATTTTCTTGATGTCTTTTGTTTCCGTGTTTTTGCCTTTTGGAAGTAGCACTGTAAAACTCTGTTTTAGATCTGCTGGGACAGCCTCTCCTTTTAAGGTTTCGTTAACAATCTCAGTGAACGTACTGCCTATAATATGCCAAAACGCTTTATAAAACTCTAGAGGCAGACCATCGGGGCCCGGTGACTTTTTTAAAGGAGAAGTCTTTATTATTTCCAAAACCTCTTGTTCGCTTATTTCTTCTTTAATATCGTCATTATCCTCTTCTGTGATGGTGCCCTGAAGTTCAGATCCGGATAAACAATCCCTTATGACCTGTTCCTCGATACTATTTCCAGTATAGAGTGCCGTATAAAATCTATAGGCTTCATTGATAATATCTTTGTGAGTTGCCTGGACGCTGTTATCGTCGGCCCTAAGAGACGCAATAAAAGTTCTTCCCCTTTGTTGCTCATGCTTTATGAGATATCGATGTATTTTCCTCCTCAACCACAGTCTGAGTATGGGATTTGATTTTCAGACCATCAATCTGTGACCGTTTGAGCTTTAAGATTTCGGCTTTGGTCCTCTTGATTTGCAGAAAAGTGTCTTGTGACATTGGTTGCTCATAGAGTTCGCGTAAGCAGGTGTAGTGAAACTCTATAGTATGCCGCAACCACCTGGCCCTCTCCCGTATTCTATCAAAGTGCCTCTTAGCCGTTTCTTTGCAACAGCGCTCCACCATTCTATACTGGATTTGTATTTATAGCGCGTTCTTGAAGAGGCCCGCCACGTCTCTGCTATCAAGTCAGCGAGAGCATTTTCTGGCAACATGTTAATATTCAATTTCCATACGGGCCTACCCCAGTACGTCCTCTGTCTCATTAGCCGTATACTACACTTTACCGCTTGGTGGTCAGAAAAGATGGCGGGTATCACTTCAATGACATCCACTTTATTTTCTAAGGTCGAGGATACGTAAATCCTGTCTATTCGACTTTGGGATGTGTTGGTAATATAGGTAAACTTCACGATGGTGGGATACTTTATTTCCCAAGCGTCCTTCCATTTCATATTGGTTACTAGTCCCTCGAGTTCCCTTGATTTATTAAAATTTGGCCTTTGGTCCTTTTCATGTATTACACGATTCCAGTCACCACCAATTACAACGTTGACAGGGTTATCATAGAGTAATGGTAAAATGTCAGTTTTATAAAAAGCAGCTCTTTCTGGTTTTGCATTGTTTCCGGATGGGACATAGATGTTGATAAAGGTTGTATTAAAAATTTTGCATTTGATGCCCCTCCCAGATTCTAAAAGAACAGCGTCTTTCAATTCGATCCCTTCCCGTACAAGAATAGCTGTCCCGCAACTGTTCTCAGGAGCTACGTTTACAATTTCTTTGTAACCAGCAACATACAAATTTCTGACTTTAACCTGTTGCAGCAGAGCTATATCGCTGTCGGACTGATATAAAAAATCTCTAAGCGCTGCAACTTTAATTTCACTTTGAATTTTATTTATGTTTTAGGTGGTCACATTATATGTTTGTTCCATGAGGAAGTATGGTTGAGGAATTTACAGGATTTCGTAAAGGGCTGAAATTGTTCGTTTCTTCCGTGTACCTTCTTTCATTTTTGTACTCCGTATGTGTAAATTGTTTACGCTGTCAGACAATCTCTTAATAAAAGATATCTTCGTCTGGTAATGCATCCTCTTCCATGTCCTTATCCGCCCCTTTCTCGACTTCTTCGCTCCATTCAGATCTCGCAGCTGAAGTACTTTTTCGCATTAGGGATGCTTCTTCTGTGTCAGGTAATGAATGTTCAGTCTCGCTATGTAGCGTCTGCATTGCGCATTCGGATATTTCAGAAGTTCTTTTTCCTGCAGGAGACTCTCCGGAGCGTCCTCCTGATGTGTCCGCTTTGTTCTTATCTTTCTGCAGAATGTTTCTCAACTCGTCCTCTAAAATGGGAGCAACAGTCTCCGCAGCCTCATCAGCCAGTCTGCGTTTCTTATTTCGTTTCCTTTTTGGCGATGCAGGTGATTTGTCCGTCGATTCTGTGGAAGGTCTTTCGCGTTGTATAGAATCCTTCGACTGATCTTATTTATTACACTGAGATCCGCTTTGTTCGTCGACATTGAGCTTCTTTCCTGTCCCATTTTGGAGTTGATCTTCATTCCTATTTTTGTCTTTCTCAGTACTACGTTGACTTTCTTGAGGTTTTTGATTTCCTTCTCTTTGCGATGAATTTTCTAAGCGGTCTCCTTGTATCGCTACATTCAGCTAGTGGTTCTCATCAATAAGCATGGGTGTCGATTCTGAGGTCTCAAGCTCCTCATGTTTCTCGACGCAGAATCTGCTGGTGTCGTGTTCGGGTTTGGGTTCACTTCATTAGCGCGACGCTCAGTCACGCCGAGTGTGTCGCCTGTTTCCCGATGCGCCCGGCCCGCCTCGCCACTTCGCTCGTCCTCGGCCAGGCTCGGCCCCGCGCTGTTTCCTGGGGCCCTATTCTGTATCTTTTCGGCGCCCCAGAGTTCGGTTCGGTCAGAGAGCGCACCGAGGGGTCGAGTTATCGAAGCAGCTCTGTTAGTTCATTCTGTATGCCTTTCGGTGGCGTTTCGGTACGCCTTTCTGGACACCGTAGCTCACGGTGGCGCTGTTGCCAGATCCGCTGGCATCAGCCAATCAGAAGTGCCTGACTGCTTCTCCGCGCATGCGCACTGCTGGCGAGCAGCGGGAACGGCAGCCGTGGCCGGCGTTCGCTGCGTTTCCTACCGTGAGAGACAGACCAAAAAATGTAAAAAATGAAAGTCGTGTATTTCATAATCTGGCGACATAACACGACAGTGTGTTCCGAGAACTACCTACTGACACTTTTTAAAAATTTAATTAAAACTTTTTGTCACTGAAAAAAGAGAATATTTAAACTTTTCATAAAAGTTGTTTATTCACGCTAGTCTATGTTTATCACACCGTATCTCCTAAACTAAGCGTCGCACAGCAAAATAATTTTATTATTGCCTTCAGTGCTATATGTTGTCGATGTCTGCAAACTTTCCGGCCAATATATTCAGTGATAGTGAAGTAATAAATTAAAATCCCACGTCTGGCGCAGAACTTTTACCAAACCAATGTCCAAAATGTAGTAAGCGACAAACTTTTTCTCTTTACATTTTTTTGTGGGGGTGTAAGCGAGAAAAAGTTTCGGAAAGGTTTGAATTTATTTTTTCCGTTTGTTGGAAGACGTTAGGTGCTACCGTTTGTCCTAAACGAGAGCAGAATTGTGCGGTTCATTGGCGCGGCGCGAGTTCAACGCGCTGGGAGGGAAGACGCGGCGTTAGCAGCAGAGAGAGCGCAGTGCTAGCAGTGAAAAATTTCTTATTTTGGCACTACGGAAGTACATGGAAGTTTCGGGAAACGAAAAGGATTGCATATTAGTCGAGACAGCTCTTACAAGCGTCAATGGTTTTATACTGAAGAAAGACCGTACAATATTTTAATAACAAAACAGTTGTTTGCCGATGCGGGAAAGCTAAAGGATTTTTTTTTAGATTCACTCATAACCAGTTTTAGTATTTTCTGTCGTTACTTGGACAAAACCTGAAACGTCAGGTTTGATTCCATCTTGAATCCAAGTGCTCAGTGGCTGTTAACATATACGGATGTTGAAGAGCAGTCGCAAATATTTCTTTACTGTCGCAAAATTTGATTTTGGTCGCTGTCAGACTCTCATCAGTGCTTAAAACATAGTTTGAAACGTACAAAAATTTTCAGTCTTCATATTGAAGATTATGTGATCGTCAACATGAAGGCTGAAAACTTTTCTTTGTTTCAAACTGCGTTTCAAGCATTGAGAGTAGTCACACATGAATTATTTGTAACAAGACTAAAAAAGTAAATGAATAAAAATAAAAGTCTACGTTTGTTTCACTCACAGAAATTTCATCTTTTGTTTTATAATAAGAGTGAACCCTGATGTATAAGAAACTACTGCTGGCGCTCGCTCTTACATGTACATGCTAAAGAATATTGCAGATCATGCTTCTCTTACACAACTAGAAAAGTGTTCCAAACAAGATGACTGGTGAAAAAATATTTTGCACCAGGAAGGATTCGAACCTAAAACACTTAGGATAGGAGGTTGTCGCCTTAACCGCTAGACCACAGCGTCTACAAGAGAGGCCAGTCTTTGTTTCCATTCACTTCTTTGCGGAATGGTTATCGGTTATTTATACTGCTGCTAATTTGTATGATTTCCACTATCTAACTTCACAAACTTCCTTTCCATTTTAACTTAAACGTTGTAAGAGTGTTTTCTGTAAGTAATAAATACTCAGTTTGTACGGAAAACTACGGTAAAACACTACTAAGTACCGTTCAGATACGTCGGTAACGTGGTTGTTGGCACAACAGGTCTTAAGATTGCGGTGAAAATGGCTCATTTTATGAAGATTTTCAATGCGGTGGAGTATCTGGAGTGCATATTTGAGTAATTCTCACGTACAAATACGAAAATTTGCCAAATACGACGCGACAGCTTTGCGAACGGCGAAAACGAAGGTGACGCCGTATTTGATGGATTTCGTATTTACACTTCCGTAATATGAGAGTTTGCAAGATAAATGAAACGGCGCATTAAAGACATTACCGAGACGCGTATTTTAAGATAAAGTTTATTGCAATAGAGTTTACAGAAGTGCTATATCGTTATATTAAACTCTAGAACGCTAGCAATTTTGACGTAATATTTTGATAATATCTGTAGACAACCTTGAAAATTAATGTTTTAAAGTTACTTATTACTTAAAAAACAACAGAGGTATCATTATCGGAATTTAAAACGACACAGCATTGCTAAAATAATAATTTATCTTCGCAATCCAAGCCCACCGAAACGAACCAAACGGCCTCACCGAAACCTCAGCGGCTTTCGGTGCAGCGCTCGAAATTTCGGTGGCCGTTTCGGGCGGTAGCAGGCCACAGAAACGTACAGAATAACCATTTTCGCTACCGAACCGAAATTGACGTAACCGCCGAGAAAAACACACCGAACCGAACGGTACGAAAGATACAGAATAGGGCCCCTGGTCTCGGCTGTGCCGGCGCGACGTCCTCCTGCCCTAAAGCTCTGTATAGGGAAAGCACGCCCATTCTTTTCCGTACCGCTTGCCGCCGTCTGCAGCTCGTGATTGGCTGAAATCGAGTCACGTGGTCCTTTCCGCCATCTTGGTCCTATACGTTGCTTGGCTGCCATGAGAAGCCTTGTGAATATTCGTATGTTTGGGTTTGAATAATGCCACGGTGTTCTACTTTTGGGAGTTCTTAAGACGCGAAGAAGAGAGGCAAACATTATAGTACTTCCGTTAAATATCAAAAATGCAGGAAGGTGAATAGCCTGACTGATGAAAGACTACAGAGACATCTAGGAGTCCAGAAGCGAACTTCGGTTCTTGCACTGTGATGATTTTAATTCGGAATGTAAATTAATAGATTAAAGATTCACTGACGAATGGATCACGCAGCAGATACCTATACATTTTTAACTTGAATAAATTTGTGAAAAAAAAATCCTGCATAATGTCGTGAGGTTAAATTATTCACGTGTCGTTGGTTTTATCTGCAAGTAGTTGCCGAAAACACGCAAATTTTGGACATATTAGTGAGTGAACTAGATTCTCGCTTAGATATGAAACTAATATACAGTTCCTGAAGGAAGCTTTTCTCATTCATTTTCATGTGTTAAGTGTATCATTACAGGAAACAAGGAATTGAAACAAGACAAATATTAAGACATTCAAATGTAATTGGCGTTGTAAAGGCACATTTAATTTCTGTTTTTGGTAAGGAATGTAGTGGGTATCCCCTTGCATTTTTCGTAGTTCATTTATGATATAAGTACATAATACGGAAGAAATTACTCATCAAAGACTTATCCATAATCTCAATTGTTTTTACACTATGCTCCGATGACGACAGACTCGCGGTGTATTGGAATATTTGGCTACGGTACAGGTCAATCTGAATTTATAGGTGAACCCCTTAGATCTGGAGCCACAAACCAAATAGTTTCTTAAAATCGGACGATAAGTATTTCGTGGAGCAGCCAGGTCCGCATGGACAGAACTACGCCAAGTTCCCGCATCTGTCCGTCGGATATAACACCCTGTATCTCGAGAATGAAAAGAGTTATCGTTCTGCTCTCGGCCTTAAATAAAATTTCGATATCTTACCTACATTTCGTCCGCAGCATTGTATGTGCTAAAATCAACCATACGCAATGCGACTTTTCCTCTGCAAACTCTTCAAAATTTTGCTCAGTAGTTTATTTAATTTGATGCAGCACGGAAACTATAAGTAATAATGAATAGAAATTGAGATCATTGTCGAGCGACTATATCGCACTATAACACGTGAAAAAATTAAATTTTTTCATTGAATAGTTTTCTCAAAATCGATTGATAAGTATTGTTAACAGCTGGGAACGTTGTAGCGGTCGGTGTGTAGGCAGCAGTGGAATATAACAGGCCCAACATGGCTGCCGAGGGCAGGCTGGCCGTACTTTCCCTATACAGGGCTTCACTCCTGCCCCGCTGTTGACGGCCCCGCTAAGCGGCGCGGGTTAGTGGCGGCGGCGTAAGTCAGCCTGAGCACAGTCTAACATATACAGCCGCGACACTCACTGCTGTGAAAGTTGTTACCAACTGACAGCTGCAACGACACTAGCGCTCCTAGCAGTTGGCAAGCTGCCGAAGGAGCAATGTTTGTTTATCATTATTTGTGTGCGTAATTAATAAAATAGATAGTATAATTTTTGAGTTACAGACATTAATAAAATATCAACAGACATACATAATTCGGAAACTAATGTAAAAACAGCCGAATTTAACTGATTGAGTGGTATAACGAAGAGCTTCGTCATGAACCAATACTTACGAATACGTGTATATTTGCAGCTTTTTCCGCTGAAAGTAAGTAGAGTATAAACATAAGACAAACATAAATTTCTATTACGGTGTGTTCTTCCTATGACAAAGTGCTTTTTGACATGTGTCATTCCGGTATGACGTATAATGATTCGCACATTTGTAGGCTTCACTCGTCTTTATTATACGCGCATATTCCTTTGAGTGTGATTACTTTAGCTTAAGAAGACATTGTCTTGAAGATTCTTGCCGTTTGTGGTTAAACTGTAGCAACAATTGTAGAATTGGGTTCTTCTTTGTTGACACAGTTTGATTGCTTTTTCCGTTTTCTTGTCAGGTCTGTGACTTTATTTTTCAGCTACAGTTGTGACGGCTGATTTATTGTGTTAAATACTGTAGTTATTACATTCTGTATTCGTTTCCTACGTTCCACCCTCATCGATTTGACTGAAATTGTAGTGAAGTAGTGTTGACGTTCTTGAGTAGAAAAGCGACATCTTTCTGCCAAAGGGCAGGTCTTCTGCTGTTCCCTAGCCATTTTTCTAATTTTAATACTAGATGAGATTATGCAGTAAAAGCTTGTAGGTTACAAGATAATAGTAAATAAACTGTGCTGTAATGTACCGTTTCGTACCGTGTCAGGGATCTTAGGAAACCTAAGAAAGACAAAGGTGGAGCTATTTTTAAATTATTGCCTATTTTTATGACACTACATACGTTTCCTGATGCAAAAAGTATGTTAAAATCAATATAAACGATACTATTCGCACTCATGCAGTATTGTATTCAGAAACGTAGCTTACCGGCCGCTTGGAGCGCTGCTGTCGCAGTGTATAACAAAAGTGTGCGGGAGTGTCGTGCTGTATATGTTGGACTGTGGCCTGAGGCTGACCGCCTGGCCCGGGACTGCGGGCTCTGCGGCCGGCAGCTGCGCGACGCGTCTCCTACCGCACTCCCTGCCATGTGCTCTGTCCAGTTACACGGAGCACATGTTCGCGGCTGCCCGTCATAGATAACAATAGCCCGGTATCCTAGCACATTGATGTAAGAAGGAATGTGTCTCTGCAGTTCCATCTTAAGTTGCCGAACGCCGTTCAGTACAGGGAACATATGTGGCTCCGACCACTTTTCGGCGACATTGGGCAGAATGGTACCGTAGGGGCTGAGAACCGAATTTATTTCTTCCGCCGGCATCTCGAAAGGTAACTCAAAAACCCTCACTGTCCGAATACCTAAACCTGCGTGAGTAACAATGACATCACTCACTGTTCCGTCTGAATGGTTAAATTTCATAACACCGCCACACTTATCAACTATTGCATAACATAATTCTGGACTTGTCAACTTAACAAAAGCAGCGTTTGAAACGAACGATAAATGTACACCAATTACTTCATTCCCTGAAATCTTCACTTTCTCGGTTAACCACTGTTTAACCTCATAAGCTTTCGGTCTGTTAAAGTTTCTGTCAAAAGTAAATGTGATCGTGTCTTTCCTCATCTCTTTTGTCGTATTCATTCTGTCTTATTAATCGGGTTAACTAAAGCCACAATCGCAATGATGCAGTTTAGACTAACCTTGTAGTGCGCGACACAGCCGTTGTTTACAACAGGACCGCCAGCGAGGCCGCCACACGTCCTTCGTCCACCACGACTGCCACTCGAATGATCCCATACAATCTAGCAGGATTTTTTCCCCATGTTTCATTTCCATTTATCGACCTTAAATAAATGGTATTACTTATATATTATTATTATTAGTAGTAGTAGTAGTAGTATCGGTTTTTGCAAACATATGGCAGATTATATATACATGTGGCGTCTGTTCCGATCCTGATCCTGCAGTTGTTATTATTCAACATTCATAGAGTATATGACATCAACTGCGATTGGGCAAAGCTGAAAATGTGTACCCAGCCGGGATTCGAACCCGGGTCTCCTGCTTTCTAGGCAGTTGCGCTGACCCCTACACCACTTTTATTTTTATTTTTATTTTTATTTTGGCCTCCCAACTCCCCTTCTAGCCCATCCTTTCGCTCTCCATGAATTGCCTTCTCGGCCTGGCTTCCATGCCGTTTTCTGTGATGTCGTCGCTGGACGTCGGAAGGGAACAGTCGCATTTACGTGTTTGCTTTGAGAGTGTCTTCTCGAAGAAAATTTGTCTTCCGGTATATGCTGGATCGCGTTACTCTCCTATTATCTGTTACTGAATTTGACTTCACGTGTTTGTCTCCTCGCTACTCAAAGCGCTGTACTGCTTACTGCTCCACACCCCCGTTCACGTTGAACCAACCGACGAGGAAGAAATCTTCCAAACAAAAGTATTTAGGATTCCTGTACCTTATCATTTTTGAGGAAACCGGAGTGGTTTTATGCATCGAAAATAACTTTGTAAGTAAATGAGAAAGTATCTTCCTACAAATAAAGAGCAATACTCCTGCTACTTTAAAATAAACAAAAGTGACGAACAAAAACGATTCGATGCATAACATTTTCCTTCGAATGTATGTCCAACAAAACCTTTCTTCCAGTGGGATACGTAAGAGAATAATAGTTTATCATGCTCATGTGTAGTCGAGAATGTAATCTTCACTTATCCGTTGGTCACCTTATTTCTAGAACTGCAGGTAAATAGCCTCCCATCATCTCTTTCCATTTCCGGAGTTTAGAGTATTTTGAGTACTCTTGCAAGATATCATGTTGAAATTCCGGTAGGGACTTCCTCTCATTGCCCAGGCAGTAATTGATGAACCTGCCCATCAATCAGTAGGTGGACATCCTTTTTTGGTCTGGATACGGCCACCTGGTAGGCGCTAACAGTTCCTCTACAGTTACATTACTTTCTGATGTACGGTTCATAACTGCTATCTTGTGCCGTACCCATTGCCATACGTCGTTAGCAGCACCGCAAGTGAACCGATGTAGTGTGGTGTCGGTCTGCTGGCGGTCCAGGCATTTGTCAGTGTTTGACATGCCTATCCTGCAGAGGCGCTCATTTGTGCTTATGATGTTGTGAATTGCGCAGTACCACGCAGCCCGTACATGTGATGACGAGGTTTTCAAATGTATATTTTTCCACACTCTATTCCAGGCGATTGTGGGATTGTTCCTCTGTACTTTACTGACGCCACTATCTTCTGTCAGCACTTTGTATATTTCCTTGGTAGTATAGTTTCTTAATCTTTCTTGAATATAACTGTTGTCAAGAATGTATTGTTGAACATGTCGTAGCTTGTAATTGATGTGTCCGACCATAACTGGCGCCCTTCTGTCAGGCGGAGTCACTGCGTTTACTATGTACGCTGTAAGATTGCCGTCTCCAGTAGCTAGGGCCTTACCTGTTCTAGATATAAGCAGCGCTTTACATTTCTTCTTGACGTCGGTGAGTCCCAGGCCGCCTTTTGCTTCAGGGAGGGTCGCCCTGGAGTAGGCTACCCTGAGGAGACTACCTCGCCATATAAACCACGCAAGCGTGGATTCAATACGTGCCCCGATTGTTGCAGGTAAGGGAAATATGCTCGCGAGGTAGTACACTTTTGGCAATATCACAAGATTAATCAACATGGTTTTCTGAAATATATTTAAAGAGCGGGTGGAATTCTCCCTTAAAATCGCTCGTAAGCTGTTGAGCCTCCTTTTCCAGTTCCAAGCTGCCGTCTTGACAGGGCAGTTATTGTAACTGATCCCAAGTAATTTGATAACGTCGCTCAGTTCGAAGGGGCCATTTCCGACGAAGTCTATCCCTTTCCCCAACTGCAGAATATGAGATTTGCGTAGATTGATTTGCGCTCCCGAACAACAGCTATACGTTCCGATTACCTCTCGGATTGTAGTGAGGTCAGAGGGGTTACTCATATACACAGCCAGGTCGTCTGCATAACCTCGACAGACGTATTTATGGCCTCCAATTTCCAGACCCGGCAGCTGTACGTACAGGGTTCGTAGGAATGGCTCAATTGAAATGGCGAAAAGCATCATTGAAAGGGGGCAACCTTGTCTCACCGAAGCTAGAATGGGTACTTTTGCTGTACAATGTCCATTCACAAGAATTCGGGAAGCCGCACCAGTATACAGTCGCCGGATAATATTTATGAAATACGGCCGCATACCCATCTTGGACATCACCTGAAACAGGTACTCATGTTGAACCCTGTCAAATGCTTTGTCCATATCTAATGACAAGATGGCCGCTCTACAGTTGGATGCCGCGCTGACGGCCGTGATATCGCGGTATTCCTCGAGCGCTTGCTGTATAGATCTTCTAGGGACTGCGCACGACTGATAGGGACCGATGATACGAGCAGCAACAGCTTTCAGTCTTTGAAGCAAATCCCGAGCAACTATCTTGAGATCCGCGTTTAGCAGTGAAATAGGGCGCATATTTTGCAATTCTTTTGTTCCACACTTTTTAGGGACCAATACTATGATGCCCTCTAAAAACTCACTGGGAACCATATCAATAGTACGTAGTTCGTTAAAAATTTCCGTCAGTTTACCGCCAAATAAGGACCAATACTTTACATAAAATTCAACAGGCAAACCGTCGGGTCCAGGGGACTTGTTCCGAGGGCTTGCTTTCAAAGCGTCGAAGATTTCCTCTTCTGTGAATTGTGCTTCCAGATCAACATTTTCTTTGTCCGTCACCGTTGGTGGAATAACATTCAAAAACGCTTCACATCTGGTGATGTCAGAAGTGTCGCTCGAAGCATACAGTTTAGCATAATAGTCCTGGGCAAACATTAAGATCTCACGTCGAGAAGTGATCTGTCTGCCGTCGTCCGCGGTGAGAGCACTAACATGCTGACGCCGTCCCCTCTTGACTTCCGACAGGAGATGGAAGAGTGCTGGTTTTTCGTCCTCAATTCCACAGTAATCCCTCGATCGTATTTTCATGCCTTCCAACTGTTTTCGTTTCAAGTCCGTTATTTTGGCCTTGAGTCTATTGATTTCGACGGTATGGCGAGACACATTGACTTCATCGGCATGTAAGTCCCGTAAGCACCGAAAGTAAAATTCCATGGTGTGTCTTTCCCATTGCTTCTTTTCAAATGAGTACCTCTTGAGGAATGATCGAAGTTTGGGTTTCACATGTTTGACCCACCATTCGAGCTTAGATCTATATCGATGTGAGTTCCTCAGACACAGTTCCCAGACTCGCTGTAATTCCGTTTCTAATGCACTGTCCATTAAATGTGCAGTGTTAAATTTCCACACACCTCTACCTTTATATGTCTTCTATCTGGCCATGTTAATATTTGCTAAAACTGCCAGATGGTTAGAAAAACTGACTGGACAGGTTTCGACACTGAGTACACTCCGGGTCAGACTAGGAGAAATATATATTCTATCAATCCGACTCTTCGAGTGGCTGGTGATAAACGTGAACCCTGCGTTCGCACGTGGATGGTTGTGCCAGATGTCGGTAAGGTGCAATCCTTCCACCAAATCTCCCAGTTGAATACATATATTAGGATTCGGCATCTGATCGTTTGCGGAAATGACACAGTTAAAATCACCGGCTAGTATGGTGTTTGCGGTCGCAGGATTTATTAACTCAATTATACTTTCTTGGAAGATATGTATCCTAGCCTGTCTGGCATTGGAACCCGACGGTGCATAGATGTTAATGATCTGTGCTGTGTCTGTTTCCACTGATATTCCCCGTCCAGTCACTAGCTTTCTCACGTTCCGCGGTATAATGCCGTTTTTCAATAATGTGGCAGTACCACTTTCAGTGCCCCGGTTGAGAATTGCACTGTATCCCGCGATCTGTTCAACCCTGTCTGTACACACTTCTTGAAGCAGGACAACGTCTATGTCAAAAGCGTAGATAAAATCGCGTAGGCATTCTACTTTCGTTTGGCTTACGATTCGGTTGATGTTAACGGTGGCTATACTGTATGATTGTAGAGGAATATTAGCTGTCATTGTAATAAGATAAAGTGCTCCTATTAATAAAAGTTGTCTTCCATGTCGGAATCAGTCCTGTCAGCCCCCGCGACGGCACTTTGTATCGCCGACGAACGACTGGCGTTCCTGTCCACGTGACAATGCATGCTGTTAAATGAGGATGCACATGTGGTGACGCCGTTGGCAGGAGTAACTGTATCTTGACTATCATGGTGTACTACATCCATCGGTGATTCCTTATTATTATCCCTGTCGTCAGACGCGGTAGTCGCTGTATGTGCATCCAGATATGCATAGCGTTGTGTTGGCTTGATTTTATTTTCTTTCATCCTTAGTCCCTTTTCGTTCGGAGCTTCAGGCATTTCTTGATCCGAAGCGCCGCTGTCTTCATCATCCCCCCAAGCTGGCATTTGGGTGGTTTTACGTGTGCACTCTTTTCCCGTCGATGCTTCAGCAGGTTCGTTACCTGTATCGACTGTAACCTGCAAAATATCAGCTGCCGTTGCTTTCCGCCCAACTTGTTCCGTCACTTCGTCCGTCAATTTCGTCGTCCGTGATTTTTTGACTGTTTGCAGATTGTCTTCTTGCCCTGCGGTTGGCACGCCCTGTAATTTTTGTTTGATTTGTTTGGCCTTTTCCCGTAGGGCGGGCGCCGTTTTGTCCACTCCTTGATGGGCGATACGCCTCTTTTTGGTGTCTTTTGAATAGTTTTCAGCCATCTCTTGAACTGACGGCGATGACAAATTGTTGTCGGCCGGATGCGAGTCAGTGGTGAGTGCGAGGGGCAAGCCCTCATTCCGTGGACGGTCCCGTGCTGGCTCTGTACTACTGCTCTGTCCCCGCTCAGCAGAATGTTCAGGAAGTGCATCTCCGACTGGTTCGTCTACTCGAACGGTTTCCATGCGTGCGTCTTCCTCGGTGTTACTAATAGTGTCTTGGAGAGGCGCATCTGTCGTCGGTTCCGTAATTCCGCGAGCTGCCGCTGCATAGGTCAGGGGAAACTGCGTCATAGCGGGTTGTGCTACTATCTCGCCTCGTGGCAGCTGCGTCACTCGCCGTTGTAAACACTGAGCGCGCACGTGGCCGGTGGCACCACATCCAGAACACGTTCGCGGCTGGCCCTCGTAGATCACTATAGCCCTGTATCCACAGACGGTTATATATGACGGGACGTGTTTAATCATCTCAATTCTGACCTGTCTTACGCCGTTTAAAACTTGAAATTTATGAGCCGATGACCATTTTTCAGCTACATTGCTAAGTACAGTGCCGTACGGTCTCAAAACAGCGTTAATTTCCTCGTCTGTGATTTCGAACGGCAGTTCAAATATGCGAATAGTTCTCGTTCCAAGTCCTGCATGCGTAACTTGAACGTCACCGATACTTCCGTCAGGATGTTTAAACTTCAATTTGTTCGCATATAATTCGACAATTTGATCACATTTGGTAGGATTACGCAACTTCAAATACAAAGTACTGCCACAAATCGAGAGATGTATTCCTATAACGTCGTCACTAGTTAACTGCAATTTTTCCATCAAAAAGTCTTCTACATCAAATGATTTTGGTCGCGGAAGGGTATTATCAAATGAGATCTTCAAAGTGTCTTTCCTTTTAGGTTCCATTGTGGTTACGTCTACTATGTGTTCTATGTGAGACAAGAGTGCAACGCGCTACGACGTTAAACTCACCAACAGCGCCCGGACACCAGCCGCGAGGCGTAAACACCACGCTTCCGCTCGCTACGGCCGCTCGGCCGCGACTGCTCTGGGGACACAGTGATCACCGCCCCTGCAAGGACTACCTAAGCACGCCTCCCGTCAGATACAAATTCCCAGTTTCACCCTGCCCACAGTACTCAAACTCGTAGTTATGAACTAATTCCCGTAAGAGTAAGGGATTCAAACTTCGCCCACCCCTCCCCACTACCAATAGGATCAGTGACCGTCACCGGCATATTATCCGGCTGGGTACACATTTTCAGCTTTGCCCAATCGCAGTTGATATCATATATTCTATGAATATTAAATAATAATAACAACTGCAGGATCAGAAGTGACGTCTGTTCTTTCGGAACAGACGCCACTTGTATATATTAATATGCCGGTGACGGGCAATGATCCTATCGTTAGTGCGGAGGGGTGGGCAAGTTTGAAGCCCTTACTCTTACGGGAATTAGTTTCATAACTACGAGTTTGAGTACTGTGGGCAGGGCAAAGCTGGGAATTTGTATCTGAAGGTAGGCGTGCTTAGGTAGTCCTTGCAGGTGCGGTGATCACTGTGTCCCCAGTGGTGTAGGGGTCAGCGCAACTGCCTAGAAAGCAGGAGACCCAGGTTCGAATCCTGTCTGGGTACACATTTTCAGCTTTGCCCAATTGCAGTTGATGTCATATATTCTATGAATGTTGATATGGCAGATTATTTACACTTACTTGAAAACATTCTGATCTGATACGCCATCAGCTTCAGGAGTTTTCAAATCTCCAACGTCTTCATCAGAATCTTCAGTTGATTCACTACCTCCAGAAATAACACCGTCATTCTCTTCGTCGTCCTCTGACGCTGTATGTCCTAATTCCTCTTCTTCATTCAAAATTGCTTGTATTTCAGTACTACTCAGACGTTTTCTAGACACAATGTAGTTGTTGCACACGCTGAGACAAAACAATAGCAACTACTGAGGCTACACACAACGACTGCTGAGGCAAGAAACGACAAAAAATGGGTATAAATAAGAAGTGGAAAGTGTTAGTTTCATTGTTGCAGGTGTTTCCTATAACATCTGTTCAACATAATATTCGCTGTTCTGTTTTCATAATGTTACATTCAAGAAACAAAACAAAAAATTAGATTGTGGTCATGCTGACCCCAGTGGTACTCAGTGCATAGCCAATGAATAAATTTTAATATGTTGTAAATGTAAAACTGAATAATTTGTCATTTTCAAGTTAGAGAGACAAAATCAAAAATTTTGGAAATAATCGCATCGAAAATCAGGGAGATGTGTATTTGAAATGTGCTTGTGGGGTCATATGGACCCCAGTGGTAGTAGGAGGGTTAAGACGGCCCGTGTAGTCGCTTTGGCTACAACGCGGTGTCAGCTGAGTGGTCGCCTGGCTCAGCGCGCCCCGGCAGGGGGCTGAACGCCCCTCTGTGATAAAAAAAGCGCAGCCGAGAACTCATCGAACGACAACGAACAAAAAGGCGCAACGACCGCAATAAACTGATCTACACATAGAAAAAAAAAAAAAATAAGTAGGAGGTGCCGGGTTCGAAACCTGGCGCAACAAAAATTTTAAATCAATGCCTCTACTTATGTTTAATACCTTTGGTGTAATGAGACAATGTTGTCTTAAGGGATTGTATTATTATTTGACATTTATATCACCTTTGCCTAAGGAACAAGGCGGGATAGTTCCTATTCGCTATTTGCTGGAGTGTTATTCCCATGTAGGAGAGCCCTGGCAATTTGATACGCATTTCACAGGGAACATGAGGCAGAATTAAAGTATGTGGTGTGGAGGGAGACGTGCTTTAAGACAGTCCCTGTAGGTGCTCTGGCTGCAATGCGGTGTTAGCTGAGTGGTCTAAAGCACCTACCTAGTAAGTAGGAGGTGCCGGGTTCGAATCCTGGCCACCACAAAAATTTTAATTCAATCCCTCTCCTTATGTTTAATACCTTTGGTATAATGAGACAATGTTGTCTCAAGGGATTGTATTAATTTTTGACATTAATATTGTGGTAGATTGAGGTTGGCAATTTCATGATGTCGCCCATGTTCTGTACATTGCAAAAACAGAATAAAGACATAGCGTGTCACTCATGCGTCACTGAAATGTTCAAGTTGCCCAATTCCTGCTGCTTTACTTCTTATTAATTTTTATTTAAATAATAGTAAAAGAACCGCGACCCTTGACTCGTGCAGCCTTACCGTTGTGAGGATACAGGGTTTTAGCTTAGCAACCTCTTTGGTACGTTTTCGATAGCTGCTTAGGTTGGAATGTTTTTCGTTTTTTGTTCCAAAATTGCAACGTAAGGTGCACCAGTGACAGTTTCTCGAATGAAAAAAGGGCCAATAATGCCTCTGCTGCATACTGCAGCCCACACAGTAACTTTAGGAGAATACAGGGGTTTCGCTTCACACCAATATGGGTTTTCGGAACCCCAAAATCCCCAGTTCTGCTTATTCACGTATGCATTCAGGTGAAAGTGTGTTTCATCTGTAAAACAGATGCAGCCAATATGAAATCCTTCACTATCAATCATTGTGAGCATCTGTTTAGCAAAGGCAACCCTTTGTTGCACAGCTCGTACGGGTATGGCCTGGTGCGTTTGAATTTTGAATGGAAACAGGTGTAGGCTCTTTCTCAGTATTTTCTGCTTGTTGAAACGCTTCAAACCAGTCTCAGATGCAATTCTACGGACGGATGACATTGGATTTCGCCGAATAATTCCAGAAACTGTGACGAGATTTTCAGGCGTAACTGCGGTTTGCTTGCGGCCACCATGCCCCACTAGATCATCAGTTACGCTGCCTGTTCGTTGAAATTTTGCGAAGAGCGTACGAATGGTTTTCGCATCGCGTCCTTTTGGAACATTAAATCGTGCTTGAAAACTTGGCCTTGTTGCCGTAGGACTGTCTTCTAACCTGTGGCGTCCGTAACCCGCGTTTAGCGGTGGCTAGGGTTTTGCCCATCAAACCTCGGTTGCAGTTGCGTATTGAAATGTTTCAGTGTGGACTTGTAGACATTCATCGTAGTGGCACGCGGTTATTTTATCAGTGTATTTAAAGGAAGAGTTTTAACATTTGTCGTTCCGTGATAAAGGAAGTTAACAAAGTTTATTGTTATGGATCAACCTAGTAATTTTCCGCATCCCATACCATCAAATCATTGGAATAATTATTAAGTGATTAAGCAGCAAATAGACTATAACGGCAACTTCGCCCATCGAGGATTAGGTTGACGCAGCTGTGACGTTCTACATCTACATAGATACTCTGCAAATCACATTCAAGTGCCTGGCAGAGGGTTCATTAACCAATTTCATAACTTTTCTCTACCGTTCCATTCTGAAATACCGCGCGGGAAGAAAGAACATCTAAATCGTTCCGTTTTCAGTCTGATTTCCCTTATTTTATTGGGATGGTCATGTCTCCCTAAGTAGGTGACTGCTAGCAAAATATTTTCACATTCAGAAGTAAAAGTCGGTGATTGAAACTTTGCAAACAGATCACGCCGCAATGAATAACGTCTTTCTTTTAATGATTTCCACCCCAATTCGTGCAACATTTCCGTGACGCCTTCCCCCCCCGTAACGTGATAAAACAAAACGAGCTGCCCTTCTCTGAACCTTCTCAGTATCTTCCGTCAGTCCCACCTGGTGAGGGTCCCACAAGGGGCAACAGTACTCCAGGAGAGGACGCACAAGTGTGATGTAGCCAGTCTCTTTGGTGGAGCTGGTGCATCTTCGAAGCGTTCTGCCAATGAAACGTAACCTTTGGTTCGCTTTCCCCACAATATTTTCTATGTGTTCTCTGCAGTCAAAGTTGTTCGTAATTGTACCTCCTAGGTATTTGGTAGAATTTACGACCTTAAGGTTTGACTGACTTATCGCGTAATTGAAGTTCAGCGGATTTCTTTTACTGGTCATGTGTATTACTTCACACTTTTCTTTATTTAGTGTCAATTGTCAATTTTCGCACCAAGTAGAAATTTTGTCTAAATCGCTTTGCAGTTGCTTTTGATCATCTGTTGACTTCACTAACCGATGAACGACAGCATCATCCGCGAACAGTCTAAGGGAGCTATTCAGATTGTCTCCTAAATCCTTTATCAACTCGAGTAAGAGTAGGGGACCTATAACCCTTCCCTGTGGAACGCCAGATATCACTTCTGTTTTACTCGATGACTTAGCGCCTCAGTCTCCTCGGCCACCGCGGCCGGCTTTCTGAATCCGTGTTGACTATTGGTTAATAGGTCGTTCTCTTCGAGGTAGTTCATAATATTCGAACAAACTATACGTTCCAAAATCCTTCTGCAAATCGACGTCAATGTGATTGGCCTGTAATTTTGGGGATCACTCGTATTGCCATTCTCGAATATTGGAGTAGCATTAAACAGTGAAATGAAGAGGTCGATTCAATAGAGGCCTCTCGGAACCAGGCATCAGACGGACGACTGAAGATGAAGGTTAGAACTGCTTGCGGCAAGAGCTCTCCATCTGCAACGACGTCGTTGTGTTTGCGAAGTACGAAGGAAGGAAGACGACAGCGTTGCGGTCAGGACGTGAAAGCCACTTGTTCCTGCTTGTAGTGAGTGGAAGGCCCAGTTTATGGCGGTGGTGTTCCTCAGGTGCCGGCGGTGTGGGGAGGAGGTCCTTGGGACGTGCGCGAGTTCCCGGTTGTGGTTGTGGTTGTGGTTGTGGTTGCGTGGCGGCAGATGCGTAGCCAGGTAGCCAGTGGCCAGCGAGGTCGGGACAAAGGAGGGAGCCCAGGCCGACAGACGGTGAGTGCCGCGCCTGCCTAAATGTTCAAATGTTTGTAGAGTCTATGGGACTTAACTACGGGGCTCTCAGTCCCTAAACTTACAAACTACTTACGAACTAGCTAACACTAAGGACGGCACAAATATCCATGCCCGAGGGGGGATTCCAACCCCCGACCGTAGTGGCCGTGCAGACCGTGACTGAAGCGCCTGAGTCCCCTCGGCCACCGCGGCCGGCCGCGCCTGCCTACCCTCACCTCATGGCCGCCTCTCGCCGCTCTCCTGACACCAAAATGAGGAGGACATATGAGGAGCTACTTTTCAAAACGCATTGTGTCCACTGAAACAGTACGTTGGACATTTTTAAAAGGGGCAACGTGTTCCTCATATGTAAAAGGACTGTTTCCATTTTGTAGCAATGTGTTATTGGCAGTTTACTCTTGCTTCGTTTTATTTGAAAGTAGGAAACCTGTACAGTGTTATTACTTTAATTACGCTTATTGTTTTTAACATTACTTTTTTCTTATTGTCATTACTATTATTACTATTAATACAGATGTATGTGTGATGCAGTTGTTTTTTTTTATTCATATGTGTGGTGTCGCACAAGTCCAAAGTGCGCGACACCTACTTTCGCCGCGCGCCGCCATGCATGCATGAGCGCCCTCTGCTACAATCCCGCTCGTGGCCACCACTGAACGACATCGTTCACTTGGGACTGAGATAGGAACCAGTAAAGACTTCGGAATCAGATAGACACCAGTGAAGACTTGGCTGTCAGTTAGGCTCTAGGCAGGCTCTAGCTCAACTATGTATCATCATTCTGCAGTACTGAGCAATGTAAAAGTTAAGTATTGTATAAATTCTGTGCAATATATATCTCGTTCTAATTTACTCTAGTGTTTCTAGTTTTTGGATGCTCCCCTCCGAACCTGCACCAGCGTGCTATCTTTATTCCTGCGTCGGTCTCATTCTACTCGGCTACCGACACCTATGACGGAAACGAGACACAAAAGCGGCGACGAGGCTGGGACACAAAAATATGTTCTGATTATGTTCCTTTATTCTGTGAAACTACGAATAAACCCTACGGATTAGCTACTTTCAAATAAAACGAAGCAAGAGTAAACTGCCAATAACACATTGCTACAAAATGGAAACAGTCGTTTTATATATGAGGAACACGTTGCCCCTTTTAACAATTTCCAACGTACTGTAGTTTAAACAATAAAAGAAAATTAAGGCCTAGGTGGGGATTGAACCCAGGACCCTCTGGAAGACAATCTAATGCTCTACTTACTAGCCCACGGAAGTGTGACGTGATTACGCCTCACAGATACGCTTTTGCTCTGTTCCGTAGGTTAGTTGTTACTTATTATTATAGTTTATACACGTTCTACGGGACGGCAGCAAAAATCAGGAATTAGATAGATGTTTCGGTTGATACTCTATCGATGTACAACGTTTGGTGCGGATCTGAGTGTCTGACATCTGAAGGTTTGGGTGTGAGTGGAAGCAGTGGCGGCGCTATACGAAAACTGGGCGTCGGCGAACTCGCCTTTGCGAGGGCGAGGCCCCTTTCATTTTTTCAGTAGGGAAGAACGTGTTAAATAAAATCAGATGAATTATACACCAATAATCATTATACTAAAATTTTATTAGAACAACATACAAGCATTATTGCAATGACAAAAATTACAACAGACAAACACTAATTAAAATATAGAAATCTTTTGCTTTTCGCTACACAGACGTTTTTTAAGATCAATCATAATTAATGCCAGCCAGTATTTCAGCTTCAATTGACAGTACTCACAACGCAGATAGTGCACTTCTGAAGTAAGTCTTAATCAATTATAACTTTGAGAAGTTTCTCTCGACGAAAACTGTACAGACTGGAACTGTTAGCATGATACTGATTCTTACATAAACATTTGGGTATATTTCTTCCAAATTGTTTTCTAAAATATACTGAAGAAGTCGTTTTGCAAGCATTTAACTAAAACTTGCATCACTCCTGCACTCATACGGAAATAAATATGGACGAGCGCATTAAGGCGTCATACGACGGTGAACGAGATCGCTCTCGTTGGGGGTCGAATCCCACCCATGGCTACGGAAGTTGAGTTCGTCCTTTGGTTAAGCTACAGTAAGTTAGATGTTGGTCGTCGCTACATAACTCAGCAGTTGAAAAGAGCCGTTAAACATGAAATTAAAAAAAAAAAAAACTTCCCCAACAGATCAGGCCGCAATGAATAACGTCTTTCTTTTAATGATTTCCACCCCAATTCTTGCAACATTTCCGTGACGCTTTCACCCCCGTAACGTGATAAAACAAAACGAGCTGCCCTTCTCTGAACCTTCTTAGTGTCTTCCGTCAATCCCACCTGGTGAGGGTCCCACAAGGGGCAACAGTACTCCAGGAGAGGACGCACAAGTGTGATGTTGGCAGTCTCTTTGGTGGAGCTGGTGCATCTTCGAAGCGTTCTGCCGATGAAACGTAACCTTTGGTTCGCCTTTCCCACAATATTTTCTATGTGTTCTCTGCAGTCAAAGTTGTTCGTAATTGTACCTCCTAGGTATTTGGTAGAATCTACGACCTTAAGGTTTGACTGATTTATCGCGTAATTGTAGTTCAGCAGTTTGTGAATAAACTTTTATCATTCTGTTAGAAAGTCAGGCATAAAAACGTTTTGTGCTAAGATGGAGAGTATTATAGGGAGTGAATGTGTGACTGTTGGAGAGGAAATGAATCGTGGAACGAAAAAACGAATGAAGAGAAAATCAAAAAGGGCAGACGGTGCAACAGAACCCAAAAAAAAAAAAAAACGCACTTTGTCCATCACTAAAGTGCTCATAGCTTAAAAGTATAAAAGTAATTTCCTTGTATTAAAGACATTTGGATCAAAAGCCCTACCTGAGTATGTGGTGTGATAGTCGGAAAAAAATAATCGAATATTTTTTTGCGGTATACGTTTTTCGCTTCTACTGAAAAATTTACTTTTTGGGACATAATGCGTTTTGAAAAGTTGCTCCTCATTATATTAGGGTGGGCCGAAAAAATGGATTTTTGTGTATCAAGTTGTAATAGGGCTCGAGATTTGCGTATTTATGTGCTGATTAGCGAAAAAATAATTTATAAAATCTTAAGTTCGCGCAAAGGGCTTAAATTATATATATATATATATATATATATATATATATATATATATATATATATATATATATATATATAAATTTATAGAATTTCTGAAAGGTCATATAAAAATATATCTTTCAGTATCACGTCCTAATAGGACTAAAAAACTGCGTATCCATGTACAGCTTAACATAAAAATATTTTTGATAGTCCTAGCTCATGTAACCAGTTCGCGCTAAAGGCCTTAACTATCGAAATATGACATTTCTAAATGTTATAAATGTTACGGAAATATACTAATATCTCGTATTTATATGTATGTTTTAAATACGTTCGATTTTATTTATTGTGATTTGATTGTTTAAAGAGACAACATCATAACTTTGCAGCTCTTCGCCCATTTCAGCAGAAAATTTGGTTAAATGACCCAGAACTCACCACGAGGAGGTGGATGCAATTCGAGTTCCACCCACACCCTACACAACCAACCAACCGCTCAAAGAGGTCATACTAATTATATATTCATATTTACAATATAAAAATTTATATACATTTCTATACCTTTATTTACATACTAGTCAAAGATGTAGTTGGCTTGAATTCTGATTTGTGTCCAAATTTTGGCATTATTGATCTTGACAGCAGAGTCGTCCTAATGAATCCATGCTATCTCGCCCACATACTGTTTCTGCAGCCTCTGTAACTAATTTTACACATCTTTCTACAGCCTGAGTGTGGCACGGAACGTTCAGAAATTCAAATTCGGGCAAAGTCTTATTCATAAAATATGTGGAAATGGATTCTGTCGTCAACTTCTGCATCACTGGGGAAGCCGACAGCTTACATTTTGACCAATCTATAAGCTGACTGTAGTCAGTAGTCTCAAGATCTAGTGTTGTTGTAGTAAACGTTCTCCTGCAGCTTTGCGGTTAGTTGTCATATTCCTTGCCTTTAGGACTCTTCTAAAACCCAACTGTCTGCCACGACCACCGCAATCTGCCACACACCTTTGTCCTACCGTCACTCAGCAGACACGAAAATACGTGCAAAGCTGAAAAATTCTTTCTCTGCTTAAGGAAATCATGAAAGTGTCCGATTTAATACAATTTTCTTGTACATTAACGCCCTCTGCGCGAACTGAAGATATTAAGTTAGATTTTTAAAATTATTTCAAGCCCTACTGCAACTAGATATTAAAAAATTCACTTTTTTTGGCCCACCCTAATATATATGGCGCAAATGTACCCATTGACACTGCACGATAACACAGGCAAATAGAGGTTGTCCAGAAAAGGACTCCCTGATTTCAAAATTAAATATCTCGAAAACAAAGATCGATAGAGGAATGCCGTAAACGGTATGTATATTGTCAAAGCTGTAAGAAGTTTATACAGCAGTTTGAAATAATAGTTACAAAAGCTGCTAACAGATGGCGCTGTATTCGTCATATGTAATGTCTGATGATTTGATTTTGTCAGGGAAGCCAAACAGTCTTGGTCCAACCCGCCACTGCCCGTACCGAAACTAAGTTTATTGTGCGGTATCGCTCCCTGTATGTCTAGTAAAGCCAACCAATGCCCTTGTACAGTGCAAGGAGTCCCTTTACCAGTTCTTTATTAGACACAATTTCTTCGGGTCTGGTTGTCCTAAATGTTCTGTGCCTTTTACTCTCCCATGCAATGCATTCGAAGATTAGATGTGATGCAGTTTCATCACCGTCATCACAGATTCTACATTTAGGGTCCTCTTATGTTATTCCCATTGTATGCGGGTGTTTTTTGAAATTCCCATGGCCTGTCAGCAATCCAACCATGAGTCTAATTTCTCTCCTGTTCAGGCTTGGCTTTGGCTTTGGCATCATTACCTTGCCATGTTTTGTCGATAGAATTTGGTCCAATATTTTATCTGCTGTCTTCTGAGCCAGTTACGTAGCTCCAATTTGATCATTGCCTCGGTGATTGTCAGGACAGGTTCCGGTCCAATAAATGGAGTCTCTGCCCCCATCCTGGCTAATCTGTCAGCATGTTCGTAGCCACTGATCCCCGAGTGGCCAGGGACCCACAGTAGGTTTACTCTATTGCTTTCCCCTAGCTCCACCAGAACCCTGTGACATTCTGCAACAATTTTAGACCTTGTTGCAGGAACTGCCAGTGATCTCACGGCTGCCTGGCTGTCTGAATAGATATAGATGCTACGGTCTTTGTAGCACCTACGCAAATTCTCCTCCATACAAGCCATGATGGCAGTGATTTCGGCCTGGAATACTGAGGCCAGTTTCCCAAGGGAGATGAGGCCCTCCAGTCTTGGCTGCACCCCATATACCCCGGCCCTTCGTAATGCCTAGTATAAATAGTGTTCCGAAGAGAATATACATGACGGAAATATAGCCACTGAACCTGCACGATAACAGAGGCAAATATGACCCAGTGAAAAAGATGAACGTCGGCCCACAAACTAGCCATTAGCGATACCGTCTTGAGCAGTTAAACCGGCAACCCACGCGCAATGGAAATATTCTAGACCTAATAGCCACGAACAGGCCTGACCTTATTAACGACGTCCGTGTAGAGACAGGAATTAGTGATCATGATATCGTCATAGCGTCGATTAAAGCACTGGATATACCGAGCTGAACAATCCGCCATTTTGAATCCCAATCCAACGACAGTGTTGTAAGCTTTGTGTGGTGTAGCGAAGTGGATCAGCAAATATTTTGCGATTTTATTATTTCGCACTGTGAAATGGTTGGTTATGCCGCTCCAAACTGTTCAAATAACAGCAGACATGGCCGATATAACTTTTATCGCTTTCCTTCAAACATGGATCGCCATTAAAAGTGGCTTGTAAACTCCAGACGACGCCGGCCGTGGTGGCCGAGGGGACTGAGGCGCTTCAGTCACGGTCTGCACGGCCACTACGGTCGGGGGTTCGAATCCCACCTCGGGCATGGATATTTGTGGCGTCCTTAGTATAAGGTAGTTCATAAGTAGTTTGTAAGTTTAGGGACTGATGAGCCCGTAGTTAAGTCACATAGACTATACAAACATTTGAACATTTTTGAAACTCCAGACGCCAAAATCGAGTAACTATCTGCGTAACGTTAAGAAAAAAAACCCTTTTTATTTTTATTAGAAAAAGGTATGCTTCCAAAGAGGTAGTGATGAAAATATAGACCTGTACATGTAAGCAACGGTTTATTTTAATTCTGCTACAGACTTAACATCAGTGGCGGCTCGTACAAAATTTGACCAGTGTGCTACAATATTACAAAAATAAACAGGAAACAAAATATACCAAAATAAAAAGTCAACCTGTGTATGATTGCCTTTAATTAAATATCAATTAATATTGTATTGACAGTAACACCTTCAGATGAAACTATAACAGCGCTGCCAACTGCATGTATTCACTGCAGGTAGTAAATATAACGTTAAAAATATTAATTTTATTTACAGAAATTAAAAATTTAGACTCAGAGGTATTTGAATACGAGCCTCACACAGGTAGGTTTGAGAGACAACGCGCAAGACGCCTGAGCCAGCGCGCTATTTGACTCTGTATGCCGCAGTATTCGCCATACACTATTTATTCTTCCGCAGCCGTCACACGCAGCGCGGAGAGAAATATCGGTCTGGTGCTGCAGTCGGTCTCAGCACACAAGAGCCGCCAGGCCTGACGTCACGTCTGCGCATGCGCACTAGCGGACAGACGACTGCGCCGCCTCTCTGCGCAAGTACCAGCGCGGCTGAATCCCACTTCAGCACACGGAGCTGGTTTCCAGCTATCGCGGCGAGAGCGCTCCACAATGCGTTTTCATCCTCATTACTAGCATTCTAATACGCATTGGAAGGGAACTGGCATAATTTTATTGTGATATCTGGCTCATATTCCAAGAGAAAGTGATTTCTCGCTTGCATTCGAAGAGAAATGGCATAATTTTAGAAATATATTTACAGAGTGCTGTAGCACATTAGCACACTATCACCAGACGCCACTGCTTAACATAACACGACATATAATATATTTAAAGTAAGCTACTTTTCTTGATTTGATTTAGACCAACTAAGGAGTTACTCTAAGAGCTGTTAATTGTATTTTAAGTGATGCATGAGTGCAGCTGGCTTTACCCAGCTATTTACTTCGCAAAGAAGGCGAACAGGAAAGAAATCGTACATGAAAGACATTAAATTCAAACTTGGCATGCAACATTCACTTTTTTTCAAAAATGCATGCTATCAGAGTGGCTTCATTTAGTCGTTATCTAACGAAACCAGACTTCAAAGTTATTAAACACATTTTTCCCGTAAAATCTTCCCAGATATATAATGTGTGTAAAATATGCGAGACCTTACAGGGAGAATACAGAGAGTACAGTATCGCAATTTAACATTATACCGTAACTCTTTTCGGATGCGACTGTTAGTTACCGTAAACGTATGTGGACGTACCATTTCTTAACCAGAAAATACGATAATTGTAACATATTTTAATTGTATGTGGTAAATATTTACAACGGCAACACATGCCTTTATTTGGAATGTAAATGAAGGTCTCATATCTCTATCCATCTAATCACTAACTTTAAGTTGCTTGCCTCTTACAGTTAAATGTAAGCAAATAAATGTACTATGCTGTAAAACTTTCTGCGTTAGGAAAGTATATTTAATGGCTCTCACAGCATATTAAAAGGCGTAAATTTTCCGTAGTCTTTAAATGCGTGTCTTCATCGTGGGATTCAAAATGGCGGATTGTTCTGCTTGTACTATACAGTACTCTAGCGTCGATGGTGACCAAAGTTCATAAACCAATCAAGAGGGCTAGGAGCTTGTTTTTGTTGGGAAGAGCCGATAAGAAAATGTTTGGATCCCACTTAGAAGATGAATGGGCATGGTTTAATTCCGGGATTATGGTTGTAGAGGAATTGTGGACTAAATTTAAGTGCATTGTAAATAAAGGGTTGGAGAAATATGTGCCATTAAAGACGATTAAGGATGGAAAAGATGCACCGTGGTATAATAATAATGTTAGAAAGCTGCTGAGAAAGCAGAGACTGTTGCACTCTCGAATCAAAAAAGAACACGCAAATGATGACAGGCAAAAGTTAGTAGAGATTCGTGCGTCTATAAAAAGATCGATCCGCGAAGCATACAATAATTACCACACCCATACCTTAGCAAAAGATCTTTCCGAGAACCCGAAAAAATTCTGGTCCTATGTAATATCGATAAGCGGGTCAAAGCCCACTGTCCAGTCACTCGTTGATCATTCCATGGCAGTAATAGAAGAAAGCAAACGGAAAGCTGAAGTTCTAAATTTAACCTTTAAGAAATCTTTCACGCAGGAGGACCGCACAAATGTACCATCATTTGATCAACGTACTAATTCCTTAATGGAGGACATAGTAATGGGTATTTCCGGTGTAGAGAAGCAGCTGAGAGAGCTAAATACGAAAAAGTCTGCCGGTCCGGATGGAATACCAGTTCGGTTTTACAAAGACTATTCTGCGGCATTGGCCCCCTACTTAGCTTGCATTTATAGCGAATCTTTAATTCAGCGCAAAGTTCCTAGTGATTGGAAAAAAGCGCAGGTGACTCCCGTTTATAAGAAAGGAAAGAGAACTGACCCACACAATTACAGGGCAATATCGTTGACATCAGTTTCCTGCAGAATTTATGACCATATTCTCAGTTCGAATATAGTAAATTTCCTTGAAACGGAAAATCTTCTTTCTATGAATCAGCACTGGTTTAGGAAACATCGTTCATGTGAAACTCAGCTTGCCCTTTTCTCACATGACATCTTGCGAGCCATGGATGAAGGGCAACAGGCGGATTATGTTTTTCTCGACATAAAATTGCGTTCGACGCGGTGCCACACTGCAGACTGCTAACGAAGATACGAGCTTATGGAATAGGTTCACAGATTTGTGCTGGAAGACTTCTTAAGTAATAGAACGCAGTACGTTGTTCTCGACGGCGAGTGTTCATCAGAGACGAGTGTATCGTCAGGCGTGCCCCAGGGGAGTGTGGTAGGACCGCTATTATTTTCTATCTATATAAATGATCTGATGGACAGAGTAAGTTGTAATTTGCGGCTGTTTGCTGATGATGCTGTGGTGTATGGGAGGGTGTCGTCTGTAACTGACTGTAATAGCATACAGGATGACTTAGACAAAATTTCTAGTTGGTGAGAAGAATGGCAGCTAGCTCTCAATGTAGAAAAATGTAAGGTGATGCGCATGAGTAGAAAAAACTATCCTATAATGTTCGAATACAGCATTAGTAGTGAGCTTCTTGATGCTGTCGCATCGTTCATATATCTAGGCGTAACATTGCAGATCGATATGAAATGGAACGAACATGTAAGGACAGTTGTGAGTAAGGCGGACAGCCGACTTCAGTTATTTGGGAGAATTTTGGGAAGATACCTGCAATGGAGACCGCGTATAAAACGCTTGTTCGACCACGTCTTGAGTATTGCTCAAGTGTTTGGGACCCGCAGCAGATCAGTTTAAAGGAAGACATAGAGGCGGTTCAGAGGCGAGCAGCTAGGTTTGTTACCGGTAGGTTCGACCAATGCGCGAGTGTCACGGAAATGCTCCGGCAACTCTATTGAGGATCGCTGGAAGAAAGACGACGTTCTTTTCGTGAATTTCTGTTAAGTAAATTTAGAGGGCCGGAATTTGAAGCTGAGTGTAGTACGATCTTGCTGCCGCCTACTTACATTTCGCGTAAAGATCACACAGACAAGATAAGAGAAATTAGGGCTCGTACGGAGGCCTATAGGCATTCTTTTTTTCCTTGTTCCATTTGGGACTGGAATAGGAAAGGAAATGCCTAGTAGTGGTACAGTGTACCCTCCGCCACGCACCTTACGGTGAATTGTGGAGTATGTATATAGGTGTAATTCAGTTCCACTATTGAAACGTGAAAGGAGGTTATCGTAGCGAAGGAAGAGATAAAACCATGTACTCCATTTAACAACGCGTTTTTCTGGTGCTAGAGTACCACAGGTTAGTAGAGAGTCCTACGGCAACAGGGCCAAGTCTTCAAGCACGATTTAATGTTCCAAAAGGACCCGATGCGAAAACTATTCGTACGCTCTTCGCAAAATTTCAACGAACAGGCAGCGTAACTGATGATCTAGTGGGGCATGTTGGCCGCAAGCAAACCGTAGTTACAACTGAAAATAACGCCACAGTTTCTGGAATTATTCAGCGAAATCCAATGTCATCCGTCCGTAGAATTGCATCTGAGACTGGTTTGAAGCGTTCCAGCACGCAGAAAACACTGAGAAAGAGCCTACACATGTTTCCATTTAAAATTCAAACGCACCAGGCCATACCCGTACGAGCTGTGCAACATAGGGTTGCCTTTGCTAATCAGATGCTCACAATGATTGATAGTGAGGTATTTGATGTTGGCTGCATCTGGTTTACAGATGAAGCACACTTCCACCTGACTGGATACGTGAATAAGCAGAACTGGCGATTTTGAGGTTCCGAAAGGCCATATTGGTGTGAAGCCAAACCCCTGTATTCTCCCAAAGTTACTGTGTGGGCTGCAGTATGCAGCAGAGGCATTATTGGCCCTTTTTTCATTCGAGAAACGGTCACTGGTGCACGTTACTTTGCAATTTTGGAACAATTTGTCGCCAGACAGCAAGCGTTACAGGATCGACCAGGTACTGAATGGTTTATGCAAGATGGAGCCCGACCACATTGGACCGAACAAGTGATTCGCTTTCATTAGGAGTACTTCGGGAATCGGGTCATTGCTTTGGAATATCCCAAATTTACTGGTCCAGGAACGGATTGCCCTCCATATTCGTCGGATTTGACTCCCTGTGAATTTTTTTTTTTTTTTATAGGGCACAGTGAAAGACACGGTCTACCCGAAGCATCTCGCCACGCTGGACGAGCTTGAATTGGCGATCTCTGTGGCATGTGAATCCATTTCGGTTGAGACACTACGAAATGTGATGGCGAATTTCATTCTTCGTTTGCACCAACTCTGTAGTGCCAATGGTGAACATTTTGAAAACATTGTGATGTGATTGTTTGCAAAGAGTGTTTTAATACGATTATTTCACTTATGTATGCTGATATGAGCTGTACAGCGTACAGCGCCATCTGTTAGCAGCTTTTGTAACTATTATTTCAAACTGCTGTATAACCTTCTTACAGCATTCACAATAAACATACCGTTTACTGCATTCCACTATAGATCTCTGTTTTCGTGATATTTAATTTTTTGTAATCAGGGAACCCTTTTCTGGACACCCTGTATGACCCAGTGAGAAAGTGAACATCGGTCCAAAAGCGAGCCATTAGTCATACAATTAAGAATGTACGGTTCCAGTCCTGGTTTCGTAGGTATCATTTTATTTAAAGTCGAAGCAGGATTCACAGGCGATGGTGTTTTTAATCGTCATAACACAAATTTGTTGTGTGATATAAGCCCACATGCTGTTCATGGGTCACAACATAAGCATTGTTTCCCACTGAATGTGTGGTTAGGAGTACTTTACGATCAACTCATTGGGTCACACACTCTTCCACAACAACGTATCGGACGGAGGTGGCTTAGGTTTCTGCGGTGTAATCTTCCAGGACTGATTGACGATGTTCTCCTTCAGCAACGTCAAAGTATGTAGTATATGCACGATGGAGCTCCGGCAAATTTTGACACTGCCCTTAGACGGCGTCTAACGCGGAGATACGGCCAAAGGTGGAGAGGTAGATGAGGACCTGTATCTTGGCCTCAAGAGCACCTGTTCTAATTTATTGGATTTTTGTGTCAGGGGTCACAAAAACGCGAGGTGTACAGCACGCCTGTTAATGAGGTCGAAGAACTTGAGCCACTTTTCAAGAATTCCGAAATCATCAAGGCGTTTACGAAATTAGTTGCAGGGACGAACAAAGTATTGCATCCAGATTTGAGGAAGACACTTCGAACATCTTCGTTGACAGGTAACCCATACGTGAAATACGGACTAAATGCTATTAAAGCGTAACAGTCCAAATTTCAAGTTAATTTGTACTAACAAGAACAATGTTTACAATGACGTCAGTGAAATGTGTGCTATTTGCGATGTAAATCTTAATAGTGAGGTCCAAATTTCAGATAAATGTGTACTAACCAGGACGATGTTTACAATGACGTCAATGGCATTATTTTTATCTGGTCACTGGAGAACATATTTTGGGTGAGTTTCAGTGTATGTTCAATGTTTCTCTGGTATCTTGCTGTTTGGTCTTTGTTCTCTTTGTTGATGTGGTTGTCTTTCATAAAATCTCCTGTTGTATTTATGTAGTTCTGTTCTTTCATCAAATCCAAAATATTTCCTTTATCTGCACTGGTTAGTATGGCATTGTTTTCTTTTCGTTTTAGCTTGTGGGATGTATTTTCTTCTGGTGTTCTGTTATTAGAGTTTATGGTTGTTTTGTGTGTTTTGACTGTTTGTGTTATCTCTGCAGCTACTAGGGCCTAATTGCTGTATTAAGTTTGCATTAAAATTTCGTGTGCACGATCTTTCTTGTTCCTGGCATAGTATGTTCAGGATCTCTTATGAGGTCCTCTATTGTTTTGTGTAATATTTGTGTGTTTATGCTGTGTTTTGGGTCTTTTCTAGAAGGCTGTTTTTCCAGTTTTGTGAGATTTGTATCAGTTACGTTCATAATTCTGTCACAGGAGTTATGTTTTTGGTTGTGGTTGTTGCTTCCTGTGGGTGTGTATTTGTGATTTATAATTTTGTTGAAATTTATGTTTTGTTTTTCATGAAATTCTTTTTGTAGGTGTGACTTTTCCCTCTCAGTTATTTCTTCGAATGGAGCTGGTATTGTAAAATTCTTGGCTCATCTAAATCCTAGGAACTATATGCTAAAAGCAATCGCTAAATAATGAACTATTCAATACACATGTAGAATTACCCTTTAATTTCACAGTACCAATGCGAAGATATAACTGAGAGAGCAAACAAAACTGCACACAGGAACTGAACACAATAAACGAATAGCATTGGAGAATGGTCATGATATTCCTATAACAGACAGACTAAACCAAGAGATGTGCTAAAAGAAACATAATAAACAGGTCACACAACGCACAATACAGAAGTACACAAGACACTGACAGTGACCGGATAAAAGACAAAATTCAAATTTCAAATGTTTGTACAGCTTATGGGACTTAACTACGGGGTCATCTGTCCCTAAACTTACAAACTACTTACGAACTAACTTACACTAAGGACGGCACAAATATCCATGCCCGAGGGGGGACATAAAAGACACAAGAGAACAACACACAATAGGATACATATGGCACATACTCAACGAAAACTACAAAATAGTTCACAGAATAGGAAACATATTAAAGAAACAGGCACGCCAAATAGGATTCTGGACAGACAACAAAGCACTAAAAAAAAACTCAGAACACAGATGACACCAACAGACAAAATCAATGGATCAGCCATTTTATGAATCCACATGTCAATCAATATACCTTGGACAAACCTACAGAAATATTAAAACCAGATATTCAGAATACGTCACGACACTAAAAAGTCATAATTCCAAAAGCATATTTTCAGAATTCCTAATGGCTCCCAACCGTCATCCAACCAAAATAGAAACACACATAGACGCTCGTTAAGCACGCAGGCGCAGAGAGAAAATAAAGACAATGCAAATAGGTTGCCATTCCACAGGAGAACAAGTAAATCTGACTAACAGGTACGCACGCAAACAAAGTGCACACAGTCGAATTTGCTAAAGTGAAAAGTGAGTGCGATTGAATAAAATCCACAATAATGCGTATGTGGGCAAGAATTTGGAATGATGGGAGCCGGCACGAGACACGAAAAACAGTAGCAAGTAGGATGTTTTGCTATGTTGTTATGAGAAGCAATTGTACGTTCTTCGAGGTGTGTAAAACGTGAATGTTTAATGTGTTAGCTGGGAGAGGAGAGATGCACCGGCAGGGGCTGATATATCGGGCGGGCACAGTGTTGCCAACTGGCGAGGTTAGGCGCTCGACACCTGAAGTAAAAGTTTGCGTGTTGTCGAAGTTTTGAAGGGAAAATGGAAAGGCAAAAATTGGAGAGTTGCGATGTGTAGCAACGCTGTGGGCACTCTATCGGGGTTTTAATGTGTGTGTGAGGGTGAATTTGGAATGATGGGAGCCGCCAGGAGGCACGAAAGACGTAGCAAGTTGGAGGGATACTTTGCGAAAACATTGTACGTGTTTCGAGTTGTGTCACACGTGAATTGCAAATTAGTAAGTTGTGTTTAGGGGGGACACGTAAAGAGAGACGGAAGGAAGCAGCAGGGGCTGATATTTCTATCGGGGTTTTAATGTGTATGTGAGCACGAATGTGGAATTCGGGCTGCCTATACCGCTTGCCGCGTATAGTATTGTTTACACTTGCCGTTGTCTCGCAGTCGTTCCGTCTGCCGTACAACGTTATAAGCTGACCGGAGTCGATGTCAGCTCGTGCTCTGCGCACCATATTTTTACTTTGTAAGACCCTGTCTTCTCGCGAACGTCGTCGTCGTCGCCGCCGCACGCACGCAGAATTTACGTGTTCATATTGACACGTGTATGTGTTAGGCATGGTCGCTTGAACTCCGCCTTTGGGTTTTAAAGCCAGGGTCGCTTTTACTCCTTTAGGTTTTTAAATCTAATATAGGCGGTGAACGCCTCTGGCGTTTGCTGGTATGGATGGAAAATTAATACATAACTGACGTGCTCGTCTATGCCTATGTTTATCGGAATTTCTGAATACATATCTCTGAAATTGGCTGCCCGATACCAACATCCAACTTCTTATATGACATACTAAAAGAGAAAAAAATTAGAAAAAAAATAAGAGAGAAAAATAAAGCATTAATAATAATAAAAATAATTAACTAAATCAGAATTTGACGCTGCTTCTGGTACGCGTCGTATGTGTTAGTTACGTATGCTGTCAATTTTTAAGTAAGACTTTTGTCTCCTCGCGAACAACGTCGTCGCCTCCGCACCCACGCAGAATGCACGTGTATATCCACACGTGTAAATTGAAGGCATGGTCGCTTGAACCTATCTTAGGTTATTAATGCAGGGACGCTTAAACTCCTTTTATGGGTTTCACGATACAATAAAAATAAAAATGGCGCTCAACAAGTTGGACGATTTGGATGTGAAATTAACTGGCCGCTAGAAATATCAAACATCTTAAAACACGTAATAAAAACGAATATAAAAAAATTAAATAAATAAAATATAATTTGACACAGCTTTTGGAATGCGTCCTAGGTGTTAGGTACGTTTGCTATCATAACACAGAGTAAAAGGTGGCACTTACATCCGAATTAGTTATACACTGATATGAGGTTAATGCCATTCCAACTCATATTGCCAATTGTTTACATAATATGCGACGTAGATAAAACGATCAATTACAATTTATTGACAAGTATTTCTTACTATTCTTCCACCATATGTTTGATGTATATTTAGCTACGAGGGGGCAATAATTACGTACGGGTGAACACAATTGTAAACTTCATTAAATTCCGTCTCTTACGACTTCAAACAGATAGAAAACATAATGCAGAATGATGAATGGAGATGTATGAGCAGACAGCCTAAATTTACAACTCAACTACCAGCACACACAGCGTAACTTTGGCGCATACTAAGTCCTAAACGGCTTAGCTCGGGTTCCATAGTGGGTTTCGATGGGGAAGGGGGTTGATGAATGAAGGTGTATTACATGGTGGGGGCAGTAGAGTAGTGGGGCAGTAGACTGGTGGGTGGAACAGTGGTAGGGGTGGTAGAGTAGTGGGGGTGGTACAGTGGTGGGGGTGGTAGAGGGGGGGTGTTAGAGGGGTGGGGTTGTTAGAGGGGTGGGGGTGTTAGAGGGTTGGGGGTGGTAGACTCGTGGGGGTGGTAGAGGGGAAGGGGGTAGAGGGGTGGGGGAGGTAGACTGGTGGGGGTGGTAGAGGGGTGGGGTGGTAGTCTAATTGGGGTGGTAGACTGGTGGGGGTGGTAGAGGGGTGGGGGTGTTAAAGGGGTAGGGGTGTTAGAGGGGTGGGGGTGGTAGACTATTGGGGGTGTTAGAGGGGTGAGGGGTGTTAGAGGGGTGGAGGTATTAGAGGGGTTGGAAAGTTAGAGGGGTGAGGGTGTTAGAGGGGTGGGGGTGTTAGAGGGGTGGGGGTATTAGAGAGGGGGTGGTAGACTGGTGTGGTGGTAGACTGGTGGGGGTGGTAGAGGGTTGGGGTGGTAGACTGGTTGGGGTGGTAGAGGGGAAGGGGTGGAAGAGGAGAGTGGATTTAGAGTGATGGGGTGGTAGACTGGTGGGGGTGGAAGAGGGGTGGGGATGGTAGAGGGGTGGGAGTGGTAGACTGGTGGGGCTGGTAGACTGGTATGGGTGGTAGAGGGGTGGGGATGGTAGACCGGTGGGGGTGGTAGAGGGTTGGATTTGGTAGAGAGGTGGGGGTGGTAGTGGGGTCGGTGTGAGGGGTGGTGAGGGTGTTAGAGTGGTGGGGTCGGTAGTGAGGTGGGGGTGGTAGAGGGGTGGGGGAAGTAGAGGGGTAAGGGTGATAGAAAGGTGGGTGTGAGGGGGTGTTTGGGGGTGGTAGTGTGGTGGGGGTGGTAGAGTGGTGGGGGTGGTAGCGTGGATGGTAGAAAAGTGGGTGTGATGGGGGTGGTGGGAATGGTAGTGTGGTGGAGGTGGTAGAGTGGTGTGGGTGGTAGAAAGGTAGGGGTGGTAGAAAGGTGGGTGTGAGGGGGTGTTTGGGGGTTATAGTGTGGTGGGGGTGGTAGAGTGGTGGGGGTGGTAAAGTGGTGGGGATGGTAGAAAAGTGGGTGTGATGGGGGTGGTGGGAATGGTAGTGTGGTGGAGGTGGTAGAGTGGTGTGGGTGGTAGAAAGGTAGGGGTGGTAGAAAGGTGGGTGTGAGGGGGTGTTTGGGGGTGGTAGTGTGATGGGGGTGGTAGAGTGGTGGGGGTGGTAGCGTGGTTGGGGTGGTAAAGTGGTGGGGATGGTAGAAAAGTGGGTGTGATGGGGGTGGTGGGAATGGTAGTGTGGTGGGGGTGGTAGAGTGGAGGGGTGGTAGAGTGGTAGGGTGGTAGAGTGGTAGGTTGGTAGAGTAATAGGGTGGTGGAGTGGTTGGGGTGGTTGAGGGGTGGGGGTGGTAGTGCGAAACCACTGTCATGTGCGAAACCACTGTATTGTGCGAAACTGTCTTGTGTGAAACCACTGTCTTGTGCAAAACCACTGTCCCATGCGAAACCACTATCATGTGTGAAACCACTCACTTGTGCTAAACCACTCACCTGTGCAAAACCACTCACCTGTGCGAAACCACTCAACTGTGCGAAACCACTGTCCTGTGCGAAACCACGGTCCTGTGCAAAACCACTGACCTGCGCGAAACCACTGTCCTGTGCGAAACCTCTGTCCTGTGCGACACTACTGTCATGTGCAAAACCACTGTCGTGTGCAAAACCACTGTCGTGTGCGAAACCACTGTCTTGTGCGCATCCACTGTTGTGTGCGAAACCATTGTGATGTGCGAAACCACTGAACTGTGCGAAACCACTCACCTGTGCGAAATCACTCAACTGTGCGAAACCACTGTCCTGAGCGAAACCACGGTCCTGTGCAAAACCACTGTCCTGTGAGAAACCACTGTCCTGTGCGAAACCTCTGTCCTGTGCGACACTACTGTCATGTGCAAAACCACTGTGTTGTGCGAAACCACTGTCTAGTGCGAAACCACTGTCTTGTGCGAAACCACTGCCTTGTGCGACACTACTGTCGTGTGCGAAACAACTGTCGTGTGCGAAACCACTGCCTTGTGAGAAACCACTCTCTTGTGCAAAACCAAGGTCTTGTGCGAAAAATCGGTCTTGTGCGAAACCACTGTCTTGTGCGAAACTACTGTCTTGTGCGAAACCACCTTCTTGTGCTAAATCACTGTCTTGTGCGAAACCACTGCCTTCTGCAAACCCACTGTCTTCTGCAAAACCACTGTCTTGTGCGAAACCACTGTCATATGCAAAACCACTGTCTTGCGCGAAACCACTGTTCTGAGGGAAACCACTGTACTGTGCGAAACCACTGTACTGTGCGACACCACTGTCATGTGCGAAATCACTGTTGTGTGCGAAACCACTGTTGTGTACGAAACCACTGTCTTGTCAGAAACCACTGTCTTGTTCGAAATCATTCTCTTCTGCAAAACCACTGTCTTGTGCGAAACCACTGTCTTGTGCAAAACCACTGTCTTGTGCAAAACCACTATCTTGTGCGAAACCACTCTCTTGTGCAAAACCAAGGTCTTGTGCGAAAAATCGGTCTTGTGCGAAACCACTGTCTTGTGCGAAACTACTGTCTTGTGCGAAACCACCTTCTTGTGCCAAAACCACCGTCTTCTGCAAAACCAAAGTCTTCAGCAAAACCACTGTCTTGTGCGAAAAAATGTTTTGTGCAAAACCATTGTCTTGTGCAAAATCACTGTCTAGTGCAAAACCACTGTCCGGTACAACACTACTGTCATGTGCGAAACCACTGTCGTGTCCGAAACCACTGTCGTGTGCGAAACCACTGTCTTGTGCGAAAGCACTGTCCCGTGCGAAACCACTGTCCTTTGCGAAACCACTGTCCTTTGCAAAACCACTGTCAATTCCGAAACCACTGTCTAGTGCGAAACCACTCTCATGTGCGAAACCACTGTCTTGTGTGAAAACACTGTCTTGTGCGAGATCACTGTCTTGTGCGAAACCACTGTCTTGTGCGGAACCACTGCCTTGTGCGGAACCACTGTCTTTGTGCGAAACCACTGTCTTGTGTACAACCACTGTCTTGTGTGACGTCAATGGCATTATTTTTATCTGGTCACTGGAGAACATATTTTGGGTGAGTTTCAGTGTATGTTTGATGTTTCTCTGGTATCTTGCTGTTTGGTCTTTGATCTCTTTGTTGATGTGGTTGTCTTTCATAAAATCTACTGTTGTATTTATGTAGTTCTGTTCTTTCATCAAATCCAAAATATTTCCTTTATCTGCACTGGTTAGTATGGCATTGTTTCCTTTTCGTTTTAGCTTGTGGGATGTATTTTCTTCTGGTGTTCTGTTATTAGAGTTTATGGTTGTTTTGTGTGTTTTGACTCTTTGTGTTATTTCTGCAGCTACTAGGGCCTAATTGCTTTATTAAGTTTGCATTAAAATTTCGTGTGCACGATCTTTCTTGTTCCTGGCATAGTATGTTCAGGATCTCTTATGAGGTCCTCTATTGTTTTGTGTAATATTTGTGTGTTTATGCTGTGTTTTGGGTCTTTTCTAGAAGGCTTTTTTTCCAGTTTTGTGAGATTTGTATCAGTTACGTTCATAATTCTGTCACAGGAGTTATGTTTTTGGTTGTGGTTGTTGCTTCCTGTGGGTGTGTATTTGTGATTTATAATTTTGTTGAAATTTATGTTTTGTTTTTCATGAAATTCTTTTTGTAGGTGTGACTTTTCCCTCTCAGTTATTTCTTCGAATGGAGCTGGTATTGTAAAATTCTTGGCTCATCTAAATCCTAGGAACTATATGCTAAAAGCAATCGCTAAATAATGAACTATTCAATACACATGTAGAATTACCCTTTAATTTCACAGTACCAATGCGAAGATATAACTGAGAGAGCAAACAAAACTGCACACAGGAACTGAACACAATAAACGAATAGCATTGGAGAATGGTCATGATATTCCTATAACAGACAGACTAAACCAAGAGATGTGCTAAAAGAAACATAATAAACAGGTCACACAACGCACAATACAGAAGTACACAAGACACTGACAGTGACCGGATAAAAGACAAAATTCAAATTTCAAATGTTTGTACAGCTTATGGGACTTAACTACGGGGTCATCTGTCCCTAAACTTACAAACTACTTACGAACTAACTTACACTAAGGACGGCACAAATATCCATGCCCGAGGGGGGACATAAAAGACACAAGAGAACAACACACAATAGGATACATATGGCACATACTCAACGAAAACTACAAAATAGTTCACAGAATAGGAAACATATTAAAGAAACAGGCACGCCAAATAGGATTCTGGACAGACAACAAAGCACTAAAAAAAAACTCAGAACACAGATGACACCAACAGACAAAATCAATGGATCAGCCATTTTATGAATCCACATGTCAATCAATATACCTTGGACAAACCTACAGAAATATTAAAACCAGATATTCAGAATACGTCACGACACTAAAAAGTCATAATTCCAAAAGCATATTTTCAGAATTCCTAATGGCTCCCAACCGTCATCCAACCAAAATAGAAACACACATAGACGCTCGTTAAGCACGCAGGCGCAGAGAGAAAATAAAGACAATGCAAATAGGTTGCCATTCCACAGGAGAACAAGTAAATCTGACTAACAGGTACGCACGCAAACAAAGTGCACACAGTCGAATTTGCTAAAGTGAAAAGTGAGTGCGATTGAATAAAATCCACAATAATGCGTATGTGGGCAAGAATTTGGAATGATGGGAGCCGGCACGAGACACGAAAAACAGTAGCAAGTAGGATGTTTTGCTATGTTGTTATGAGAAGCAATTGTACGTTCTTCGAGGTGTGTAAAACGTGAATGTTTAATGTGTTAGCTGGGAGAGGAGAGATGCACCGGCAGGGGCTGATATATCGGGCGGGCACAGTGTTGCCAACTGGCGAGGTTAGGCGCTCGACACCTGAAGTAAAAGTTTGCGTGTTGTCGAAGTTTTGAAGGGAAAATGGAAAGGCAAAAATTGGAGAGTTGCGATGTGTAGCAACGCTGTGGGCACTCTATCGGGGTTTTAATGTGTGTGTGAGGGTGAATTTGGAATGATGGGAGCCGCCAGGAGGCACGAAAGACGTAGCAAGTTGGAGGGATACTTTGCGAAAACATTGTACGTGTTTCGAGTTGTGTCACACGTGAATTGCAAATTAGTAAGTTGTGTGCGAAACCACTCACCTGTGCGAAACCACACACCTGTGCGAAACCACACAATTGTGCAAAACCACTCTCCTGTGCAAAACCACTCTCCTGTGCAAAACCACTGTCCTGTGAAAAACCACTGTCTCGTGCAAAACCACTGTTTCGTGCGAAACCACTGTCTTATGCGAAAGCACTGTCTTGTTTGAAACCACTTTCTTGTGCGAAACCAATATCTTGTGCGAAACCAGGGTCGTGTGGGAAACCAATGTCGTGTGCGAAACTACTGTCTTGTGCGAAACCACTGCCTTGTTCAAAAACCACTGTCTTGTGCGATACCACTGCCTTGTGCAAAATCACTGTCTTGTGCGAAACCACTGTCTTGTGCGAAACCACTGTCTTGTGCGAAACCACTGTCTTGTGCAAAACCACTGTCTTGTGCGAAACCACCGTCTTGTGCGAAACCACCGTCTTGTGCGAAACCACCGTCTTGTGCGAAACCACTGTCTTGTGTGAAAAAACTGTATTGTGCAAAACTACTGTCTTGTGCGGAACCACTGTCTTGTGCGGAACAACTGTCTTGTGCGAAACCGCTTTCATGTGATATCACTGTCATGTGCAAAACCACTGTCATTTGCGAAACCACTGTCATGTGCGAACCCCGATCTTGTGCGAAACCACTGTCCCATGCCAAACCACTCTCATGTGCAAAACCACTCACCTGTGCAAAACCACTCACTTGTGCAAAACCACTCACCTGTGCGAAACCACTCACCTGTGCGAAACCACTCACCTGTGCGAAACCACTCACCTGTGGGAAACCACTCAACTGTGTGAAACCACTGTCCTGTGCGAAACCACTGTCCTGTGTGAAACCACTGTCTCGTGCGAAACCACTGTCTCGTGCGAAACCACTGTCTTGTGCGAAACCACTGTCTTGTGCAAAACCACTGTCTTCAGACAAACCACGGTCTAGTTCGAAACAACTCTCTTGTGCTAAACCACTGTCTTGTGCGAAAGCACTGCATTGTGCGAAACCACTGTCTTGTGGGAAACCACTGCCTTGTTCGAAACCACTGTCTTGTGCGAAACCACTGTCTTGTGCGAAACCACTGTCTCCTGCAAAACCACTTTCTCGTGCGAAAACACTGTCTCGTGCGAAACCACTGTCATGTGCGTAACCACTGTTGTCAGCGAAACCACAGTCTAGTGCGAAACAGCTGTCTTGTGCTAAAACACTGGCTTGTGTTAAATCACTGTCTTGTGCAAAACCACTGCCTTGTGCGAAACCACTTTCTTGTGCGAAAATAATGTCTTGTGCGAAACCACTATCTTGTGCGAAACCACTTCTTTTGTGCGAAACCACTGTCATTTCAAAACCACTTACGTGTGCGAAACCACTCACGTGTGCGAAACCACTCACCTGTGCGAAACCACTCACCTGTGTGAAACCACACAATTGTGCAAAACCACTCTCCTGTGCAAAACCACTGTCCTGTGAAAAACCACTGTCTCGTGCAAAACCACTGTTTCGTGCGAAACCACTGTCTTATGCGAAAGCACTGTCTTGTGTGAAACCACTTTCTTGTGCGAAACCAATATCTTGTGCGAAACCAGGGTCGTGTGGGAAACCAATGTCGTGTGCAAAACTACTGTCTTCTGCTAAATCACTGTCTTGTGCGAAACCACTGCCTTGTTCAAAAACCACTGTCTTGTGCGATACCACTGCCTTGTGCAAAACCACTGTCTTGTGCAAAACCACTGTCTTGTGCGAAACCACTGTCTTGTGCGAAACCACTGTCTTGTGCGAAACCACTGTCTTGTGCAAAACCACTGTCTTGTGCGAAACCACTGTCTTGTGCGAAACCACCGTCTTGTGCGAAACCACCGTCTTGTGCGAAACCACCGTCTTGTGCGAAACCACCGTCTTGTGCGAAACCACTGTCTTGTGCGAAACTACTGTCTTGTGCAAAACTACTGTCTTGTGCGGAACCACTGTCTTGTGCGGAACAACTGTCTTGTGCGAAACCGCTTTCATGTGATATCACTGTCATTTGCAAAACCACTGTCATTTGCGAAAACACTGTCATGTGCGAACCCCGATCTTGTGCGAAACCACTGTCCCATGCCAAACCACTCTCATGTGCAAAACCACTCACCTGTGCAAAACCACTCACCTGTGCAAAACCACTCACCTGTGCGAAACCACTCACCTGTGCGAAACCACTCACCTGTGCGAAACCACTCACCTGTGGGAAACCACTCAACTGTGTGAAACCACTGTCCTGTGTGAAACCACTATCTCGTGCGAAACCACTGTCCTGTGTGAAACCACTGTCTCATGCGAAACCACTGTCTTGTGCGAAACCACTGTCTAGTGCGAAACCACTGTCTTGTGCAAAGCCACTGTCTTCACAGAAACCACGGTCTAGTTCGAAACAACTCTCCTGTGCTAAACCACTGTCTTGTGCGAAAGCACCGCATTGTGCGAAACCACTGTCTTGTGGGAAACCACTGCCTTGTTCGAAACCACTGTCTTGTGCGAAACCACAGTCTTGTGCGAAACCACTGTCTTGTGCGAAACCACTGTCTTGTGCGAAACCACTGTCTTGTGCGACATCACTGTCTTGTGCGAAACAACCGTCATGTGCGAAACCACCGTCATGTGCGAAACCACTGTCTTGTGCGAAACCACTGTCATGTGCGAAACCACTGTCATGTGCGAAACCACTGTCATGTGCGAAACCACTGTCATGTGCGAAACCACTGTCGTGTGCGAAACCACTCACCTGTGCGAAACCACTGTCCTGTGTGAAACCACTATATTGTGCGAAACCACTGTCTCCTGCAAAACCACTTTCTCGTGCGAAAACACTGTCTCGTGCTAAACCACTGTCATGTGCGTAACCACTGTTGTCAGCGAAACCACAGTCTAGTGCGAAACAACTGTCTTGTGCTAAAACACTGGCTTGTGTTAAATCACTGTCTTGTGCAAAACCACTGTCTTGTGCAAAACCACTGTCTTCAGAGAAACCACGGTCTAGTTCGAAACAACTCTCTTGTGCTAAACCACTGTCTTGTGCGAAGCACTGCATTGTGTGAAAGCACTGCATTGTGTGAAACCACTGCCTTGTGGGAAACCACTGCCTTGTTCGAAACCACTGTCTTGTGCGAAACCACTTTCTTGTCCGAAACCAATATCTTGTGCGAAACCAGGGTCGTGTGGGAAACCAATGTCGTGTGCGAAACTACTGTCTTCTGCTAAATCACTGTCTTGTGCGAAACCACTGCCTTGTTCAAAAACCACTGTCTTGTGCGATTCCACTGCCTTGTGCGAAACCACTGTCTTGTGCGAAACCACTGTCTTCTGCGAAACCACTGTCTTGTGCAAAACCACTGTCTTGTGCGAAACCTCTGTCTTGTGCGAAACCACTCTCTTGTGCGAAACCACTGCCTTGTTCAAAAACCACTGTCTTGTGCGATACCACTACCTTGTGCGAAACCACTGTCTTGTGCGAAACCACTGGCATGTGCGAAACCGCTGTCTTGTGCGAAACCGCTGTCTTGTGCGAAACCGCTGTCTTCTGCAAATCCACAGACCTCTGCGAAACCACTGTCCTTTGCGAAACCACTGTCCTTTGCGAAACCACTGTCACTTCCGAAACCAATCTCTTGTGCGAAACCAACGTCTTGTGCGAAATCAGCGTCGTGTGCGAAACAACTGTCTTTTGTGAAAGCACTGCGTTGTGCGAAAGCACTGTCTTGTGCGAAACCATTGTCATGTGCGAAACCACTCACCTCTACGAAACCACTCACTTGTGCGAGACCACTCTCCTGTGAAAAACCACTCAACTATGCGAAACCACTGTCATGTGCGAAATCACTGTCATGTGCGAAATCACTGTCTTGTGCGAAACCACTGTCTTGTGCGAAACCACTGTCTTGTGCGAAAACACTATCTTGTGCGAAAACACTGTCTTGTGCGCAACCACTGTCTTGTGCGAAACCACTGTCTTGTTCGAAACCACTGTCTTGTGCGAAACCACTGTCTTGTGCTAAATCACTTTCTTGTTCAAAACTACTGCCTTGTGGAAAACCACTGCCTTGTGCGAAACCACTGCCTTGTCCGAAACCACAGTCTTGTGCAAAACCACTGTCTTGTGCAAAACCACTGTCTTGTGCAAAACCACTGTCTTGTGCAAAACCACTGTCTTGTGCAAAACCACTGTCTTGTGCAAATCCACTGTGTTGTGCAAATCCACTGTCTTGTGCAAAACCACTGTCTTGTGCGAAACCACTGTCTTGTGCGAAACCACTGTCTTGTGCGAAACCACTGTCTTGTGCGAAACCACTGTCTTGTGCGAAACCACTGTCTTGTGCGAAACCACTGTCTTGTGCGAAACCACTGTCTTGTGCGAAACCACTGTCATTTGCGAAACCACAGTCTTGTGCGAAACCACTGTCTTGTGCGAAACCACTGTCTTGTGCGAAACCACTGTCTTGTGCGAAACCACTCTCTTGTGCGAAACCACTGTCTTGTGCGAAACCACTGTCGTGTGCGAAACCACTGTCGTGTCGAAACCACTGACTTGTGCGAAACCACTGACTTGTGCGAAACCACTGACTTGTGCGAAACCACTGTCTTGTGCGAAACCACTCTCTTGTGCGAATCCACTGTTGTGTGCGAAACCACTGTCATGTGCGAAACCACTGTCCTGTGCAAAACCACTGCCCTGTGCGAAACCACTGTCCTGTGCGAACCACTGTCCTTTGCGACACTACTATCGTGTGCGAAACCACTGTTGTGTGCAAATCCACTGTCGTGTGAAAAAACACTGTCTTGTGCGAAACCACTGTCTTGTGCGAAACCACTGTCTTCTGCAAAACCACTGTCTTGTGCGAAACCACTGTCTTGTGCGAAACCACTGTCTTGTGCGAAACCACTGTCTTGTGCAAAACCACTGTCTTGTGGGGAACCACTGTCTTGTGCGGAATCACTGACTTGTGCGGAACCACTTTCTTGTGTGATACCGCCGTCTTGTGCGATACCACTGTCTTCTGCGAAACCACTGTCTTGTGCGAAACCACTGTCTTGTGCGAAACCACTGTCTTGTGCGAAACCACTGTCTTGTGCGAAACCACTGTCTTGTGCGAAACCACTGCCTTGTTCAAAAACCACTGTCTTGTGCGATACCACTGCCTTGTGCAAAACCACTGTCTTGTGCGAAACCACTGTCATATGCGAAACCGCTGTCTTGTGCGAAACCGCTGTCTTCTGCAAATCCAATGACCTGTGTGAAACCACTGTCCTTTGCGAAACCACTGTCATTTGCGAAACCACTGTCACTTCCGAAACCAATCTCTTGTGCGAAACCAACGTCTTGTGCGAAACCACTGTCTTGTGCGAAACCACTCTCTTGTGCGAAACCACTGTCTTGTGAGAAACCACTGTCTTGTGTAAAACCACTGTCTTGTGGGGAACCACTGTCTTGTGCGGAATCACTGCCTTGTACGGAACCACTTTCATGTGTGATACCACCGTCTTGTGTGATACCACTGTCTTCTGCGAAACCACTGTCTTGTGCGAAACCACTGTCTTGTGCAAAACCACTGTCTTGTGCGAAACCACTGCCTTGTTCAAAAACCACTGTCTTGTGTGATACCACTGCCTTGTGCGAAACCACTGTCTTGTGCGAAATCACTGGCATGTGCGAAACCGCTGTCTTGTGCGAAACCGCTGTCTTGTGCGAAATCGCTGTCTCCTGCAAATCCACAGACCTCTGCGAAACCACTGTCCTTTGCGAAACCACATTCCTTTGCGAAACCACTGTCACTTCCGAAACCAATCTCTTGTGCGAAACCAACTACTTGTGCGAAATCAGCGTCGTGTGCCAAACAACTGTCTTTTGTGAAAGCACTGCATTGTGCGAAGGCACTGTCTTGTGCAAAACCATTGTCATGTGCGAAACCACTCACCTCTGCGAAACCACTCACTTGTGCGAGACCACTCTCCTGTGAAAAACCACTCAACTATGCGAAACCACTGTCATGTGCGAAATCACTGTCATGTGCGAAACCACTGTCTTGTGCGAAACCACTGTCTTGTGCGAAACCACTGTCTTGTGCGAAACCACTGTCTTGTGCGAAAACACTGTCTTGTGCGAAACCACTCTCTTGTGCGAAACCACTGTCTTGTGCGAAACCACTCTCTTGTGCGAAACCTCTCTCTTGTGGGAAACCACTGCCTTGTGCGAAACCACTGTCTTGTGCGAAACCACTGTCTTGTGCTAAACCACTGTCTTGTGCTAAATCACTTTCTTGTTCAAAACTACTGCCTTGTGGAAAACCACTGACTTGTGCGAAACCCCTGCCTTGTCCGAAACCACAGTCTTGTGCAAAACCACTGTCTTGTGCAAAACCACTGTCTTGTGCAAAACCACTGTCTTGTGCAAAACCACTGTCTTATGCAAAACCACTGTCTTGTGCAAATCCACTGTCTTGTGCGAAACCACTGTCTTGCGCGAAACCACTGTCTTGTGCGAAACCACTGTCTTGTGCGAAACCACTGTCTTGTGCGAAACCACTGTCTTGTGCGAAACCACTGTCTTGTGCGAAACCACTGTCTTGTGCGAAACCACTGTCATTTGCGAAACCACAGTCTTGTGCGAAACCACTGTCTTGTGCGAAACCACTGTCTTGTGCAAAACCACTGTCTTGTGCGAAACCACTGTCTTGTGCGAAACCACTGTCTTGTGCGAAACCACTGTCGTGTGCGAAACCACTGTCGTGTGCGAAACCACTGACTTGTGCGAAACCACTGACTTGTGCGAAACCACTGCCTTGTGCAAAACCACTGTCTTGTGAGAAACCACTCTGTTGTGCGAAACCACTGTCATGTGCGAAACCACTGTCCTGTGCGAAACCACTGCCCTGTGCGAACCACTGTCCTTTGCGACACTACTATCGTGTGCGAAACCACTGTTGTGTGCAAATCCACTATCGTGTGAAAAAACACTGTGTTGTGCGAAACCACTGTCTTGTGCGAAACCACTGTCTTCTGCAAAACCACTGTCTTGTGCGAAACCACTGTCTTGTGCGAAACCACTGTCTTGTGCGAAACCACTGTCTTGTGCAAAACCACTGTCTTGTGGGGAACCACTGTCTTGTGCGGAATCACTGCCTTGTGCGGAACCACTTTCTTGTGTGATACCACCGTCTTGTGCGATACCACTGTCTTCTGCAAATCCACTGACCTGTGCGAAACCACTGTCCTTTGCGAAACCACTGTCATTTGCGAAACCACTGTCACTTCCGAAACCAATCTCTTGTGCGAATCCATTGTCATGTGCGAAACCACTCACCTCTGCGAAACCACTCACTTGTGCGAGACCACTCTCCTGTGAAAAACCACTCAACTATGCGAAACCACTGTCATGTGCGAAACCACTGTCTTGTGCGAAACCACTGTCTTCTGCGAAACCACTGTCTTGTGCGAAACCACTGTCTTTTGCAAAACCACTGTCTTGTGCGAAACCACTGTCTTGTGCGAAACCACTGTCTTGTGCGAAGCCACTGTCTTGTTCGAAACCACTGTCTTGTGCGAAACCACTGTCTTGTGCTAAACCACTGTCTTGTGCTAAATCACTTTCTTGTTCAAAACTACTGCCTTGTGGAAAACCACTGACTTGTGCGAAACCACTGCCTTAACCGAAACCACAGCCTTGTGCAAAACCACTGTCTTGTGCGAAACCACTGTCTTGTGCGAAACCACTGTCTTGTGCGAAACCACTGTCTTGTGCGAAACCACTGTCTTGTGCGAAACCACTGTCTTGTGCGAAACCACTGTCTTGTGCGAAACCACTGTCATTTGCGAAACCACTGTCATTTGCGAAACCACTGTCTTGTGCGAAACCACTGTCTTGTGCGAAACCACTGTCTTGTGCGAAACCACTGTCTTGTGCGACACCACTGTGCTGTGCGACACCACTGTCCTGTGCGACACCACTGTCATGTGCGAAAACACTTTCATGTGTGAAACCACTATCGTATGCGAAACCACTGTCTTGTCAGGAACCACTGTCTCGTTCAAAACCATTTTCTTGTGCGAAACCACTGTCTTGTGCGAAATCACTGTCTTGTGCAAAAACCACTGTCTTGTGCGAAACCACTGTCTTGTGCGAAACCACTGTCTTGTGCGAAACCACTGTCTTGTGCGAAACCACTGTCTTGTGCGAAACCACTGTCTTGTGCATAACCTATGTCGTGTGCGAAACCACTGTCGTGTGCGAAACCACTGTCGTGTGCGAAACCACTGTCGTGTGCGAAACCACTGTCTTGTGCGAAATCACTGTCGTGTGCGAAACCACTGTCGTGTGCGAAACCACTGTTGTGTGCGAAACCACTGTCGTGTGCGAAACCACTGTCGTGTGCGAAACCACTGTCGTGTGCGAAACCACTGTCTTGTGCGAAACCACTGTCTTGTGCGAAACCACTCTCTTGTGCGAAACCACTCTCTTGTGCGAATCCACTGTCGTGTGCGAAACCACTGTCATGTGCGAAACCACTGTCCTGTGCAAAACCACTGCCCTGTGCGAAACCACTGTCTTGTGCGAACCACTGTCCTTTGTGACACTACTATCGTGTGTGAAACCACTGTTGTGTGCAAATCCACTGTCGTGTGAAAAAACACTGTCTTGTGCGAAAGCACTGTCTTGTGCGAAGGCACTGTCCTGTGCGAAATCATTGTCCTGTGCGAAATCATTGTCCTTTGCGAAACCACTGTCCTTTGCGAAACCACTATCAATACCGAAACCACTGTCTTGTGCGAAACCACTGTCTTGTGCGAAACCACTGTCTTGTGCGAAACCACTCTCTTGTGCGAAACCACTATCCTGTGCGACACCACTATCATGTGCGAAAACACTTTCGTGTGTGAAACCACTATCGTATGCGAAACCACTGTCTTGTCAGGAACCACTGTCTTGTTCAAAACCATTTTCTTGTGCGAAACCACTGTCTTGTGCGAAATCACTGTCTTGTGCAAAAACCACTGTCTTGTGCGAAACCACTGTCTTGTGCGAAACCACTGTCTTGTGCGAAACTACTGTCTTGTGCGAAACCACTGTCTTGTGCGAAACCACTCTCTTGTGCGAAACCACTGTCTTGTGCGAAACCACTCTCTTGTGCGAAACCACTCTCTTGTGGGAAACCACTGCCTTGTGCAGAACCACTGCCTTGTGCGGAACCACTGCCTTGTGCGAAACCACTGTCTTTTGCGAAACAACTGTCTTTTGCGAAACAACTGTCGTGTGCGAAACAACTGTCTTTTGCGAAACAACTGTCTTTTGCGAAACAACTGTCTTTTGCGAAACAACTGTCTTGTGAGAAACAACTGTCTTGTGCGAAACAACTGTCTTGTGCGAAACAACTGTCATGTGCGTAACCACTGTTGTCAGCGAATCCACAGTCTAGTGCGAAACAACTGTCTTGTGCCAAAACACTGGCTTGTGTTAAATCACTGTCTTGTGCAAAACCACTGCCTTTTGCGAAACCACTCTCTTGTGCGAAAATACTGTCTTGTGCGAAACCACTATCTTGTGCGAAACCACTTCTTTTGTGCGAAACCACTGTCATGTCAAAACCACTTACGTGTGCGAAACCACTCACGTGTGCGAAACCACTCACCTGTGCGAAACCACTCACCTGTGTGAAACCACACAATTGTGCAAAACCACTCTCCTGTGCAAAACCACTGTCCTGTGAAAAACCACTGTCTCATGCAAAACCACTGTTTCGTGCGAAACCACTGTCTTATGCGAAAGCACTGTCTTGTGTGAAACCACTTTCTTGTGCGAAACCAATATCTTGTGCGAAACCAGGGTCGTGTGGGAAACCAATTTCGTGTGCGAAACTACTGTCTTCTGCTAAATCACTGTCTTGTGCGAAACCACTGCCTTGTTCAAAAACCACTGTCTTGTGCGATACCACTGCCTTGTGCAAAAACACTGTCTTGTGCAAAACCACTGTCTTGTGCGAAACCACTGTCTTGGGCGAAACCACCGTCTTGTGCGAAACCACCGTCTTGTGCGAAACCACCGTCTTGTGCGAAACCACCGTCTTGTGCGAAACCACCGTCTTGTGCGAAACCACCGTCTTGTGCGAAACCACTGTCTTGTGCGAAACCACTGTCTTGTGCGAAACTATTGTCTTGTGCAAAACTACTGTCTTGTGCGGAACCACTGTCTTGTGCGGAACAACTGTCTTGTGCGAAACCGCTTTCATGTGATATCACTGTCATGTGCAAAACCACTGTCATTTGCGAAACCACTGTCATGTGCGAACCCCGATCTTGTGCGAAACCACTGTCCCATGCCAAACCACTCTCATGTGCAAAACCACTCACCTTTGCAAAACCACTCACCTGTGCAAAACCACTCACCTGTGCGAAACCACTCACCTGTGCGAAACCACTCACCTGTGCGAAACCACTCACCTGTGGGAAACCACTCAACTGTGTGAAACCACTGTCCTGTGTGAAACCACTGTCCTGTGCGAAACCACTGTCCTGTGTGAAACCACTGTCTCGTGCGAAACCACTGTCTCGTGCGAAACTACTGTCTTGTGCGAAACCACTGTCTTGTGCAAAACCACTGTCTTGTGCAAAACCACTGTCTTCAGAGAAACCATGGTCTAGTTCGAAACAACTCTCCTGTGCTAAACCACTGTCTTGTGCGAAAGCACTGCATTGTGCCAAACCACTGTCTTGTGGGAAACCACTGCCTTGTTCGAAACCACTGTCTTGTGCGAAACCACTGTCTTGTGCGAAACCACTGTCTTGTGCGAAACTACTGTCATGTGCGAAATCACTGTCTTGTGCGAAACAACCGTCATGTGCGAAACAACCGTCATGTGCGAAACCACCGTCATGTGCGAAACCACCGTCATGTGCGAAACCACTGTAATGTGCGAAACCACTGACATGTGCGAAACCACTGTCATGTGCGAAACCACTGTCATGTGCAAAACCACTGTCATGTGCGAAACCACTGTCGTGTGCGAAACCACTCACCTGTGCGAAACCACTGTCCTGTGTGAAACCACTGTATTGTGCGAAACCACTGTCTCCTGCAAAACCACTTTCTCGTGCGAAAACACTGTCTCGTGCGAAACCACTGTCATGTGCGTAACCACTGTTGTCAGTGAAACCACAGTCTAGTGCGAAACAACTGTCTTGTGCTAAAACACTGGCTTGTGTTAAATCACTGTCTTGTGCAAAACCACTGTCTTGTGCAAAACCACTGTCTTCAGAGAAACCACGGTCTAGTTCGAAACAACTCTCTTGTGCTAAACCACTGTCTTGTGCGAAACCAGGGTCGTGTGGGAAACCAATGTCGTGTGCGAAACTACTGTCTTATGCTAAATCACTGTCTTGTGCGAAACCACTGCCTTGTTCAAAAACCACTGTCTTGTGCGATTCCACTGCCTTGTGCAATTCCACTGCCTTGTGCGAAACCACTGTCTTGTGCGAAACCACTGTCTTCTGCGAAACCACTGTCTTGTGCAAAACCACTGTCTTGTGCGAAACCACTGTCTTGTGCGAAACCACTCTCTTGTGCGAAACCACTGTCTTGTGAGAAACCACTGTCTTGTGCAAAACCACTGTCTTGTGGGGAACCACTGTCTTGTGCAGAATCACTGCCTTGTGCGGAACCACTTTCTTGTGTGATACCACCGTCTTGTGCGATACCACTGTCTTCTGCGAAACCACTGTCTTGTGCGAAACCACTGTCTTGTGCAAAACCACTGTCTTGTGCGAAACCACTGCCTTGTTCAAAATCCACTGTCTTGTGCGATACCACTGCCTTGTGCGAAACCACTGTCTTGTGCGAAACCACTGGCATGTGCGAAACCGCTTTCTTGTGCGAAACCGCTGTCTTGTGCGAAACCGCTGTCTTCTGCAAATCCACAGACCTCTGCGAAACCACTGTCCTTTGCGAAACCACTGTCCTTTGCGAAACCACTGTCACTTCCGAAACCAATCTCTTGTGCGAAACCAACGTCTTGTGCGAAATCAGCGTCGTGTGCGAAACAACTGTCTTTTGTGAAAGCACTGCGTTGTGCGAAAGCACTGTCTTGTGCGAAACCATTGTCATGTGCGAAACCACTCACATCTGCGAAACCACTCACTTGTGCGAGACCACTCTCCTGTGAAAAACCACTCAACTATGCGAAACCACTGTCATGTGCGAAATCACTGTCATGTGCGAAATCACTGTCTTGTGCGAAACCACTGTCTTGTGCGAAACCACTGTCTTGTGCGAAACCACTGTCTTGTGCGAAACCACTGTCTTGTGCGAAAACACTGTCTTGTGCGCAACCACTGTCTTGTGCGAAACCACTGTCTTGTTCGAAACCACTGTCTTGTGCGAAACCACTGTCTTGTGCTAAACCACTGTCTTGTGCTAAATCACTTTCTTGTTCAAAACTACTGCCTTGTGGAAAACCACTGACTTGTGCGAAACCACTGCCTTGTCCGAAACCACAGTCTTGTGCAAAACCACTGTCTTGTGCAAAACCACTGTCTTGTGCAAAACCACTGTATTGTGCAAAACCACTGTCTTGTGCAAAACCACTGTCTTGTGCAAAACCACAGTCTTGTGCGAATCCACTGTCTTGTGCGAAACCACTGTCTTGTGCGAAACCACTGTCTTGTGCGAAACCACTGTCTTGTGCGAAACCACTGTCTTGTGCGAAACTACTGTCTTGTGCGAAACCACTGTCTTGTGCGAAACCACTGTCTTGTGCGAAACGACTGTCTTGTGCGAAACCACTGTCTTTTGCGAAACCACAGTCTTGTGCGAAACCACTGTCATGTGCGAAACCACTGTCTTGTGCGAAACCACTGTCTTGTGCGAAACCACTGTCTTGTGCGAAACCACTGTCTTGTGCGAAACCACTGTCGTGTGCTAAACCAATGTCGTGTGCGAAACCACTGACTTGTGCGAAACCACTGACTTGTGCGAAACCACTGACTTGTGCGAAACCACTGACTTTTGCGAAACCACTGTCTTGTGCGAAACCACTGTCGTGTGCGAAACCACTGTCATGTGCGAAACCACTGTCCTGTGCAAAACCACTGCCCTGTGCGAAACCACTGTCCTGTGCGAACCACTGTATTTTGCGACACTACTATCGTGTGCGAAACCACTGTTGTGTGCAAATCCACTGTCGTGTGAAAAAACACTGTCTTGTGCGAAACCACTGTCTTGTGCGAAACCACTGTCTTGTGCGAAACCACTGTCTTCTGCAAAACCACTGTCTTGTGCGAAACCACTGTTTTGTGCGAAACCACTGTCTTGTGCAAAACCACTGTCTTGTGGGGAACCACTGTCTTGTGCGGAATCACTTCCTTGTGCGGAACCAATTTCTTGTGTGATACCACCGTCTTGTGCGACACCACTGTCTTGTGCGAAACCACTGTCTTGTGCGAAACCACTGTCTTGTGCAAAACCACTGCCTTGTTCAAAAACCACTGTCTTGTGCGATACCACTGCCTTGTGCAAAACCACTGTCTTGTGCGAAACCACTGTCATGTGCGAAACCGCTGTCTTGTGCGAAACCGCTCTCTTCTGCAAATCCACTGACCTGTGCGAAACCACTGTCCTTTGCGAAACCACTGTCATTTGCGAAACCACTGTCACTTCCGAAACCAATCTCTTGTGCGAAACCAACGTCTTGTGCGAAACCACTGTCTTGTGCGAAACCACTCTCTTGTGCGAAACCACTGTCTTGTGAGAAACCACTGTCTTGTGCAAAACCACTGTCTTGTGGGGAACCACTGTCTTGTGCGGAATCACTGCCTTGTGCGGAACCAATTTCTTGTGTGATACCACCGTATTGTGCGATACCACTGTCTTGTGCGAAACCACTGTCTTGTGCGAAACCACTGTCTTGTGCGAAACCACTGCCTTGTTCAAAAACCACTGTCTTGTGCGATACCACTGCCTTGTGCAAAACCACTGTCTTGTGCGAAACCACTGTCATGTGCGAAACCGCTGTCTTGTGCGAAACCGCTGTCTTCTGCAAATCCACAGACCTCTGCGAAACCACTGTCCTTTGCGAAACCACTGTCCTTTGCGAAACCACTGTCACTTCCGAAACCAATCTCTTGTGCGAAACCAACGTCTTGTGCGAAATCAGCGTCGTGTGCGAAACAACTGTCTTTTGTGAAAGCACTGCGTTGTGCGAAGGCACTGTCTTGTGCGAAACCATTGTCATGTGCGTAACCACTCACCTCTGCGAAACCACTCACTTGCGCGAGACCACTCTCCTGTGAAGAACCACTCAACTATGCGAAACCACTGTCATGTGCGAAATCACTGTCATGTGCGAAATCACTGTCTTGTGCGAAACCACTGTCTTGTGCGAAACCACTGTCTTGTGCGAAACCACTGTCTTGTGCGAAAACACTGTCTTGTGCGCAACCACTGTCTTGTGCGTAACCACTGTCTTGTGCGAAACCACTGTCTTGTTCGAAACCACTGTCTTGTGCGAAACCACTGTCTTGTGCTAAACCACTGTCTTGTGCTAAATCACTTTCTTGTTCAAAACTACTGCCTTGTGGAAAACCACTGACTTGTGCGAAACCACTACCTTGTCCGAAACCACAGTCTTGTGCAAAACCACTGTCTTGTGCAAAACCACTGTCTTGTGCAAAACCACTGTCTTGTGCAAAACCACTGTCTTGTGCAAAACCACTGTCTTGTGCAAAACCACTGTCTTGTGCAAAACCACTGTCTTGTGCAAATCCACTGTCTTGTGCGAAACCACTGTCTTGTGCGAAACCACTGTCTTGTGCGAAACCACTGTCTTGTGCGAAACCACTGTCTTGTGCAAAACCACTGTCTTGTGCGAAACCACTGTCTTGTGCAAAACCACTGTCTTGTGCGAAACCACTGTCTTGTGCGAAACCACTGTCATTTGCGAAACCACAGTCTTGTGCGAAACCACTGTCTTGTGCGAAACCACTGTCTTGTGCGAAACCACTGTCTTGTGCGAAACCACTGTCTTGTGCGAAACCACTGTCTTGTGCGAAACCACTGACTTGTGCGAAACCACTGACTTGTGCGAAACCACTGACTTGTGCAAAACCACTGTCTTGTGCGAAACCACTCTCTTGTGCGAATCCACTGTTGTGTGCGAAACCACTGTCATGTGCGAAACCACTGTCCTGTGCAAAACCACTGCCCTGTGTGAAACCACTGTCCTGTGCGAACCACTGTCCTTTGCGACACTACTATCGTGTGCGAAACCACTGTTGTGTGCAAATCCACTGTCGTGTGAAAAAACACTGTCTTGTGCGAAACCACTGTCTTGTGCGAAACCACTGTCTTCTGCAAAACCACTGTCTTGTGCGAAACCACTGTCTTGTGCGAAACCACTGTCTTGTGCGAAACCACTGTCTTGTGCAAAACCACTGTCTTGTGGGGAACCACTGTCTTGTGCGGAATCACTGCCTTGTGCGGAACCACTTTCTTGTGTGATACCACCGTCTTGTGCGATACCACTGTCTTATGCGAAACCACTGTCTTGTGCGAAACCACTGTCTTGTGCGAAACCACTGTCTTGTGCGAAACCACTGTCTTGTGCGAAACCACTGCCTTGTTCAAAAACCACTGTCTTGTGCGATACCACTGCCTTGTGCAAAACCACTGTCTTGTGCGAAACCACTGTCATGTGCGAAACCGCTGTCTTGTGCGAAACCGCTGTCTTCTGCAAATCCACTGACCTGTGCGAAACCAATGTCCTTTGCGAAACCACTGTCATTTGCGAAACCACTGTCACTTCCGAAACCAATCTCTTGTGCGAAACCAACGTCTTGTGCGAAATCACCGTCGTGTGCGAAACAACTGTCTTTTGTGAAAGCTCTGCGTTGTGCGAAAGCACTGTCTTGTGCGAAACCATTGTCATGTGCGAAACCACTCACCTCTGCGAAACCACTCACTTGTGCGAGACCACTCTCCTGTGAAAAACCACTCAACTATGCGAAACCACTGTCATGTGCGAAACCACTGTCTTGTGCGAAACCACTGTCTTGTGCGAAACCACTGTCTTGTGCGAAACCACTGTGTTGTGCGAAACCACTCTCTTGTGCGAAACCACTGTCTTGTGCGAAACCACTGTCTTGTCCGAAACCACTGTCTTGTGCGAAACCACTGTCTTGTGCTAAACCACTGTCTTGTGCTAAATCACTTTCTTGTTCAAAACTACTGCCTTGTGGAAAACCACTGACTTGTGCGAAACCACTGCCTTAACCGAAACCACAGCCTTGTGCAAAACCACTGTCTTGTGCAAAACCACTGTCTTTTGCAAAACCATTGTCTTGTGCAAAACCACTGTCTTGTGCGAAACCACTGTCTTGTGCGAAAACACTGTCTTGTGCGAAACCACTGTCTTGTGCGAAACCACTGTCTTGTGCGAAACCACTGTCTTGTGCGAAACAACTGTCTTGTGCGAAACCACTGTCTTGTGCGAAACCACTCTCTTGTGCGAAACCACTCTCTTGTGCGAAACCACTGTCCTGTGCGACACCACTGTCCTGTGCGACACAACTGTCATGTGCGAAAACACTTTCGTGTGTGAAACCACTATCGTATGCGAAACCACTGTCTTGTCAGGAACCACTGTCTTGTTCAAAACCATTTTCTTGTGCGAAACCACTGTCTTGTGCGAAATCACTGTCTTGTGCAAAAGCCACTGTCTTGTGCGAAACCACTGTCTTGTGCGAAACCACTGTCTTGTGCGAAACCACTGTCGTGTGCGAAACCACTGTCTTGTGCGAAACCACTGTCTTGTGCAAAACCACTCTCTTGTGCGAATCCACTGATGTGTGCGATACCACTGTCATGTGCGAAACCACTGTCCTGTGCAAAACCACTGCCCTGTGCGAAACCACTGTCCTGTGCGAACCACTGTCCTTTGCGACACTACTATCGTGTGCGAAACCACTGTTGTGTGCAAATCCACTGTCGTGTGAAAAGACACTGTCTGGTGCGAAAGCACTGTCCTGTGCGAAAGCACTGTCCTGTGCGAAATCATTGTCCTGTGCGAAATCATTGTCCTTTGCGAAACCACTGTCCTTTGCGAAACCACTATCAATACCGAAACCACTGTCTTGTGTGAAACCACTGTCTTGTGCGAAACCACTGTCTTGTGCGATACCACTGTCTTGTGCGAAACCACTGTCTTGTGCGAAACCACTGTCTTGTGCGAAACCACTGTCTTGTGCGAAACCACTCTCTTGTGCGAAACCACTGTCTTGTGCGAAACCACTCTCTTGTGCGAAACCACTCTCTTGTGGGAAACCACTGCCTTGTGCAGAACCACTGCCTTGTGCGGAACCACTGCCTTGTGCGAAACCACTGTCTTTTGCGAAACAACTCTCTTTTGCGAAACAACTGTCTTTTGCGAAACAACTGTCTTTTGCGAAACAACTGTCTTTTGCGAAACAACTGTCTTTTGCGAAACAACTGTCTTTTGCGAAACAACTGTCTTGTGCGAAACAACTGTCTTGTGCGAAACAACTGTCTTGTGCGAAACAACTGTCTTTTGCGAAACCACTGTCTTTTGCGAAACCACTGTCTTGTGCGAAACCACTGTCTTGTGCGAAACCACTGTCTTGTGCGAAACCACTGTCTTGTGCGAAACCACTGTCTTGTGCGAAACCACTGTCTTGTGCGAAACCACTGTCTTGTGCGAAACCACTGTTTTGTGCGAAACCACCGTCTTGTGCGAAACCACCGTCTTCAGCGAAACCACTCTCTTTTTGTGAAAAAACTGTTTTGTGTAAAACCATTGTCTTGTGCAAAACCACTGTCTTCTGCGGAACGACTCTCGTGTGCTACATCACTCACCTGTGCGAAACCACTCTCTTGTATGAAACCACTGTCTTGTGCATAACCTCTGTCTTGTGCGAAACCACTGTCATGTGCTAAACCGCTGTCTTGTGCAAAACCGCTTTCTTGTGCAAATCCGCTGTCTTGGTTGAAACTGCTGTCTTGTGCGAAACTGCTGTCTTGTGCGAAACTGCTGTCTTGTGCGAAACCACTGTCTTGTGCGAAACCACTGTCTTGTGCAAACCCACTGACTTGGCAAAACCACTGTCCTGTGCGAAACCACTGTCCTGTGCGAAACCACTGTCCTGTGCGTAACCACTGTCCTGTGCGAAACCACTGTCTTGTGCGAATCCACTGTCTTGTGCGAAACAACACTCTTGTGCTAAACTACTGTCTTGTGCTAAATCACTGTCTTGTGCATAACCACTGCCTTGTGCAAAACCACTGTCTTGTGCGAAACCACTGCCATGTGCGAAACCACTGTCCTGTCCGAAACCACTGTCCTTTGTGAAACCACTGTCCTTTGTGAAACCAGTGTCATTTCAGGAACCACTGTCTTGTAGATACCACCGTCTTGTGCAAATCCACTGTCTTGTGCAAAACCACTGTCTTGTGCGAAACCACTGTCTTGTGCGAAACCACTGTCTTGTGCGAAACCACTGTCTTGTGCGAAACCACTGTCTTGTGCGAAACCACTGTCTTGTGCGAAACCACTGTCTTGTGCGAAACCACTGTCTTGTGCGAAACCACTGTCTTGTGCGAAACCACTGTTTTGTGCGAAACCACTGTCTTGTGCGAAACCACTGTCATTTGCGAAACCACAGTCTTGTGCGAAACCACTGTCTTGTACGAAACCACTGTCTTGTGCGAAACCACTGTCTTCTGCGAAACCACTGTCTTGTGCGAAACCACTGTCTTGTGCGAAACCACTGTCGTGTGCGAAACCACTGTCGTGTGCGAAACCACTGACTTGTGCGAAACCACTGACTTGTGCAAAACCACTGTCTTGTGCGAAACCACTCTCTTGTGCGAATCCACTGTTGTGTGCGAAACCACTGTCATGTGCGAAACCACTGTCCTGTGCAAAACCACTGCCCTGTGCGAAACCACTGTCCTGTGCGAACCACTGTCCTTTGCGACACTACTATCGTGTGCGAAACCACTGTTGTATGCAAATCCACTGTCGTGTGAAAAAACACTGTCTTGTGCGAAACCACTGTCTTGTGCGAAACCACTGTCTTCTGCAAAACCACTGTCTTGTGCGAAACCACTGTCTTGTGCGAAACCACTGTCTTGTGCGAAACCACTGTCTTGTGCAAAACCACTGTCTTGTGGGGAACCACTGTCTTGTGCGGAATCACTGCCTTGTGCGGAACCACTTTCTTGTGTGATACCACCGTCTTGTGCGATACCACTGTCTTCTGCGAAACCACTGTCTTGTGCGAAACCACTGTCTTGTGCGAAACCACTGTCTTGTGCGAAACCACTGTCTTGTGCGAAACCACTGTCTTGTGCGAAACCACTGTCTTGTGCGAAACCACTGTCTTGTGCGAAACCACTGCCTTGTTCAAAAACCACTGTCTTGTGCGATACCACTGCCTTGTGCAAAACCACTGTCTTGTGCAAAACCACTGTCATGTGCGAAACCGCTGTCTTGTGCGAAACCGCTGTCTTCTGCAAATCCACTGACCTGTGCGAAACCACTGTCCTTTGCGAAACCACTGTAATTTGCGAAACCACTGTCACTTCCGAAACCAATCTCTTGTGCGAAACCAACGTCTTGTGCGAAATCACCGTCGTGTGCGAAACAACTGTCTTTTGTGAAAGCTCTGCGTTGTGCGAAAGCACTGTCTTGTGCGAAACCATTGTCATGTGCGAAACCACTCACCTCTGCGAAACCACTCACTTGTGCGAGACCACTCTCCTGTGAAAAACCACTCAACTATGCGAAACCACTGTCATGTGCGAAACCACTGTCTTGTGCGAAACCACTGTCTTGTGCGAAACCACTGTCTTGTGCGAAACCACTGTCTTGTGCGAAACCACTGTCTTGTGCGAAACCACTGTCTTGTGCGAAACCACTGTCTTGTTCGAAACCACTGTCTTGTGCGAAACCACTGTCTTTTGCTAAACCACTGTCTTGTGCTAAATCACTTTCTTGTTCAAAACTACTGCTTTGTGGAAAACCACTGACTTGTGCGAAACCACTGCCTTAACCGAAACCACTGTCTTGTGCGAAACCACTGTCTTGTGCGAAACCACTGTCTTGTGCGAAACCACTGTCTTGTGCAAAACCACTGTCTTGTGCAAAACCACTGTCTTGTGCAAAACCACTGTCTTGTGCGAAATCACTGTCTTGTGCGAAACCACTGTCTTGTGCGAAACCACTGTCTTGTGCGAAACCACTGTCTTGTGCGAAACCACTGTCTTGTGCGAAACCACTGTCATTTGCGAAACCACTGTCACTTCCGAAACCAATCTCTTGTGCGAAACCAACGTCTTGTGCGAAATCACCGTCGTGTGCGAAACAACTGTCTTTTGTGAAAGCTCTGCGTTGTGCGAAAGCACTGTCTTGTGCAAAACCATTGTCATGTGCGAAACCACTCACCTCTGCGAAACCACTCACTTGTGCGAGACCACTCTCCTGTGAAAAACCACTCAACTATGCGAAACCACTGTCATGTGCGAAACCACTGTCTTGTGCGAAACCACTGTCTTGTGCGAAACCACTGTCTTGTGCGAAACCACTGTCTTGTGTGACACCACTGTCCTGTGCGACACCACTGTCCTGTGCGACACCACTGTCATGTGCGAAAACACTTTCGTGTGTGAAACCACTATCGTATGCGAAACCACTGTCTTGTCAGGAACCACTGTCTCGTTCAAAACCATTTTCTTGTGCGAAACCACTGTCTTGTGCGAAACCACTGTCTTGTGCGAAACCACTGTCTTGTGCGAAACCACTGTCTTGTGCGAAACCACTGTCTTGTGCGAAACCACTGTCTTGTGCGAAACCACTGTCTTGTGCGAAACCACTGTCTTGTGCGAAACCACTGTCTTGTGCGAAACCACTGTCTTGTGCGAAACCACTGTCTTGTGCGAAACCACTGTCATTTGCGAAACCACAGTCTTGTGCGAAACCACTGTCTTGTACGAAACCACTGTCTTGTGCGAAACCACTGTCTTCTGCGAAACCACTGTCTTGTGCGAAACCACTGTCTTGTGCGAAACCACTGTCGTGTGCGAAACCACTGTCGTGTGCGAAACCACTGACTTGTGCGAAACCACTGACTTGTGCAAAACCACTGTCTTGTGCGAAACCACTCTCTTGTGCGAATCCACTGTTGTGTGCGAAACCACTGTCATGTGAGAAACCACTGTCCTGTGCAAAACCACTGCCCTGTGCGAAACCACTGTCCTGTGCGAACCACTGTCCTTTGCGACACTACTATCGTGTGCGAAACCACTGTTGTATGCAAATCCACTGTCGTGTGAAAAAACACCGTCTTGTGCGAAACCACTGTCTTGTGCGAAACCACTGTCTTCTGCAAAACCACTGTCTTGTGCGAAACCACTGTCTTGTGCGAAACCACTGTCTTGTGCGAAACCACTGTCTTGTGCAAAACCACTGTCTTGTGGGGAACCACTGTCTTGTGCGGAATCACTGCCTTGTGCGGAACCACTTTCTTGTGTGATACCACCGTCTTGTGCGATACCACTGTCTTCTGCGAAACCACTGTCTTGTGCGAAACCACTGTCTTGTGCGAAACCACTGTCTTGTGCGATACCACTGTCTTGTGCGAAACCACTGTCTTGTGCGAAACCACTGTCTTGTGCGAAACCACTGTCTTGTGCGAAACCACTGCCTTGTTCAAAAACCACTGTCTTGTGCGATACCACTGCCTTGTGCAAAACCACTGTCTTGTGCGAAACCACTGTCATGTGCGAAACCACTGTCTTGTGCGAAACCGCTGTCTTCTGCAAATCCACTGACCTGTGCGAAACCACTGTCCTTTGCGAAACCACTGTAATTTGCGAAACCACTGTCACTTCCGAAACCAATCTCTTGTGCGAAACCAACGTCTTGTGCGAAATCACCGTCGTGTGCGAAACAACTGTCTTTTGTGAAAGCTCTGCGTTGTGCGAAAGCACTGTCTTGTGCGAAACCATTGTCATGTGCGAAACCACTCACCTCTGCGAAACCACTCACTTGTGCGAGACCACTCTCCTGTGAAAAACCACTCAACTATGCGAAACCACTGTCATGTGCGAAACCACTGTCTTGTGCGAAACCACTGTCTTGTGCGAAACCACTGTCTTGTGCGAAACCACTGTCTTGTGCGAAACCACTGTCTTGTGCGAAACCACTGTCTTGTGCGAAACCACTCTCTTGTTCGAAACCACTGTCTTGTGCGAAACCACTGTCTTTTGCTAAACCACTGTCTTGTGCTAAATCACTTTCTTGTTCAAAACTACTGCTTTGTGGAAAACCACTGACTTGTGCGAAACCACTGCCTTAACCGAAACCACAGCCTTGTGCAAAACCACTGTCTTGTGCAAATCCACTGTCTTGTGCTAAACCACTGTCTTGTGCAAAACCACTGTCTTGTGCAAAACCACTGTCTTGTGCGAAACCACTGTCTTGTGCGAAACCACTGTCTTGTGCGAAACCACTGTCTTGTGCGAAACCACTGTCTTGTGCGAAACCACTGTCTTGTGCGAAACCACTGTCATTTGCGAAACCACTGTCACTTCCGAAACCAATCTCTTGTGCGAAACCAACGTCTTGTGCGAAATCACCGTCGTGTGCGAAACAACTGTCCTTTGTGAAAGCTCTGCGTTGTGCGAAAGCACTGTCTTGTGCAAAACCATTGTCATGTGCGAAACCACTCACCTCTGCGAAACCACTCACTTGTGCGAGACCACTCTCCTGTGAAAAACCACTCAACTATGCGAAACCACTGTCATGTGCGAAACCACTGTCTTGTGCGAAACCACTGTCTTGTGCGAAACCACTGTCTTGTGCGAAACCACTCTCTTGTGCGAAACCACTCTCTTGTGGGAAACCACTGCCTTGTGCAGAACCACTGCCTTGTGCGGAACCACTGCCTTGTGCGAAACCACTGTCTTTTGCGAAACAACTCTCTTTTGCGAAACAACTGTCTTTTGCGAAACAACTGTCTTTTGCGAAACAACTGTCTTTTGCGAAACAACTGTCTTTTGCGAAACAACTGTCTTTTGCGAAACAACTGTCTTGTGCGAAACAACTGTCTTGTGCGAAACAACTGTCTTGTGCGAAACAACTGTCTTTTGCGAAACCACTGTCTTTTGCGAAACCACTGTCTTGTGCGAAACCACTGTCTTGTGCGAAACCACTGTCTTGTGCGAAACCACTGTCTTGTGCGAAACCACTGTCTTGTGCGAAACCACTGTCTTGTGCGAAACCACTGTCTTGTGCGAAACCACTGTTTTGTGCGAAACCACCGTCTTGTGCGAAACCACCGTCTTCAGCGAAACCACTCTCTTTTTGTGAAAAAACTGTTTTGTGTAAAACCATTGTCTTGTGCAAAACCACTGTCTTCTGCGGAACGACTCTCGTGTGCTACATCACTCACCTGTGCGAAACCACTCTCTTGTATGAAACCACTGTCTTGTGCATAACCTCTGTCTTGTGCGAAACCACTGTCATGTGCTAAACCGCTGTCTTGTGCAAAACCGCTTTCTTGTGCAAATCCGCTGTCTTGGTTGAAACTGCTGTCTTGTGCGAAACTGCTGTCTTGTGCGAAACTGCTGTCTTGTGCGAAACCACTGTCTTGTGCGAAACCACTGTCTTGTGCAAACCCACTGACTTGGCAAAACCACTGTCCTGTGCGAAACCACTGTCCTGTGCGAAACCACTGTCCTGTGCGTAACCACTGTCCTGTGCGAAACCACTGTCTTGTGCGAATCCACTGTCTTGTGCGAAACAACACTCTTGTGCTAAACTACTGTCTTGTGCTAAATCACTGTCTTGTGCATAACCACTGCCTTGTGCAAAACCACTGTCTTGTGCGAAACCACTGCCATGTGCGAAACCACTGTCCTGTCCGAAACCACTGTCCTTTGTGAAACCACTGTCCTTTGTGAAACCAGTGTCATTTCAGGAACCACTGTCTTGTAGATACCACCGTCTTGTGCAAATCCACTGTCTTGTGCAAAACCACTGTCTTGTGCGAAACCACTGTCTTGTGCGAAACCACTGTCTTGTGCGAAACCACTGTCTTGTGCGAAACCACTGTCTTGTGCGAAACCACTGTCTTGTGCGAAACCACTGTCTTGTGCGAAACCACTGTCTTGTGCGAAACCACTGCCTTGTGCGAAACCACTGTCTTGTGCGAAACCACTGTCTTGTGCGAAACCACTGTCATTTGCGAAACCACAGTCTTGTGCGAAACCACTGTCTTGTACGAAACCACTGTCTTGTGCGAAACCACTGTCTTCTGCGAAACCACTGTCTTGTGCGAAACCACTGTCTTGTGCGAAACCACTGTCGTGTGCGAAACCACTGTCGTGTGCGAAACCACTGACTTGTGCGAAACCACTGACTTGTGCAAAACCACTGTCTTGTGCGAAACCACTCTCTTGTGCGAATCCACTGTTGTGTGCGAAACCACTGTCATGTGCGAAACCACTGTCCTGTGCAAAACCACTGCCCTGTGCGAAACCACTGTCCTGTGCGAACCACTGTCCTTTGCGACACTACTATCGTGTGCGAAACCACTGTTGTATGCAAATCCACTGTCGTGTGAAAAAACACTGTCTTGTGCGAAACCACTGTCTTGTGCGAAACCACTGTCTTCTGCAAAACCACTGTCTTGTGCGAAACCACTGTCTTGTGCGAAACCACTGTCTTGTGCGAAACCACTGTCTTGTGCAAAACCACTGTCTTGTGGGGAACCACTGTCTTGTGCGGAATCACTGCCTTGTGCGGAACCACTTTCTTGTGTGATACCACCGTCTTGTGCGATACCACTGTCTTCTGCGAAACCACTGTCTTGTGCGAAACCACTGTCTTGTGCGAAACCACTGTCTTGTGCGAAACCACTGTCTTGTGCGAAACCACTGTCTTGTGCGAAACCACTGTCTTGTGCGAAACCACTGTCTTGTGCGAAACCACTGCCTTGTTCAAAAACCACTGTCTTGTGCGATACCACTGCCTTGTGCAAAACCACTGTCTTGTGCGAAACCACTGTCATGTGCGAAACCGCTGTCTTGTGCGAAACCGCTGTCTTCTGCAAATCCACTGACCTGTGCGAAACCACTGTCCTTTGCGAAACCACTGTAATTTGCGAAACCACTGTCACTTCCGAAACCAATCTCTTGTGCGAAACCAACGTCTTGTGCGAAATCACCGTCGTGTGCGAAACAACTGTCTTTTGTGAAAGCTCTGCGTTGTGCGAAAGCACTGTCTTGTGCGAAACCATTGTCATGTGCGAAACCACTCACCTCTGCGAAACCACTCACTTGTGCGAGACCACTCTCCTGTGAAAAACCACTCAACTATGCGAAACCACTGTCATGTGCGAAACCACTGTCTTGTGCGAAACCACTGTCTTGTGCGAAACCACTGTCTTGTGCGAAACCACTGTCTTGTGCGAAACCACTGTCTTGTGCGAAACCACTGTCTTGTGCGAAACCACTCTCTTGTTCGAAACCACTGTCTTGTGCGAAACCACTGTCTTTTGCTAAACCACTGTCTTGTGCTAAATCACTTTCTTGTTCAAAACTACTGCTTTGTGGAAAACCACTGACTTGTGCGAAACCACTGCCTTAACCGAAACCACAGCCTTGTGCAAAACCACTGTCTTGTGCAAAACCACTGTCTTGTGCTAAACCACTGTCTTGTGCAAAACCACTGTCTTGTGCAAAACCACTGTCTTGTGCGAAACCACTGTCTTGTGCGAAACCACTGTCTTGTGCGAAACCACTGTCTTGTGCGAAACCACTGTCTTGTGCGAAACCACTGTCTTGTGCGAAACCACTGTCATTTGCGAAACCACTGTCACTTCCGAAACCAATCTCTTGTGCGAAACCAACGTCTTGTGCGAAATCACCGTCGTGTGCGAAACAACTGTCCTTTGTGAAAGCTCTGCGTTGTGCGAAAGCACTGTCTTGTGCAAAACCATTGTCATGTGCGAAACCACTCACCTCTGCGAAACCACTCACTTGTGCGAGACCACTCTCCTGTGAAAAACCACTCAACTATGCGAAACCACTGTCATGTGCGAAACCACTGTCTTGTGCGAAACCACTGTCTTGTGCGAAACCACTGTCTTATGCGAAACCACTGTCTTGTGCGACACCACTGTCCTGTGCGACACCACTGTCCTGTGCGACACCACTGTCATGTGCGAAAACACTTTCGTGTGTGAAACCACTATCGTATGCGAAACCACTGTCTTGTCAGGAATCACTGTCTCGTTCAAAACCATTTTCTTGTGCGAAACCACTGTCTTGTGCGAAATCACTGTCTTGTGCAAAAACCACTGTCTTGTGCGAAACCACTGTCTTGTGCGAAACCACTGTCTTGTGCAAAACCACTGTCGAGTGCGAAACCACTGTCGTGTGCGAAACCACTGTCGTGTGCGAAACCACTGTCGAGTGCGAAACCACTGTCGTGTGCGAAACCACTGTCGTATGCGAAACCACTGTTGTGTGCGAAATCACTGTCGTGTGCGAAACCACTGTCGTGTGCGAATCCACTGTCGTGTGCGAAACCACTGTCTTGTGCGAAACCACTGTCTTGTGTGAAACCACTCTCTTGTGCGAAACCACTCTCTTGTGCGAATCCACTGTTGTGTGCGAAACCACTGTCATGTGCGAAACCACTGTCCTGTGCAAAACCACTGCCCTGTGCGAAACCACTGTCTTGTGCGAACCACTGTCCTTTGCGACACTACTATCGTGTGCGAAACCACTGTTGTGTGCAAATCCACTGTCGTGAGAAAAAACACTGTCTTGTGCGAAAGCACTGTCTTGTGCGAAAGCACTGTCCTGTGCGAAATCATTGTCCTGTGCGAAATCATTGTCCTTTGCGAAACCACTGTCCTTTGCGAAACCACTATCAATACCGAAACCACTGTCTTGTGCGAAACCACTGTCTTGTGCGAAACCACTGTCTTGTGCGAAACCACTCTCTTGTGCGAAACCACTGTCCTGTGCGACACCACTGTCCTGTGCGACACCACTGTCATGTGCGAAAACACTTTCGTGTGTGAAACCACTATCGTATGCGAAACCACTGTCTTGTCAGGAACCACTGTCTTATTCAAAACCATTTTCTTGTGCGAAACCACTGTCTTGTGCGAAATCACTGTCTTGTGCAAAAACCACTGTCTTGTGCGAAACCACTGTCTTGTGCGAAACCACTGTCGTGTGCGAACCCACTGTCTTGTGCGAAACCACTGTCTTGTGCAAAACCACTCTCTTGTGCGAATCCACTGTTGTGTGCGAAACCACTGTCAAGTGCGAAACCACTGTCCTGTGCAAAACCACCGCCCTGTGCGAAACCACTGTCCTGTGCGAACCACTGTCCTTTGCGACACTACTATCGTGCGCGAAACCACTGTTGTGTGCAAATCCACTGTCGTGTGAAAAGACACTGTCTTGTGCGAAAGCACTGTCCTGTGCGAAAGCACTGTCCTGTGCGAAATCATTGTCCTGTGCGAAATCATTGTCCTTTGCGAAACCACTGTCCTTTGCGAAACCACTATCAATACCGAAACCACTGTCTTGTGCGAAACCACTGTCTTGTGCGAAACCACTGTCTTGTGCGAAACCACTGTCTTGTGCTAAACCACTGTCTTGTGCGAAACCACTGTCTTGTGCGAAACCACTGTCTTGTGTGAAACCACTGTCTTGTGCGAAACCACTGTCTTGTGCGAAACCACTGTCTTGTGCGAAACCACTCTCTTGTGCGAAACCACTGTCTTGTGCGAAACCACTCTCTTGTGCGAAACCACTCTCTTGTGGGAAACCACTGCCTTGTGCAGAACCACTGCCTTGTGCGGAACCACTGCCTTGTGCGAAACCACTGTCTTTTGCGAAACCACAGTCTTGTGCGAAACCACTGTCTTGTGCGAAACCACTGTCTTGTGCGAAACCACTGTCTTGTGCGAAACCACTGTCTTGTGCGAAACCACTGTCTTGTGCGAAACCACTGTCGTGTGCGAAACCACTGTCGTGTGCGAAACCACTGACTTGTGCGAAACCACTGACTTGTGCAAAACCACTGTCTTGTGCGAAACCACTCTCTTGTGCGAATCCACTGTTGTGTGCGAAACCACTGTCATGTGCGAAACCACTGTCCTGTGCAAAACCACTGCCCTGTGCGAAACCACTGTCCTGTGCGAACCACTGACCTTTGCGACACTACTATCGTGTGCGAAACCACTGTTGTGTGCAAATCCACTGTCGTGTGAAAAAACACTGTCTTGTGCGAAACCACTGTCTTGTGCGAAACCACTGTCTTCTGCAAAACCACTGTCTTTTGCGAAACCACTGTCTTGTGCGAAACCACTGTCTTGTGCGAAACCACTGTCTTGTGCAAAACCACTGTCTTGTGGGGAACCACTGTCTTGTGCGGAATCACTGCCTTGTGCGGAACCACTTTCTTGTGTGATACCACCGTCTTGTGCGATACCACTGTCTTCTGCGAAACCACTGTCTTGTGCGAAACCACTGTCTTGTGCGAAACCACTGTCTTGTGCGAAACCACTGTCTTGTGCGAAACCACTGCCTTGTTCAAAAACCACTGTCTTGTGCGATACCACTGCCTTGTGCAAAACCACTGTCTTGTGCGAAACCACTGTCATGTGCGAAACCGCTGTCTTGTGCGAAACCACTGTATTGTGCGAAACCACTGTCTTGTGCGAAACCACTGCCTTGTTCAAAAACCACTGTCTTGTGCGATACCACTGCCTTGTGCAAAACCACTGTCTTGTGCGAAACCACTGTCATGTGCGAAACCGCTGTCTTGTGCGAAACCGCTGTCTTCTGCAAAGCCACTGACCTGTGCGAAACCACTGTCCTTTGCGAAACCACTGTAATTTGCGAAACCACTGTCAATTCCGAAACCAATCTCTTGTGCGAAACCAACGTCTTGTGCGAAATCACCGTCGTGTGCGAAACAACTGTCTTTTGTGAAAGCTCTGCGTTGTGCGAAAGCACTGTCTTGTGCGAAACCATTGTCATGTGCGAAACCACTCACCTCTGCGAAACCACTCACTTGTGCGAGACCACTCTCCTGTGAAAAACCACTCAACTATGCGAAACCACTGTCATGTGCGAAACCACTGTCTTGTGCGAAACCACTGTCTTGTGCGAAACCACTGTCTTGTGCGAAACCACTGTCTTGTGCGAAACCACTGTCTTGTGCGAAACCACTGTATTGTTCGAAACCACTGTCTTGTGCGAAACCACTGTCTTGTGCTAAACCACTGTCTTGTGCTAAATCACTTTCTTGTTCAAAACTACTGCTTTGTGGAAAACCACTGACTTGTGCAAAACCACTGCCTTAACCGAAACCACAGCCTTGTGCAAAACCACTGTCTTGTGCAAAACCACTGTCTTGTGCAAAACCACTGTCTTGTGCAAAACCACTGTCTTGTGCGAAACCACTGTCTTGTGCGAAACCACTGTCTTGTGCGAAACCACTGTCTTGTGCGAAACCACTGTCTTGTGCGAAACCACTGTCTTGTGCGAAACCACTGTCTTGTGCGAAACCACTGTCATTTGCGAAACCACTGTCACTTCCGAAACCAATCTCTTGTGCGAAACCAACGTCTTGTGCGAAATCACCGTCGTGTGCGAAACAACTGTCTTTTGTGAAAGCTCTGCGTTGTGCGAAAGCACTGTCTTGTGCGAAACCATTGTCATGTGCGAAACCACTCACCTCTGCGAAACCACTCACTTGTGCGAGACCACTCTCCAGTGAAAAACCACTCAACTATGCGAAACTACTGTCATGTGCGAAACCACTGTCTTGTGCGAAACCACTGTCTTGTGCGAAACCACTGTCTTGTGCGAAACCACTGTCTTGTGCGACACCACTGTCCTGTGCGACACCACTGTCCTGTGCGACACCACTGTCATGTGCGAAAACACTTTCGTGTGTGAAACCACTATCGTATGCGAAACCACTGTCTTGTCAGGAACCACTGTCTCGTTCAAAACCATTTTCTTGTGCGAAACCACTGTCTTGTGCGAAATCACTGTCTTGTGCAAAAACCACTGTCTTTTGCGAAACCACTGTCTTGTGCGAAACCACTGTCTTGTGCGAAACCACTGTCTTCTGCATAACCTATGTCGTGTGCGAAACCACTGTTGTGTGCGAAACCACTGTCGTGTGCGAAACCACTGTCGAGTGCGAAACCACTGTCGTGTGCGAAACCACTGTCATATGCGAAACCACTGTTGTGTGCGAAACCACTGTCGTGTGCGAAACCACTGTCGTGTGCGAAACCACTGTCGTGTGCGAAACCACTGTCTTGTGCGAAACCACTGTCTTGTGTGAAACCACTCTCTTGTGCGAAACCACTCTCTTGTGCGAATCCACTGTTGTGTGCGAAACCACTGTCATGTGCGAAACCCCTGTCCTGTGCAAAACCACTGCCCTGTGCGAAACCACTGTCTTGTGCGAACCACTGTCCTTTGCGACACTACTATCGTGTGCGAAACCACTGTTGTGTGCAAATCCACTGTCGTGTGAAAAAACACTGTCTTGTGCGAAAGCACTGTCTTGGGCGAAAGCACTGTCCTGTGCGAAATCATTGTCCTGTGCGAAATCATTGTCCTTTGCGAAACCACTGTCCTTTGCGAAACCACTATCAATACCGAAACCACTGTCTTGTGCGAAACCACTGTCTTGTGCGAAACCACTGTCTTGTGCGAAACCACTCTCTTGTGCGAAACCACTGTCCTGTGCGACACCACTGTCCTGTGCGACACCACTGTCATGTGCGAAAACACTTTCGTGTGTGAAACCACTATCGTATGCGAAACCACTGTCTTGTCAGGAACCACTGTCTTATTCAAAACCATTTTCTTGTGCGAAACCACTGTCTTGTGCGAAATCACTGTCTTGTGCAAAAACCACTGTCTTGTGCGAAACCACTGTCTTGTGCGAAACCACTGTCGTGTGCGAAACCACTGTCTTGTGCGAAACCACTGTCTTGTGCAAAACCACTCTCTTGTGCGAATCCACTGTTGTGTGCGAAACCACTGTCAAGTGCGAAACCACTGTCCTGTGCAAAACCACTGCCCTGTGCGAAACCACTGTCCTGTGCGAAACACTGTCCTTTGCGACACTACTATCGTGTGCGAAACCACTGTTGTGTGCAAATCCACTGTCGTTTGAAAAGACACTGTCTTGTGCGAAAGCACTGTCCTGTGCGAAAGCACTGTCTTGTGCGAAATCATTGTCCTGTGCGAAATCATTGTCCTTTGCGAAACCACTGTCCTTTGCGAAACCACTATCAATACCGAAACCACTGTCTTGTGCGAAACCACTGTCTTGTGCGAAACCACTGTCTTGTGCGAAACCACTGTCTTGTGCGAAACCACTGTCTTGTGCGAAACCACTGTCTTGTGCGAAACCACTGTCTTGTGCGAAACCACTCTCTTGTGCGAAACCACTCTCTTGTGCGAAACCACTCTCTTGTGGGAAACCACTGCCTTGTGCAGAACCACTGCCTTGTGCGGAACCACTGCCTTGTGCGAAACCACTGTCTTTTGCGAAACAACTGTCTTTTGCGAAACAACTGTCTTTTGCGAAACAACTGTCTTTTGCGAAACAACTGTCTTTTGCGAAACAACTGTCTTGTGCGAAACAACTGTCTTGTGCGAAACAACTGTCTTTTGCGAAACCACTGTCTTTTGCGAAACCACTGTCTTTTGCGAAACCACTGTCTTGTGCGAAACCACTGTCTTGTGCGAAACCACTGTCTTGTGCGAAACCACTGTCTTGTGCGAAACCACTGTCTTGTGCGAAACCACTGTTTTGTGCGAAACCACCGTGTTGTGCGAAACCACCGTCTTCAGCGAAACCACTCTCTTTTGTGAAAAAACTGTTTTGTGTAAAACCATTGTCTTGTGCAAAACCACTGTCTTCTGCGGAACGACTCTCGTGTGCTAAATCACTCACCTGTGCGAAACCACTCTCTTGTATGAAACCACTGTCTTGTGCATAACCTCTGTCTTGTGCGAAACCACTGTCATGTGCTAAACCGCTGTCTTGTGCAAAACCGCTGTCTTGTGGAAATCCGCAGTCTTGGTTGAAACTGCTGTCTTGTGCGAAACTGCTGTCTTGTGCGAAACTGCTGTCTTGTGCGAAACCACTGTCTTGTGCGAAACCACTGTCTTGTGCGAAACCACTGACTTGTGCAAAACCACTGTCCTGTGCGAAACCACTGTCCTGTGGAAACCACTGTCCTGTGCGTAACCACTGTCCTGTGCGAAACCACTGTCTTGTGCGAATCCACTGTCTTGTGCGAAACAACACTCTTGTGCTAAACTACTGTCTTGTGCTAAATCACTGTCTTGTGCATAACCACTGCCTTGTGCAAAACCACTGTCTTGTGCAAAACCACTGCCATGTGCGAAACCACAGTCCTGTCCGAAACCACTGTCCTTTGTGAAACCACTGTCCTTTGTGAAACCAGTGTCATTTCAGGAACCACTGTCTTGTAGATACCACCGTCTTGTGCAAAATCACTGTCTTGTGCGAAACCACTGTCTTGTGCGAAACCACCGTCGTGTGCGATACAACCGTCCAGTGCAAAACCACTCACCTGTGTGAAATGACTGTCTGGTGTGAAACGACTGTCTTGTGCGAAACGACTGTCTTGTGCGAAACGACTGTCTTGTTCGAAACGACTGTCTTGTTCGAAACGACTGTATTGTGCGAAACGACTGTCTTGTTCGAAACGACTGTCTTGTGCGAAACGACTGTCTCGTGCGAAACGACTGTCTTGTACAAAACCACAGTCTTCAGCGAAACCATTGTCTTGTGCGAAAAAACTGTTTTTTGCAAAACCATTGTCTTGTGCAAAACCACTGTCTTGTGCAAAACCACATTTGTGTGCGAAACAACCATCCTGTTCGAAACCACTTACCTGTGTGAAACCACTGTCTTGTGCGAAACAAGTATTGTGCGAAACGAATGTCTTGTGCGAAACGAATGTCTTGTGAGAAACGACTGTCTTGTGCGAAACCACTGTCTTGTGCAAAACCACTGTCTTCTGCGGAACCACTGCCTTGTCTGAAACCACTGTCATGTACGAAACGACTGTCATGTGTGAAACGACTGTCATGTGAGAAACCACTGTGATGTGCGAAACCTCTGTCTTGTGTGAAACCACTCTCTTGTGCGAAACCACTGTCTTGTGCAAAACCACTTTCCAATGCGAAACCACTGTCATGTTGAAAACCACTCACCTGTGCGAAACCACTCACCTGTGCGAAACCACTCACCAGTGCGAAACCACTCACCTGTGCAATACCACTCAACTGTGCAAAATCACTGTCCTGTGTGAAACCACTATCCTGTGCGAAACCACTGTCTTGTGCGAAGTGACTGTCTTGTGCGAAACCACTGTCCTGTTCCAAACCACTGCCATGTGTGAAACCACTGTCATGTGTGAAAACACTGTCGTGTGTGAAACCACTGTCCTGTGCGAAACCACTTTCCTGTACGAAACCACTGTCTTGTGCGAAACCACTGTCTTGTGCGAAACTGCTGTCATGTGGGATCACGGTCATGTGCGAAACCACTGTCATGTGCGAAACCACTGTCTTGTGCAAAACCACTGTCCCGTGTCAAACCACACACCTGTGCGAAACCACTCACCTGTGCGAAACCACTCACCTGTGCGAAACCACTCACCTGTGCGAAACCACTCACCTGTGCGAAACCACTCAACTGTGCGAAACCACTTTCCTGTGCGAAACCACTTTCCTGTGTGAAACCACTGTCTTGTGCGAAGCCACTGACTTGTGCAAAACCACTGACTTGTGCGAAACCACTGTCTTGTGCGAAACCACTGTCTTCAGATAAACCACTGTCTAGTTCGAAACAACTGTCTTGTGTGAAACCACAGTCTTGTGCAAAAGCACTGCCTTGTGCGAAACCACTGTCTTGTGCGAAACCACTGCCTTGTGCAAATCCACTGTCTTGTGCGATACCACTGTAATATTCGAAACCACTGTCTTCTGCGAAACCACTGTTTTGTGTGAAACCACTGTCTTGTGCGAAACCACTGTCTCGTGCGAAACCACCGTCATGTGCGAAACCACTGTCTCGTGTGAAACCACCGTCATGTGCGAAACCACTGTCCTTTGCGAAACCACTGTCCTTTGCGAAATCACTGTCTTGTGCGAAACCACTGCCTTGTGCAAAACCACTGTCTTGTGCAAAACCACTGCCTTGTGCAAAACCACAGTCTTGTGCGATACCACTGTAATATTCGAAACCACTGTCTTGTGCGAAACCACTGTTTTGTGCGAAACCACTGTTTTGTGCGAAACCACTGTTTTGTGCGAAACCACTGTTATGTGCGAAACCACTGTCCTGTGCGAAACCACTGTCCTGTGCGACACCACTGTCATGTGCGACATTAAATGCATTCTTTTTCTCCACATATCGTTACTCGCTGGGAAGAAATTGTTGCTGGACGTGAAAGAATAGGTCGACATAAACGCTGGTATCACACTAAATGCCAGGCACCAACTATTTGCTAATAATTCCGTTGCAGTGCGTGGCTCGATGATTTGTGAATCGCTACAGCCACACTAGCTTTTTGTGCCTAAGGCGGTCGTACAGAATCGTTTGTTATTGACACAATAGTCGCTAATCTCACGTACAGGATTAAGAATGTAGTTTCCACTCAGTTGGAGTTTTCGTGCAAATGTCGAGTATTCAGAACTTTACTTAGTCGTGTGATCGCCAGTTTTGTACTCATAACGTCGGTAGTGGAAGTGAGAAACGGTTTTCCGTACAGAACAAGCTACAAAATTTTGGATGCAAACAATGAAAAATTTTTCCCTGTGTAGGATACACAAATAACTAAAGATAAGTTTTTAGTATGGTCGCAATTACGTAATTCGCAAGACATAATTTTCACCTTGTTGACAATGATAGTCCGTAGTGTGTAGGAGTGACAATGAAATCGCTATTACTGTTTCCTGTTTCACATGAAAACGTGTGCAATTACCGAAGCCCTGTGGCAGGAAACGGCAGTTTAATTATTCGCAGATTCCTTCGAAAGAAGACATCGATTCACGACATTACTTGGCCAAGAAATAATAACAATAAGTGTTGTCTGTTAGTTAGCGCTTGGAAAGCTGAATGCAGTGTTAAAAATAACGTGCTCATGATTGACAATATTGAGTTTCCGCCTGGCTGTTTCCTGTACTGATCGTGACTGGCAACAATTTACGAAATATGTGTCGAGGACTTTTGAATACGCCAGAGTCGTGATGGCCGTTTACACTGGAGTAAAAATGTACTTTACGCAGACAGCAGTGAGTTGAGAATTACTCTGGAGTAAAAAACGTAATTTACGCAGACAGCAGTGATTTCAGAATTATATCAAATTTTATATTTTTCTTCGTGTATGAGTGACAGATGCTCGCTTTGCACAGGTCTTTTAGTCGCATCAAGTGTTGTGCCCACCACTCACAGTGGCGGAGCAAGTCGCCAGTAAGCATTGTCTGATTCTTAGTAGCTGCAACAGTAGGTATTACACTACAGGTACCGCTAGCGATCGGGTCGATATCTATAGGGTTACCAAATTTGAACTCGAGTTAGAACGCTGTCTTGTGCGTCCGATTCCAGGAACAACGTAGGTGTCAATTTTATTTTTAACTGACCAGCCACCTAGACAGCTAACTTGGCCAACTTAACACATCGTCATTACACATGTCCTCACTTCAGTTGTTTCCGATTAGACTGCAAGAGGCACACCGACGATCAAAACGCGGGGACAATTATGAAGTGCCGCCAAAGCGACTGTATTCTTGTGGCACTGCATTCGAATAGCAAACCGAGATTCGGACGAAGCGGTACGTCTTAATTTTCGCGACTATTTTACTGCATCGTGCTGCTACACGAGGTGTCGACGTCTGTGTCACTGTTTCCCCAGGCTGAAATAATTCGGCGATTTCCTGGGCATTGTCCCAACGGAAGAACAACAGCCGCTGCAGTGATAAAAGGCATTGTTGTAGACGTGCATTCTTCTATCTGTGGCGTCTCATATAGAAGAAAATGTGACACACAACTGATGGACGCTATTCTTTGATTACCACAACACCCACGAGTTTTTCCCAGAGTTTACTATTTAATTCTGTCTACAAATAGCCGCTGCAGTTATTTACCGAACAGCATACAGGGATCAGATATAGTTTAAGGCACGGAGCTGGAAGCACACTCATTACGAAGGCGAATCTAACTCGAGTGTCGTACTGTGTGGCTGCAATTTTGGCGGCATTAACGCCATTCGAGCATTTTAAGAAACTTAATTCGGCGAAACCCTCTGCACCTTTCTTTCGAGGGGGAACAAAATAATTCTGCAATGTTGCCACCGATTGTTACTGGGGATGGGCCCGCAATTAGCATGGCTTGTTTTCGTCTTTACAACTGAATAATGGCGAAAGCAGTAACGGAAGCTGTGTGGAACAAAACGGAATCTTTTTACTGTCAATATTTGGTTCCCACGACAAACAGAGTCTCTTAAATATGAGGCAAAAAACTGTGAACACGCGGAAACAAGTGTGTATTTACGCCACCAGTGTGACGGTAAACAACAAGGCTGTTCACGCTCTCCTTTAAACGCGACTTCCACGTTTGACTGTTGCACACAATTCTGTCAGCACTCTCCCAACCGCGAGGATAGGCTTTTGTACAGACTGTACCGCACATTTATCACGAGAGCATACTTTACACCTGAAACATCTTTAAAGGGAAATACTTCGAGTAAAGGAAAGGGCAGCCGCTACTTCTCGAAATGATACACAACAAAAGATACGGAAATCCAGCAAATCGCCTATTTAAAGCGGCAAATACGTTTTATGTATTCTGCTAACGCTGTGACTTATACGCTCTGTCTCGGAAGCTAAATGTTTTGCTTTATTATTCTATAATTCGTCTTCCTGACATGCACAAGGAATTCAAAATACGGGGCGAAATCTGCTCTCGGCCCAGACGTCCGTTGCAACTGTCAAACGACTTCCTCGCGACGCCATTCTTGCGCCAGAAGCTCTTTGTATTATTGCCGCTCTAAATATGAGTAACGGAAACTATGTGTTTTGTTCCATAAAAAAAATAGACAAATAAATAAAATACTTCCGCCCTCCCTCCAAGTTGCTTAACATTAACGTCTGCTGTGTAAAGACGTAAACCGCAATCAAAAAGAGTAATATTTTTGTTTAATAATAGGTCCGAGTATTGTTATTCGTTTTCGTAGATAACTTGGTGTAGAATGGAGGAGGAACGTTGAATGTAAAAATAATGCTTTCATTGTCTCTCTGGGTCGAAGAAGCAACGTATTGTTAACTTTCACGTTGACTGCTGCATACATTATATGAAACGTAATTCATCATTCGAGCATACTGCCGCAAAATATGCTTTACGAAAAACCGATTTACAAATTTCTGCCCTGCCTCGGCATTAATTGGCCTAACTTTTCCTTCCTTTATCTCAAATGACGTTACATGTTGCCCAATGATGAAGCAGGAATGTCTCGACCATTCTTGTGAAACGAGAGATCTCGAGCTAAATAACTGCACAAAGTAACGAAAAAATTCAAATTTCCTGCAGGCATTGAAAACCGGGATTTTTTATGGTGCTCAACAGAGCGAATGATGAAGTTTAGAGACGAAAGAATGTTACTATTTAGTCACTGCAAAAGTTTTCTCAATAACGTTTGTTGCATAGTATACTATTTGAAACTGCCTCGGTGCTTCCGCTACAGATGTCACACAGCATAAACGCTAATTCTGTGTAAAAGTCGGACATTACAGACGCTATTTCGTACACATTAATTAACCTTATCAGCCGGCCGCTTTGGCCGAGCGGTCTGCGGCGCGCAGCCACAGTCTACACGGCCGCTGCGGTCGGGGCTTCGAATCCTACTTCGGGCGTGGATAATTGTGTTGTCCTTAGCGTAAGTTAGTCAAGTGATTAATGTGTAAGTCTAGTGACTGAAGACCACGAATTATGGTCGCATAAGACCTCACACACATTTGAACATTTTTTAATTATCCATATCACACGTATTGCGAAGTAAATCTCCGATAAACATATTTCGTCGAAACATATTTCGTCTTCTGATCCAGCGGAAATGGTAATCTAATTGAGTCACAGTCCAACAAAAACAGGATTTCATCGAGCAATGGTTAATTCTTGCGTTTGTTAGCAGGAGGAATCCACGATACAAAGTTTTAAACTGTTTCTTACAATTTCAGCTGGGCATGTCGGAAGTACGATAAAATATTCAGACGGCCGCGGTGGCCGAGGGGACTCAGGCGCGCCAGTCACGGTCTGCACGAATATTTGTGCCGTCCTTAGTATAAGGTAGTTCATAAGTAGTTTGTAAGTTTAGGGATTGATGACCCCGTAGTTAAGTCCCATAGACTCTACAAACATTTGAACATTTTTAAAAAATAATCAGGTATTTTTCTACTGCATTTTTAATTAATCGATTTTTTATCCGACACTATTTCTCCTCCCCTCAAACAATCTTTAGATAGGAGATCGATAGATTTCCATTAATCTGTAGCCAGCTACAAATGGAATTTCGAAACCTCCTGTTGTCACCAAGTAAAAGCATTTCTCACAAATCAGTATTCGGAGCTGTGTAGAAGCACATGCCGGAATATTTATTAACAGAGTTCCTTCCAAAGGAGAAATCGATTCACGAGATTACGTATCGATAAGTTACTGTTATCTTTTTTAAATTAACGACCGAAAAGATAAATGTATCGTAGTAGTTTTAGCACTATTAAGTTACCAGATTACTGTGTTTCTGTATTGATGGATTTTATTCGCAACTGCCAACGGTTTAAAAACTTCCGTCACAGTATTTTTCTACTGCATTTTCAATTAATCGATTTTTTATCCGACTCTGTTTCTACTCCCCTCAAGCAAACTTTACAGAGGAGATCGTTAGATTTCCATTAATCTGTAGCCAGCTACAAATGGAATTTCGAAACCTCCTGTTGTCACCAAGTAAAAGCATTTCTCACAAATCAGTATTCGGAGCTGTGTAGAAACACATGCCGGAATATTTATTAACAGAGTTCCTTCCAAAGGAGAAATCGATTCACGAGATTACGTATCGATAAGTTAGTGTTATCTTTTTTAAATTAGCGACTGAAAAGATAAATGTAGCGTAGTAGTTTTAGCACTATTAAGTTACCAGATTACTGTGTTTCTGTATTGATGGATTTTATTCGCAACTGCCAACGGTTTAAAAACTTCCGTCACAGTATTTTTCTACTGCATTTTCAATTAATCGATTTTTTATCCGACTCTGTTTCTCCTCCCCTCAAGCAAACTTTACAGAGGAGATCGATAGATTTCCATTAATCTGTAGCCAGCTACAAATGGAATTTCGAAACCTCCTGTTGTCACCAAGTAAAAGCATTTCTCACAAATCAGTATTCGAAGCTGTGTAGAAGCACATGCCGGAATATTTATTAACAGAGTTCATTCCAAAGGAGAAATCGATTCACGAGATTACGTATCGATAAGTTACTGTTATCTTTTTTAAATTAGCGACCGAAAAGATAAATGTAGCGTAGTAGTTTTAGCACTATTAAGTTACCAGATTACTGTGATTCTGTACTGATGGATTTTATTCGCAACTGCCAACGGTTTAAAAACTTCCGTCACAGTATTTTTCCACTGCAGTTTCAATTAATCGATTTTTATCCGACTCTGTTTCTCCTCCCCTCAAGTACACTTTAGAGAGGAGATCGATAGATTTCCATTAATCTGTAGCCAGCTACAAACGGAATTTCGAAACCTCCTGTTGTCACCAAGTAAAAGCATTTCTCACAAATCAGTATTCGAAGCTGTGTAGAAGCACATGCCGGAATATTTATTAACAGAGTTCATTCCAAAGGAGAAATCGATTCACGAGATTACGTATCGATAAGTTACTGTTATCTTTTTTAAATTAACGACCGAAAAGATAAATGTAGCGTAGTAGTTTTAGCACTATTAAGTTACCAGATTACTGTGTTTCTGTATTGATGGATTTTATTCGCAACTGCCAACGGTTTAAAAACTTCCGTCACAGTATTTTTCTACTGCATTTTCAATTAATCGATTTTTTATCCGACCTTGTTTCTCCTCCCCTCAAGCACACTTTAGAGAGGAGATCGATAGATTTCCATTAATCTGTAGCCAGCTACAAACGGAATTTCGAAACCTCCTGTTGTCACCGAGTAAAATCATTTCTCACAAATCAGTATTCGAAGCTGTGTAGAAGCACATGCCGGAATATTTATTAACAGAGTTCATTCCAAAGGAGAAATCGATTCACGAGATTACGTATCGATAAGTTACTGTTATCTTTTTTAAATTAACGACTGAAAAGATAAATGTAGCGTAGTAGTTTTAGCACTATTAAGTTACCAGATTACTGTGTTTCTGTATTGATGGATTTTATTCGCAACTGCCAACGGTTTAAAAACTTCCGTCACAGTATTTTTCTACTGCATTTTCAATTAATCGATTTTTTATCCGACTCTGTTTCTCCTCCCCACAAGCAAACTTTACAGAGGAGATCGATAGATTTCCATTAATCTGTAGCCAGCTACAAATGGAATTTCGAAACCTCCTGTTGTCACCAAGTAAAAGCATTTCTCACAAATCAGTATTCGAAGCTGTGTAGAAGCACATGCCGGAATATTTATTAACAGAGTTCCTTCCAAAGGAGAAATCGATTCACGAGATTACGTATCGATAAGTTAGTGTTATCTTTTTTAAATTAGCGACCGAAAAGATAAATGTAGCGTAGTAGTTTTAGCACTATTAAGTTACCAGATTACTGTGTTTCTGTATTGATGGATTTTATTCGCAACTGCCAACGGTTTAAAAACTTCCGTCACAGTATTTTTCTACTGCATTTTCAATTAATCGATTTTTTATCCGACTCTGTTTCTCCTCCCCTCAAGCAAACTTTACAGAGGAGATCAATAGATTTCCATTAATCTGTAGCCAGCTACAAATGGAATTTCGAAACCTCCTGTTGTCACCAAGTAAAAGCATTTCTCACAAATCAGTATTCGAAGCTGTGTAGAAGCACATGCCGGAATATTTATTAACAGAGTTCCTTCCAAAGGAGAAATCGATTCACGAGATTACGTATCGATAAGTTAGTGTTATCTTTTTTTTTAAATTAGCGACCGAAAAGATAAATGTAGCGTAGAATTTTTAGCACTATTAAGTACCAGATTACTGTGTTTCTGTATTGATGGATTTTATTCGCAACTGCCAACGGTTTAAAAACTTCCGTCACAGTATTTTTCCACTGCATTTTCAATTAATCGATTTTTTATCCGACTCTGCTTCTCCTCCCCTCAAGCAAACTTTACAGAGGGGAGGCAGTGTGGAGGGAAAGGAAAAATTATTTATTCACACATTTCCTTCAAAAGGAGAAATCGGTCCCCTAGATTACGTGTAGAAGCCACCATAACAATAGGTCAGTGTTGTCTGTCCGTTCAAATTCAAATGTTTGCAAATATAAGGGACTTAACTGCTGTGGTTATTCAGTCCCTATACTGCCAAACTGCTGTAACTAACTTATGGTAATGGCAACACACACACACACACAGACACACAAATGTGACCGAGGGAGGATTCGAACATCCGACGGCGAACAACCGAGCACTCCGCGGCAAAGCGCCTTAGCTCGCTCATCCACTCCACCGTGGCTGTTAGTTAACGCTCAGAAAGATAAACGCAGTGTTAGAAATACCGTCACCATTTTTAACAACATTATCAGAGTCCTATTCTATACTGATGAATAATTTTCGTAACCGGCAGTAGTTTACAACGCATCTTTCAAGGTACTTTACATATTGCAGCCCTGTGGTGAAGGAATATTATAGAGGATCTAGTAGAAACTTAATTCACTTTGACGGCATTAGAAGTGAGAATTGTGTCAAACTTTTATTTTTTATTTCTTCTTGTGTGACATCAACCATAAGACGGCACAAATGACGGAGAGAATTCCGCATTTCTGTGCGCTGTCGACCTTGTCGCATTAATTGTTAAGCAAGCCACCACAAAGCAACGAGACTGAATGATTTTACGTAGTTACAGAAAAAAAGAGTGTTAATACATGTAACCGCAGGAATCGCATGGTTATTGAAAGACTTCCCATGCTGAAATACCTTTCAACACGCTGCACTATGCGTCAAATGTAAGAAATAACGTGTATGTACCTATATCTTAAATTTCCGAGCCATCACAAATGCTGATTTGGTCATCTTAATACGTCATAATTCACTTCATTATTTTGTGATTAAACAGCATGAGTTACACCAGCAGTCAAAATCGAGGGAAAATAATAAAGTGCCGCCAAACCAACTGTGAAGGAAATTTTTTAGCGGCTACATTCTTGCAGCAGACACTTCCTCAAGATATGGACGAAGCGGTACGTCGTATTGTCTCGGGACCATCTCACTGCCGTCTTGCTGCTACACGAGGTGTCGATGTCTGCGACCCTGTTTCCGCAAGTTGACATCCAAATAATTCGCCAACTTGCTGTGCATTCTGACAATGGTAGAAGAATAGCCAATAACTGTGGCACTGGCGAAAGTTATTATTGTCGACATGTATTCTCGTATCTGTGGTGTCTGACGTGGCAGAAAATGTGAAACATGACTGATGAGCCCTATTTATTAATTAACAAAACACCCACATCATTTTACCAGAGCGAACTATATATTTGTGTCCATTTGTGCTTCAATATTCTCCGTGCTAAGCATTGCAAGTAGCGATGCTAAAAATAATCGTTGTAGTTATTTAGCATACAGCAGAAAGATAAAAAAAAAGTTGAACAATAGCAAACAGTCAACAGCCTTATCCGCTTAGTTTATGAGAAACAGAAAGGGAAAAATATCGTGTACGGTATATTCGGAAAAATCAGAGAAACTGGCGAATAGTTGTAAACCACTTTCAGGTTGTCATTCAAAGAGAAGAACTTAATGCGACACGTTTTCGGCATGAGGTTCGTAGCTTATTCAGTGCGACAGCAAGTCTGACTTGTGTGTCGTACTGTGCGGCTGCAATTTTTTAGCAACTCTCCTTCTATGGAAAATAAGTTTTACGTATACGACAAAATTTTTCATTACTACGCTCTGCCACGAAAAGTAAATTTCCCGTGAAAACATGATGGAAACCACATTTCTCTTTACTTCATTATTTCGTAACGCCCGTTGCAACTGTCAAACGACTTCCTCGCGACGCCATTCTTGCGTCAGACGCTCTCTGTATTATTGCCACTTTAAATATGAATACAGAATCAAGTTTACGACGAAAGACTCCATCTTCTTGTGCGAGTTTTACACTATCTGATTTGAGTAGAAAATTGCGCTAAAACATGGCCTTCGCTTTATTTGTGAGTTACTCAGCATTTTTTTTACAGCCGTATAAATTACTTCATGACGGTACCTAAAACTCACCACCGACTGACCAGCATATAAAACACTTGCTCAGACGTGTAAATATTCTTTCGATACGCACTTTATTTTTCGCGTTTTCGCTTTGAAGGTCTGCCTCTCCTCTAACGGTTGGGGACTTGTTGCTTTCCACTATTTAAATAAAATAAAATAAATAAGTAAAAAAAAAAACTCCAGCCTTCGCTCCCAGTTGCTTAACATTAACGTCTGCTGTCTAAAGAAGTAAACCGCAATCAAAAAGAATAAGACAGATAACTTGGTGTAGAATGGAGGAGGAACGTTCAATGTAAAAATAACGCTTTCATTGTCTCTCTGAGTCGAACAAGCAACGTATTGTTAACTTCGGCGTCAACTGTGACATAACGTAATTCATCACTCGAGTATACTGCTGCAAAATGTGCATTACGAAAAACCGACTTACAAAATTCCGTTCTGCCTCGACATTAATTGGCCTAACTTTTCCTTGCTTTATTTCAAATGACGTTACATGTTGTCCAATGATGAAGCAGGGATGTCTCGCCCAAACGTTTGAAACGGGAGATCTCAAGCCAAACAACTCCAAAAACTAACAACAAATTTAAAATTTTCTGCAGGTATTGAAAACCGGGATTTTTCGTAGTGCTCCAACTAAAAACTGGGCGAATGGTGAAGTTTAGAGACGACACAATGTTAATATCTAGTTACTGCAAAAGTTTTGCTGTATAATATACTCTTTTAGACTGGTAAGTCTGCTAGATTAAACAAATGTCACAGAGCCTAAACGCTGATTCTGAGTAAAAGTGGGATATTGCGGACGTTGTTTCGTACACACTAATTAACCATATCAGACGTATTGCGAAGTAAATCTCCGGGAAACAGTGCACTTCCTACGAAACATATTTCGTCTTCTGAATCAGCGTAACTGGCAATCTAAATGAGTCACAGTCCAACAAAAACTGATTTCATCGAGTAATTGTTAATTCTTGCGTTTGTTAGCAGGAGGAATCCTCGCTACAACGTTTGAAACTGTTTCTTACAATTTCACCTGGGCATGTCGGAAGTACGATAAAATATTCCGTTTTTTTCCTACTGCATTGTCATTTAATCGACTTTATCTGACTCTGGTTCTCCTCACCTCAAGCAAACTTTAGAGAGGGATCGATAGATTTCCATTAATCTGTAGCCAGCTACGAATGGAATTTAAAAACCACATGTTGTCACTAAGTAAAACCATTTCTCACATTGCATTTGGAATACCCACATCCTGTTGCACATGGAAAACACATTATTGGAAGCAGTGTGGAAGAAGATGAGGGAACATTTATTCACAGAGGGAGAAATCGAGCCACGAGATTACGTGTCGATATGTTAGTGTTATCTCTTAGTTAACGACCGGAATGATAGATGTGACCTAGTATTTTTGCCAGATTTCTGTGTTTCTGTATTGATGGATTTTATTCGCAACTGCCAACAGTTTAAAAAATTCTGTCATTGTCATTTACACACTGCAACCTGTTATGGGGGAAAATTTGTAGGAAAAAAATTAAATCTCAGTCTACCTACAAACTCGTTAAAATTCGCTGCATTTGTTGAAAACTACGATTTTTTTGAACTGTAAGGCGCCTTAGAACGCTGGCCAACTCCATCGCAGCTATATATTATTTAACGCTCGGAAAGACAGACGCAGTGTTACAAGTACTGTGATCATTTTTAACAACATTATCAGGTTTCTATTCTCTAATGATGAATTGTGTTCGTAATTGGCAATACTGCAGACCTGTGTTGGAGGAGTAACGTAATTCATTCAGGCGGCAGTAGAAATGAGAATTGTTTCTTAACATTAACGTCTGTTGTCGGAAGCAGTAAATCGCAATCAAATAGAGCAATTTCTTTTATTTATTTATTACACGTTTTCATATATAACTTGTTGTTAAACTTAAAAATAATACTTTGATTGTCTGTCTGGGTCGAAGAAGGAACTCATTGTTGAGTTTCACCTTGACCTTGGCATAGATTATATCAAACGTAATTCATCACTCCAGCATCCCTGCTCCATAATGTGCTTTACGAAAATCCGATTTCCAAAAATCTGTTCTGTTTTGTCATTAAATAGCCTAACCTTTCCCTGCACTATCTTCAAAGTCGTTACATGTTGCCCAAAAATTAAGTAGGAATGTCGCAACCATTCTTGTGAAACGAGAGATCTCAAGCCAAATCACTGCGGAAACTAACAACAAGTTAAAAATTTCTTTCTATAAATAGGCGTTGCAGTTATTTAGCGAACAGCAGACAGATCAGATAAACTGAAAAATAGCAAACCACGGACGTGAACCGCTATATCGGCAGCGTCTATTATGAGAAACAGAATGGGGAAAATACAGTGTAGCGCAATTTCCGAAAATATCAGACAATTGAGGAACAGTTGTAAGCCAGTTTTAGGCTGGTATTCAGTGAGAAGGGATCAGACAGAGTTTAAGGCTCGGAGTTGGAAGTACATTCAGTACGAAGGCAAATCTAGCTTGAGTGTCGTATTAAGTGGCTGCAATTTTGGAGCCATTAACGCTATCCCAGCATATAAGAAACTGAATTTCGGTGAATCCCTCTGCAGTTTTGTTTCGAGGGGGATGAAAATAATGCACAATTCTGCGGTGTTGCCACCGACTGTTACTGGGGATGGACCCGCAATTAGCATTGCTTGTTTCCGTCTTTACAACTGAATAATGGCGAAGGCAGTAACGGAAGTATCTCGAACGAAACGGAACTTATTTACTGTCAATATTTGTTCCCGTGACAGAGTCTCTTAAATTTACGTGTGTATGAGGCATAAAACAGTGCAAATATGGGAACAGTTGTGTATTTACGCCACCAGTGTGACGATAAATTGCAAGGCTGTTCACACTCTCCTTTAAACGCGCCTTGTACGTCACACTATTGCAAACAATTTATGTCTACACTGTCCCAATCGGAAGAGTAGGCTTTTGTACAAACTGTACAGCACATTTATAACGAGAACATACTTTACACCTGAAATGTCTTTAAAGGGAAATACTTCGAGTAAAGGAAAGGACATTCGCTAGTTCTCGAAATGATACACAACAGAAGATATGGAAAACTAGTAACTCGCCTATTTGACGGAGGCCTTCTACGGAAAATAAGTTTTATCTATTCCACCAAATATCTCACTTCTACGCTCTGTCTCGAAAGCTAAATTTTCCATGAAAACATGATCGAAACGACATTTCTCTTTACTTCATTATTTCATAACGTCCGTTGCAACTGTCAAACGACTTTCTTGCGACGCCATTCTTGCGCCAGAAGCTCTCTGTATTATTGCCGCTCTAAATATGAGTAACGGAAACTATGTGTTTTGTTCCATTAAAAAAAATAGACAAATAAATAAAATACTTCTGCCCTCCCTCCCAGTTACTTTACATAAACGTCTGCTGTGTAAAGAAGTAAACCGCAATCAAAAAGAGTAGGACCGAGTATTGTTATTCGTTTTCGTAGATAACTTGGTGTAGAATGGAGGAGGAACGTTAAATGTAAAAATAATGCTTGCATTGTCTCTCTGGGTCGAAGAAGCAACGTATTTTTAACTTTCACGTCGACTGTGGCATACATTATGTCAAACATAATTCATCATTCGAGCATACTGCCGCAAAATGTGCTTTACGAAATACCGATTTACAAAATTCTGCCCTGCCTCGGCATTAATTGGCCTAACTTTTCCTTCCTTTATCTCAAATGACGTTACATGTTGCCCAATGATGTAGCAGGAATGTCTCGACCATTCTTGTGAAACGAGAGATCTCGAGCTAAATAACTGCACGAACTAACGAAAAATTTCAAATTTCCTGCAGCTTTGAAAACCGGAATTTTTCATAGTTTTCAACTGAGCGAATGATGAAGTTTAGAGACGACAGAATGTTAATATTTAGTCACTGCAAAAGTTTTGTCAATAACCAACGTTTGTTGCATAGTATACTATTTGAAACTGCCTTCGTGCTTTCGCTACAGATGTCACACAGCATAAACGCTAATTCTGTGTAAAAGTCGGACATTACAGACGCTATTTCGTACACATTAATTAACAATATCAGCCGGTCGCTTTGGCCGAGCGGTCTGCGGCGCGCCAGTCACAGTCTACACGGCAGCTGCTGTCGGGGGTTCGAATCCTCCCTCGGGCGTGGATGTTTGTGTTGTCCTTAGCGTAAGTTGAACATTTTTTAATTAGCCATATCACACGTATTGCGAAGTAATTCTCCGTGAAACATGGTTCTATTTTCGAAACAGATATTTCGTACACATTAATTAACCATATCAGACGTATTGCGAAGTAAATCTCCCGAGAAACAGTGAACTTCCTTCGAAACATATTTCGTCTTCTGATCCAGCGGAAATGGTAATCTAAATGAGTCACAGTCCAACAAAAACGGGATTCTATCGAGTAATTTTTAATTCTTGCGTTTGATAGGAAGAGGAATCCACGATACAAAGTTGGAAACTGTTTCTTACAATTTCACCTTGGCATGTCGGAAGTACGATAAAATATTCAGGTATTTTTCTACTGCATTTTCAATTTATCGATTTTTTATGCGACTCTGTTTCTCCTGCCCTAAAGCAAACTTTAGAGAGGGGATCGATAGATTTCCATTAATCTGTAGTCAGCTACGAATGGAATTTCGAAACTTCCTGTTGTCACCAAGTAAAAGCATTTCTCACATTGCGTTTAGTTTACCCATTTCCTGTTACACATGTAAAACACGTAAACAGTATTCGAAGCTGGGTGGAAGCAGATGCCGGAATATTTATTAACAGAGTTCCTTACAAAGGAGAAATCGATTCACGAGATTACGTATCGATAAGTTAGTGTTATCTTTTTTAACTTAACGACCGAAACGATAAATGTAGCGTAGTAGTTTTGGCACTATTAAGTTACCAGATTACTGTGTTCCTGTATTGATGGATTTTATTTGCAACTGCCAACAGTTTAAAAAATTCCGTCACAGTCATTTAAACACTGCAGTCTATTATGGCAGAAAATTGAGAAAAAATTTAATTCACAGATAAAGTACAAACATATTTTAAGTTCACCGCATTTGTAGGAAAATATAATTCTTTCAACTCCTCAAATCTAAAACTGTAGGAGTGGTATGGTTTCTTAATCGTCAAAATTCTAATGATTAAGTCTCAGCTAAATTATTCTCTAAGACAAACGTTTCTTTCCATACCTAGACTTTCAACAATGCTTTCGTATCTCTGTACTTGTTTAATCTCAGTGCGTAAACACTGATTCTATATCAAAGTACTACGTCACAGACGTTATTTGGCATAACTTAATAAATCGCATCGCACCTAACACAAAGGAAGTCACCGAAAAACAAAGTGCTTTCTCCAAAACCGATATTTCGACCTCTTCGCCAGAGAAAGCGTAATCTAAGTAAGTCACAGTCAAACGAAAACAAATTTTCCCCGAAAACTTTGTCGTTCGTTACGAGAAAGAATCATCTGAACAGCGCTTGAATCTCTTTGTTACGATCTCCCCCGAATATATATTAAAGAGACAGCCACTGATTTAACATCCGGAGTGCACGTATAATACACGGAATAATACTTTGTGTAATGCTAACACAACAAATACGGTACCTACGAGTGCAGCTTCAAAACCTCATGTTGTCAGAAAGTAAAACACTTTCTCGCATTGGGTTCACTTTACGGATCGACAAGAAAAATGTTGAGATCATAATGATCATGAAATATTCAGTACCTTCAAGAGAATACCGGAAGATAGATTTTTTTTTCTTTTTCTCCTTACAGCATCCATCCCCGGTAACAAATTTCTGATTGATGTGGACCAAGTCATTGTGACTGAAGGATGAAGAAAGGAGAGGAACACAAACGCTGGTATTCTGGAGTTTCTGGAAACCCACTTCTCGCTAATAAATCCGTACGACGGTTCGTTAATTTGCAAACCGTCACACCTACTTTCGTTTTCAGTCCTCAGCAGGTCGTACAGTATCGTTCGCTGCTGACGAAATATTCCATGACCCGAGGTACAGGATTTGGAAAGCGTTTTGACTCAGTAGGAGCTTCTTGGCCATACCGTGTATTCTGAACGTTGTTTATTCTCCACATGTCGTGTGTTGACCTGTTTTGTCAAAGCTACAACACTTTTATGTGTAGAGCACAGGCTACATAATTCCGTATCGAAAGTATCAGAACATCGTGTTTCTTGCCTATAAACGAGACAGGCCTCACTTAAAATTAGTTTCAGTGTTATCCCAGTTAGCAACATCACTAGCTATCATTTTCACGTTGTTGACTACATTCGTAGTCAGTATGGCTGACTCTCAAATTGCTGTTTGACGTGAATAATATTTACAGTAATGGAAGCAGTGTGGAAGAAAAGGACAGTTTATTTATGCACACATTTCCTTCAAAAGGAAAAATCGGTCCACTAGATTACGTGTAGAAGCCACCATAACAATAGGTCAGTGTTGTCTGTCAGTTCAAATTCAAATGTTTGTAAATCTAAGGGACATAACTGTTGTGGTTATTCAGTCCCTAGACTGCCAAACTGCTGTAACTAACTTATGGCAAGGGCAACACACACACACACACACACACACACACACACACACACACACACACACACATATGTCTGAGGGACGTTACATCACTCCCTTCGCTTCATCTCCAGCAGTATCAATTAAGCCATAGGCGGAAGCTAAGACTAACCAGCATATAAAACAATCAGACGTGTAAACACATAGCGACTTGATGTTTCTAGTTTTCGATTTGAAGGTCTGAAAGGTGCTACAGATTGGAAAATTCGTGTTTCGCTCCATTAAAAAATTGACTTCCACCATCGCTCGCAGTTGCGTAACATAAACGTCTGTTGTCGGAAGAAGTAAAACGCAATCAAAAAGAGTAATTTATTTATTTGTTATACGTTTTCGCAGATAACTTGTTGTAGAATGGAGGAAGAACGTTAAATGTAAAAATAATTCTTGGGTTTTTCTTACTGCTCAAATCTACAATTGTAGGAATAGTAAGGTTTTTGAGGCGACAGGATGCTAATGTTTAACTGTCTGCCAAACTTTTTCTTTAAAACCAGCCTTTCCTCGTATACCAACATAGCTTTCGAGTCTCTGGGAGTTTTATAGTATCTGCGATGAGTAGAAAATATAAAACGATGCTACCGGTTGGGAACTTGGTGTTTTCCTCCATTTAAAAAAGTATAACACAAATAAATAAATAAATAAAAATGAAAAAAATTCCGCCTTTGCTCCCAGTTGCTTAACATTAACATCTGCTGTGTAAAGAAGTAAACCGCAATCAAAAAGAGTAACATAACTGTTTAATAATACGTCAAAGTATTGTTATACGTTTTCGTAGATAACTTGGTGTAGAATGGAGGAGGAACCTTAAATTTAAAAATAATGCTTTCATTGTCTCTCTGGGTCGAAGAAGCAACGTATTGTCAACTTTCACATTGACTGTGGCATACATTATATCAATCGAAATTCAATACTCGAGCATACTGCTGCAAAATTTGCTTTACGAAACATCGATATACAAAATTGTGTTCTGCTCTGGCAAAATTAGCCTAACTTTTCCTTGCTTTATCTCAAATGACTTTACATGTTGCTCATTACGAAGTAAGAATATCTTGACCATTCTTGTGAAACGAGAGATCCCAAGCCAAATCACTGCACAAACTAACAACAAATATCAAATGTCCTGCAGATATTGAAAACCGGGATTTTTCATAGGTGTCCAAACTGAAAACTGGGCGAATGATGAAGTTTAGAGACGACGGAATGTTAATATTTAGTCACTGCAAAAGTTTTCTCACCAACCAACGTTTTGTTGTATAGCATACTATTTGAAACTGCTTCGGTACCTCTGCTTGATGAAACAAATGTCACAGAGAATAAACGATGATTCTGTGTAAAAGTCGGTCATTACGGGCGTTATTTCGTACGCATTAATTAACCATACCACACGTACTGCAGAGTAAGTCTCCGGAAAACAGTGTACTTCAATCGAAACAAATATCTCGTCTTCTGATAATGAGTCACAGCACAACAAAAACAGGACTTCACCGACTAATTGTTTATTCTTCCTTTCTTACCGGAAGGAATCATCCATACAACGTTACAAACTGTTTCTCACAATTTGACCTCGGCATGTCGAAATGACGAAGCAATATTCGTTGTTTTCTTCCAACGCCATTTTCATTGAATTAATTTTTTATTTGACCACCTTCCTGCCCTCACGCAGACGTAATAAGGCTGTGTTACCTTTCACTTAACAATCGGAAAAATAAATGTGGTATTTTTGGCAGTATTAAGTTACCAGATGTCTGGTTTCTGTATTGATGGATTTTGTTTGCAAATGCCAAACGTTACGGCGGATAGTGTTGGAGAAAAAATTTACTTTCACAGACAAATTACGGACATCTTTTAAATTCTAAGTAAAACTATTTCTTGCATACGGTTTAGTTCCCGGATCGATACGAAACACAAAACAGTTTCAGCTCCTAATATTCAATAAATATCGAGTACCATCAAGAGAAAACCAGAAAATAAGTAAACCCCATTTTCTCCTTACAGCATCCATCCCAGGTAATAAATGTGTGGTCGATGAGGACGCAGTTATTGTGACTGAAGTCAGGGATCAAGGGACGAACATGGTATTATCTCTGAGTTTCCAGAAAGCCATTTCTCGTCAATAAATCAGTACAATGGCTCGTTACTTGTAAACCGTCACACCTACTCTCGATTTCAGTCCTAAACCGTTCGTACAGCATCGTTCGCTACTGAAGAAATAATCCCTAAACCTACGTACAGGAGTAAGAAAGCGTTTTGAGCTTCCTAGCCATACCATGTGTTCTGAACGTTGCTCACTCTCAACATGTCGTGTGATGCCCCGTTTGGTGAAAGTTACTACAATTTCATGTACAGAAAACGCTACAAAATTTTGGATGCAAATTATCAAAACAAGCTGTTTCTTGCCTGTAAACGAGACAGGCCTAGCTTAAAGCAATTCCAGTTTTATCCCAGTCACCTACATCGCAAGAGCCAATTTCACATTGTTGACAATCTTCATAGTCGATATGGAAGACTCTGAAATTCATGTTTGTCGTGAATAATATTTGCCTTAATGGAAGCAATGTGGAAGGAAAGGAAAGTTTATTTATTCCCAGAGTTCCTACCAAAGGAGAAATCGATCCACGAGATTACCTGTCGAAGACGTGATAAGTCAGTGTTGTCTCTTTAATTCATAGACAAACTACAAACATATTTTAAATTCCCTGCATCTGTTAAAAACTAGGATTTTTCCAACCGCTCTAATCTAAAACTGTCGGAGTGGTAGGCTATGGTTTTTGATGCGGCAGAATGCTAATGTTTTACTCTCTGCCAAATTTTTCTTTAAAACCTACATTCCCTAGTATACCAAGTCTTTTAACGTTGCTTTCGTGTTCCACTGCATTCATCTCAGAGCAGAGACGCTGATTCTGGGTCAAAGTTGTGCCTTAAAGCGTCATTTTCTCTAACTTAATAAATCGCATCACACGTAGCGCACAGTAAGTCTCCGGAAAATAATGTGCTTTCTCCAAAATCGATATTTCGACCTCTTCGCCAGAGAAAGCGTAATCTAAATAAGTCACAGTCCAAGGAACTCAGAAATTCGCCGAAAACTTTCTCGTTCGTTACAAGAAAGAATCGTCTGTCCAGCGGTTGAATCTGTTTGTTACGATCTCACCCGAACAAACGTTAAAGAGACAGCCACATTAATACATGCGCAATGCTGACACAACCAATACGTTATCTACGAATGCAATTTCAAAACCTCACGTTGCCAGGATGTAAATCTATTTCTTGCGTTGGGTTCTGTTTCCGTATCGACACGAAACATGTTGAGATCATAATACTAATAAAATATCCAGTACCGTGAAGAGAAAACCGGAAAATAGATATTTTCTCTTTTTCTCCTTACAGCATCCATCCCAGGTATCAATTGTGTGGTTGATGTGGACCAAGATATTGTGGCTGAAGGATGAAGTTTTACGTATTCCTCTAAATATGTTACTTCTACGCTCTGTCTCAAAGATAAATTCTGCATGAAAACATATCGAAACCACATTTCTTTTTACTTCATTATTTTATAACGCCCGTTGCTACTGTGAAAACGACTTCCTCGCGACGCCATTCTTGCGTCAGACGCTCTCTGTATTGTTGCCGCTTTAAACATGAATGCAAAAAAAAGTTTACGATGAAAGACTCTCATTCTGTTTTGCGAGTTTTATACTATTTGTGTTGTGTAGATCATGACGCTAAACCATTGCAAAACAAATGAAATTCAAATGTTAGTAAAGCTTACGGGACTTAACTGTGAGTTTTACAGTATCTGATTTGAGTAGACAATTGCGCTAAAACATTGCCTTCGCTTTATTTGTGTGTTATTTAGCATTTTTACAGCCGTATCAATTACGTCATGACGGTACCTAAAAGTCAACACCGACTGACCAGCATATAAAACACTTGCTCAGACGTGTAAACATTCTTTAGATAAGCACTTTATTTTTCTCGTTTTCGCTTTGAAGGTCTGCCTGTGCTCTACCGGTTGGGAACTTGTTGCTTTCCGCCATTAAAAAAATATAAATAGATAAATAAATAAATGAATAAAATAAACTTCCCCTTTCACTCCCAGTTACTTAACATTAACGTCTGCTGTATAATGAAGAAAACCGCAATCAAAAAGAATAACACGTTTGTTTAATAATAGACCAAAGTATTATGATACGTTTTCGTAGTTAACTTGGTGTAGAATGAAGCAGGAACGTTAAATGTAAAGATAATGCATTCATTGTCTCTCTGGGTCGAAGAATCTACGTATTGTTAACTTTCACGTTAACTGTGGCATACATTATGTCAAACGTAATTCATCACTCGAGCATACTGCTGCAAAATCTGTTTTATGAAAAAACGATTTACAAAAAAATGTTGTGCCTCGACATTAATTGGCGTAAATTTTTCTTGTTTTATTTCAAATGACGTTACATGTTGTCCAATGATGAAACAGGAAAGTCTCGACCATTTTTGTTGAACGAGAGAACTCAAGCCAAACAATTGCACAAACTAACGACAAATCACAAATTTTCCTTCAGGTATTGAAAACCGGGATTTTTCATAGTGCTCAACTGGGCGAAAAATGAAGTTTAGAGACGACAGAATGTGAATATTTAGTCATTGCAAAAGTTTTGCTGTATAGTATACTCTTTCAGACTGCTTTGGTACGTCTGCTAGATTAAACAAATGTCAAAGAGCATAAACGCTGATTCTGTGTAAAAGTAGGACATTACGGACGTTATTTCGTACACATTAATTATTTCGTTTTCTGATCCAGTGGAAGTGGTAATCTAAATGAGTCACAGTCCAACAAAAACAGGAGTTCATCGAGTAATTGTTAATTCTTGCGTTTGTTAGCAGGAGGAATCCACGATACAAAGTTTGAAACTGTTTCTTCCAATTTCACCTGGACATGTTGGAAGTACGATAAAATATTCAGATATTTATCTACTGCATTTTGATTGAATTAATTTTTTATTTGACTCTGTTTCTCCTCCCCTCAAGCAAACTTTATAAAGAGGGCATCGATAGATTTCCATTAATCTGTAGCCAGCTACGAATGGAATTTCAAAATCTCCTGTTGTCACTAAGTAAAAGCATTTCTCACATTGCGTTTAGTTTATCCATTTCCTGTTACACATGGAAAACACGTAAACAGTATTCGAAGCTGTGTGGAAGCAGATGCCGGAATATTAATTAACAGTGTTCCTTCCAAAGGAGAAATCGATTCACGAGATTACGTATCGATAAGTTGGTGTTGTCTTTTAGTTAACGATCGAAGAGATAAATGTAGCGTAGTAGTCTTGGCACTATTAAGTTACCAGATTACTGTGTTTCTGTATTGACGGATTTTATTCGCAACTGTCAACAGTTTAAAAAATTAAACCTGTTATGGCGGAAAATGGAGAAAAAATTTAATTCACAGACAAACTACAAACATATTTTAATTTCACGGCATTTGTTGACAATATGATTCTTTCAACTGCTCAAATCCAAAACTGTAGGAGTGGTATGGCTTTTTAAGCGTCAGAATTCCAATGTTTAAGTCTCTGCTAAATTTTTCTCTAAAACAAACGATTCCTTCCATACCTAGACTTTCAACAATGCTTTCGTATCTCTGTACTGGTTTAATCTCAGTGCGTAAACACTGATTCTATATCAAAATAGTACGCTACAGACGTTATTTGGCATAACTTAATAAATCACATCACACCTAGCACAAATGAAGTCTCCGAAAAACAAAGTGCTTTCTCCAAAACCGATATTTCGACCTCTTCGCCAGAGAAAGCGTAATCTAAGTAAGTCACAGTCCAACGAAAACAAAAATTCGCCGAAACTTTGTCGTTCGTTACGAGAAAGAATCATCTGTACAGCTCTTGAATCTCTTTAACAAATGTTAAAGAGACAGCCACTGATTTAACATCCGGTGTGTTTCTTATACATGTATGACGGAATAATACCTGCGTAATGCTAACACAACAAATACGGTACCTACGAGTTCAGTTTCAAAACCGCATGTTTCTCGCATTGGTTTCAGTTTACGGACGACAAGAAACATGTTGAGATGATAATGATCATGAAATATCCAGTACCGTCAAGAGAATACCGGAAGATACATATTTTTTTCTTTTTCTCCTTACAGCATCCATCTCCGGTAACAAAATTCTGGTGGATGTGGACCAAGGTATTGTGACTGAAGGATGAAGAGAGGAACACAAACGCTGGTATTCTCACCAAATTTCCGGAAACCCACTTCTCGCTAATAAATCCGTACGACGGTTCGTTAATTTGTAAACCGTCACACCTACTTTCGTTTTCAGTCCTCAGCCGGTCGTACAGTATCGTTCGCTGCTGACGAAATATTCCATGACCCGAGGTACAGGATTTGGAAAGCGTTTTGACTCAGTAGGACCTTCTTGGCCATACCGTGTATTCTGAACGTTGTTTATTCTCCACATGTCGTGTGTTGACCTGTTTTGTCAAAGCTACTACACTTTTATATGTAGAGCACACGCTACATAATTCCGTATCCAAAGTATCAGAACATCGTGTTTCTTGCCTGTAAACGAGACAGGCCTCACTTAAAATCAGTTTCAGTGTTATTTCAGTTAGTAACATCACTAGCTATCATTTTCACATTGTTGACTACATTCGTAGTCAGTATGGCTGACTCTCAAATTGCTGTTTGACGTGAATAATATTTACAGTAATGGAAGCAGAGTGGAAGAATAGGAAAGTTTATTTATTTACACTTTTCATTCAAAAGGAGAAATCGATCCACTAGATTACGTGTAGAAGCCACCATAACAATAGGTCAGTGTTGTCTGTTAGTTCAAATGTTTGTAAATCTAAGGGACTTAATTGCTGTGGTTATTCAGTCCCTAGACTTGCAAACTACTGAAACTAACTTATGGTAAGGACAACACACACACACACACACACACACACACACACACACACACACATATATATATATATATATATATATATATATATATATATATATATATATATATGCCCCAGGGAGGACTCGAACCTCCACGGCGAACAACCGAGCACTCCGCAGCAAGGTGCCTTAGCGCGCTCGGCCACTCCACCGTGGCTGTTAGTTAACGCTCAGAAAGATAAACGCACTTTTAGAAATACCGTGACCATTTTAACAACATTATCAGGATCCTATTCTATACTGATGAATAATGTTCGTAACCGGCAATAGTTTACAACGCATCTTTCAAGGTCCTTTACATATTGCAGCCTTGCGGTGGAGGAATATTATAGAGGATCCAGTAGAAACTTAATTCACTTTGACGGCGTTAGAAGTGAGAATTGAGTCAAACTTTTATTGTTTGTTTCTTCTTGTGTGTCATCAACGATAAGACAGCACAAATGACGAAGAGAATTCCGCATTTCTGTGCGCTGTCGCCCTTGTCGCATTAATTGTTAAGCAAGCCACCACAAAGCAACGAGACTGGCTGATTTTACGTAGTTACAGAAAAAAGGTGTTAATTCATGTAACCACAGTCATCGCATGGTTATTGAAAGACTTCCCATACTGAAATACCTTTTAATACGCTGCACTATGCGTCAAATGTAAGAAATAACGTATGTACCTATATCTTAAATTTCCGAGCCATCACAAAAGCTGATTTGGTCATCTCAATACGTCATAATTACACATTTCCTCACTTCATTATTATGTGTTTAAACAGCATGAGTTACAGGAGCAGTCAAACTGTAGAGAAAATAATAAAGTGCCCCCAAACCAACTGTGAAGGAATTTTTTAGCGGCTACATTCTTGCAGCAGACACTTCCTGTATTCTCGCTGCGTTACATCAGAATATCAAATCGATATTAGGTGGAAGCGGTGCGTCGTATTATCTCGGGACCATCTCGCTGCCGTCTGGCTGCTACACGAGGTGTCGATGTCTGCCCTCTGTTTCCAGAAATTTAAATGGAAATAATTCGCCGTTTTTATGCGCATTCTGCCGACGGAAGAACAACAGCCGTAATTCAGATGAATGTCATTGTTGTAGACGTGTATTCTTTTATCTGTGACGTCTCACGTGGCAGAAAAAGTAAAAAAAAAACTGATCGAACTATTTTTTGATTACCAGAACACCCACTTCTTTTCCTCAGAGTTAACTATTTATTTCTGTCTAAAAATAATGGTTGCATAGCGAACAGAAGGAAGGAAGCTTAGGGTTCTACGTCCCGTCGACAGCATGGTCATTAGAGACAGAAATAGCAGAAAGGTCAAATAAACTGAAAAACAACAAAGAAGTAGCTAAAAAAGAAGGACGATGAAACGCCATATCGGCAGGGTCTAAGAAACAGAACGAGGAAAATACAGCGTAGCGCTGTTTCCGAAAATATCATAAAACTGGCGAACAATTTTTAAGCCAATTTTAGTTTGGCATATAATGAGAAGAAATGAGATACATTTTAAGGCATGGAGTTGGGAGCACATTCAGTACGAAGGCAAATCTAACTCGAGTTTCGAACTGTGTGGCTGCAATTTTGACGCCATAAACGGTATTCGAGCATTTTAGGAAAATTAACGACAAATTGTTTCCATTACTGAGCTATCGTGACAGCTGATCGTTGTTGGAGAACCACGTTGTTTTTCAGAACCATATTCAGTAATAGATTTCACCAGTTTCGTTATGAGCGAAATAAAATTAACGCACAATTCTGCGTACTTGACACTGGCTGTTACCATTACGTACTTGTTTCCGTCTCCGTTCACGAAAGCTGTGTAGATAAAACTGAATCTATGTACTGTCAATATATGTTCCCATGACAGTCTCGTGAGTTTACGTGTATGTGAGGCAATAACAAAGTGCAGAGGCGGCAACAGTAATTACGTTCGCTGTTCACACTCTCCTTTAAACGCGCCTTTCACGTCTGGCTGTTGCAACGAATTCTGTCGACACTGTCCCAACACAGAGAGTAGGTTTTTGTACAAAATTTCCCACACATCAACCCATGAACCTACTGTTCATAGATATGTCTTAAAAGGGAAATACTATCAGTAAACGAAAGGACACCGCTAATTCTTGAAGTGATACACAACAAAAGATATGGAAAGCCATCAACTCGCCTATTTGACAGACGCCTTCTACGGAAAATAAGTTTTATGTGTTCAACCAAATAACTCATTTCTACAGTCTGTCTCGAAAGCTAAATTTTCCATGGAAACATGATCGAAACCACATTTTTTTTCTCTTTCCTTCATTATTTTATAACATCCGTTGCAACTATCAACGACTTGACGCCATTCTTGCGTCAGACTCTCTCTGTATTATTGCCGCTTTAAATATGAATACGGAAACAAGTTTAGGACGACAGAAATGTTCAAATGCGTGTGAGGTCTCATGTGACCAAACTTCGTGGACATCAGTCGCTAGACTTACACACTAATTACTTAACAAACTTAAACTAACTTACGCTAAGGACAAAACAAACACCCATGGCCGAGGGGGGATTCGAACCCCCGTCCTAATGAATCGATGCTATCTTGCCCACATACTTTTTCTGCAGGCTCTGTAACTAATTTTACACATCTTTCTTCACACCAATATGGGTTTTCGGAACCCCAAAATCCCCAGTTCTGCTTATTCACGTATGCATTCAGGTGGAAGTGTGTTTCATCTGTAAAACAGATGCAGCCAATATGAAATCCTTCACTATCAATCATTGTGAGCATCAGATTAGCAAAGGCAACCCTTTGTTGCACAGCTCGTACGGGTATGGCCTGGTGCGTTTGAATTTTGAATGGAAACATGTGTAGGCTCTTTCTCAGTATTTTCTGCGTGCTGCAACGCTTAAAACCAGTCTCAGATGCAATTCTACGGACCGATGACATTGGATTTCGCCGAATAATTCCAGAAACTGTGGCGATATTTTCAGGCGTAACTGCGGTTTGCTTGCGGCCAACATGCCCCACTAGATCATCAGTTACGCTGCCTGTTCGTTGAAATTTTGCGAAGAGCGTACGAATGGTTTTCGCAACGGGTCCTTTTGGAACATTAAATCGTGCTTGAAAACTTGGCCTTGTTGCCGCAGGACTATCTTCTAACCTGTGGCGTCCGTAACCCGCGTTTAGCGGTGGCTAAGGTTTTGCCCATCAAAACTCGGTTGCAGTTGCGTATTGAAATGTTTCAGTGTGGACTTGTAGACATTCATCGTAGTGGCACGCGGTTCTTTTATCAGTGTATTTAAAGGAAGAGTTTTTAACATTTGTCGTTCCGTAATAAAGGAAGTTAACAAAGTTTATTGTTATGGATCAACCTAGTAATTTTCCGCATCCCATACCATCAAATCATTGGAATAATTATTAAATGATTAAGCAGCAAATAGACTATAACGGCAACTTCGCCCATGGAGGATTAGGTGGACGCAGCTGTGACGTTCTACATCTACATAGATACTCTGCAAATCACATTCAAGTGCCTGGCAGAGGGTTCATTAACCACTTTCATAACTTTTCTCTACCGTTCCATTCTCTAATAGAGCGCGGGAAGAAAGAACCCCTAAATCGTTCCGTTTTCGGTCTGATTTCCCTTATTTTATTGGGATGGTCATGTCTCCCTAAGTAGGTGGGTGCTAGCAAAATATTTTCACATTCAGAAGTAAAAGTCGGTGATTGAAACTTTGCAAACAGATCACGCCGCAATGAATAACGTCTTTCTTTCAATGATTTCCACCCCAATTCGTGCAACATTTCCATGACGCTTTCCCCCCCGTAACGTGATAAAACAAAACGAGCTGCCCTTCTCTGAACCTTCTCAATGTCTTCCGTCAGTCCCACCTGGTGAGGGTCCCATCCCACACTGGGCAACAGTACTCCAGGAGAGGACGCACAAGTGTGATGTAGCCAGTCTCTTTGGAGGAGCTGGTGCATCTTCGAAGCGTTCTGCCAATGAAACATAACCTTTGGTTTGCTTTCCCCACAATATTTTCTGTGTGTTCTCTCCAGTCAAAATTGTTCGTAATTGTAACTCCTAGGTATTTGGTAGAATTTACGATCTTAAGGTTTGACTGATTTATCGCGTAATTGAAGTTCAGCGGATTTCTTTTAGTGGTCATGTGTATTACTTCACACTTTTCTTTATTTATTGTCAATTGCCAATTTTCGCACCAAGTAGAAATTTTGTCTAAATCGCTTTGCAGTTGTTTTTGATCCTCTGTTGACTTCACTAACCGATGAACGACAGCATCATCCGCGAACAGTCTAAGAGAGCTACACAGATTGTCTCCTAAATCGTTTATCAACACGAGGAAGAGTAGGGGACCTATAACGCTTCCCTGTGGAACGCCAGATATCACTTCTGTTTTACTCGATGACTTACCGTCAATTACAACGAACTGATCTTTCTGATAGGAAATCAGAAACCAATCGCACAATTGGGGAGATATTCCATAAGCACGCAATTTCATTAGAAGCCGCTTGTGGGGTACAGTGTCAAAAGCCTTCCGGAAATCCAGAAATATGGAATCGATTTGAGATCCCTTGTCGATGGCACTTAAGACTTCATGTGAACAATGGGCAAGCTGTGTTTCGCAAGAGCGATACTTTCTAAATCAAAAAAAAAAAAAAAAAAAAAAAAAAAGTTCAAATGTTTGTTAAGCTTATGGGACTTATCTATGGGGTTATTGGTCCCTAAACTTACGTACTACTTATGAACTACCTCATACTAAGGACGGCACAAATATCCATGCCCGAGGGGGGGATTCGAACCCCCGACCGTAGTGGCCGTGCAGACCGTGACTGAAGCGCCTCAGTCTCCTCGACCACCGTGGCCGGCTTTCTGAATCCGTGTTGACTATTGGTTAATAGCTCGTTTCTCTTCGAGGTAGTTCATAATATTCGAACAAAGTATACGTTCCAAAATCCTACTGCAAATCGACGTCAACGAGATTGGCCTGTAATTTTGGGGGTCACTCGTATTGCCTTTCTCGAGTATTGGAGTAGCATTAAACAGTGTAATGACGAGGTCGCCTCAATAGAGGCCTCTCGGAACCAGGCATCAGACGGACGACTGAAGATGAAGGTTAGAACTGCTTGCGGCAAGAGCTCTCCATCTGCAACGACGTCGTTGTGTTTGCGAAGTACGAAGGAAGGAAGACGACAGCGTTGCGGTCAGGACGTGAAAGCCACTTGTTCCTGCTTGTAGTGAGTGGACGGCCCAGTTTATGGCGGTGGTGTTCCTCAGGTGCCGCCGGTGTGGGGAGGAGGTCCTTGGGACGTGCGCGAGTTCCCGGTTGTGGTTGTGGTTGTGGTTGCGTGGCGGCGGATGCGTAGCCAGGTAGCCAGTGGCCAGCGAGGTCGGGACAAAGGAGGGAGCCCAGGTCGACGGACGGTGAGTGCCCGCGCCTGCCTAAATGTTCAAATGTTTGTAGAGTCTATGGGACTTAACTATGGGGATATCAGTCCCTAAACTTACAAACTACTTACGAACTAGGACGGCATAAATATCCATGCCCGAGGGGGGATTCCAACCCCCGACCGTAGTGGCCGTGCAGACCGTGACTGAAGCGCCTGAGTCCCCTCGGCCACCGCGGCCGGCCGCGCCTGCCTACCCTCACCTCATGGCCGCCTCTCGCCGCTCTCCTGACACCAAAATGAGGAGGACATATGAGGAGCTACTTTTCAAAACGCATTGTGTCCACTGAAACAGTACGTTGGACATTTTTAAAAGGGGCAACGTGTTCCTCATATGTAAAAGGACTGTTTCCATTTTGTAGCAATGTGTTATCGGCAGTTTACTCTTGCTTCGTTTTATTTGAAAGTAGGAAACTTGTACAGTGTTATTACTTTAATTACGCTTATTGTTTTTAACATTACTTTTTTGTTATTGTTATTACTATTATTACTATTAATACAGATGAATGTGTGATGCAGTTTTTTTTTATTAATATGTGTAGTGTCGCACAAGTCCAAAGTGCGCGCACCTACTTTCGCCGCGCGCCGCCATGCATGCATGAGCGCCCTCTGCTACAATCCCGCTCGTGGCCACCACTGAACGACATCGTTCACTTGGGACTGAGATAGGAACCAGTAAAGACTTCGGAATCAGATAGACACCAGTGAAGACTTGGCTGTCAGTTGGGCTCTAGGCAGGCTCTAGCTCAACTATGTATCAGCATTCTGCAGTACTGAGCAATGTAAAAGTTAAGTATTGTATAAATTCTGTGCAATATATATCTCGTTCTAATTTACTCTACTGTTTCTAGTTTTTGGATGCTCCCCTCCGAACCTGCACCAGCGTGCTATCTTTATTCCTGCGTCGGTCTCATTCCACTCGGCTACCGACACCTACGACGGAAACGAGACACAAAAGCGGTGACGAGGCTGGGACACAAAAATATGTTCTGAATATGTTCCTTTATTCTGTGAAACTACGAATAAACCCTACGGATTAGCTACTTTCAAATAAAACGAAGCAAGAGTAAACTGCCAATAACACATTGCTACAAAATGGAAACAGTCGTTTTATATATGAGGAACACGTTGCCCCTTTTAACAATTTCCAGCGTACTGTAGTTTAAAAAATAATAAAATTTAAGGACCAGGTGGGGATTGAACCCAGGATCCTCTGGAAGACAATCTAATGCTCAACTTACTAGCCCACGGAAGTGTGACGTGATTACGCCTCACAGATACGCTTTTGCTCTGTTCCGTAGGTTAGTTGTTACTTATTATTATAGTTTATGCACGTTCTACTGGACGGCAGCAAAAATCAGGAATTAGATAGATGTTTCGGTTGATACTCTATCGATATACAACGTTTGGTGCGGATCTGAGTGTCTGACATCTGAAGGTTTGGGTGTGAGTGGAAGCAGTGGCGGCGCTACACGAAAACTGGGCGTCGGCGAACTCGCCTTTGCGAGGGCGAGGCCCCTTTCATTTTTTCAGTAGGGAAGAACGTGTTAAATAAAATCAGATGAATTATACACCAATAATCATTATACTAAAATTTTATTAGAATAACATACAAGCATTATTGCAATGACAAAAATTACAACAGACAAACACTAATTAAAATATAGAAATCTTTTGCTTTTCGCTACACAGACGTTTTTTTAAGATCAATCATAATTAATGCCAGCCAGTATTTCAGCTTCAATTGACAGTACTCACAACGCAGATAGTGTGCTTCTGAAGTAAGTCTTAATCAATTATAACTTTGAGAAGTTTCTCTCGACGAAAACTGTACAGACTGGAACTGTTAGCATGATACTGATTCTTACATAAACATTTGGGTATACTTCTTCCAAATTGTTTTCTAAAATATACTGAAGAAGTAGTTTTGCAAGCATTTAACTAAAACTTGCATCACTCCTGCACTCATACGGAAATAAATATGGACGAGCGCATTAAGGCGTCATACGACGGTGAACGAGATCGCTCCCGTTGGGGGTCGAATCCCACCGATGGGTACGGAAGTTGAGTTCGTCCTTTGGTTAAGCTGGTGTAAGTTAGATGTTGGTCGTCGCTACATAACTCAGCAGTTAAAAAGAGCCGTTAAACATGAAACTAAAAAAAAAAAACTTCCCCAACAGATCAGGCCGCAATGAATAACGTCTTTCTTTTAATGATTTCCACCCCAATTCTTGCAACATTTCCGTGACGCTTTCACCACCGTAACGTGATACAAAAAAACGAGCTGCCCTTCTCTGAACCTTCTTAGTGTCTTCCGTCAATCCCACCTGGTGAGGGTCCCACAAGGGGCAACAGTACTCCAGGAGAGGACGCACAAGTGTAATGTAGGCAGTCTCTTTGGTGGAGCTGGTGCATCTTCGAATCGTTCTGCCGATAAAAGGTAACCTTTGGTTCGCTTTCCCACAATATTTTCTATGTGTTCTCTCCAGTCAAAGTTGTTCGTAATTGTAACTCCTAGGTATTTGGCAGAATCTACGACCTTAAGGTTTGACTGATTTATCGCGTAATTGTAGTTTAGCATTGTTGTGAATAAACTTTTATCATTCTGTCTGTTAGAAAGTCAGGCATAAAAACGTTTTGTGCTAAGATGGAGAGTATTATAGGGAGTGAATGTGAGACTGTTGGAGAGGAAATGAATCGTGGAACGAAAAAACGAATGAAGAGAAAATCAAAAAGGGCAGATAGTGCAACAGAACCCAAAAAAAACGCACTTTGTCCATCACTAAAGTGCTCATAGCTTAAAAGTATAAAAGTAATTTCCTTGTATTAAAGACATTTGGATCAAAATCCCTACCTGAGTATGTGGTGTAATAGTCGGAAAAAAATAATCGAATATTTTTTTGCGGTATACGTTTTTCGCTTCTACTGAAAAATTTACTTTTTGGGACAAAATGCGTTTTGAAAAGTTGCTCCTCATTATATTAGGGTGGGCCGAAAAATGGATTTTTGTGTATCAAGTTGTAATAGGGCTCGAGATTTGCGTATTTATGTGCTGATTAGCGAAAAAATAATTTATAAAATCTTAAGTTCGCGCAAAGGGCTTAAAGTTTATATATATATATATATATATATATATATATATATATATATATATATATATATATATATATATAATTTCTGAAAGGTCATATAAAATATATCTTTCAGTATCACGTCCTAATAGGACTAAAAAACTGCGTATCCATGTACAGCTTTACATAAAAATATTTTTGATAGTCCTAGCTCGCGCTAAAGGCCTTAACTATCGAAATATGACATTTATAAATGTTCAAAATGTTACGGAAATTTAATAATATCTCTTATTTATATGTGTTTTAAATACGTTCGATTTTATTTATTGTGATTTGATTATTTAAAGAGACAACATCATAACTTTGCAGCTCTTCGCCCATTTCAGCAGAAAATTTGGTTGAATGACCCAGAACTCACCACGAGGAGGTGGATGCAATTCGAGTTCCACCCACACCCTACACAACCAACCAACCGCTCAAAGAGGTCATACTAATTATATATTCATATTTACAATATAAAAATTTATATACATTTCTATACCTTTATTTACATACTAGTCAAAGATGTAGTTGGCTTGAATTCTGATTTGTGTCCAAATTTTGGCATTATTGATCTTGACAGCAGAGTCGTCCTAATGAATCGATGCTATCTTGCCCACATACTTTTTCTGCAGCCTCTGTAACTAATTTTACACATCTTTCTACAGCCTGAGTGTGGCACGGAAAAAAGTTCAGAAATTCAAATTCGGGCAAAGTATTATTCATCAAATATGTGGAAATGGATTCTGTCGTCAATTTCTGCATCACTGGGGAAGCCGACAGCTTACATTTTGACCAATCTATAAGCTGACTGTAGTCAGTAGTCTCAAGATCTAGTGTTGTTGTAGTAAACGTTCTCCTGTAGCTTTGCGGTTAGTTGTCATATTCCTTGCCTTTAGGACTCTTCTAAAACCCAACTGTCTGCCACGACCACCGCAATCTGCCACACACCTTTGTCCTACCGTCACTCAGCAGACACGAAAATACGTGCAAAGCTGAAAAATTCTTTCTCTGCTTAAGGAAATCATGAAAGTGTCCGATTTAATACAATTTTCTTGTACATTAACGCCCTCTGCGCGAACTGAAGATATTAAGTTAGATTTTTAAAATTATTTCGAGCCCTACTGCAACTAGATATTAAAAAATTCACTTTTTTTGGCCCACCCTAATATATATGGCGCAAATGTACCCATTGACACTGCACGATAACACAGGCAAATAGAGGTTGTCCAGAAAAGGACTCCCTGATTTCAAAATTAAATATCTCGAAAACAAAGATCGATAGAGGAATGCCGTAAACGGTATGTATATTGTCAAAGCTGTAAGAAGTTTATACAGCAGTTTGAAATAATAGTTACAAAAGCTGCTAACAGATGGCGCTGTATTCGTCATATGTAATGTCTGATGATTTGATTTTGTCAGGGAAGCCAAACAGTCTTGGTCCAACCCGCCACTGCCCGTACCGAAACTAAGTTTATTGTGCGGTATCGCTCCCTGTATGTCTAGTAAAGCCAACCAATGCCCTTGAACAGTGCAAGGAGTCCCTTTACCAGTTCTTTATTAGACACAATTTCTTCGGGTCTGGTTGTCCTAAATGTTCTGTGCCTTTTACTCTCCCATGCAATGCATTCGAAGATTAGATGTGATGCAGTTTCATCACCGTCATCACAGATTCTACATTTAGGGTCCTCTTATGTTATTCCCATTGTATGCGGGTGTTTTTTGAAATTCCCATGGCCTGTCAGCAATCCAACCATGAGTCTAATTTCTCTCCTGTTCAGGCTTGGCTTTGGCTTTGGCATCATTACCTTGCCATGTTTTGTCGATAGAATTTGGTCCAATATTTTATCTGCTGTCTTCTGAGCCAGTTACGTAGCTCCAATTTGATCATTGCCTCGGTGATTGTCAGGACAGGTTCCGGTCCAATAAATGGAGTCTCTGCCCCCATCCTGGCTAATCTGTCAGCATGTTCGTAGCCACTGATCCCCGAGTGGCCAGGGACCCACAGTAGGTTTACTCTATTGCTTTCCCCTAGCTCCACCAGAACCCTGTGACATTCTGCAACAATTTTAGACCTTGTTGCAGGAACTGCCAGTGATCTCACGGCTGCCTGGCTGTCTGAATAGATATAGATGCTACGGTCTTTGTAGCACCTACGCAAATTCTCCTCCATACAAGCCATGATGGCAGTGATTTCGGCCTGGAATACTGAGGCCAGTTTCCCAAGGGAGATGAGGCCCTCCAGTCTTGGCTGCACCCCATATACCCCGGCCCTTCGTAATGCCTAGTATAAATAGTGTTCCGAAGAGAATATACATGACGGAAATATAGCCACTGAACCTGCACGATAACAGAGGCAAATATGACCCAGTGAAAAAGATGAACGTCGGCCCACAAACTAGCCATTAGCGATACCGTCTTGAGCAGTTAAACCGGCAACCCACGCGCAATGGAAATATTCTAGACCTAATAGCCACGAACAGGCCTGACCTTATTAACGACGTCCGTGTAGAGACAGGAATTAGTGATCATGATATCGTCATAGCGTCGATTAAAGCACTGGATATACCGAGCTGAACAATCCGCCATTTTGAATCCCAATCCAACGACAGTGTTGTAAGCTTTGTGTGGTGTAGCGAAGTGGATCAGCAAATATTTTGCGATTTTATTGTTTCGCACTGTGAAATGGTTGGTTATGCCGCTCCAAACTGTTCAAATAACAGCAGACATGGCCGATATAACTTTTATCGCTTTCCTTCAAACATGGATCGCCATTAAAAGTGGCTTGTAAACTCCAGACGACGCCGGCCGTGGTGGCCGAGGGGACTGAGGCGCTTCAGTCACGGTCTGCACGGCCACTACGGTCGGGGGTTCGAATCCCACCTCGGGCATGGATATTTGTGGCGTCCTTAGTATAAGGTAGTTCATAAGTAGTTTGTAAGTTTAGGGACTGATGAGCCCGTAGTTAAGTCACATAGACTATACAAACATTTGAACATTTTTGAAACTCCAGACGCCAAAATCGAGTAACTATCTGCGTAACGTTAAGAAAAAAAACCCTTTTTATTTTTATTAGAAAAAGGTATGCTTCCAAAGAGGTAGTGATGAAAATATAGACCTGTACATGTAAGCAACGGTTTATTTTAATTCTGCTACAGACTTAACATCAGTGGCGGCTCGTACAAAATTTGACCAGTGTGCTACAATATTACAAAAATAAACAGGAAACAAAATATACCAAAATAAAAAGTCAACCTGTGTATGATTGCCTTTAATTAAATATCAATTAATATTGTATTGACAGTAACACCTTCAGATGAAACTATAACAGCGCTGCCAACTGCATGTATTCACTGCAGGTAGTAAATATAACGTTAAAAATATTAATTTTATTTACAGAAATTAAAAATTTAGACTCAGAGGTATTTGAATACGAGCCTCACACAGGTAGGTTTGAGAGACAACGCGCAAGACGCCTGAGCCAGCGCGCTATTTGACTCTGTATGCCGCAGTATTCGCCATACACTATTTATTCTTCCGCAGCCGTCACACGCAGCGCGGAGAGAAATATCGGTCTGGTGCTGCAGTCGGTCTCAGCACACAAGAGCCGCCAGGCCTGACGTCACGTCTGCGCATGCGCACTAGCGGACAGACGACTGCGCCGCCTCTCTGCGCAAGTACCAGCGCGGCTGAATCCCACTTCAGCACACGGAGCTGGTTTCCAGCTATCGCGGCGAGAGCGCTCCACAATGCGTTTTCATCCTCATTACTAGCATTCTAATACGCATTGGAAGGGAACTGGCATAATTTTATTGTGATATCTGGCTCATATTCCAAGAGAAAGTGATTTCTCGCTTGCATTCGAAGAGAAATGGCATAATTTTAGAAATATATTTACAGAGTGCTGTAGCACATTAGCACACTATCACCAGACGCCACTGCTTAACATAACACGACATATAATATATTTAAAGTAAGCTACTTTTCTTGATTTGATTTAGACCAACTAAGGAGTTACTCTAAGAGCTGTTAATTGTATTTTAAGTGATGCATGAGTGCAGCTGGCTTTACCCAGCTATTTACTTCGCAAAGAAGGCGAACAGGAAAGAAATCGTACATGAAAGACATTAAATTCAAACTTGGCATGCAACATTCACTTTTTTTCAAAAATGCATGCTATCAGAGTGGCTTCATTTAGTCGTTATCTAACGAAACCAGACTTCAAAGTTATTAAACACATTTTTCCCGTAAAATCTTCCCAGATATATAATGTGTGTAAAATATGCGAGACCTTACAGGGAGAATACAGAGAGTACAGTATCGCAATTTAACATTATACCGTAACTCTTTTCGGATGCGACTGTTAGTTACCGTAAACGTATGTGGACGTACCATTTCTTAACCAGAAAATACGATAATTGTAACATATTTTAATTGTATGTGGTAAATATTTACAACGGCAACACATGCCTTTATTTGGAATGTAAATGAAGGTCTCATATCTCTATCCATCTAATCACTAACTTTAAGTTGCTTGCCTCTTACAGTTAAATGTAAGCAAATAAATGTACTATGCTGTAAAACTTTCTGCGTTAGGAAAGTATATTTAATGGCTCTCACAGCATATTAAAAGGCGTAAATTTTCCGTAGTCTTTAAATGCGTGTCTTCATCGTGGGATTCAAAATGGCGGATTGTTCTGCTTGTACTATACAGTACTCTAGCGTCGATGGTGACCAAAGTTCATAAACCAATCAAGAGGGCTAGGAGCTTGTTTTTGTTGGGAAGAGCCGATAAGAAAATGTTTGGATCCCACTTAGAAGATGAATGGGCATGGTTTAATTCCGGGATTATGGTTGTAGAGGAATTGTGGACTAAATTTAAGTGCATTGTAAATAAAGGGTTGGAGAAATATGTGCCATTAAAGACGATTAAGGATGGAAAAGATGCACCGTGGTATAATAATAATGTTAGAAAGCTGCTGAGAAAGCAGAGACTGTTGCACTCTCGAATCAAAAAAGAACACGCAAATGATGACAGGCAAAAGTTAGTAGAGATTCGTGCGTCTATAAAAAGATCGATCCGCGAAGCATACAATAATTACCACACCCATACCTTAGCAAAAGATCTTTCCGAGAACCCGAAAAAATTCTGGTCCTATGTAATATCGATAAGCGGGTCAAAGCCCACTGTCCAGTCACTCGTTGATCATTCCATGGCAGTAATAGAAGAAAGCAAACGGAAAGCTGAAGTTCTAAATTTAACCTTTAAGAAATCTTTCACGCAGGAGGACCGCACAAATGTACCATCATTTGATCAACGTACTAATTCCTTAATGGAGGACATAGTAATGGGTATTTCCGGTGTAGAGAAGCAGCTGAGAGAGCTAAATACGAAAAAGTCTGCCGGTCCGGATGGAATACCAGTTCGGTTTTACAAAGACTATTCTGCGGCATTGGCCCCCTACTTAGCTTGCATTTATAGCGAATCTTTAATTCAGCGCAAAGTTCCTAGTGATTGGAAAAAAGCGCAGGTGACTCCCGTTTATAAGAAAGGAAAGAGAACTGACCCACACAATTACAGGGCAATATCGTTGACATCAGTTTCCTGCAGAATTTATGACCATATTCTCAGTTCGAATATAGTAAATTTCCTTGAAACGGAAAATCTTCTTTCTATGAATCAGCACTGGTTTAGGAAACATCGTTCATGTGAAACTCAGCTTGCCCTTTTCTCACATGACATCTTGCGAGCCATGGATGAAGGGCAACAGGCGGATTATGTTTTTCTCGACATAAAATTGCGTTCGACGCGGTGCCACACTGCAGACTGCTAACGAAGATACGAGCTTATGGAATAGGTTCACAGATTTGTGCTGGAAGACTTCTTAAGTAATAGAACGCAGTACGTTGTTCTCGACGGCGAGTGTTCATCAGAGACGAGTGTATCGTCAGGCGTGCCCCAGGGGAGTGTGGTAGGACCGCTATTATTTTCTATCTATATAAATGATCTGATGGACAGAGTAAGTTGTAATTTGCGGCTGTTTGCTGATGATGCTGTGGTGTATGGGAGGGTGTCGTCTGTAACTGACTGTAATAGCATACAGGATGACTTAGACAAAATTTCTAGTTGGTGAGAAGAATGGCAGCTAGCTCTCAATGTAGAAAAATGTAAGGTGATGCGCATGAGTAGAAAAAACTATCCTATAATGTTCGAATACAGCATTAGTAGTGAGCTTCTTGATGCTGTCGCATCGTTCATATATCTAGGCGTAACATTGCAGATCGATATGAAATGGAACGAACATGTAAGGACAGTTGTGAGTAAGGCGGACAGCCGACTTCAGTTATTTGGGAGAATTTTGGGAAGATACCTGCAATGGAGACCGCGTATAAAACGCTTGTTCGACCACGTCTTGAGTATTGCTCAAGTGTTTGGGACCCGCAGCAGATCAGTTTAAAGGAAGACATAGAGGCGGTTCAGAGGCGAGCAGCTAGGTTTGTTACCGGTAGGTTCGACCAATGCGCGAGTGTCACGGAAATGCTCCGGCAACTCTATTGAGGATCGCTGGAAGAAAGACGACGTTCTTTTCGTGAATTTCTGTTAAGTAAATTTAGAGGGCCGGAATTTGAAGCTGAGTGTAGTACGATCTTGCTGCCGCCTACTTACATTTCGCGTAAAGATCACAAAGACAAGATAAGAGAAATTAGGGCTCGTACGGAGGCCTATAGGCATTCTTTTTTTCCTTGTTCCATTTGGGACTGGAATAGGAAAGGAAATGCCTAGTAGTGGTACAGTGTACCCTCCGCCACGCACCTTACGGTGAATTGTGGAGTATGTATATAGGTGTAATTCAGTTCCACTATTGAAACGTGAAAGGAGGTTATCGTAGCGAAGGAAGAGATAAAACCATGTACTCCATTTAACAACGCGTTTTTCTGGTGCTAGAGTACCACAGGTTAGTAGAGAGTCCTACGGCAACAGGGCCAAGTCTTCAAGCACGATTTAATGTTCCAAAAGGACCCGATGCGAAAACTATTCGTACGCTCTTCGCAAAATTTCAACGAACAGGCAGCGTAACTGATGATCTAGTGGGGCATGTTGGCCGCAAGCAAACCGTAGTTACAACTGAAAATAACGCCACAGTTTCTGGAATTATTCAGCGAAATCCAATGTCATCCGTCCGTAGAATTGCATCTGAGACTGGTTTGAAGCGTTCCAGCACGCAGAAAACACTGAGAAAGAGCCTACACATGTTTCCATTTAAAATTCAAACGCACCAGGCCATACCCGTACGAGCTGTGCAACATAGGGTTGCCTTTGCTAATCAGATGCTCACAATGATTGATAGTGAGGTATTTGATGTTGGCTGCATCTGGTTTACAGATGAAGCACACTTCCACCTGACTGGATACGTGAATAAGCAGAACTGGCGATTTTGAGGTTCCGAAAGGCCATATTGGTGTGAAGCCAAACCCCTGTATTCTCCCAAAGTTACTGTGTGGGCTGCAGTATGCAGCAGAGGCATTATTGGCCCTTTTTTCATTCGAGAAACGGTCACTGGTGCACGTTACTTTGCAATTTTGGAACAATTTGTCGCCAGACAGCAAGCGTTACAGGATCGACCAGGTACTGAATGGTTTATGCAAGATGGAGCCCGACCACATTGGACCGAACAAGTGATTCGCTTTCATTAGGAGTACTTCGGGAATCGGGTCATTGCTTTGGAATATCCCAAATTTACTGGTCCAGGAACGGATTGCCCTCCATATTCGTCGGATTTGACTCCCTGTGAATTTTTTTTTTTTTATAGGGCACAGTGAAAGACACGGTCTACCCGAAGCATCTCGCCACGCTGGACGAGCTTGAATTGGCGATCTCTGTGGCATGTGAATCCATTTCGGTTGAGACACTACGAAATGTGATGGCGAATTTCATTCTTCGTTTGCACCAACTCTGTAGTGCCAATGGTGAACATTTTGAAAACATTGTGATGTGATTGTTTGCAAAGAGTGTTTTAATACGATTATTTCACTTATGTATGCTGATATGAGCTGTACAGCGTACAGCGCCATCTGTTAGCAGCTTTTGTAACTATTATTTCAAACTGCTGTATAACCTTCTTACAGCATTCACAATAAACATACCGTTTACTGCATTCCACTATAGATCTCTGTTTTCGTGATATTTAATTTTTTGTAATCAGGGAACCCTTTTCTGGACACCCTGTATGACCCAGTGAGAAAGTGAACATCGGTCCAAAAGCGAGCCATTAGTCATACAATTAAGAATGTACGGTTCCAGTCCTGGTTTCGTAGGTATCATTTTATTTAAAGTCGAAGCAGGATTCACAGGCGATGGTGTTTTTAATCGTCATAACACAAATTTGTTGTGTGATATAAGCCCACATGCTGTTCATGGGTCACAACATAAGCATTGTTTCCCACTGAATGTGTGGTTAGGAGTACTTTACGATCAACTCATTGGGTCACACACTCTTCCACAACAACGTATCGGACGGAGGTGGCTTAGGTTTCTGCGGTGTAATCTTCCAGGACTGATTGACGATGTTCTCCTTCAGCAACGTCAAAGTATGTAGTATATGCACGATGGAGCTCCGGCAAATTTTGACACTGCCCTTAGACGGCGTCTAACGCGGAGATACGGCCAAAGGTGGAGAGGTAGATGAGGACCTGTATCTTGGCCTCAAGAGCACCTGTTCTAATTTATTGGATTTTTGTGTCAGGGGTCACAAAAACGCGAGGTGTACAGCACGCCTGTTAATGAGGTCGAAGAACTTGAGCCACTTTTCAAGAATTCCGAAATCATCAAGGCGTTTACGAAATTAGTTGCAGGGACGAACAAAGTATTGCATCCAGATTTGAGGAAGACACTTCGAACATCTTCGTTGACAGGTAACCCATACGTGAAATACGGACTAAATGCTATTAAAGCGTAACAGTCCAAATTTCAAGTTAATTTGTACTAACAAGAACAATGTTTACAATGACGTCAGTGAAATGTGTGCTATTTGCGATGTAAATCTTAATAGTGAGGTCCAAATTTCAGATAAATGTGTACTAACCAGGACGATGTTTACAATGACGTCAATGGCATTATTTTTATCTGGTCACTGGAGAACATATTTTGGGTGAGTTTCAGTGTATGTTCAATGTTTCTCTGGTATCTTGCTGTTTGGTCTTTGTTCTCTTTGTTGATGTGGTTGTCTTTCATAAAATCTCCTGTTGTATTTATGTAGTTCTGTTCTTTCATCAAATCCAAAATATTTCCTTTATCTGCACTGGTTAGTATGGCATTGTTTTCTTTTCGTTTTAGCTTGTGGGATGTATTTTCTTCTGGTGTTCTGTTATTAGAGTTTATGGTTGTTTTGTGTGTTTTGACTGTTTGTGTTATCTCTGCAGCTACTAGGGCCTAATTGCTGTATTAAGTTTGCATTAAAATTTCGTGTGCACGATCTTTCTTGTTCCTGGCATAGTATGTTCAGGATCTCTTATGAGGTCCTCTATTGTTTTGTGTAATATTTGTGTGTTTATGCTGTGTTTTGGGTCTTTTCTAGAAGGCTGTTTTTCCAGTTTTGTGAGATTTGTATCAGTTACGTTCATAATTCTGTCACAGGAGTTATGTTTTTGGTTGTGGTTGTTGCTTCCTGTGGGTGTGTATTTGTGATTTATAATTTTGTTGAAATTTATGTTTTGTTTTTCATGAAATTCTTTTTGTAGGTGTGACTTTTCCCTCTCAGTTATTTCTTCGAATGGAGCTGGTATTGTAAAATTCTTGGCTCATCTAAATCCTAGGAACTATATGCTAAAAGCAATCGCTAAATAATGAACTATTCAATACACATGTAGAATTACCCTTTAATTTCACAGTACCAATGCGAAGATATAACTGAGAGAGCAAACAAAACTGCACACAGGAACTGAACACAATAAACGAATAGCATTGGAGAATGGTCATGATATTCCTATAACAGACAGACTAAACCAAGAGATGTGCTAAAAGAAACATAATAAACAGGTCACACAACGCACAATACAGAAGTACACAAGACACTGACAGTGACCGGATAAAAGACAAAATTCAAATTTCAAATGTTTGTACAGCTTATGGGACTTAACTACGGGGTCATCTGTCCCTAAACTTACAAACTACTTACGAACTAACTTACACTAAGGACGGCACAAATATCCATGCCCGAGGGGGGACATAAAAGACACAAGAGAACAACACACAATAGGATACATATGGCACATACTCAACGAAAACTACAAAATAGTTCACAGAATAGGAAACATATTAAAGAAACAGGCACGCCAAATAGGATTCTGGACAGACAACAAAGCACTAAAAAAAAACTCAGAACACAGATGACACCAACAGACAAAATCAATGGATCAGCCATTTTATGAATCCACATGTCAATCAATATACCTTGGACAAACCTACAGAAATATTAAAACCAGATATTCAGAATACGTCACGACACTAAAAAGTCATAATTCCAAAAGCATATTTTCAGAATTCCTAATGGCTCCCAACCGTCATCCAACCAAAATAGAAACACACATAGACGCTCGTTAAGCACGCAGGCGCAGAGAGAAAATAAAGACAATGCAAATAGGTTGCCATTCCACAGGAGAACAAGTAAATCTGACTAACAGGTACGCACGCAAACAAAGTGCACACAGTCGAATTTGCTAAAGTGAAAAGTGAGTGCGATTGAATAAAATCCACAATAATGCGTATGTGGGCAAGAATTTGGAATGATGGGAGCCGGCACGAGACACGAAAAACAGTAGCAAGTAGGATGTTTTGCTATGTTGTTATGAGAAGCAATTGTACGTTCTTCGAGGTGTGTAAAACGTGAATGTTTAATGTGTTAGCTGGGAGAGGAGAGATGCACCGGCAGGGGCTGATATATCGGGCGGGCACAGTGTTGCCAACTGGCGAGGTTAGGCGCTCGACACCTGAAGTAAAAGTTTGCGTGTTGTCGAAGTTTTGAAGGGAAAATGGAAAGGCAAAAATTGGAGAGTTGCGATGTGTAGCAACGCTGTGGGCACTCTATCGGGGTTTTAATGTGTGTGTGAGGGTGAATTTGGAATGATGGGAGCCGCCAGGAGGCACGAAAGACGTAGCAAGTTGGAGGGATACTTTGCGAAAACATTGTACGTGTTTCGAGTTGTGTCACACGTGAATTGCAAATTAGTAAGTTGTGTTTAGGGGGGACACGTAAAGAGAGACGGAAGGAAGCAGCAGGGGCTGATATTTCTATCGGGGTTTTAATGTGTATGTGAGCACGAATGTGGAATTCGGGCTGCCTATACCGCTTGCCGCGTATAGTATTGTTTACACTTGCCGTTGTCTCGCAGTCGTTCCGTCTGCCGTACAACGTTATAAGCTGACCGGAGTCGATGTCAGCTCGTGCTCTGCGCACCATATTTTTACTTTGTAAGACCCTGTCTTCTCGCGAACGTCGTCGTCGTCGCCGCCGCACGCACGCAGAATTTACGTGTTCATATTGACACGTGTATGTGTTAGGCATGGTCGCTTGAACTCCGCCTTTGGGTTTTAAAGCCAGGGTCGCTTTTACTCCTTTAGGTTTTTAAATCTAATATAGGCGGTGAACGCCTCTGGCGTTTGCTGGTATGGATGGAAAATTAATACATAACTGACGTGCTCGTCTATGCCTATGTTTATCGGAATTTCTGAATACATATCTCTGAAATTGGCTGCCCGATACCAACATCCAACTTCTTATATGACATACTAAAAGAGAAAAAAATTAGAAAAAAAATAAGAGAGAAAAATAAAGCATTAATAATAATAAAAATAATTAACTAAATCAGAATTTGACGCTGCTTCTGGTACGCGTCGTATGTGTTAGTTACGTATGCTGTCAATTTTTAAGTAAGACTTTTGTCTCCTCGCGAACAACGTCGTCGCCTCCGCACCCACGCAGAATGCACGTGTATATCCACACGTGTAAATTGAAGGCATGGTCGCTTGAACCTATCTTAGGTTATTAATGCAGGGACGCTTAAACTCCTTTTATGGGTTTCACGATACAATAAAAATAAAAATGGCGCTCAACAAGTTGGACGATTTGGATGTGAAATTAACTGGCCGCTAGAAATATCAAACATCTTAAAACACGTAATAAAAACGAATATAAAAAAATTAAATAAATAAAATATAATTTGACACAGCTTTTGGAATGCGTCCTAGGTGTTAGGTACGTTTGCTATCATAACACAGAGTAAAAGGTGGCACTTACATCCGAATTAGTTATACACTGATATGAGGTTAATGCCATTCCAACTCATATTGCCAATTGTTTACATAATATGCGACGTAGATAAAACGATCAATTACAATTTATTGACAAGTATTTCTTACTATTCTTCCACCATATGTTTGATGTATATTTAGCTACGAGGGGGCAATAATTACGTACGGGTGAACACAATTGTAAACTTCATTAAATTCCGTCTCTTACGACTTCAAACAGATAGAAAACATAATGCAGAATGATGAATGGAGATGTATGAGCAGACAGCCTAAATTTACAACTCAACTACCAGCACACACAGCGTAACTTTGGCGCATACTAAGTCCTAAACGGCTTAGCTCGGGTTCCATAGTGGGTTTCGATGGGGAAGGGGGTTGATGAATGAAGGTGTATTACATGGTGGGGGCAGTAGAGTAGTGGGGCAGTAGACTGGTGGGTGGAACAGTGGTAGGGGTGGTAGAGTAGTGGGGGTGGTACAGTGGTGGGGGTGGTAGAGGGGGGGTGTTAGAGGGGTGGGGTTGTTAGAGGGGTGGGGGTGTTAGAGGGTTGGGGGTGGTAGACTCGTGGGGGTGGTAGAGGGGAAGGGGGTAGAGGGGTGGGGGAGGTAGACTGGTGGGGGTGGTAGAGGGGTGGGGTGGTAGTCTAATTGGGGTGGTAGACTGGTGGGGGTGGTAGAGGGGTGGGGGTGTTAAAGGGGTAGGGGTGTTAGAGGGGTGGGGGTGGTAGACTATTGGGGGTGTTAGAGGGGTGAGGGGTGTTAGAGGGGTGGAGGTATTAGAGGGGTTGGAAAGTTAGAGGGGTGAGGGTGTTAGAGGGGTGGGGGTGTTAGAGGGGTGGGGGTATTAGAGAGGGGGTGGTAGACTGGTGTGGTGGTAGACTGGTGGGGGTGGTAGAGGGTTGGGGTGGTAGACTGGTTGGGGTGGTAGAGGGGAAGGGGTGGAAGAGGAGAGTGGATTTAGAGTGATGGGGTGGTAGACTGGTGGGGGTGGAAGAGGGGTGGGGATGGTAGAGGGGTGGGAGTGGTAGACTGGTGGGGCTGGTAGACTGGTATGGGTGGTAGAGGGGTGGGGATGGTAGACCGGTGGGGGTGGTAGAGGGTTGGATTTGGTAGAGAGGTGGGGGTGGTAGTGGGGTCGGTGTGAGGGGTGGTGAGGGTGTTAGAGTGGTGGGGTCGGTAGTGAGGTGGGGGTGGTAGAGGGGTGGGGGAAGTAGAGGGGTAAGGGTGATAGAAAGGTGGGTGTGAGGGGGTGTTTGGGGGTGGTAGTGTGGTGGGGGTGGTAGAGTGGTGGGGGTGGTAGCGTGGATGGTAGAAAAGTGGGTGTGATGGGGGTGGTGGGAATGGTAGTGTGGTGGAGGTGGTAGAGTGGTGTGGGTGGTAGAAAGGTAGGGGTGGTAGAAAGGTGGGTGTGAGGGGGTGTTTGGGGGTTATAGTGTGGTGGGGGTGGTAGAGTGGTGGGGGTGGTAAAGTGGTGGGGATGGTAGAAAAGTGGGTGTGATGGGGGTGGTGGGAATGGTAGTGTGGTGGAGGTGGTAGAGTGGTGTGGGTGGTAGAAAGGTAGGGGTGGTAGAAAGGTGGGTGTGAGGGGGTGTTTGGGGGTGGTAGTGTGATGGGGGTGGTAGAGTGGTGGGGGTGGTAGCGTGGTTGGGGTGGTAAAGTGGTGGGGATGGTAGAAAAGTGGGTGTGATGGGGGTGGTGGGAATGGTAGTGTGGTGGGGGTGGTAGAGTGGAGGGGTGGTAGAGTGGTAGGGTGGTAGAGTGGTAGGTTGGTAGAGTAATAGGGTGGTGGAGTGGTTGGGGTGGTTGAGGGGTGGGGGTGGTAGTGCGAAACCACTGTCATGTGCGAAACCACTGTATTGTGCGAAACTGTCTTGTGTGAAACCACTGTCTTGTGCAAAACCACTGTCCCATGCGAAACCACTATCATGTGTGAAACCACTCACTTGTGCTAAACCACTCACCTGTGCAAAACCACTCACCTGTGCGAAACCACTCAACTGTGCGAAACCACTGTCCTGTGCGAAACCACGGTCCTGTGCAAAACCACTGACCTGCGCGAAACCACTGTCCTGTGCGAAACCTCTGTCCTGTGCGACACTACTGTCATGTGCAAAACCACTGTCGTGTGCAAAACCACTGTCGTGTGCGAAACCACTGTCTTGTGCGCATCCACTGTTGTGTGCGAAACCATTGTGATGTGCGAAACCACTGAACTGTGCGAAACCACTCACCTGTGCGAAATCACTCAACTGTGCGAAACCACTGTCCTGAGCGAAACCACGGTCCTGTGCAAAACCACTGTCCTGTGAGAAACCACTGTCCTGTGCGAAACCTCTGTCCTGTGCGACACTACTGTCATGTGCAAAACCACTGTGTTGTGCGAAACCACTGTCTAGTGCGAAACCACTGTCTTGTGCGAAACCACTGCCTTGTGCGACACTACTGTCGTGTGCGAAACAACTGTCGTGTGCGAAACCACTGCCTTGTGAGAAACCACTCTCTTGTGCAAAACCAAGGTCTTGTGCGAAAAATCGGTCTTGTGCGAAACCACTGTCTTGTGCGAAACTACTGTCTTGTGCGAAACCACCTTCTTGTGCTAAATCACTGTCTTGTGCGAAACCACTGCCTTCTGCAAACCCACTGTCTTCTGCAAAACCACTGTCTTGTGCGAAACCACTGTCATATGCAAAACCACTGTCTTGCGCGAAACCACTGTTCTGAGGGAAACCACTGTACTGTGCGAAACCACTGTACTGTGCGACACCACTGTCATGTGCGAAATCACTGTTGTGTGCGAAACCACTGTTGTGTACGAAACCACTGTCTTGTCAGAAACCACTGTCTTGTTCGAAATCATTCTCTTCTGCAAAACCACTGTCTTGTGCGAAACCACTGTCTTGTGCAAAACCACTGTCTTGTGCAAAACCACTATCTTGTGCGAAACCACTCTCTTGTGCAAAACCAAGGTCTTGTGCGAAAAATCGGTCTTGTGCGAAACCACTGTCTTGTGCGAAACTACTGTCTTGTGCGAAACCACCTTCTTGTGCCAAAACCACCGTCTTCTGCAAAACCAAAGTCTTCAGCAAAACCACTGTCTTGTGCGAAAAAATGTTTTGTGCAAAACCATTGTCTTGTGCAAAATCACTGTCTAGTGCAAAACCACTGTCCGGTACAACACTACTGTCATGTGCGAAACCACTGTCGTGTCCGAAACCACTGTCGTGTGCGAAACCACTGTCTTGTGCGAAAGCACTGTCCCGTGCGAAACCACTGTCCTTTGCGAAACCACTGTCCTTTGCAAAACCACTGTCAATTCCGAAACCACTGTCTAGTGCGAAACCACTCTCATGTGCGAAACCACTGTCTTGTGTGAAAACACTGTCTTGTGCGAGATCACTGTCTTGTGCGAAACCACTGTCTTGTGCGGAACCACTGCCTTGTGCGGAACCACTGTCTTTGTGCGAAACCACTGTCTTGTGTACAACCACTGTCTTGTGTGACGTCAATGGCATTATTTTTATCTGGTCACTGGAGAACATATTTTGGGTGAGTTTCAGTGTATGTTTGATGTTTCTCTGGTATCTTGCTGTTTGGTCTTTGATCTCTTTGTTGATGTGGTTGTCTTTCATAAAATCTACTGTTGTATTTATGTAGTTCTGTTCTTTCATCAAATCCAAAATATTTCCTTTATCTGCACTGGTTAGTATGGCATTGTTTCCTTTTCGTTTTAGCTTGTGGGATGTATTTTCTTCTGGTGTTCTGTTATTAGAGTTTATGGTTGTTTTGTGTGTTTTGACTCTTTGTGTTATTTCTGCAGCTACTAGGGCCTAATTGCTTTATTAAGTTTGCATTAAAATTTCGTGTGCACGATCTTTCTTGTTCCTGGCATAGTATGTTCAGGATCTCTTATGAGGTCCTCTATTGTTTTGTGTAATATTTGTGTGTTTATGCTGTGTTTTGGGTCTTTTCTAGAAGGCTTTTTTTCCAGTTTTGTGAGATTTGTATCAGTTACGTTCATAATTCTGTCACAGGAGTTATGTTTTTGGTTGTGGTTGTTGCTTCCTGTGGGTGTGTATTTGTGATTTATAATTTTGTTGAAATTTATGTTTTGTTTTTCATGAAATTCTTTTTGTAGGTGTGACTTTTCCCTCTCAGTTATTTCTTCGAATGGAGCTGGTATTGTAAAATTCTTGGCTCATCTAAATCCTAGGAACTATATGCTAAAAGCAATCGCTAAATAATGAACTATTCAATACACATGTAGAATTACCCTTTAATTTCACAGTACCAATGCGAAGATATAACTGAGAGAGCAAACAAAACTGCACACAGGAACTGAACACAATAAACGAATAGCATTGGAGAATGGTCATGATATTCCTATAACAGACAGACTAAACCAAGAGATGTGCTAAAAGAAACATAATAAACAGGTCACACAACGCACAATACAGAAGTACACAAGACACTGACAGTGACCGGATAAAAGACAAAATTCAAATTTCAAATGTTTGTACAGCTTATGGGACTTAACTACGGGGTCATCTGTCCCTAAACTTACAAACTACTTACGAACTAACTTACACTAAGGACGGCACAAATATCCATGCCCGAGGGGGGACATAAAAGACACAAGAGAACAACACACAATAGGATACATATGGCACATACTCAACGAAAACTACAAAATAGTTCACAGAATAGGAAACATATTAAAGAAACAGGCACGCCAAATAGGATTCTGGACAGACAACAAAGCACTAAAAAAAAACTCAGAACACAGATGACACCAACAGACAAAATCAATGGATCAGCCATTTTATGAATCCACATGTCAATCAATATACCTTGGACAAACCTACAGAAATATTAAAACCAGATATTCAGAATACGTCACGACACTAAAAAGTCATAATTCCAAAAGCATATTTTCAGAATTCCTAATGGCTCCCAACCGTCATCCAACCAAAATAGAAACACACATAGACGCTCGTTAAGCACGCAGGCGCAGAGAGAAAATAAAGACAATGCAAATAGGTTGCCATTCCACAGGAGAACAAGTAAATCTGACTAACAGGTACGCACGCAAACAAAGTGCACACAGTCGAATTTGCTAAAGTGAAAAGTGAGTGCGATTGAATAAAATCCACAATAATGCGTATGTGGGCAAGAATTTGGAATGATGGGAGCCGGCACGAGACACGAAAAACAGTAGCAAGTAGGATGTTTTGCTATGTTGTTATGAGAAGCAATTGTACGTTCTTCGAGGTGTGTAAAACGTGAATGTTTAATGTGTTAGCTGGGAGAGGAGAGATGCACCGGCAGGGGCTGATATATCGGGCGGGCACAGTGTTGCCAACTGGCGAGGTTAGGCGCTCGACACCTGAAGTAAAAGTTTGCGTGTTGTCGAAGTTTTGAAGGGAAAATGGAAAGGCAAAAATTGGAGAGTTGCGATGTGTAGCAACGCTGTGGGCACTCTATCGGGGTTTTAATGTGTGTGTGAGGGTGAATTTGGAATGATGGGAGCCGCCAGGAGGCACGAAAGACGTAGCAAGTTGGAGGGATACTTTGCGAAAACATTGTACGTGTTTCGAGTTGTGTCACACGTGAATTGCAAATTAGTAAGTTGTGTTTAGGGGGGACACGTAAAGAGAGACGGAAGGAAGCAGCAGGGGCTGATATTTCTATCGGGGTTTTAATGTGTATGTGAGCACGAATGTGGAATTCGGGCTGCCTATACCGCTTGCCGCGTATAGTATTGTTTACACTTGCCGTTGTCTCGCAGTCGTTCCGTCTGCCGTACAACGTTATAAGCTGACCGGAGTCGATGTCAGCTCGTGCTCTGCGCACCATATTTTTACTTTGTAAGACCCTGTCTTCTCGCGAACGTCGTCGTCGTCGTCGCCGCCGCACGCACGCAGAATTTACGTGTTCATATTGACACGTGTATGTGTTAGGCATGGTCGCTTGAACTCCGCCTTTGGGTTTTAAAGCCAGGGTCGCTTTTACTCCTTTAGGTTTTTAAATCTAATATAGGCGGTGAACGCCTCTGGCGTTTGCTGGTATGGATGGAAAATTAATACATAACTGACGTGCTCGTCTATGCCTATGTTTATCGGAATTTCTGAATACATATCTCTGAAATTGGCTGCCCGATACCAACATCCAACTTCTTATATGACATACTAAAAGAGAAAAAAATTAGAAAAAAAAATAAGAGAGAAAAATAAAGCATTAATAATAATAAAAATAATTAACTAAATCAGAATTTGACGCTGCTTCTGGTACGCGTCGTATGTGTTAGTTACGTATGCTGTCAATTTTTAAGTAAGACTTTTGTCTCCTCGCGAACAACGTCGTCGCCTCCGCACCCACGCAGAATGCACGTGTATATCCACACGTGTAAATTGAAGGCATGGTCGCTTGAACCTATCTTAGGTTATTAATGCAGGGACGCTTAAACTCCTTTTATGGGTTTCACGATACAATAAAAATAAAAATGGCGCTCAACAAGTTGGACGATTTGGATGTGAAATTAACTGGCCGCTAGAAATATCAAACATCTTAAAACACGTAATAAAAACGAATATAAAAAAATTAAATAAATAAAATATAATTTGACACAGCTTTTGGAATGCGTCCTAGGTGTTAGGTACGTTTGCTATCATAACACAGAGTAAAAGGTGGCACTTACATCCGAATTAGTTATACACTGATATGAGGTTAATGCCATTCCAACTCATATTGCCAATTGTTTACATAATATGCGACGTAGATAAAACGATCAATTACAATTTATTGACAAGTATTTCTTACTATTCTTCCACCATATGTTTGATGTATATTTAGCTACGAGGGGGCAATAATTACGTACGGGTGAACACAATTGTAAACTTCATTAAATTCCGTCTCTTACGACTTCAAACAGATAGAAAACATAATGCAGAATGATGAATGGAGATGTATGAGCAGACAGCCTAAATTTACAACTCAACTACCAGCACACACAGCGTAACTTTGGCGCATACTAAGTCCTAAACGGCTTAGCTCGGGTTCCATAGTGGGTTTCGATGGGGAAGGGGGTTGATGAATGAAGGTGTATTACATGGTGGGGGCAGTAGAGTAGTGGGGCAGTAGACTGGTGGGTGGAACAGTGGTAGGGGTGGTAGAGTAGTGGGGGTGGTACAGTGGTGGGGGTGGTAGAGGGGGGGGTGTTAGAGGGGTGGGGTTGTTAGAGGGGTGGGGGTGTTAGAGGGTTGGGGGTGGTAGACTCGTGGGGGTGGTAGAGGGGAAGGGGGTAGAGGGGTGGGGGAGGTAGACTGGTGGGGGTGGTAGAGGGGTGGGGTGGTAGTCTAATTGGGGTGGTAGACTGGTGGGGGTGGTAGAGGGGTGGGGGTGTTAAAGGGGTAGGGGTGTTAGAGGGGTGGGGGTGGTAGACTATTGGGGGTGTTAGAGGGGTGAGGGGTGTTAGAGGGGTGGAGGTATTAGAGGGGTTGGAAAGTTAGAGGGGTGAGGGTGTTAGAGGGGTGGGGGTGTTAGAGGGGTGGGGGTATTAGAGAGGGGGTGGTAGACTGGTGTGGTGGTAGACTGGTGGGGGTGGTAGAGGGTTGGGGTGGTAGACTGGTTGGGGTGGTAGAGGGGAAGGGGTGGAAGAGGAGAGTGGATTTAGAGTGATAGGGTGGTAGACTGGTGGGGGTGGAAGAGGGGTGGGGATGGTAGAGGGGTGGGAGTGGTAGACTGGTGGGGCTGGTAGACTGGTATGGGTGGTAGAGGGGTGGGGATGGTAGACCGGTGGGGGTGGTAGAGGGTTGGATTTGGTAGAGAGGTGGGGGTGGTAGTGGGGTCGGTGTGAGGGGTGGTGAGGGTGTTAGAGTGGTGGGGTCGGTAGTGAGGTGGGGGTGGTAGAGGGGTGGGGGAAGTAGAGGGGTAAGGGTGATAGAAAGGTGGGTGTGAGGGGGTGTTTGGGGGTGGTAGTGTGGTGGGGGTGGTAGAGTGGTGGGGGTGGTAGCGTGGATGGTAGAAAAGTGGGTGTGATGGGGGTGGTGGGAATGGTAGTGTGGTGGAGGTGGTAGAGTGGTGTGGGTGGTAGAAAGGTAGGGGTGGTAGAAAGGTGGGTGTGAGGGGGTGTTTGGGGGTTATAGTGTGGTGGGGGTGGTAGAGTGGTGGGGGTGGTAAAGTGGTGGGGATGGTAGAAAAGTGGGTGTGATGGGGGTGGTGGGAATGGTAGTGTGGTGGAGGTGGTAGAGTGGTGTGGGTGGTAGAAAGGTAGGGGTGGTAGAAAGGTGGGTGTGAGGGGGTGTTTGGGGGTGGTAGTGTGATGGGGGTGGTAGAGTGGTGGGGGTGGTAGCGTGGTTGGGGTGGTAAAGTGGTGGGGATGGTAGAAAAGTGGGTGTGATGGGGGTGGTGGGAATGGTAGTGTGGTGGGGGTGGTAGAGTGGAGGGGTGGTAGAGTGGTAGGGTGGTAGAGTGGTAGGTTGGTAGAGTAATAGGGTGGTGGAGTGGTTGGGGTGGTTGAGGGGTGGGGGTGGTAGTGCGAAACCACTGTCATGTGCGAAACCACTGTATTGTGCGAAACTGTCTTGTGTGAAACCACTGTCTTGTGCAAAACCACTGTCCCATGCGAAACCACTATCATGTGTGAAACCACTCACTTGTGCTAAACCACTCACCTGTGCAAAACCACTCACCTGTGCGAAACCACTCAACTGTGCGAAACCACTGTCCTGTGCGAAACCACGGTCCTGTGCAAAACCACTGACCTGCGCGAAACCACTGTCCTGTGCGAAACCTCTGTCCTGTGCGACACTACTGTCATGTGCAAAACCACTGTCGTGTGCAAAACCACTGTCGTGTGCGAAACCACTGTCTTGTGCGCATCCACTGTTGTGTGCGAAACCATTGTGATGTGCGAAACCACTGAACTGTGCGAAACCACTCACCTGTGCGAAATCACTCAACTGTGCGAAACCACTGTCCTGAGCGAAACCACGGTCCTGTGCAAAACCACTGTCCTGTGAGAAACCACTGTCCTGTGCGAAACCTCTGTCCTGTGCGACACTACTGTCATGTGCAAAACCACTGTGTTGTGCGAAACCACTGTCTTGTGCGAAACCACTGTCTAGTGCGAAACCACTGTCTTGTGCGAAACCACTGCCTTGTGCGACACTACTGTCGTGTGCGAAACAACTGTCGTGTGCGAAACCACTGCCTTGTGAGAAACCACTCTCTTGTGCAAAACCAAGGTCTTGTGCGAAAAATCGGTCTTGTGCGAAACCACTGTCTTGTGCGAAACTACTGTCTTGTGCGAAACCACCTTCTTGTGCTAAATCACTGTCTTGTGCGAAACCACTGCCTTCTGCAAACCCACTGTCTTCTGCAAAACCACTGTCTTGTGCGAAACCACTGTCATATGCAAAACCACTGTCTTGCGCGAAACCACTGTTCTGAGGGAAACCACTGTACTGTGCGAAACCACTGTACTGTGCGACACCACTGTCATGTGCGAAATCACTGTTGTGTGCGAAACCACTGTTGTGTACGAAACCACTGTCTTGTCAGAAACCACTGTCTTGTTCGAAATCATTCTCTTCTGCAAAACCACTGTCTTGTGCGAAACCACTGTCTTGTGCAAAACCACTGTCTTGTGCAAAACCACTGTCTTGTGCGAAACCACTCTCTTGTGCAAAACCAAGGTCTTGTGCGAAAAATCGGTCTTGTGCGAAACCACTGTCTTGTGCGAAACTACTGTCTTGTGCGAAACCACCTTCTTGTGCCAAAACCACCGTCTTCTGCAAAACCAAAGTCTTCAGCAAAACCACTGTCTTGTGCGAAAAAATGTTTTGTGCAAAACCATTGTCTTGTGCAAAATCACTGTCTAGTGCAAAACCACTGTCCGGTACAACACTACTGTCATGTGCGAAACCACTGTCGTGTCCGAAACCACTGTCGTGTGCGAAACCACTGTCTTGTGCGAAAGCACTGTCCCGTGCGAAACCACTGTCTTGTGCGAAACCACTGTCTTGTGCGAAACCACTGTCATTTGCGAAACCACAGTCTTGTGCGAAACCACTGTCTTGTGCGAAACCACTGTCTTGTGTGAAAACACTGTCTTGTGCGAGATCACTGTCTTGTGCGAAACCACTGTCTTGTGCGGAACCACTGCCTTGTGCGGAACCACTGTCTTTGTGCGAAACCACTGTCTTGTGTACAACCACTGTCTTGTGTGACGTCAATGGCATTATTTTTATCTGGTCACTGGAGAACATATTTTGGGTGAGTTTCAGTGTATGTTTGATGTTTCTCTGGTATCTTGCTGTTTGGTCTTTGTTCTCTTTGTTGATGTGGTTGTCTTTCATAAAATCTACTGTTGTATTTATGTAGTTCTGTTCTTTCATCAAATCCAAAATATTTCCTTTATCTGCACTGGTTAGTATGGCATTGTTTCCTTTTCGTTTTAGCTTGTGGGATGTATTTTCTTCTGGTGTTCTGTTATTAGAGTTTATGGTTGTTTTGTGTGTTTTGACTGTTTGTGTTATTTCTGCAGCTACTAGGGCCTAATTGCTTTATTAAGTTTGCATTAAAATTTCGTGTGCACGATCTTTCTTGTTCCTGGCATAGTATGTTCAGGATCTCTTATGAGGTCCTCTATTGTTTTGTGTAATATTTGTGTGTTTATGCTGTGTTTTGGGTCTTTTCTAGAAGGCTTTTTTTCCAGTTTTGTGAGATTTGTATCAGTTACGTTCATAATTCTGTCACAGGAGTTATGTTTTTGGTTGTGGTTGTTGCTTCCTGTGGGTGTGTATTTGTGATTTATAATTTTGTTGAAATTTATGTTTTGTTTTTCATGAAATTCTTTTTGTAGGTGTGACTTTTCCCTCTCAGTTATTTCTTCGAATGGAGCTGGTATTGTAAAATTCTTGGCTCATCTAAATCCTAGGAACTATATGCTAAAAGCAATCGCTAAATAATGAACTATTCAATACACATGTAGAATTACCCTTTAATTTCACAGTACCAATGCGAAGATATAACTGAGAGAGCAAACAAAACTGCACACAGGAACTGAACACAATAAACGAATAGCATTGGAGAATGGTCATGATATTCCTATAACAGACAGACTAAACCAAGAGATGTGCTAAAAGAAACATAATAAACAGGTCACACAACGCACAATACAGAAGTACACAAGACACTGACAGTGACCGGATAAAAGACAAAATTCAAATTTCAAATGTTTGTACAGCTTATGGGACTTAACTACGGGGTCATCTGTCCCTAAACTTACAAACTACTTACGAACTAACTTACACTAAGGACGGCACAAATATCCATGCCCGAGGGGGGACATAAAAGACACAAGAGAACAACACACAATAGGATACATATGGCACATACTCAACGAAAACTACAAAATAGTTCACAGAATAGGAAACATATTAAAGAAACAGGCACGCCAAATAGGATTCTGGACAGACAACAAAGCACTAAAAAAAAACTCAGAACACAGATGACACCAACAGACAAAATCAATGGATCAGCCATTTTATGAATCCACATGTCAATCAATATACCTTGGACAAACCTACAGAAATATTAAAACCAGATATTCAGAATACGTCACGACACTAAAAAGTCATAATTCCAAAAGCATATTTTCAGAATTCCTAATGGCTCCCAACCGTCATCCAACCAAAATAGAAACACACATAGACGCTCGTTAAGCACGCAGGCGCAGAGAGAAAATAAAGACAATGCAAATAGGTTGCCATTCCACAGGAGAACAAGTAAATCTGACTAACAGGTACGCACGCAAACAAAGTGCACACAGTCGAATTTGCTAAAGTGAAAAGTGAGTGCGATTGAATAAAATCCACAATAATGCGTATGTGGGCAAGAATTTGGAATGATGGGAGCCGGCACGAGACACGAAAAACAGTAGCAAGTAGGATGTTTTGCTATGTTGTTATGAGAAGCAATTGTACGTTCTTCGAGGTGTGTAAAACGTGAATGTTTAATGTGTTAGCTGGGAGAGGAGAGATGCACCGGCAGGGGCTGATATATCGGGCGGGCACAGTGTTGCCAACTGGCGAGGTTAGGCGCTCGACACCTGAAGTAAAAGTTTGCGTGTTGTCGAAGTTTTGAAGGGAAAATGGAAAGGCAAAAATTGGAGAGTTGCGATGTGTAGCAACGCTGTGGGCACTCTATCGGGGTTTTAATGTGTGTGTGAGGGTGAATTTGGAATGATGGGAGCCGCCAGGAGGCACGAAAGACGTAGCAAGTTGGAGGGATACTTTGCGAAAACATTGTACGTGTTTCGAGTTGTGTCACACGTGAATTGCAAATTAGTAAGTTGTGTTTAGGGGGGACACGTAAAGAGAGACGGAAGGAAGCAGCAGGGGCTGATATTTCTATCGGGGTTTTAATGTGTATGTGAGCACGAATGTGGAATTCGGGCTGCCTATACCGCTTGCCGCGTATAGTATTGTTTACACTTGCCGTTGTCTCGCAGTCGTTCCGTCTGCCGTACAACGTTATAAGCTGACCGGAGTCGATGTCAGCTCGTGCTCTGCGCACCATATTTTTACTTTGTAAGACCCTGTCTTCTCGCGAACGTCGTAGTCGTCGTCGCCGCCGCACGCACGCAGAATTTACGTGTTCATATTGACACGTGTATGTGTTAGGCATGGTCGCTTGAACTCCGCCTTTGGGTTTTAAAGCCAGGGTCGCTTTTACTCCTTTAGGTTTTTAAATCTAATATAGGCGGTGAACGCCTCTGGCGTTTGCTGGTATGGATGGAAAATTAATACATAACTGACGTGCTCGTCTATGCCTATGTTTATCGGAATTTCTGAATACATATCTCTGAAATTGGCTGCCCGATACCAACATCCAACTTCTTATATGACATACTAAAAGAGAAAAAAATTAGAAAAAAAAATAAGAGAGAAAAATAAAGCATTAATAATAATAAAAATAATTAACTAAATCAGAATTTGACGCTGCTTCTGGTACGCGTCGTATGTGTTAGTTACGTATGCTGTCAATTTTTAAGTAAGACTTTTGTCTCCTCGCGAACAACGTCGTCGCCTCCGCACCCACGCAGAATGCACGTGTATATCCACACGTGTAAATTGAAGGCATGGTCGCTTGAACCTATCTTAGGTTATTAATGCAGGGACGCTTAAACTCCTTTTATGGGTTTCACGATACAATAAAAATAAAAATGGCGCTCAACAAGTTGGACGATTTGGATGTGAAATTAACTGGCCGCTAGAAATATCAAACATCTTAAAACACGTAATAAAAACGAATATAAAAAAATTAAATAAATAAAATATAATTTGACACAGCTTTTGGAATGCGTCCTAGGTGTTAGGTACGTTTGCTATCATAACACAGAGTAAAAGGTGGCACTTACATCCGAATTAGTTATACACTGATATGAGGTTAATGCCATTCCAACTCATATTGCCAATTGTTTACATAATATGCGACGTAGATAAAACGATCAATTACAATTTATTGACAAGTATTTCTTACTATTCTTCCACCATATGTTTGATGTATATTTAGCTACGAGGGGGCAATAATTACGTACGGGTGAACACAATTGTAAACTTCATTAAATTCCGTCTCTTACGACTTCAAACAGATAGAAAACATAATGCAGAATGATGAATGGAGATGTATGAGCAGACAGCCTAAATTTACAACTCAACTACCAGCACACACAGCGTAACTTTGGCGCATACTAAGTCCTAAACGGCTTAGCTCGGGTTCCATAGTGGGTTTCGATGGGGAAGGGGGTTGATGAATGAAGGTGTATTACATGGTGGGGGCAGTAGAGTAGTGGGGCAGTAGACTGGTGGGTGGAACAGTGGTAGGGGTGGTAGAGTAGTGGGGGTGGTACAGTGGTGGGGGTGGTAGAGGGGGGGGTGTTAGAGGGGTGGGGTTGTTAGAGGGGTGGGGGTGTTAGAGGGTTGGGGGTGGTAGACTCGTGGGGGTGGTAGAGGGGAAGGGGGTAGAGGGGTGGGGGAGGTAGACTGGTGGGGGTGGTAGAGGGGTGGGGTGGTAGTCTAATTGGGGTGGTAGACTGGTGGGGGTGGTAGAGGGGTGGGGGTGTTAAAGGGGTAGGGGTGTTAGAGGGGTGGGGGTGGTAGACTATTGGGGGTGTTAGAGGGGTGAGGGGTGTTAGAGGGGTGGAGGTATTAGAGGGGTTGGAAAGTTAGAGGGGTGAGGGTGTTAGAGGGGTGGGGGTGTTAGAGGGGTGGGGGTATTAGAGAGGGGGTGGTAGACTGGTGTGGTGGTAGACTGGTGGGGGTGGTAGAGGGTTGGGGTGGTAGACTGGTTGGGGTGGTAGAGGGGAAGGGGTGGAAGAGGAGAGTGGATTTAGAGTGATGGGGTGGTAGACTGGTGGGGGTGGAAGAGGGGTGGGGATGGTAGAGGGGTGGGAGTGGTAGACTGGTGGGGCTGGTAGACTGGTATGGGTGGTAGAGGGGTGGGGATGGTAGACCGGTGGGGGTGGTAGAGGGTTGGATTTGGTAGAGAGGTGGGGGTGGTAGTGGGGTCGGTGTGAGGGGTGGTGAGGGTGTTAGAGTGGTGGGGTCGGTAGTGAGGTGGGGGTGGTAGAGGGGTGGGGGAAGTAGAGGGGTAAGGGTGATAGAAAGGTGGGTGTGAGGGGGTGTTTGGGGGTGGTAGTGTGGTGGGGGTGGTAGAGTGGTGGGGGTGGTAGCGTGGATGGTAGAAAAGTGGGTGTGATGGGGGTGGTGGGAATGGTAGTGTGGTGGAGGTGGTAGAGTGGTGTGGGTGGTAGAAAGGTAGGGGTGGTAGAAAGGTGGGTGTGAGGGGGTGTTTGGGGGTTATAGTGTGGTGGGGGTGGTAGAGTGGTGGGGGTGGTAAAGTGGTGGGGATGGTAGAAAAGTGGGTGTGATGGGGGTGGTGGGAATGGTAGTGTGGTGGAGGTGGTAGAGTGGTGTGGGTGGTAGAAAGGTAGGGGTGGTAGAAAGGTGGGTGTGAGGGGGTGTTTGGGGGTGGTAGTGTGATGGGGGTGGTAGAGTGGTGGGGGTGGTAGCGTGGTTGGGGTGGTAAAGTGGTGGGGATGGTAGAAAAGTGGGTGTGATGGGGGTGGTGGGAATGGTAGTGTGGTGGGGGTGGTAGAGTGGAGGGGTGGTAGAGTGGTAGGGTGGTAGAGTGGTAGGTTGGTAGAGTAATAGGGTGGTGGAGTGGTTGGGGTGGTTGAGGGGTGGGGGTGGTAGTGCGAAACCACTGTCATGTGCGAAACCACTGTATTGTGCGAAACTGTCTTGTGTGAAACCACTGTCTTGTGCAAAACCACTGTCCCATGCGAAACCACTATCATGTGTGAAACCACTCACTTGTGCTAAACCACTCACCTGTGCAAAACCACTCACCTGTGCGAAACCACTCAACTGTGCGAAACCACTGTCCTGTGCGAAACCACGGTCCTGTGCAAAACCACTGACCTGCGCGAAACCACTGTCCTGTGCGAAACCTCTGTCCTGTGCGACACTACTGTCATGTGCAAAACCACTGTCGTGTGCAAAACCACTGTCGTGTGCGAAACCACTGTCTTGTGCGCATCCACTGTTGTGTGCGAAACCATTGTGATGTGCGAAACCACTGAACTGTGCGAAACCACTCACCTGTGCGAAATCACTCAACTGTGCGAAACCACTGTCCTGAGCGAAACCACGGTCCTGTGCAAAACCACTGTCCTGTGAGAAACCACTGTCCTGTGCGAAACCTCTGTCCTGTGCGACACTACTGTCATGTGCAAAACCACTGTGTTGTGCGAAACCACTGTCTTGTGCGAAACCACTGTCTAGTGCGAAACCACTGTCTTGTGCGAAACCACTGCCTTGTGCGACACTACTGTCGTGTGCGAAACAACTGTCGTGTGCGAAACCACTGCCTTGTGAGAAACCACTCTCTTGTGCAAAACCAAGGTCTTGTGCGAAAAATCTGTCTTGTGCGAAACCACTGTCTTGTGCGAAACTACTGTCTTGTGCGAAACCACCTTCTTGTGCTAAATCACTGTCTTGTGCGAAACCACTGCCTTCTGCAAACCCACTGTCTTCTGCAAAACCACTGTCTTGTGCGAAACCACTGTCATATGCAAAACCACTGTCTTGCGCGAAACCACTGTTCTGAGGGAAACCACTGTACTGTGCGAAACCACTGTACTGTGCGACACCACTGTCATGTGCGAAATCACTGTTGTGTGCGAAACCACTGTTGTGTACGAAACCACTGTCTTGTCAGAAACCACTGTCTTGTTCGAAATCATTCTCTTCTGCAAAACCACTGTCTTGTGCGAAACCACTGTCTTGTGCAAAACCACTGTCTTGTGCAAAACCACTGTCTTGTGCGAAACCACTCTCTTGTGCAAAACCAAGGTCTTGTGCGAAAAATCGGTCTTGTGCGAAACCACTGTCTTGTGCGAAACTACTGTCTTGTGCGAAACCACCTTCTTGTGCCAAAACCACCGTCTTCTGCAAAACCAAAGTCTTCAGCAAAACCACTGTCTTGTGCGAAAAAATGTTTTGTGCAAAACCATTGTCTTGTGCAAAATCACTGTCTAGTGCAAAACCACTGTCCGGTACAACACTACTGTCATGTGCGAAACCACTGTCGTGTCCGAAACCACTGTCGTGTGCGAAACCACTGTCTTGTGCGAAAGCACTGTCCCGTGCGAAACCACTGTCCTTTGCGAAACCACTGTCCTTTGCAAAACCACTGTCAATTCCGAAACCACTGTCTAGTGCGAAACCACTCTCATGTGCGAAACCACTGTCTTGTGTGAAAACACTGTCTTGTGCGAGATCACTGTCTTGTGCTAAACCACTGTCTTGTGCGGAACCACTGCCTTGTGCGGAACCACTGTCTTTGTGCGAAACCACTGTCTTGTGTACAACCACTGTCTTGTGTGACGTCAATGGCATTATTTTTATCTGGTCACTGGAGAACATATTTTGGGTGAGTTTCAGTGTATGTTTGATGTTTCTCTGGTATCTTGCTGTTTGGTCTTTGATCTCTTTGTTGATGTGGTTGTCTTTCATAAAATCTACTGTTGTATTTATGTAGTTCTGTTCTTTCATCAAATCCAAAATATTTCCTTTATCTGCACTGGTTAGTATGGCATTGTTTTCTTTTCGTTTTAGCTTGTGGGATGTATTTTCTTCTGGTGTTCTGTTATTAGAGTTTATGGTTGTTTTGTGTGTTTTGACTGTTTGTGTTATCTCTGCAGCTACTAGGGCCTAATTGCTGTATTAAGTTTGCATTAAAATTTCGTGTGCACGATCTTTCTTGTTCCTGGCATAGTATGTTCAGGATCTCTTATGAGGTCCTCTATTGTTTTGTGTAATATTTGTGTGTTTATGCTGTGTTTTGGGTCTTTTCTAGAAGGCTGTTTTTCCAGTTTTGTGAGATTTGTATCAGTTACGTTCATAATTCTGTCACAGGAGTTATGTTTTTGGTTGTGGTTGTTGCTTCCTGTGGGTGTGTATTTGTGATTTATAATTTTGTTGAAATTTATGTTTTGTTTTTCATGAAATTCTTTTTGTAGGTGTGACTTTTCCCTCTCAGTTATTTCTTCGAATGGAGCTGGTATTGTAAAATTCTTGGCTCATCTAAATCCTAGGAACTATATGCTAAAAGCAATCGCTAAATAATGAACTATTCAATACACATGTAGAATTACCCTTTAATTTCACAGTACCAATGCGAAGATATAACTGAGAGAGCAAACAAAACTGCACACAGGAACTGAACACAATAAACGAATAGCATTGGAGAATGGTCATGATATTCCTATAACAGACAGACTAAACCAAGAGATGTGCTAAAAGAAACATAATAAACAGGTCACACAACGCACAATACAGAAGTACACAAGACACTGACAGTGACCGGATAAAAGACAAAATTCAAATTTCAAATGTTTGTACAGCTTATGGGACTTAACTACGGGGTCATCTGTCCCTAAACTTACAAACTACTTACGAACTAACTTACACTAAGGACGGCACAAATATCCATGCCCGAGGGGGGACATAAAAGACACAAGAGAACAACACACAATAGGATACATATGGCACATACTCAACGAAAACTACAAAATAGTTCACAGAATAGGAAACATATTAAAGAAACAGGCACGCCAAATAGGATTCTGGACAGACAACAAAGCACTAAAAAAAAACTCAGAACACAGATGACACCAACAGACAAAATCAATGGATCAGCCATTTTATGAATCCACATGTCAATCAATATACCTTGGACAAACCTACAGAAATATTAAAACCAGATATTCAGAATACGTCACGACACTAAAAAGTCATAATTCCAAAAGCATATTTTCAGAATTCCTAATGGCTCCCAACCGTCATCCAACCAAAATAGAAACACACATAGACGCTCGTTAAGCACGCAGGCGCAGAGAGAAAATAAAGACAATGCAAATAGGTTGCCATTCCACTGGAGAACAAGTAAATCTGACTAACAGGTACGCACGCAAACAAAGTGCACACAGTCGAATTTGCTAAAGTGAAAAGTGAGTGCGATTGAATAAAATCCACAATAATGCGTATGTGGGCAAGAATTTGGAATGATGGGAGCCGGCACGAGACACGAAAAACAGTAGCAAGTAGGATGTTTTGCTATGTTGTTATGAGAAGCAATTGTACGTTCTTCGAGGTGTGTAAAACGTGAATGTTTAATGTGTTAGCTGGGAGAGGAGAGATGCACCGGCAGGGGCTGATATATCGGGCGGGCACAGTGTTGCCAACTGGCGAGGTTAGGCGCTCGACACCTGAAGTAAAAGTTTGCGTGTTGTCGAAGTTTTGAAGGGAAAATGGAAAGGCAAAAATTGGAGAGTTGCGATGTGTAGCAACGCTGTGGGCACTCTATCGGGGTTTTAATGTGTGTGTGAGGGTGAATTTGGAATGATGGGAGCCGCCAGGAGGCACGAAAGACGTAGCAAGTTGGAGGGATACTTTGCGAAAACATTGTACGTGTTTCGAGTTGTGTCACACGTGAATTGCAAATTAGTAAGTTGTGTTTAGGGGGGACACGTAAAGAGAGACGGAAGGAAGCAGCAGGGGCTGATATTTCTATCGGGGTTTTAATGTGTATGTGAGCACGAATGTGGAATTCGGGCTGCCTATACCGCTTGCCGCGTATAGTATTGTTTACACTTGCCGTTGTCTCGCAGTCGTTCCGTCTGCCGTACAACGTTATAAGCTGACCGGAGTCGATGTCAGCTCGTGCTCTGCGCACCATATTTTTACTTTGTAAGACCCTGTCTTCTCGCGAACGTCGTCGTCGTCGCCGCCGCACGCACGCAGAATTTACGTGTTCATATTGACACGTGTATGTGTTAGGCATGGTCGCTTGAACTCCGCCTTTGGGTTTTAAAGCCAGGGTCGCTTTTACTCCTTTAGGTTTTTAAATCTAATATAGGCGGTGAACGCCTCTGGCGTTTGCTGGTATGGATGGAAAATTAATACATAACTGACGTGCTCGTCTATGCCTATGTTTATCGGAATTTCTGAATACATATCTCTGAAATTGGCTGCCCGATACCAACATCCAACTTCTTATATGACATACTAAAAGAGAAAAAAATTAGAAAAAAATAAGAGAGAAAAATAAAGCATTAATAATAATAAAAATAATTAACTAAATCAGAATTTGACGCTGCTTCTGGTACGCGTCGTATGTGTTAGTTACGTATGCTGTCAATTTTTAAGTAAGACTTTTGTCTCCTCGCGAACAACGTCGTCGCCTCCGCACCCACGCAGAATGCACGTGTATATCCACACGTGTAAATTGAAGGCATGGTCGCTTGAACCTATCTTAGGTTATTAATGCAGGGACGCTTAAACTCCTTTTATGGGTTTCACGATACAATAAAAATAAAAATGGCGCTCAACAAGTTGGACGATTTGGATGTGAAATTAACTGGCCGCTAGAAATATCAAACATCTTAAAACACGTAATAAAAACGAATATAAAAAAATTAAATAAATAAAATATAATTTGACACGGCTTTTGGAATGCGTCCTAGGTGTTAGTTACGTTTGCTATCATAATCTGTACACAGAGTAAAAGGTGGCACTTACATCCGAATTAGTTATACACTGATATGAGGTTAATGCCATTCCAACTCATATTGCCAATTGTTTACATAATATGCGACGTAGATAAAACGATCAATTACAATTTATTGACAAGTATTTCTTACTATTCTTCCACCATATGTTTGATGTATATTTAGCTACGAGGGGGCAATAATTACGTACGGGTGAACACAATTGTAAACTTCATTAAATTCCGTCTCTTACGACTTCAAACAGATAGAAAACATAATGCAGAATGATGAATGGAGATGTATGAGCAGACAGCCTAAATTTACAACTCAACTACCAGCACACACAGCGTAACTTTGGCGCATACTAAGTCCTAAACGGCTTAGCTCGGGTTCCATAGTGGGTTTCGATGGGGAAGGGGGTTGATGAATGAAGGTGTATTACATGGTGGGGGCAGTAGAGTAGTGGGGCAGTAGACTGGTGGGTGGAACAGTGGTAGGGGTGGTAGAGTAGTGGGGGTGGTACAGTGGTGGGGGTGGTAGAGGGGGGGGGTGTTAGAGGGGTGGGGTTGTTAGAGGGGTGGGGGTGTTAGAGGGTTGGGGGTGGTAGACTCGTGGGGGTGGTAGAGGGGAAGGGGGTAGAGGGGTGGGGGAGGTAGACTGGTGGGGGTGGTAGAGGGGTGGGGTGGTAGTCTAATTGGGGTGGTAGACTGGTGGGGGTGGTAGAGGGGTGGGGGTGTTAAAGGGGTAGGGGTGTTAGAGGGGTGGGGGTGGTAGACTATTGGGGGTGTTAGAGGGGTGAGGGGTGTTAGAGGGGTGGAGGTATTAGAGGGGTTGGAAAGTTAGAGGGGTGAGGGTGTTAGAGGGGTGGGGGTGTTAGAGGGGTGGGGGTATTAGAGAGGGGGTGGTAGACTGGTGTGGTGGTAGACTGGTGGGGGTGGTAGAGGGTTGGGGTGGTAGACTGGTTGGGGTGGTAGAGGGGAAGGGGTGGAAGAGGAGAGTGGATTTAGAGTGATAGGGTGGTAGACTGGTGGGGGTGGAAGAGGGGTGGGGATGGTAGAGGGGTGGGAGTGGTAGACTGGTGGGGCTGGTAGACTGGTATGGGTGGTAGAGGGGTGGGGATGGTAGACCGGTGGGGGTGGTAGAGGGTTGGATTTGGTAGAGAGGTGGGGGTGGTAGTGGGGTCGGTGTGAGGGGTGGTGAGGGTGTTAGAGTGGTGGGGTCGGTAGTGAGGTGGGGGTGGTAGAGGGGTGGGGGAAGTAGAGGGGTAAGGGTGATAGAAAGGTGGGTGTGAGGGGGTGTTTGGGGGTGGTAGTGTGGTGGGGGTGGTAGAGTGGTGGGGGTGGTAGCGTGGATGGTAGAAAAGTGGGTGTGATGGGGGTGGTGGGAATGGTAGTGTGGTGGAGGTGGTAGAGTGGTGTGGGTGGTAGAAAGGTAGGGGTGGTAGAAAGGTGGGTGTGAGGGGGTGTTTGGGGGTTATAGTGTGGTGGGGGTGGTAGAGTGGTGGGGGTGGTAAAGTGGTGGGGATGGTAGAAAAGTGGGTGTGATGGGGGTGGTGGGAATGGTAGTGTGGTGGAGGTGGTAGAGTGGTGTGGGTGGTAGAAAGGTAGGGGTGGTAGAAAGGTGGGTGTGAGGGGGTGTTTGGGGGTGGTAGTGTGATGGGGGTGGTAGAGTGGTGGGGGTGGTAGCGTGGTTGGGGTGGTAAAGTGGTGGGGATGGTAGAAAAGTGGGTGTGATGGGGGTGGTAGGAATGGTAGTGTGGTGGGGGTGGTAGAGTGGAGGGGTGGTAGAGTGGTAGGGTGGTAGAGTGGTAGGTTGGTAGAGTAATAGGGTGGTGGAGTGGTTGGGGTGGTTGAGGGGTGGGGGTGGTAGTGCGAAACCACTGTCATGTGCGAAACCACTGTATTGTGCGAAACTGTCTTGTGTGAAACCACTGTCTTGTGCAAAACCACTGTCCCATGCGAAACCACTATCATGTGTGAAACCACTCACTTGTGCTAAACCACTCACCTGTGCAAAACCACTCACCTGTGCGAAACCACTCAACTGTGCGAAACCACTGTCCTGTGCGAAACCACGGTCCTGTGCAAAACCACTGACCTGCGCGAAACCACTGTCCTGTGCGAAACCTCTGTCCTGTGCGACACTACTGTCATGTGCAAAACCACTGTCGTGTGCAAAACCACTGTCGTGTGCGAAACCACTGTCTTGTGCGCATCCACTGTTGTGTGCGAAACCATTGTGATGTGCGAAACCACTGAACTGTGCGAAACCACTCACCTGTGCGAAATCACTCAACTGTGCGAAACCACTGTCCTGAGCGAAACCACGGTCCTGTGCAAAACCACTGTCCTGTGAGAAACCACTGTCCTGTGCGAAACCTCTGTCCTGTGCGACACTACTGTCATGTGCAAAACCACTGTGTTGTGCGAAACCACTGTCTTGTGCGAAACCACTGTCTAGTGCGAAACCACTGTCTTGTGCGAAACCACTGCCTTGTGCGACACTACTGTCGTGTGCGAAACAACTGTCGTGTGCGAAACCACTGCCTTGTGAGAAACCACTCTCTTGTGCAAAACCAAGGTCTTGTGCGAAAAATCGGTCTTGTGCGAAACCACTGTCTTGTGCGAAACTACTGTCTTGTGCGAAACCACCTTCTTGTGCTAAATCACTGTCTTGTGCGAAACCACTGCCTTCTGCAAACCCACTGTCTTCTGCAAAACCACTGTCTTGTGCGAAACCACTGTCATATGCAAAACCACTGTCTTGCGCGAAACCACTGTTCTGAGGGAAACCACTGTACTGTGCGAAACCACTGTACTGTGCGACACCACTGTCATGTGCGAAATCACTGTTGTGTGCGAAACCACTGTTGTGTACGAAACCACTGTCTTGTCAGAAACCACTGTCTTGTTCGAAATCATTCTCTTCTGCAAAACCACTGTCTTGTGCGAAACCACTGTCTTGTGCAAAACCACTGTCTTGTGCAAAACCACTGTCTTGTGCGAAACCACTCTCTTGTGCAAAACCAAGGTCTTGTGCGAAAAATCGGTCTTGTGCGAAACCACTGTCTTGTGCGAAACTACTGTCTTGTGCGAAACCACCTTCTTGTGCCAAAACCACCGTCTTCTGCAAAACCAAAGTCTTCAGCAAAACCACTGTCTTGTGCGAAAAAATGTTTTGTGCAAAACCATTGTCTTGTGCAAAATCACTGTCTAGTGCAAAACCACTGTCCGGTACAACACTACTGTCATGTGCGAAACCACTGTCGTGTCCGAAACCACTGTCGTGTGCGAAACCACTGTCTTGTGCGAAAGCACTGTCCCGTGCGAAACCACTGTCCTTTGCGAAACCACTGTCCTTTGCAAAACCACTGTCAATTCCGAAACCACTGTCTAGTGCGAAACCACTCTCATGTGCGAAACCACTGTCTTGTGTGAAAACACTGTCTTGTGCGAGATCACTGTCTTGTGCGAAACCACTGTCTTGTGCGGAACCACTGCCTTGTGCGGAACCACTGTCTTTGTGCGAAACCACTGTCTTGTGTACAACCACTGTCTTGTGTGACGTCAATGGCATTATTTTTATCTGGTCACTGGAGAACATATTTTGGGTGAGTTTCAGTGTATGTTTGATGTTTCTCTGGTATCTTGCTGTTTGGTCTTTGATCTCTTTGTTGATGTGGTTGTCTTTCATAAAATCTACTGTTGTATTTATGTAGTTCTGTTCTTTCATCAAATCCAAAATATTTCCTTTATCTGCACTGGTTAGTATGGCATTGTTTCCTTTTCGTTTTAGCTTGTGGGATGTATTTTCTTCTGGTGTTCTGTTATTAGAGTTTATGGTTGTTTTGTGTGTTTTGACTGTTTGTGTTATTTCTGCAGCTACTAGGGCCTAATTGCTTTATTAAGTTTGCATTAAAATTTCGTGTGCACGATCTTTCTTGTTCCTGGCATAGTATGTTCAGGATCTCTTATGAGGTCCTCTATTGTTTTGTGTAATATTTGTGTGTTTATGCTGTGTTTTGGGTCTTTTCTAGAAGGCTTTTTTTCCAGTTTTGTGAGATTTGTATCAGTTACGTTCATAATTCTGTCACAGGAGTTATGTTTTTGGTTGTGGTTGTTGCTTCCTGTGGATGTGTATTTGTGATTTATAATTTTGTTGCAATTTATGTTTTGTTTTTCATGAAATTCTTTTTGTAGGTGTGACTTCTCCTTCTCAGTTATTTCTGGAGCTGGTATTGTAAAATTCTTGGCTCATCTAAATCCTAGGAACTATATGCTAAAAGCAATCGCTAAATAATGAACTATTCAATACACATATAGAATTACCCTTTAATTTCACAGTACCAATGCGAAGAAATAACTGAGAGAGCAAACAAAACTGCACACAGGAACTGAACACAATAAACGAATAGCATTGAAGAATGGTCATGATATTCCTATAACAGACGGACTAAACCAAGAGATGTGCTAAAAGAAACATAATAAACAGGTCACACAACGCACAATACAGAAGTACACAAGACACTGACAGTGACCGGATAAAAGACAAAATTCAAATTTCAAATGTTTGTACAGCTTATGGGACTTAACTACGGGGTCATCTGTCCCTAAACTTACAAACTACTTACGAACTAACTTACACTAAGGACGGCACAAATATCCATGCCCGAGGGGGGACATAAAAGACACAAGAGAACAACACACAATAGGATACATATGGCACATACTCAACGAAAACTACAAAATAGTTCACAGAATAGGAAACATATTAAAGAAACAGGCACGCCAAATAGGATTCTGGACAGACAACAAAGCACTAAAAAAAACTCAGAACACAGATGACACCAACAGACAAATTCAATGGATCAGCCATTTTATGAATCCACATGTCAATCAATATACCTTGGACAAACCTACAGAAATATTAAAACCAGATATTCAGAATACGTCACGACACTAAAAAGTCATAATTCCAAAAGCATATTTTCAGAATTCCTAATGGCTCCCAACCGTCATCCAACCAAAATAGAAACACACATAGACGCTCGTTAAGCACGCAGGCGCAGAGAGAAAATAAAGACAATGCAAATAGGTTGCCATTCCACTGGAGAACAAGTAAATCTGACTAACAGGTACGCACGCAAACAAAGTGCACACAGTCGAATTTGCTAAAGTGAAAAGTGAGTGCGATTGAATAAAATCCACAATAATGCGTATGTGGGCAAGAATTTGGAATGATGGGAGCCGGCACGAGACACGAAAAACAGTAGCAAGTAGGATGTTTTGCTATGTTGTTATGAGAAGCAATTGTACGTTCTTCGAGGTGTGTAAAACGTGAATGTTTAATGTGTTAGCTGGGAGAGGAGAGATGCACCGGCAGGGGCTGATATATCGGGCGGGCACAGTGTTGCCAACTGGCGAGGTTAGGCGCTCGACACCTGAAGTAAAAGTTTGCGTGTTGTCGAAGTTTTGAAGGGAAAATGGAAAGGCAAAAATTGGAGAGTTGCGATGTGTAGCAATGCTGTGGGCACTCTATCGGGGTTTTAATGTGTGTGTGAGGGTGAATTTGGAATGATGGGAGCCGCCAGGAGGCACGAAAGACGTAGCAAGTTGGAGGGATACTTTGCGAAAACATTGTACGTGTTTCGAGTTGTGTCACACGTGAATTGCAAATTAGTAAGTTGTGTTTAGGGGGGACACGTAAAGAGAGACGGAAGGAAGCAGCAGGGGCTGATATTTCTATCGGGGTTTTAATGTGTATGTGAGCACGAATGTGGAATTCGGGCTGCCTATACCGCTTGCCGCGTATAGTATTGTTTACACTTGCCGTTGTCTCGCAGTCGTTCCGTCTGCCGTACAACGTTATAAGCTGACCGGAGTCGATGTCAGCTCGTGCTCTGCGCACCATATTTTTACTTTGTAAGACCCTGTCTTCTCGCGAACGTCGTCGTCGTCGTCGCCGCCGCACGCACGCAGAATTTACGTGTTCATATTGACACGTGTATGTGTTAGGCATGGTCGCTTGAACTCCGCCTTTGGGTTTTAAAGCCAGGGTCGCTTTTACTCCTTTAGGTTTTTAAATCTAATATAGGCGGTGAACGCCTCTGGCGTTTGCTGGTATGGATGGAAAATTAATACATAACTGACGTGCTCGTCTATGCCTATGTTTATCGGAATTTCTGAATACATATCTCTGAAATTGGCTGCCCGATACCAACATCCAACTTCTTATATGACATACTAAAAGAGAAAAAAATTAGAAAAAAAAATAAGAGAGAAAAATAAAGCATTAATAATAATAAAAATAATTAACTAAATCAGAATTTGACGCTGCTTCTGGTACGCGTCGTATGTGTTAGTTACGTATGCTGTCAATTTTTAAGTAAGACTTTTGTCTCCTCGCGAACAACGTCGTCGCCTCCGCACCCACGCAGAATGCACGTGTATATCCACACGTGTAAATTGAAGGCATGGTCGCTTGAACCTATCTTAGGTTATTAATGCAGGGACGCTTAAACTCCTTTTATGGGTTTCACGATACAATAAAAATAAAAATGGCGCTCAACAAGTTGGACGATTTGGATGTGAAATTAACTGGCCGCTAGAAATATCAAACATCTTAAAACACGTAATAAAAACGAATATAAAAAAATTAAATAAATAAAATATAATTTGACACAGCTTTTGGAATGCGTCCTAGGTGTTAGTTACGTTTGCTATCATAATCTGTACACAGAGTAAAAGGTGGCACTTACATCCGAATTAGTTATACACTGATATGAGGTGAATGCCATTCCTACTCATATTGCCAATTGTTTACATAATATGCGACGTAGATAAAACGATCAATTACAATTTATTGACAAGTATTTCTTACTATTCTTCCACCATATGTTTGATGTATATTTAGCTACGAGGCGCCAATAATTACGTACGGGTGAACACAATTGTAAACTTCATTAAATTCCGTCTCTTACGACTTCAAACAGATAGAAAACATAATGCAGAATGATGAATGGAGATGTATGAGCAGACAGCCTAAATTTACAACTCAACTACCGGCACACACAGCGTAACTTTGGCGCATACTAAGTCTTAAACGGCTTAGCTCGGGTTCCATAGTGGGTTTCGATGGGGAAGGGGGTTGATGAATGAAAGTGAATTACATGGTGGGGGCAGTAGAGTAGTGGGGCAGTAGACTGGTGGCTGGAACAGTGGTAGGGGTGGTACAGTAGTGGGGGTGGTACAGTGGTGGGGGGTGGTAGAGGGGTGGGGGTGTTAGATGGGTGGGGTTGTTAGATGGGTGGGGGTGTAAGAGGGTTGGGGTGGTAGACTCGTGGGGGTGGTAGAGGGGTAGGGGGTAGACTGGTGGGGGAGGTAGACTGGTGGGTGTGGTAGAGGGGTGGGGTGGTAGACTAATTGGGGTGGTAGACTGGTGGGGGTGGTAGAGGGGTGGGGGTGTTAAAGGGGTAGGGGTGTTAAGGGGTGAGGGTGGTAGACTATTGGGGGTGGTAGACTATTGGGGGTGTTAGAGGGGTGAGGGGTGTTAGAGGGGTGGAGGTGTTAGAGGGTTGGGGTTTTTAGAGGGGTGGGGGTGGTAGAGGGGAGGGATGGTAGAGAGGTGGGAAAGGTAGACTGGTCGGGGTGGTAGAGGGGTGGGGGTGGTAGACTGGTTGGGGTGGTAGAGGGGTGGGGTGGTAGACTAGTTGGGGTTGGTAGACTGGTGGGGGTGGTAGAGGGTGGGGGTGTTAGAGGGGTAGGGGTGTTAGAGGGGTGGGGGTGGTAGACTGGTGAGGGTAGAAGAGGGGTGGGGGTGGTAGACTGGTGTGGGTGGAAGCAGGGTGGGGGTGGTAGAGGGGTGGGGAGTTAGTAAGGTGGGGGTGTTAAAGGGGTGGGTGTGTTAGAGGGGTGGTGGTGTTAGAGGGGTGGGGGTATTAGAGAGGGGGTGGGAGACTGGTGTGGTGGTAGAGGGTTGGGGGTGGTAGACTGGTTGAGGTGGTAGAAGGGTGGGGGTGGAAGAGGAGAGTGGATTTAGAGTGACGGGGTGGTAGACTGGTGGGGGTGGAAGAGGGGTGGGGATGGTAGAGGGGTGGGAGTGGTAGACTGGTGGGGCTGGTAGACTGGAAAGGGTGGTAGAGGGGTGGGGGTGGTAGACCGGTGGGGGTGGTAGGGGGTTGGATTTGGTAGAGAGTTGGGGGTGGTAGTGGGGTCGGTGTGAGGGGGGTGGTGACGGTGGTAGAGTGGTGGGGTCGGTAGTGTGTTGGGGTGGTAGAGGGGTGGGGGTAGTAGAGGGGTGAGGGTGACAGAAAGGTGGGTGTGAGGGGGTGTTTGGGGGTGGTAGTGTGGTGGGGGTGGTAGAGTGGTGGGGGGTGGTAGCGTGGTTGGGGTGGTAAAGTGGTGGGGATGGTAGAAAAGTGGGTGTGATGGGGGTGGTGGGAATGGTAGTGTGGTGGAGGTGGTAGAGTGGTGTGGGTGGTAGAAAGGTAGGGGTGGTAGAAAGGTGGGTGTGAGGGGGTGTTTGGGGGTGGTAGTGTGGTGGGGGTGGTAGACTGGTGGGGGGTGGTAGCGTGGTTGGGGTGGTAAAGTGGTGGGGATGGTAGAAAAGTGGGTGTGATGGGGGTGGTGGGAATGGTAGTGTGCTGGGGGTGGTAGTGTGGAGGGGGTGGTAGAGTGGTAGGGTGGTAGAGTGGTAGGGTGGTAGAGTAATAGGGTGGTGGAGTGGTGGGGGTGGTTGAGGGATGGGGGTGGTAGTGCGAAACCACTGTCATGTGCGAAACCACTGTCATGTGCGAAACCACTGTATTGTGCGAAACTGTCTTGTGCGAAACCACTGTCTTGTGCAAAACCACTGTCCCATGCGAAACCACTGTCATGTGTGAAACCACTCACCTGTGCGAAACCACTCACCTGTGCGAAACCACTCACCTGTGCGAAACCACTCAACTGTTCGAAACCACTGTTCTGTGCGAAACCACGGTCCTGTGCAAAACCACTGTCCTGTGCGAAACCACTGTCCTGTGCGAAATCTCTGTCCTGTGCGACACTACTCTCATGTGCAAAACCACTGTCGTGTGCGAAACCACTGTCTCGTGCGAATCCACTGTTGTGTGCGAAACCACTGTGATGTGCAAAACCACTGAACTGTGCGAAACCACTCAACTGTGCGAAAAAACTGTACTGTGCGAAACCATGTTCCAGTGCAAAACCACTGTCCTGTGCGAAACCACTGTCCTGTGCGAAACCTCTGTCCTGCGCGACACTACTGTCATGTGCAAAACCACTGTGTTGTGTGAAACCACTGTCTTGTGTGAAACCACTGTCTAGTGCGAAACCACTGTCTAGTGCGAAACAACTGTATTGTGCTAAACCACTGCCTTATGCGACACTACAGTCATGTGCGAAACCACTGTCGTGTGCGAAACCACTGTCTTGTGAGAAACCACTGTCTTGTGAGAAACCACTGTCTTGTGCAAAACCACTGTCATGTCAAAACCACTCACCTGTGTGAAACCACTCACCTGTGTGAAACCACTCAACTGTGCGAAACCACTGTCCTTTGCGAAGCCACTGTCCTGTGCAAAACAACTGTCTCGTGCAAAACCACTGTCTCGTGTGAAGTGTGAAACCACTGTCTTGTGCGAAACCACTGTCTTGTGCGAAACCACTGTCTTGTGCACTGTCTTGTGGGAAACCACTGTCTAGTGCGAAACAACTGTCTTGTGCTAAACCACTGCCTTGTGCTAAACCACTGCCTTGTGTGAAACCACTGCCTTGTGCGAAACCACTGTCTTGTGCGAAACCACTGTCTTGTGCGAAACCACTGTCTTGTGCGAAACGAATGTCTTGTGCGAAACGACTGTCTTGTGCGAAACGACTGTCATGTGCGAAACCACTGTCATGTGCGAAACCACTGTCATGTGCGAAACCACTGTCTTGTGCGAAACAACTGTATTGTGCGAAACCACTGCCTTGTGCGAAACCACTGCCTTGTGCGAAACCACTGCCTTGTGCGAAACCACTGTCTTGTGCAAAATCACTGTCTTGTGCGAAATCACTGTCTTGTGCGAAATCACTGTCTTGTGCGAAACCACCGTCATGTGCGAAACCACCGTCATGTGCGAAAACACCGTCATGTGCAAAACCACTGTCATGTGCGAAACCACTGTCGTGTGCGAAACCACTGACCTGTGCGAAACCACTCACCTGTGGGAAATCACTCACCTGTGCGAAACCACTCAACTGTGCAAAACCACTGTCCTGTGTGAAACCACAATATAGTGCGAAACCACTGTCTCGTGCAAAACCACTTTCTCGTGCGAAAACACTGTCTCGTGCGAAACCACTGTCAATGCGTAACCACTGTTGTCAGCGAAACCACAGTCTAGTGCGAAACAACTGTCTTGTGCTAAAACACTGGCTTGTGTTAAATCACTGTCTTGTGCAAAACCACTGCCTTGTGCGAAACCACTCTCTTGTGCGAAAATACTGTCTTGTGCGAAACCTCTATCTTGTGCGAAACCACTTCTTTTGTGCGAAACCACTGTCATGTCAAAACCACTTACGTGTGCGAAACCACTCACGTGTGCGAAACCACTCACCTGTGCGAAACCACACACCTGTGCGAAACCACACAATTGTGCAAAACCACTCTCCTGTGCAAAACCACTCTCCTGTGCAAAACCACTGTCCTGTGAAAAACCACTGTCTCGTGCAAAACCACTGTTTCGTGCGAAACCACTGTCTTATGCGAAAGCACTGTCTTGTTTGAAACCACTTTCTTGTGCGAAACCAATATCTTGTGCGAAACCAGGGTCGTGTGGGAAACCAATGTCGTGTGCGAAACTACTGTCTTGTGCGAAACCACTGCCTTGTTCAAAAACCACTGTCTTGTGCGATACCACTGCCTTGTGCAAAATCACTGTCTTGTGCGAAACCACTGTCTTGTGCGAAACCACTGTCTTGTGCGAAACCACTGTCTTGTGCAAAACCACTGTCTTGTGCGAAACCACCGTCTTGTGCGAAACCACCGTCTTGTGCGAAACCACCGTCTTGTGCGAAACCACTGTCTTGTGCGAAACAACTGTATTGTGCAAAACTACTGTCTTGTGCGGAACCACTGTCTTGTGCGGAACAACTGTCTTGTGCGAAACCGCTTTCATGTGATATCACTGTCATGTGCAAAACCACTGTCATTTGCGAAACCACTGTCATGTGCGAACCCCGATCTTGTGCGAAACCACTGTCCCATGCCAAACCACTCTCATGTGCAAAACCACTCACCTGTGCAAAACCACTCACTTGTGCAAAACCACTCACCTGTGCGAAACCACTCACCTGTGCGAAACCACTCACCTGTGCGAAACCACTCACCTGTGGGAAACCACTCAACTGTGTGAAACCACTGTCCTGTGCGAAACCACTGTCCTGTGTGAAACCACTGTCTCGTGCGAAACCACTGTCTCGTGCGAAACCACTGTCTTGTGCGAAACCACTGTCTTGTGCAAAACCACTGTCTTCAGACAAACCACGGTCTAGTTCGAAACAACTCTCTTGTGCTAAACCACTGTCTTGTGCGAAAGCACTGCATTGTGCGAAACCACTGTCTTGTGGGAAACCACTGCCTTGTTCGAAACCACTGTCTTGTGCGAAACCACTGTCTTGTGCGAAACCACTGTCTTGTGCGAAACCACTGTCTTGTGCGAAACCACTGTCTTGTGCGAAACAACCGTCTTGTGCGAAACCACCGTCATGTGCGAAACCACCGTCATGTGCGAAACCACCGTCATGTGCGAAACCACCGTCATGTGCGAAACCACCGTCATGTGCGAAACCACCGTCATGTGCGAAACCACCGTCATGTGCGAAACCACTGTCATGTGCGAAACCACTGTCATGTGCAAAACCAGTCATGTGCAAAACCACTGTCATGTGCGAAACCACTGTCGTGTGCGAAACCACTCACCTGTGCGAAACCACTGTCCTGTGTGAAACCACTGTATTGTGCGAAACCACTGTCTCCTGCAAAACCACTTTCTCGTGCGAAAACACTGTCTCGTGCGAAACCACTGTCATGTGCGTAACCACTGTTGTCAGCGAAACCACAGTCTAGTGCGAAACAACTGTCTTGTGCTAAAACACTGGCTTGTGTTAAATCACTGTCTTGTGCAAAACCACTGCCTTGTGCGAAACCACTCTCTTGTGCGAAAATAATGTCTTGTGCGAAACCACTATCTTGTGCGAAACCACTTCTTTTGTGCGAAACCACTGTCATTTCAAAACCACTTACGTGTGCGAAACCACTCACGTGTGCGAAACCACTCACCTGTGCGAAAACACTCACCTGTGTGAAACCACACAATTGTGCAAAACCACTCTCCTGTGCAAAACCACTGTCCTGTGAAAAACCACTGTCTCGTGCAAAACCACTGTTTCGTGCGAAACCACTGTCTTATGCGAAAGCACTGTCTTGTGTGAAACCACTTTCTTGTGCGAAACCAATATCTTGTGCGAAACCAGGGTCGTGTGGGAAACCAATGTCGTGTGCAAAACTACTGTCTTCTGCTAAATCACTGTCTTGTGCGAAACCACTGCCTTGTTCAAAAACCACTGTCTTGTGCGATACCACTGCCTTGTGCAAAACCACTGTCTTGTGCAAAACCACTGTCTTGTGCGAAACCACTGTCTTGTGCGAAACCACTGTCTTGTGCGAAACCACTGTCTTGTGCAAAACCACTGTCTTGTGCGAAACCACTGTCTTGTGCGAAACCACCGTCTTGTGCGAAACCACCGTCTTGTGCGAAACCACCGTCTTGTGCGAAACCACCGTCTTGTGCGAAACCACTGTCTTGTGCGAAACTACTGTCTTGTGCAAAACTACTGTCTTGTGCAGAACCACTGTCTTGTGCGGAACAACTGTCTTGTGCGAAACCGCTTTCATGTGATATCACTGTCATGTGCAAAACCACTGTCATTTGCGAAAACACTGTCATGTGCGAACCCCGATCTTGTGCGAAACCACTGTCCCATGCCAAACCACTCTCATGTGCAAAACCACTCACCTGTGCAAAACCACTCACCTGTGCAAAACCACTCACCTGTGCGAAACCACTCACCTGTGCGAAACCACTCACCTGTGCGAAACCACTCACCTGTGGGAAACCACTCAACTGTGTGAAACCACTGTCCTGTGTGAAACCACTGTCCTGTGCGAAACCACTGTCCTGTGTGAAACCACTGTCTCATGCGAAACCACTGTCTCGTGCGGAAACCACTGTCTTGTGCGAAACCACTGTCTTGTGCAAAGCCACTGTCTTCAGAGAAACCACGGTCTATTTCGAAACAACTCTCCTGTGCTAAACCACTGTCTTGTGCGAAAGCACTGCATTGTGCGAAACCACTGTCTTGTGGGAAACCACTGCCTTGTTCGAAACCACTGTCTTGTGCGAAACCACAGTCTTGTGCGAAACCACTGTCTTGTGCGAAACCACTGTCTTGTGCGAAACCACTGTCTTGTGCGAAATCACTGTCTTGTGCGAAACAACCGTCATGTGCGAAACCACCGTCATGTGCGAAACCACTGTCTTGTGCGAAACCACTGTCATGTGCGAAACCACTGTCATGTGCGAAACCACTGTCATGTGCGAAACCACTGTCATGTGCGAAACCACTGTCGTGTGCGAAACCACTCACCTGTGCGAAACCACTGTCCTGTGTGAAACCACTATATTGTGCGAAACCACTGTCTCCTGCAAAACCACTTTCTCGTGCGAAAACACTGTCTCGTGCGAAACCACTGTCATGTGCGTAACCACTGTTGTCAGCGAAACCACAGTCTAGTGCGAAACAACTGTCTTGTGCTAAAACACTGGCTTGTGTTAAATCACTGTCTTGTGCAAAACCACTGTCTTGTGCAAAACCACTGTCTTCAGAGAAACCACGGTCTAGTTCGAAACAACTCTCTTGTGCTAAACCACTGTCTTGTGCGAAGCACTGCATTGTGTGAAAGCACTGCATTGTGTGAAACCACTGCCTTGTGGGAAACCACTGCCTTGTTCGAAACCACTGTCTTGTGCGAAACCACTTTCTTGTGCGAAACCAATATCTTGTGTGAAACCAGGGTCGTGTGGGAAACCAATGTCGTGTGCGAAACTACTGTCTTCTGCTAAATCACTGTCTTGTGCGAAACCACTGCCTTGTTCAAAAACCACTGTCTTGTGCGATTCCACTGCCTTGTGCGAAACCACTGTCTTGTGCGAAACCACTGTCTTCTGCGAAACCACTGTCTTGTGCAAAACCACTGTCTTGTGCGAAACCTCTGTCTTGTGCGAAACCACTCTCTTGTGCGAAACCACTGCCTTGTTCAAAAACCACTGTCTTGTGCGATACCACTGCCTTGTGCGAAACCACTGTCTTGTGCGAAACCACTGGCATGTGCGAAACCGCTGTCTTGTGCGAAACCGCTGTCTTGTGCGAAACCGCTGTCTTCTGCAAATCCACAGACCTCTGCGAAACCACTGTCCTTTGCGAAACCACTGTCCTTTGCGAAACCACTGTCACTTCCGAAACCAATCTCTTGTGCGAAACCAACGTCTTGTGCGAAATCAGCGTCGTGTGCGAAACAACTGTCTTTTGTGAAAGCACTGCGTTGTGCGAAAGCACTGTCTTGTGCGAAACCATTGTCATGTGCGAAACCACTCACCTCTGCGAAACCACTCACTTGTGCGAGACCACTCTCCTGTGAAAAACCACTCAACTATGCGAAACCACTGTCATGTGCGAAATCACTGTCATGTGCGAAATCACTGTCTTGTGCGAAACCACTGTCTTGTGCGAAACCACTGTCTTGTGCGAAAACACTATCTTGTGCGAAAACACTGTCTTGTGCGCAACCACTGTCTTGTGCGAAACCACTGTCTTGTTCGAAACCACTGTCTTGTGCGAAACCACTGTCTTGTGCTAAATCACTTTCTTGTTCAAAACTACTGCCTTGTGGAAAACCACTGCCTTGTGCGAAACCACTGCCTTGTCCGAAACCACAGTCTTGTGCAAAACCACTGTCTTGTGCAAAACCACTGTCTTGTGCAAAACCACTGTCTTGTGCAAAACCACTGTCTTGTGCAAAACCACTGTGTTGTGCAAATCCACTGTCTTGTGCAAAACCACTGTCTTGTGCGAAACCACTGTCTTGTGCGAAACCACTGTCTTGTGCGAAACCACTGTCTTGTGCGAAACCACTGTCTTGTGCGAAACCACTGTCTTGTGCGAAACCACTCTCTTGTGCGAAACCACTGTCTTGTGCGAAACCACTGTCATTTGCGAAACCACAGTCTTGTGCGAAACCACTGTCTTGTGCGAAACCACTGTCTTGTGCGAAACCACTGTCTTGTGCGAAACCACTCTCTTGTGCGAAACCACTGTCTTGTGCGAAACCACTGTCGTGTGCGAAACCACTGTCGTGTCGAAACCACTGACTTGTGCGAAACCACTGACTTGTGCGAAACCACTGACTTGTGCGAAACCACTGTCTTGTGCGAAACCACTCTCTTGTGCGAATCCACTGTTGTGTGCGAAACCACTGTCATGTGCGAAACCACTGTCCTGTGCAAAACCACTGCCCTGTGCGAAACCACTGTCCTGTGCGAACCACTGTCCTTTGCGACACTACTATCGTGTGCGAAACCACTGTTGTGTGCAAATCCACTGTCGTGTGAAAAAACACTGTCTTGTGCGAAACCACTGTCTTGTGCGAAACCACTGTCTTCTGCAAAACCACTGTCTTGTGCGAAACCACTGTCTTGTGCGAAACCACTGTCTTGTGCGAAACCACTGTCTTGTGCAAAACCACTGTCTTGTGGGGAACCACTGTCTTGTGCGGAATCACTGCCTTGTGCGGAACCACTTTCTTGTGTGATACCACCGTCTTGTGCGATACCACTGTCTTCTGCGAAACCACTGTCTTGTGCGAAACCACTGTCTTGTGCGAAACCACTGTCTTGTGCGAAACCACTGTCTTGTGCGAAACCACTGTCTTGTGCGAAACCACTGTCTTGTGCGAAACCACTGCCTTGTTCAAAAACCACTGTCTTGTGCGATACCACTGCCTTGTGCAAAACCACTGTCTTGTGCGAAACCACTGTCATGTGCGAAACCGCTGTCTTGTGCGAAACCGCTGTCTTCTGCAAATCCACTGACCTGTGTGAAACCACTGTCCTTTGCGAAATTACTGTCATTTGCGAAACCACTGTCACTTCCGAAACCAATCTCTTGTGCGAAACCAACGTCTTGTGCGAAACCACTGTCTTGTGCGAAACCACTCTCTTGTGCGAAACCACTGTCTTGTGAGAAACCACTGTCTTTTGCAAAACCACTGTCTTGTGGGGAACCACTGTCTTGTGCGGAATCACTGCCTTGTACGGAACCACTTTCATGTGTGATACCACCGTCTTGTGTGATACCACTGTCTTCTGCGAAACCACTGTCTTGTGCGAAACCACTGTCTTGTGCAAATCCACTGTCTTGTGCGAAACCACTGCCTTGTTCAAAAACCACTGTCTTGTGTGATACCACTGCCTTGTGCGAAACCACTGTCTTGTGCGAAATCACTGGCATGTGCGAAACCGCTGTCTTGTGCGAAGCCGCTGTCTTGTGCGAAATCGCTGTCTTCTGCAAATCCACAGACCTCTGCGAAACCACTGTCCTTTGCGAAACCACATTCCTTTGCGAAACCACTGTCACTTCCGAAACCAATCTCTTGTGCGAAACCAACTACTTGTGCGAAATCAGCGTCGTGTGCCAAACAACTGTCTTTTGTGAAAGCACTGCATTGTGCAAAGGCACTGTCTTGTGCAAAACCATTGTCATGTGCGAAACCACTCACCTCTGCGAAACCACTCACTTGTGCGAGACCACTCTCCTGTGAAAAACCACTCAACTATGCGAAACCACTGTCATGTGCGAAATCACTGTCATGTGCGAAATCACTGTCTTGTGCGAAACCACTGTCTTGTGCGAAACCACTGTCTTGTGCGAAACCACTGTCTTGTGCGAAACCACTGTCTTGTGCGAAAACACTGTCTTGTGCGAAACCACTCTCTTGTGCGAAACCACTGTCTTGTGCGAAACCACTCTCTTGTGCGAAACCACTCTCTTGTGGGAAACCACTGCCTTGTGCGAAACCACTGTCTTGTGCGAAACCACTGTCTTGTGCTAAACCACTGTCTTGTGCTAAATCACTTTCTTGTTCAAAACTACTGCCTTGTGGAAAACCACTGACTTGTGCGAAACCCCTGCCTTGTCCGAAACCACAGTCTTGTGCAAAACCACTGTCTTGTGCAAAACCACTGTCTTGTGCAAAACCACTGTCTTGTGCAAAACCACTGTCTTATGCAAAACCACTGTCTTGTGCAAATCCACTGTCTTGTGCGAAACCACTGTCTTGCGCGAAACCACTGTCTTGTGCGAAACCACTGTCTTGTGCGAAACCACTGTCTTGTGCGAAACCACTGTCTTGTGCGAAACCACTGTCTTGTGCGAAACCACTGTCTTGTGCGAAACCACTGTCATTTGCGAAACCACAGTCTTGTGCGAAACCACTGTCTTGTGCGAAACCACTGTCTTGTGCAAAACCACTGTCTTGTGCGAAACCACTGTCTTGTGCGAAACCACTGTCTTGTGCGAAACCACTGTCGTGTGCGAAACCACTGTCGTGTGCGAAACCACTGACTTGTGCGAAACCACTGACTTGTGCGAAACCACTGACTTGTGCAAAACCACAGTCTTGTGAGAAACCACTCTGTTGTGCGAAACCACTGTCATGTGCGAAACCACTGTCATGTGCGAAACCACTGTCCTGTGCAAAACCACTGCCCTGTGCGAAACCACTGCCCTGTGCGAACCACTGTCCTTTGCGACACTACTATCGTGTGCGAAACCACTGTTGTGTGCAAATCCACTATCGTGTGAAAAAACACTGTGTTGTGCGAAACCACTGTCTTGTGCGAAACCACTGTCTTCTGCAAAACCACTGTCTTGTGCGAGACCACTCTCCTGTGAAAAACCACTCAACTATGCGAAACCACTGTCATGTGCGAAACCACTGTCTTGTGCGAAACCACTGTCTTGTGCGAAACCACTGTCTTGTGCGAAACCACTGTCTTGTGCAAAACCACTGTCTTGTGCGAAACCACTGTCTTGTGCGAAACCACTGTCTTGTGCGAAACCACTGTCTTGTTCGAAACCACTGTCTTGTGCGAAACCACTGTCTTGTGCTAAACCACTGTCTTGTGCTAAATCACTTTCTTGTTCAAAACTACTGCCTTGTGGAAAACCACTGACTTGTGCGAAACCACTGCCTTAACCGAAACCACAGCCTTGTGCAAAACCACTGTCTTGTGCGAAACCACTGTCTTGTGCGAAACCACTGTCTTGTGCGAAACCACTGTCTTGTGCGAAACCACTGTCTTGTGCGAAACCACTGTCTTGTGCGAAACCACTGTCTTGTGCGAAAACACTGTCATTTGCGAAACCACTGTCATTTGCGAAACCACTGTCTTGTGCGAAACCACTGTCTTGTGCGAAACCACTGTCTTGTGCGAAACCACTGTCTTGTGCGACACCACTGTGCTGTGCGACACCACTGTCCTGTGCGACACCACTGTCATGTGCGAAAACACTTTCATGTGTGAAACCACTATCGTATGCGAAACCACTGACTTGTCAGGAACCACTGTCTCGTTCAAAACCATTTTCTTGTGCGAAACCACTGTCTTGTGCGAAATCACTGTCTTGTGCAAAAACCACTGTCTTGTGCGAAACCACTGTCTTGTGCGAAACCACTGTCTTGTGCGAAACCACTGTCTTGTGCGAAACCACTGTCTTGTGCGAAACCACTGTCTTGTGCATAACCTATGTCGTGTGCGAAACCACTGTCGTGTGCGAAACCACTGTCGTGTGCGAAACCACTGTCGTGTGCGAAACCACTGTCTTGTGCGAAATCACTGTCGTGTGCGAAACCACTGTCGTGTGCGAAACCACTGTTGTGTGCGAAACCACTGTCGTGTGCGAAACCACTGTCGTGTGCGAAACCACTGTCTTGTGCGAAACCACTGTCTTGTGCGAAACCACTCTCTTGTGCGAAACCACTCTCTTGTGCGAATCCACTGTTGTGTGCGAAACCACTGTCATGTGCGAAACCACTGTCCTGTGCAAAACCACTGCCCTGTGCGAAACCACTGTCTTGTGCGAACCACTGTCCTTTGTGACACTACTATCGTGTGCGAAACCACTGTTGTGTGCAAATCCACTGTCGTGTGAAAAAACACTGTCTTGTGCGAAAGCACTGTCTTGTGCGAAGGCACTGTCCTGTGCGAAATCATTGTCCTGTGCGAAATCATTGTCCTTTGCGAAACCACTGTCCTTTGCGAAACCACTATCAATACCGAAACCACTGTCTTGTGCGAAACCACTGTCTTGTGCGAAACCACTGTCTTGTGCGAAACCACTCTCTTGTGCGAAACCACTGTCCTGTGCGACACCACTATCATGTGCGAAAACACTTTCGTGTGTGAAACCACTATCGTATGCGAAACCACTGTCTTGTCAGGAACCACTGTCTTGTTCAAAACCATTTTCTTGTGCGAAACCACTGTCTTGTGCGAAATCACTGTCTTGTGCAAAAACCACTGTCTTGTGCGAAACCACTGTCTTGTGCGAAACCACTGTCTTGTGCGAAACCACTGTCTTGTGCGAAACCACTGTCTTGTGCGAAACCACTGTCTTGTGCGAAACCACTGTCTTGTGCGAAACCACTCTCTTGTGCGAAACCACTGTCTTGTGCGAAACCACTCTCTTGTGCGAAACCACTCTCTTGTGGGAAACCACTGCCTTGTGCAGAACCACTGCCTTGTGCGGAACCACTGCCTTGTGCGAAACCACTGTCTTTTGCGAAACAACTGTCTTTTGCGAAACAACTGTCTTTTGCGAAACAACTGTCTTTTGCGAAACAACTGTCTTTTGCGAAACAACTGTCTTGTGCGAAACAACTGTCTTGTGCGAAACAACTGTCTTGTGCGAAACAACTGTCATGTGCGTAACCACTGTTGTCAGCGAATCCACAGTCTAGTGCGAAACAACTGTCTTGTGCTAAAACACTGGCTTGTGTTAAATCACTGTCTTGTGCAAAACCACTGCCTTGTGCGAAACCACTCTCTTGTGCGAAAATACTGTCTTGTGCGAAACCACTATCTTGTGCGAAACCACTTCTTTTGTGCGAAACCACTGTCATGTCAAAACCACTTACGTGTGCGAAACCACTCACGTGTGCGAAACCACTCACCTGTGCGAAACCACTCACTTGTGTGAAACCACACAATTGTGCAAAACCACTCTCCTGTGCAAAACCACTGTCCTGTGAAAAAACACTGTCTCGTGCAAAACCACTGTTTCGTGCGAAACCACTGTCTTATGTGAAAGCACTGTCTTGTGTGAAACCACATTCTTGTTCGAAACCAATATCTTGTGCGAAACCAGGGTCGTGTGGGAAACCAATGTCGTGTGCGAAACTACTGTCTTCTGCTAAATCACTGTCTTGTGCGAAACCACTGCCTTGTTCAAAAACCACTGTCTTGTGCGATACCACTGCCTTGTGCAAAAACACTGTCTTGTGCAAAACCACTGTCTTGTGCGAAACCACTGTCTTGTGCGAAACCACCGTCTTGTGCGAAACCACCGTCTTGTGCGAAACCACCTTCTTGTGCGAAACCACCGTCTTGTGCGAAACCACCGTCTTGTGCGAAACCACCGTCTTGTGCGAAACCACTGTCTTGTGCGAAACCACTGTCTTGTGCGAAACTATTGTCTTGTGCAAAACTACTGTATTGTGCAGAACCACTGTCTTGTGCGGAACAACTGTCTTGTGCGAAACCGCTTTCATGTGATATCACTGTCATGTGCAAAACCACTGTCATTTGCGAAACCACTGTCATGTGCGAACCCCGATCTTGTGCGAAACCACTGTCCCATGCCAAACCACTCTCATGTGCAAAACCACTCACCGTTGCAAAACCACTCACCTGTGCAAAACCACTCACCTGTGCGAAACCACTCACCTGTGCGAAACCACTCACCTGTGCGAAACCACTCACCTGTGGGAAACCACTCAACTGTGTGAAACCACTGTCCTGTGTGAAACCACTGTCCTGTGCGAAACCACTGTCCTGTGTGAAACCACTGTCTCGTGCGAAACCACTGTCTCGTGCGAAACTACTGTCTTGTGCGAAACCACTGTCTTGTGCAAAACCACTGTCTTGTGCAAAACCACTGTCTTCAGAGAAACCACGGTCTAGTTCGAAACAACTCTCCTGTGCTAAACCACTGTCTTGTGCGAAAGCACTGCATTGTGCGAAACCACTGTCTTGTGGGAAACCACTGCCTTGTTCGAAACCACTGTCTTGTGCGAAACCACTGTCTTGTGCGAAACCACTGTCTTGTGCGAAACTACTGTCATGTGCGAAATCACTGTCTTGTGCGAAACAACCGTCATGTGCGAAACAACCGTCATGTGCGAAACCACCGTCATGTGCGAAACCACCGTCATGTGCGAAACCACTGTAATGTGCGAAACCACTGATATGTGCGAAACCACTGTCATGTGCGAAACCACTGTCATGTGCAAAACCACTGTCATGTGCGAAACCACTGTCGTGTGCGAAACCACTCACCTGTGCGAAACCACTGTCCTGTGTGAAACCACTGTATTGTGCGAAACCACTGTCTCCTGCAAAACCACTTTCTCGTGCGAAAACACTGTCTCGTGCGAAACCACTGTCATGTGCGTAACCACTGTTGTCAGTGAAACCACAGTCTAGTGCGAAACAACTGTCTTGTGCTAAAACACTGGCTTGTGTTAAATCACTGTCTTGTGCAAAACCACTGTCTTGTGCAAAACCACTGTCTTCAGAGAAACCACGGTCTAGTTCGAAACAACTCTCTTGTGCTAAACCACTGTCTTGTGCGAAACCAGGGTCGTGTGGGAAACCAATGTCGTGTGCGAAACTACTGTCTTATGCTAAATCACTGTCTTGTGCGAAACCACTGCCTTGTTCAAAAACCACTGTCTTGTGCGATTCCACTGCCTTGTGCGATTCCACTGCCTTGTGCGAAACCACTGTCTTGTGCGAAACCACTGTCTTCTGCGAAACCACTGTCTTGTGCAAAACCACTGTCTTGTGCGAAACCACTGTCTTGTGCGAAACCACTCTCTTGTGCGAAACCACTGTCTTGTGAGAAACCACTGTCTTGTGCAAAACCACTGTCTTGTGGGGAACCACTGTCTTGTGCAGAATCACTGCCTTGTGCGGAACCACTTTCTTGTGTGATACCACCGTCTTGTGCGATACCACTGTCTTCTGCGAAACCACTGTCTTGTGCGAAACCACTGTCTTGTGCAAAACCACTGTCTTGTGCGAATACAATGCCTTGTTCAAAAACCACTGTCTTGTGCGATACCACTGCCTTGTGCGAAACCACTGTCTTGTGCGAAACCACTGGCATGTGCGAAACCGCTGTCTTGTGCGAAACCGCTGTCTTGTGCGAAACCGCTGTCTTCTGCAAATCCACAGACCTCTGCGAAACCACTGTCCTTTGCGAAACCACTGTCCTTTGCGAAACCACTGTCACTTCCGAAACCAATCTCTTGTGTGAAACCAACGTCTTGTGCGAAATCAGCGTCGTGTGCGAAACAACTGTCTTTTGTGAAAGCACTGCGTTGTGCGAAAGCACTGTCTTGTGCGAAACCATTGTCATGTGCGAAACCACTCACATCTGCGAAACCACTCACTTGTGCGAGACCACTCTCCTGTGAAAAACCACTCAACTATGCGAAACCACTGTCATGTGCGAAATCACTGTCATGTGCGAAATCACTGTCTTGTGCGAAACCACTGTCTTGTGCGAAACCACTGTCTTGTGCGAAACCACTGTCTTGTGCGAAACCACTGTCTTGTGCGAAAACACTGTCTTGTGCGCAACCACTGTCTTGTGCGAAACCACTGTCTTGTTCGAAACCACTGTCTTGTGCGAAACCACTGTCTTGTGCTAAACCACTGTCTTGTGCTAAATCACTTTCTTGTTCAAAACTACTGCCTTGTGGAAAACCACTGACTTGTGCGAAACCACTGCCTTGTCCGAAACCACAGTCTTGTGCAAAACCACTGTCTTGTGCAAAACCACTGTCTTGTGCAAAACCACTGTATTGTGCAAAACCACTGTCTTGTGCAAAACCACTGTCTTGTGCAAAACCACAGTCTTGTGCGAATCCACTGTCTTGTGCGAAACCACTGTCTTGTGCGAAACCACTGTCTTGTGCGAAACCACTGTCTTGTGCGAAACCACTGTCTTGTGCGAAACTACTGTCTTGTGCGAAACCACTGTCTTGTGCGAAACCACTGTCTTGTGCGAAACGACTGTCTTGTGCGAAACCACTGTCTTGTGCGAAACCACAGTCTTGTGCGAAACTACTGTCATGTGCGAAACCACTGTCTTGTGCGAAACCACTGTCTTGTGCGAAACCACTGTCTTGTGCGAAACCACTGTCTTGTGCGAAACCACTGTTGTGTGCTAAACCACTGTCGTGTGCGAAACCACTGACTTGTGCGAAACCACTGACTTGTGCGAAACCACTGACTTGTGCGAAACCACTGACTTTTGCGAAACCACTGTCTTGTGCGAAACCACTGTCGTGTGCGAAACCACTGTCATGTGCGAAACCACTGTCCTGTGCAAAACCACTGCCCTGTGCAAAACCACTGTCCTGTGCGAACCACTGTATTTTGCGACACTACTATCGTGTGCGAAACCACTGTTGTGTGCAAATCCACTGTCGTGTGAAAAAACACTGTCTTGTGCGAAACCACTGTCTTGTGCGAAACCACTGTCTTGTGCGAAACCACTGTCTTCTGCAAAACCACTGTCTTGTGCGAAACCACTGTCTTGTGCGAAACCACTGTCTTGTGCAAAACCACTGTCTTGTGGGGAACCACTGTCTTGTGCGGAATCACTTCCTTGTGCGGAACCAATTTCTTGTGTGATACCACCGTCTTGTGCGATACCACTGTCTTGTGCGAAACCACTGTCTTGTGCGAAACCACTGTCTTGTGCAAAACCACTGCCTTGTTCAAAAACCACTGTCTTGTGCGATACCACTGCCTTGTGCAAAACCACTGTCTTGTGCGAAACCACTGTCATGTGCGAAACCGCTGTCTTGTGCGAAACCGCTCTCTTCTGCAAATCCACTGACCTGTGCGAAACCACTGTCCTTTGCGAAACCACTGTCATTTGCGAAACCACTGTCACTTCCGAAACCAATCTCTTGTGCGAAACCAACGTCTTGTGCGAAACCACTGTCTTGTGCGAAACCACTCTCTTGTGCGAAACCACTGTCTTGTGAGAAACCACTGTCTTGTGCAAAACCACTGTCTTGTGGGGAACCACTGTCTTGTGCGGAATCACTGCCTTGTGCGGAACCAATTTGTTGTGTGATACCACCGTATTGTGCGATACCACTGTCTTGTGCGAAACCACTGTCTTGTGCGAAACCACTGTCTTGTGCGAAACCACTGCCTTGTTCAAAAACCACTGTCTTGTGCGATACCACTGCCTTGTGCAAAACCACTGTCTTGTGCGAAACCACTGTCATGTGCGAAACCGCTGTCTTGTGCGAAACCGCTGTCTTCTGCAAATCCACAGACCTCTGCGAAACCACTGTCCTTTGCGAAACCACTGTCCTTTGCGAAACCACTGTCACTTCCGAAACCAATCTCTTGTGCGAAACCAATGTCTTGTGCGAAATCAGCGTCGTGTGCGAAACAACTGTCTTTTGTGAAAGCACTGCGTTGTGCGAAGGCACTGTCTTGTGCGAAACCATTGTCATGTGCGTAACCACTCACCTCTGCGAAACCACTCACTTGCGCGAGACCACTCTCCTGTGAAAAACCACTCAACTATGCGAAACCACTGTCATGTGCGAAATCACTGTCATGTGCGAAATCACTGTCTTGTGCGAAACCACTGTCTTGTGCGAAACCACTGTCTTGTGCAAAACCACTGTCTTGTGCGAAAACACTGTCTTGTGCGCAACCACTGTCTTGTGCGTAACCACTGTCTTGTGCGAAACCACTGTCTTGTTCGAAACCACTGTCTTGTGCGAAACCACTGTCTTGTGCTAAACCACTGTCTTGTGCTAAATCACTTTCTTGTTCAAAACTACTGCCTTGTGGAAAACCACTGACTTGTGCGAAACCACTGCCTTGTCCGAAACCACAGTCTTGTGCAAAACCACTGTCTTGTGCAAAACCACTGTCTTGTGCAAAACCACTGTCTTGTGCAAAACCACTGTCTTGTGCAAAACCACTGTCTTGTGCAAAACCACTGTCTTGTGCAAAACCACTGTCTTGTGCAAATCCACTGTCTTGTGCGAAACCACTGTCTTGTGCGAAACCACTGTCTTGTGCGAAACCACTGTCTTGTGCGAAACCACTGTCTTGTGCAAAACCACTGTCTTGTGCGAAACCACTGTCTTGTGCGAAACCACTGTCTTGTGCGAAACCACTGTCTTGTGCGAAACCACTGTCATTTGCGAAACCACAGTCTTGTGCGAAACCACTGTCTTGTGCGAAACCACTGTCTTGTGCGAAACCACTGTCTTGTGCGAAACCACTGTCTTGTGCGAAACCACTGTCGTGTGCGAAACCACTGACTTGTGCGAAACCACTGACATGTGCGAAACCACTGACTTGTGCAAAACCACTGTCTTGTGCGAAACCACTCTCTTGTGCGAATCCACTGTTGTGTGCGAAACCACTGTCATGTGCGAAACCACTGTCCTGTGCAAAACCACTGCCCTGTGTGAAACCACTGTCCTGTGCGAACCACTGTCCTTTGCGACACTACTATCGTGTGCGAAACCACTGTTGTGTGCAAATCCACTGTCGTGTGAAAAAACACTGTCTTGTGCGAAACCACTGTCTTGTGCGAAACCACTGTCTTCTGCAAAACCACTGTCTTGTGCGAAACCACTGTCTTGTGCGAAACCACTGTCTTGTGCGAAACCACTGTCTTGTGCAAAACCACTGTCTTGTGGGGAACCACTGTCTTGTGCGGAATCACTGCCTTGTGCGGAACCACTTTCTTGTGTGATACCACCGTCTTGTGCGATACCACTGTCTTATGCGAAACCACTGTCTTGTGCGAAACCACTGTCTTGTGCGAAACCACTGTCTTGTGCGAAACCACTGTCTTGTGCTAAACCACTGCCTTGTTCAAAAACCACTGTCTTGTGCGATACCACTGCCTTGTGCAAAACCACTGTCTTGTGCGAAACCACTGTCATGTGCGAAACCGCTGTCTTGTGCGAAACCGCTGTCTTCTGCAAATCCACTGACCTGTGCGAAACCAATGTCCTTTGCGAAACCACTGTCATTTGCGAAACCACTGTCACTTCCGAAACCAATCTCTTGTGCGAAACCAACGTCTTGTGCGAAATCACCGTCGTGTGCGAAACAACTGTCTTTTGTGAAAGCTCTGCGTTGTGCGAAAGCACTGTCTTGTGCGAAACCACTGTCTTGTGCGAAACCACTGTCTTGTGCGAAACCACTGTGTTGTGCGAAACCACTCTCTTGTGCGAAACCACTGTCTTGTGCGAAACCACTGTCTTGTTCGAAACCACTGTCTTGTGCGAAACCACTGTCTTGTGCTAAACCACTGTCTTGTGCTAAATCACTTTCTTGTTCAAAACTACTGCCTTGTGGAAAACCACTGACTTGTGCGAAACCACTGCCTTAACCGAAACCACAGCCTTGTGCAAAACCACTGTCTTGTGCAAAACCACTGTCTTTTGCAAAACCACTGTCTTGTGCAAAACCACTGTCTTGTGCGAAACCACTGTCTTGTGCGAAAACACTGTCTTGTGCGAAACCACTGTCTTGTGCGAAACCACTGTCTTGTGCGAAACCACTGTCTTGTGCGAAACAACTGTCTTGTGCGAAACCACTGTCTTGTGCGAAACCACTCTCTTGTGCGAAACCACTCTCTTGTGCGAAACCACTGTCCTGTGCGACACCACTGTCCTGTGCGACACAACTGTCATGTGCGAAAACACTTTCGTGTGTGAAACCACTATCGTATGCGAAACCACTGTCTTGTCAGGAACCACTGTCTTGTTCAAAACCATTTTCTTGTGCGAAACCACTGTCTTGTGCGAAATCACTGTCTTGTGCAAAAACCACTGTCTTGTGCGAAACCACTGTCTTGTGCGAAATCACTGTCTTGTGCGAAACCACTGTCGTGTGCGAAACCACTGTCTTGTGCGAAACCACTGTCTTGTGCAAAACCACTCTCTTGTGCGAATCCACTGATGTGTGCGATACCACTGTCATGTGCGAAACCACTGTCCTGTGCAAAACCACTGCCCTGTGCGAAACCACTGTCCTGTGCGAACCACTGTCCTTTGCGACACTACTATCGTGTGCGAAACCACTGTTGTGTGCAAATCCACTGTCGTGTGAAAAGACACTGTCTGGTGCGAAAGCACTGTCCTGTGCGAAAGCACTGTCCTGTGCGAAATCATTGTCCTGTGCGAAATCATTGTCCTTTGCGAAACCACTGTCCTTTGCGAAACCACTATCAATACCGAAACCACTGTCTTGTGTGAAACCACTGTCTTGTGCGAAACCACTGTCTTGTGCGATACCACTGTCTTGTGCGAAACCACTGTCTTGTGCGAAACCACTGTCTTGTGCGAAACCACTGTCTTGTGCGAAACCACTCTCTTGTGCGAAACCACTGTCTTGTGCGAAACCACTCTCTTGTGCGAAACCACTCTCTTGTGGGAAACCACTGCCTTGTGCAGAACCACTGCCTTGTGCGGAACCACTGCCTTGTGCGAAACCACTGTCTTTTGCGAAACAACTCTCTTTTGCGAAACAACTGTCTTTTGCGAAACAACTGTCTTTTGCGAAACAACTGTCTTTTGCGAAACAACTGTCTTTTGCGAAACAACTGTCTTTTGCGAAACAACTGTCTTGTGCGAAACAACTGTCTTGTGCGAAACAACTGTCTTGTGCGAAACAACTGTCTTTTGCGAAACCACTGTCTTTTGCGAAACCACTGTCTTGTGCGAAACCACTGTCTTGTGCGAAACCACTGTCTTGTGCGAAACCACTGTCTTGTGCGAAACCACTGTCTTGTGCGAAACCACTGTCTTGTGCGAAACCACTGTCTTGTGCGAAACCACCGTCTTGTGCGAAACCACCGTCTTCAGCGAAACCACTCTCTTTTTGTGAAAAAACTGTTTTGTGTAAAACCATTGTCTTGTGCAAAACCACTGTCTTCTGCGGAACGACTCTCGTGTGCTAAATCACTCACCTGTGCGAAACCACTCTCTTGTATGAAACCACTGTCTTGTGCATAACCTCTGTCTTGTGCGAAACCACTGTCATGTGCTAAACCGCTGTCTTGTGCAAAACCGCTTTCTTGTGCAAATCAGCTGTCTTGGTTGAAACTGCTGTCTTGTGCGAAACTGCTGTCTTGTGCGAAACTGCTGTCTTGTGCGAAACCACTGTCTTGTGCGAAACCACTGTCTTGTGCGAACCCACTGACTTGGCAAAACCACTGTCCTGTGCGAAACCACTGTCCTGTGCGAAACCACTGTCCTGTGCGTAACCACTGTCCTGTGCGAAACCACTGTCTTGTGCGAATCCACTGTCTTGTGCGAAACAACACTCTTGTGCTAAACTACTGTCTTGTGCTAAATCACTGTCTTGTGCATAACCACTGCCTTGTGCAAAACCACTGTCTTGTGCGAAACCACTTCCATGTGCGAAACCACTGTCCTGTCCGAAACCACTGTCCTTTGTGAAACCACTGTCCTTTGTGAAACCAGTGTCATTTCAGGAACCACTGTCTTGTAGATACCACTGTCTTGTGCGAAACCACTGTCTTGTGCAAAACCACTGTCTTGTGCGAAACCACTGTCTTGTGCGAAACCACTGTCTTGTGCGAAACCACTGTCTTGTGCGAAACCACTGTCTTGTGCGAAACCACTGTCTTGTGCGAAACCACTGTCTTGTGCGAAACCACTGTCTTGTGCGAAACCACTGTCTTGTGCGAAACCACTGTCTTGTGCGAAACCACTGTCTTGTGCGAAACCACTGTCATTTGCGAAACCACAGTCTTGTGCGAAACCACTGTCTTGTACGAAACCACTGTCTTGTGCGAAACCACTGTCTTCTGCGAAACCACTGTCTTGTGCGAAACCACTGTCTTGTGCGAAACCACTGTCGTGTGCGAAACCACTGTCGTGTGCGAAACCACTGACTTGTGCGAAACCACTGACTTGTGCAAAACCACTGTCTTGTGCGAAACCACTCTCTTGTGCGAATCCACTGTTGTGTGCGAAACCACTGTCATGTGCGAAACCACTGTCCTGTGCAAAACCACTGCCCTGTGCGAAACCACTGTCCTGTGCGAACCACTGTCCTTTGCGACACTACTATCGTGTGCGAAACCACTGTTGTATGCAAATCCACTGTCGTGTGAAAAAACACTGTCTTGTGCGAAACCACTGTCTTGTGCGAAACCACTGTCTTCTGCAAAACCACTGTCTTGTGCGAAACCACTGTCTTGTGCGAAACCACTGTCTTGTGCGAAACCACTGTCTTGTGCAAAACCACTGTCTTGTGGGGAACCACTGTCTTGTGCGGAATCACTGCCTTGTGCGGAACCACTTTCTTGTGTGATACCACCGTCTTGTGCGATACCACTGTCTTCTGCGAAACCACTGTCTTGTGCGAAACCACTGTCTTGTGCGAAACCACTGTCTTGTGCGAAACCACTGTCTTGTGCGAAACCACTGTCTTGTGCGAAACCACTGTCTTGTGCGAAACCACTGTCTTGTGCGAAACCACTGCCTTGTTCAAAAACCACTGTCTTGTGCGATACCACTGCCTTGTGCAAAACCACTGTCTTGTGCGAAACCACTGTCATGTGCGAAACCGCTGTCTTGTGCGAAACCGCTGTCTTCTGCAAATCCACTGACCTGTGCGAAACCACTGTCCTTTGCGAAACCACTGTAATTTGCGAAACCACTGTCACTTCCGAAACCAATCTCTTGTGCGAAACCAACGTCTTGTGCGAAATCACCGTCGTGTGCGAAACAACTGTCTTTTGTGAAAGCTCTGCGTTGTGCGAAAGCACTGTCTTGTGCGAAACCATTGTCATGTGCGAAACCACTCACCTCTGCGAAACCACTCACTTGTGCGAGACCACTCTCCTGTGAAAAACCACTCAACTATGCGAAACCACTGTCATGTGCGAAACCACTGTCTTGTGCGAAACCACTGTCTTGTGCGAAACCACTGTCTTGTGCGAAACCACTGTCTTGTGCGAAACCACTGTCTTGTGCGAAACCACTGTCTTGTGCGAAACCACTGTCTTGTTCGAAACCACTGTCTTGTGCGAAACCACTGTCTTTTGCTAAACCACTGTCTTGTGCTAAATCACTTTCTTGTTCAAAACTACTGCTTTGTGGAAAACCACTGACTTGTGCGAAACCACTGCCTTAACCGAAACCACTGTCTTGTGCGAAACCACTGTCTTGTGCGAAACCACTGTCTTGTGCGAAAGCACTGTCTTGTGCAAAACCACTGTCTTGTGCAAAACCACTGTCTTGTGCAAAACCACTGTCTTGTGCGAAATCACTGTCTTGTGCGAAACCACTGTCTTGTGCGAAACCACTGTCTTGTGCGAAACCACTGTCTTGTGCGAAACCACTGTCTTGTGCGAAACCACTGTCATTTGCGAAACCACTGTCACTTCCGAAACCAATCTCTTGTGCGAAACCAACGTCTTGTGCGAAATCACCGTCGTGTGCGAAACAACTGTCTTTTGTGAAAGCTCTGCGTTGTGCGAAAGCACTGTCTTGTGCAAAACCATTGTCATGTGCGGAACCACTCACCTCTGCGAAACCACTCACTTGTGCGAGACCACTCTCCTGTGAAAAACCACTCAACTATGCGAAACCACTGTCATGTGCGAAACCACTGTCTTGTGCGAAACCACTGTCTTGTGTGAAACCACTGTCTTGTGCGAAACCACTGTCTTGTGCGACACCACTGTCCTGTGCGACACCACTGTCCTGTGCGACACCACTGTCATGTGCGAAAACACTTTCGTGTTTGAAACCACTATCGTATGCGAAACCACTGTCTTGTCAGGAACCACTGTCTCGTTCAAAACCATTTTCTTGTGCGAAACCACTGTCTTGTGCGAAACCACTGTCTTGTGCGAAACCACTGTCTTGTGCGAAACCACTGTCTTGTGCGAAACCACTGTCTTGTGCGAAACCACTGTCTTGTGCGAAACCACTGTCTTGTGCGAAACCACTGTCTTGTGCGAAACCACTGTCTTGTGCGAAACCACTGTCTTGTGCGAAACCACTGTCTTGTGCGAAACCACTGTCATTTGCGAAACCACAGTCTTGTGCGAAACCACTGTCTTGTACGAAACCACTGTCTTGTGCGAAACCACTGTCTTCTGCGAAACCACTGTCTTGTGCGAAACCACTGTCTTGTGCGAAACCACTGTCGTGTGCGAAACCACTGTCGTGTGCGAAACCACTGACTTGTGCGAAACCACTGACTTGTGCAAAACCACTGTCTTGTGCGAAACCACTCTCTTGTGCGAATCCACTGTTGTGTGCGAAACCACTGTCATGTGAGAAACCACTGTCCTGTGCAAAACCACTGCCCTGTGCGAAACCACTGTCCTGTGCGAACCACTGTCCTTTGCGACACTACTATCGTGTGCGAAACCACTGTTGTATGCAAATCCACTGTCGTGTGAAAAAACACTGTCTTGTGCGAAACCACTGTCTTGTGCGAAACCACTGTCTTCTGCAAAACCACTGTCTTGTGCGAAACCACTGTCTTGTGCGAAACCACTGTCTTGTGCGAAACCACTGTCTTGTGCAAAACCACTGTCTTGTGGGGAACCACTGTCTTGTGCGGAATCACTGCCTTGTGCGGAACCACTTTCTTGTGTGATACCACCGTCTTGTGCGATACCACTGTCTTCTGCGAAACCACTGTCTTGTGCGAAACCACTGTCTTGTGCGAAACCACTGTCTTGTGCGAAACCACTGTCTTGTGCGAAACCACTGTCTTGTGCGAAACCACTGTCTTGTGCGAAACCACTGTCTTGTGCGAAACCACTGCCTTGTTCAAAAACCACTGTCTTGTGCGATACCACTGCCTTGTGCAAAACCACTGTCTTGTGCGAAACCACTGTCATGTGCGAAACCGCTGTCTTGTGCGAAACCGCTGTCTTCTGCAAATCCACTGACCTGTGCGAAACCACTGTCCTTTGCGAAACCACTGTAATTTGCGAAACCACTGTCACTTCCGAAACCAATCTCTTGTGCGAAACCAACGTCTTGTGCGAAATCACCGTCGTGTGCGAAACAACTGTCTTTTGTGAAAGCTCTGCGTTGTGCGAAAGCACTGTCTTGTGCGAAACCATTGTCATGTGCGAAACCACTCACCTCTGCGAAACCACTCACTTGTGCGAGACCACTCTCCTGTGAAAAACCACTCAACTATGCGAAACCACTGTCATGTGCGAAACCACTGTCTTGTGCGAAACCACTGTCTTGTGCAAAACCACTGTCTTGTGCGAAACCACTGTCTTGTGCGAAACCACTGTCTTGTGCGAAACCACTGTCTTGTGCGAAACCACTCTCTTGTTCGAAACCACTGTCTTGTGCGAAACCACTGTCTTTTGCTAAACCACTGTCTTGTGCTAAATCACTTTCTTGTTCAAAACTACTGCTTTGTGGAAAACCACTGACTTGTGCGAAACCACTGCCTTAACCGAAACCACAGCCTTGTGCAAAACCACTGTCTTGTGCAAAACCACTGTCTTGTGCAAAACCACTGTCTTGTGCAAAACCACTGTCTTGTGCAAAACCACTGTCTTGTGCGAAACCACTGTCTTGTGCGAAACCACTGTCTTGTGCGAAACCACTGTCTTGTGCGAAACCACTGTCTTGTGCGAAACCACTGTCTTGTGCGAAACCACTGTCATTTGCGAAACCACTGTCACTTCCGAAACCAATCTCTTGTGCGAAACCAACGTCTTGTGCGAAATCACCGTCGTGTGCGAAACAACTGTCTTTTGTGAAAGCTCTGCGTTGTGCGAAAGCACTGTCTTGTGCAAAACCATTGTCATGTGCGAAACCACTCACCTCTGCGAAACCACTCACTTGTGCGAGACCACTCTCCTGTGAAAAACCACTCAACTATGCGAAACCACTGTCATGTGCGAAACCACTGTCTTGTGCGAAACCACTGTCTTGTGCGAAACCACTGCCTTGTGCGAAACCACTGTCTTGTGCGACACCACTGTCCTGTGCGACACCACTGTCCTGTGCGACACCACTGTCATGTGCGAAAACACTTTCGTGTGTGAAACCACTATCGTATGCGAAACCACTGTCTTGTCAGGAACCACTGTCTCGTTCAAAACCATTTTCTTGTGCGAAACCACTGTCTTGTGCGAAATCACTGTCTTGTGCAAAAACCACTGTCTTGTGCGAAACCACTGTCTTGTGCGAAACCACTGTCTTGTGCAAAACCACTGTCTTCTGCATAACCTATGTCGTGTGCGAAACCACTGTCGTGTGCGAAACCACTGTCGTGTGCGAAACCACTGTCGAGTGCGAAACCACTGTCGTGTGCGAAACCACTGTCGTATGCGAAACCACTGTTGTGTGCGAAACCACTGTCGTGTGCGAAACCACTGTCGTGTGCGAATCCACTGTCGTGTGCGAAACCACTGTATTGTGCGAAACCACTGTCTTGTGTGAAACCACTCTCTTGTGCGAAACCACTCTCTTGTGCGAATCCACTGTTGTGTGCGAAACCACTGTCATGTGCGAAACCACTGTCCTGTGCAAAACCACTGCCCTGTGCGAAACCACTGTCTTGTGCGAACCACTGTCCTTTGCGACACTACTATCGTGTGCGAAACCACTGTTGTGTGCAAATCCACTGTCGTGTGAAAAAACACTGTCTTGTGCGAAAGCACTGTCTTGTGCGAAAGCACTGTCCTGTGCGAAATCATTGTCCTGTGCGAAATCATTGTCCTTTGCGAAACCACTGTCCTTTGCGAAACCACTATCAATACCGAAACCACTGTCTTGTGCGAAACCACTGTCTTGTGCGAAACCACTGTCTTGTGCGAAACCACTCTCTTGTGCGAAACCACTGTCCTGTGCGACACCACTGTCCTGTGCGACACCACTGTCATGTGCGAAAACACTTTCGTGTGTGAAACCACTATCGTATGCGAAACCACTGTCTTGTCAGGAACCACTGTCTTATTCAAAACCATTTTCTTGTGCGAAACCACTGTCTTGTGCGAAATCACTGTCTTGTGCAAAAACCACTGTCTTGTGCGAAACCACTGTCTTGTGCGAAACCACTGTCGTGTGCGAACCCACTGTCTTGTGCGAAACCACTGTCTTGTGCAAAACCACTCTCTTGTGCGAATCCACTGTTGTGTGCGAAACCACTGTCAAGTGCAAAACCACTGTCCTGTGCAAAACCACTGCTCTGTGCGAAACCACTGTCCTGTGCGAACCACTGTCCTTTGCGACACTACTATCGTGCGCGAAACCACTGTTGTGTGCAAATCCACTGTCGTGTGAAAAGACACTGTCTTGTGCGAAAGCACTGTCCTGTGCGAAAGCACTGTCCTGTGCGAAATCATTGTCCTGTGCGAAATCATTGTCCTTTGCGAAACCACTGTCCTTTGCGAAACCACTATCAATACCGAAACCACTGTCTTGTGCGAAACCACTGTCTTGTGCGAAACCACTGTCTTGTGCGAAACCACTGTCTTGTGCTAAACCACTGTCTTGTGCGAAACCACTGTCTTGTGCGAAACCACTGTCTTGTGTGAAACCACTGTCTTGTGCGAAACCACTGTCTTGTGCGAAACCACTGTCTTGTGCGAAACCACTCTCTTGTGCGAAACCACTGTCTTGTGCGAAACCACTCTCTTGTGCGAAACCACTCTCTTGTGGGAAACCACTGCCTTGTGCAGAACCACTGCCTTGTGCGGAACCACTGCCTTTTGCGAAACCACTGTCTTTTGCGAAACCACTGTCTTGTGCGAAACCACTGTCTTGTGCGAAACCACTGTCTTGTGCGAAACCACTGTCTTGTGCGAAACCACTGTCTTGTGCGAAACCACTGTCGTGTGCGAAACCACTGTCGTGTGCGAAACCACTGACTTGTGCGAAACCACTGACTTGTGCAAAACCACTGTCTTGTGCGAAACCACTCTCTTGTGCGAATCCACTGTTGTGTGCGAAACCACTGTCATGTGCGAAACCACTGTCCTGTGCAAAACCACTGCCCTGTGCGAAACCACTGTCCTGTGCGAACCACTGTCCTTTGCGACACTACTATCGTGTGCGAAACCACTGTTGTGTGCAAATCCACTGTCGTGTGAAAAAACACTGTCTTGTGCGAAACCACTGTCTTGTGCGAAACCACTGTCTTCTGCAAAACCACTGTCGTTTGCGAAACCACTGTCTTGTGCGAAACCACTGTCTTGTGCGAAACCACTGTCTTGTGCAAAACCACTGTCTTGTGGGGAACCACTGTCTTGTGCGGAATCACTGCCTTGTGCGGAACCACTTTCTTGTGTGATACCACCGTCTTGTGCGATACCACTGTCTTCTGCGAAACCACTGTCTTGTGCGAAACCACTGTCTTGTGCGAAACCACTGTCTTGTGCGAAACCACTGTCTTGTGCGAAACCACTGCCTTGTTCAAAAACCACTGTCTTGTGCGATACCACTGCCTTGTGCAAAACCACTGTCTTGTGCGAAACCACTGTCATGTGCGAAACCGCTGTCTTGTGCGAAACCACTGTCTTGTGCGAAACCACTGTCTTGTGCGAAACCACTGCCTTGTTCAAAAACCACTGTCTTGTGCGATACCACTGCCTTGTGCAAAACCACTGTCTTGTGCGAAACCACTGTCATGTGCGAAACCGCTGTCTTGTGCGAAACCGCTGTCTTCTGCAAAGCCACTGACCTGTGCGAAACCACTGTCCTTTGCGAAACCACTGTAATTTGCGAAACCACTGTCAATTCCGAAACCAATCTCTTGTGCGAAACCAACGTCTTGTGCGAAATCACCGTCGTGTGCGAAACAACTGTCTTTTGTGAAAGCTCTGCGTTGTGCGAAAGCACTGTCTTGTGCGAAACCATTGTCATGTGCGAAACCACTCACCTCTGCGAAACCACTCACTTGTGCGAGACCACTCTCCTGTGAAAAACCACTCAACTATGCGAAACCACTGTCATGTGCGAAACCACTGTCTTGTGCGAAACCACTGTCTTGTGCGAAACCACTGTCTTGTGCGAAACCACTGTCTTGTGCGAAACCACTGTCTTGTGCGAAACCACTGTCTTGTGCGAAACCACTGTATTGTTCGAAACCACTGTCTTGTGCGAAACCACTGTCTTGTGCTAAACCACTGTCTTGTGCTAAATCACTTTCTTGTTCAAAACTACTGCTTTGTGGAAAACCACTGACTTGTGCAAAACCACTGCCTTAACCGAAACCACAGCCTTGTGCAAAACCACTGTCTTGTGCAAAACCACTGTCTTGTGCAAAACCACTGTCTTGTGCAAAACCACTGTCTTGTGCGAAACCACTGTCTTGTGCGAAACCACTGTCTTGTGCGAAACCACTGTCTTGTGCGAAACCACTGTCTTGTGCGAAACCACTGTCTTGTGCGAAACCACTGTCTTGTGCGAAACCACTGTCATTTGCGAAACCACTGTCACTTCCGAAACCAATCTCTTGTGCGAAACCAACGTCTTGTGCGAAATCACCGTCGTGTGCGAAACAACTGTCTTTTGTGAAAGCTCTGCGTTGTGCGAAAGCACTGTCTTGTGCGAAACCATTGTCATGTGCGAAACCACTCACCTCTGCGAAACCACTCACTTGTGCGAGACCACTCTCCTGTGAAAAACCACTCAACTATGCGAAACTACTGTCATGTGCGAAACCACTGTCTTGTGCGAAACCACTGTCTTGTGCGAAACCACTGTCTTGTGCGAAACCACTGTCTTGTGCGACACCACTGTCCTGTGCGACACCACTGTCCTGTGCGACACCACTGTCATGTGCGAAAACACTTTCGTGTGTGAAACCACTATCGTATGCGAAACCACTGTCTTGTCAGGAACCACTGTCTCGTTCAAAACCATTTTCTTGTGCGAAACCACTGTCTTGTGCGAAATCACTGTCTTGTGCAAAAACCACTGTCTTGTGCGAAACCACTGTCTTGTGCGAAACCACTGTCTTGTGCGAAACCACTGTCTTCTGCATAACCTATGTCGTGTGCGAAACCACTGTTGTGTGCGAAACCACTGTCGTGTGCGAAACCACTGTCGAGTGCGAAACCACTGTCGTGTGCGAAACCACTGTCATATGCGAAACCACTGTTGTGTGCGAAACCACTGTCGTGTGCGAAACCACTGTCGTGTGCGAAACCACTGTCGTTTGCGAAACCACGGTCTTGTGCGAAACCACTGTCTTGTGTGAAACCACTCTCTTGTGCGAAACCACTCTCTTGTGCGAATCCACTGTTGTGTGTGAAACCACTGTCATGTGCGAAACCACTGTCCTGTGCAAAACCACTGCCATGTGCGAAACCACTGTCTTGTGCGAACCACTGTCCTTTGCGACACTACTATCGTGTGCGAAACCACTGTTGTGTGCAAATCCACTGTCGTGTGAAAAAACACTGTCTTGTGCGAAAGCACTGTCTTGGGCGAAAGCACTGTCCTGTGCGAAATCATTGTCCTGTGCGAAATCATTGTCCTTTGCGAAACCACTGTCCTTTGCGAAACCACTATCAATACCGAAACCACTGTCTTGTGCGAAACCACTGTCTTGTGCGAAACCACTGTCTTGTGCGAAACCACTCTCTTGTGCGAAACCACTGTCCTGTGCGACACCACTGTCCTGTGCGACACCACTGTCATGTGCGAAAACACTTTCGTGTGTGAAACCACTATCGTATGCGAAACCACTGTCTTGTCAGGAACCACTGTCTTATTCAAAACCATTTTCTTGTGCGAAACCACTGTCTTGTGCGAAATCACTGTCTTGTGCAAAAACCACTGTCTTGTGCGAAACCACTGTCTTGTGCGAAACCACTGTCGTGTGTGAAACCACTGTCTTGTGCGAAACCACTGTCTTGTGCAAAACCACTCTCTTGTGCGAATCCACTGTTGTGTGCGAAACCACTGTCAAGTGCGAAACCACTGTCCTGTGCAAAACCACTGCCCTGTGCGAAACCACTGTCCTGTGCGAAACACTGTCCTTTGCGACACTACTATCGTGTGCGAAACCACTGTTGTGTGCAAATCCACTGTCGTGTGAAAAGACACTGTCTTGTGCGAAAGCACTGTCCTGTGCGAAAGCACTGTCCTGTGCGAAATCATTGTCCTGTGCGAAATCATTGTCCTTTGCGAAACCACTGTCCTTTGCGAAACCACTATCAATACCGAAACCACTGTCTTGTGCGAAACCACTGTCTTGTGCGAAACCACTGTCTTGTGCGAAACCACTGTCTTGTGCGAAACCACTGTCTTGTGCGAAACCACTGTCTTGTGCGAAACCACTGTCTTGTGCGAAACCACTCTCTTGTGCGAAACCACTCTCTTGTGCGAAACCACTCTCTTGTGGGAAACCACTGCCTTGTGCAGAACCACTGCCTTGTGCGGAACCACTGCCTTGTGCGAAACCACTGTCTTTTGCGAAACAACTGTCTTTTGCGAAACAACTGTCTTTTGCGAAACAACTGTCTTTTGCGAAACAACTGTCTTTTGCGAAACAACTGTCTTGTGCGAAACAACTGTCTTGTGCGAAACAACTGTCTTTTGCGAAACCACTGTCTTTTTCGAAACCACTGTCTTTTGCGAAACCACTGTCTTGTGCGAAACCACTGTCTTGTGCGAAACCACTGTCTTGTGCGAAACCACTGTCTTGTGCGAAACCACTGTTTTGTGCGAAACCACCGTCTTGTGCGAAACCACCGTCTTCAGCGAAACCACTCTCTTTTGTGAAAAAACTGTTTTGTGTAAAACCATTGTCTTGTGCAAAACCACTGTCTTCTGCGGAACGACTCTCGTGTGCTAAATCACTCACCTGTGCGAAACCACTCTCTTGTATGAAACCACTGTCTTGTGCATAACCTCTGTCTTGTGCGAAACCACTGTCATGTGCTAAACCGCTGTCTTGTGCAAAACCGCTGTCTTGTGGAAATCCGCAGTCTTGGTTGAAACTGCTGTCTTGTGCGAAACTGCTGTCTTGTGCGAAACTGCTGTCTTGTGCGAAACCACTGTCTTGTGCGAAACCACTGTCTTGTGCGAAACCACTGACTTGTGCAAAACCACTGTCCTGTGCGAAACCACTGTCCTGTGGAAACCACTGTCCTGTGCGTAACCACTGTCCTGTGCGAAACCACTGTCTTGTGCGAATCCACTGTCTTGTGCGAAACAACACTCTTGTGCTAAACTACTGTCTTGTGCTAAATCACTGTCTTGTGCATAACCACTGCCTTGTGCAAAACCACTGTCTTGTGCAAAACCACTGCCATGTGCGAAACCACAGTCCTGTCCGAAACCACTGTCCTTTGTGAAACCACTGTCCTTTGTGAAACCAGTGTCATTTCAGGAACCACTGTCTTGTAGATACCACCGTCTTGTGCAAAATCACTGTCTTGTGCGAAACCACTGTCTTGTGCGAAACCACCGTCGTGTGCGATACAACCGTCCAGTGCAAAACCACTCACCTGTGTGAAATGACTGTCTGGTGTGAAACGACTGTCTTGTGCGAAACGACTGTCTTGTGCGAAACGACTGTCTTGTTCGAAACGACTGTCTTGTTCGAAACGACTGTATTGTGCGAAACGACTGTCTTGTTCGAAACGACTGTCTTGTGCGAAACGACTGTCTCGTGCGAAACGACTGTCTTGTGCGAAACGACTGTCTTGTGCGAAACCACTGTCTTGTACGAAACCAATGTCTTGTGCAGAACCATTGTTTTGTCAAAAACAAATGTCTTGTGTGCAACAACTGCCTTGTGCGAAACCACTGTCTTGTGCGAAACCACTGTCATGTGTGAAACCACTGTCATGTGAAAAACTACTGTCATGTGCGAAACCACTGTCTTGTGCGAAACCACTGTCTTGTGCGAAACCACTGTCTTGTGCGAAACCACTGTCTGGTGCGAAACAAATGTCTTGAGCTAAACCACTGTCTTCTGCTAAATCACTGTGTTGTGCGTAACCACTGCCTTTTGCAAAAACACTGACTTGTGCAAAACCACTGTATTGTGCAAAACCACTGCCTTGTGTGAAAAAACCGTCTTGTGCGAAACCACTGTCTTGTGCGAAACCAACGTCTTGTGCCAAAACAACCGTCTTGTACAAAACCACAGTCTTCAGCGAAACCATTGTCTTGTGCGAAAAAACTGTTTTTTGCAAAACCATTGTCTTGTGCAAAACCACTGTCTTGTGCAAAACCACATTTGTGTGCGAAACAACCATCCTGTTCGAAACCACTTACCTGTGTGAAACCACTGTCTTGTGCGAAACAAGTATTGTGCGAAACGAATGTCTTGTGCGAAACGAATGTCTTGTGAGAAACGACTGTCTTGTGCGAAACCACTGTCTTGTGCAAAACCACTGTCTTCTGCGGAACCACTGCCTTGTCTGAAACCACTGTCATGTACGAAACGACTGTCATGTGTGAAACGACTGTCATGTGAGAAACCACTGTGATGTGCGAAACCTCTGTCTTGTGTGAAACCACTCTCTTGTGCGAAACCACTGTCTTGTGCAAAACCACTTTCCAATGCGAAACCACTGTCATGTTGAAAACCACTCACCTGTGCGAAACCACTCACCTGTGCGAAACCACTCACCAGTGCGAAACCACTCACCTGTGCAATACCACTCAACTGTGCAAAATCACTGTCCTGTGTGAAACCACTATCCTGTGCGAAACCACTGTCTTGTGCGAAGTGACTGTCTTGTGCGAAACCACTGTCCTGTTCCAAACCACTGCCATGTGTGAAACCACTGTCATGTGTGAAAACACTGTCGTGTGTGAAACCACTGTCCTGTGCGAAACCACTTTACTGTACGAAACCACTGTCTTGTGCGAAACCACTGTCTTGTGCGAAACTGCTGTCATGTGGGATCACGGTCATGTGCGAAACCACTGTCATGTGCGAAACCAAAGTCTTGTGCAAAACCACTGTCCCGTGTCAAACCACACACCTGTGCGAAACCACTCACCTGTGCGAAACCACTCACCTGTGCGAAACCACTCACCTGTGCGAAACCACTCACCTGTGCGAAACCACTCAACTGTGCGAAACCACTTTCCTGTGCGAAACCACTTTCCTGTGTGAAACCACTGTCTTGTGCGAAGCCACTGACTTGTGCAAAACCACTGACTTGTGCGAAACCACTGTCTTGTGCGAAACCACTGTCTTGTGCGAAACCACTGTCTTGTGCGAAACCACTGTCTTGTGCGAAACCACTGTCTTCAGATAAACCACTGTCTAGTTCGAAACAACTGTCTTGTGTGAAACCACAGTCTTGTGCAAAAGCACTGCCTTGTGCGAAACCACTGTCTTGTGCGAAACCACTGCCTTGTGCAAATCCACTGTCTTGTGCGATACCACTGTAATATTCGAAACCACTGTCTTCTGCGAAACCACTGTTTTGTGTGAAACCACTGTCTTGTGCGAAACCACTGTCTCGTGCGAAACCACCGTCATGTGCGAAACCACTGTCTCGTGTGAAACCACCGTCATGTGCGAAACCACTGTCCTTTGCGAAACCACTGTCCTTTGCGAAATCACTGTCTTGTGCGAAACCACTGCCTTGTGCAAAACCACTGTCTTGTGCAAAACCACTGCCTTGTGCAAAACCACAGTCTTGTGCGATACCACTGTAATATTCGAAACCACTGTCTTGTGCGAAACCACTGTTTTGTGCGAAACCACTGTTTTGTGCGAAACCACTGTTTTGTGCGAAACCACTGTTATGTGCGAAACCACTGTCCTGTGCGAAACCACTGTCCTGTGCGACACCACTGTCATGTGCGACATTAAATGCATTCTTTTTCTCCACATATCGTTACTCGCTGGGAAGAAATTGTTGCTGGACGTGAAAGAATAGGTCGACATAAACGCTGGTATCACACTAAATGCCAGGCACCAACTATTTGCTAATAATTCCGTTGCAGTGCGTGGCTCGATGATTTGTGAATCGCTACAGCCACACTAGCTTTTTGTGCCTAAGGCGGTCGTACAGAATCGTTTGTTATTGACACAATAGTCGCTAATCTCACGTACAGGATTAAGAATGTAGTTTCCACTCAGTTGGAGTTTTCGTGCAAATGTCGAGTATTCAGAACTTTACTTAGTCGTGTGATCGCCAGTTTTGTACTCATAACGTCGGTAGTGGAAGTGAGAAACGGTTTTCCGTACAGAACAAGCTACAAAATTTTGGATGCAAACAATGAAAAATTTTTCCCTGTGTAGGATACACAAATAACTAAAGATAAGTTTTTAGTATGGTCGCAATTACGTAATTCGCAAGACATAATTTTCACCTTGTTGACAATGACAGTCCGTAGTGTGTAGGAGTGACAATGAAATCGCTATTACTGTTTCCTGTTTCACATGAAAACGTGTGCAATTACCGAAGCCCTGTGGCAGGAAACGGCAGTTTAATTATTCGCAGATTCCTTCGAAAGAAGACATCGATTCACGACATTACTTGGCCAAGAAATAATAACAATAAGTGTTGTCTGTTAGTTAGCGCTTGGAAAGCTGAATGCAGTGTTAAAAATAACGTGCTCATGATTGACAATATTGAGTTTCCGCCTGGCTGTTTCCTGTACTGATCGTGACTGGCAACAATTTACGAAATATGTGTCGAGGACTTTTGAATACGCCAGAGTCGTGATGGCCGTTTACACTGGAGTAAAAATGTACTTTACGCAGACAGCAGTGAGTTGAGAATTACTCTGGAGTAAAAAACGTAATTTACGCAGACAGCAGTGATTTCAGAATTATATCAAATTTTATATTTTTCTTCGTGTATGAGTGACAGATGCTCGCTTTGCACAGGTCTTTTAGTCGCATCAAGTGTTGTGCCCACCACTCACAGTGGCGGAGCAAGTCGCCAGTAAGCATTGTCTGATTCTTAGTAGCTGCAACAGTAGGTATTACACTACAGGTACCGCTAGCGATCGGGTCGATATCTATAGGGTTACCAAATTTGAACTCGAGTTAGAACGCTGTCTTGTGCGTCCGATTCCAGGAACAACGTAGGTGTCAATTTTATTTTTAACTGACCAGCCACCTAGACAGCTAACTTGGCCAACTTAACACATCGTCATTACACATGTCCTCACTTCAGTTGTTTCCGATTAGACTGCAAGAGGCACACCGACGATCAAAACGCGGGGACAATTATGAAGTGCCGCCAAAGCGACTGTATTCTTGTGGCACTGCATTCGAATAGCAAACCGAGATTCGGACGAAGCGGTACGTCTTAATTTTCGCGACTATTTTACTGCATCGTGCTGCTACACGAGGTGTCGACGTCTGTGTCACTGTTTCCCCAGGCTGAAATAATTCGGCGATTTCCTGGGCATTGTCCCAACGGAAGAACAACAGCCGCTGCAGTGATAAAAGGCATTGTTGTAGACGTGCATTCTTCTATCTGTGGCGTCTCATATAGAAGAAAATGTGACACACAACTGATGGACGCTATTCTTTGATTACCACAACACCCACGAGTTTTTCCCAGAGTTTACTATTTAATTCTGTCTACAAATAGCCGCTGCAGTTATTTACCGAACAGCATACAGGGATCAGATATAGTTTAAGGCACGGAGCTGGAAGCACACTCATTACGAAGGCGAATCTAACTCGAGTGTCGTACTGTGTGGCTGCAATTTTGGCGGCATTAACGCCATTCGAGCATTTTAAGAAACTTAATTCGGCGAAACCCTCTGCACCTTTCTTTCGAGGGGGAACAAAATAATTCTGCAATGTTGCCACCGATTGTTACTGGGGATGGGCCCGCAATTAGCATGGCTTGTTTTCGTCTTTACAACTGAATAATGGCGAAAGCAGTAACGGAAGCTGTGTGGAACAAAACGGAATCTTTTTACTGTCAATATTTGGTTCCCACGACAAACAGAGTCTCTTAAATATGAGGCAAAAAACTGTGAACACGCGGAAACAAGTGTGTATTTACGCCACCAGTGTGACGGTAAACAACAAGGCTGTTCACGCTCTCCTTTAAACGCGACTTCCACGTTTGACTGTTGCACACAATTCTGTCAGCACTCTCCCAACCGCGAGGATAGGCTTTTGTACAGACTGTACCGCACATTTATCACGAGAGCATACTTTACACCTGAAACATCTTTAAAGGGAAATACTTCGAGTAAAGGAAAGGGCAGCCGCTACTTCTCGAAATGATACACAACAAAAGATACGGAAATCCAGCAAATCGCCTATTTAAAGCGGCAAATACGTTTTATGTATTCTGCTAACGCTGTGACTTATACGCTCTGTCTCGGAAGCTAAATGTTTTGCTTTATTATTCTATAATTCGTCTTCCTGACATGCACAAGGAATTCAAAATACGGGGCGAAATCTGCTCTCGGCCCAGACGTCCGTTGCAACTGTCAAACGACTTCCTCGCGACGCCATTCTTGCGCCAGAAGCTCTTTGTATTATTGCCGCTCTAAATATGAGTAACGGAAACTATGTGTTTTGTTCCATAAAAAAAATAGACAAATAAATAAAATACTTCCGCCCTCCCTCCAAGTTGCTTAACATTAACGTCTGCTGTGTAAAGACGTAAACCGCAATCAAAAAGAGTAATATTTTTGTTTAATAATAGGTCCGAGTATTGTTATTCGTTTTCGTAGATAACTTGGTGTAGAATGGAGGAGGAACGTTGAATGTAAAAATAATGCTTTCATTGTCTCTCTGGGTCGAAGAAGCAACGTATTGTTAACTTTCACGTTGACTGCTGCATACATTATATGAAACGTAATTCATCATTCGAGCATACTGCCGCAAAATATGCTTTACGAAAAACCGATTTACAAATTTCTGCCCTGCCTCGGCATTAATTGGCCTAACTTTTCCTTCCTTTATCTCAAATGACGTTACATGTTGCCCAATGATGAAGCAGGAATGTCTCGACCATTCTTGTGAAACGAGAGATCTCGAGCTAAATAACTGCACAAAGTAACGAAAAAATTCAAATTTCCTGCAGGCATTGAAAACCGGGATTTTTTATGGTGCTCAACAGAGCGAATGATGAAGTTTAGAGACGAAAGAATGTTACTATTTAGTCACTGCAAAAGTTTTCTCAATAACGTTTGTTGCATAGTATACTATTTGAAACTGCCTCGGTGCTTCCGCTACAGATGTCACACAGCATAAACGCTAATTCTGTGTAAAAGTCGGACATTACAGACGCTATTTCGTACACATTAATTAACCTTATCAGCCGGCCGCTTTGGCCGAGCGGTCTGCGGCGCGCAGCCACAGTCTACACGGCCGCTGCGGTCGGGGCTTCGAATCCTACTTCGGGCGTGGATAATTGTGTTGTCCTTAGCGTAAGTTAGTCAAGTGATTAATGTGTAAGTCTAGTGACTGAAGACCACGAATTATGGTCGCATAAGACCTCACACACATTTGAACATTTTTTAATTATCCATATCACACGTATTGCGAAGTAAATCTCCGATAAACATATTTCGTCGAAACATATTTCGTCTTCTGATCCAGCGGAAGTGGTAATCTAATTGAGTCACAGTCCAACAAAAACAGGATTTCATCGAGCAATGGTTAATTCTTGCGTTTGTTAGCAGGAGGAATCCACGATACAAAGTTTTAAACTGTTTCTTACAATTTCAGCTGGGCATGTCGGAAGTACGATAAAATATTCAGACGGCCGCGGTGGCCGAGGGGACTCAGGCGCGCCAGTCACGGTCTGCACGAATATTTGTGCCGTCCTTAGTATAAGGTAGTTCATAAGTAGTTTGTAAGTTTAGGGATTGATGACCCCGTAGTTAAGTCCCATAGACTCTACAAACATTTGAACATTTTAAAAAAATAATCAGGTATTTTTCTACTGCATTTTTAATTAATCGATTTTTTATCCGACACTATTTCTCCTCCCCTCAAACAATCTTTAGATAGGAGATCGATAGATTTCCATTAATCTGTAGCCAGCTACAAATGGAATTTCGAAACCTCCTGTTGTCACCAAGTAAAAGCATTTCTCACAAATCAGTATTCGGAGCTGTGTAGAAGCACATGCCGGAATATTTATTAACAGAGTTCCTTCCAAAGGAGAAATCGATTCACGAGATTACGTATCGATAAGTTACTGTTATCTTTTTTAAATTAACGACCGAAAAGATAAATGTATCGTAGTAGTTTTAGCACTATTAAGTTACCAGATTACTGTGTTTCTGTATTGATGGATTTTATTCGCAACTGCCAACGGTTTAAAAACTTCCGTCACAGTATTTTTCTACTGCATTTTCAATTAATCGATTTTTTATCCGACTCTGTTTCTACTCCCCTCAAGCAAACTTTACAGAGGAGATCGTTAGATTTCCATTAATCTGTAGCCAGCTACAAATGGAATTTCGAAACCTCCTGTTGTCACCAAGTAAAAGCATTTCTCACAAATCAGTATTCGGAGCTGTGTAGAAACACATGCCGGAATATTTATTAACAGAGTTCCTTCCAAAGGAGAAATCGATTCACGAGATTACGTATCGATAAGTTAGTGTTATCTTTTTTAAATTAGCGACTGAAAAGATAAATGTAGCGTAGTAGTTTTAGCACTATTAAGTTACCAGATTACTGTGTTTCTGTATTGATGGATTTTATTCGCAACTGCCAACGGTTTAAAAACTTCCGTCACAGTATTTTTCTACTGCATTTTCAATTAATCGATTTTTTATCCGACTCTGTTTCTCCTCCCCTCAAGCAAACTTTACAGAGGAGATCGATAGATTTCCATTAATCTGTAGCCAGCTACAAATGGAATTTCGAAACCTCCTGTTGTCACCAAGTAAAAGCATTTCTCACAAATCAGTATTCGAAGCTGTGTAGAAGCACATGCCGGAATATTTATTAACAGAGTTCATTCCAAAGGAGAAATCGATTCACGAGATTACGTATCGATAAGTTACTGTTATCTTTTTTAAATTAGCGACCGAAAAGATAAATGTAGCGTAGTAGTTTTAGCACTATTAAGTTACCAGATTACTGTGATTCTGTACTGATGGATTTTATTCGCAACTGCCAACGGTTTAAAAACTTCCGTCACAGTATTTTTCCACTGCAGTTTCAATTAATCGATTTTTATCCGACTCTGTTTCTCCTCCCCTCAAGTACACTTTAGAGAGGAGATCGATAGATTTCCATTAATCTGTAGCCAGCTACAAACGGAATTTCGAAACCTCCTGTTGTCACCAAGTAAAAGCATTTCTCACAAATCAGTATTCGAAGCTGTGTAGAAGCACATGCCGGAATATTTATTAACAGAGTTCCTTCCAAAGGAGAAATCGATTCACGAGATTACGTATCGATAAGTTACTGTTATCTTTTTTAAATTAACGACCGAAAAGATAAATGTAGCGTAGTAGTTTTAGCACTATTAAGTTACCAGATTACTGTGTTTCTGTATTGATGGATTTTATTCGCAACTGCCAACGGTTTAAAAACTTCCGTCACAGTATTTTTCTACTGCATTTTCAATTAATCGATTTTTTATCCGACTCTGTTTCTCCTCCCCTCAAGCACACTTTAGAGAGGAGATCGATAGATTTCCATTAATCTGTAGCCAGCTACAAACGGAATTTCGAAACCTCCTGTTGTCACCGAGTAAAATCATTTCTCACAAATCAGTATTCGAAGCTGTGTAGAAGCACATGCCGGAATATTTATTAACAGAGTTCATTCCAAAGGAGAAATCGATTCACGAGATTACGTATCGATAAGTTACTGTTATCTTTTTTAAATTAACGACTGAAAAGATAAATGTAGCGTAGTAGTTTTAGCACTATTAAGTTACCAGATTACTGTGTTTCTGTATTGATGGATTTTATTCGCAACTGCCAACGGTTTAAAAACTTCCGTCACAGTATTTTTCTACTGCATTTTCAATTAATCGATTTTTTATCCGACTCTGTTTCTCCTCCCCACAAGCAAACTTTACAGAGGAGATCGATAGATTTCCATTAATCTGTAGCCAGCTACAAATGGAATTTCGAAACCTCCTGTTGTCACCAAGTAAAAGCATTTCTCACAAATCAGTATTCGAAGCTGTGTAGAAGCACATGCCGGAATATTTATTAACAGAGTTCCTTCCAAAGGAGAAATCGATTCACGAGATTACGTATCGATAAGTTAGTGTTATCTTTTTTAAATTAGCGACCGAAAAGATAAATGTAGCGTAGTAGTTTTAGCACTATTAAGTTACCAGATTACTGTGTTTCTGTATTGATGGATTTTATTCGCAACTGCCAACGGTTTAAAAACTTCCGTCACAGTATTTTTCTACTGCATTTTCAATTAATCGATTTTTTATCCCACTCTGTTTCTCCTCCCCTCAAGCAAACTTTACAGAGGAGATCAATAGATTTCCATTAATCTGTAGCCAGCTACAAATGGAATTTCGAAACCTCCTGTTGTCACCAAGTAAAAGCATTTCTCACAAATCAGTATTCGAAGCTGTGTAGAAGCACATGCCGGAATATTTATTAACAGAGTTCCTTCCAAAGGAGAAATCGATTCACGAGATTACGTATCGATAAGTTAGTGTTATCTTTTTTTTTAAATTAGCGACCGAAAAGATAAATGTAGCGTAGAATTTTTAGCACTATTAAGTACCAGATTACTGTGTTTCTGTATTGATGGATTTTATTCGCAACTGCCAACGGTTTAAAAACTTCCGTCACAGTATTTTTCCACTGCATTTTCAATTAATCGATTTTTTATCCGACTCTGCTTCTCCTCCCCTCAAGCAAACTTTACAGAGGGGAGGCAGTGTGGAGGGAAAGGAAAAATTATTTATTCACACATTTCCTTCAAAAGGAGAAATCGGTCCCCTAGATTACGTGTAGAAGCCACCATAACAATAGGTCAGTGTTGTCTGTCCGTTCAAATTCAAATGTTTGCAAATATAAGGGACTTAACTGCTGTGGTTATTCAGTCCCTATACTGCCAAACTGCTGTAACTAACTTATGGTAATGGCAACACACACACACACACAGACACACAAATGTGACCGAGGGAGGATTCGAACATCCGACGGCGAACAACCGAGCACTCCGCGGCAAAGCGCCTTAGCTCGCTCATCCACTCCACCGTGGCTGTTAGTTAACGCTCAGAAAGATAAACGCAGTGTTAGAAATACCGTCACCATTTTTAACAACATTATCAGAGTCCTATTCTATACTGATGAATAATTTTCGTAACCGGCAGTAGTTTACAACGCATCTTTCAAGGTACTTTACATATTGCAGCCCTGTGGTGAAGGAATATTATAGAGGATCTAGTAGAAACTTAATTCACTTTGACGGCATTAGAAGTGAGAATTGTGTCAAACTTTTATTTTTTATTTCTTCTTGTGTGACATCAACGATAAGACGGCACAAATGACGGAGAGAATTCCGCATTTCTGTGCGCTGTCGACCTTGTCGCATTAATTGTTAAGCAAGCCACCACAAAGCAACGAGACTGAATGATTTTACGTAGTTACAGAAAAAAAGAGTGTTAATACATGTAACCGCAGGAATCGCATGGTTATTGAAAGACTTCCCATGCTGAAATACCTTTCAACACGCTGCACTATGCGTCAAATGTAAGAAATAACGTGTATGTACCTATATCTTAAATTTCCGAGCCATCACAAATGCTGATTTGGTCATCTTAATACGTCATAATTCACTTCATTATTTTGTGATTAAACAGCATGAGTTACACCAGCAGTCAAAATCGAGGGAAAATAATAAAGTGCCGCCAAACCAACTGTGAAGGAAATTTTTTAGCGGCTACATTCTTGCAGCAGACACTTCCTCAAGATATGGACGAAGCGGTACGTCGTATTGTCTCGGGACCATCTCACTGCCGTCTTGCTGCTACACGAGGTGTCGATGTCTGCGACCCTGTTTCCGCAAGTTGACATCCAAATAATTCGCCAACTTGCTGTGCATTCTGACAATGGTAGAAGAATAGCCAATAACTGTGGCACTGGCGAAAGTTATTATTGTCGACATGTATTCTCGTATCTGTGGTGTCTGACGTGGCAGAAAATGTGAAACATGACTGATGAGCCCTATTTATTAATTAACAAAACACCCACATCATTTTACCAGAGCGAACTATATATTTGTGTCCATTTGTGCTTCAATATTCTCCGTGCTAAGCATTGCAAGTAGCGATGCTAAAAATAATCGTTGTAGTTATTTAGCATACAGCAGAAAGATAAAAAAAAAGTTGAACAATAGCAAACAGTCAACAGCCTTATCCGCTTAGTTTATGAGAAACAGAAAGGGAAAAATATCGTGTACGGTATATTCGGAAAAATCAGAGAAACTGGCGAATAGTTGTAAACCACTTTCAGGTTGTCATTCAAAGAGAAGAACTTAATGCGACACGTTTTCGGCATGAGGTTCGTAGCTTATTCAGTGCGACAGCAAGTCTGACTTGTGTGTCGTACTGTGCGGCTGCAATTTTTTAGCAACTCTCCTTCTATGGAAAATAAGTTTTACGTATACGACAAAATTTTTCATTACTACGCTCTGCCACGAAAAGTAAATTTCCCGTGAAAACATGATGGAAACCACATTTCTCTTTACTTCATTATTTCGTAACGCCCGTTGCAACTGTCAAACGACTTCCTCGCGACGCCATTCTTGCGTCAGACGCTCTCTGTATTATTGCCACTTTAAATATGAATACAGAATCAAGTTTACGACGAAAGACTCCATCTTCTTGTGCGAGTTTTACACTATCTGATTTGAGTAGAAAATTGCGCTAAAACATGGCCTTCGCTTTATTTGTGAGTTACTCAGCATTTTTTTTACAGCCGTATAAATTACTTCATGACGGTACCTAAAACTCACCACCGACTGACCAGCATATAAAACACTTGCTCAGACGTGTAAATATTCTTTCGATACGCACTTTATTTTTCGCGTTTTCGCTTTGAAGGTCTGCCTCTCCTCTAACGGTTGGGGACTTGTTGCTTTCCACTATTTAAATAAAATAAAATAAATAAGTAAAAAAAAAACTCCAGCCTTCGCTCCCAGTTGCTTAACATTAACGTCTGCTGTCTAAAGAAGTAAACCGCAATCAAAAAGAATAAGACAGATAACTTGGTGTAGAATGGAGGAGGAACGTTCAATGTAAAAATAACGCTTTCATTGTCTCTCTGAGTCGAACAAGCAACGTATTGTTAACTTCGGCGTCAACTGTGACATAACGTAATTCATCACTCGAGTATACTGCTGCAAAATGTGCATTACGAAAAACCGACTTACAAAATTCCGTTCTGCCTCGACATTAATTGGCCTAACTTTTCCTTGCTTTATTTCAAATGACGTTACATGTTGTCCAATGATGAAGCAGGGATGTCTCGCCCAAACGTTTGAAACGGGAGATCTCAAGCCAAACAACTCCAAAAACTAACAACAAATTTAAAATTTTCTGCAGGTATTGAAAACCGGGATTTTTCGTAGTGCTCCAACTAAAAACTGGGCGAATGGTGAAGTTTAGAGACGACACAATGTTAATATCTAGTTACTGCAAAAGTTTTGCTGTATAATATACTCTTTTAGACTGGTAAGTCTGCTAGATTAAACAAATGTCACAGAGCCTAAACGCTGATTCTGAGTAAAAGTGGGATATTGCGGACGTTGTTTCGTACACACTAATTAACCATATCAGACGTATTGCGAAGTAAATCTCCGGGAAACAGTGCACTTCCTACGAAACATATTTCGTCTTCTGAATCAGCGTAACTGGCAATCTAAATGAGTCACAGTCCAACAAAAACTGATTTCATCGAGTAATTGTTAATTCTTGCGTTTGTTAGCAGGAGGAATCCTCGCTACAACGTTTGAAACTGTTTCTTACAATTTCACCTGGGCATGTCGGAAGTACGATAAAATATTCCGTTTTTTTCCTACTGCATTGTCATTTAATCGACTTTATCTGACTCTGGTTCTCCTCACCTCAAGCAAACTTTAGAGAGGGATCGATAGATTTCCATTAATCTGTAGCCAGCTACGAATGGAATTTAAAAACCACATGTTGTCACTAAGTAAAACCATTTCTCACATTGCATTTGGAATACCCACATCCTGTTGCACATGGAAAACACATTATTGGAAGCAGTGTGGAAGAAGATGAGGGAACATTTATTCACAGAGGGAGAAATCGAGCCACGAGATTACGTGTCGATATGTTAGTGTTATCTCTTAGTTAACGACCGGAATGATAGATGTGACCTAGTATTTTTGCCAGATTTCTGTGTTTCTGTATTGATGGATTTTATTCGCAACTGCCAACAGTTTAAAAAATTCTGTCATTGTCATTTACACACTGCAACCTGTTATGGGGGAAAATTTGCAGGAAAAAAATTAAATCTCAGTCTACCTACAAACTCGTTAAAATTCGCTGCATTTGTTGAAAACTACGATTTTTTTGAACTGTAAGGCGCCTTAGAACGCTGGCCAACTCCATCGCAGCTATATATTATTTAACGCTCGGAAAGACAGACGCAGTGTTACAAGTACTGTGATCATTTTTAACAACATTATCAGGTTTCTATTCTCTAATGATGAATTGTGTTCGTAATTGGCAATACTGCAGACCTGTGTTGGAGGAGTAACGTAATTCATTCAGGCGGCAGTAGAAATGAGAATTGTTTCTTAACATTAACGTCTGTTGTCGGAAGCAGTAAATCGCAATCAAATAGAGCAATTTCTTTTATTTATTTATTACACGTTTTCATATATAACTTGTTGTTAAACTTAAAAATAATACTTTGATTGTCTGTCTGGGTCGAAGAAGGAACTCATTGTTGAGTTTCACCTTGACCTTGGCATAGATTATATCAAACGTAATTCATCACTCCAGCATCCCTGCTCCATAATGTGCTTTACGAAAATCCGATTTCCAAAAATCTGTTCTGTTTTGTCATTAAATAGCCTAACCTTTCCCTGCACTATCTTCAAAGTCGTTACATGTTGCCCAAAAATTAAGTAGGAATGTCGCAACCATTCTTGTGAAACGAGAGATCTCAAGCCAAATCACTGCGGAAACTAACAACAAGTTAAAAATTTCTTTCTATAAATAGGCGTTGCAGTTATTTAGCGAACAGCAGACAGATCAGATAAACTGAAAAATAGCAAACCACGGACGTGAACCGCTATATCGGCAGCGTCTATTATGAGAAACAGAATGGGGAAAATACAGTGTAGCGCAATTTCCGAAAATATCAGACAATTGAGGAACAGTTGTAAGCCAGTTTTAGGCTGGTATTCAGTGACAAGGGATCAGACAGAGTTTAAGGCTCGGAGTTGGAAGTACATTCAGTACGAAGGCAAATCTAGCTTGAGTGTCGTATTAAGTGGCTGCAATTTTGGAGCCATTAACGCTATCCCAGCATATAAGAAACTGAATTTCGGTGAATCCCTCTGCAGTTTTGTTTCGAGGGAGATGAAAATAATGCACAATTCTGCGGTGTTGCCACCGACTGTTACTGGGGATGGACCCGCAATTAGCATTGCTTGTTTCCGTCTTTACAACTGAATAATGGCGAAGGCAGTAACGGAAGTATCTCGAACGAAACGGAACTTATTTACTGTCAATATTTGTTCCCGTGACAGAGTCTCTTAAATTTACGTGTGTATGAGGCATAAAACAGTGCAAATATGGGAACAGTTGTGTATTTACGCCACCAGTGTGACGATAAATTGCAAGGCTGTTCACACTCTCCTTTAAACGCGCCTTGTACGTCACACTATTGCAAACAATTTATGTCTACACTGTCCCAATCGGAAGAGTAGGCTTTTGTACAAACTGTACAGCACATTTATAACGAGAACATACTTTACACCTGAAATGTCTTTAAAGGGAAATACTTCGAGTAAAGGAAAGGACATTCGCTAGTTCTCGAAATGATACACAACAGAAGATATGGAAAACTAGTAACTCGCCTATTTGACGGAGGCCTTCTACGGAAAATAAGTTTTATCTATTCCACCAAATATCTCACTTCTACGCTCTGTCTCGAAAGCTAAATTTTCCATGAAAACATGATCGAAACGACATTTCTCTTTACTTCATTATTTCATAACGTCCGTTGCAACTGTCAAACGACTTTCTTGCGACGCCATTCTTGCGCCAGAAGCTCTCTGTATTATTGCCGCTCTAAATATGAGTAACGGAAACTATGTGTTTTGTTCCATTAAAAAAAATAGACAAATAAATAAAATACTTCTGCCCACCCTCCCAGTTACTTTACATAAACGTCTGCTGTGTAAAGAAGTAAACCGCAATCAAAAAGAGTAGGACCGAGTATTGTTATTCGTTTTCGTAGATAACTTGGTGTAGAATGGAGGAGGAACGTTAAATGTAAAAATAATGCTTGCATTGTCTCTCTGGGTCGAAGAAGCAACGTATTTTTAACTTTCACGTCGACTGTGGCATACATTATGTCAAACATAATTCATCATTCGAGCATACTGCCGCAAAATGTGCTTTACGAAATACCGATTTACAAAATTCTGCCCTGCCTCGGCATTAATTGGCCTAACTTTTCCTTCCTTTATCTCAAATGACGTTACATGTTGCCCAATGATGTAGCAGGAATGTCTCGACCATTCTTGTGAAACGAGAGATCTCGAGCTAAATAACTGCACGAACTAACGAAAAATTTCAAATTTCCTGCAGCTTTGAAAACCGGAATTTTTCATAGTTTTCAACTGAGCGAATGATGAAGTTTAGAGACGACAGAATGTTAATATTTAGTCACTGCAAAAGTTTTGTCAATAACCAACGTTTGTTGCATAGTATACTATTTGAAACTGCCTTCGTGCTTTCGCTACAGATGTCACACAGCATAAACGCTAATTCTGTGTAAAAGTCGGACATTACAGACGCTATTTCGTACACATTAATTAACAATATCAGCCGGTCGCTTTGGCCGAGCGGTCTGCGGCGCGCCAGTCACAGTCTACACGGCAGCTGCTGTCGGGGGTTCGAATCCTCCCTCGGGCGTGGATGTTTGTGTTGTCCTTAGCGTAAGTTGAACATTTTTTAATTAGCCATATCACACGTATTGCGAAGTAATTCTCCGTGAAACAAGGTTCTATTTTCGAAACAGATATTTCGTACACATTAATTAACCATATCAGACGTATTGCGAAGTAAATCTCCCGAGAAACAGTGAACTTCCTTCGAAACATATTTCGTCTTCTGATCCAGCGGAAATGGTAATCTAAATGAGTCACAGTCCAACAAAAACGGGATTCTATCGAGTAATTTTTAATTCTTGCGTTTGATAGGAAGAGGAATCCACGATACAAAGTTGGAAACTGTTTCTTACAATTTCACCTGGGCATGTCGGAAGTACGATAAAATATTCAGATATTTTTCTACTGCATTTTCAATTTATCGATTTTTTATGCGACTCTGTTTCTCCTGCCCTAAAGCAAACTTTAGAGAGGGGATCGATAGATTTCCATTAATCTGTAGTCAGCTACGAATGGAATTTCGAAACTTCCTGTTGTCACCAAGTAAAAGCATTTCTCACATTGCGTTTAGTTTACCCATTTCCTGTTACACATGTAAAACACGTAAACAGTATTCGAAGCTGGGTGGAAGCAGATGCCGGAATATTTATTAACAGAGTTCCTTACAAAGGAGAAATCGATTCACGAGATTACGTATCGATAAGTTAGTGTTATCTTTTTTAACTTAACGACCGAAACGATAAATGTAGCGTAGTAGTTTTGGCACTATTAAGTTACCAGATTACTGTGTTCCTGTATTGATGGATTTTATTTGCAACTGCCAACAGTTTAAAAAATTCCGTCACAGTCATTTAAACACTGCAGTCTATTATGGCAGAAAATTGAGAAAAAATTTAATTCACAGATAAAGTACAAACATATTTTAAGTTCACCGCATTTGTAGGAAAATATAATTCTTTCAACTCCTCAAATCTAAAACTGTAGGAGTGGTATGGTTTCTTAATCGTCAAAATTCTAATGATTAAGTCTCAGCTAAATTATTCTCTAAGACAAACGTTTCTTTCCATACCTAGACTTTCAACAATGCTTTCGTATCTCTGTACTTGTTTAATCTCAGTGCGTAAACACTGATTCTATATCAAAGTACTACGTCACAGACGTTATTTGGCATAACTTAATAAATCGCATCGCACCTAACACAAAGGAAGTCACCGAAAAACAAAGTGCTTTCTCCAAAACCGATATTTCGACCTCTTCGCCAGAGAAAGCGTAATCTAAGTAAGTCACAGTCAAACGAAAACAAATTTTCCCCGAAAACTTTGTCGTTCGTTACGAGAAAGAATCATCTGAACAGCGCTTGAATCTCTTTGTTACGATCTCCCCCGAATATATATTAAAGAGACAGCCACTGATTTAACATCCGGAGTGCACGTATAATACACGGAATAATACTTTGTGTAATGCTAACACAACAAATACGGTACCTACGAGTGCAGCTTCAAAACCTCATGTTGTCAGAAAGTAAAACACTTTCTCGCATTGGGTTCACTTTACGGATCGACAAGAAAAATGTTGAGATCATAATGATCATGAAATATTCAGTACCTTCAAGAGAATACCGGAAGATAGATTTTTTTTTCTTTTTCTCCTTACAGCATCCATCCCCGGTAACAAATTTCTGATTGATGTGGACCAAGTCATTGTGACTGAAGGATGAAGAAAGGAGAGGAACACAAACGCTGGTATTCTGGAGTTTCTGGAAACCCACTTCTCGCTAATAAATCCGTACGACGGTTCGTTAATTTGCAAACCGTCACACCTACTTTCGTTTTCAGTCCTCAGCAGGTCGTACAGTATCGTTCGCTGCTGACGAAATATTCCATGACCCGAGGTACAGGATTTGGAAAGCGTTTTGACTCAGTAGGAGCTTCTTGGCCATACCGTGTATTCTGAACGTTGTTTATTCTCCACACGTCGTGTGTTGACCTGTTTTGTCAAAGCTACAACACTTTTATGTGTAGAGCACAGGCTACATAATTCCGTATCGAAAGTATCAGAACATCGTGTTTCTTGCCTATAAACGAGACAGGCCTCACTTAAAATTAGTTTCAGTGTTATCCCAGTTAGCAACATCACTAGCTATCATTTTCACGTTGTTGACTACATTCGTAGTCAGTATGGCTGACTCTCAAATTGCTGTTTGACGTGAATAATATTTACAGTAATGGAAGCAGTGTGGAAGAAAAGGACAGTTTATTTATGCACACATTTCCTTCAAAAGGAAAAATCGGTCCACTAGATTACGTGTAGAAGCCACCATAACAATAGGTCAGTGTTGTCTGTCAGTTCAAATTCAAATGTTTGTAAATCTAAGGGACATAACTGTTGTGGTTATTCAGTCCCTAGACTGCCAAACTGCTGTAACTAACTTATGGCAAGGGCAACACACACACACACACACACACACACACACACACACACACACATATGTCTGAGGGACGTTACATCACTCCCTTCGCTTCATCTCCAGCAGTATCAATTAAGCCATAGGCGGAAGCTAAGACTAACCAGCATATAAAACAATCAGACGTGTAAACACATAGCGACTTGATGTTTCTAGTTTTCGATTTGAAGGTCTGAAAGGTGCTACAGGTTGGAAAATTCGTGTTTCGCTCCATTAAAAAATTGACTTCCACCATCGCTCGCAGTTGCGTAACATAAACGTCTGTTGTCGGAAGAAGTAAAACGCAATCAAAAAGAGTAATTTATTTATTTGTTATACGTTTTCGCAGATAACTTGTTGTAGAATGGAGGAAGAACGTTAAATGTAAAAATAATTCTTGGGTTTTTCTTACTGCTCAAATCTACAATTGTAGGAATAGTAAGGTTTTTGAGGCGACAGGATGCTAATGTTTAACTGTCTGCCAAACTTTTTCTTTAAAACCAGCCTTTCCTCGTATACCAACATAGCTTTCGAGTCTCTGGGAGTTTTATAGTATCTGCGATGAGTAGAAAATATAAAACGATGCTACCGGTTGGGAACTTGGTGTTTTCCTCCATTTAAAAAAGTATAACACAAATAAATAAATAAATAAAAATGAAAAAAATTCCGCCTTTGCTCCCAGTTGCTTAACATTAACATCTGCTGTGTAAAGAAGTAAACCGCAATCAAAAAGAGTAACATAACTGTTTAATAATACGTCAAAGTATTGTTATACGTTTTCGTAGATAACTTGGTGTAGAATGGAGGAGGAACCTTAAATTTAAAAATAATGCTTTCATTGTCTCTCTGGGTCGAAGAAGCAACGTATTGTCAACTTTCACATTGACTGTGGCATACATTATATCAATCGAAATTCAATACTCGAGCATACTGCTGCAAAATTTGCTTTACGAAACATCGATATACAAAATTGTGTTCTGCTCTGGCAAAATTAGCCTAACTTTTCCTTGCTTTATCTCAAATGACTTTACATGTTGCTCATTACGAAGTAAGAATATCTTGACCATTCTTGTGAAACGAGAGATCCCAAGCCAAATCACTGCACAAACTAACAACAAATATCAAATGTCCTGCAGATATTGAAAACCGGGATTTTTCATAGGTGTCCAAACTGAAAACTGGGCGAATGATGAAGTTTAGAGACGACGGAATGTTAATATTTAGTCACTGCAAAAGTTTTCTCACCAACCAACGTTTTGTTGTATAGCATACTATTTGAAACTGCTTCGGTACCTCTGCTTGATGAAACAAATGTCACAGAGAATAAACGATGATTCTGTGTAAAAGTCGGTCATTACGGGCGTTATTTCGTACGCATTAATTAACCATACCACACGTACTGCAGAGTAAGTCTCCGGAAAACAGTGTACTTCAATCGAAACAAATATCTCGTCTTCTGATAATGAGTCACAGCACAACAAAAACAGGACTTCACCGACTAATTGTTTATTCTTCCTTTCTTACCGGAAGGAATCATCCATACAACGTTACAAACTGTTTCTCACAATTTGACCTCGGCATGTCGAAATGACGAAGCAATATTCGTTGTTTTCTTCCAACGCCATTTTCATTGAATTAATTTTTTATTTGACCACCTTCCTGCCCTCACGCAGACGTAATAAGGCTGTGTTACCTTTCACTTAACAATCGGAAAAATAAATGTGGTATTTTTGGCAGTATTAAGTTACCAGATGTCTGGTTTCTGTATTGATGGATTTTGTTTGCAAATGCCAAACGTTACGGCGGATAGTGTTGGAGAAAAAATTTACTTTCACAGACAAATTACGGACATCTTTTAAATTCTAAGTAAAACTATTTCTTGCATACGGTTTAGTTCCCGGATCGATACGAAACACAAAACAGTTTCAGCTCCTAATATTCAATAAATATCGAGTACCATCAAGAGAAAACCAGAAAATAAGTAAACCCCATTTTCTCCTTACAGCATCCATCCCAGGTAATAAATGTGTGGTCGATGAGGACGCAGTTATTGTGACTGAAGTCAGGGATCAAGGGACGAACATGGTATTATCTCTGAGTTTCCAGAAAGCCATTTCTCGTCAATAAATCAGTACAATGGCTCGTTACTTGTAAACCGTCACACCTACTCTCGATTTCAGTCCTAAACCGTTCGTACAGCATCGTTCGCTACTGAAGAAATAATCCCTAAACCTACGTACAGGAGTAAGAAAGCGTTTTGAGCTTCCTAGCCATACCATGTGTTCTGAACGTTGCTCACTCTCAACATGTCGTGTGATGCCCCGTTTGGTGAAAGTTACTACAATTTCATGTACAGAAAACGCTACAAAATTTTGGATGCAAATTATCAAAACAAGCTGTTTCTTGCCTGTAAACGAGACAGGCCTAGCTTAAAGCAATTCCAGTTTTATCCCAGTCACCTACATCGCAAGAGCCAATTTCACATTGTTGACAATCTTCATAGTCGATATGGAAGACTCTGAAATTCATGTTTGTCGTGAATAATATTTGCCTTAATGGAAGCAATGTGGAAGGAAAGGAAAGTTTATTTATTCCCAGAGTTCCTACCAAAGGAGAAATCGATCCACGAGATTACCTGTCGAAGACGTGATAAGTCAGTGTTGTCTCTTTAATTCATAGACAAACTACAAACATATTTTAAATTCCCTGCATCTGTTAAAAACTAGGATTTTTCCAACCGCTCTAATCTAAAACTGTCGGAGTGGTAGGCTATGGTTTTTGATGCGGCAGAATGCTAATGTTTTACTCTCTGCCAAATTTTTCTTTAAAACCTACATTCCCTAGTATACCAAGTCTTTTAACGTTGCTTTCGTGTTCCACTGCATTCATCTCAGAGCAGAGACGCTGATTCTGGGTCAAAGTTGTGCCTTAAAGACGTCATTTTGTCTAACTTAATAAATCGCATCACACGTAGCGCACAGTAAGTCTCCGGAAAATAATGTGCTTTCTCCAAAATCGATATTTCGACCTCTTCGCCAGAGAAAGCGTAATCTAAATAAGTCACAGTCCAAGGAACTCAGAAATTCGCCGAAAACTTTCTCGTTCGTTACAAGAAAGAATCGTCTGTCCAGCGCTTGAATCTGTTTGTTACGATCTCACCCGAACAAACGTTAAAGAGACAGCCACATTAATACATGCGCAATGCTGACACAACCAATACGTTATCTACGAATGCAATTTCAAAACCTCACGTTGCCAGGATGTAAATCTATTTCTTGCGTTGGGTTCTGTTTCCGTATCGACACGAAACATGTTGAGATCATAATACTAATAAAATATCCAGTACCGTGAAGAGAAAACCGGAAAATAGATATTTTCTCTTTTTCTCCTTACAGCATCCATCCCAGGTATCAATTGTGTGGTTGATGTGGACCAAGATATTGTGGCTGAAGGATGAAGTTTTACGTATTCCTCTAAATATGTTACTTCTACGCTCTGTCTCAAAGATAAATTCTGCATGAAAACATATCGAAACCACATTTCTTTTTACTTCATTATTTTATAACGCCCGTTGCTACTGTGAAAACGACTTCCTCGCGACGCCATTCTTGCGTCAGACGCTCTCTGTATTGTTGCCGCTTTAAACATGAATGCAAAAAAAAGTTTACGATGAAAGACTCTCATTCTGTTTTGCGAGTTTTATACTATTTGTGTTGTGTAGATCATGACGCTAAACCATTGCAAAACAAATGAAATTCAAATGTTAGTAAAGCTTACGGGACTTAACTGTGAGTTTTACAGTATCTGATTTGAGTAGACAATTGCGCTAAAACATTGCCTTCGCTTTATTTGTGTGTTATTTAGCATTTTTACAGCCGTATCAATTACGTCATGACGGTACCTAAAAGTCAACACCGACTGACCAGCATATAAAACACTTGCTCAGACGTGTAAACATTCTTTAGATAAGCACTTTATTTTTCTCGTTTTCGCTTTGAAGGTCTGCCTGTGCTCTACCGGTTGGGAACTTGTTGCTTTCCGCCATTAAAAAAATATAAATAGATAAATAAATAAATGAATAAAATAAACTTCCCCTTTCACTCCCAGTTACTTAACATTAACGTCTGCTGTATAATGAAGAAAACCGCAATCAAAAAGAATAACACGTTTGTTTAATAATAGACCAAAGTATTATGATACGTTTTCGTAGTTAACTTGGTGTAGAATGAAGCAGGAACGTTAAATGTAAAGATAATGCATTCATTGTCTCTCTGGGTCGAAGAATCTACGTATTGTTAACTTTCACGTTAACTGTGGCATACATTATGTCAAACGTAATTCATCACTCGAGCATACTGCTGCAAAATCTGTTTTATGAAAAAACGATTTACAAAAAAATGTTGTGCCTCGACATTAATTGGCGTAAATTTTTCTTGTTTTATTTCAAATGACGTTACATGTTGTCCAATGATGAAACAGGAAAGTCTCGACCATTTTTGTTGAACGAGAGAACTCAAGCCAAACAATTGCACAAACTAACGACAAATCACAAATTTTCCTTCAGGTATTGAAAACCGGGATTTTTCATAGTGCTCAACTGGGCGAAAAATGAAGTTTAGAGACGACAGAATGTGAATATTTAGTCATTGCAAAAGTTTTGCTGTATAGTATACTCTTTCAGACTGCTTTGGTACGTCTGCTAGATTAAACAAATGTCAAAGAGCATAAACGCTGATTCTGTGTAAAAGTAGGACATTACGGACGTTATTTCGTACACATTAATTATTTCGTTTTCTGATCCAGTGGAAGTGGTAATCTAAATGAGTCACAGTCCAACAAAAACAGGAGTTCATCGAGTAATTGTTAATTCTTGCGTTTGTTAGCAGGAGGAATCCACGATACAAAGTTTGAAACTGTTTCTTCCAATTTCACCTGGACATGTTGGAAGTACGATAAAATATTCAGATATTTATCTACTGCATTTTGATTGAATTAATTTTTTATTTGACTCTGTTTCTCCTCCCCTCAAGCAAACTTTATAAAGAGGGCATCGATAGATTTCCATTAATCTGTAGCCAGCTACGAATGGAATTTCAAAATCTCCTGTTGTCACTAAGTAAAAGCATTTCTCACATTGCGTTTAGTTTATCCATTTCCTGTTACACATGGAAAACACGTAAACAGTATTCGAAGCTGTGTGGAAGCAGATGCCGGAATATTAATTAACAGTGTTCCTTCCAAAGGAGAAATCGATTCACGAGATTACGTATCGATAAGTTGGTGTTGTCTTTTAGTTAACGATCGAAGAGATAAATGTAGCGTAGTAGTTTTGGCACTATTAAGTTACCAGATTACTGTGTTTCTGTATTGACGGATTTTATTCGCAACTGTCAACAGTTTAAAAAATTAAACCTGTTATGGCGGAAAATGGAGAAAAAATTTAATTCACAGACAAACTACAAACATATTTTAATTTCACGGCATTTGTTGACAATATGATTCTTTCAACTGCTCAAATCCAAAACTGTAGGAGTGGTATGGCTTTTTAAGCGTCAGAATTCCAATGTTTAAGTCTCTGCTAAATTTTTCTCTAAAACAAACGATTCCTTCCATACCTAGACTTTCAACAATGCTTTCGTATCTCTGTACTGGTTTAATCTCAGTGCGTAAACACTGATTCTATATCAAAATAGTACGCTACAGACGTTATTTGGCATAACTTAATAAATCACATCACACCTAGCACAAATGAAGTCTCCGAAAAACAAAGTGCTTTCTCCAAAACCGATATTTCGACCTCTTCGCCAGAGAAAGCGTAATCTAAGTAAGTCACAGTCCAACGAAAACAAAAATTCGCCGAAACTTTGTCGTTCGTTACGAGAAAGAATCATCTGTACAGCTCTTGAATCTCTTTAACAAATGTTAAAGAGACAGCCACTGATTTAACATCCGGTGTGTTTCTTATACATGTATGACGGAATAATACCTGCGTAATGCTAACACAACAAATACGGTACCTACGAGTTCAGTTTCAAAACCGCATGTTTCTCGCATTGGTTTCAGTTTACGGACGACAAGAAACATGTTGAGATGATAATGATCATGAAATATCCAGTACCGTCAAGAGAATACCGGAAGATACATATTTTTTTCTTTTTCTCCTTACAGCATCCATCTCCGGTAACAAAATTCTGGTGGATGTGGACCAAGGTATTGTGACTGAAGGATGAAGAGAGGAACACAAACGCTGGTATTCTCACCAAATTTCCGGAAACCCACTTCTCGCTAATAAATCCGTACGACGGTTCGTTAATTTGTAAACCGTCACACCTACTTTCGTTTTCAGTCCTCAGCCGGTCGTACAGTATCGTTCGCTGCTGACGAAATATTCCATGACCCGAGGTACAGGATTTGGAAAGCGTTTTGACTCAGTAGGACCTTCTTGGCCATACCGTGTATTCTGAACGTTGTTTATTCTCCACATGTCGTGTGTTGACCTGTTTTGTCAAAGCTACTACACTTTTATATGTAGAGCACACGCTACATAATTCCGTATCCAAAGTATCAGAACATCGTGTTTCTTGCCTGTAAACGAGACAGGCCTCACTTAAAATCAGTTTCAGTGTTATTTCAGTTAGTAACATCACTAGCTATCATTTTCACATTGTTGACTACATTCGTAGTCAGTATGGCTGACTCTCAAATTGCTGTTTGACGTGAATAATATTTACAGTAATGGAAGCAGAGTGGAAGAATAGGAAAGTTTATTTATTTACACTTTTCATTCAAAAGGAGAAATCGATCCACTAGATTACGTGTAGAAGCCACCATAACAATAGGTCAGTGTTGTCTGTTAGTTCAAATGTTTGTAAATCTAAGGGACTTAATTGCTGTGGTTATTCAGTCCCTAGACTTGCAAACTACTGAAACTAACTTATGGTAAGGACAACACACACACACACACACACACACACACACACACACACACACATATATATATATATATATATATATATATATATATATATATATATATATATATATATATATATATGCCCCAGGGAGGACTCGAACCTCCACGGCGAACAACCGAGCACTCCGCAGCAAGGTGCCTTAGCGCGCTCGGCCACTCCACCGTGGCTGTTAGTTAACGCTCAGAAAGATAAACGCACTTTTAGAAATACCGTGACCATTTTAACAACATTATCAGGATCCTATTCTATACTGATGAATAATGTTCGTAACCGGCAATAGTTTACAACGCATCTTTCAAGGTCCTTTACATATTGCAGCCTTGCGGTGGAGGAATATTATAGAGGATCCAGTAGAAACTTAATTCACTTTGACGGCGTTAGAAGTGAGAATTGAGTCAAACTTTTATTGTTTGTTTCTTCTTGTGTGTCATCAACGATAAGACAGCACAAATGACGAAGAGAATTCCGCATTTCTGTGCGCTGTCGCCCTTGTCGCATTAATTGTTAAGCAAGCCACCACAAAGCAACGAGACTGGCTGATTTTACGTAGTTACAGAAAAAAGGTGTTAATTCATGTAACCACAGTCATCGCATGGTTATTGAAAGACTTCCCATACTGAAATACCTTTTAATACGCTGCACTATGCGTCAAATGTAAGAAATAACGTATGTACCTATATCTTAAATTTCCGAGCCATCACAAAAGCTGATTTGGTCATCTCAATACGTCATAATTACACATTTCCTCACTTCATTATTATGTGTTTAAACAGCATGAGTTACAGGAGCAGTCAAACTGTAGAGAAAATAATAAAGTGCCCCCAAACCAACTGTGAAGGAATTTTTTAGCGGCTACATTCTTGCAGCAGACACTTCCTGTATTCTCGCTGCGTTACATCAGAATATCAAATCGATATTAGGTGGAAGCGGTGCGTCGTATTATCTCGGGACCATCTCGCTGCCGTCTGGCTGCTACACGAGGTGTCGATGTCTGCCCTCTGTTTCCAGAAATTTAAATGGAAATAATTCGCCGTTTTTATGCGCATTCTGCCGACGGAAGAACAACAGCCGTAATTCAGATGAATGTCATTGTTGTAGACGTGTATTCTTTTATCTGTGACGTCTCACGTGGCAGAAAAAGTAAAAAAAAACTGATCGAACTATTTTTTGATTACCAGAACACCCACTTCTTTTCCTCAGAGTTAACTATTTATTTCTGTCTAAAAATAATGGTTGCATAGCGAACAGAAGGAAGGAAGCTTAGGGTTCTACGTCCCGTCGACAGCATGGTCATTAGAGACAGAAATAGCAGAAAGGTCAAATAAACTGAAAAACAACAAAGAAGTAGCTAAAAAAGAAGGACGATGAAACGCCATATCGGCAGGGTCTAAGAAACAGAACGAGGAAAATACAGCGTAGCGCTGTTTCCGAAAATATCATAAAACTGGCGAACAATTTTTAAGCCAATTTTAGTTTGGCATATAATGAGAAGAAATGAGATACATTTTAAGGCATGGAGTTGGGAGCACATTCAGTACGAAGGCAAATCTAACTCGAGTTTCGAACTGTGTGGCTGCAATTTTGACGCCATAAACGGTATTCGAGCATTTTAGGAAAATTAACGACAAATTGTTTCCATTACTGAGCTATCGTGACAGCTGATCGTTGTTGGAGAACCACGTTGTTTTTCAGAACCATATTCAGTAATAGATTTCACCAGTTTCGTTATGAGCGAAATAAAATTAACGCACAATTCTGCGTACTTGACACTGGCTGTTACCATTACGTACTTGTTTCCGTCTCCGTTCACGAAAGCTGTGTAGATAAAACTGAATCTATGTACTGTCAATATATGTTCCCATGACAGTCTCGTGAGTTTACGTGTATGTGAGGCAATAACAAAGTGCAGAGGCGGCAACAGTAATTACGTTCGCTGTTCACACTCTCCTTTAAACGCGCCTTTCACGTCTGGCTGTTGCAACGAATTCTGTCGACACTGTCCCAACACAGAGAGTAGGTTTTTGTACAAAATTTCCCACACATCAACCCATGAACCTACTGTTCATAGATATGTCTTAAAAGGGAAATACTATCAGTAAACGAAAGGACACCGCTAATTCTTGAAGTGATACACAACAAAAGATATGGAAAGCCATCAACTCGCCTATTTGACAGACGCCTTCTACGGAAAATAAGTTTTATGTGTTCAACCAAATAACTCATTTCTACAGTCTGTCTCGAAAGCTAAATTTTCCATGGAAACATGATCGAAACCACATTTTTTTTCTCTTTCCTTCATTATTTTATAACATCCGTTGCAACTATCAACGACTTGACGCCATTCTTGCGTCAGACTCTCTCTGTATTATTGCCGCTTTAAATATGAATACGGAAACAAGTTTAGGACGACAGAAATGTTCAAATGCGTGTGAGGTCTCATGTGACCAAACTTCGTGGACATCAGTCGCTAGACTTACACACTAATTACTTAACAAACTTAAACTAACTTACGCTAAGGACAAAACAAACACCCATGGCCGAGGGGGGATTCGAACCCCCGTCCTAATGAATCGATGCTATCTTGCCCACATACTTTTTCTGCAGGCTCTGTAACTAATTTTACACATCTTTCTTCACACCAATATGGGTTTTCGGAACCCCAAAATCCCCAGTTCTGCTTATTCACGTATGCATTCAGGTGGAAGTGTGTTTCATCTGTAAAACAGATGCAGCCAATATGAAATCCTTCACTATCAATCATTGTGAGCATCAGATTAGCAAAGGCAACCCTTTGTTGCACAGCTCGTACGGGTATGGCCTGGTGCGTTTGAATTTTGAATGGAAACATGTGTAGGCTCTTTCTCAGTATTTTCTGCGTGCTGCAACGCTTAAAACCAGTCTCAGATGCAATTCTACGGACCGATGACATTGGATTTCGCCGAATAATTCCAGAAACTGTGGCGATATTTTCAGGCGTAACTGCGGTTTGCTTGCGGCCAACATGCCCCACTAGATCATCAGTTACGCTGCCTGTTCGTTGATATTTTGCGAAGAGCGTACGAATGGTTTTCGCAACGGGTCCTTTTGGAACATTAAATCGTGCTTGAAAACTTGGCCTTGTTGCCGCAGGACTATCTTCTAACCTGTGGCGTCCGTAACCCGCGTTTAGCGGTGGCTAAGGTTTTGCCCATCAAAACTCGGTTGCAGTTGCGTATTGAAATGTTTCAGTGTGGACTTGTAGACATTCATCGTAGTGGCACGCGGTTCTTTTATCAGTGTATTTAAAGGAAGAGTTTTTAACATTTGTCGTTCCGTAATAAAGGAAGTTAACAAAGTTTATTGTTATGGATCAACCTAGTAATTTTCCGCATCCCATACCATCAAATCATTGGAATAATTATTAAATGATTAAGCAGCAAATAGACTATAACGGCAACTTCGCCCATGGAGGATTAGGTGGACGCAGCTGTGACGTTCTACATCTACATAGATACTCTGCAAATCACATTCAAGTGCCTGGCAGAGGGTTCATTAACCACTTTCATAACTTTTCTCTACCGTTCCATTCTCTAATAGAGCGCGGGAAGAAAGAACCCCTAAATCGTTCCGTTTTCGGTCTGATTTCCCTTATTTTATTGGGATGGTCATGTCTCCCTAAGTAGGTGGGTGCTAGCAAAATATTTTCACATTCAGAAGTAAAAGTCGGTGATTGAAACTTTGCAAACAGATCACGCCGCAATGAATAACGTCTTTCTTTCAATGATTTCCACCCCAATTCGTGCAACATTTCCATGACGCTTTCCCCCCCGTAACGTGATAAAACAAAACGAGCTGCCCTTCTCTGAACCTTCTCAATGTCTTCCGTCAGTCCCACCTGGTGAGGGTCCCATCCCACACTGGGCAACAGTACTCCAGGAGAGGACGCACAAGTGTGATGTAGCCAGTCTCTTTGGAGGAGCTGGTGCATCTTCGAAGCGTTCTGCCAATGAAACATAACCTTTGGTTTGCTTTCCCCACAATATTTTCTGTGTGTTCTCTCCAGTCAAAATTGTTCGTAATTGTAACTCCTAGGTATTTGGTAGAATTTACGATCTTAAGGTTTGACTGATTTATCGCGTAATTGAAGTTCAGCGGATTTCTTTTAGTGGTCATGTGTATTACTTCACACTTTTCTTTATTTATTGTCAATTGCCAATTTTCGCACCAAGTAGAAATTTTGTCTAAATCGCTTTGCAGTTGTTTTTGATCCTCTGTTGACTTCACTAACCGATGAACGACAGCATCATCCGCGAACAGTCTAAGAGAGCTACACAGATTGTCTCCTAAATCGTTTATCAACACGAGGAAGAGTAGGGGACCTATAACGCTTCCCTGTGGAACGCCAGATATCACTTCTGTTTTACTCGATGACTTACCGTCAATTACAACGAACTGATCTTTCTGATAGGAAATCAGAAACCAATCGCACAATTGGGGAGATATTCCATAAGCACGCAATTTCATTAGAAGCCGCTTGTGGGGTACAGTGTCAAAAGCCTTCCGGAAATCCAGAAATATGGAATCGATTTGAGATCCCTTGTCGATGGCACTTAAGACTTCATGTGAACAATGGGCAAGCTGTGTTTCGCAAGAGCGATACTTTCTAAATCAAAAAAAAAAAAAAAAAAAAAAAAAAAAAGTTCAAATGTTTGTTAAGCTTATGGGACTTATCTATGGGGTTATTGGTCCCTAAACTTACGTACTACTTATGAACTACCTCATACTAAGGACGGCACAAATATCCATGCCCGAGGGGGGGATTCGAACCCCCGACCGTAGTGGCCGTGCAGACCGTGACTGAAGCGCCTCAGTCTCCTCGACCACCGTGGCCGGCTTTCTGAATCCGTGTTGACTATTGGTTAATAGCTCGTTTCTCTTCGAGGTAGTTCATAATATTCGAACAAAGTATACGTTCCAAAATCCTACTGCAAATCGACGTCAACGAGATTGGCCTGTAATTTTGGGGGTCACTCGTATTGCCTTTCTCGAGTATTGGAGTAGCATTAAACAGTGTAATGACGAGGTCGCCTCAATAGAGGCCTCTCGGAACCAGGCATCAGACGGACGACTGAAGATGAAGGTTAGAACTGCTTGCGGCAAGAGCTCTCCATCTGCAACGACGTCGTTGTGTTTGCGAAGTACGAAGGAAGGAAGACGACAGCGTTGCGGTCAGGACGTGAAAGCCACTTGTTCCTGCTTGTAGTGAGTGGACGGCCCAGTTTATGGCGGTGGTGTTCCTCAGGTGCCGCCGGTGTGGGGAGGAGGTCCTTGGGACGTGCGCGAGTTCCCGGTTGTGGTTGTGGTTGTGGTTGCGTGGCGGCGGATGCGTAGCCAGGTAGCCAGTGGCCAGCGAGGTCGGGACAAAGGAGGGAGCCCAGGTCGACGGACGGTGAGTGCCCGCGCCTGCCTAAATGTTCAAATGTTTGTAGAGTCTATGGGACTTAACTATGGGGATATCAGTCCCTAAACTTACAAACTACTTACGAACTAGGACGGCATAAATATCCATGCCCGAGGGGGGATTCCAACCCCCGACCGTAGTGGCCGTGCAGACCGTGACTGAAGCGCCTGAGTCCCCTCGGCCACCGCGGCCGGCCGCGCCTGCCTACCCTCACCTCATGGCCGCCTCTCGCCGCTCTCCTGACACCAAAATGAGGAGGACATATGAGGAGCTACTTTTCAAAACGCATTGTGTCCACTGAAACAGTACGTTGGACATTTTTAAAAGGGGCAACGTGTTCCTCATATGTAAAAGGACTGTTTCCATTTTGTAGCAATGTGTTATCGGCAGTTTACTCTTGCTTCGTTTTATTTGAAAGTAGGAAACTTGTACAGTGTTATTACTTTAATTACGCTTATTGTTTTTAACATTACTTTTTTGTTATTGTTATTACTATTATTACTATTAATACAGATGAATGTGTGATGCAGTTTTTTTTTATTAATATGTGTAGTGTCGCACAAGTCCAAAGTGCGCGCACCTACTTTCGCCGCGCGCCGCCATGCATGCATGAGCGCCCTCTGCTACAATCCCGCTCGTGGCCACCACTGAACGACATCGTTCACTTGGGACTGAGATAGGAACCAGTAAAGACTTCGGAATCAGATAGACACCAGTGAAGACTTGGCTGTCAGTTGGGCTCTAGGCAGGCTCTAGCTCAACTATGTATCAGCATTCTGCAGTACTGAGCAATGTAAAAGTTAAGTATTGTATAAATTCTGTGCAATATATATCTCGTTCTAATTTACTCTACTGTTTCTAGTTTTTGGATGCTCCCCTCCGAACCTGCACCAGCGTGCTATCTTTATTCCTGCGTCGGTCTCATTCCACTCGGCTACCGACACCTACGACGGAAACGAGACACAAAAGCGGTGACGAGGCTGGGACACAAAAATATGTTCTGATTATGTTCCTTTATTCTGTGAAACTACGAATAAACCCTACGGATTAGCTACTTTCAAATAAAACGAAGCAAGAGTAAACTGCCAATAACACATTGCTACAAAATGGAAACAGTCGTTTTATATATGAGGAACACGTTGCCCCTTTTAACAATTTCCAGCGTACTGTAGTTTAAAAAATAATAAAATTTAAGGACCAGGTGGGGATTGAACCCAGGATCCTCTGGAAGACAATCTAATGCTCAACTTACTAGCCCACGGAAGTGTGACGTGATTACGCCTCACAGATACGCTTTTGCTCTGTTCCGTAGGTTAGTTGTTACTTATTATTATAGTTTATGCACGTTCTACTGGACGGCAGCAAAAATCAGGAATTAGATAGATGTTTCGGTTGATACTCTATCGATATACAACGTTTGGTGCGGATCTGAGTGTCTGACATCTGAAGGTTTGGGTGTGAGTGGAAGCAGTGGCGGCGCTACACGAAAACTGGGCGTCGGCGAACTCGCCTTTGCGAGGGCGAGGCCCCTTTCATTTTTTCAGTAGGGAAGAACGTGTTAAATAAAATCAGATGAATTATACACCAATAATCATTATACTAAAATTTTATTAGAATAACATACAAGCATTATTGCAATGACAAAAATTACAACAGACAAACACTAATTAAAATATAGAAATCTTTTGCTTTTCGCTACACAGACGTTTTTTTAAGATCAATCATAATTAATGCCAGCCAGTATTTCAGCTTCAATTGACAGTACTCACAACGCAGATAGTGTGCTTCTGAAGTAAGTCTTAATCAATTATAACTTTGAGAAGTTTCTCTCGACGAAAACTGTACAGACTGGAACTGTTAGCATGATACTGATTCTTACATAAACATTTGGGTATACTTCTTCCAAATTGTTTTCTAAAATATACTGAAGAAGTAGTTTTGCAAGCATTTAACTAAAACTTGCATCACTCCTGCACTCATACGGAAATAAATATGGACGAGCGCATTAAGGCGTCATACGACGGTGAACGAGATCGCTCCCGTTGGGGGTCGAATCCCACCGATGGGTACGGAAGTTGAGTTCGTCCTTTGGTTAAGCTGGTGTAAGTTAGATGTTGGTCGTCGCTACATAACTCAGCAGTTAAAAAGAGCCGTTAAACATGAAACTAAAAAAAAAAAACTTCCCCAACAGATCAGGCCGCAATGAATAACGTCTTTCTTTTAATGATTTCCACCCCAATTCTTGCAACATTTCCGTGACGCTTTCACCACCGTAACGTGATACAAAAAAACGAGCTGCCCTTCTCTGAACCTTCTTAGTGTCTTCCGTCAATCCCACCTGGTGAGGGTCCCACAAGGGGCAACAGTACTCCAGGAGAGGACGCACAAGTGTAATGTAGGCAGTCTCTTTGGTGGAGCTGGTGCATCTTCGAATCGTTCTGCCGATAAAAGGTAACCTTTGGTTCGCTTTCCCACAATATTTTCTATGTGTTCTCTCCAGTCAAAGTTGTTCGTAATTGTAACTCCTAGGTATTTGGCAGAATCTACGACCTTAAGGTTTGACTGATTTATCGCGTAATTGTAGTTTAGCATTGTTGTGAATAAACTTTTATCATTCTGTCTGTTAGAAAGTCAGGCATAAAAACGTTTTGTGCTAAGATGGAGAGTATTATAGGGAGTGAATGTGAGACTGTTGGAGAGGAAATGAATCGTGGAACGAAAAAACGAATGAAGAGAAAATCAAAAAGGGCAGATAGTGCAACAGAACCCAAAAAAAAAACGCACTTTGTCCATCACTAAAGTGCTCATAGCTTAAAAGTATAAAAGTAATTTCCTTGTATTAAAGACATTTGGATCAAAATCCCTACCTGAGTATGTGGTGTAATAGTCGGAAAAAAATAATCGAATATTTTTTTGCGGTATACGTTTTTCGCTTCTACTGAAAAATTTACTTTTTGGGACAAAATGCGTTTTGAAAAGTTGCTCCTCATTATATTAGGGTGGGCCGAAAAATGGATTTTTGTGTATCAAGTTGTAATAGGGCTCGAGATTTGCGTATTTATGTGCTGATTAGCGAAAAAATAATTTATAAAATCTTAAGTTCGCGCAAAGGGCTTAAAGTTTATATATATATATATATATATATATATATATATATATATATATATATATATATATATATATATATAATTTCTGAAAGGTCATATAAAATATATCTTTCAGTATCACGTCCTAATAGGACTAAAAAACTGCGTATCCATGTACAGCTTTACATAAAAATATTTTTGATAGTCCTAGCTCGCGCTAAAGGCCTTAACTATCGAAATATGACATTTATAAATGTTCAAAATGTTACGGAAATTTAATAATATCTCTTATTTATATGTGTTTTAAATACGTTCGATTTTATTTATTGTGATTTGATTATTTAAAGAGACAACATCATAACTTTGCAGCTCTTCGCCCATTTCAGCAGAAAATTTGGTTGAATGACCCAGAACTCACCACGAGGAGGTGGATGCAATTCGAGTTCCACCCACACCCTACACAACCAACCAACCGCTCAAAGAGGTCATACTAATTATATATTCATATTTACAATATAAAAATTTATATACATTTCTATACCTTTATTTACATACTAGTCAAAGATGTAGTTGGCTTGAATTCTGATTTGTGTCCAAATTTTGGCATTATTGATCTTGACAGCAGAGTCGTCCTAATGAATCGATGCTATCTTGCCCACATACTTTTTCTGCAGCCTCTGTAACTAATTTTACACATCTTTCTACAGCCTGAGTGTGGCACGGAAAAAAGTTCAGAAATTCAAATTCGGGCAAAGTATTATTCATCAAATATGTGGAAATGGATTCTGTCGTCAATTTCTGCATCACTGGGGAAGCCGACAGCTTACATTTTGACCAATCTATAAGCTGACTGTAGTCAGTAGTCTCAAGATCTAGTGTTGTTGTAGTAAACGTTCTCCTGTAGCTTTGCGGTTAGTTGTCATATTCCTTGCCTTTAGGACTCTTCTAAAACCCAACTGTCTGCCACGACCACCGCAATCTGCCACACACCTTTGTCCTACCGTCACTCAGCAGACACGAAAATACGTGCAAAGCTGAAAAATTCTTTCTCTGCTTAAGGAAATCATGAAAGTGTCCGATTTAATACAATTTTCTTGTACATTAACGCCCTCTGCGCGAACTGAAGATATTAAGTTAGATTTTTAAAATTATTTCGAGCCCTACTGCAACTAGATATTAAAAAATTCACTTTTTTTGGCCCACCCTAATATATATGGCGCAAATGTACCCATTGACACTGCACGATAACACAGGCAAATAGAGGTTGTCCAGAAAAGGACTCCCTGATTTCAAAATTAAATATCTCGAAAACAAAGATCGATAGAGGAATGCCGTAAACGGTATGTATATTGTCAAAGCTGTAAGAAGTTTATACAGCAGTTTGAAATAATAGTTACAAAAGCTGCTAACAGATGGCGCTGTATTCGTCATATGTAATGTCTGATGATTTGATTTTGTCAGGGAAGCCAAACAGTCTTGGTCCAACCCGCCACTGCCCGTACCGAAACTAAGTTTATTGTGCGGTATCGCTCCCTGTATGTCTAGTAAAGCCAACCAATGCCCTTGAACAGTGCAAGGAGTCCCTTTACCAGTTCTTTATTAGACACAATTTCTTCGGGTCTGGTTGTCCTAAATGTTCTGTGCCTTTTACTCTCCCATGCAATGCATTCGAAGATTAGATGTGATGCAGTTTCATCACCGTCATCACAGATTCTACATTTAGGGTCCTCTTATGTTATTCCCATTGTATGCGGGTGTTTTTTGAAATTCCCATGGCCTGTCAGCAATCCAACCATGAGTCTAATTTCTCTCCTGTTCAGGCTTGGCTTTGGCTTTGGCATCATTACCTTGCCATGTTTTGTCGATAGAATTTGGTCCAATATTTTATCTGCTGTCTTCTGAGCCAGTTACGTAGCTCCAATTTGATCATTGCCTCGGTGATTGTCAGGACAGGTTCCGGTCCAATAAATGGAGTCTCTGCCCCCATCCTGGCTAATCTGTCAGCATGTTCGTAGCCACTGATCCCCGAGTGGCCAGGGACCCACAGTAGGTTTACTCTATTGCTTTCCCCTAGCTCCACCAGAACCCTGTGACATTCTGCAACAATTTTAGACCTTGTTGCAGGAACTGCCAGTGATCTCACGGCTGCCTGGCTGTCTGAATAGATATAGATGCTACGGTCTTTGTAGCACCTACGCAAATTCTCCTCCATACAAGCCATGATGGCAGTGATTTCGGCCTGGAATACTGAGGCCAGTTTCCCAAGGGAGATGAGGCCCTCCAGTCTTGGCTGCACCCCATATACCCCGGCCCTTCGTAATGCCTAGTATAAATAGTGTTCCGAAGAGAATATACATGACGGAAATATAGCCACTGAACCTGCACGATAACAGAGGCAAATATGACCCAGTGAAAAAGATGAACGTCGGCCCACAAACTAGCCATTAGCGATACCGTCTTGAGCAGTTAAACCGGCAACCCACGCGCAATGGAAATATTCTAGACCTAATAGCCACGAACAGGCCTGACCTTATTAACGACGTCCGTGTAGAGACAGGAATTAGTGATCATGATATCGTCATAGCGTCGATTAAAGCACTGGATATACCGAGCTGAACAATCCGCCATTTTGAATCCCAATCCAACGACAGTGTTGTAAGCTTTGTGTGGTGTAGCGAAGTGGATCAGCAAATATTTTGCGATTTTATTGTTTCGCACTGTGAAATGGTTGGTTATGCCGCTCCAAACTGTTCAAATAACAGCAGACATGGCCGATATAACTTTTATCGCTTTCCTTCAAACATGGATCGCCATTAAAAGTGGCTTGTAAACTCCAGACGACGCCGGCCGTGGTGGCCGAGGGGACTGAGGCGCTTCAGTCACGGTCTGCACGGCCACTACGGTCGGGGGTTCGAATCCCACCTCGGGCATGGATATTTGTGGCGTCCTTAGTATAAGGTAGTTCATAAGTAGTTTGTAAGTTTAGGGACTGATGAGCCCGTAGTTAAGTCACATAGACTATACAAACATTTGAACATTTTTGAAACTCCAGACGCCAAAATCGAGTAACTATCTGCGTAACGTTAAGAAAAAAAACCCTTTTTATTTTTATTAGAAAAAGGTATGCTTCCAAAGAGGTAGTGATGAAAATATAGACCTGTACATGTAAGCAACGGTTTATTTTAATTCTGCTACAGACTTAACATCAGTGGCGGCTCGTACAAAATTTGACCAGTGTGCTACAATATTACAAAAATAAACAGGAAACAAAATATACCAAAATAAAAAGTCAACCTGTGTATGATTGCCTTTAATTAAATATCAATTAATATTGTATTGACAGTAACACCTTCAGATGAAACTATAACAGCGCTGCCAACTGCATGTATTCACTGCAGGTAGTAAATATAACGTTAAAAATATTAATTTTATTTACAGAAATTAAAAATTTAGACTCAGAGGTATTTGAATACGAGCCTCACACAGGTAGGTTTGAGAGACAACGCGCAAGACGCCTGAGCCAGCGCGCTATTTGACTCTGTATGCCGCAGTATTCGCCATACACTATTTATTCTTCCGCAGCCGTCACACGCAGCGCGGAGAGAAATATCGGTCTGGTGCTGCAGTCGGTCTCAGCACACAAGAGCCGCCAGGCCTGACGTCACGTCTGCGCATGCGCACTAGCGGACAGACGACTGCGCCGCCTCTCTGCGCAAGTACCAGCGCGGCTGAATCCCACTTCAGCTCACGGAGCTGGTTTCCAGCTATCGCGGCGAGAGCGCTCCACAATGCGTTTTCATCCTCATTACTAGCATTCTAATACGCATTGGAAGGGAACTGGCATAATTTTATTGTGATATCTGGCTCATATTCCAAGAGAAAGTGATTTCTCGCTTGCATTCGAAGAGAAATGGCATAATTTTAGAAATATATTTACAGAGTGCTGTAGCACATTAGCACACTATCACCAGACGCCACTGCTTAACATAACACGACATATAATATATTTAAAGTAAGCTACTTTTCTTGATTTGATTTAGACCAACTAAGGAGTTACTCTAAGAGCTGTTAATTGTATTTTAAGTGATGCATGAGTGCAGCTGGCTTTACCCAGCTATTTACTTCGCAAAGAAGGCGAACAGGAAAGAAATCGTACATGAAAGACATTAAATTCAAACTTGGCATGCAACATTCACTTTTTTTCAAAAATGCATGCTATCAGAGTGGCTTCATTTAGTCGTTATCTAACGAAACCAGACTTCAAAGTTATTAAACACATTTTTCCCGTAAAATCTTCCCAGATATATAATGTGTGTAAAATATGCGAGACCTTACAGGGAGAATACAGAGAGTACAGTATCGCAATTTAACATTATACCGTAACTCTTTTCGGATGCGACTGTTAGTTACCGTAAACGTATGTGGACGTACCATTTCTTAACCAGAAAATACGATAATTGTAACATATTTTAATTGTATGTGGTAAATATTTACAACGGCAACACATGCCTTTATTTGGAATGTAAATGAAGGTCTCATATCTCTATCCATCTAATCACTAACTTTAAGTTGCTTGCCTCTTACAGTTAAATGTAAGCAAATAAATGTACTATGCTGTAAAACTTTCTGCGTTAGGAAAGTATATTTAATGGCTCTCACAGCATATTAAAAGGCGTAAATTTTCCGTAGTCTTTAAATGCGTGTCTTCATCGTGGGATTCAAAATGGCGGATTGTTCTGCTTGTACTATACAGTACTCTAGCGTCGATGGTGACCAAAGTTCATAAACCAATCAAGAGGGCTAGGAGCTTGTTTTTGTTGGGAAGAGCCGATAAGAAAATGTTTGGATCCCACTTAGAAGATGAATGGGCATGGTTTAATTCCGGGATTATGGTTGTAGAGGAATTGTGGACTAAATTTAAGTGCATTGTAAATAAAGGGTTGGAGAAATATGTGCCATTAAAGACGATTAAGGATGGAAAAGATGCACCGTGGTATAATAATAATGTTAGAAAGCTGCTGAGAAAGCAGAGACTGTTGCACTCTCGAATCAAAAAAGAACACGCAAATGATGACAGGCAAAAGTTAGTAGAGATTCGTGCGTCTATAAAAAGATCGATCCGCGAAGCATACAATAATTACCACACCCATACCTTAGCAAAAGATCTTTCCGAGAACCCGAAAAAATTCTGGTCCTATGTAATATCGATAAGCGGGTCAAAGCCCACTGTCCAGTCACTCGTTGATCATTCCATGGCAGTAATAGAAGAAAGCAAACGGAAAGCTGAAGTTCTAAATTTAACCTTTAAGAAATCTTTCACGCAGGAGGACCGCACAAATGTACCATCATTTGATCAACGTACTAATTCCTTAATGGAGGACATAGTAATGGGTATTTCCGGTGTAGAGAAGCAGCTGAGAGAGCTAAATACGAAAAAGTCTGCCGGTCCGGATGGAATACCAGTTCGGTTTTACAAAGACTATTCTGCGGCATTGGCCCCCTACTTAGCTTGCATTTATAGCGAATCTTTAATTCAGCGCAAAGTTCCTAGTGATTGGAAAAAAGCGCAGGTGACTCCCGTTTATAAGAAAGGAAAGAGAACTGACCCACACAATTACAGGGCAATATCGTTGACATCAGTTTCCTGCAGAATTTATGACCATATTCTCAGTTCGAATATAGTAAATTTCCTTGAAACGGAAAATCTTCTTTCTATGAATCAGCACTGGTTTAGGAAACATCGTTCATGTGAAACTCAGCTTGCCCTTTTCTCACATGACATCTTGCGAGCCATGGATGAAGGGCAACAGGCGGATTATGTTTTTCTCGACATAAAATTGCGTTCGACGCGGTGCCACACTGCAGACTGCTAACGAAGATACGAGCTTATGGAATAGGTTCACAGATTTGTGCTGGAAGACTTCTTAAGTAATAGAACGCAGTACGTTGTTCTCGACGGCGAGTGTTCATCAGAGACGAGTGTATCGTCAGGCGTGCCCCAGGGGAGTGTGGTAGGACCGCTATTATTTTCTATCTATATAAATGATCTGATGGACAGAGTAAGTTGTAATTTGCGGCTGTTTGCTGATGATGCTGTGGTGTATGGGAGGGTGTCGTCTGTAACTGACTGTAATAGCATACAGGATGACTTAGACAAAATTTCTAGTTGGTGAGAAGAATGGCAGCTAGCTCTCAATGTAGAAAAATGTAAGGTGATGCGCATGAGTAGAAAAAACTATCCTATAATGTTCGAATACAGCATTAGTAGTGAGCTTCTTGATGCTGTCGCATCGTTCATATATCTAGGCGTAACATTGCAGATCGATATGAAATGGAACGAACATGTAAGGACAGTTGTGAGTAAGGCGGACAGCCGACTTCAGTTATTTGGGAGAATTTTGGGAAGATACCTGCAATGGAGACCGCGTATAAAACGCTTGTTCGACCACGTCTTGAGTATTGCTCAAGTGTTTGGGACCCGCAGCAGATCAGTTTAAAGGAAGACATAGAGGCGGTTCAGAGGCGAGCAGCTAGGTTTGTTACCGGTAGGTTCGACCAATGCGCGAGTGTCACGGAAATGCTCCGGCAACTCTATTGAGGATCGCTGGAAGAAAGACGACGTTCTTTTCGTGAATTTCTGTTAAGTAAATTTAGAGGGCCGGAATTTGAAGCTGAGTGTAGTACGATCTTGCTGCCGCCTACTTACATTTCGCGTAAAGATCACAAAGACAAGATAAGAGAAATTAGGGCTCGTACGGAGGCCTATAGGCATTCTTTTTTTCCTTGTTCCATTTGGGACTGGAATAGGAAAGGAAATGCCTAGTAGTGGTACAGTGTACCCTCCGCCACGCACCTTACGGTGAATTGTGGAGTATGTATATAGGTGTAATTCAGTTCCACTATTGAAACGTGAAAGGAGGTTATCGTAGCGAAGGAAGAGATAAAACCATGTACTCCATTTAACAACGCGTTTTTCTGGTGCTAGAGTACCACAGGTTAGTAGAGAGTCCTACGGCAACAGGGCCAAGTCTTCAAGCACGATTTAATGTTCCAAAAGGACCCGATGCGAAAACTATTCGTACGCTCTTCGCAAAATTTCAACGAACAGGCAGCGTAACTGATGATCTAGTGGGGCATGTTGGCCGCAAGCAAACCGTAGTTACAACTGAAAATAACGCCACAGTTTCTGGAATTATTCAGCGAAATCCAATGTCATCCGTCCGTAGAATTGCATCTGAGACTGGTTTGAAGCGTTCCAGCACGCAGAAAACACTGAGAAAGAGCCTACACATGTTTCCATTTAAAATTCAAACGCACCAGGCCATACCCGTACGAGCTGTGCAACATAGGGTTGCCTTTGCTAATCAGATGCTCACAATGATTGATAGTGAGGTATTTGATGTTGGCTGCATCTGGTTTACAGATGAAGCACACTTCCACCTGACTGGATACGTGAATAAGCAGAACTGGCGATTTTGAGGTTCCGAAAGGCCATATTGGTGTGAAGCCAAACCCCTGTATTCTCCCAAAGTTACTGTGTGGGCTGCAGTATGCAGCAGAGGCATTATTGGCCCTTTTTTCATTCGAGAAACGGTCACTGGTGCACGTTACTTTGCAATTTTGGAACAATTTGTCGCCAGACAGCAAGCGTTACAGGATCGACCAGGTACTGAATGGTTTATGCAAGATGGAGCCCGACCACATTGGACCGAACAAGTGATTCGCTTTCATTAGGAGTACTTCGGGAATCGGGTCATTGCTTTGGAATATCCCAAATTTACTGGTCCAGGTACGGATTGCCCTCCATATTCGTCGGATTTGACTCCCTGTGAATTTTTTTTTTTATAGGGCACAGTGAAAGACACGGTCTACCCGAAGCATCTCGCCACGCTGGACGAGCTTGAATTGGCGATCTCTGTGGCATGTGAATCCATTTCGGTTGAGACACTACGAAATGTGATGGCGAATTTCATTCTTCGTTTGCACCAACTCTGTAGTGCCAATGGTGAACATTTTGAAAACATTGTGATGTGATTGTTTGCAAAGAGTGTTTTAATACGATTATTTCACTTATGTATGCTGATATGAGCTGTACAGCGTACAGCGCCATCTGTTAGCAGCTTTTGTAACTATTATTTCAAACTGCTGTATAACCTTCTTACAGCATTCACAATAAACATACCGTTTACTGCATTCCACTATAGATCTCTGTTTTCGTGATATTTAATTTTTTGTAATCAGGGAACCCTTTTCTGGACACCCTGTATGACCCAGTGAGAAAGTGAACATCGGTCCAAAAGCGAGCCATTAGTCATACAATTAAGAATGTACGGTTCCAGTCCTGGTTTCGTAGGTATCATTTTATTTAAAGTCGAAGCAGGATTCACAGGCGATGGTGTTTTTAATCGTCATAACACAAATTTGTTGTGTGATATAAGCCCACATGCTGTTCATGGGTCACAACATAAGCATTGTTTCCCACTGAATGTGTGGTTAGGAGTACTTTACGATCAACTCATTGGGTCACACACTCTTCCACAACAACGTATCGGACGGAGGTGGCTTAGGTTTCTGCGGTGTAATCTTCCAGGACTGATTGACGATGTTCTCCTTCAGCAACGTCAAAGTATGTAGTATATGCACGATGGAGCTCCGGCAAATTTTGACACTGCCCTTAGACGGCGTCTAACGCGGAGATACGGCCAAAGGTGGAGAGGTAGATGAGGACCTGTATCTTGGCCTCAAGAGCACCTGTTCTAATTTATTGGATTTTTGTGTCAGGGGTCACAAAAACGCGAGGTGTACAGCACGCCTGTTAATGAGGTCGAAGAACTTGAGCCACTTTTCAAGAATTCCGAAATCATCAAGGCGTTTACAAAATTAGTTGCAGGGACGAACAAAGTATTGCATCCAGATTTGAGGAAGACACTTCGAACATCTTCGTTGACAGGTAACCCATACGTGAAATACGGACTAAATGCTATTAAAGCGTAACAGTCCAAATTTCAAGTTAATTTGTACTAACAAGAACAATGTTTACAATGACGTCAGTGAAATGTGTGCTATTTGCGATGTAAATCTTAATAGTGAGGTCCAAATTTCAGATAAATGTGTACTAACCAGGACGATGTTTACAATGACGTCAATGGCATTATTTTTATCTGGTCACTGGAGAACATATTTTGGGTGAGTTTCAGTGTATGTTTGATGTTTCTCTGGTATCTTGCTGTTTGGTCTTTGATCTCTTTGTTGATGTGGTTGTCTTTCATAAAATCTCCTGTTGTATTTATGTAGTTCTGTTCTTTCATCAAATCCAAAATATTTCCTTTATCTGCACTGGTTAGTATGGCATTGTTTCCTTTTCGTTTTAGCTTGTGGGATGTATTTTCTTCTGGTGTTCTGTTATTAGAGTTTATGGTTGTTTTGTGTGTTTTGACTGTTTGTGTTATCTCTGCAGCTACTAGGGCCTAATTGCTGTATTAAGTTTGCATTAAAATTTCGTGTGCACGATCTTTCTTGTTCCTGGCATAGTATGTTCAGGATCTCTTATGAGGTCCTCTATTGTTTTGTGTAATATTTGTGTGTTTATGCTGTGTTTTGGGTCTTTTCTAGAAGGCTGTTTTTCCAGTTTTGTGAGATTTGTATCAGTTACGTTCATAATTCTGTCACAGGAGTTATGTTTTTGGTTGTGGTTGTTGCTTCCTGTGGGTGTGTATTTGTGATTTATAATTTTGTTGAAATTTATGTTTTGTTTTTCATGAAATTCTTTTTGTAGGTGTGACTTTTCCCTCTCAGTTATTTCTTCGAATGGAGCTGGTATTGTAAAATTCTTGGCTCATCTAAATCCTAAGAACTATATGCTAAAAGCAATCGCTAAATAATGAACTATTCAATACACATGTAGAATTACCCTTTAATTTCACAGTACCAATGCGAAGATATAACTGAGAGAGCAAACAAAACTGCACACAGGAACTGAACACAATAAACGAATAGCATTGGAGAATGGTCATGATATTCCTATAACAGACAGACTAAACCAAGAGATGTGCTAAAAGAAACATAATAAACAGGTCACACAACGCACAATACAGAAGTACACAAGACACTGACAGTGACCGGATAAAAGACAAAATTCAAATTTCAAATGTTTGTACAGCTTATGGGACTTAACTACGGGGTCATCTGTCCCTAAACTTACAAACTACTTACGAACTAACTTACACTAAGGACGGCACAAATATCCATGCCCGAGGGGGGACATAAAAGACACAAGAGAACAACACACAATAGGATACATATGGCACATACTCAACGAAAACTACAAAATAGTTCACAGAATAGGAAACATATTAAAGAAACAGGCACGCCAAATAGGATTCTGGACAGACAACAAAGCACTAAAAAAAAACTCAGAACACAGATGACACCAACAGACAAAATCAATGGATCAGCCATTTTATGAATCCACATGTCAATCAATATACCTTGGACAAACCTACAGAAATATTAAAACCAGATATTCAGAATACGTCACGACACTAAAAAGTCATAATTCCAAAAGCATATTTTCAGAATTCCTAATGGCTCCCAACCGTCATCCAACCAAAATAGAAACACACATAGACGCTCGTTAAGCACGCAGGCGCAGAGAGAAAATAAAGACAATGCAAATAGGTTGCCATTCCACTGGAGAACAAGTAAATCTGACTAACAGGTACGCACGCAAACAAAGTGCACACAGTCGAATTTGCTAAAGTGAAAAGTGAGTGCGATTGAATAAAATCCACAATAATGCGTATGTGGGCAAGAATTTGGAATGATGGGAGCCGGCACGAGACACGAAAAACAGTAGCAAGTAGGATGTTTTGCTATGTTGTTATGAGAAGCAATTGTACGTTCTTCGAGGTGTGTAAAACGTGAATGTTTAATGTGTTAGCTGGGAGAGGAGAGATGCACCGGCAGGGGCTGATATATCGGGCGGGCACAGTGTTGCCAACTGGCGAGGTTAGGCGCTCGACACCTGAAGTAAAAGTTTGCGTGTTGTCGAAGTTTTGAAGGGAAAATGGAAAGGCAAAAATTGGAGAGTTGCGATGTGTAGCAACGCTGTGGGCACTCTATCGGGGTTTTAATGTGTGTGTGAGGGTGAATTTGGAATGATGGGAGCCGCCAGGAGGCACGAAAGACGTAGCAAGTTGGAGGGATACTTTGCGAAAACATTGTACGTGTTTCGAGTTGTGTCACACGTGAATTGCAAATTAGTAAGTTGTGTTTAGGGGGGACACGTAAAGAGAGACGGAAGGAAGCAGCAGGGGCTGATATTTCTATCGGGGTTTTAATGTGTATGTGAGCACGAATGTGGAATTCGGGCTGCCTATACCGCTTGCCGCGTATAGTATTGTTTACACTTGCCGTTGTCTCGCAGTCGTTCCGTCTGCCGTACAACGTTATAAGCTGACCGGAGTCGATGTCAGCTCGTGCTCTGCGCACCATATTTTTACTTTGTAAGACCCTGTCTTCTCGCGAACGTCGTCGTCGTCGCCGCCGCACGCACGCAGAATTTACGTGTTCATATTGACACGTGTATGTGTTAGGCATGGTCGCTTGAACTCCGCCTTTGGGTTTTAAAGCCAGGGTCGCTTTTACTCCTTTAGGTTTTTAAATCTAATATAGGCGGTGAACGCCTCTGGCGTTTGCTGGTATGGATGGAAAATTAATACATAACTGACGTGCTCGTCTATGCCTATGTTTATCGGAATTTCTGAATACATATCTCTGAAATTGGCTGCCCGATACCAACATCCAACTTCTTATATGACATACTAAAAGAGAAAAAAATTAGAAAAAAAATAAGAGAGAAAAATAAAGCATTAATAATAATAAAAATAATTAACTAAATCAGAATTTGACGCTGCTTCTGGTACGCGTCGTATGTGTTAGTTACGTATGCTGTCAATTTTTAAGTAAGACTTTTGTCTCCTCGCGAACAACGTCGTCGCCTCCGCACCCACGCAGAATGCACGTGTATATCCACACGTGTAAATTGAAGGCATGGTCGCTTGAACCTATCTTAGGTTATTAATGCAGGGACGCTTAAACTCCTTTTATGGGTTTCACGATACAATAAAAATAAAAATGGCGCTCAACAAGTTGGACGATTTGGATGTGAAATTAACTGGCCGCTAGAAATATCAAACATCTTAAAACACGTAATAAAAACGAATATAAAAAAATTAAATAAATAAAATATAATTTGACACAGCTTTTGGAATGCGTCCTAGGTGTTAGGTACGTTTGCTATCATAACACAGAGTAAAAGGTGGCACTTACATCCGAATTAGTTATACACTGATATGAGGTTAATGCCATTCCAACTCATATTGCCAATTGTTTACATAATATGCGACGTAGATAAAACGATCAATTACAATTTATTGACAAGTATTTCTTACTATTCTTCCACCATATGTTTGATGTATATTTAGCTACGAGGGGGCAATAATTACGTACGGGTGAACACAATTGTAAACTTCATTAAATTCCGTCTCTTACGACTTCAAACAGATAGAAAACATAATGCAGAATGATGAATGGAGATGTATGAGCAGACAGCCTAAATTTACAACTCAACTACCAGCACACACAGCGTAACTTTGGCTCATACTAAGTCCTAAACGGCTTAGCTCGGGTTCCATAGTGGGTTTCGATGGGGAAGGGGGTTGATGAATGAAGGTGTATTACATGGTGGGGGCAGTAGAGTAGTGGGGCAGTAGACTGGTGGGTGGAACAGTGGTAGGGGTGGTAGAGTAGTGGGGGTGGTACAGTGGTGGGGGTGGTAGAGGGGGGGGGTGTTAGAGGGGTGGGGTTGTTAGAGGGGTGGGGGTGTTAGAGGGTTGGGGGTGGTAGACTCGTGGGGGTGGTAGAGGGGAAGGGGGTAGAGGGGTGGGGGAGGTAGACTGGTGGGGGTGGTAGAGGGGTGGGGTGGTAGTCTAATTGGGGTGGTAGACTGGTGGGGGTGGTAGAGGGGTGGGGGTGTTAAAGGGGTAGGGGTGTTAGAGGGGTGGGGGGTGGTAGACTATTGGGGGTGTTAGAGGGGTGAGGGGTGTTAGAGGGGTGGAGGTATTAGAGGGGTTGGAAAGTTAGAGGGGTGAGGGTGTTAGAGGGGTGGGGGTGTTAGAGGGGTGGGGGTATTAGAGAGGGGGTGGTAGACTGGTGTGGTGGTAGACTGGTGGGGGTGGTAGAGGGTTGGGGTGGTAGACTGGTTGGGGTGGTAGAGGGGAAGGGGTGGAAGAGGAGAGTGGATTTAGAGTGATGGGGTGGTAGACTGGTGGGGGTGGAAGAGGGGTGGGGATGGTAGAGGGGTGGGAGTGGTAGACTGGTGGGGCTGGTAGACTGGTATGGGTGGTAGAGGGGTGGGGATGGTAGACCGGTGGGGGTGGTAGAGGGTTGGATTTGGTAGAGAGGTGGGGGTGGTAGTGGGGTCGGTGTGAGGGGTGGTGAGGGTGTTAGAGTGGTGGGGTCGGTAGTGAGGTGGGGGTGGTAGAGGGGTGGGGGAAGTAGAGGGGTAAGGGTGATAGAAAGGTGGGTGTGAGGGGGTGTTTGGGGGTGGTAGTGTGGTGGGGGTGGTAGAGTGGTGGGGGTGGTAGCGTGGATGGTAGAAAAGTGGGTGTGATGGGGGTGGTGGGAATGGTAGTGTGGTGGAGGTGGTAGAGTGGTGTGGGTGGTAGAAAGGTAGGGGTGGTAGAAAGGTGGGTGTGAGGGGGTGTTTGGGGGTTATAGTGTGGTGGGGGTGGTAGAGTGGTGGGGGTGGTAAAGTGGTGGGGATGGTAGAAAAGTGGGTGTGATGGGGGTGGTGGGAATGGTAGTGTGGTGGAGGTGGTAGAGTGGTGTGGGTGGTAGAAAGGTAGGGGTGGTAGAAAGGTGGGTGTGAGGGGGTGTTTGGGGGTGGTAGTGTGATGGGGGTGGTAGAGTGGTGGGGGTGGTAGCGTGGTTGGGGTGGTAAAGTGGTGGGGATGGTAGAAAAGTGGGTGTGATGGGGGTGGTGGGAATGGTAGTGTGGTGGGGGTGGTAGAGTGGAGGGGTGGTAGAGTGGTAGGGTGGTAGAGTGGTAGGTTGGTAGAGTAATAGGGTGGTGGAGTGGTTGGGGTGGTTGAGGGGTGGGGGTGGTAGTGCGAAACCACTGTCATGTGCGAAACCACTGTATTGTGCGAAACTGTCTTGTGTGAAACCACTGTCTTGTGCAAAACCACTGTCCCATGCGAAACCACTATCATGTGTGAAACCACTCACTTGTGCTAAACCACTCACCTGTGCAAAACCACTCACCTGTGCGAAACCACTCAACTGTGCGAAACCACTGTCCTGTGCGAAACCACGGTCCTGTGCAAAACCACTGACCTGCGCGAAACCACTGTCCTGTGCGAAACCTCTGTCCTGTGCGACACTACTGTCATGTGCAAAACCACTGTCGTGTGCAAAACCACTGTCGTGTGCGAAACCACTGTCTTGTGCGCATCCACTGTTGTGTGCGAAACCATTGTGATGTGCGAAACCACTGAACTGTGCGAAACCACTCACCTGTGCGAAATCACTCAACTGTGCGAAACCACTGTCCTGAGCGAAACCACGGTCCTGTGCAAAACCACTGTCCTGTGAGAAACCACTGTCCTGTGCGAAACCTCTGTCCTGTGCGACACTACTGTCATGTGCAAAACCACTGTGTTGTGCGAAACCACTGTCTTGTGCGAAACCACTGTCTAGTGCGAAACCACTGTCTTGTGCGAAACCACTGCCTTGTGCGACACTACTGTCGTGTGCGAAACAACTGTCGTGTGCGAAACCACTGCCTTGTGAGAAACCACTCTCTTGTGCAAAACCAAGGTCTTGTGCGAAAAATCGGTCTTGTGCGAAACCACTGTCTTGTGCGAAACTACTGTCTTGTGCGAAACCACCTTCTTGTGCTAAATCACTGTCTTGTGCGAAACCACTGCCTTCTGCAAACCCACTGTCTTCTGCAAAACCACTGTCTTGTGCGAAACCACTGTCATATGCAAAACCACTGTCTTGCGCGAAACCACTGTTCTGAGGGAAGCCACTGTACTGTGCGAAACCACTGTACTGTGCGACACCACTGTCATGTGCGAAATCACTGTTGTGTGCGAAACCACTGTTGTGTACGAAACCACTGTCTTGTCAGAAACCACTGTCTTGTTCGAAATCATTCTCATCTGCAAAACCACTGTCTTGTGCGAAACCACTGTCTTGTGCAAAACCACTGTCTTGTGCAAAACCACTGTCTTGTGCGAAACCACTCTCTTGTGCAAAACCAAGGTCTTGTGCGAAAAATCGGTCTTGTGCGAAACCACTGTCTTGTGCGAAACTACTGTCTTGTGCGAAACCACCTTCTTGTGCCAAAACCTCCGTCTTCTGCAAAACCAAAGTCTTCAGCAAAACCACTCTCTTGTGCGAAAAAATGTTTTGTGCAAAACCATTGTCTTGTGCAAAATCACTGTCTAGTGCAAAACCACTGTCCGGTACAACACTACTGTCATGTGCGAAACCACTGTCGTGTCCGAAACCACTGTCGTGTGCGAAACCACTGTCTTGTGCGAAAGCACTGTCCCGTGCGAAACCACTGTCCTTTGCGAAACCACTGTTCTTTGCAAAACCACTGTCAATTCCGAAACCACTGTCTAGTGCGAAACCACTCTCATGTGCGAAACCACTGTCTTGTGTGAAAACACTGTCTTGTGCGAGATCACTGTCTTGTGCGAAACCACTGTCTTGTGCGGAACCACTGCCTTGTGCGGAACCACTGTCTTTGTGCGAAACCACTGTCTTGTGTACAACCACTGTCTTGTGTGACGTCAATGGCATTATTTTTATCTGGTCACTGGAGAACATATTTTGGGTGAGTTTCAGTGTATGTTTGATGTTTCTCTGGTATCTTGCTGTTTGGTCTTTGATCTCTTTGTTGATGTGGTTGTCTTTCATAAAATCTACTGTTGTATTTATGTAGTTCTGTTCTTTCATCAAATCCAAAATATTTCCTTTATCTGCACTGGTTAGTATGGCATTGTTTCCTTTTCGTTTTAGCTTGTGGGATGTATTTTCTTCTGGTGTTCTGTTATTAGAGTTTATGGTTGTTTTGTGTGTTTTGACTGTTTGTGTTATTTCTGCAGCTACTAGGGCCTAATTGCTTTATTAAGTTTGCATTAAAATTTCGTGTGCACGATCTTTCTTGTTCCTGGCATAGTATGTTCAGGATCTCTTATGAGGTCCTCTATTGTTTTGTGTAATATTTGTGTGTTTATGCTGTGTTTTGGGTCTTTTCTAGAAGGCTTTTTTTCCAGTTTTGTGAGATTTGTATCAGTTACGTTCATAATTCTGTCACAGGAGTTATGTTTTTGGTTGTGGTTGTTGCTTCCTGTGGGTGTGTATTTGTGATTTATAATTTTGTTGAAATTTATGTTTTGTTTTTCATGAAATTCTTTTTGTAGGTGTGACTTTTCCCTCTCAGTTATTTCTTCGAATGGAGCTGGTATTGTAAAATTCTTGGCTCATCTAAATCCTAGGAACTATATGCTAAAAGCAATCGCTAAATAATGAACTATTCAATACACATGTAGAATTACCCTTTAATTTCACAGTACCAATGCGAAGATATAACTGAGAGAGCAAACAAAACTGCACACAGGAACTGAACACAATAAACGAATAGCATTGGAGAATGGTCATGATATTCCTATAACAGACAGACTAAACCAAGAGATGTGCTAAAAGAAACATAATAAACAGGTCACACAACGCACAATACAGAAGTACACAAGACACTGACAGTGACCGGATAAAAGACAAAATTCAAATTTCAAATGTTTGTACAGCTTATGGGACTTAACTACGGGGTCATCTGTCCCTAAACTTACAAACTACTTACGAACTAACTTACACTAAGGACGGCACAAATATCCATGCCCGAGGGGGGACATAAAAGACACAAGAGAACAACACACAATAGGATACATATGGCACATACTCAACGAAAACTACAAAATAGTTCACAGAATAGGAAACATATTAAAGAAACAGGCACGCCAAATAGGATTCTGGACAGACAACAAAGCACTAAAAAAAAACTCAGAACACAGATGACACCAACAGACAAAATCAATGGATCAGCCATTTTATGAATCCACATGTCAATCAATATACCTTGGACAAACCTACAGAAATATTAAAACCAGATATTCAGAATACGTCACGACACTAAAAAGTCATAATTCCAAAAGCATATTTTCAGAATTCCTAATGGCTCCCAACCGTCATCCAACCAAAATAGAAACACACATAGACGCTCGTTAAGCACGCAGGCGCAGAGAGAAAATAAAGACAATGCAAATAGGTTGCCATTCCACTGGAGAACAAGTAAATCTGACTAACAGGTACGCACGCAAACAAAGTGCACACAGTCGAATTTGCTAAAGTGAAAAGTGAGTGCGATTGAATAAAATCCACAATAATGCGTATGTGGGCAAGAATTTGGAATGATGGGAGCCGGCACGAGACACGAAAAACAGTAGCAAGTAGGATGTTTTGCTATGTTGTTATGAGAAGCAATTGTACGTTCTTCGAGGTGTGTAAAACGTGAATGTTTAATGTGTTAGCTGGGAGAGGAGAGATGCACCGGCAGGGGCTGATATATCGGGCGGGCACAGTGTTGCCAACTGGCGAGGTTAGGCGCTCGACACCTGAAGTAAAAGTTTGCGTGTTGTCGAAGTTTTGAAGGGAAAATGGAAAGGCAAAAATTGGAGAGTTGCGATGTGTAGCAACGCTGTGGGCACTCTATCGGGGTTTTAATGTGTGTGTGAGGGTGAATTTGGAATGATGGGAGCCGCCAGGAGGCACGAAAGACGTAGCAAGTTGGAGGGATACTTTGCGAAAACATTGTACGTGTTTCGAGTTGTGTCACACGTGAATTGCAAATTAGTAAGTTGTGTTTAGGGGGGACACGTAAAGAGAGACGGAAGGAAGCAGCAGGGGCTGATATTTCTATCGGGGTTTTAATGTGTATGTGAGCACGAATGTGGAATTCGGGCTGCCTATACCGCTTGCCGCGTATAGTATTGTTTACACTTGCCGTTGTCTCGCAGTCGTTCCGTCTGCCGTACAACGTTATAAGCTGACCGGAGTCGATGTCAGCTCGTGCTCTGCGCACCATATTTTTACTTTGTAAGACCCTGTCTTCTCGCGAACGTCGTCGTCGTCGCCGCCGCACGCACGCAGAATTTACGTGTTCATATTGACACGTGTATGTGTTAGGCATGGTCGCTTGAACTCCGCCTTTGGGTTTTAAAGCCAGGGTCGCTTTTACTCCTTTAGGTTTTTAAATCTAATATAGGCGGTGAACGCCTCTGGCGTTTGCTGGTATGGATGGAAAATTAATACATAACTGACGTGCTCGTCTATGCCTATGTTTATCGGAATTTCTGAATACATATCTCTGAAATTGGCTGCCCGATACCAACATCCAACTTCTTATATGACATACTAAAAGAGAAAAAAATTAGAAAAAAAAATAAGAGAGAAAAATAAAGCATTAATAGTAATAAAAATAATTAACTAAATCAGAATTTGACGCTGCTTCTGGTACGCGTCGTATGTGTTAGTTACGTATGCTGTCAATTTTTAAGTAAGACTTTTGTCTCCTCGCGAACAACGTTGTCGCCTCCGCACCCACGCAGAATGCACGTGTATATCCACACGTGTAAATTGAAGGCATGGTCGCTTGAACCTATCTTAGGTTATTAATGCAGGGACGCTTAAACTCCTTTTATGGGTTTCACGATACAATAAAAATAAAAATGGCGCTCAACAAGTTGGACGATTTGGATGTGAAATTAACTGGCCGCTAGAAATATCAAACATCTTAAAACACGTAATAAAAACGAATATAAAAAAATTAAATAAATAAAATATAATTTGACACAGCTTTTGGAATGCGTCCTAGGTGTTAGGTACGTTTGCTATCATAACACAGAGTAAAAGGTGGCACTTACATCCGAATTAGTTATACACTGATATGAGGTTAATGCCATTCCAACTCATATTGCCAATTGTTTACATAATATGCGACGTAGATAAAACGATCAATTACAATTTATTGACAAGTATTTCTTACTATTCTTCCACCATATGTTTGATGTATATTTAGCTACGAGGGGGCAATAATTACGTACGGGTGAACACAATTGTAAACTTCATTAAATTCCGTCTCTTACGACTTCAAACAGATAGAAAACATAATGCAGAATGATGAATGGAGATGTATGAGCAGACAGCCTAAATTTACAACTCAACTACCAGCACACACAGCGTAACTTTGGCGCATACTAAGTCCTAAACGGCTTAGCTCGGGTTCCATAGTGGGTTTCGATGGGGAAGGGGGTTGATGAATGAAGGTGTATTACATGGTGGGGGCAGTAGAGTAGTGGGGCAGTAGACTGGTGGGTGGAACAGTGGTAGGGGTGGTAGAGTAGTGGGGGTGGTACAGTGGTGGGGGTGGTAGAGGGGGGGGTGTTAGAGGGGTGGGGTTGTTAGAGGGGTGGGGGTGTTAGAGGGTTGGGGGTGGTAGACTCGTGGGGGTGGTAGAGGGGAACGGGGTAGAGGGGTGGGGGAGGTAGACTGGTGGGGGTGGTAGAGGGGTGGGGTGGTAGTCTAATTGGGGTGGTAGACTGGTGGGGGTGGTAGAGGGGTGGGGGTGTTAAAGGGGTAGGGGTGTTAGAGGGGTGGGGGTGGTAGACTATTGGGGGTGTTAGAGGGGTGAGGGGTGTTAGAGGGGTGGAGGTATTAGAGGGGTTGGAAAGTTAGAGGGGTGAGGGTGTTAGAGGGGTGGGGGTGTTAGAGGGGTGGGGGTATTAGAGAGGGGGTGGTAGACTGGTGTGGTGGTAGACTGGTGGGGGTGGTAGAGGGTTGGGGTGGTAGACTGGTTGGGGTGGTAGAGGGGAAGGGGTGGAAGGGGATAGTGGATTTAGAGTGATGGGGTGGTAGACTGGTGGGGGTGGAAGAGGGGTGGGGATGGTAGAGGGGTGGGAGTGGTAGACTGGTGGGGCTGGTAGACTGGTATGGGTGGTAGAGGGGTGGGGATGGTAGACCGGTGGGGGTGGTAGAGGGTTGGATTTGGTAGAGAGGTGGGGGTGGTAGTGGGGTCGGTGTGAGGGGTGGTGAGGGTGTTAGAGTGGTGGGGTCGGTAGTGAGGTGGGGGTGGTAGAGGGGTGGGGGAAGTAGAGGGGTAAGGGTGATAGAAAGGTGGGTGTGAGGGGGTGTTTGGGGGTGGTAGTGTGGTGGGGGTGGTAGAGTGGTGGGGGTGGTAGCGTGGATGGTAGAAAAGTGGGTGTGATGGGGGTGGTGGGAATGGTAGTGTGGTGGAGGTGGTAGAGTGGTGTGGGTGGTAGAAAGGTAGGGGTGGTAGAAAGGTGGGTGTGAGGGGGTGTTTGGGGGTTATAGTGTGGTGGGGGTGGTAGAGTGGTGGGGGTGGTAAAGTGGTGGGGATGGTAGAAAAGTGGGTGTGATGGGGGTGGTGGGAATGGTAGTGTGGTGGAGGTGGTAGAGTGGTGTGGGTGGTAGAAAGGTAGGGGTGGTAGAAAGGTGGGTGTGAGGGGGTGTTTGGGGGTGGTAGTGTGATGGGGGTGGTAGAGTGGTGGGGGTGGTAGCGTGGTTGGGGTACTAAAGTGGTGGGGATGGTAGAAAAGTGGGTGTGATGGGGGTGGTGGGAATGGTAGTGTGGTGGGGGTGGTAGAGTGGAGGGGTGGTAGAGTGGTAGGGTGGTAGAGTGGTAGGTTGGTAGAGTAATAGGGTGGTGGAGTGGTTGGGGTGGTTGAGGGGTGGGGGTGGTAGTGCGAAACCACTGTCATGTGCGAAACCACTGTATTGTGCGAAACTGTCTTGTGTGAAACCACTGTCTTGTGCAAAACCACTGTCCCATGCGAAACCACTATCATGTGTGAAACCACTCACTTGTGCTAAACCACTCACCTGTGCAAAACCACTCACCTGTGCGAAACCACTCAACTGTGCGAAACCACTGTCCTGTGCGAAACCACGGTCCTGTGCAAAACCACTGACCTGCGCGAAACCACTGTCCTGTGCGAAACCTCTGTCCTGTGCGACACTACTGTCATGTGCAAAACCACTGTCGTGTGCAAAACCACTGTCGTGTGCGAAACCACTGTCTTGTGCGCATCCACTGTTGTGTGCGAAACCATTGTGATGTGCGAAACCACTGAACTGTGCGAAACCACTCACCTGTGCGAAATCACTCAACTGTGCGAAACCACTGTCCTGAGCGAAACCACGGTCCTGTGCAAAACCACTGTCCTGTGAGAAACCACTGTCCTGTGCGAAACCTCTGTCCTGTGCGACACTACTGTCATGTGCAAAACCACTGTGTTGTGCGAAACCACTGTCTTGTGCGAAACCACTGTCTAGTGCGAAACCACTGTCTTGTGCGAAACCACTGCCTTGTGCGACACTACTGTCGTGTGCGAAACAACTGTCGTGTGCGAAACCACTGCCTTGTGAGAAACCACTCTCTTGTGCAAAACCAAGGTCTTGTGCGAAAAATCGGTCTTGTGCGAAACCACTGTCTTGTGCGAAACTACTGTCTTGTGCGAAACCACCTTCTTGTGCTAAATCACTGTCTTGTGCGAAACCACTGCCTTCTGCAAACCCACTGTCTTCTGCAAAACCACTGTCTTGTGCGAAACCACTGTCATATGCAAAACCACTGTCTTGCGCGAAACCACTGTTCTGAGGGAAACCACTGTACTGTGCGAAACCACTGTACTGTGCGACACCACTGTCATGTGCGAAATCACTGTTGTGTGCGAAACCACTGTTGTGTACGAAACCACTGTCTTGTCAGAAACCACTGTCTTGTTCGAAATCATTCTCTTCTGCAAAACCACTGTCTTGTGCGAAACCACTGTCTTGTGCCAAACCACTGTCTTGTGCAAAACCACTGTCTTGTGCGAAACCACTCTCTTGTGCAAAACCAAGGTCTTGTGCGAAAAATCGGTCTTGTGCGAAACCACTGTCTTGTGCGAAACTACTGTCTTGTGCGAAACCACCTTCTTGTGCCAAAACCACCGTCTACTGCAAAACCAAAGTCTTCAGCAAAACCACTGTCTTGTGCGAAAAAATGTTTTGTGCAAAACCATTGTCTTGTGCAAAATCACTGTCTAGTGCAAAACCACTGTCCGGTACAACACTACTGTCATGTGCGAAACCACTGTCGTGTCCGAAACCACTGTCGTGTGCGAAACCACTGTCTTGTGCGAAAGCACTGTCCCGTGCGAAACCACTGTCCTTTGCGAAACCACTGTCCTTTGCAAAACCACTGTCAATTCCGAAACCACTGTCTAGTGCGAAACCACTCTCATGTGCGAAACCACTGTCTTGTGTGAAAACACTGTCTTGTGCGAGATCACTGTCTTGTGCGAAACCACTGTCTTGTGCGGAACCACTGCCTTGTGCGGAACCACTGTCTTTGTGCGAAACCACTGTCTTGTGTACAACCACTGTCTTGTGTGACGTCAATGGCATTATTTTTATCTGGTCACTGGAGAACATATTTTGGGTGAGTTTCAGTGTATGTTTGATGTTTCTCTGGTATCTTGCTGTTTGGTCTTTGATCTCTTTGTTGATGTGGTTGTCTTTCATAAAATCTACTGTTGTATTTATGTAGTTCTGTTCTTTCATCAAATCCAAAATATTTCCTTTATCTGCACTGGTTAGTATGGCATTGTTTCCTTTTCGTTTTAGCTTGTGGGATGTATTTTCTTCTGGTGTTCTGTTATTAGAGTTTATGGTTGTTTTGTGTGTTTTGACTGTTTGTGTTATTTCTGCAGCTACTAGGGCCTAATTGCTTTATTAAGTTTGCATTAAAATTTCGTGTGCACGATCTTTCTTGTTCCTGGCATAGTATGTTCAGGATCTCTTATGAGGTCCTCTATTGTTTTGTGTAATATTTGTGTGTTTATGCTGTGTTTTGGGTCTTTTCTAGAAGGCTTTTTTTCCAGTTTTGTGAGATTTGTATCAGTTACGTTCATAATTCTGTCACAGGAGTTATGTTTTTGGTTGTGGTTGTTGCTTCCTGTGGGTGTGTATTTGTGATTTATAATTTTGTTGAAATTTATGTTTTGTTTTTCATGAAATTCTTTTTGTAGGTGTGACTTTTCCCTCTCAGTTATTTCTTCGAATGGAGCTGGTATTGTAAAATTCTTGGCTCATCTAAATCCTAGGAACTATATGCTAAAAGCAATCGCTAAATAATGAACTATTCAATACACATGTAGAATTACCCTTTAATTTCACAGTACCAATGCGAAGATATAACTGAGAGAGCAAACAAAACTGCACACAGGAACTGAACACAATAAACGAATAGCATTGGAGAATGGTCATGATATTCCTATAACAGACAGACTAAACCAAGAGATGTGCTAAAAGAAACATAATAAACAGGTCACACAACGCACAATACAGAAGTACACAAGACACTGACAGTGACCGGATAAAAGACAAAATTCAAATTTCAAATGTTTGTACAGCTTATGGGACTTAACTACGGGGTCATCTGTCCCTAAACTTACAAACTACTTACGAACTAACTTACACTAAGGACGGCACAAATATCCATGCCCGAGGGGGGACATAAAAGACACAAGAGAACAACACACAATAGGATACATATGGCACATACTCAACGAAAACTACAAAATAGTTCACAGAATAGGAAACATATTAAAGAAACAGGCACGCCAAATAGGATTCTGGACAGACAACAAAGCACTAAAAAAAAACTCAGAACACAGATGACACCAACAGACAAAATCAATGGATCAGCCATTTTATGAATCCACATGTCAATCAATATACCTTGGACAAACCTACAGAAATATTAAAACCAGATATTCAGAATACGTCACGACACTAAAAAGTCATAATTCCAAAAGCATATTTTCAGAATTCCTAATGGCTCCCAACAGTCATCCAACCAAAATAGAAACACACATAGACGCTCGTTAAGCACGCAGGCGCAGAGAGAAAATAAAGACAATGCAAATAGGTTGCCATTCCACTGGAGAACAAGTAAATCTGACTAACAGGTACGCACGCAAACAAAGTGCACACAGTCGAATTTGCTAAAGTGAAAAGTGAGTGCGATTGAATAAAATCCACAATAATGCGTATGTGGGCAAGAATTTGGAATGATGGAAGCCGGCACGAGACACGAAAAACAGTAGCAAGTAGGATGTTTTGCTATGTTGTTATGAGAAGCAATTGTACGTTCTTCGAGGTGTGTAAAACGTGAATGTTTAATGTGTTAGCTGGGAGAGGAGAGATGCACCGGCAGGGGCTGATATATCGGGCGGGCACAGTGTTGCCAACTGGCGAGGTTAGGCGCTCGACACCTGAAGTAAAAGTTTGCGTGTTGTCGAAGTTTTGAAGGGAAAATGGAAAGGCAAAAATTGGAGAGTTGCGATGTGTAGCAACGCTGTGGGCACTCTATCGGGGTTTTAATGTGTGTGTGAGGGTGAATTTGGAATGATGGGAGCCGCCAGGAGGCACGAAAGACGTAGCAAGTTGGAGGGATACTTTGCGAAAACATTGTACGTGTTTCGAGTTGTGTCACACGTGAATTGCAAATTAGTAACTTGTGTTTAGGGGGGACACGTAAAGAGAGACGGAAGGAAGCAGCAGGGGCTGATATTTCTATCGGGGTTTTAATGTGTATGTGAGCACGAATGTGGAATTCGGGCTGCCTATACCGCTTGCCGCGTATAGTATTGTTTACACTTGCCGTTGTCTCGCAGTCGTTCCGTCTGCCGTACAACGTTATAAGCTGACCGGAGTCGATGTCAGCTCGTGCTCTGCGCACCATATTTTTACTTTGTAAGACCCTGTCTTCTCGCGAACGTCGTCGTCGTCGCCGCCGCACGCACGCAGAATTTACGTGTTCATATTGACACGTGTATGTGTTAGGCATGGTCGCTTGAACTCCGCCTTTGGGTTTTAAAGCCAGGGTCGCTTTTACTCCTTTAGGTTTTTAAATCTAATATAGGCGGTGAACGCCTCTGGCGTTTGCTGGTATGGATGGAAAATTAATACATAACTGACGTGCTCGTCTATGCCTATGTTTATCGGAATTTCTGAATACATATCTCTGAAATTGGCTGCCCGATACCAACATCCAACTTCTTATATGACATACTAAAAGAGAAAAAAATTAGAAAAAAAATAAGAGAGAAAAATAAAGCATTAATAATAATAAAAATAATTAACTAAATCAGAATTTGACGCTGCTTCTGGTACGCGTCGTATGTGTTAGTTACGTATGCTGTCAATTTTTAAGTAAGACTTTTGTCTCCTCGCGAACAACGTCGTCGCCTCCGCACCCACGCAGAATGCACGTGTATATCCACACGTGTAAATTGAAGGCATGGTCGCTTGAACCTATCTTAGGTTATTAATGCAGGGACGCTTAAACTCCTTTTATGGGTTTCACGATACAATAAAAATAAAAATGGCGCTCAACAAGTTGGACGATTTGGATGTGAAATTAACTGGCCGCTAGAAATATCAAACATCTTAAAACACGTAATAAAAACGAATATAAAAAAATTAAATAAATAAAATATAATTTGACACAGCTTTTGGAATGCGTCCTAGGTGTTAGGTACGTTTGCTATCATAACACAGAGTAAAAGGTGGCACTTACATCCGAATTAGTTATACACTGATATGAGGTTAATGCCATTCCAACTCATATTGCCAATTGTTTACATAATATGCGACGTAGATAAAACGATCAATTACAATTTATTGACAAGTATTTCTTACTATTCTTCCACCATATGTTTGATGTATATTTAGCTACGAGGGGGCAATAATTACGTACGGGTGAACACAATTGTAAACTTCATTAAATTCCGTCTCTTACGACTTCAAACAGATAGAAAACATAATGCAGAATGATGAATGGAGATGTATGAGCAGACAGCCTAAATTTACAACTCAACTACCAGCACACACAGCGTAACTTTGGCGCATACTAAGTCCTAAACGGCTTAGCTCGGGTTCCATAGTGGGTTTCGATGGGGAAGGGGGTTGATGAATGAAGGTGTATTACATGGTGGGGGCAGTAGAGTAGTGGGGCAGTAGACTGGTGGGTGGAACAGTGGTAGGGGTGGTAGAGTAGTGGGGGTGGTACAGTGGTGGGGGTGGTAGAGGGGGGGGGGTGTTAGAGGGGTGGGGTTGTTAGAGGGGTGGGGGTGTTAGAGGGTTGGGGGTGGTAGACTCGTGGGGGTGGTAGAGGGGAAGGGGGTAGAGGGGTGGGGGAGGTAGACTGGTGGGGGTGGTAGAGGGGTGGGGTGGTAGTCTAATTGGGGTGGTAGACTGGTGGGGGTGGTAGAGGGGTGGGGGTGTTAAAGGGGTAGGGGTGTTAGAGGGGTGGGGGGTGGTAGACTATTGGGGGTGTTAGAGGGGTGAGGGGTGTTAGAGGGGTGGAGGTATTAGAGGGGTTGGAAAGTTAGAGGGGTGAGGGTGTTAGAGGGGTGGGGGTGTTAGAGGGGTGGGGGTATTAGAGAGGGGGTGGTAGACTGGTGTGGTGGTAGACTGGTGGGGGTGGTAGAGGGTTGGGGTGGTAGACTGGTTGGGGTGGTAGAGGGGAAGGGGTGGAAGGGGATAGTGGATTTAGAGTGATGGGGTGGTAGACTGGTGGGGGTGGAAGAGGGGTGGGGATGGTAGAGGGGTGGGAGTGGTAGACTGGTGGGGCTGGTAGACTGGTATGGGTGGTAGAGGGGTGGGGATGGTAGACCGGTGGGGGTGGTAGAGGGTTGGATTTGGTAGAGAGGTGGGGGTGGTAGTGGGGTCGGTGTGAGGGGTGGTGAGGGTGTTAGAGTGGTGGGGTCGGTAGTGAGGTGGGGGTGGTAGAGGGGTGGGGGAAGTAGAGGGGTAAGGGTGATAGAAAGGTGGGTGTGAGGGGGTGTTTGGGGGTGGTAGTGTGGTGGGGGTGGTAGAGTGGTGGGGGTGGTAGCGTGGATGGTAGAAAAGTGGGTGTGATGGGGGTGGTGGGAATGGTAGTGTGGTGGAGGTGGTAGAGTGGTGTGGGTGGTAGAAAGGTAGGGGTGGTAGAAAGGTGGGTGTGAGGGGGTGTTTGGGGGTTATAGTGTGGTGGGGGTGGTAGAGTGGTGGGGGTGGTAAAGTGGTGGGGATGGTAGAAAAGTGGGTGTGATGGGGGTGGTGGGAATGGTAGTGTGGTGGAGGTGGTAGAGTGGTGTGGGTGGTAGAAAGGTAGGGGTGGTAGAAAGGTGGGTGTGAGGGGGTGTTTGGGGGTGGTAGTGTGATGGGGGTGGTAGAGTGGTGGGGGTGGTAGCGTGGTTGGGGTGGTAAAGTGGTGGGGATGGTAGAAAAGTGGGTGTGATGGGGGTGGTGGGAATGGTAGTGTGGTGGGGGTGGTAGAGTGGAGGGGTGGTAGAGTGGTAGGGTGGTAGAGTGGTAGGTTGGTAGAGTAATAGGGTGGTGGAGTGGTTGGGGTGGTTGAGGGGTGGGGGTGGTAGTGCGAAACCACTGTCATGTGCGAAACCACTGTATTGTGCGAAACTGTCTTGTGTGAAACCACTGTCTTGTGCAAAACCACTGTCCCATGCGAAACCACTATCATGTGTGAAACCACTCACTTGTGCTAAACCACTCACCTGTGCAAAACCACTCACCTGTGCGAAACCACTCAACTGTGCGAAACCACTGTCCTGTGCGAAACCACGGTCCTGTGCAAAACCACTGACCTGCGCGAAACCACTGTCCTGTGCGAAACCTCTGTCCTGTGCGACACTACTGTCATGTGCAAAACCACTGTCGTGTGCAAAACCACTGTCGTGTGCGAAACCACTGTCTTGTGCGCATCCACTGTTGTGTGCGAAACCATTGTGATGTGCGAAACCACTGAACTGTGCGAAACCACTCACCTGTGCGAAATCACTCAACTGTGCGAAACCACTGTCCTGAGCGAAACCACGGTCCTGTGCAAAACCACTGTCCTGTGAGAAACCACTGTCCTGTGCGAAACCTCTGTCCTGTGCGACACTACTGTCATGTGCAAAACCACTGTGTTGTGCGAAACCACTGTCTTGTGCGAAACCACTGTCTAGTGCGAAACCACTGTCTTGTGCGAAACCACTGCCTTGTGCGACACTACTGTCGTGTGCGAAACAACTGTCGTGTGCGAAACCACTGCCTTGTGAGAAACCACTCTCTTGTGCAAAACCAAGGTCTTGTGCGAAAAATCGGTCTTGTGCGAAACCACTGTCTTGTGCGAAACTACTGTCTTGTGCGAAACCACCTTCTTGTGCTAAATCACTGTCTTGTGCGAAACCACTGCCTTCTGCAAACCCACTGTCTTCTGCAAAACCACTGTCTTGTGCGAAACCACTGTCATATGCAAAACCACTGTCTTGCGCGAAACCACTGTTCTGAGGGAAACCACTGTACTGTGCGAAACCACTGTACTGTGCGACACCACTGTCATGTGCGAAATCACTGTTGTGTGCGAAACCACTGTTGTGTACGAAACCACTGTCTTGTCAGAAACCACTGTCTTGTTCGAAATCATTCTCTTCTGCAAAACCACTGTCTTGTGCGAAACCACTGTCTTGTGCAAAACCACTGTCTTGTGCAAAACCACTGTCTTGTGCGAAACCACTCTCTTGTGCAAAACCAAGGTCTTGTGCGAAAAATCGGTCTTGTGCGAAACCACTGTCTTGTGCGAAACTACTGTCTTGTGCGAAACCACCTTCTTGTGCCAAAACCACCGTCTTCTGCAAAACCAAAGTCTTCAGCAAAACCACTGTCTTGTGCGAAAAAATGTTTTGTGCAAAACCATTGTCTTGTGCAAAATCACTGTCTAGTGCAAAACCACTGTCCGGTACAACACTACTGTCATGTGCGAAACCACTGTCGTGTCCGAAACCACTGTCGTGTGCGAAACCACTGTCTTGTGTGAAAGCACTGTCCCGTGCGAAACCACTGTCCTTTGCGAAACCACTGTCCTTTGCAAAACCACTGTCAATTCCGAAACCACTGTCTAGTGCGAAACCACTCTCATGTGCGAAACCACTGTCTTGTGTGAAAACACTGTCTTGTGCGAGATCACTGTCTTGTGCGAAACCACTGTCTTGTGCGGAACCACTGCCTTGTGCGGAACCACTGTCTTTGTGCGAAACCACTGTCTTGTGTACAACCACTGTCTTGTGTGACGTCAATGGCATTATGTTTATCTGGTCACTGGAGAACATATTTTGGGTGAGTTTCAGTGTATGTTTGATGTTTCTCTGGTATCTTGCTGTTTGGTCTTTGATCTCTTTGTTGATGTGGTTGTCTTTCATAAAATCTACTGTTGTATTTATGTAGTTCTGTTCTTTCATCAAATCCAAAATATTTCCTTTATCTGCACTGGTTAGTATGGCATTGTTTCCTTTTCGTTTTAGCTTGTGGGATGTATTTTCTTCTGGTGTTCTGTTATTAGAGTTTATGGTTGTTTTGTGTGTTTTGACTGTTTGTGTTATTTCTGCAGCTACTAGGGCCTAATTGCTTTATTAAGTTTGCATTAAAATTTCGTGTGCACGATCTTTCTTGTTCCTGGCATAGTATGTTCAGGATCTCTTATGAGGTCCTCTATTGTTTTGTGTAATATTTGTGTGTTTATGCTGTGTTTTGGGTCTTTTCTAGAAGGCTTTTTTTCCAGTTTTGTGAGATTTGTATCAGTTACGTTCATAATTCTGTCACAGGAGTTATGTTTTTGGTTGTGGTTGTTGCTTCCTGTGGGTGTGTATTTGTGATTTATAATTTTGTTGAAATTTATGTTTTGTTTTTCATGAAATTCTTTTTGTAGGTGTGACTTTTCCCTCTCAGTTATTTCTTCGAATGGAGCTGGTATTGTAAAATTCTTGGCTCATCTAAATCCTAGGAACTATATGCTAAAAGCAATCGCTAAATAATGAACTATTCAATACACATGTAGAATTACCCTTTAATTTCACAGTACCAATGCGAAGATATAACTGAGAGAGCAAACAAAACTGCACACAGGAACTGAACACAATAAACGAATAGCATTGGAGAATGGTCATGATATTCCTATAACAGACAGACTAAACCAAGAGATGTGCTAAAAGAAACATAATAAACAGGTCACACAACGCACAATACAGAAGTACACAAGACACTGACAGTGACCGGATAAAAGACAAAATTCAAATTTCAAATGTTTGTACAGCTTATGGGACTTAACTACGGGGTCATCTGTCCCTAAACTTACAAACTACTTACGAACTAACTTACACTAAGGACGGCACAAATATCCATGCCCGAGGGGGGACATAAAAGACACAAGAGAACAACACACAATAGGATACATATGGCACATACTCAACGAAAACTACAAAATAGTTCACAGAATAGGAAACATATTAAAGAAACAGGCACGCCAAATAGGATTCTGGACAGACAACAAAGCACTAAAAAAAAACTCAGAACACAGATGACACCAACAGACAAAATCAATGGATCAGCCATTTTATGAATCCACATGTCAATCAATATACCTTGGACAAACCTACAGAAATATTAAAACCAGATATTCAGAATACGTCACGACACTAAAAAGTCATAATTCCAAAAGCATATTTTCAGAATTCCTAATGGCTCCCAACCGTCATCCAACCAAAATAGAAACACACATAGACGCTCGTTAAGCACGCAGGCGCAGAGAGAAAATAAAGACAATGCAAATAGGTTGCCATTCCACTGGAGAACAAGTAAATCTGACTAACAGGTACGCACGCAAACAAAGTGCACACAGTCGAATTTGCTAAAGTGAAAAGTGAGTGCGATTGAATAAAATCCACAATAATGCGTATGTGGGCAAGAATTTGGAATGATGGGAGCCGGCACGAGACACGAAAAACAGTAGCAAGTAGGATGTTTTGCTATGTTGTTATGAGAAGCAATTGTACGTTCTTCGAGGTGTGTAAAACGTGAATGTTTAATGTGTTAGCTGGGAGAGGAGAGATGCACCGGCAGGGGCTGATATATCGGGCGGGCACAGTGTTGCCAACTGGCGAGGTTAGGCGCTCGACACCTGAAGTAAAAGTTTGCGTGTTGTCGAAGTTTTGAAGGGAAAATGGAAAGGCAAAAATTGGAGAGTTGCGATGTGTAGCAACGCTGTGGGCACTCTATCGGGGTTTTAATGTGTGTGTGAGGGTGAATTTGGAATGATGGGAGCCGCCAGGAGGCACGAAAGACGTAGCAAGTTGGAGGGATACTTTGCGAAAACATTGTACGTGTTTCGAGTTGTGTCACACGTGAATTGCAAATTAGTAACTTGTGTTTAGGGGGGACACGTAAAGAGAGACGGAAGGAAGCAGCAGGGGCTGATATTTCTATCGGGGTTTTAATGTGTATGTGAGCACGAATGTGGAATTCGGGCTGCCTATACCGCTTGCCGCGTATAGTATTGTTTACACTTGCCGTTGTCTCGCAGTCGTTCCGTCTGCCGTACAACGTTATAAGCTGACCGGAGTCGATGTCAGCTCGTGCTCTGCGCACCATATTTTTACTTTGTAAGACCCTGTCTTCTCGCGAACGTCGTCGTCGTCGCCGCCGCACGCACGCAGAATTTACGTGTTCATATTGACACGTGTATGTGTTAGGCATGGTCGCTTGAACTCCGCCTTTGGGTTTTAAAGCCAGGGTCGCTTTTACTCCTTTAGGTTTTTAAATCTAATATAGGCGGTGAACGCCTCTGGCGTTTGCTGGTATGGATGGAAAATTAATACATAACTGACGTGCTCGTCTATGCCTATGTTTATCGGAATTTCTGAATACATATCTCTGAAATTGGCTGCCCGATACCAACATCCAACTTCTTATATGACATACTAAAAGAGAAAAAAATTAGAAAAAAAATAAGAGAGAAAAATAAAGCATTAATAATAATAAAAATAATTAACTAAATCAGAATTTGACGCTGCTTCTGGTACGCGTCGTATGTGTTAGTTACGTATGCTGTCAATTTTTAAGTAAGACTTTTGTCTCCTCGCGAACAACGTCGTCGCCTCCGCACCCACGCAGAATGCACGTGTATATCCACACGTGTAAATTGAAGGCATGGTCGCTTGAACCTATCTTAGGTTATTAATGCAGGGACGCTTAAACTCCTTTTATGGGTTTCACGATACAATAAAAATAAAAATGGCGCTCAACAAGTTGGACGATTTGGATGTGAAATTAACTGGCCGCTAGAAATATCAAACATCTTAAAACACGTAATAAAAACGAATATAAAAAAATTAAATAAATAAAATATAATTTGACACAGCTTTTGGAATGCGTCCTAGGTGTTAGGTACGTTTGCTATCATAACACAGAGTAAAAGGTGGCACTTACATCCGAATTAGTTATACACTGATATGAGGTTAATGCCATTCCAACTCATATTGCCAATTGTTTACATAATATGCGACGTAGATAAAACGATCAATTACAATTTATTGACAAGTATTTCTTACTATTCTTCCACCATATGTTTGATGTATATTTAGCTACGAGGGGGCAATAATTACGTACGGGTGAACACAATTGTAAACTTCATTAAATTCCGTCTCTTACGACTTCAAACAGATAGAAAACATAATGCAGAATGATGAATGGAGATGTATGAGCAGACAGCCTAAATTTACAACTCAACTACCAGCACACACAGCGTAACTTTGGCGCATACTAAGTCCTAAACGGCTTAGCTCGGGTTCCATAGTGGGTTTCGATGGGGAAGGGGGTTGATGAATGAAGGTGTATTACATGGTGGGGGCAGTAGAGTAGTGGGGCAGTAGACTGGTGGGTGGAACAGTGGTAGGGGTGGTAGAGTAGTGGGGGTGGTACAGTGGTGGGGGTGGTAGAGGGGGGGGGTGTTAGAGGGGTGGGGTTGTTAGAGGGGTGGGGGTGTTAGAGGGTTGGGGGTGGTAGACTCGTGGGGGTGGTAGAGGGGAAGGGGGTAGAGGGGTGGGGGAGGTAGACTGGTGGGGGTGGTAGAGGGGTGGGGTGGTAGTCTAATTGGGGTGGTAGACTGGTGGGGGTGGTAGAGGGGTGGGGGTGTTAAAGGGGTAGGGGTGTTAGAGGGGTGGGGGTGGTAGACTATTGGGGGTGTTAGAGGGGTGAGGGGTGTTAGAGGGGTGGAGGTATTAGAGGGGTTGGAAAGTTAGAGGGGTGAGGGTGTTAGAGGGGTGGGGGTGTTAGAGGGGTGGGGGTATTAGAGAGGGGGTGGTAGACTGGTGTGGTGGTAGACTGGTGGGGGTGGTAGAGGGTTGGGGTGGTAGACTGGTTGGGGTGGTAGAGGGGAAGGGGTGGAAGAGGAGAGTGGATTTAGAGTGATGGGGTGGTAGACTGGTGGGGGTGGAAGAGGGGTGGGGATGGTAGAGGGGTGGGAGTGGTAGACTGGTGGGGCTGGTAGACTGGTATGGGTGGTAGAGGGGTGGGGATGGTAGACCGGTGGGGGTGGTAGAGGGTTGGATTTGGTAGAGAGGTGGGGGTGGTAGTGGGGTCGGTGTGAGGGGTGGTGAGGGTGTTAGAGTGGTGGGGTCGGTAGTGAGGTGGGGGTGGTAGAGGGGTGGGGGAAGTAGAGGGGTAAGGGTGATAGAAAGGTGGGTGTGAGGGGGTGTTTGGGGGTGGTAGTGTGGTGGGGGTGGTAGAGTGGTGGGGGGTGGTAGCGTGGATGGTAGAAAAGTGGGTGTGATGGGGGTGGTGGGAATGGTAGTGTGGTGGAGGTGGTAGAGTGGTGTGGGTGGTAGAAAGGTAGGGGTGGTAGAAAGGTGGGTGTGAGGGGGTGTTTGGGGGTTATAGTGTGGTGGGGGTGGTAGAGTGGTGGGGGTGGTAAAGTGGTGGGGATGGTAGAAAAGTGGGTGTGATGGGGGTGGTGGGAATGGTAGTGTGGTGGAGGTGGTAGAGTGGTGTGGGTGGTAGAAAGGTAGGGGTGGTAGAAAGGTGGGTGTGAGGGGGTGTTTGGGGGTGGTAGTGTGATGGGGGTGGTAGAGTGGTGGGGGTGGTAGCGTGGTTGGGGTGGTAAAGTGGTGGGGATGGTAGAAAAGTGGGTGTGATGGGGGTGGTGGGAATGGTAGTGTGGTGGGGGTGGTAGAGTGGAGGGGTGGTAGAGTGGTAGGGTGGTAGAGTGGTAGGTTGGTAGAGTAATAGGGTGGTGGAGTGGTTGGGGTGGTTGAGGGGTGGGGGTGGTAGTGCGAAACCACTGTCATGTGCGAAACCACTGTATTGTGCGAAACTGTCTTGTGTGAAACCACTGTCTTGTGCAAAACCACTGTCCCATGCGAAACCACTATCATGTGTGAAACCACTCACTTGTGCTAAACCACTCACCTGTGCAAAACCACTCACCTGTGCGAAACCACTCAACTGTGCGAAACCACTGTCCTGTGCGAAACCACGGTCCTGTGCAAAACCACTGACCTGCGCGAAACCACTGTCCTGTGCGAAACCTCTGTCCTGTGCGACACTACTGTCATGTGCAAAACCACTGTCGTGTGCAAAACCACTGTCGTGTGCGAAACCACTGTCTTGTGCGCATCCACTGTTGTGTGCGAAACCATTGTGATGTGCGAAACCACTGAACTGTGCGAAACCACTCACCTGTGCGAAATCACTCAACTGTGCGAAACCACTGTCCTGAGCGAAACCACGGTCCTGTGCAAAACCACTGTCCTGTGAGAAACCACTGTCCTGTGCGAAACCTCTGTCCTGTGCGACACTACTGTCATGTGCAAAACCACTGTGTTGTGCGAAACCACTGTCTTGTGCGAAACCACTGTCTAGTGCGAAACCACTGTCTTGTGCGAAACCACTGCCTTGTGCGACACTACTGTCGTGTGCGAAACAACTGTCGTGTGCGAAACCACTGCCTTGTGAGAAACCACTCTCTTGTGCAAAACCAAGGTCTTGTGCGAAAAATCGGTCTTGTGCGAAACCACTGTCTTGTGCGAAACTACTGTCTTGTGCGAAACCACCTTCTTGTGCTAAATCACTGTCTTGTGCGAAACCACTGCCTTCTGCAAACCCACTGTCTTCTGCAAAACCACTGTCTTGTGCGAAACCACTGTCATATGCAAAACCACTGTCTTGCGCGAAACCACTGTTCTGAGGGAAACCACTGTACTGTGCGAAACCACTGTACTGTGCGACACCACTGTCATGTGCGAAATCACTGTTGTGTGCGAAACCACTGTTGTGTACGAAACCACTGTCTTGTCAGAAACCACTGTCTTGTTCGAAATCATTCTCTTCTGCAAAACCACTGTCTTGTGCGAAACCACTGTCTTGTGCAAAACCACTGTCTTGTGCAAAACCACTGTCTTGTGCGAAACCACTCTCTTGTGCAAAACCAAGGTCTTGTGCGAAAAATCGGTCTTGTGCGAAACCACTGTCTTGTGCGAAACTACTGTCTTGTGCGAAACCACCTTCTTGTGCCAAAACCACCGTCTTCTGCAAAACCAAAGTCTTCAGCAAAACCACTGTCTTGTGCGAAAAAATGTTTTGTGCAAAACCATTGTCTTGTGCAAAATCACTGTCTAGTGCAAAACCACTGTCCGGTACAACACTACTGTCATGTGCGAAACCACTGTCGTGTCCGAAACCACTGTCGTGTGCGAAACCACTGTCTTGTGCGAAAGCACTGTCCCGTGCGAAACCACTGTCCTTTGCGAAACCACTGTCCTTTGCAAAACCACTGTCAATTCCGAAACCACTGTCTAGTGCGAAACCACTCTCATGTGCGAAACCACTGTCTTGTGTGAAAACACTGTCTTGTGCGAGATCACTGTCTTGTGCGAAACCACTGTCTTGTGCGGAACCACTGCCTTGTGCGGAACCACTGTCTTTGTGCGAAACCACTGTCTTGTGTACAACCACTGTCTTGTGTGACGTCAATGGCATTATTTTTATCTGGTCACTGGAGAACATATTTTGGGTGAGTTTCAGTGTATGTTTGATGTTTCTCTGGTATCTTGCTGTTTGGTCTTTGATCTCTTTGTTGATGTGGTTGTCTTTCATAAAATCTACTGTTGTATTTATGTAGTTCTGTTCTTTCATCAAATCCAAAATATTTCCTTTATCTGCACTGGTTAGTATGGCATTGTTTCCTTTTCGTTTTAGCTTGTGGGATGTATTTTCTTCTGGTGTTCTGTTATTAGAGTTTATGGTTGTTTTGTGTGTTTTGACTGTTTGTGTTATTTCTGCAGCTACTAGGGCCTAATTGCTTTATTAAGTTTGCATTAAAATTTCGTGTGCACGATCTTTCTTGTTCCTGGCATAGTATGTTCAGGATCTCTTATGAGGTCCTCTATTGTTTTGTGTAATATTTGTGTGTTTATGCTGTGTTTTGGGTCTTTTCTAGAAGGCTTTTTTTCCAGTTTTGTGAGATTTGTATCAGTTACGTTCATAATTCTGTCACAGGAGTTATGTTTTTGGTTGTGGTTGTTGCTTCCTGTGGGTGTGTATTTGTGATTTATAATTTTGTTGAAATTTATGTTTTGTTTTTCATGAAATTCTTTTTGTAGGTGTGACTTTTCCCTCTCAGTTATTTCTTCGAATGGAGCTGGTATTGTAAAATTCTTGGCTCATCTAAATCCTAGGAACTATATGCTAAAAGCAATCGCTAAATAATGAACTATTCAATACACATGTAGAATTACCCTTTAATTTCACAGTACCAATGCGAAGATATAACTGAGAGAGCAAACAAAACTGCACACAGGAACTGAACACAATAAACGAATAGCATTGGAGAATGGTCATGATATTCCTATAACAGACAGACTAAACCAAGAGATGTGCTAAAAGAAACATAATAAACAGGTCACACAACGCACAATACAGAAGTACACAAGACACTGACAGTGACCGGATAAAAGACAAAATTCAAATTTCAAATGTTTGTACAGCTTATGGGACTTAACTACGGGGTCATCTGTCCCTAAACTTACAAACTACTTACGAACTAACTTACACTAAGGACGGCACAAATATCCATGCCCGAGGGGGGACATAAAAGACACAAGAGAACAACACACAATAGGATACATATGGCACATACTCAACGAAAACTACAAAATAGTTCACAGAATAGGAAACATATTAAAGAAACAGGCACGCCAAATAGGATTCTGGACAGACAACAAAGCACTAAAAAAAAACTCAGAACACAGATGACACCAACAGACAAAATCAATGGATCAGCCATTTTATGAATCCACATGTCAATCAATATACCTTGGACAAACCTACAGAAATATTAAAACCAGATATTCAGAATACGTCACGACACTAAAAAGTCATAATTCCAAAAGCATATTTTCAGAATTCCTAATGGCTCCCAACAGTCATCCAACCAAAATAGAAACACACATAGACGCTCGTTAAGCACGCAGGCGCAGAGAGAAAATAAAGACAATGCAAATAGGTTGCCATTCCACTGGAGAACAAGTAAATCTGACTAACAGGTACGCACGCAAACAAAGTGCACACAGTCGAATTTGCTAAAGTGAAAAGTGAGTGCGATTGAATAAAATCCACAATAATGCGTATGTGGGCAAGAATTTGGAATGATGGGAGCCGGCACGAGACACGAAAAACAGTAGCAAGTAGGATGTTTTGCTATGTTGTTATGAGAAGCAATTGTACGTTCTTCGAGGTGTGTAAAACGTGAATGTTTAATGTGTTAGCTGGGAGAGGAGAGATGCACCGGCAGGGGCTGATATATCGGGCGGGCACAGTGTTGCCAACTGGCGAGGTTAGGCGCTCGACACCTGAAGTAAAAGTTTGCGTGTTGTCGAAGTTTTGAAGGGAAAATGGAAAGGCAAAAATTGGAGAGTTGCGATGTGTAGCAACGCTGTGGGCACTCTATCGGGGTTTTAATGTGTGTGTGAGGGTGAATTTGGAATGATGGGAGCCGCCAGGAGGCACGAAAGACGTAGCAAGTTGGAGGGATACTTTGCGAAAACATTGTACGTGTTTCGAGTTGTGTCACACGTGAATTGCAAATTAGTAAGTTGTGTTTAGGGGGGACACGTAAAGAGAGACGGAAGGAAGCAGCAGGGGCTGATATTTCTATCGGGGTTTTAATGTGTATGTGAGCACGAATGTGGAATTCGGGCTGCCTATACCGCTTGCCGCGTATAGTATTGTTTACACTTGCCGTTGTCTCGCAGTCGTTCCGTCTGCCGTACAACGTTATAAGCTGACCGGAGTCGATGTCAGCTCGTGCTCTGCGCACCATATTTTTACTTTGTAAGACCCTGTCTTCTCGCGAACGTCGTCGTCGTCGCCGCCGCACGCACGCAGAATTTACGTGTTCATATTGACACGTGTATGTGTTAGGCATGGTCGCTTGAACTCCGCCTTTGGGTTTTAAAGCCAGGGTCGCTTTTACTCCTTTAGGTTTTTAAATCTAATATAGGCGGTGAACGCCTCTGGCGTTTGCTGGTATGGATGGAAAATTAATACATAACTGACGTGCTCGTCTATGCCTATGTTTATCGGAATTTCTGAATACATATCTCTGAAATTGGCTGCCCGATACCAACATCCAACTTCTTATATGACATACTAAAAGAGAAAAAAATTAGAAAAAAAATAAGAGAGAAAAATAAAGCATTAATAATAATAAAAATAATTAACTAAATCAGAATTTGACGCTGCTTCTGGTACGCGTCGTATGTGTTAGTTACGTATGCTGTCAATTTTTAAGTAAGACTTTTGTCTCCTCGCGAACAACGTCGTCGCCTCCGCACCCACGCAGAATGCACGTGTATATCCACACGTGTAAATTGAAGGCATGGTCGCTTGAACCTATCTTAGGTTATTAATGCAGGGACGCTTAAACTCCTTTTATGGGTTTCACGATACAATAAAAATAAAAATGGCGCTCAACAAGTTGGACGATTTGGATGTGAAATTAACTGGCCGCTAGAAATATCAAACATCTTAAAACACGTAATAAAAACGAATATAAAAAAATTAAATAAATAAAATATAATTTGACACAGCTTTTGGAATGCGTCCTAGGTGTTAGGTACGTTTGCTATCATAACACAGAGTAAAAGGTGGCACTTACATCCGAATTAGTTATACACTGATATGAGGTTAATGCCATTCCAACTCATATTGCCAATTGTTTACATAATATGCGACGTAGATAAAACGATCAATTACAATTTATTGACAAGTATTTCTTACTATTCTTCCACCATATGTTTGATGTATATTTAGCTACGAGGGGGCAATAATTACGTACGGGTGAACACAATTGTAAACTTCATTAAATTCCGTCTCTTACGACTTCAAACAGATAGAAAACATAATGCAGAATGATGAATGGAGATGTATGAGCAGACAGCCTAAATTTACAACTCAACTACCAGCACACACAGCGTAACTTTGGCGCATACTAAGTCCTAAACGGCTTAGCTCGGGTTCCATAGTGGGTTTCGATGGGGAAGGGGGTTGATGAATGAAGGTGTATTACATGGTGGGGGCAGTAGAGTAGTGGGGCAGTAGACTGGTGGGTGGAACAGTGGTAGGGGTGGTAGAGTAGTGGGGGTGGTACAGTGGTGGGGGTGGTAGAGGGGGGGGGTGTTAGAGGGGTGGGGTTGTTAGAGGGGTGGGGGTGTTAGAGGGTTGGGGGTGGTAGACTCGTGGGGGTGGTAGAGGGGAAGGGGGTAGAGGGGTGGGGGAGGTAGACTGGTGGGGTGGTAGAGGGGTGGGGTGGTAGTCTAATTGGGGTGGTAGACTGGTGGGGGTGGTAGAGGGGTGGGGGTGTTAAAGGGGTAGGGGTGTTAGAGGGGTGGGGGTGGTAGACTATTGGGGGTGTTAGAGGGGTGAGGGGTGTTAGAGGGGTGGAGGTATTAGAGGGGTTGGAAAGTTAGAGGGGTGAGGGTGTTAGAGGGGTGGGGGTGTTAGAGGGGTGGGGGTATTAGAGAGGGGGTGGTAGACTGGTGTGGTGGTAGACTGGTGGGGGTGGTAGAGGGTTGGGGTGGTAGACTGGTTGGGGTGGTAGAGGGGAAGGGGTGGAAGAGGAGAGTGGATTTAGAGTGATAGGGTGGTAGACTGGTGGGGGTGGAAGAGGGGTGGGGATGGTAGAGGGGTGGGAGTGGTAGACTGGTGGGGCTGGTAGACTGGTATGGGTGGTAGAGGGGTGGGGATGGTAGACCGGTGGGGGTGGTAGAGGGTTGGATTTGGTAGAGAGGTGGGGGTGGTAGTGGGGTCGGTGTGAGGGGTGGTGAGGGTGTTAGAGTGGTGGGGTCGGTAGTGAGGTGGGGGTGGTAGAGGGGTGGGGGAAGTAGAGGGGTAAGGGTGATAGAAAGGTGGGTGTGAGGGGGTGTTTGGGGGTGGTAGTGTGGTGGGGGTGGTAGAGTGGTGGGGGGTGGTAGCGTGGATGGTAGAAAAGTGGGTGTGATGGGGGTGGTGGGAATGGTAGTGTGGTGGAGGTGGTAGAGTGGTGTGGGTGGTAGAAAGGTAGGGGTGGTAGAAAGGTGGGTGTGAGGGGGTGTTTGGGGGTTATAGTGTGGTGGGGGTGGTAGAGTGGTGGGGGTGGTAAAGTGGTGGGGATGGTAGAAAAGTGGGTGTGATGGGGGTGGTGGGAATGGTAGTGTGGTGGAGGTGGTAGAGTGGTGTGGGTGGTAGAAAGGTAGGGGTGGTAGAAAGGTGGGTGTGAGGGGGTGTTTGGGGGTGGTAGTGTGATGGGGGTGGTAGAGTGGTGGGGGGTGGTAGCGTGGTTGGGGTGGTAAAGTGGTGGGGATGGTAGAAAAGTGGGTGTGATGGGGGTGGTGGGAATGGTAGTGTGGTGGGGGTGGTAGAGTGGAGGGGTGGTAGAGTGGTAGGGTGGTAGAGTGGTAGGTTGGTAGAGTAATAGGGTGGTGGAGTGGTTGGGGTGGTTGAGGGGTGGGGGGTGGTAGTGCGAAACCACTGTCATGTGCGAAACCACTGTATTGTGCGAAACTGTCTTGTGTGAAACCACTGTCTTGTGCAAAACCACTGTCCCATGCGAAACCACTATCATGTGTGAAACCACTCACTTGTGCTAAACCACTCACCTGTGCAAAACCACTCACCTGTGCGAAACCACTCAACTGTGCGAAACCACTGTCCTGTGCGAAACCACGGTCCTGTGCAAAACCACTGACCTGCGCGAAACCACTGTCCTGTGCGAAACCTCTGTCCTGTGCGACACTACTGTCATGTGCAAAACCACTGTCGTGTGCAAAACCACTGTCGTGTGCGAAACCACTGTCTTGTGCGCATCCACTGTTGTGTGCGAAACCATTGTGATGTGCGAAACCACTGAACTGTGCGAAACCACTCACCTGTGCGAAATCACTCAACTGTGCGAAACCACTGTCCTGAGCGAAACCACGGTCCTGTGCAAAACCACTGTCCTGTGAGAAACCACTGTCCTGTGCGAAACCTCTGTCCTGTGCGACACTACTGTCATGTGCAAAACCACTGTGTTGTGCGAAACCACTGTCTTGTGCGAAACCACTGTCTAGTGCGAAACCACTGTCTTGTGCGAAACCACTGCCTTGTGCGACACTACTGTCGTGTGCGAAACAACTGTCGTGTGCGAAACCACTGCCTTGTGAGAAACCACTCTCTTGTGCAAAACCAAGGTCTTGTGCGAAAAATCGGTCTTGTGCGAAACCACTGTCTTGTGCGAAACTACTGTCTTGTGCGAAACCACCTTCTTGTGCTAAATCACTGTCTTGTGCGAAACCACTGCCTTCTGCAAACCCACTGTCTTCTGCAAAACCACTGTCTTGTGCGAAACCACTGTCATATGCAAAACCACTGTCTTGCGCGAAACCACTGTTCTGAGGGAAACCACTGTACTGTGCGAAACCACTGTACTGTGCGACACCACTGTCATGTGCGAAATCACTGTTGTGTGCGAAACCACTGTTGTGTACGAAACCACTGTCTTGTCAGAAACCACTGTCTTGTTCGAAATCATTCTCTTCTGCAAAACCACTGTCTTGTGCGAAACCACTGTCTTGTGCAAAACCACTGTCTTGTGCAAAACCACTGTCTTGTGCGAAACCACTCTCTTGTGCAAAACCAAGGTCTTGTGCGAAAAATCGGTCTTGTGCGAAACCACTGTCTTGTGCGAAACTACTGTCTTGTGCGAAACCACCTTCTTGTGCCAAAACCACCGTCTTCTGCAAAACCAAAGTCTTCAGCAAAACCACTGTCTTGTGCGAAAAAATGTTTTGTGCAAAACCATTGTCTTGTGCAAAATCACTGTCTAGTGCAAAACCACTGTCCGGTACAACACTACTGTCATGTGCGAAACCACTGTCGTGTCCGAAACCACTGTCGTGTGCGAAACCACTGTCTTGTGCGAAAGCACTGTCCCGTGCGAAACCACTGTCCTTTGCGAAACCACTGTCCTTTGCAAAACCACTGTCAATTCCGAAACCACTGTCTAGTGCGAAACCACTCTCATGTGCGAAACCACTGTCTTGTGTGAAAACACTGTCTTGTGCGAGATCACTGTCTTGTGCGAAACCACTGTCTTGTGCGGAACCACTGCCTTGTGCGGAACCACTGTCTTTGTGCGAAACCACTGTCTTGTGTACAACCACTGTCTTGTGTGACGTCAATGGCATTATTTTTATCTGGTCACTGGAGAACATATTTTGGGTGAGTTTCAGTGTATGTTTGATGTTTCTCTGGTATCTTGCTGTTTGGTCTTTGATCTCTTTGTTGATGTGGTTGTCTTTCATAAAATCTACTGTTGTATTTATGTAGTTCTGTTCTTTCATCAAATCCAAAATATTTCCTTTATCTGCACTGGTTAGTATGGCATTGTTTCCTTTTCGTTTTAGCTTGTGGGATGTATTTTCTTCTGGTGTTCTGTTATTAGAGTTTATGGTTGTTTTGTGTGTTTTGACTGTTTGTGTTATTTCTGCAGCTACTAGGGCCTAATTGCTTTATTAAGTTTGCATTAAAATTTCGTGTGCACGATCTTTCTTGTTCCTGGCATAGTATGTTCAGGATCTCTTATGAGGTCCTCTATTGTTTTGTGTAATATTTGTGTGTTTATGCTGTGTTTTGGGTCTTTTCTAGAAGGCTTTTTTTCCAGTTTTGTGAGATTTGTATCAGTTACGTTCATAATTCTGTCACAGGAGTTATGTTTTTGGTTGTGGTTGTTGCTTCCTGTGGGTGTGTATTTGTGATTTATAATTTTGTTGAAATTTATGTTTTGTTTTTCATGAAATTCTTTTTGTAGGTGTGACTTTTCCCTCTCAGTTATTTCTTCGAATGGAGCTGGTATTGTAAAATTCTTGGCTCATCTAAATCCTAGGAACTATATGCTAAAAGCAATCGCTAAATAATGAACTATTCAATACACATGTAGAATTACCCTTTAATTTCACAGTACCAATGCGAAGATATAACTGAGAGAGCAAACAAAACTGCACACAGGAACTGAACACAATAAACGAATAGCATTGGAGAATGGTCATGATATTCCTATAACAGACAGACTAAACCAAGAGATGTGCTAAAAGAAACATAATAAACAGGTCACACAACGCACAATACAGAAGTACACAAGACACTGACAGTGACCGGATAAAAGACAAAATTCAAATTTCAAATGTTTGTACAGCTTATGGGACTTAACTACGGGGTCATCTGTCCCTAAACTTACAAACTACTTACGAACTAACTTACACTAAGGACGGCACAAATATCCATGCCCGAGGGGGGACATAAAAGACACAAGAGAACAACACACAATAGGATACATATGGCACATACTCAACGAAAACTACAAAATAGTTCACAGAATAGGAAACATATTAAAGAAACAGGCACGCCAAATAGGATTCTGGACAGACAACAAAGCACTAAAAAAAAACTCAGAACACAGATGACACCAACAGACAAAATCAATGGATCAGCCATTTTATGAATCCACATGTCAATCAATATACCTTGGACAAACCTACAGAAATATTAAAACCAGATATTCAGAATACGTCACGACACTAAAAAGTCATAATTCCAAAAGCATATTTTCAGAATTCCTAATGGCTCCCAACAGTCATCCAACCAAAATAGAAACACACATAGACGCTCGTTAAGCACGCAGGCGCAGAGAGAAAATAAAGACAATGCAAATAGGTTGCCATTCCACTGGAGAACAAGTAAATCTGACTAACAGGTACGCACGCAAACAAAGTGCACACAGTCGAATTTGCTAAAGTGAAAAGTGAGTGCGATTGAATAAAATCCACAATAATGCGTATGTGGGCAAGAATTTGGAATGATGGGAGCCGGCACGAGACACGAAAAACAGTAGCAAGTAGGATGTTTTGCTATGTTGTTATGAGAAGCAATTGTACGTTCTTCGAGGTGTGTAAAACGTGAATGTTTAATGTGTTAGCTGGGAGAGGAGAGATGCACCGGCAGGGGCTGATATATCGGGCGGGCACAGTGTTGCCAACTGGCGAGGTTAGGCGCTCGACACCTGAAGTAAAAGTTTGCGTGTTGTCGAAGTTTTGAAGGGAAAATGGAAAGGCAAAAATTGGAGAGTTGCGATGTGTAGCAACGCTGTGGGCACTCTATCGGGGTTTTAATGTGTGTGTGAGGGTGAATTTGGAATGATGGGAGCCGCCAGGAGGCACGAAAGACGTAGCAAGTTGGAGGGATACTTTGCGAAAACATTGTACGTGTTTCGAGTTGTGTCACACGTGAATTGCAAATTAGTAAGTTGTGTTTAGGGGGGACACGTAAAGAGAGACGGAAGGAAGCAGCAGGGGCTGATATTTCTATCGGGGTTTTAATGTGTATGTGAGCACGAATGTGGAATTCGGGCTGCCTATACCGCTTGCCGCGTATAGTATTGTTTACACTTGCCGTTGTCTCGCAGTCGTTCCGTCTGCCGTACAACGTTATAAGCTGACCGGAGTCGATGTCAGCTCGTGCTCTGCGCACCATATTTTTACTTTGTAAGACCCTGTCTTCTCGCGAACGTCGTCGTCGTCGCCGCCGCACGCACGCAGAATTTACGTGTTCATATTGACACGTGTATGTGTTAGGCATGGTCGCTTGAACTCCGCCTTTGGGTTTTAAAGCCAGGGTCGCTTTTACTCCTTTAGGTTTTTAAATCTAATATAGGCGGTGAACGCCTCTGGCGTTTGCTGGTATGGATGGAAAATTAATACATAACTGACGTGCTCGTCTATGCCTATGTTTATCGGAATTTCTGAATACATATCTCTGAAATTGGCTGCCCGATACCAACATCCAACTTCTTATATGACATACTAAAAGAGAAAAAAATTAGAAAAAAAATAAGAGAGAAAAATAAAGCATTAATAATAATAAAAATAATTAACTAAATCAGAATTTGACGCTGCTTCTGGTACGCGTCGTATGTGTTAGTTACGTATGCTGTCAATTTTTAAGTAAGACTTTTGTCTCCTCGCGAACAACGTCGTCGCCTCCGCACCCACGCAGAATGCACGTGTATATCCACACGTGTAAATTGAAGGCATGGTCGCTTGAACCTATCTTAGGTTATTAATGCAGGGACGCTTAAACTCCTTTTATGGGTTTCACGATACAATAAAAATAAAAATGGCGCTCAACAAGTTGGACGATTTGGATGTGAAATTAACTGGCCGCTAGAAATATCAAACATCTTAAAACACGTAATAAAAACGAATATAAAAAAATTAAATAAATAAAATATAATTTGACACAGCTTTTGGAATGCGTCCTAGGTGTTAGGTACGTTTGCTATCATAACACAGAGTAAAAGGTGGCACTTACATCCGAATTAGTTATACACTGATATGAGGTTAATGCCATTCCAACTCATATTGCCAATTGTTTACATAATATGCGACGTAGATAAAACGATCAATTACAATTTATTGACAAGTATTTCTTACTATTCTTCCACCATATGTTTGATGTATATTTAGCTACGAGGGGGCAATAATTACGTACGGGTGAACACAATTGTAAACTTCATTAAATTCCGTCTCTTACGACTTCAAACAGATAGAAAACATAATGCAGAATGATGAATGGAGATGTATGAGCAGACAGCCTAAATTTACAACTCAACTACCAGCACACACAGCGTAACTTTGGCGCATACTAAGTCCTAAACGGCTTAGCTCGGGTTCCATAGTGGGTTTCGATGGGGAAGGGGGTTGATGAATGAAGGTGTATTACATGGTGGGGGCAGTAGAGTAGTGGGGCAGTAGACTGGTGGGTGGAACAGTGGTAGGGGTGGTAGAGTAGTGGGGGTGGTACAGTGGTGGGGGTGGTAGAGGGGGGGGGTGTTAGAGGGGTGGGGTTGTTAGAGGGGTGGGGGTGTTAGAGGGTTGGGGGTGGTAGACTCGTGGGGGTGGTAGAGGGGAAGGGGGTAGAGGGGTGGGGGAGGTAGACTGGTGGGGGTGGTAGAGGGGTGGGGTGGTAGTCTAATTGGGGTGGTAGACTGGTGGGGGTGGTAGAGGGGGTGGGGGTGTTAAAGGGGTAGGGGTGTTAGAGGGGTGGGGGGTGGTAGACTATTGGGGGTGTTAGAGGGGTGAGGGGTGTTAGAGGGGTGGAGGTATTAGAGGGGTTGGAAAGTTAGAGGGGTGAGGGTGTTAGAGGGGTGGGGGTGTTAGAGGGGTGGGGGTATTAGAGAGGGGGTGGTAGACTGGTGTGGTGGTAGACTGGTGGGGGTGGTAGAGGGTTGGGGTGGTAGACTGGTTGGGGTGGTAGAGGGGAAGGGGTGGAAGAGGAGAGTGGATTTAGAGTGATGGGGTGGTAGACTGGTGGGGGTGGAAGAGGGGTGGGGATGGTAGAGGGGTGGGAGTGGTAGACTGGTGGGGCTGGTAGACTGGTATGGGTGGTAGAGGGGTGGGGATGGTAGACCGGTGGGGGTGGTAGAGGGTTGGATTTGGTAGAGAGGTGGGGGTGGTAGTGGGGTCGGTGTGAGGGGTGGTGAGGGTGTTAGAGTGGTGGGGTCGGTAGTGAGGTGGGGGTGGTAGAGGGGTGGGGGAAGTAGAGGGGTAAGGGTGATAGAAAGGTGGGTGTGAGGGGGTGTTTGGGGGTGGTAGTGTGGTGGGGGTGGTAGAGTGGTGGGGGGTGGTAGCGTGGATGGTAGAAAAGTGGGTGTGATGGGGGTGGTGGGAATGGTAGTGTGGTGGAGGTGGTAGAGTGGTGTGGGTGGTAGAAAGGTAGGGGTGGTAGAAAGGTGGGTGTGAGGGGGTGTTTGGGGGTTATAGTGTGGTGGGGGGTGGTAGAGTGGTGGGGGTGGTAAAGTGGTGGGGATGGTAGAAAAGTGGGTGTGATGGGGGTGGTGGGAATGGTAGTGTGGTGGAGGTGGTAGAGTGGTGTGGGTGGTAGAAAGGTAGGGGTGGTAGAAAGGTGGGTGTGAGGGGGTGTTTGGGGGTGGTAGTGTGATGGGGGTGGTAGAGTGGTGGGGGGTGGTAGCGTGGTTGGGGTGGTAAAGTGGTGGGGATGGTAGAAAAGTGGGTGTGATGGGGGTGGTGGGAATGGTAGTGTGGTGGGGGTGGTAGAGTGGAGGGGTGGTAGAGTGGTAGGGTGGTAGAGTGGTAGGTTGGTAGAGTAATAGGGTGGTGGAGTGGTTGGGGTGGTTGAGGGGTGGGGGGTGGTAGTGCGAAACCACTGTCATGTGCGAAACCACTGTATTGTGCGAAACTGTCTTGTGTGAAACCACTGTCTTGTGCAAAACCACTGTCCCATGCGAAACCACTATCATGTGTGAAACCACTCACTTGTGCTAAACCACTCACCTGTGCAAAACCACTCACCTGTGCGAAACCACTCAACTGTGCGAAACCACTGTCCTGTGCGAAACCACGGTCCTGTGCAAAACCACTGACCTGCGCGAAACCACTGTCCTGTGCGAAACCTCTGTCCTGTGCGACACTACTGTCATGTGCAAAACCACTGTCGTGTGCAAAACCACTGTCGTGTGCGAAACCACTGTCTTGTGCGCATCCACTGTTGTGTGCGAAACCATTGTGATGTGCGAAACCACTGAACTGTGCGAAACCACTCACCTGTGCGAAATCACTCAACTGTGCGAAACCACTGTCCTGAGCGAAACCACGGTCCTGTGCAAAACCACTGTCCTGTGAGAAACCACTGTCCTGTGCGAAACCTCTGTCCTGTGCGACACTACTGTCATGTGCAAAACCACTGTGTTGTGCGAAACCACTGTCTTGTGCGAAACCACTGTCTAGTGCGAAACCACTGTCTTGTGCGAAACCACTGCCTTGTGCGACACTACTGTCGTGTGCGAAACAACTGTCGTGTGCGAAACCACTGCCTTGTGAGAAACCACTCTCTTGTGCAAAACCAAGGTCTTGTGCGAAAAATCGGTCTTGTGCGAAACCACTGTCTTGTGCGAAACTACTGTCTTGTGCGAAACCACCTTCTTGTGCTAAATCACTGTCTTGTGCGAAACCACTGCCTTCTGCAAACCCACTGTCTTCTGCAAAACCACTGTCTTGTGCGAAACCACTGTCATATGCAAAACCACTGTCTTGCGCGAAACCACTGTTCTGAGGGAAACCACTGTACTGTGCGAAACCACTGTACTGTGCGACACCACTGTCATGTGCGAAATCACTGTTGTGTGCGAAACCACTGTTGTGTACGAAACCACTGTCTTGTCAGAAACCACTGTCTTGTTCGAAATCATTCTCTTCTGCAAAACCACTGTCTTGTGCGAAACCACTGTCTTGTGCAAAACCACTGTCTTGTGCAAAACCACTGTCTTGTGCGAAACCACTCTCTTGTGCAAAACCAAGGTCTTGTGCGAAAAATCGGTCTTGTGCGAAACCACTGTCTTGTGCGAAACTACTGTCTTGTGCGAAACCACCTTCTTGTGCCAAAACCACCGTCTTCTGCAAAACCAAAGTCTTCAGCAAAACCACTGTCTTGTGCGAAAAAATGTTTTGTGCAAAACCATTGTCTTGTGCAAAATCACTGTCTAGTGCAAAACCACTGTCCGGTACAACACTACTGTCATGTGCGAAACCACTGTCGTGTCCGAAACCACTGTCGTGTGCGAAACCACTGTCTTGTGCGAAAGCACTGTCCCGTGCGAAACCACTGTCCTTTGCGAAACCACTGTCCTTTGCAAAACCACTGTCAATTCCGAAACCACTGTCTAGTGCGAAACCACTCTCATGTGCGAAACCACTGTCTTGTGTGAAAACACTGTCTTGTGCGAGATCACTGTCTTGTGCGAAACCACTGTCTTGTGCGGAACCACTGCCTTGTGCGGAACCACTGTCTTTGTGCGAAACCACTGTCTTGTGTACAACCACTGTCTTGTGTGACGTCAATGGCATTATTTTTATCTGGTCACTGGAGAACATATTTTGGGTGAGTTTCAGTGTATGTTTGATGTTTCTCTGGTATCTTGCTGTTTGGTCTTTGATCTCTTTGTTGATGTGGTTGTCTTTCATAAAATCTACTGTTGTATTTATGTAGTTCTGTTCTTTCATCAAATCCAAAATATTTCCTTTATCTGCACTGGTTAGTATGGCATTGTTTCCTTTTCGTTTTAGCTTGTGGGATGTATTTTCTTCTGGTGTTCTGTTATTAGAGTTTATGGTTGTTTTGTGTGTTTTGACTGTTTGTGTTATTTCTGCAGCTACTAGGGCCTAATTGCTTTATTAAGTTTGCATTAAAATTTCGTGTGCACGATCTTTCTTGTTCCTGGCATAGTATGTTCAGGATCTCTTATGAGGTCCTCTATTGTTTTGTGTAATATTTGTGTGTTTATGCTGTGTTTTGGGTCTTTTCTAGAAGGCTTTTTTTCCAGTTTTGTGAGATTTGTATCAGTTACGTTCATAATTCTGTCACAGGAGTTATGTTTTTGGTTGTGGTTGTTGCTTCCTGTGGGTGTGTATTTGTGATTTATAATTTTGTTGAAATTTATGTTTTGTTTTTCATGAAATTCTTTTTGTAGGTGTGACTTTTCCCTCTCAGTTATTTCTTCGAATGGAGCTGGTATTGTAAAATTCTTGGCTCATCTAAATCCTAGGAACTATATGCTAAAAGCAATCGCTAAATAATGAACTATTCAATACACATGTAGAATTACCCTTTAATTTCACAGTACCAATGCGAAGATATAACTGAGAGAGCAAACAAAACTGCACACAGGAACTGAACACAATAAACGAATAGCATTGGAGAATGGTCATGATATTCCTATAACAGACAGACTAAACCAAGAGATGTGCTAAAAGAAACATAATAAACAGGTCACACAACGCACAATACAGAAGTACACAAGACACTGACAGTGACCGGATAAAAGACAAAATTCAAATTTCAAATGTTTGTACAGCTTATGGGACTTAACTACGGGGTCATCTGTCCCTAAACTTACAAACTACTTACGAACTAACTTACACTAAGGACGGCACAAATATCCATGCCCGAGGGGGGACATAAAAGACACAAGAGAACAACACACAATAGGATACATATGGCACATACTCAACGAAAACTACAAAATAGTTCACAGAATAGGAAACATATTAAAGAAACAGGCACGCCAAATAGGATTCTGGACAGACAACAAAGCACTAAAAAAAAACTCAGAACACAGATGACACCAACAGACAAAATCAATGGATCAGCCATTTTATGAATCCACATGTCAATCAATATACCTTGGACAAACCTACAGAAATATTAAAACCAGATATTCAGAATACGTCACGACACTAAAAAGTCATAATTCCAAAAGCATATTTTCAGAATTCCTAATGGCTCCCAACAGTCATCCAACCAAAATAGAAACACACATAGACGCTCGTTAAGCACGCAGGCGCAGAGAGAAAATAAAGACAATGCAAATAGGTTGCCATTCCACTGGAGAACAAGTAAATCTGACTAACAGGTACGCACGCAAACAAAGTGCACACAGTCGAATTTGCTAAAGTGAAAAGTGAGTGCGATTGAATAAAATCCACAATAATGCGTATGTGGGCAAGAATTTGGAATGATGGGAGCCGGCACGAGACACGAAAAACAGTAGCAAGTAGGATGTTTTGCTATGTTGTTATGAGAAGCAATTGTACGTTCTTCGAGGTGTGTAAAACGTGAATGTTTAATGTGTTAGCTGGGAGAGGAGAGATGCACCGGCAGGGGCTGATATATCGGGCGGGCACAGTGTTGCCAACTGGCGAGGTTAGGCGCTCGACACCTGAAGTAAAAGTTTGCGTGTTGTCGAAGTTTTGAAGGGAAAATGGAAAGGCAAAAATTGGAGAGTTGCGATGTGTAGCAACGCTGTGGGCACTCTATCGGGGTTTTAATGTGTGTGTGAGGGTGAATTTGGAATGATGGGAGCCGCCAGGAGGCACGAAAGACGTAGCAAGTTGGAGGGATACTTTGCGAAAACATTGTACGTGTTTCGAGTTGTGTCACACGTGAATTGCAAATTAGTAAGTTGTGTTTAGGGGGGACACGTAAAGAGAGACGGAAGGAAGCAGCAGGGGCTGATATTTCTATCGGGGTTTTAATGTGTATGTGAGCACGAATGTGGAATTCGGGCTGCCTATACCGCTTGCCGCGTATAGTATTGTTTACACTTGCCGTTGTCTCGCAGTCGTTCCGTCTGCCGTACAACGTTATAAGCTGACCGGAGTCGATGTCAGCTCGTGCTCTGCGCACCATATTTTTACTTTGTAAGACCCTGTCTTCTCGCGAACGTCGTCGTCGTCGCCGCCGCACGCACGCAGAATTTACGTGTTCATATTGACACGTGTATGTGTTAGGCATGGTCGCTTGAACTCCGCCTTTGGGTTTTAAAGCCAGGGTCGCTTTTACTCCTTTAGGTTTTTAAATCTAATATAGGCGGTGAACGCCTCTGGCGTTTGCTGGTATGGATGGAAAATTAATACATAACTGACGTGCTCGTCTATGCCTATGTTTATCGGAATTTCTGAATACATATCTCTGAAATTGGCTGCCCGATACCAACATCCAACTTCTTATATGACATACTAAAAGAGAAAAAAATTAGAAAAAAAATAAGAGAGAAAAATAAAGCATTAATAATAATAAAAATAATTAACTAAATCAGAATTTGACGCTGCTTCTGGTACGCGTCGTATGTGTTAGTTACGTATGCTGTCAATTTTTAAGTAAGACTTTTGTCTCCTCGCGAACAACGTCGTCGCCTCCGCACCCACGCAGAATGCACGTGTATATCCACACGTGTAAATTGAAGGCATGGTCGCTTGAACCTATCTTAGGTTATTAATGCAGGGACGCTTAAACTCCTTTTATGGGTTTCACGATACAATAAAAATAAAAATGGCGCTCAACAAGTTGGACGATTTGGATGTGAAATTAACTGGCCGCTAGAAATATCAAACATCTTAAAACACGTAATAAAAACGAATATAAATAAATTAAATAAATAAAATATAATTTGACACAGCTTTTGGAATGCGTCCTAGGTGTTAGGTACGTTTGCTATCATAACACAGAGTAAAAGGTGGCACTTACATCCGAATTAGTTATACACTGATATGAGGTTAATGCCATTCCAACTCATATTGCCAATTGTTTACATAATATGCGACGTAGATAAAACGATCAATTACAATTTATTGACAAGTATTTCTTACTATTCTTCCACCATATGTTTGATGTATATTTAGCTACGAGGGGGCAATAATTACGTACGGGTGAACACAATTGTAAACTTCATTAAATTCCGTCTCTTACGACTTCAAACAGATAGAAAACATAATGCAGAATGATGAATGGAGATGTATGAGCAGACAGCCTAAATTTACAACTCAACTACCAGCACACACAGCGTAACTTTGGCGCATACTAAGTCCTAAACGGCTTAGCTCGGGTTCCATAGTGGGTTTCGATGGGGAAGGGGGTTGATGAATGAAGGTGTATTACATGGTGGGGGCAGTAGAGTAGTGGGGCAGTAGACTGGTGGGTGGAACAGTGGTAGGGGTGGTAGAGTAGTGGGGGTGGTACAGTGGTGGGGGTGGTAGAGGGGGGGGGTGTTAGAGGGGTGGGGTTGTTAGAGGGGTGGGGGTGTTAGAGGGTTGGGGGTGGTAGACTCGTGGGGGTGGTAGAGGGGAAGGGGGGTAGAGGGGTGGGGGAGGTAGACTGGTGGGGGTGGTAGAGGGGTGGGGTGGTAGTCTAATTGGGGTGGTAGACTGGTGGGGGTGTTAGAGGGGTGGGGGTGTTAAAGGGGTAGGGGTGTTAGAGGGGTGGGGGGTGGTAGACTATTGGGGGTGTTAGAGGGGTGAGGGGTGTTAGAGGGGTGGAGGTATTAGAGGGGTTGGAAAGTTAGAGGGGTGAGGGTGTTAGAGGGGTGGGGGTGTTAGAGGGGTGGGGGTATTAGAGAGGGGGTGGTAGACTGGTGTGGTGGTAGACTGGTGGGGGTGGTAGAGGGTTGGGGTGGTAGACTGGTTGGGGTGGTAGAGGGGAAGGGGTGGAAGAGGAGAGTGGATTTAGAGTGATGGGGTGGTAGACTGGTGGGGGTGGAAGAGGGGTGGGGATGGTAGAGGGGTGGGAGTGGTAGACTGGTGGGGCTGGTAGACTGGTATGGGTGGTAGAGGGGTGGGGATGGTAGACCGGTGGGGGTGGTAGAGGGTTGGATTTGGTAGAGAGGTGGGGGGTGGTAGTGGGGTCGGTGTGAGGGGTGGTGAGGGTGTTAGAGTGGTGGGGTCGGTAGTGAGGTGGGGGTGGTAGAGGGGTGGGGGAAGTAGAGGGGTAAGGGTGATAGAAAGGTGGGTGTGAGGGGGTGTTTGGGGGTGGTAGTGTGGTGGGGGTGGTAGAGTGGTGGGGGTGGTAGCGTGGATGGTAGAAAAGTGGGTGTGATGGGGGTGGTGGGAATGGTAGTGTGGTGGAGGTGGTAGAGTGGTGTGGGTGGTAGAAAGGTAGGGGTGGTAGAAAGGTGGGTGTGAGGGGGTGTTTGGGGGTTATAGTGTGGTGGGGGGTGGTAGAGTGGTGGGGGTGGTAAAGTGGTGGGGATGGTAGAAAAGTGGGTGTGATGGGGGTGGTGGGAATGGTAGTGTGGTGGAGGTGGTAGAGTGGTGTGGGTGGTAGAAAGGTAGGGGTGGTAGAAAGGTGGGTGTGAGGGGGTGTTTGGGGGTGGTAGTGTGATGGGGGTGGTAGAGTGGTGGGGGTGGTAGCGTGGTTGGGGTGGTAAAGTGGTGGGGATGGTAGAAAAGTGGGTGTGATGGGGGGTGGTGGGAATGGTAGTGTGGTGGGGGTGGTAGAGTGGAGGGGTGGTAGAGTGGTAGGGTGGTAGAGTGGTAGGTTGGTAGAGTAATAGGGTGGTGGAGTGGTTGGGGTGGTTGAGGGGTGGGGGTGGTAGTGCGAAACCACTGTCATGTGCGAAACCACTGTATTGTGCGAAACTGTCTTGTGTGAAACCACTGTCTTGTGCAAAACCACTGTCCCATGCGAAACCACTATCATGTGTGAAACCACTCACTTGTGCTAAACCACTCACCTGTGCAAAACCACTCACCTGTGCGAAACCACTCAACTGTGCGAAACCACTGTCCTGTGCGAAACCACGGTCCTGTGCAAAACCACTGACCTGCGCGAAACCACTGTCCTGTGCGAAACCTCTGTCCTGTGCGACACTACTGTCATGTGCAAAACCACTGTCGTGTGCAAAACCACTGTCGTGTGCGAAACCACTGTCTTGTGCGCATCCACTGTTGTGTGCGAAACCATTGTGATGTGCGAAACCACTGAACTGTGCGAAACCACTCACCTGTGCGAAATCACTCAACTGTGCGAAACCACTGTCCTGAGCGAAACCACGGTCCTGTGCAAAACCACTGTCCTGTGAGAAACCACTGTCCTGTGCGAAACCTCTGTCCTGTGCGACACTACTGTCATGTGCAAAACCACTGTGTTGTGCGAAACCACTGTCTTGTGCGAAACCACTGTCTAGTGCGAAACCACTGTCTTGTGCGAAACCACTGCCTTGTGCGACACTACTGTCGTGTGCGAAACAACTGTCGTGTGCGAAACCACTGCCTTGTGAGAAACCACTCTCTTGTGCAAAACCAAGGTCTTGTGCGAAAAATCGGTCTTGTGCGAAACCACTGTCTTGTGCGAAACTACTGTCTTGTGCGAAACCACCTTCTTGTGCTAAATCACTGTCTTGTGCGAAACCACTGCCTTCTGCAAACCCACTGTCTTCTGCAAAACCACTGTCTTGTGCGAAACCACTGTCATATGCAAAACCACTGTCTTGCGCGAAACCACTGTTCTGAGGGAAACCACTGTACTGTGCGAAACCACTGTACTGTGCGACACCACTGTCATGTGCGAAATCACTGTTGTGTGCGAAACCACTGTTGTGTACGAAACCACTGTCTTGTCAGAAACCACTGTCTTGTTCGAAATCATTCTCTTCTGCAAAACCACTGTCTTGTGCGAAACCACTGTCTTGTGCAAAACCACTGTCTTGTGCAAAACCACTGTCTTGTGCGAAACCACTCTCTTGTGCAAAACCAAGGTCTTGTGCGAAAAATCGGTCTTGTGCGAAACCACTGTCTTGTGCGAAACTACTGTCTTGTGCGAAACCACCTTCTTGTGCCAAAACCACCGTCTTCTGCAAAACCAAAGTCTTCAGCAAAACCACTGTCTTGTGCGAAAAAATGTTTTGTGCAAAACCATTGTCTTGTGCAAAATCACTGTCTAGTGCAAAACCACTGTCCGGTACAACACTACTGTCATGTGCGAAACCACTGTCGTGTCCGAAACCACTGTCGTGTGCGAAACCACTGTCTTGTGCGAAAGCACTGTCCCGTGCGAAACCACTGTCCTTTGCGAAACCACTGTCCTTTGCAAAACCACTGTCAATTCCGAAACCACTGTCTAGTGCGAAACCACTCTCATGTGCGAAACCACTGTCTTGTGTGAAAACACTGTCTTGTGCGAGATCACTGTCTTGTGCGAAACCACTGTCTTGTGCGGAACCACTGCCTTGTGCGGAACCACTGTCTTTGTGCGAAACCACTGTCTTGTGTACAACCACTGTCTTGTGTGACGTCAATGGCATTATTTTTATCTGGTCACTGGAGAACATATTTTGGGTGAGTTTCAGTGTATGTTTGATGTTTCTCTGGTATCTTGCTGTTTGGTCTTTGATCTCTTTGTTGATGTGGTTGTCTTTCATAAAATCTACTGTTGTATTTATGTAGTTCTGTTCTTTCATCAAATCCAAAATATTTCCTTTATCTGCACTGGTTAGTATGGCATTGTTTCCTTTTCGTTTTAGCTTGTGGGATGTATTTTCTTCTGGTGTTCTGTTATTAGAGTTTATGGTTGTTTTGTGTGTTTTGACTGTTTGTGTTATTTCTGCAGCTACTAGGGCCTAATTGCTTTATTAAGTTTGCATTAAAATTTCGTGTGCACGATCTTTCTTGTTCCTGGCATAGTATGTTCAGGATCTCTTATGAGGTCCTCTATTGTTTTGTGTAATATTTGTGTGTTTATGCTGTGTTTTGGGTCTTTTCTAGAAGGCTTTTTTTCCAGTTTTGTGAGATTTGTATCAGTTACGTTCATAATTCTGTCACAGGAGTTATGTTTTTGGTTGTGGTTGTTGCTTCCTGTGGGTGTGTATTTGTGATTTATAATTTTGTTGAAATTTATGTTTTGTTTTTCATGAAATTCTTTTTGTAGGTGTGACTTTTCCCTCTCAGTTATTTCTTCGAATGGAGCTGGTATTGTAAAATTCTTGGCTCATCTAAATCCTAGGAACTATATGCTAAAAGCAATCGCTAAATAATGAACTATTCAATACACATGTAGAATTACCCTTTAATTTCACAGTACCAATGCGAAGATATAACTGAGAGAGCAAACAAAACTGCACACAGGAACTGAACACAATAAACGAATAGCATTGGAGAATGGTCATGATATTCCTATAACAGACAGACTAAACCAAGAGATGTGCTAAAAGAAACATAATAAACAGGTCACACAACGCACAATACAGAAGTACACAAGACACTGACAGTGACCGGATAAAAGACAAAATTCAAATTTCAAATGTTTGTACAGCTTATGGGACTTAACTACGGGGTCATCTGTCCCTAAACTTACAAACTACTTACGAACTAACTTACACTAAGGACGGCACAAATATCCATGCCCGAGGGGGGACATAAAAGACACAAGAGAACAACACACAATAGGATACATATGGCACATACTCAACGAAAACTACAAAATAGTTCACAGAATAGGAAACATATTAAAGAAACAGGCACGCCAAATAGGATTCTGGACAGACAACAAAGCACTAAAAAAAAACTCAGAACACAGATGACACCAACAGACAAAATCAATGGATCAGCCATTTTATGAATCCACATGTCAATCAATATACCTTGGACAAACCTACAGAAATATTAAAACCAGATATTCAGAATACGTCACGACACTAAAAAGTCATAATTCCAAAAGCATATTTTCAGAATTCCTAATGGCTCCCAACAGTCATCCAACCAAAATAGAAACACACATAGACGCTCGTTAAGCACGCAGGCGCAGAGAGAAAATAAAGACAATGCAAATAGGTTGCCATTCCACTGGAGAACAAGTAAATCTGACTAACAGGTACGCACGCAAACAAAGTGCACACAGTCGAATTTGCTAAAGTGAAAAGTGAGTGCGATTGAATAAAATCCACAATAATGCGTATGTGGGCAAGAATTTGGAATGATGGGAGCCGGCACGAGACACGAAAAACAGTAGCAAGTAGGATGTTTTGCTATGTTGTTATGAGAAGCAATTGTACGTTCTTCGAGGTGTGTAAAACGTGAATGTTTAATGTGTTAGCTGGGAGAGGAGAGATGCACCGGCAGGGGCTGATATATCGGGCGGGCACAGTGTTGCCAACTGGCGAGGTTAGGCGCTCGACACCTGAAGTAAAAGTTTGCGTGTTGTCGAAGTTTTGAAGGGAAAATGGAAAGGCAAAAATTGGAGAGTTGCGATGTGTAGCAACGCTGTGGGCACTCTATCGGGGTTTTAATGTGTGTGTGAGGGTGAATTTGGAATGATGGGAGCCGCCAGGAGGCACGAAAGACGTAGCAAGTTGGAGGGATACTTTGCGAAAACATTGTACGTGTTTCGAGTTGTGTCACACGTGAATTGCAAATTAGTAAGTTGTGTTTAGGGGGGACACGTAAAGAGAGACGGAAGGAAGCAGCAGGGGCTGATATTTCTATCGGGGTTTTAATGTGTATGTGAGCACGAATGTGGAATTCGGGCTGCCTATACCGCTTGCCGCGTATAGTATTGTTTACACTTGCCGTTGTCTCGCAGTCGTTCCGTCTGCCGTACAACGTTATAAGCTGACCGGAGTCGATGTCAGCTCGTGCTCTGCGCACCATATTTTTACTTTGTAAGACCCTGTCTTCTCGCGAACGTCGTCGTCGTCGCCGCCGCACGCACGCAGAATTTACGTGTTCATATTGACACGTGTATGTGTTAGGCATGGTCGCTTGAACTCCGCCTTTGGGTTTTAAAGCCAGGGTCGCTTTTACTCCTTTAGGTTTTTAAATCTAATATAGGCGGTGAACGCCTCTGGCGTTTGCTGGTATGGATGGAAAATTAATACATAACTGACGTGCTCGTCTATGCCTATGTTTATCGGAATTTCTGAATACATATCTCTGAAATTGGCTGCCCGATACCAACATCCAACTTCTTATATGACAAACTAAAAGAGAAAAAAATTAGAAAAAAAATAAGAGAGAAAAATAAAGCATTAATAATAATAAAAATAATTAACTAAATCAGAATTTGACGCTGCTTCTGGTACGCGTCGTATGTGTTAGTTACGTATGCTGTCAATTTTTAAGTAAGACTTTTGTCTCCTCGCGAACAACGTCGTCGCCTCCGCACCCACGCAGAATGCACGTGTATATCCACACGTGTAAATTGAAGGCATGGTCGCTTGAACCTATCTTAGGTTATTAATGCAGGGACGCTTAAACTCCTTTTATGGGTTTCACGATACAATAAAAATAAAAATGGCGCTCAACAAGTTGGACGATTTGGATGTGAAATTAACTGGCCGCTAGAAATATCAAACATCTTAAAACACGTAATAAAAACGAATATAAAAAAATTAAATAAATAAAATATAATTTGACACAGCTTTTGGAATGTGTCCTAGGTGTTAGGTACGTTTGCTATCATAACACAGAGTAAAAGGTGGCACTTACATCCGAATTAGTTATACACTGATATGAGGTTAATGCCATTCCAACTCATATTGCCAATTGTTTACATAATATGCGACGTAGATAAAACGATCAATTACAATTTATTGACAAGTATTTCTTACTATTCTTCCACCATATGTTTGATGTATATTTAGCTACGAGGGGGCAATAATTACGTACGGGTGAACACAATTGTAAACTTCATTAAATTCCGTCTCTTACGACTTCAAACAGATAGAAAACATAATGCAGAATGATGAATGGAGATGTATGAGCAGACAGCCTAAATTTACAACTCAACTACCAGCACACACAGCGTAACTTTGGCGCATACTAAGTCCTAAACGGCTTAGCTCGGGTTCCATAGTGGGTTTCGATGGGGAAGGGGGTTGATGAATGAAGGTGTATTACATGGTGGGGGCAGTAGAGTAGTGGGGCAGCAGACTGGTGGGTGGAACAGTGGTAGGGGTGGTAGAGTAGTGGGGGTGGTACAGTGGTGGGGGTGGTAGAGGGGGGGGTGTTAGAGGGGTGGGGTTGTTAGAGGGGTGGGGGTGTTAGAGGGTTGGGGGTGGTAGACTCGTGGGGGTGGTAGAGGGGAAGGGGGTAGAGGGGTGGGGGAGGTAGACTGGTGGGGGTGGTAGAGGGGTGGGGTGGTAGTCTAATTGGGGTGGTAGACTGGTGGGGGTGGTAGAGGGGTGGGGGTGTTAAAGGGGTAGGGGTGTTAGAGGGGTGGGGGTGGTAGACTATTGGGGGTGTTAGAGGGGTGAGGGGTGTTAGAGGGGTGGAGGTATTAGAGGGGTTGGAAAGTTAGAGGGGTGAGGGTGTTAGAGGGGTGGGGGTGTTAGAGGGGTGGGGGTATTAGAGAGGGGGTGGTAGACTGGTGTGGTGGTAGACTGGTGGGGGTGGTAGAGGGTTGGGGTGGTAGACTGGTTGGGGTGGTAGAGGGGAAGGGGTGGAAGAGGAGAGTGGATTTAGAGTGATAGGGTGGTAGACTGGTGGGGGTGGAAGAGGGGTGGGGATGGTAGAGGGGTGGGAGTGGTAGACTGGTGGGGCTGGTAGACTGGTATGGGTGGTAGAGGGGTGGGGATGGTAGACCGGTGGGGGTGGTAGAGGGTTGGATTTGGTAGAGAGGTGGGGGTGGTAGTGGGGTCGGTGTGAGGGGTGGTGAGGGTGTTAGAGTGGTGGGGTCGGTAGTGAGGTGGGGGTGGTAGAGGGGTGGGGGAAGTAGAGGGGTAAGGGTGATAGAAAGGTGGGTGTGAGGGGGTGTTTGGGGGTGGTAGTGTGGTGGGGGTGGTAGAGTGGTGGGGGTGGTAGCGTGGTGGGGGTGGTAGCGTGGATGGTAGAAAAGTGGGTGTGATGGGGGTGGTGGGAATGGTAGTGTGGTGGAGGTGGTAGAGTGGTGTGGGTGGTAGAAAGGTAGGGGTGGTAGAAAGGTGGGTGTGAGGGGGTGTTTGGGGGTTATAGTGTGGTGGGGGTGGTAGAGTGGTGGGGGTGGTAAAGTGGTGGGGATGGTAGAAAAGTGGGTGTGATGGGGGTGGTGGGAATGGTAGTGTGGTGGAGGTGGTAGAGTGGTGTGGGTGGTAGAAAGGTAGGGGTGGTAGAAAGGTGGGTGTGAGGGGGTGTTTGGGGGTGGTAGTGTGATGGGGGTGGTAGAGTGGTGGGGGTGGTAGCGTGGTTGGGGTGGTAAAGTGGTGGGGATGGTAGAAAAGTGGGTGTGATGGGGGTGGTGGGAATGGTAGTGTAGTGGGGGTGGTAGAGTGGAGGGGTGGTAGAGTGGTAGGGTGGTAGAGTGGTAGGTTGGTAGAGTAATAGGGTGGTGGAGTGGTTGGGGTGGTTGAGGGGTGGGGGTGGTAGTGCGAAACCACTGTCATGTGCGAAACCACTGTATTGTGCGAAACTGTCTTGTGTGAAACCACTGTCTTGTGCAAAACCACTGTCCCATGCGAAACCACTATCATGTGTGAAACCACTCACTTGTGCTAAACCACTCACCTGTGCAAAACCACTCACCTGTGCGAAACCACTCAACTGTGCGAAACCACTGTCCTGTGCGAAACCACGGTCCTGTGCAAAACCACTGACCTGCGCGAAACCACTGTCCTGTGCGAAACCTCTGTCCTGTGCGACACTACTGTCATGTGCAAAACCACTGTCGTGTGCAAAACCACTGTCGTGTGCGAAACCACTGTCTTGTGCGCATCCACTGTTGTGTGCGAAACCATTGTGATGTGCGAAACCACTGAACTGTGCGAAACCACTCACCTGTGCGAAACCACTCACCTGTGCGAAACCACTGTCCTGAGCGAAACCACGGTCCTGTGCAAAACCACTGTCCTGTGAGAAACCACTGTCCTGTGCGAAACCTCTGTCCTGTGCGACACTACTGTCATGTGCAAAACCACTGTGTTGTGCGAAACCACTGTCTTGTGCGAAACCACTGTCTAGTGCGAAACCACTGTCTTGTGCGAAACCACTGCCTTGTGCGACACTACTGTCGTGTGCGAAACAACTGTCGTGTGCGAAACCACTGCCTTGTGAGAAACCACTCTCTTGTGCAAAACCAAGGTCTTGTGCGAAAAATCGGTCTTGTGCGAAACCACTGTCTTGTGCGAAACTACTGTCTTGTGCGAAACCACCTTCTTGTGCTAAATCACTGTCTTGTGCGAAACCACTGCCTTCTGCAAACCCACTGTCTTCTGCAAAACCACTGTCTTGTGCGAAACCACTGTCATATGCAAAACCACTGTCTTGCGCGAAACCACTGTTCTGAGGGAAACCACTGTACTGTGCGAAACCACTGTACTGTGCGACACCACTGTCATGTGCGAAATCACTGTTGTGTGCGAAACCACTGTTGTGTACGAAACCACTGTCTTGTCAGAAACCACTGTCTTGTTCGAAATCATTCTCTTCTGCAAAACCACTGTCTTGTGCGAAACCACTGTCTTGTGCAAAACCACTGTCTTGTGCAAAACCACTGTCTTGTGCGAAACCACTCTCTTGTGCAAAACCAAGGTCTTGTGCGAAAAATCGGTCTTGTGCGAAACCACTGTCTTGTGCGAAACTACTGTCTTGTGCGAAACCACCTTCTTGTGCCAAAACCACCGTCTTCTGCAAAACCAAAGTCTTCAGCAAAACCACTGTCTTGTGCGAAAAAATGTTTTGTGCAAAACCATTGTCTTGTGCAAAATCACTGTCTAGTGCAAAACCACTGTCCGGTACAACACTACTGTCATGTGCGAAACCACTGTCGTGTCCGAAACCACTGTCGTGTGCGAAACCACTGTCTTGTGTGAAAGCACTGTCCCGTGCGAAACCACTGTCCTTTGCGAAACCACTGTCCTTTGCAAAACCACTGTCAATTCCGAAACCACTGTCTAGTGCGAAACCACTCTCATGTGCGAAACCACTGTCTTGTGTGAAAACACTGTCTTGTGCGAGATCACTGTCTTGTGCGAAACCACTGTCTTGTGCGGAACCACTGCCTTGTGCGGAACCACTGTCTTTGTGCGAAACCACTGTCTTGTGTACAACCACTGTCTTGTGTGACGTCAATGGCATTATGTTTATCTGGTCACTGGAGAACATATTTTGGGTGAGTTTCAGTGTATGTTTGATGTTTCTCTGGTATCTTGCTGTTTGGTCTTTGATCTCTTTGTTGATGTGGTTGTCTTTCATAAAATCTACTGTTGTATTTATGTAGTTCTGTTCTTTCATCAAATCCAAAATATTTCCTTTATCTGCACTGGTTAGTATGGCATTGTTTCCTTTTCGTTTTAGCTTGTGGGATGTATTTTCTTCTGGTGTTCTGTTATTAGAGTTTATGGTTGTTTTGTGTGTTTTGACTGTTTGTGTTATTTCTGCAGCTACTAGGGCCTAATTGCTTTATTAAGTTTGCATTAAAATTTCGTGTGCACGATCTTTCTTGTTCCTGGCATAGTATGTTCAGGATCTCTTATGAGGTCCTCTATTGTTTTGTGTAATATTTGTGTGTTTATGCTGTGTTTTGGGTCTTTTCTAGAAGGCTTTTTTTCCAGTTTTGTGAGATTTGTATCAGTTACGTTCATAATTCTGTCACAGGAGTTATGTTTTTGGTTGTGGTTGTTGCTTCCTGTGGGTGTGTATTTGTGATTTATAATTTTGTTGAAATTTATGTTTTGTTTTTCATGAAATTCTTTTTGTAGGTGTGACTTTTCCCTCTCAGTTATTTCTTCGAATGGAGCTGGTATTGTAAAATTCTTGGCTCATCTAAATCCTAGGAACTATATGCTAAAAGCAATCGCTAAATAATGAACTATTCAATACACATGTAGAATTACCCTTTAATTTCACAGTACCAATGCGAAGATATAACTGAGAGAGCAAACAAAACTGCACACAGGAACTGAACACAATAAACGAATAGCATTGGAGAATGGTCATGATATTCCTATAACAGACAGACTAAACCAAGAGATGTGCTAAAAGAAACATAATAAACAGGTCACACAACGCACAATACAGAAGTACACAAGACACTGACAGTGACCGGATAAAAGACAAAATTCAAATTTCAAATGTTTGTACAGCTTATGGGACTTAACTACGGGGTCATCTGTCCCTAAACTTACAAACTACTTACGAACTAACTTACACTAAGGACGGCACAAATATCCATGCCCGAGGGGGGACATAAAAGACACAAGAGAACAACACACAATAGGATACATATGGCACATACTCAACGAAAACTACAAAATAGTTCACAGAATAGGAAACATATTAAAGAAACAGGCACGCCAAATAGGATTCTGGACAGACAACAAAGCACTAAAAAAAAACTCAGAACACAGATGACACCAACAGACAAAATCAATGGATCAGCCATTTTATGAATCCACATGTCAATCAATATACCTTGGACAAACCTACAGAAATATTAAAACCAGATATTCAGAATACGTCACGACACTAAAAAGTCATAATTCCAAAAGCATATTTTCAGAATTCCTAATGGCTCCCAACCGTCATCCAACCAAAATAGAAACACACATAGACGCTCGTTAAGCACGCAGGCGCAGAGAGAAAATAAAGACAATGCAAATAGGTTGCCATTCCACTGGAGAACAAGTAAATCTGACTAACAGGTACGCACGCAAACAAAGTGCACACAGTCGAATTTGCTAAAGTGAAAAGTGAGTGCGATTGAATAAAATCCACAATAATGCGTATGTGGGCAAGAATTTGGAATGATGGGAGCCGGCACGAGACACGAAAAACAGTAGCAAGTAGGATGTTTTGCTATGTTGTTATGAGAAGCAATTGTACGTTCTTCGAGGTGTGTAAAACGTGAATGTTTAATGTGTTAGCTGGGAGAGGAGAGATGCACCGGCAGGGGCTGATATATCGGGCGGGCACAGTGTTGCCAACTGGCGAGGTTAGGCGCTCGACACCTGAAGTAAAAGTTTGCGTGTTGTCGAAGTTTTGAAGGGAAAATGGAAAGGCAAAAATTGGAGAGTTGCGATGTGTAGCAACGCTGTGGGCACTCTATCGGGGTTTTAATGTGTGTGTGAGGGTGAATTTGGAATGATGGGAGCCGCCAGGAGGCACGAAAGACGTAGCAAGTTGGAGGGATACTTTGCGAAAACATTGTACGTGTTTCGAGTTGTGTCACACGTGAATTGCAAATTAGTAAGTTGTGTTTAGGGGGGACACGTAAAGAGAGACGGAAGGAAGCAGCAGGGGCTGATATTTCTATCGGGGTTTTAATGTGTATGTGAGCACGAATGTGGAATTCGGGCTGCCTATACCGCTTGCCGCGTATAGTATTGTTTACACTTGCCGTTGTCTCGCAGTCGTTCCGTCTGCCGTACAACGTTATAAGCTGACCGGAGTCGATGTCAGCTCGTGCTCTGCGCACCATATTTTTACTTTGTAAGACCCTGTCTTCTCGCGAACGTCGTCGTCGTCGCCGCCGCACGCACGCAGAATTTACGTGTTCATATTGACACGTGTATGTGTTAGGCATGGTCGCTTGAACTCCGCCTTTGGGTTTTAAAGCCAGGGTCGCTTTTACTCCTTTAGGTTTTTAAATCTAATATAGGCGGTGAACGCCTCTGGCGTTTGCTGGTATGGATGGAAAATTAATACATAACTGACGTGCTCGTCTATGCCTATGTTTATCGGAATTTCTGAATACATATCTCTGAAATTGGCTGCCCGATACCAACATCCAACTTCTTATATGACATACTAAAAGAGAAAAAAATTAGAAAAAAAATAAGAGAGAAAAATAAAGCATTAATAATAATAAAAATAATTAACTAAATCAGAATTTGACGCTGCTTCTGGTACGCGTCGTATGTGTTAGTTACGTATGCTGTCAATTTTTAAGTAAGACTTTTGTCTCCTCGCGAACAACGTCGTCGCCTCCGCACCCACGCAGAATGCACGTGTATATCCACACGTGTAAATTGAAGGCATGGTCGCTTGAACCTATCTTAGGTTATTAATGCAGGGACGCTTAAACTCCTTTTATGGGTTTCACGATACAATAAAAATAAAAATGGCGCTCAACAAGTTGGACGATTTGGATGTGAAATTAACTGGCCGCTAGAAATATCAAACATCTTAAAACACGTAATAAAAACGAATATAAAAAAATTAAATAAATAAAATATAATTTGACACAGCTTTTGGAATGCGTCCTAGGTGTTAGGTACGTTTGCTATCATAACACAGAGTAAAAGGTGGCACTTACATCCGAATTAGTTATACACTGATATGAGGTTAATGCCATTCCAACTCATATTGCCAATTGTTTACATAATATGCGACGTAGATAAAACGATCAATTACAATTTATTGACAAGTATTTCTTACTATTCTTCCACCATATGTTTGATGTATATTTAGCTACGAGGGGGCAATAATTACGTACGGGTGAACACAATTGTAAACTTCATTAAATTCCGTCTCTTACGACTTCAAACAGATAGAAAACATAATGCAGAATGATGAATGGAGATGTATGAGCAGACAGCCTAAATTTACAACTCAACTACCAGCACACACAGCGTAACTTTGGCGCATACTAAGTCCTAAACGGCTTAGCTCGGGTTCCATAGTGGGTTTCGATGGGGAAGGGGGTTGATGAATGAAGGTGTATTACATGGTGGGGGCAGTAGAGTAGTGGGGCAGTAGACTGGTGGGTGGAACAGTGGTAGGGGTGGTAGAGTAGTGGGGGTGGTACAGTGGTGGGGGTGGTAGAGTGGGGGGTGTTAGAGGGGTGGGGTTGTTAGAGGGGTGGGGGTGTTAGAGGGTTGGGGGTGGTAGACTCGTGGGGGTGGTAGAGGGGAAGGGGGTAGAGGGGTGGGGGAGGTAGACTGGTGGGGGTGGTAGAGGGGTGGGGTGGTAGTCTAATTGGGGTGGTAGACTGGTGGGGGTGGTAGAGGGGTGGGGGTGTTAAAGGGGTAGGGGTGTTAGAGGGGTGGGGGTGGTAGACTATTGGGGGTGTTAGAGGGGTGAGGGGTGTTAGAGGGGTGGAGGTATTAGAGGGGTTGGAAAGTTAGAGGGGTGAGGGTGTTAGAGGGGTGGGGGTGTTAGAGGGGTGGGGGTATTAGAGAGGGGGTGGTAGACTGGTGTGGTGGTAGACTGGTGGGGGTGGTAGAGGGTTGGGGTGGTAGACTGGTTGGGGTGGTAGAGGGGAAGGGGTGGAAGAGGAGAGTGGATTTAGAGTGATAGGGTGGTAGACTGGTGGGGGTGGAAGAGGGGTGGGGATGGTAGAGGGGTGGGAGTGGTAGACTGGTGGGGCTGGTAGACTGGTATGGGTGGTAGAGGGGTGGGGATGGTAGACCGGTGGGGGTGGTAGAGGGTTGGATTTGGTAGAGAGGTGGGGGTGGTAGTGGGGTCGGTGTGAGGGGTGGTGAGGGTGTTAGAGTGGTGGGGTCGGTAGTGAGGTGGGGGTGGTAGAGGGGTGGGGGAAGTAGAGGGGTAAGGGTGATAGAAAGGTGGGTGTGAGGGGGTGTTTGGGGGTGGTAGTGTGGTGGGGGTGGTAGAGTGGTGGGGGTGGTAGCGTGGATGGTAGAAAAGTGGGTGTGATGGGGGTGGTGGGAATGGTAGTGTGGTGGAGGTGGTAGAGTGGTGTGGGTGGTAGAAAGGTAGGGGTGGTAGAAAGGTGGGTGTGAGGGGGTGTTTGGGGGTTATAGTGTGGTGGGGGTGGTAGAGTGGTGGGGGTGGTAAAGTGGTGGGGATGGTAGAAAAGTGGGTGTGATGGGGGTGGTGGGAATGGTAGTGTGGTGGAGGTGGTAGAGTGGTGTGGGTGGTAGAAAGGTAGGGGTGGTAGAAAGGTGGGTGTGAGGGGGTGTTTGGGGGTGGTAGTGTGATGGGGGTGGTAGAGTGGTGGGGGTGGTAGCGTGGTTGGGGTGGTAAAGTGGTGGGGATGGTAGAAAAGTGGGTGTGATGGGGGTGGTGGGAATGGTAGTGTGGTGGGGGTGGTAGAGTGGAGGGGTGGTAGAGTGGTAGGGTGGTAGAGTGGTAGGTTGGTAGAGTAATAGGGTGGTGGAGTGGTTGGGGTGGTTGAGGGGTGGGGGTGGTAGTGCGAAACCACTGTCATGTGCGAAACCACTGTATTGTGCGAAACTGTCTTGTGTGAAACCACTGTCTTGTGCAAAACCACTGTCCCATGCGAAACCACTATCATGTGTGAAACCACTCACTTGTGCTAAACCACTCACCTGTGCAAAACCACTCACCTGTGCGAAACCACTCAACTGTGCGAAACCACTGTCCTGTGCGAAACCACGGTCCTGTGCAAAACCACTGACCTGCGCGAAACCACTGTCCTGTGCGAAACCTCTGTCCTGTGCGACACTACTGTCATGTGCAAAACCACTGTCGTGTGCAAAACCACTGTCGTGTGCGAAACCACTGTCTTGTGCGCATCCACTGTTGTGTGCGAAACCATTGTGATGTGCGAAACCACTGAACTGTGCGAAACCACTCACCTGTGCGAAATCACTCAACTGTGCGAAACCACTGTCCTGAGCGAAACCACGGTCCTGTGCAAAACCACTGTCCTGTGAGAAACCACTGTCCTGTGCGAAACCTCTGTCCTGTGCGACACTACTGTCATGTGCAAAACCACTGTGTTGTGCGAAACCACTGTCTTGTGCGAAACCACTGTCTAGTGCGAAACCACTGTCTTGTGCGAAACCACTGCCTTGTGCGACACTACTGTCGTGTGCGAAACAACTGTCGTGTGCGAAACCACTGCCTTGTGAGAAACCACTCTCTTGTGCAAAACCAAGGTCTTGTGCGAAAAATCGGTCTTGTGCGAAACCACTGTCTTGTGCGAAACTACTGTCTTGTGCGAAACCACCTTCTTGTGCTAAATCACTGTCTTGTGCGAAACCACTGCCTTCTGCAAACCCACTGTCTTCTGCAAAACCACTGTCTTGTGCGAAACCACTGTCATATGCAAAACCACTGTCTTGCGCGAAACCACTGTTCTGAGGGAAACCACTGTACTGTGCGAAACCACTGTTCTGTGCGACACCACTGTCATGTGCGAAATCACTGTTGTGTGCGAAACCACTGTTGTGTACGAAACCACTGTCTTGTCAGAAACCACTGTCTTGTTCGAAATCATTCTCTTCTGCAAAACCACTGTCTTGTGCGAAACCACTGTCTTGTGCAAAACCACTGTCTTGTGCAAAACCACTGTCTTGTGCAAAACCACTCTCTTGTGCAAAACCAAGGTCTTGTGCGAAAAATCGGTCTTGTGCGAAACCACTGTCTTGTGCGAAACTACTGTCTTGTGCGAAACCACCTTCTTGTGCCAAAACCACCGTCTTCTGCAAAACCAAAGTCTTCAGCAAAACCACTGTCTTGTGCGAAAAAATGTTTTGTGCAAAACCATTGTCTTGTGCAAAATCACTGTCTAGTGCAAAACCACTGTCCGGTACAACACTACTGTCATGTGCGAAACCACTGTCGTGTCCGAAACCACTGTCGTGTGCGAAACCACTGTCTTGTGCGAAAGCACTGTCCCGTGCGAAACCACTGTCCTTTGCGAAACCACTGTCCTTTGCAAAACCACTGTCAATTCCGAAACCACTGTCTAGTGCGAAACCACTCTCATGTGCGAAACCACTGTCTTGTGTGAAAACACTGTCTTGTGCGAGATCACTGTCTTGTGCGAAACCACTGTCTTGTGCGGAACCACTGCCTTGTGCGGAACCACTGTCTTTGTGCGAAACCACTGTCTTGTGTACAACCACTGTCTTGTGTGACGTCAATGGCATTATTTTTATCTGGTCACTGGAGAACATATTTTGGGTGAGTTTCAGTGTATGTTTGATGTTTCTCTGGTATCTTGCTGTTTGGTCTTTGATCTCTTTGTTGATGTGGTTGTCTTTCATAAAATCTACTGTTGTATTTATGTAGTTCTGTTCTTTCATCAAATCCAAAATATTTCCTTTATCTGCACTGGTTAGTATGGCATTGTTTCCTTTTCGTTTTAGCTTGTGGGATGTATTTTCTTCTGGTGTTCTGTTATTAGAGTTTATGGTTGTTTTGTGTGTTTTGACTGTTTGTGTTATTTCTGCAGCTACTAGGGCCTAATTGCTTTATTAAGTTTGCATTAAAATTTCGTGTGCACGATCTTTCTTGTTCCTGGCATAGTATGTTCAGGATCTCTTATGAGGTCCTCTATTGTTTTGTGTAATATTTGTGTGTTTATGCTGTGTTTTGGGTCTTTTCTAGAAGGCTTTTTTTCCAGTTTTGTGAGATTTGTATCAGTTACGTTCATAATTCTGTCACAGGAGTTATGTTTTTGGTTGTGGTTGTTGCTTCCTGTGGGTGTGTATTTGTGATTTATAATTTTGTTGAAATTTATGTTTTGTTTTTCATGAAATTCTTTTTGTAGGTGTGACTTTTCCCTCTCAGTTATTTCTTCGAATGGAGCTGGTATTGTAAAATTCTTGGCTCATCTAAATCCTAGGAACTATATGCTAAAAGCAATCGCTAAATAATGAACTATTCAATACACATGTAGAATTACCCTTTAATTTCACAGTACCAATGCGAAGATATAACTGAGAGAGCAAACAAAACTGCACACAGGAACTGAACACAATAAACGAATAGCATTGGAGAATGGTCATGATATTCCTATAACAGACAGACTAAACCAAGAGATGTGCTAAAAGAAACATAATAAACAGGTCACACAACGCACAATACAGAAGTACACAAGACACTGACAGTGACCGGATAAAAGACAAAATTCAAATTTCAAATGTTTGTACAGCTTATGGGACTTAACTACGGGGTCATCTGTCCCTAAACTTACAAACTACTTACGAACTAACTTACACTAAGGACGGCACAAATATCCATGCCCGAGGGGGGACATAAAAGACACAAGAGAACAACACACAATAGGATACATATGGCACATACTCAACGAAAACTACAAAATAGTTCACAGAATAGGAAACATATTAAAGAAACAGGCACGCCAAATAGGATTCTGGACAGACAACAAAGCACTAAAAAAAAACTCAGAACACAGATGACACCAACAGACAAAATCAATGGATCAGCCATTTTATGAATCCACATGTCAATCAATATACCTTGGACAAACCTACAGAAATATTAAAACCAGATATTCAGAATACGTCACGACACTAAAAAGTCATAATTCCAAAAGCATATTTTCAGAATTCCTAATGGCTCCCAACCGTCATCCAACCAAAATAGAAACACACATAGACGCTCGTTAAGCACGCAGGCGCAGAGAGAAAATAAAGACAATGCAAATAGGTTGCCATTCCACTGGAGAACAAGTAAATCTGACTAACAGGTACGCACGCAAACAAAGTGCACACAGTCGAATTTGCTAAAGTGAAAAGTGAGTGCGATTGAATAAAATCCACAATAATGCGTATGTGGGCAAGAATTTGGAATGATGGGAGCCGGCACGAGACACGAAAAACAGTAGCAAGTAGGATGTTTTGCTATGTTGTTATGAGAAGCAATTGTACGTTCTTCGAGGTGTGTAAAACGTGAATGTTTAATGTGTTAGCTGGGAGAGGAGAGATGCACCGGCAGGGGCTGATATATCGGGCGGGCACAGTGTTGCCAACTGGCGAGGTTAGGCGCTCGACACCTGAAGTAAAAGTTTGCGTGTTGTCGAAGTTTTGAAGGGAAAATGGAAAGGCAAAAATTGGAGAGTTGCGATGTGTAGCAACGCTGTGGGCACTCTATCGGGGTTTTAATGTGTGTGTGAGGGTGAATTTGGAATGATGGGAGCCGCCAGGAGGCACGAAAGACGTAGCAAGTTGGAGGGATACTTTGCGAAAACATTGTACGTGTTTCGAGTTGTGTCACACGTGAATTGCAAATTAGTAAGTTGTGTTTAGGGGGGACACGTAAAGAGAGACGGATGGAAGCAGCAGGGGCTGATATTTCTATCGGGGTTTTAATGTGTATGTGAGCACGAATGTGGAATTCGGGCTGCCTATACCGCTTGCCGCGTATAGTATTGTTTACACTTGCCGTTGTCTCGCAGTCGTTCCGTCTGCCGTACAACGTTATAAGCTGACCGGAGTCGATGTCAGCTCGTGCTCTGCGCACCATATTTTTACTTTGTAAGACCCTGTCTTCTCGCGAACGTCGTCGTCGTCGCCGCCGCACGCACGCAGAATTTACGTGTTCATATTGACACGTGTATGTGTTAGGCATGGTCGCTTGAACTCCGCCTTTGGGTTTTAAAGCCAGGGTCGCTTTTACTCCTTTAGGTTTTTAAATCTAATATAGGCGGTGAACGCCTCTGGCGTTTGCTGGTATGGATGGAAAATTAATACATAACTGACGTGCTCGTCTATGCCTATGTTTATCGGAATTTCTGAATACATATCTCTGAAATTGGCTGCCCGATACCAACATCCAACTTCTTATATGACATACTAAAAGAGAAAAAAATTAGAAAAAAAATAAGAGAGATAAATAAAGCATTAATAATAATAAAAATAATTAACTAAATCAGAATTTGACGCTGCTTCTGGTACGCGTCGTATGTGTTAGTTACGTATGCTGTCAATTTTTAAGTAAGACTTTTGTCTCCTCGCGAACAACGTCGTCGCCTCCGCACCCACGCAGAATGCACGTGTATATCCACACGTGTAAATTGAAGGCATGGTCGCTTGAACCTATCTTAGGTTATTAATGCAGGGACGCTTAAACTCCTTTTATGGGTTTCACGATACAATAAAAATAAAAATGGCGCTCAACAAGTTGGACGATTTGGATGTGAAATTAACTGGCCGCTAGAAATATCAAACATCTTAAAACACGTAATAAAAACGAATATAAAAAAATTAAATAAATAAAATATAATTTGACACAGCTTTTGGAATGCGTCCTAGGTGTTAGGTACGTTTGCTATCATAACACAGAGTAAAAGGTGGCACTTACATCCGAATTAGTTATACACTGATATGAGGTTAATGCCATTCCAACTCATATTGCCAATTGTTTACATAATATGCGACGTAGATAAAACGATCAATTACAATTTATTGACAAGTATTTCTTACTATTCTTCCACCATATGTTTGATGTATATTTAGCTACGAGGGGGCAATAATTACGTACGGGTGAACACAATTGTAAACTTCATTAAATTCCGTCTCTTACGACTTCAAACAGATAGAAAACATAATGCAGAATGATGAATGGAGATGTATGAGCAGACAGCCTAAATTTACAACTCAACTACCAGCACACACAGCGTAACTTTGGCGCATACTAAGTCCTAAACGGCTTAGCTCGGGTTCCATAGTGGGTTTCGATGGGGAAGGGGGTTGATGAATGAAGGTGTATTACATGGTGGGGGCAGTAGAGTAGTGGGGCAGTAGACTGATGGGTGGAACAGTGGTAGGGGTGGTAGAGTAGTGGGGGTGGTACAGTGGTGGGGGTGGTAGAGTGGGGGGTGTTAGAGGGGTGGGGTTGTTAGAGGGGTGGGGGTGTTAGAGGGTTGGGGGTGGTAGACTCGTGGGGGGTGGTAGAGGGGAAGGGGGTAGAGGGGTGGGGGAGGTAGACTGGTGGGGGTGGTAGAGGGGTGGGGTGGTAGTCTAATTGGGGTGGTAGACTGGTGGGGGTGGTAGAGGGGTGGGGGTGTTAAAGGGGTAGGGGTGTTAGAGGGGTGGGGGTGGTAGACTATTGGGGGTGTTAGAGGGGTGAGGGGTGTTAGAGGGGTGGAGGTATTAGAGGGGTTGGAAAGTTAGAGGGGTGAGGGTGTTAGAGGGGTGGGGGTGTTAGAGGGGTGGGGGTATTAGAGAGGGGGTGGTAGACTGGTGTGGTGGTAGACTGGTGGGGGTGGTAGAGGGTTGGGGTGGTAGACTGGTTGGGGTGGTAGAGGGGAAGGGGTGGAAGAGGAGAGTGGATTTAGAGTGATGGGGTGGTAGACTGGTGGGGGTGGAAGAGGGGTGGGGATGGTAGAGGGGTGGGAGTGGTAGACTGGTGGGGCTGGTAGACTGGTATGGGTGGTAGAGGGGTGGGGATGGTAGACCGGTGGGGGTGGTAGAGGGTTGGATTTGGTAGAGAGGTGGGGGTGGTAGTGGGGTCGGTGTGAGGGGTGGTGAGGGTGTTAGAGTGGTGGGGTCGGTAGTGAGGTGGGGGTGGTAGAGGGGTGGGGGAAGTAGAGGGGTAAGGGTGATAGAAAGGTGGGTGTGAGGGGGTGTTTGGGGGTGGTAGTGTGGTGGGGGTGGTAGAGTGGTGGGGGTGGTAGCGTGGATGGTAGAAAAGTGGGTGTGATGGGGGTGGTGGGAATGGTAGTGTGGTGGAGGTGGTAGAGTGGTGTGGGTGGTAGAAAGGTAGGGGTGGTAGAAAGGTGGGTGTGAGGGGGTGTTTGGGGGTTATAGTGTGGTGGGGGTGGTAGAGTGGTGGGGGTGGTAAAGTGGTGGGGATGGTAGAAAAGTGGGTGTGATGGGGGTGGTGGGAATGGTAGTGTGGTGGAGGTGGTAGAGTGGTGTGGGTGGTAGAAAGGTAGGGGTGGTAGAAAGGTGGGTGTGAGGGGGTGTTTGGGGGTGGTAGTGTGATGGGGGTGGTAGAGTGGTGGGGGTGGTAGCGTGGTTGGGGTGGTAAAGTGGTGGGGATGGTAGAAAAGTGGGTGTGATGGGGGTGGTGGGAATGGTAGTGTGGTGGGGGTGGTAGAGTGGAGGGGTGGTAGAGTGGTAGGGTGGTAGAGTGGTAGGTTGGTAGAGTAATAGGGTGGTGGAGTGGTTGGGGTGGTTGAGGGGTGGGGGTGGTAGTGCGAAACCACTGTCATGTGCGAAACCACTGTATTGTGCGAAACTGTCTTGTGTGAAACCACTGTCTTGTGCAAAACCACTGTCCCATGCGAAACCACTATCATGTGTGAAACCACTCACTTGTGCTAAACCACTCACCTGTGCAAAACCACTCACCTGTGCGAAACCACTCAACTGTGCGAAACCACTGTCCTGTGCGAAACCACGGTCCTGTGCAAAACCACTGACCTGCGCGAAACCACTGTCCTGTGCGAAACCTCTGTCCTGTGCGACACTACTGTCATGTGCAAAACCACTGTCGTGTGCAAAACCACTGTCGTGTGCGAAACCACTGTCTTGTGCGCATCCACTGTTGTGTGCGAAACCATTGTGATGTGCGAAACCACTGAACTGTGCGAAACCACTCACCTGTGCGAAATCACTCAACTGTGCGAAACCACTGTCCTGAGCGAAACCACGGTCCTGTGCAAAACCACTGTCCTGTGAGAAACCACTGTCCTGTGCGAAACCTCTGTCCTGTGCGACACTACTGTCATGTGCAAAACCACTGTGTTGTGCGAAACCACTGTCTTGTGCGAAACCACTGTCTAGTGCGAAACCACTGTCTTGTGCGAAACCACTGCCTTGTGCGACACTACTGTCGTGTGCGAAACAACTGTCGTGTGCGAAACCACTGCCTTGTGAGAAACCACTCTCTTGTGCAAAACCAAGGTCTTGTGCGAAAAATCGGTCTTGTGCGAAACCACTGTCTTGTGCGAAACTACTGTCTTGTGCGAAACCACCTTCTTGTGCTAAATCACTGTCTTGTGCGAAACCACTGCCTTCTGCAAACCCACTGTCTTCTGCAAAACCACTGTCTTGTGCGAAACCACTGTCATATGCAAAACCACTGTCTTGCGCGAAACCACTGTTCTGAGGGAAACCACTGTACTGTGCGAAACCACTGTACTGTGCGACACCACTGTCATGTGCGAAATCACTGTTGTGTGCGAAACCACTGTTGTGTACGAAACCACTGTCTTGTCAGAAACCACTGTCTTGTTCGAAATCATTCTCTTCTGCAAAACCACTGTCTTGTGCGAAACCACTGTCTTGTGCAAAACCACTGTCTTGTGCAAAACCACTGTCTTGTGCGAAACCACTCTCTTGTGCAAAACCAAGGTCTTGTGCGAAAAATCGGTCTTGTGCGAAACCACTGTCTTGTGCGAAACTACTGTCTTGTGCGAAACCACCTTCTTGTGCCAAAACCACCGTCTTCTGCAAAACCAAAGTCTTCAGCAAAACCACTGTCTTGTGCGAAAAAATGTTTTGTGCAAAACCATTGTCTTGTGCAAAATCACTGTCTAGTGCAAAACCACTGTCCGGTACAACACTACTGTCATGTGCGAAACCACTGTCGTGTCCGAAACCACTGTCGTGTGCGAAACCACTGTCTTGTGCGAAAGCACTGTCCCGTGCGAAACCACTGTCCTTTGCGAAACCACTGTCCTTTGCAAAACCACTGTCAATTCCGAAACCACTGTCTAGTGCGAAACCACTCTCATGTGCGAAACCACTGTCTTGTGTGAAAACACTGTCTTGTGCGAGATCACTGTCTTGTGCGAAACCACTGTCTTGTGCGGAACCACTGCCTAGTGCGGAACCACTGTCTTTGTGCGAAACCACTGTCTTGTGTACAACCACTGTCTTGTGTGACGTCAATGGCATTATTTTTATCTGGTCACTGGAGAACATATTTTGGGTGAGTTTCAGTGTATGTTTGATGTTTCTCTGGTATCTTGCTGTTTGGTCTTTGATCTCTTTGTTGATGTGGTTGTCTTTCATAAAATCTACTGTTGTATTTATGTAGTTCTGTTCTTTCATCAAATCCAAAATATTTCCTTTATCTGCACTGGTTAGTATGGCATTGTTTCCTTTTCGTTTTAGCTTGTGGGATGTATTTTCTTCTGGTGTTCTGTTATTAGAGTTTATGGTTGTTTTGTGTGTTTTGACTGTTTGTGTTATTTCTGCAGCTACTAGGGCCTAATTGCTTTATTAAGTTTGCATTAAAATTTCGTGTGCACGATCTTTCTTGTTCCTGGCATAGTATGTTCAGGATCTCTTATGAGGTCCTCTATTGTTTTGTGTAATATTTGTGTGTTTATGCTGTGTTTTGGGTCTTTTCTAGAAGGCTTTTTTTCCAGTTTTGTGAGATTTGTATCAGTTACGTACATAATTCTGTCACAGGAGTTATGTTTTTGGTTGTGGTTGTTGCTTCCTGTGGGTGTGTATTTGTGATTTATAATTTTGTTGAAATTTATGTTTTGTTTTTCATGAAATTCTTTTTGTAGGTGTGACTTTTCCCTCTCAGTTATTTCTTCGAATGGAGCTGGTATTGTAAAATTCTTGGCTCATCTAAATCCTAGGAACTATATGCTAAAAGCAATCGCTAAATAATGAACTATTCAATACACATGTAGAATTACCCTTTAATTTCACAGTACCAATGCGAAGATATAACTGAGAGAGCAAACAAAACTGCACACAGGAACTGAACACAATAAACGAATAGCATTGGAGAATGGTCATGATATTCCTATAACAGACAGACTAAACCAAGAGATGTGCTAAAAGAAACATAATAAACAGGTCACACAACGCACAATACAGAAGTACACAAGACACTGACAGTGACCGGATAAAAGACAAAATTCAAATTTCAAATGTTTGTACAGCTTATGGGACTTAACTACGGGGTCATCTGTCCCTAAACTTACAAACTACTTACGAACTAACTTACACTAAGGACGGCACAAATATCCATGCCCGAGGGGGGACATAAAAGACACAAGAGAACAACACACAATAGGATACATATGGCACATACTCAACGAAAACTACAAAATAGTTCACAGAATAGGAAACATATTAAAGAAACAGGCACGCCAAATAGGATTCTGGACAGACAACAAAGCACTAAAAAAAACTCAGAACACAGATGACACCAACAGACAAAATCAATGGATCAGCCATTTTATGAATCCACATGTCAATCAATATACCTTGGACAAACCTACAGAAATATTAAAACCAGATATTCAGAATACGTCACGACACTAAAAAGTCATAATTCCAAAAGCATATTTTCAGAATTCCTAATGGCTCCCAACCGTCATCCAACCAAAATAGAAACACACATAGACGCTCGTTAAGCACGCAGGCGCAGAGAGAAAATAAAGACAATGCAAATAGGTTGCCATTCCACTGGAGAACAAGTAAATCTGACTAACAGGTACGCACGCAAACAAAGTGCACACAGTCGAATTTGCTAAAGTGAAAAGTGAGTGCGATTGAATAAAATCCACAATAATGCGTATGTGGGCAAGAATTTGGAATGATGGGAGCCGGCACGAGACACGAAAAACAGTAGCAAGTAGGATGTTTTGCTATGTTGTTATGAGAAGCAATTGTACGTTCTTCGAGGTGTGTAAAACGTGAATGTTTAATGTGTTAGCTGGGAGAGGAGAGATGCACCGGCAGGGGCTGATATATCGGGCGGGCACAGTGTTGCCAACTGGCGAGGTTAGGCGCTCGACACCTGAAGTAAAAGTTTGCGTGTTGTCGAAGTTTTGAAGGGAAAATGGAAAGGCAAAAATTGGAGAGTTGCGATGTGTAGCAACGCTGTGGGCACTCTATCGGGGTTTTAATGTGTGTGTGAGGGTGAATTTGGAATGATGGGAGCCGCCAGGAGGCACGAAAGACGTAGCAAGTTGGAGGGATACTTTGCGAAAACATTGTACGTGTTTCGAGTTGTGTCACACGTGAATTGCAAATTAGTAAGTTGTGTTTAGGGGGGACACGTAAAGAGAGACGGAAGGAAGCAGCAGGGGCTGATATTTCTATCGGGGTTTTAATGTGTATGTGAGCACGAATGTGGAATTCGGGCTGCCTATACCGCTTGCCGCGTATAGTATTGTTTACACTTGCCGTTGTCTCGCAGTCGTTCCGTCTGCCGTACAACGTTATAAGCTGACCGGAGTCGATGTCAGCTCGTGCTCTGCGCACCATATTTTTACTTTGTAAGACCCTGTCTTCTCGCGAACGTCGTCGTCGTCGCCGCCGCACGCACGCAGAATTTACGTGTTCATATTGACACGTGTATGTGTTAGGCATGGTCGCTTGAACTCCGCCTTTGGGTTTTAAAGCCAGGGTCGCTTTTACTCCTTTAGGTTTTTAAATCTAATATAGGCGGTGAACGCCTCTGGCGTTTGCTGGTATGGATGGAAAATTAATACATAACTGACGTGCTCGTCTATGCCTATGTTTATCGGAATTTCTGAATACATATCTCTGAAATTGGCTGCCCGATACCAACATCCAACTTCTTATATGACATACTAAAAGAGAAAAAAATTAGAAAAAAAATAAGAGAGAAAAATAAAGCATTAATAATAATAAAAATAATTAACTAAATCAGAATTTGACGCTGCTTCTGGTACGCGTCGTATGTGTTAGTTACGTATGCTGTCAATTTTTAAGTAAGACTTTTGTCTCCTCGCGAACAACGTCGTCGCCTCCGCACCCACGCAGAATGCACGTGTATATCCACACGTGTAAATTGAAGGCATGGTCGCTTGAACCTATCTTAGGTTATTAATGCAGGGACGCTTAAACTCCTTTTATGGGTTTCACGATACAATAAAAATAAAAATGGCGCTCAACAAGTTGGACGATTTGGATGTGAAATTAACTGGCCGCTAGAAATATCAAACATCTTAAAACACGTAATAAAAACGAATATAAAAAAATTAAATAAATAAAATATAATTTGACACAGCTTTTGGAATGCGTCCTAGGTGTTAGGTACGTTTGCTATCATAACACAGAGTAAAAGGTGGCACTTACATCCGAATTAGTTATACACTGATATGAGGTTAATGCCATTCCAACTCATATTGCCAATTGTTTACATAATATGCGACGTAGATAAAACGATCAATTACAATTTATTGACAAGTATTTCTTACTATTCTTCCACCATATGTTTGATGTATATTTAGCTACGAGGGGGCAATAATTACGTACGGGTGAACACAATTGTAAACTTCATTAAATTCCGTCTCTTACGACTTCAAACAGATAGAAAACATAATGCAGAATGATGAATGGAGATGTATGAGCAGACAGCCTAAATTTACAACTCAACTACCAGCACACACAGCGTAACTTTGGCGCATACTAAGTCCTAAACGGCTTAGCTCGGGTTCCATAGTGGGTTTCGATGGGGAAGGGGGTTGATGAATGAAGGTGTATTACATGGTGGGGGCAGTAGAGTAGTGGGGCAGTAGACTGGTGGGTGGAACAGTGGTAGGGGTGGTAGAGTAGTGGGGGTGGTACAGTGGTGGGGGTGGTAGAGGGAGGGGTGTTAGAGGGGTGGGGTTGTTAGAGGGGTGGGGGTGTTAGAGGGTTGGGGGTGGTAGACTCGTGGGGGCGGTAGAGGGGAAGGGGGTAGAGGGGTGGGGGAGGTAGACTGGTGGGGGTGGTAGAGGGGTGGGGTGGTAGTCTAATTGGGGTGGTAGACTGGTGGGGGTGGTAGAGGGGTGGGGGTGTTAAAGGGGTAGGGGTGTTAGAGGGGTGGGGGTGGTAGACTATTGGGGGTGTTAGAGGGGTGAGGGGTGTTAGAGGGGTGGAGGTATTAGAGGGGTTGGAAAGTTAGAGGGGTGAGGGTGTTAGAGGGGTGGGGGTGTTAGAGGGGTGGGGGTATTAGAGAGGGGGTGGTAGACTGGTGTGGTGGTAGACTGGTGGGGGTGGTAGAGGGTTGGGGTGGTAGACTGGTTGGGGTGGTAGAGGGGAAGGGGTGGAAGAGGAGAGTGGATTTAGAGTGATAGGGTGGTAGACTGGTGGGGGTGGAAGAGGGGTGGGGATGGTAGAGGGGTGGGAGTGGTAGACTGGTGGGGCTGGTAGACTGGTATGGGTGGTAGAGGGGTGGGGATGGTAGACCGGTGGGGGTGGTAGAGGGTTGGATTTGGTAGAGAGGTGGGGGTGGTAGTGGGGTCGGTGTGAGGGGTGGTGAGGGTGTTAGAGTGGTGGGGTCGGTAGTGAGGTGGGGGTGGTAGAGGGGTGGGGGAAGTAGAGGGGTAAGGGTGATAGAAAGGTGGGTGTGAGGGGGTGTTTGGGGGTGGTAGTGTGGTGGGGGTGGTAGAGTGGTGGGGGTGGTAGCGTGGATGGTAGAAAAGTGGGTGTGATGGGGGTGGTGGGAATGGTAGTGTGGTGGAGGTGGTAGAGTGGTGTGGGTGGTAGAAAGGTAGGGGTGGTAGAAAGGTGGGTGTGAGGGGGTGTTTGGGGGTTATAGTGTGGTGGGGGTGGTAGAGTGGTGGGGGTGGTAAAGTGGTGGGGATGGTAGAAAAGTGGGTGTGATGGGGGTGGTGGGAATGGTAGTGTGGTGGAGGTGGTAGAGTGGTGTGGGTGGTAGAAAGGTAGGGGTGGTAGAAAGGTGGGTGTGAGGGGGTGTTTGGGGGTGGTAGTGTGATGGGGGTGGTAGAGTGGTGGGGGTGGTAGCGTGGTTGGGGTGGTAAAGTGGTGGGGATGGTAGAAAAGTGGGTGTGATGGGGGTGGTGGGAATGGTAGTGTGGTGGGGGTGGTAGAGTGGAGGGGTGGTAGAGTGGTAGGGTGGTAGAGTGGTAGGTTGGTAGAGTAATAGGGTGGTGGAGTGGTTGGGGTGGTTGAGGGGTGGGGGTGGTAGTGCGAAACCACTGTCATGTGCGAAACCACTGTATTGTGCGAAACTGTCTTGTGTGAAACCACTGTCTTGTGCAAAACCACTGTCCCATGCGAAACCACTATCATGTGTGAAACCACTCACTTGTGCTAAACCACTCACCTGTGCAAAACCACTCACCTGTGCGAAACCACTCAACTGTGCGAAACCACTGTCCTGTGCGAAACCACGGTCCTGTGCAAAACCACTGACCTGCGCGAAACCACTGTCCTGTGCGAAACCTCTGTCCTGTGCGACACTACTGTCATGTGCAAAACCACTGTCGTGTGCAAAACCACTGTCGTGTGCGAAACCACTGTCTTGTGTGCATCCACTGTTGTGTGCGAAACCATTGTGATGTGCGAAACCACTGAACTGTGCGAAACCACTCACCTGTGCGAAATCACTCAACTGTGCGAAACCACTGTCCTGAGCGAAACCACGGTCCTGTGCAAAACCACTGTCCTGTGAGAAACCACTGTCCTGTGCGAAACCTCTGTCCTGTGCGACACTACTGTCATGTGCAAAACCACTGTGTTGTGCGAAACCACTGTCTTGTGCGAAACCACTGTCTAGTGCGAAACCACTGTCTTGTGCGAAACCACTGCCTTGTGCGACACTACTGTCGTGTGCGAAACAACTGTCGTGTGCGAAACCACTGCCTTGTGAGAAACCACTCTCTTGTGCAAAACCAAGGTCTTGTGCGAAAAATCGGTCTTGTGCGAAACCACTGTCTTGTGCGAAACTACTGTCTTGTGCGAAACCACCTTCTTGTGCTAAATCACTGTCTTGTGCGAAACCACTGCCTTCTGCAAACCCACTGTCTTCTGCAAAACCACTGTCTTGTGCGAAACCACTGTCATATGCAAAACCACTGTCTTGCGCGAAACCACTGTTCTGAGGGAAACCACTGTACTGTGCGAAACCACTGTACTGTGCGACACCACTGTCATGTGCGAAATCACTGTTGTGTGCGAAACCACTGTTGTGTACGAAACCACTGTCTTGTCAGAAACCACTGTCTTGTTCGAAATCATTCTCTTCTGCAAAACCACTGTCTTGTGCGAAACCACTGTCTTGTGCAAAACCACTGTCTTGTGCAAAACCACTGTCTTGTGCGAAACCACTCTCTTGTGCAAAACCAAGGTCTTGTGCGAAAAATCGGTCTTGTGCGAAACCACTGTCTTGTGCGAAACTACTGTCTTGTGCGAAACCACCTTCTTGTGCCAAAACCACCGTCTTCTGCAAAACCAAAGTCTTCAGCAAAACCACTGTCTTGTGCGAAAAAATGTTTTGTGCAAAACCATTGTCTTGTGCAAAATCACTGTCTAGTGCAAAACCACTGTCCGGTACAACACTACTGTCATGTGCGAAACCACTGTCGTGTCCGAAACCACTGTCGTGTGCGAAACCACTGTCTTGTGCGAAAGCACTGTCCCGTGCGAAACCACTGTCCTTTGCGAAACCACTGTCCTTTGCAAAACCACTGTCAATTCCGAAACCACTGTCTAGTGCGAAACCACTCTCATGTGCGAAACCACTGTCTTGTGTGAAAACACTGTCTTGTGCGAGATCACTGTCTTGTGCGAAACCACTGTCTTGTGCAGAACCACTGCCTTGTGCGGAACCACTGTCTTTGTGCGAAACCACTGTCTTGTGTACAACCACTGTCTTGTGTGACGTCAATGGCATTATTTTTATCTGGTCACTGGAGAACATATTTTGGGTGAGTTTCAGTGTATGTTTGATGTTTCTCTGGTATCTTGCTGTTTGGTCTTTGATCTCTTTGTTGATGTGGTTGTCTTTCATAAAATCTACTGTTGTATTTATGTAGTTCTGTTCTTTCATCAAATCCAAAATATTTCCTTTATCTGCACTGGTTAGTATGGCATTGTTTCCTTTTCGTTTTAGCTTGTGGGATGTATTTTCTTCTGGTGTTCTGTTAGTAGAGTTTATGGTTGTTTTGTGTGTTTTGACTGTTTGTGTTATTTCTGCAGCTACTAGGGCCTAATTGCTTTATTAAGTTTGCATTAAAATTTCGTGTGCACGATCTTTCTTGTTCCTGGCATAGTATGTTCAGGATCTCTTATGAGGTCCTCTATTGTTTTGTGTAATATTTGTGTGTTTATGCTGTGTTTTGGGTCTTTTCTAGAAGGCTTTTTTTCCAGTTTTGTGAGATTTGTATCAGTTACGTTCATAATTCTGTCACAGGAGTTATGTTTTTGGTTGTGGTTGTTGCTTCCTGTGGGTGTGTATTTGTGATTTATAATTTTGTTGAAATTTATGTTTTGTTTTTCATGAAATTCTTTTTGTAGGTGTGACTTTTCCCTCTCAGTTATTTCTTCGAATGGAGCTGGTATTGTAAAATTCTTGGCTCATCTAAATCCTAGGAACTATATGCTAAAAGCAATCGCTAAATAATGAACTATTCAATACACATGTAGAATTACCCTTTAATTTCACAGTACCAATGCGAAGATATAACTGAGAGAGCAAACAAAACTGCACACAGGAACTGAACACAATAAACGAATAGCATTGGAGAATGGTCATGATATTCCTATAACAGACAGACTAAACCAAGAGATGTGCTAAAAGAAACATAATAAACAGGTCACACAACGCACAATACAGAAGTACACAAGACACTGACAGTGACCGGATAAAAGACAAAATTCAAATTTCAAATGTTTGTACAGCTTATGGGACTTAACTACGGGGTCATCTGTCCCTAAACTTACAAACTACTTACGAACTAACTTACACTAAGGACGGCACAAATATCCATGCCCGAGGGGGGACATAAAAGACACAAGAGAACAACACACAATAGGATACATATGGCACATACTCAACGAAAACTACAAAATAGTTCACAGAATAGGAAACATATTAAAGAAACAGGCACGCCAAATAGGATTCTGGACAGACAACAAAGCACTAAAAAAAAACTCAGAACACAGATGACACCAACAGACAAAATCAATGGATCAGCCATTTTATGAATCCACATGTCAATCAATATACCTTGGACAAACCTACAGAAATATTAAAACCAGATATTCAGAATACGTCACGACACTAAAAAGTCATAATTCCAAAAGCATATTTTCAGAATTCCTAATGGCTCCCAACCGTCATCCAACCAAAATAGAAACACACATAGACGCTCGTTAAGCACGCAGGCGCAGAGAGAAAATAAAGACAATGCAAATAGGTTGCCATTCCACTGGAGAACAAGTAAATCTGACTAACAGGTACGCACGCAAACAAAGTGCACACAGTCGAATTTGCTAAAGTGAAAAGTGAGTGCGATTGAATAAAATCCACAATAATGCGTATGTGGGCAAGAATTTGGAATGATGGGAGCCGGCACGAGACACGAAAAACAGTAGCAAGTAGGATGTTTTGCTATGTTGTTATGAGAAGCAATTGTACGTTCTTCGAGGTGTGTAAAACGTGAATGTTTAATGTGTTAGCTGGGAGAGGAGAGATGCACCGGCAGGGGCTGATATATCGGGCGGGCACAGTGTTGCCAACTGGCGAGGTTAGGCGCTCGACACCTGAAGTAAAAGTTTGCGTGTTGTCGAAGTTTTGAAGGGAAAATGGAAAGGCAAAAATTGGAGAGTTGCGATGTGTAGCAACGCTGTGGGCACTCTATCGGGGTTTTAATGTGTGTGTGAGGGTGAATTTGGAATGATGGGAGCCGCCAGGAGGCACGAAAGACGTAGCAAGTTGGAGGGATACTTTGCGAAAACATTGTACGTGTTTCGAGTTGTGTCACACGTGAATTGCAAATTAGTAACTTGTGTTTAGGGGGGACACGTAAAGAGAGACGGAAGGAAGCAGCAGGGGCTGATATTTCTATCGGGGTTTTAATGTGTATGTGAGCACGAATGTGGAATTCGGGCTGCCTATACCGCTTGCCGCGTATAGTATTGTTTACACTTGCCGTTGTCTCGCAGTCGTTCCGTCTGCCGTACAACGTTATAAGCTGACCGGAGTCGATGTCAGCTCGTGCTCTGCGCACCATATTTTTACTTTGTAAGACCCTGTCTTCTCGCGAACGTCGTCGTCGTCGCCGCCGCACGCACGCAGAATTTACGTGTTCATATTGACACGTGTATGTGTTAGGCATGGTCGCTTGAACTCCGCCTTTGGGTTTTAAAGCCAGGGTCGCTTTTACTCCTTTAGGTTTTTAAATCTAATATAGGCGGTGAACGCCTCTGGCGTTTGCTGGTATGGATGGAAAATTAATACATAACTGACGTGCTCGTCTATGCCTATGTTTATCGGAATTTCTGAATACATATCTCTGAAATTGGCTGCCCGATACCAACATCCAACTTCTTATATGACATACTAAAAGAGAAAAAAATTAGAAAAAAAATAAGAGAGAAAAATAAAGCATTAATAATAATAAAAATAATTAACTAAATCAGAATTTGACGCTGCTTCTGGTACGCGTCGTATGTGTTAGTTACGTATGCTGTCAATTTTTAAGTAAGACTTTTGTCTCCTCGCGAACAACGTCGTCGCCTCCGCACCCACGCAGAATGCACGTGTATATCCACACGTGTAAATTGAAGGCATGGTCGCTTGAACCTATCTTAGGTTATTAATGCAGGGACGCTTAAACTCCTTTTATGGGTTTCACGATACAATAAAAATAAAAATGGCGCTCAACAAGTTGGACGATTTGGATGTGAAATTAACTGGCCGCTAGAAATATCAAACATCTTAAAACACGTAATAAAAACGAATATAAAAAAATTAAATAAATAAAATATAATTTGACACAGCTTTTGGAATGCGTCCTAGGTGTTAGGTACGTTTGCTATCATAACACAGAGTAAAAGGTGGCACTTACATCCGAATTAGTTATACACTGATATGAGGTTAATGCCATTCCAACTCATATTGCCAATTGTTTACATAATATGCGACGTAGATAAAACGATCAATTACAATTTATTGACAAGTATTTCTTACTATTCTTCCACCATATGTTTGATGTATATTTAGCTACGAGGGGGCAATAATTACGTACGGGTGAACACAATTGTAAACTTCATTAAATTCCGTCTCTTACGACTTCAAACAGATAGAAAACATAATGCAGAATGATGAATGGAGATGTATGAGCAGACAGCCTAAATTTACAACTCAACTACCAGCACACACAGCGTAACTTTGGCGCATACTAAGTCCTAAACGGCTTAGCTCGGGTTCCATAGTGGGTTTCGATGGGGAAGGGGGTTGATGAATGAAGGTGTATTACATGGTGGGGGCAGTAGAGTAGTGGGGCAGTAGACTGGTGGGTGGAACAGTGGTAGGGGTGGTAGAGTAGTGGGGGTGGTACAGTGGTGGGGGTGGTAGAGGGGGGGTGTTAGAGGGGTGGGGTTGTTAGAGGGGTGGGGGTGTTAGAGGGTTGGGGGTGGTAGACTCGTGGGGGTGGTAGAGGGGAAGGGGGTAGAGGGGTGGGGGAGGTAGACTGGTGGGGGTGGTAGAGGGGTGGGGTGGTAGTCTAATTGGGGTGGTAGACTGGTGGGGGTGGTAGAGGGGTGGGGGTGTTAAAGGGGTAGGGGTGTTAGAGGGGTGGGGGTGGTAGACTATTGGGGGTGTTAGAGGGGTGAGGGGTGTTAGAGGGGTGGAGGTATTAGAGGGGTTGGAAAGTTAGAGGGGTGAGGGTGTTAGAGGGGTGGGGGTGTTAGAGGGGTGGGGGTATTAGAGAGGGGGTGGTAGACTGGTGTGGTGGTAGACTGGTGGGGGTGGTAGAGGGTTGGGGTGGTAGACTGGTTGGGGTGGTAGAGGGGAAGGGGTGGAAGAGGAGAGTGGATTTAGAGTGATAGGGTGGTAGACTGGTGGGGGTGGAAGAGGGGTGGGGATGGTAGAGGGGTGGGAGTGGTAGACTGGTGGGGCTGGTAGACTGGTATGGGTGGTAGAGGGGTGGGGATGGTAGACCGGTGGGGGTGGTAGAGGGTTGGATTTGGTAGAGAGGTGGGGGTGGTAGTGGGGTCGGTGTGAGGGGTGGTGAGGGTGTTAGAGTGGTGGGGTCGGTAGTGAGGTGGGGGTGGTAGAGGGGTGGGGGAAGTAGAGGGGTAAGGGTGATAGAAAGGTGGGTGTGAGGGGGTGTTTGGGGGTGGTAGTGTGGTGGGGGTGGTAGAGTGGTGGGGGTGGTAGCGTGGATGGTAGAAAAGTGGGTGTGATGGGGGTGGTGGGAATGGTAGTGTGGTGGAGGTGGTAGAGTGGTGTGGGTGGTAGAAAGGTAAGGGTGGTAGAAAGGTGGGTGTGAGGGGGTGTTTGGGGGTTATAGTGTGGTGGGGGTGGTAGAGTGGTGGGGGTGGTAAAGTGGTGGGGATGGTAGAAAAGTGGGTGTGATGGGGGTGGTGGGAATGGTAGTGTGGTGGAGGTGGTAGAGTGGTGTGGGTGGTAGAAAGGTAGGGGTGGTAGAAAGGTGGGTGTGAGGGGGTGTTTGGGGGTGGTAGTGTGATGGGGGTGGTAGAGTGGTGGGGGGTGGTAGCGTGGTTGGGGTGGTAAAGTGGTGGGGATGGTAGAAAAGTGGGTGTGATGGGGGTGGTGGGAATGGTAGTGTGGTGGGGGTGGTAGAGTGGAGGGGTGGTAGAGTGGTAGGGTGGTAGAGTGGTAGGTTGGTAGAGTAATAGGGTGGTGGAGTGGTTGGGGTGGTTGAGGGGTGGGGGTGGTAGTGCGAAACCACTGTCATGTGCGAAACCACTGTATTGTGCGAAACTGTCTTGTGTGAAACCACTGTCTTGTGCAAAACCACTGTCCCATGCGAAACCACTATCATGTGTGAAACCACTCACTTGTGCTAAACCACTCACCTGTGCAAAACCACTCACCTGTGCGAAACCACTCAACTGTGCGAAACCACTGTCCTGTGCGAAACCACGGTCCTGTGCAAAACCACTGACCTGCGCGAAACCACTGTCCTGTGCGAAACCTCTGTCCTGTGCGACACTACTGTCATGTGCAAAACCACTGTCGTGTGCAAAACCACTGTCGTGTGCGAAACCACTGTCTTGTGTGCATCCACTGTTGTGTGCGAAACCATTGTGATGTGCGAAACCACTGAACTGTGCGAAACCACTCACCTGTGCGAAATCACTCAACTGTGCGAAACCACTGTCCTGAGCGAAACCACGGTCCTGTGCAAAACCACTGTCCTGTGAGAAACCACTGTCCTGTGCGAAACCTCTGTCCTGTGCGACACTACTGTCATGTGCAAAACCACTGTGTTGTGCGAAACCACTGTCTTGTGCGAAACCACTGTCTAGTGCGAAACCACTGTCTTGTGCGAAACCACTGCCTTGTGCGACACTACTGTCGTGTGCGAAACAACTGTCGTGTGCGAAACCACTGCCTTGTGAGAAACCACTCTCTTGTGCAAAACCAAGGTCTTGTGCGAAAAATCGGTCTTGTGCGAAACCACTGTCTTGTGCGAAACTACTGTCTTGTGCGAAACCACCTTCTTGTGCTAAATCACTGTCTTGTGCGAAACCACTGCCTTCTGCAAACCCACTGTCTTCTGCAAAACCACTGTCTTGTGCGAAACCACTGTCATATGCAAAACCACTGTCTTGCGCGAAACCACTGTTCTGAGGGAAACCACTGTACTGTGCGAAACCACTGTACTGTGCGACACCACTGTCATGTGCGAAATCACTGTTGTGTGCGAAACCACTGTTGTGTACGAAACCACTGTCTTGTCAGAAACCACTGTCTTGTTCGAAATCATTCTCTTCTGCAAAACCACTGTCTTGTGCGAAACCACTGTCTTGTGCAAAACCACTGTCTTGTGCAAAACCACTGTCTTGTGCGAAACCACTCTCTTGTGCAAAACCAAGGTCTTGTGCGAAAAATCGGTCTTGTGCGAAACCACTGTCTTGTGCGAAACTACTGTCTTGTGCGAAACCACCTTCTTGTGCCAAAACCACCGTCTTCTGCAAAACCAAAGTCTTCAGCAAAACCACTGTCTTGTGCGAAAAAATGTTTTGTGCAAAACCATTGTCTTGTGCAAAATCACTGTCTAGTGCAAAACCACTGTCCGGTACAACACTACTGTCATGTGCGAAACCACTGTCGTGTCCGAAACCACTGTCGTGTGCGAAACCACTGTCTTGTGCGAAAGCACTGTCCCGTGCGAAACCACTGTCCTTTGCGAAACCACTGTCCTTTGCAAAACCACTGTCAATTCCGAAACCACTGTCTAGTGCGAAACCACTCTCATGTGCGAAACCACTGTCTTGTGTGAAAACACTGTCTTGTGCGAGATCACTGTCTTGTGCGAAACCACTGTCTTGTGCGGAACCACTGCCTTGTGCGGAACCACTGTCTTTGTGCGAAACCACTGTCTTGTGTACAACCACTGTCTTGTGTGACGTCAATGGCATTATTTTTATCTGGTCACTGGAGAACATATTTTGGGTGAGTTTCAGTGTATGTTTGATGTTTCTCTGGTATCTTGCTGTTTGGTCTTTGATCTCTTTGTTGATGTGGTTGTCTTTCATAAAATCTACTGTTGTATTTATGTAGTTCTGTTCTTTCATCAAATCCAAAATATTTCCTTTATCTGCACTGGTTAGTATGGCATTGTTTCCTTTTCGTTTTAGCTTGTGGGATGTATTTTCTTCTGGTGTTCTGTTATTAGAGTTTATGGTTGTTTTGTGTGTTTTGACTGTTTGTGTTATTTCTGCAGCTACTAGGGCCTAATTGCTTTATTAAGTTTGCATTAAAATTTCGTGTGCACGATCTTTCTTGTTCCTGGCATAGTATGTTCAGGATCTCTTATGAGGTCCTCTATTGTTTTGTGTAATATTTGTGTGTTTATGCTGTGTTTTGGGTCTTTTCTAGAAGGCTTTTTTTCCAGTTTTGTGAGATTTGTATCAGTTACGTTCATAATTCTGTCACAGGAGTTATGTTTTTGGTTGTGGTTGTTGCTTCCTGTGGGTGTGTATTTGTGATTTATAATTTTGTTGAAATTTATGTTTTGTTTTTCATGAAATTCTTTTTGTAGGTGTGACTTTTCCCTCTCAGTTATTTCTTCGAATGGAGCTGGTATTGTAAAATTCTTGGCTCATCTAAATCCTAGGAACTATATGCTAAAAGCAATCGCTAAATAATGAACTATTCAATACACATGTAGAATTACCCTTTAATTTCACAGTACCAATGCGAAGATATAACTGAGAGAGCAAACAAAACTGCACACAGGAACTGAACACAATAAACGAATAGCATTGGAGAATGGTCATGATATTCCTATAACAGACAGACTAAACCAAGAGATGTGCTAAAAGAAACATAATAAACAGGTCACACAACGCACAATACAGAAGTACACAAGACACTGACAGTGACCGGATAAAAGACAAAATTCAAATTTCAAATGTTTGTACAGCTTATGGGACTTAACTACGGGGTCATCTGTCCCTAAACTTACAAACTACTTACGAACTAACTTACACTAAGGACGGCACAAATATCCATGCCCGAGGGGGGACATAAAAGACACAAGAGAACAACACACAATAGGATACATATGGCACATACTCAACGAAAACTACAAAATAGTTCACAGAATAGGAAACATATTAAAGAAACAGGCACGCCAAATAGGATTCTGGACAGACAACAAAGCACTAAAAAAAAACTCAGAACACAGATGACACCAACAGACAAAATCAATGGATCAGCCATTTTATGAATCCACATGTCAATCAATATACCTTGGACAAACCTACAGAAATATTAAAACCAGATATTCAGAATACGTCACGACACTAAAAAGTCATAATTCCAAAAGCATATTTTCAGAATTCCTAATGGCTCCCAACCGTCATCCAACCAAAATAGAAACACACATAGACGCTCGTTAAGCACGCAGGCGCAGAGAGAAAATAAAGACAATGCAAATAGGTTGCCATTCCACTGGAGAACAAGTAAATCTGACTAACAGGTACGCACGCAAACAAAGTGCACACAGTCGAATTTGCTAAAGTGAAAAGTGAGTGCGATTGAATAAAATCCACAATAATGCGTATGTGGGCAAGAATTTGGAATGATGGGAGCCGGCACGAGACACGAAAAACAGTAGCAAGTAGGATGTTTTGCTATGTTGTTATGAGAAGCAATTGTACGTTCTTCGAGGTGTGTAAAACGTGAATGTTTAATGTGTTAGCTGGGAGAGGAGAGATGCACCGGCAGGGGCTGATATATCGGGCGGGCACAGTGTTGCCAACTGGCGAGGTTAGGCGCTCGACACCTGAAGTAAAAGTTTGCGTGTTGTCGAAGTTTTGAAGGGAAAATGGAAAGGCAAAAATTGGAGAGTTGCGATGTGTAGCAACGCTGTGGGCACTCTATCGGGGTTTTAATGTGTGTGTGAGGGTGAATTTGGAATGATGGGAGCCGCCAGGAGGCACGAAAGACGTAGCAAGTTGGAGGGATACTTTGCGAAAACATTGTACGTGTTTCGAGTTGTGTCACACGTGAATTGCAAATTAGTAAGTTGTGTTTAGGGGGGACACGTAAAGAGAGACGGAAGGAAGCAGCAGGGGCTGATATTTCTATCGGGGTTTTAATGTGTATGTGAGCACGAATGTGGAATTCGGGCTGCCTATACCGCTTGCCGCGTATAGTATTGTTTACACTTGCCGTTGTCTCGCAGTCGTTCCGTCTGCCGTACAACGTTATAAGCTGACCGGAGTCGATGTCAGCTCGTGCTCTGCGCACCATATTTTTACTTTGTAAGACCCTGTCTTCTCGCGAACGTCGTCGTCGTCGCCGCCGCACGCACGCAGAATTTACGTGTTCATATTGACACGTGTATGTGTTAGGCATGGTCGCTTGAACTCCGCCTTTGGGTTTTAAAGCCAGGGTCGCTTTTACTCCTTTAGGTTTTTAAATCTAATATAGGCGGTGAACGCCTCTGGCGTTTGCTGGTATGGATGGAAAATTAATACATAACTGACGTGCTCGTCTATGCCTATGTTTATCGGAATTTCTGAATACATATCTCTGAAATTGGCTGCCCGATACCAACATCCAACTTCTTATATGACATACTAAAAGAGAAAAAAATTAGAAAAAAAATAAGAGAGAAAAATAAAGCATTAATAATAATAAAAATAATTAACTAAATCAGAATTTGACGCTGCTTCTGGTACGCGTCGTATGTGTTAGTTACGTATGCTGTCAATTTTTAAGTAAGACTTTTGTCTCCTCGCGAACAACGTCGTCGCCTCCGCACCCACGCAGAATGCACGTGTATATCCACACGTGTAAATTGAAGGCATGGTCGCTTGAACCTATCTTAGGTTATTAATGCAGGGACGCTTAAACTCCTTTTATGGGTTTCACGATACAATAAAAATAAAAATGGCGCTCAACAAGTTGGACGATTTGGATGTGAAATTAACTGGCCGCTAGAAATATCAAACATCTTAAAACACGTAATAAAAACGAATATAAAAAAATTAAATAAATAAAATATAATTTGACACAGCTTTTGGAATGCGTCCTAGGTGTTAGGTACGTTTGCTATCATAACACAGAGTAAAAGGTGGCACTTACATCCGAATTAGTTATACACTGATATGAGGTTAATGCCATTCCAACTCATATTGCCAATTGTTTACATAATATGCGACGTAGATAAAACGATCAATTACAATTTATTGACAAGTATTTCTTACTATTCTTCCACCATATGTTTGATGTATATTTAGCTACGAGGGGGCAATAATTACGTACGGGTGAACACAATTGTAAACTTCATTAAATTCCGTCTCTTACGACTTCAAACAGATAGAAAACATAATGCAGAATGATGAATGGAGATGTATGAGCAGACAGCCTAAATTTACAACTCAACTACCAGCACACACAGCGTAACTTTGGCGCATACTAAGTCCTAAACGGCTTAGCTCGGGTTCCATAGTGGGTTTCGATGGGGAAGGGGGTTGATGAATGAAGGTGTATTACATGGTGGGGGCAGTAGAGTAGTGGGGCAGCAGACTGGTGGGTGGAACAGTGGTAGGGGTGGTAGAGTAGTGGGGGTGGTACAGTGGTGGGGGGTGGTAGAGGGGGGGGTGTTAGAGGGGTGGGGTTGTTAGAGGGGTGGGGGTGTTAGAGGGTTGGGGGTGGTAGACTCGTGGGGGTGGTAGAGGGGAAGGGGGTAGAGGGGTGGGGGAGGTAGACTGGTGGGGGTGGTAGAGGGGTGGGGTGGTAGTCTAATTGGGGTGGTAGACTGGTGGGGGTGGTAGAGGGGTGGGGGTGTTAAAGGGGTAGGGGTGTTAGAGGGGTGGGGGTGGTAGACTATTGGGGGTGTTAGAGGGGTGAGGGGTGTTAGAGGGGTGGAGGTATTAGAGGGGTTGGAAAGTTAGAGGGGTGAGGGTGTTAGAGGGGTGGGGGTGTTAGAGGGGTGGGGGTATTAGAGAGGGGGTGGTAGACTGGTGTGGTGGTAGACTGGTGGGGGTGGTAGAGGGTTGGGGTGGTAGACTGGTTGGGGTGGTAGAGGGGAAGGGGTGGAAGAGGAGAGTGGATTTAGAGTGATAGGGTGGTAGACTGGTGGGGGTGGAAGAGGGGTGGGGATGGTAGAGGGGTGGGAGTGGTAGACTGGTGGGGCTGGTAGACTGGTATGGGTGGTAGAGGGGTGGGGATGGTAGACCGGTGGGGGTGGTAGAGGGTTGGATTTGGTAGAGAGGTGGGGGTGGTAGTGGGGTCGGTGTGAGGGGTGGTGAGGGTGTTAGAGTGGTGGGGTCGGTAGTGAGGTGGGGGTGGTAGAGGGGTGGGGGAAGTAGAGGGGTAAGGGTGATAGAAAGGTGGGTGTGAGGGGGTGTTTGGGGGTGGTAGTGTGGTGGGGGTGGTAGAGTGGTGGGGGTGGTAGCGTGGATGGTAGAAAAGTGGGTGTGATGGGGGTGGTGGGAATGGTAGTGTGGTGGAGGTGGTAGAGTGGTGTGGGTGGTAGAAAGGTAGGGGTGGTAGAAAGGTGGGTGTGAGGGGGTGTTTGGGGGTTATAGTGTGGTGGGGGGTGGTAGAGTGGTGGGGGTGGTAAAGTGGTGGGGATGGTAGAAAAGTGGGTGTGATGGGGGTGGTGGGAATGGTAGTGTGGTGGAGGTGGTAGAGTGGTGTGGGTGGTAGAAAGGTAGGGGTGGTAGAAAGGTGGGTGTGAGGGGGTGTTTGGGGGGTGGTAGTGTGATGGGGGTGGTAGAGTGGTGGGGGGTGGTAGCGTGGTTGGGGTGGTAAAGTGGTGGGGGATGGTAGAAAAGTGGGTGTGATGGGGGTGGTGGGAATGGTAGTGTGGTGGGGGGTGGTAGAGTGGAGGGGTGGTAGAGTGGTAGGTTGGTAGAGTAATAGGGTGGTGGAGTGGTTGGGGTGGTTGAGGGGTGGGGGGTGGTAGTGCGAAACCACTGTCATGTGCGAAACCACTGTATTGTGCGAAACTGTCTTGTGTGAAACCCACTGTCTTGTGCAAAACCACTGTCCCATGCGAAACCACTATCATGTGTGAAACCACTCACTTGTGCTAAACCACTCACCTGTGCAAAACCACTCACCTGTGCGAAACCACTCAACTGTGCGAAACCACTGTCCTGTGCGAAACCACGGTCCTGTGCAAAACCACTGACCTGCGCGAAACCACTGTCCTGTGCGAAACCTCTGTCCTGTGCGACACTACTGTCATGTGCAAAACCACTGTCGTGTGCAAAACCACTGTCGTGTGCGAAACCACTGTCTTGTGCGCATCCACTGTTGTGTGCGAAACCATTGTGATGTGCGAAACCACTGAACTGTGCGAAACCACTCACCTGTGCGAAATCACTCAACTGTGCGAAACCACTGTCCTGAGCGAAACCACGGTCCTGTGCAAAACCACTGTCCTGTGAGAAACCACTGTCCTGTGCGAAACCTCTGTCCTGTGCGACACTACTGTCATGTGCAAAACCACTGTGTTGTGCGAAACCACTGTCTTGTGCGAAACCACTGTCTAGTGCGAAACCACTGTCTTGTGCGAAACCACTGCCTTGTGCGACACTACTGTCGTGTGCGAAACAACTGTCGTGTGCGAAACCACTGCCTTGTGAGAAACCACTCTCTTGTGCAAAACCAAGGTCTTGTGCGAAAAATCGGTCTTGTGCGAAACCACTGTCTTGTGCGAAACTACTGTCTTGTGCGAAACCACCTTCTTGTGCTAAATCACTGTCTTGTGCGAAACCACTGCCTTCTGCAAACCCACTGTCTTCTGCAAAACCACTGTCTTGTGCGAAACCACTGTCATATGCAAAACCACTGTCTTGCGCGAAACCACTGTTCTGAGGGAAACCACTGTACTGTGCGAAACCACTGTACTGTGCGACACCACTGTCATGTGCGAAATCACTGTTGTGTGCGAAACCACTGTTGTGTACGAAACCACTGTCTTGTCAGAAACCACTGTCTTGTTCGAAATCATTCTCTTCTGCAAAACCACTGTCTTGTGCGAAACCACTGTCTTGTGCAAAACCACTGTCTTGTGCAAAACCACTGTCTTGTGCGAAACCACTCTCTTGTGCAAAACCAAGGTCTTGTGCGAAAAATCGGTCTTGTGCGAAACCACTGTCTTGTGCGAAACTACTGTCTTGTGCGAAACCACCTTCTTGTGCCAAAACCACCGTCTTCTGCAAAACCAAAGTCTTCAGCAAAACCACTGTCTTGTGCGAAAAAATGTTTTGTGCAAAACCATTGTCTTGTGCAAAATCACTGTCTAGTGCAAAACCACTGTCCGGTACAACACTACTGTCATGTGCGAAACCACTGTCGTGTCCGAAACCACTGTCGTGTGCGAAACCACTGTCTTGTGCGAAAGCACTGTCCCGTGCGAAACCACTGTCCTTTGCGAAACCACTGTCCTTTGCAAAACCACTGTCAATTCCGAAACCACTGTCTAGTGCGAAACCACTCTCATGTGCGAAACCACTGTCTTGTGTGAAAACACTGTCTTGTGCGAGATCACTGTCTTGTGCAAAACCACTGTCTTGTGCAGAACCACTGCCTTGTGCGGAACCACTGTCTTTGTGCGAAACCACTGTCTTGTGTACAACCACTGTCTTGTGTGACGTCAATGGCATTATTTTTATCTGGTCACTGGAGAACATATTTTGGGTGAGTTTCAGTGTATGTTTGATGTTTCTCTGGTATCTTGCTGTTTGGTCTTTGATCTCTTTGTTGATGTGGTTGTCTTTCATAAAATCTACTGTTGTATTTATGTAGTTCTGTTCTTTCATCAAATCCAAAATATTTCCTTTATCTGCACTGGTTAGTATGGCATTGTTTCCTTTTCGTTTTAGCTTGTGGGATGTATTTTCTTCTGGTGTTCTGTTATTAGAGTTTATGGTTGTTTTGTGTGTTTTGACTGTTTGTGTTATTTCTGCAGCTACTAGGGCCTAATTGCTTTATTAAGTTTGCATTAAAATTTCGTGTGCACGATCTTTCTTGTTCCTGGCATAGTATGTTCAGGATCTCTTATGAGGTCCTCTATTGTTTTGTGTAATATTTGTGTGTTTATGCTGTGTTTTGGGTCTTTTCTAGAAGGCTTTTTTTCCAGTTTTGTGAGATTTGTATCAGTTACGTTCATAATTCTGTCACAGGAGTTATGTTTTTGGTTGTGGTTGTTGCTTCCTGTGGGTGTGTATTTGTGATTTATAATTTTGTTGAAATTTATGTTTTGTTTTTCATGAAATTCTTTTTGTAGGTGTGACTTTTCCCTCTCAGTTATTTCTTCGAATGGAGCTGGTATTGTAAAATTCTTGGCTCATCTAAATCCTAGGAACTATATGCTAAAAGCAATCGCTAAATAATGAACTATTCAATACACATGTAGAATTACCCTTTAATTTCACAGTACCAATGCGAAGATATAACTGAGAGAGCAAACAAAACTGCACACAGGAACTGAACACAATAAACGAATAGCATTGGAGAATGGTCATGATATTCCTATAACAGACAGACTGAACCAAGAGATGTGCTAAAAGAAACATAATAAACAGGTCACACAACGCACAATACAGAAGTACACAAGACACTGACAGTGACCGGATAAAAGACAAAATTCAAATTTCAAATGTTTGTACAGCTTATGGGACTTAACTACGGGGTCATCTGTCCCTAAACTTACAAACTACTTACGAACTAACTTACACTAAGGACGGCACAAATATCCATGCCCGAGGGGGGACATAAAAGACACAAGAGAACAACACACAATAGGATACATATGGCACATACTCAACGAAAACTACAAAATAGTTCACAGAATAGGAAACATATTAAAGAAACAGGCACGCCAAATAGGATTCTGGACAGACAACAAAGCACTAAAAAAAAACTCAGAACACAGATGACACCAACAGACAAAATCAATGGATCAGCCATTTTATGAATCCACATGTCAATCAATATACCTTGGACAAACCTACAGAAATATTAAAACCAGATATTCAGAATACGTCACGACACTAAAAAGTCATAATTCCAAAAGCATATTTTCAGAATTCCTAATGGCTCCCAACCGTCATCCAACCAAAATAGAAACACACATAGACGCTCGTTAAGCACGCAGGCGCAGAGAGAAAATAAAGACAATGCAAATAGGTTGCCATTCCACTGGAGAACAAGTAAATCTGACTAACAGGTACGCACGCAAACAAAGTGCACACAGTCGAATTTGCTAAAGTGAAAAGTGAGTGCGATTGAATAAAATCCACAATAATGCGTATGTGGGCAAGAATTTGGAATGATGGGAGCCGGCACGAGACACGAAAAACAGTAGCAAGTAGGATGTTTTGCTATGTTGTTATGAGAAGCAATTGTACGTTCTTCGAGGTGTGTAAAACGTGAATGTTTAATGTGTTAGCTGGGAGAGGAGAGATGCACCGGCAGGGGCTGATATATCGGGCGGGCACAGTGTTGCCAACTGGCGAGGTTAGGCGCTCGACACCTGAAGTAAAAGTTTGCGTGTTGTCGAAGTTTTGAAGGGAAAATGGAAAGGCAAAAATTGGAGAGTTGCGATGTGTAGCAACGCTGTGGGCACTCTATCGGGGTTTTAATGTGTGTGTGAGGGTGAATTTGGAATGATGGGAGCCGCCAGGAGGCACGAAAGACGTAGCAAGTTGGAGGGATACTTTGCGAAAACATTGTACGTGTTTCGAGTTGTGTCACACGTGAATTGCAAATTAGTAAGTTGTGTTTAGGGGGGACACGTAAAGAGAGACGGAAGGAAGCAGCAGGGGCTGATATTTCTATCGGGGTTTTAATGTGTATGTGAGCACGAATGTGGAATTCGGGCTGCCTATACCGCTTGCCGCGTATAGTATTGTTTACACTTGCCGTTGTCTCGCAGTCGTTCCGTCTGCCGTACAACGTTATAAGCTGACCGGAGTCGATGTCAGCTCGTGCTCTGCGCACCATATTTTTACTTTGTAAGACCCTGTCTTCTCGCGAACGTCGTCGTCGTCGCCGCCGCACGCACGCAGAATTTACGTGTTCATATTGACACGTGTATGTGTTAGGCATGGTCGCTTGAACTCCGCCTTTGGGTTTTAAAGCCAGGGTCGCTTTTACTCCTTTAGGTTTTTAAATCTAATATAGGCGGTGAACGCCTCTGGCGTTTGCTGGTATGGATGGAAAATTAATACATAACTGACGTGCTCGTCTATGCCTATGTTTATCGGAATTTCTGAATACATATCTCTGAAATTGGCTGCCCGATACCAACATCCAACTTCTTATATGACATACTAAAAGAGAAAAAAATTAGAAAAAAAATAAGAGAGAAAAATAAAGCATTAATAATAATAAAAATAATTAACTAAATCAGAATTTGACGCTGCTTCTGGTACGCGTCGTATGTGTTAGTTACGTATGCTGTCAATTTTTAAGTAAGACTTTTGTCTCCTCGCGAACAACGTCGTCGCCTCCGCACCCACGCAGAATGCACGTGTATATCCACACGTGTAAATTGAAGGCATGGTCGCTTGAACCTATCTTAGGTTATTAATGCAGGGACGCTTAAACTCCTTTTATGGGTTTCACGATACAATAAAAATAAAAATGGCGCTCAACAAGTTGGACGATTTGGATGTGAAATTAACTGGCCGCTAGAAATATCAAACATCTTAAAACACGTAATAAAAACGAATATAAAAATATTAAATAAATAAAATATAATTTGACACAGCTTTTGGAATGCGTCCTAGGTGTTAGGTACGTTTGCTATCATAACACAGAGTAAAAGGTGGCACTTACATCCGAATTAGTTATACACTGATATGAGGTTAATGCCATTCCAACTCATATTGCCAATTGTTTACATAATATGCGACGTAGATAAAACGATCAATTACAATTTATTGACAAGTATTTCTTACTATTCTTCCACCATATGTTTGATGTATATTTAGCTACGAGGGGGCAATAATTACGTACGGGTGAACACAATTGTAAACTTCATTAAATTCCGTCTCTTACGACTTCAGATAGAAAACATAATGCAGAATGATGAATGGAGATGTATGAGCAGACAGCCTAAATTTACAACTCAACTACCAGCACACACAGCGTAACTTTGGCGCATACTAAGTCCTAAACGGCTTAGCTCGGGTTCCATAGTGGGTTTCGATGGGGAAGGGGGTTGATGAATTAAGGTGTATTACATGGTGGGGGCAGTAGAGTAGTGGGGCAGTAGACTGGTGGGTGGAACAGTGGTAGGGGTGGTAGAGTAGTGGGGGTGGTACAGTGGTGGGGGTGGTAGAGGGGGGGGTGTTAGAGGGGTGGGGTTGTTAGAGGGGTGGGGGTGTTAGAGGGTTGGGGGTGGTAGACTCGTGGGGGTGGTAGAGGGGAAGGGGGTAGAGGGGTGGGGGAGGTAGACTGGTGAGGGTGGTAGAGGGGTGGGGTGGTAGTCTAATTGGGGTGGTAGACTGGTGGGGGTGGTAGAGGGGTGGGGGTGTTAAAGGGGTAGGGGTGTTAGAGGGGTGGGGGTGGTAGACTATTGGGGGTGTTAGAGGGGTGAGGGGTGTTAGAGGGGTGGAGGTATTAGAGGGGTTGGAAAGTTAGAGGGGTGAGGGTGTTAGAGGGGTGGGGGTGTTAGAGGGGTGGGGGTATTAGAGAGGGGGTGGTAGACTGGTGTGGTGGTAGACTGGTGGGGGTGGTAGAGGGTTGGGGTGGTAGACTGGTTGGGGTGGTAGAGGGGAAGGGGTGGAAGAGGAGAGTGGATTTAGAGTGATGGGGTGGTAGACTGGTGGGGGTGGAAGAGGGGTGGGGATGGTAGAGGGGTGGGAGTGGTAGACTGGTGGGGCTGGTAGACTGGTATGGGTGGTAGAGGGGTGGGGATGGTAGACCGGTGGGGGTGGTAGAGGGTTGGATTTGGCAGAGAGGTGGGGGTGGTAGTGGGGTCGGTGTGAGGGGTGGTGAGGGTGTTAGAGTGGTGGGGTCGGTAGTGAAGTGGGGGTGGTAGAGGGGTGGGGGAAGTAGAGGGGTAAGGGTGATAGAAAGGTGGGTGTGAGGGGGTGTTTGGGGGTGGTAGTGTGGTGGGGGTGGTAGAGTGGTGGGGGTGGTAGCGTGGATGGTAGAAAAGTGGGTGTGATGGGGGTGGTGGGAATGGTAGTGTGGTGGAGGTGGTAGAGTGGTGTGGGTGGTAGAAAGGTAGGGGTGGTAGAAAGGTGGGTGTGAGGGGGTGTTTGGGGGTTATAGTGTGGTGGGGGTGGTAGAGTGGTGGGGGTGGTAAAGTGGTGGGGATGGTAGAAAAGTGGGTGTGATGGGGGTGGTGGGAATGGTAGTGTGGTGGAGGTGGTAGAGTGGTGTGGGTGGTAGAAAGGTAGGGGTGGTAGAAAGGTGGGTGTGAGGGGGTGTTTGGGGGTGGTAGTGTGATGGGGGTGGTAGAGTGGTGGGGGTGGTAGCGTGGTTGGGGTGGTAAAGTGGTGGGGATGGTAGAAAAGTGGGTGTGATGGGGGTGGTGGGAATGGTAGTGTGGTGGGGGTGGTAGAGTGGAGGGGTGGTAAAGTGGTAGGGTGGTAGAGTGGTAGGTTGGTAGAGTAATAGGGTGGTGGAGTGGTTGGGTTGGTTGAGGGGTGGGGGTGGTAGTGCGAAACCACTGTCATGTGCGAAACCACTGTATTGTGCGAAACTGTCTTGTGTGAAACCACTGTCTTGTGCAAAACCACTGTCCCATGCGAAACCACTATCATGTGTGAAACCACTCACTTGTGCTAAACCACTCACCTGTGCAAAACCACTCACCTGTGCGAAACCACTCAACTGTGCGAAACCACTGTCCTGTGCGAAACCACGGTCCTGTGCAAAACCACTGACCTGCGCGAAACCACTGTCCTGTGCGAAACCTCTGTCCTGTGCGACACTACTGTCATGTGCAAAACCACTGTCGTGTGCAAAACCACTGTCGTGTGCGAAACCACTGTCTTGTGCGCATCCACTGTTGTGTGCGAAACCACTGTGATGTGCGAAACCACTGAACTGTGCGAAACCACTCACCTGTGCGAAACCACTGTCCTGAGCGAAACCACGGTCCTGTGCAAAACCACTGTCCTGTGAGAAACCACTGTCCTGTGCGAAACCTCTGTCCTGTGCGACACTACTGTCATGTTCAAAACCACTGTGTTGTGCGAAACCACTGTCTTGTGCGAAACCACTGTCTAGTGCGAAACCACTGTCTTGTGCGAAACCACTGCCTTGTGCGACACTACTGTCGTGTGCGAAACAACTGTCGTGTGCGAAACCACTGCCTTGTGAGAAACCACTCTCTTGTGCAAAACCAAGGTCTTGTGCGAAAAATCGGTCTTGTGCAAAACCACTGTCTTGTGCGAAACTACTGTCTTGTGCGAAACCACCTTCTTGTGCTAAATCACTGTCTTGTGCGAAACCACTGCCTTCTGCAAACCCACTGTCTTCTGCAAAACCACTGTCTTGTGCGAAACCACTGTCATATGCAAAACCACTGTCTTGCGCGAAACCACTGTTCTGAGGGAAACCACTGTACTGTGCGAAACCACTGTACTGTGCGACACCACTGTCATGTGCGAAATCACTGTTGTGTGCGAAACCACTGTTGTGTACGAAACCACTGTCTTGTCAGAAACCACTGTCTTGTTCGAAATCATTCTCTTCTGCAAAACCACTGTCTTGTGCGAAACCACTGTCTTGTGCAAAACCACTGTCTTGTGCAAAACCACTGTCTTGTGCGAAACCACTCTCTTGTGCAAAACCAAGGTCTTGTGCGAAAAATCGGTCTTGTGCGAAACCACTGTCTTGTGCGAAACTACTGTCTTGTGCGAAACCACCTTCTTGTGCCAAAACCACCGTCTTCTGCAAAACCAAAGTCTTCAGCAAAACCACTGTCTTGTGCGAAAAAATGTTTTGTGCAAAACCATTGTCTTGTGCAAAATCACTGTCTAGTGCAAAACCACTGTCCGGTACAACACTACTGTCATGTGCGAAACCACTGTCGTGTCCGAAACCACTGTCGTGTGCGAAACCACTGTCTTGTGCGAAAGCACTGTCCCGTGCGAAACCACTGTCCTTTGCGAAACCACTGTCCTTTGCAAAACCACTGTCAATTCCGAAACCACTGTCTAGTGCGAAACCACTCTCATGTGCGAAACCACTGTCTTGTGTGAAAACACTGTCTTGTGCGAGATCACTGTCTTGTGCGAAACCACTGTCTTGTGCGGAACCACTGCCTTGTGCGGAACCACTGTCTTTGTGCGAAACCACTGTCTTGTGTACAACCACTGTCTTGTGTGACGTCAATGGCATTATTTTTATCTGGTCACTGGAGAACATATTTTGGGTGAGTTTCAGTGTATGTTTGATGTTTCTCTGGTATCTTGCTGTTTGGTCTTTGATCTCTTTGTTGATGTGGTTGTCTTTCATAAAATCTACTGTTGTATTTATGTAGTTCTGTTCTTTCATCAAATCCAAAATATTTCCTTTATCTGCACTGGTTAGTATGGCATTGTTTCCTTTTCGTTTTAGCTTGTGGGATGTATTTTCTTCTGGTGTTCTGTTATTAGAGTTTATGGTTGTTTTGTGTGTTTTGACTGTTTGTGTTATTTCTGCAGCTACTAGGGCCTAATTGCTTCTGGCGTTTGCTGGTATGGATGGAAAATTAATACATAACTGACGTGCTCGTCTATGCCTATGTTTATCGGAATTTCTGAATACATATCTCTGAAATTGGCCGCCCGATACCAACATCCAACTTCTTATATGACATACTAAAAGAGAAAAAAATTAGAAAAAAAAATAAGAGAGAAAAATAAAGCATTAATAATAATAAAAATAATTAACTAAATCAGAATTTGACGCTGCTTCTGGTACGCGTCGTATGTGTTAGTTACGTATGCTGTCAATTTTTAAGTAAGACTTTTGTCTCCTCGCGAACAACGTCGTCGCCTCCGCACCCACGCAGAATGCACGTGTATATCCACACGTGTAAATTGAAGGCATGGTCGCTTGAACCTATCTTAGGTTATTAATGCAGGGACGCTTAAACTCCTTTTATGGGTTTCACGATACAATAAAAATAAAAATGGCGCTCAACAAGTTGGACGATTTGGATGTGAAATTAACTGGCCGCTAGAAATATCAAACATCTTAAAACACGTAATAAAAACGAATATAAAAAAATTAAATAAATAAAATATAATTTGACACAGCTTTTGGAATGCGTCCTAGGTGTTAGTTACGTTTGCTATCATAATCTGTACACAGAGTAAAAGGTGGCACTTACATCCGAATTAGTTATACACTGATATGAGGTGAATGCCATTCCTACTCATATTGCCAATTGTTTACATAATATGCGACGTAGATAAAACGATCAATTACAATTTATTGACAAGTATTTCTTACTATTTTTCCACCATATGTTTGATGTATATTTAGCTACGAGGCGCCAATAATTACGTACGGGTGAACACAATTGTAAACTTCATTAAAAGGGGGTTGATGAATGAAAGTGAATTACATGGTGGGGGCAGTAGAGTAGTGGGGCAGTAGACTGGTGGCTGGAACAGTGGTAGGGGTGGTACAGTAGTGGGGGTGGTACAGTGGTGGGGGGTGGTAGAGGGGTGGGGGTGTTAGATGGGTGGGGTTGTTAGATGGGTGGGGGTGTAAGAGGGTTGGGGTGGTAGACTCGTGGGGGTGGTAGAGGGGTAGGGGGTAGACTGGTGGGGGAGGTAGACTGGTGGGTGTGGTAGAGGGGTGGGGTGGTAGACTAATTGGGGTGGTAGACTGGTGGGGGTGGTAGAGGGGTGGGGGTGTTAAAGGGGTAGGGGTGTTAAGGGGTGAGGGTGGTAGACTATTGGGGGTGGTAGACTATTGGGGGTGTTAGAGGGGTGAGGGGTGTTAGAGGGGTGGAGGTGTTAGAGGGTTGGGGTTTTTAGAGGGGTGGGGGTGGTAGAGGGGAGGGATGGTAGAGAGGTGGGAAAGGTAGACTGGTCGGGGTGGTAGAGGGGTGGTGGTGGTAGACTGGTTGGGGTGGTAGAGGGGTGGGGTGGTAGACTAGTTGGGGTTGGTAGACTGGTGGGGGTGGTAGAGGGTGGGGGTGTTAGAGGGGTAGGGGTGTTAGAGGGGTGGGGGTGGTAGACTGGTGAGGGTAGAAGAGGGGTGGGGGTGGTAGACTGGTGTGGGTGGAAGCAGGGTGGGGGTGGTAGAGGGGTGGGGTGTTAGTAAGGTGGGGGTGTTAAAGGGGTGGGTGTGTTAGAGGGGTGGTGGTGTTAGAGGGGTGGGGGTATTAGAGAGGGGGTGGGAGACTGGTGTGGTGGTAGAGGGTTGGGGGTGGTAGACTGGTTGAGGTGGTAGAAGGGTGGGGGTGGAAGAGGAGAGTGGATTTAGAGTGATGGGGTGGTAGACTGGTGGGGGTGGAAGAGGGGTGGGGATGGTAGAGGGGTGGGAGTGGTAGACTGGTGGGGCTGGTAGACTGGAAAGGGTGGTAGAGGGGTGGGGGTGGTAGACCGGTGGGGGTGGTAGGGGGTTGGATTTGGTAGAGAGTTGGGGGTGGTAGTGGGGTCGGTGTGAGGGGGTGGTGACGGTGGTAGAGTGGTGGGGTCGGTAGTCTGTTGGGGTGGTAGAGGGGTGGGGGTAGTAGAGGGGTGAGGGTGACAGAAAGGTGGGTGTGAGGGGGTGTTTGGGGGTGGTAGTGTGCTGGGGGTGGTAGAGTGGTGGGGGGTGGTAGCGTGGTTGGGGTGGTAAAGTGGTGGGGATGGTAGAAAAGTGGGTGTGATGGGGGTGGTGGGAATGGTAGTGTGGTGGAGGTGGTAGAGTGGTGTGGGTGGTAGAAAGGTAGGGGTGGTAGAAAGGTGGGTGTGAGGGGGTGTTTGGGGGTGGTAGTGTGGTGGGGGTGGTAGACTGGTGGGGGTGGTAGCGTGGTTGGGGTGGTAAAGTGGTGGGGATGGTAGAAAAGTGGGTGTGATGGGGGTGGTGGGAATGGTAGTGTGCTGGGGGTGGTAGTGTGGAGGGGGTGGTAGAGTGGTAGGGTGGTAGAGTGGTAGGGTGGTAGAGTAATAGGGTGGTGGAGTGGTGGGGGTGGTTGAGGGATGGGGGTGGTAGTGCGAAACCACTGTCATGTGCGAAACCACTGTCATGTGCGAAACCACTGTATTGTGCGAAACTGTCTTGTGCGAAACCACTGTCTTGTGCAAAACCACTGTCCCATGCGAAACCACTGTCATGTGTGAAACCACTCACCTGTGCGAAACCACTCACCTGTGCGAAACCACTCACCTGTGCGAAACCACTCAACTGTTCGAAACCACTGTTCTGTGCGAAACCACGGTCCTGTGCAAAACCTCTGTCCTGTGCGAAACCACTGTCCTGTGCGAAATCTCTGTCCTGTGCGACACTACTCTCATGTGCAAAACCACTGTCGTGTGCGAAACCACTGTCTCGTGCGAATCCACTGTTGTGTGCGAAACCACTGTGATGTGCAAAACCACTGAACTGTGCGAAACCACTCAACTGTGCGAAAAAACTGTACTGTGCGAAACCACGTTCCAGTGCAAAACCACTGTCCTGTGCGAAACCACTGTCCTGTGCGAAACCTCTGTCCTGCGCGACACTACTGTCATGTGCAAAACCACTGTGTTGTGTGAAACCACTGTCTTGTGTGAAACCACTGTCTAGTGCGAAACCACTGTCTAGTGCGAAACAACTGTATTGTGCTAAACCACTGCCTTATGCGACACTACAGTCATGTGCGAAACCACTGTCGTGTGCGAAACCACTGTCTTGTGAGAAACCACTGTCTTGTGAGAAACCACTGTCTTGTGCAAAACCACTGTCATGTCAAAACCACTCACCTGTGTGAAACCACTCACCTGTGTGAAACCACTCAACTGTGTGAAACCACTGTCCTTTGCGAAGCCACTGTCCTGTGCAAAACAACTGTCTCGTGCAAAACCACTGTCTCGTGTGAAGTGTGAAACCACTGTCTTGTGCGAAACCACTGTCTTGTGCGAAACCACTGTCTTGTGCACTGTCTTGTGGGAAACCACTGTCTAGTGCGAAACAACTGTCTTGTGCTAAACCACTGCCTTGTGCTAAACCACTGCCTTGTGTGAAACCACTGCCTTGTGCGAAACCACTGTCTTGTGCGAAACCACTGTCTTGTGCGAAACCACTGTCTTGTGCGAAACGAATGTCTTGTGCGAAACGACTGTCTTGTGCGAAACGACTGTCATGTGCGAAACCACTGTCATGTGCGAAACCACTGTCATGTGCGAAACCACTGTCTTGTGCGAAACAACTGTATTGTGCGAAACCACTGCCTTGTGCGAAACCACTGCCTTGTGCGAAACCACTGCCTTGTGCGAAACCACTGTCTTGTGCAAAATCACTGTCTTGTGCGAAATCACTGTCTTGTGCGAAATCACTGTCTTGTGCGAAACCACCGTCATGTGCGAAACCACCGTCATGTGCGAAAACACCGTCATGTGCAAAACCACTGTCATGTGCGAAACCACTGTCGTGTGCGAAACCACTGACCTGTGCGAAACCACTCACCTGTGGGAAATCACTCACCTGTGCGAAACCACTCAACTGTGCAAAACCACTGTCCTGTGTGAAACCACAATATTGTGCGAAACCACTGTCTCGTGCAAAACCACTTTCTCGTGCGAAAACACTGTCTCGTGCGAAACCACTGTCAATGCGTAACCACTGTTGTCAGCGAAACCACAGTCTAGTGCGAAACAACTGTCTTGTGCTAAAACACTGGCTTGTGTTAAATCACTGTCTTGTGCAAAACCACTGCCTTGTGCGAAACCACTCTCTTGTGCGAAAATACTGTCTTGTGCGAAACCACTATCTTGTGCGAAACCACTTCTTTTGTGCGAAACCACTGTCATGTCAAAACCACTTACGTGTGCGAAACCACTCACGTGTGCGAAACCACTCACCTGTGCGAAACCACACACCTGTGCGAAACCACACAATTGTGCAAAACCACTCTCCTGTGCAAAACCACTCTCCTGTGCAAAACCACTGTCCTGTGAAAAACCACTGTCTCGTGCAAAACCACTGTTTCGTGCGAAACCACTGTCTTATGCGAAAGCACTGTCTTGTTTGAAACCACTTTCTTGTGCGAAACCAATATCTTGTGCGAAACCAGGGTCGTGTGGGAAACCAATGTCGTGTGCGAAACTACTGTCTTGTGCGAAACCACTGCCTTGTTCAAAAACCACTGTCTTGTGCGATACCACTGCCTTGTGCAAAATCACTGTCTTGTGCGAAACCACTGTCTTGTGCGAAACCACTGTCTTGTGCGAAACCACTGTCTTGTGCAAAACCACTGTCTTGTGCGAAACCACCGTCTTGTGCGAAACCACCGTCTTGTGCGAAACCACCGTCTTGTGCGAAACCACTGTCTTGTGCGAAACAACTGTATTGTGCAAAACTACTGTCTTGTGCGGAACCACTGTCTTGTGCGGAACAACTGTCTTGTGCGAAACCGCTTTCATGTGATATCACTGTCATGTGCAAAACCACTGTCATTTGCGAAACCACTGTCATGTGCGAACCCCAATCTTGTGCGAAACCACTGTCCCATGCCAAACCACTCTCATGTGCAAAACCACTCACCTGTGCAAAACCACTCACTTGTGCAAAACCACTCACCTGTGCGAAACCACTCACCTGTGCGAAACCACTCACCTGTGCGAAACCACTCACCTGTGGGAAACCACTCAACTGTGTGAAACCACTGTCCTGTGCGAAACCACTGTCCTGTGTGAAACCACTGTCTCGTGCGAAACCACTGTCTCGTGCGAATCCACTGTTTCGTGCGAAACCACTGTCTTATGCGAAAGCACTGTCTTGTGTGAAACCACTTTCTTGTGCGAAACCAATATCTTGTGCGAAACCAGGGTCGTGTGGGAAACCAATGTCGTGTGCAAAACTACTGTCTTCTGCTAAATCACTGTCTTGTGCGAAACCACTGCCTTGTTCAAAAACCACTGTCTTGTGCGATACCACTGCCTTGTGCAAAACCACTGTCTTGTGCAAAACCACTGTCTTGTGCGAAACCACTGTCTTGTGCGAAACCACTGTCTTGTGCGAAACCACTGTCTTGTGCAAAACCACTGTCTTGTGCGAAACCACTGTCTTGTGCGAAACCACCGTCTTGTGCGAAACCACCGTCTTGTGCGAAACCACCGTCTTGTGCGAAACCACCGTCTTGTGCGAAACCACTGTCTTGTGCGAAACAACTGTCTTGTGCAAAACTACTGTCTTGTGCGGAACCACTGTCTTGTGCGGAACAACTGTCTTGTGCGAAACCGCTTTCATGTGATATCACTGTCATGTGTAAAACCACTGTCATTTGCGAAAACACTGTCATGTGCGAACCCCGATCTTGTGCGAAACCACTGTCCCATGCCAAACCACTCTCATGTGCAAAACCACTCACCTGTGCAAAACCACTCACCTGTGCAAAACCACTCACCTGTGCGAAACCACTCACCTGTGCGAAACCACTCACCTGTGCGAAACCACTCACCTGTGGGAAACCACACAACTGTGTGAAACCACTGTCCTGTGTGAAACCACTGTCCTGTGCGAAACCACTGTCCTGTGTGAAACCACTGTCTCATGCGAAACCACTGTCTCGTGCGAAACCACTGTCTTGTGCGAAACCACTGTCTTGTGCAAAGCCACTGTCTTCAGAGAAACCACGGTCTAGTTCGAAACAACTCTCCTGTGCTAAACCACTGTCTTGTGCGAAAGCACTGCATTGTGCGAAACCACTGTCTTGTGGGAAACCACTGCCTTGTTCGAAACCACTGTCTTGTGCGAAACCACAGTCTTGTGCGAAACCACTGTCTTGTGCGAAACCACTGTCTTGTGCGAAACCACTGTCTTGTGCGAAATCACTGTCTTGTGCGAAACAACCGTCATGTGCGAAACCACCGTCATGTGCGAAACCACTGTCTTGTGCGAAACCACTGTCATGTGCGAAACCACTGTCATGTGCGAAACCACTGTCATGTGCGAAACCACTGTCATGTGCGAAACCACTGTCGTGTGCGAAACCACTCACCTGTGCGAAACCACTGTCCTGTGTGAAACCACTATATTGTGCGAAACCACTGTCTCCTGCAAAACCACTTTCTCGTGCGAAAACACTGTCTCGTGCGAAACCACTGTCATGTGCGTAACCACTGTTGTCAGCGAAACCACAGTCTAGTGCGAAACAACTGTCTTGTGCTAAAACACTGGCTTGTGTTAAATCACTGTCTTGTGCAAAACCACTGTCTTGTGCAAAACCACTGTCTTCAGAGAAACCACGGTCTAGTTCGAAACAACTCTCTTGTGCTAAACCACTGTCTTGTGCGAAGCACTGCATTGTGTGAAAGCACTGCATTGTGTGAAACCACTGCCTTGTGGGAAACCACTGCCTTGTTCGAAACCACTGTCTTGTGCGAAACCACTTTCTTGTGCGAAACCAATATCTTGTGCGAAACCAGGGTCGTGTGGGAAACCAATGTCGTGTGCGAAACTACTGTCTTCTGCTAAATCACTGTCTTGTGCGAAACCACTGCCTTGTTCAAAAACCACTGTCTTGTGCGATTCCACTGCCTTGTGCGAAACCACTGTCTTGTGCGAAACCACTGTCTTCTGCGAAACCACTGTCTTGTGCAAAACCACTGTCTTGTGCGAAACCTCTGTCTTGTGCGAAACCACTCTCTTGTGCGAAACCACTGCCTTGTTCAAAAACCACTGTCTTGTGCGATACCACTGCCTTGTGCGAAACCACTGTCTTGTGCGAAACCACTGGCATGTGCGAAACCGCTGTCTTGTGCGAAACCGCTGTCTTGTGCGAAACCGCTGTCTTCTGCAAATCCACAGACCTCTGCGAAACCACTGTCCTTTGCGAAACCACTGTCCTTTGCGAAACCACTGTCACTTCCGAAACCAATCTCTTGTGCGAAACCAACGTCTTGTGCGAAATCAGCGTCGTGTGCGAAACAACTGTCTTTTGTGAAAGCACTGCGTTGTGCAAAAGCACTGTCTTGTGCGAAACCATTGTCATGTGCGAAACCACTCACCTCTGCGAAACCACTCACTTGTGCGAGACCACTCTCCTGTGAAAAACCACTCAACTATGCGAAACCACTGTCATGTGCGAAATCACTGTCATGTGCGAAATCACTGTCTTGTGCGAAACCACTGTCTTGTGCGAAACCACTGTCTTGTGCGAAAACACTATCTTGTGCGAAAACACTGTCTTGTGCGCAACCACTGTCTTGTGCGAAACCACTGTCTTGTTCGAAACCACTGTCTTGTGCGAAACCACTGTCTTGTGCTAAATCACTTTCTTGTTCAAAACTACTGCCTTGTGGAAAACCACTGCCTTGTGCGAAACCACTGCCTTGTCCGAAACCACAGTCTTGTGCAAAACCACTGTCTTGTGCAAAACCACTGTCTTGTGCAAAACCACTGTCTTGTGCAAAACCACTGTCTTGTGCAAAACCACTGTCTTGTGCAAATCCACTGTCTTGTGCAAATCCACTGTCTTGTGCAAAACCACTGTCTTGTGCGAAACCACTGTCTTGTGCGAAACCACTGTCTTGTGCGAAACCACTGTCTTGTGCGAAACCACTGTCTTGTGCGAAACCACTGTCTTGTGCGAAACCACTGTCTTGTGCGAAACCACTGTCATTTGCGAAACCACAGTCTTGTGCGAAACCACTGTCTTGTGCGAAACCACTGTCTTGTGCGAAACCACTGTCTTGTGCGAAACCACTCTCTTGTGCGAAACCACTGTCTTGTGCGAAACCACTGTCGTGTGCGAAACCACTGTCGTGTCGAAACCACTGACTTGTGCGAAACCACTGACTTGTGCGAAACCACTGACTTGTGCGAAACCACTGTCTTGTGCGAAACCACTCTCTTGTGCGAATCCACTGTTGTGTGCGAAACCACTGTCATGTGCGAAACCACTGTCCTGTGCAAAACCACTGCCCTGTGCGAAACCACTGTCCTGTGCGAACCACTGTCCTTTGCGACACTACTATCGTGTGCGAAACCACTGTTGTGTGCAAATCCACTGTCATGTGAAAAAACACTGTCTTGTGCGAAACCACTGTCTTGTGCGAAACCACTGTCTTCTGCAAAACCACTGTCTTGTGCGAAACCACTGTCTTGTGCGAAACCACTGTCTTGTGCGAAACCACTGTCTTGTGCAAAACCACTGTCTTGTGGGGAACCACTGTCTTGTGTGGAATCACTGCCTTGTGCGGAACCACTTTCTTGTGTGATACCACCGTCTTGTGCGATACCACTGTCTTCTGCGAAACCACTGTCTTGTGCGAAACCACTGTCTTGTGCGAAACCACTGTCTTGTGCGAAACCACTGTCTTGTGCGAAACCACTGTCTTGTGCGAAACCACTGTCTTGTGCGAAACCACTGCCTTGTTCAAAAACCACTGTCTTGTGCGATACCACTGCCTTGTGCAAAACCACTGTCTTGTGCGAAACCACTGTCATGTGCGAAACCGCTGTCTTGTGCGAAACCGCTGTCTTCTGCAAATCCACTGACCTGTGTGAAACCACTGTCCTTTGCGAAACCACTGTCATTTGCGAAACCACTGTCACTTCCGAAACCAATCTCTTGTGCGAAACCAACGTCTTGTGCGAAACCACTGTCTTGTGCGAAACCACTCTCTTGTGCGAAACCACTGTCTTGTGAGAAACCACTGTCTTGTGCAAAACCACTGTCTTGTGGGGAACCACTGTCTTGTGCGGAATCACTGCCTTGTACGGAACCACTTTCATGTGTGATACCACCGTCTTGTGTGATACCACTGTCTTCTGCGAAACCACTGTCTTGTGCGAAACCACTGTCTTGTGCAAAACCACTGTCTTGTGCGAAACCACTGCCTTGTTCAAAAACCACTGTCTTGTGTGATACCACTGCCTTGTGCGAAACCACTGTCTTGTGCGAAATCACTGGCATGTGCGAAACCGCTGTCTTGTGCGAAACCGCTGTCTTGTGCGAAATCGCTGTCTTCTGCAAATCTACAGACCTCTGCGAAACCACTGTCCTTTGCAAAACCACATTCCTTTGCGAAACCACTGTCACTTCCGAAACCAATCTCTTGTGCGAAACCAACTACTTGTGCGAAATCAGCGTCGTGTGCCAAACAACTGTCTTTTGTGAAAGCACTGCATTGTGCGAAGGCACTGTCTTGTGCAAAACCATTGTCATGTGCGAAACCACTCACCTCTGCGAAACCACTCACTTGTGCGAGACCACTCTCCTGTGAAAAACCACTCAACTATGCGAAACCACTGTCATGTGCGAAATCACTGTCATGTGCGAAATCACTGTCTTGTGCGAAACCACTGTCTTGTGCGAAACCACTGTCTTGTGCGAAACCACTGTCTTGTGCGAAACCACTGTCTTGTGCGAAAACACTGTCTTGTGCGAAACCACTCTCTTGTGCGAAACCACTGTCTTGTGCGAAACCACTCTCTTGTGCGAAACCACTCTCTTGTGGGAAACCACTGCCTTGTGCGAAACCACTGTCTTGTGCGAAACCACTGTCTTGTGCTAAACCACTGTCTTGTGCTAAATCACTTTCTTGTTCAAAACTACTGCCTTGTGGAAAACCACTGACTTGTGCGAAACCCCTGCCTTGTCCGAAACCACAGTCTTGTGCAAAACCACTGTCTTGTGCAAAACCACTGTCTTGTGCAAAACCACTGTCTTGTGCAAAACCACTGTCTTATGCGAAACCACTGTCATTTGCGAAACCACAGTCTTGTGCGAAACCACTGTCTTGTGCGAAACCACTGTCTTGTGCAAAACCACTGTCTTGTGCGAAACCACTGTCTTGTGCGAAACCACTGTCTTGTGCGAAACCACTGTCGTGTGCGAAACCACTGTCGTGTGCGAAACCACTGACTTGTGCGAAACCACTGACTTGTGCGAAACCACTGACTTGTGCAAAACCACAGTCTTGTGCGAAACCACTCTGTTGTGCGAAACCACTGTCATGTGCGAAACCACTGTCATGTGCGAAACCACTGTCCTGTGCAAAACCACTGCCCTGTGCGAAACCACTGCCCTGTGCGAACCACTGTCCTTTGCGACACTACTATCGTGTGTGAAACCACTGTTGTGTGCAAATCCACTATCGTGTGAAAAAACACTGTGTTGTGCGAAACCACTGTCTTGTGCGAAACCACTGTCTTCTGCAAAACCACTGTCTTGTGCGAAACCACTGTCTTGTGCGAAACCACTGTCTTGTGCGAAACCACTGTCTTGTGCAAAACCACTGTCTTGTGGGGAACCACTGTCTTGTGCGGAATCACTGCCTTGTGCGGAACCACTTTCTTGTGTGATACCACCGTCTTGTGCGATACCACTGTCTTCTGCAAATCCACTGACCTGTGCGAAACCACTGTCCTTTGCGAAACCACTGTCATTTGCGAAACCACTGTCACTTCCGAAACCAATCTCTTGTGCGAATCCATTGTCATGTGCGAAACCACTCACCTCTGCGAAACCACTCACTTGTGCGAGACCACTCTCCTGTGAAAAACCACTCAACTATGCGAAACCACTGTCATGTGCGAAACCACTGTCTTGTGCGAAACCACTGTCTTGTGCGAAACCACTGTCTTGTGCGAAACCACTGTCTTGTGCAAAACCACTGTCTTGTGCGAAACCACTGTCTTGTGCGAAACCACTGTCTTGTGCGAAACCACTGTCTTGTTCGAAACCACTGTCTTGTGCGAAACCACTGCCTTGTGCTAAACCACTGTCTTGTGCTAAATCACTTTCTTGTTCAATACTACTGCCTTGTGGAAAACCACTGACTTGTGCGAAACCACTGCCTTAACCGAAACCACAGCCTTGTGCAAAACCACTGTCTTGTGCGAAACCACTGTCTTGTGCGAAACCACTGTCTTGTGCGAAACCACTGTCTTGTGCGAAACCACTGTCTTGTGCGAAACCAATGTCTTGTGCGAAACCACTGTCTTGTGCGAAACCACTGTCATTTGCGAAACCACTGTCATTTGCGAAACCACTGTCTTGTGCGAAACCACTGTCTTGTGCGAAACCACTGTCTTGTGCGAAACCACTGTCTTGTGCGACACCACTGTGCTGTGCGACACCACTGTCCTGTGCGACACCACTGTCATGTGCGAAAACACTTTCATGTGTGAAACCACTATCGTATGCGAAACCACTGTCTTGTCAGGAACCACTGTCTCGTTCAAAACCATTTTCTTGTGCGAAACCACTGTCTTGTGCGAAATCACTGTCTTGTGCAAAAACCACTGTCTTGTGCGAAACCACTGTCTTGTGCGAAACCACTGTCTTGTGCGAAACCACTGTCTTGTGCGAAACCACTGTCTTGTGCGAAACCACTGTCTTGTGCATAACCTATGTCGTGTGCGAAACCACTGTCGTGTGCGAAACCACTGTCGTGTGCGAAACCACTGTCGTGTGCGAAACCACTGTCTTGTGCGAAATCACTGTCGTGTGCGAAACCACTGTCGTGTGCGAAACCACTGTTGTGTGCGAAACCACTGTCGTGTGCGAAACCACTGTCGTGTGCGAAACCACTGTCGTGTGCGAAACCACTGTCTTGTGCGAAACCACTGTCTTGTGCGAAACCACTCTCTTGTGCGAAACCACTCTCTTGTGCGAATCCACTGTTGTGTGCGAAACCACTGTCATGTGCGAAACCACTGTCCTGTGCAAAACCACTGCCCTGTGCGAAACCACTGTCTTGTGCGAACCACTGTCCTTTGTGACACTACTATCGTGTGCGAAACCACTGTTGTGTGCAAATCCACTGTCGTGTGAAAAAACACTGTCTTGTGCGAAAGCACTGTCTTGTGCGAAAGCACTGTCCTGTGCGAAATCATTGTCCTGTGCGAAATCATTGTCCTTTGCGAAACCACTGTCCTTTGCGAAACCACTATCAATACCGAAACCACTGTCTTGTGCGAAACCACTGTCTTGTGCGAAACCACTGTCTTGTGCGAAACCACTCTCTTGTGCGAAACCACTGTCCTGTGCGACACCACTATCATGTGCGAAAACACTTTCGTGTGTGAAACCACTATCGTATGCGAAACCACTGTCTTGTCAGGAACCACTGTCTTGTTCAAAACCATTTTCTTGTGCGAAACCACTGTCTTGTGCAAAATCACTGTCTTGTGCAAAAACCACTGTCTTGTGCGAAACCACTGTCTTGTGCGAAACCACTGTCTTGTGCGAAACCACTGTCTTGTGCGAAACTACTGTCTTGTGCGAAACCACTGTCTTGTGCGAAACCACTGTCTTGTGCGAAACCACTCTCTTGTGCGAAACCACTGTCTTGTGCGAAACCACTCTCTTGTGCGAAACCACTCTCTTGTGGGAAACCACTGCCTTGTGCAGAACCACTGCCTTGTGCGGAACCACTGCCTTGTGCGAAACCACTGTCTTTTGCGAAACAACTGTCTTTTGCGAAACAACTGTCTTTTGCGAAACAACTGTCTTTTGCGAAACAACTGTCTTTTGCGAAACAACTGTCTTTTGCGAAACAACTGTCTTGTGCGAAACAACTGTCTTGTGCGAAACAACTGTCTTGTGCGAAACAACTGTCATGTGCGTAACCACTGTTGTCAGCGAATCCACAGTCTAGTGCGAAACAACTGTCTTGTGCTAAAACACTGGCTTGTGTTAAATCACTGTCTTGTGCATAACCACTGCCTTGTGCGAAACCACTCTCTTGTGCGAAAATACTGTCTTGTGCGAAACCACTATCTTGTGCGAAACCACTTCTTTTGTGCGAAACCACTGTCATTTCAAAACCACTTACGTGTGCGAAACCACTCACGTGTGCGAAACCACTCACCTGTGCGAAACCACTCACCTGTGTGAAACCACACAATTGTGCAAAACCACTCTCCTGTGCAAAACCACTGTCCTGTGAGAAACCACTGTCTCGTGCAAAACCACTGTTTCGTGCGAAACCACTGTCTTATGCGAAAGCACTGTCTTGTGTGAAACCACTTTCTTGTGCGAAACCAATATCTTGTGAGAAACCAGGGTCGTGTGGGAAACCAATGTCGTGTGCGAAACTACTGTCTTCTGCTAAATCACTGTCTTGTGCGAAACCACTGCCTTGTTCAAAAACCACTGTCTTGTGCGATACCACTGCCTTGTGCAAAAACACTGTCTTGTGCAAAACCACTGTCTTGTGCGAAACCACTGTCTTGTGCGAAACCACCGTCTTGTGCGAAACCACCGTCTTGTGCGGAAACCACCGTCTTGTGCGAAACCACCGTCTTGTGCGAAACCACCGTCTTGTGCGAAACCACCGTCTTGTGCGAAACCACTGTCTTGTGCGAAACCACTGTCTTGTGCGAAACTATTGTCTTGTGCAAAACTACTGTCTTGTGCGGAACCACTGTCTTGTGCGGAACAACTGTCTTGTGCGAAACCGCTTTCATGTGATATCACTGTCATGTGCAAAACCACTGTCATTTGCGAAACCACTGTCATGTGCGAACCCCGATCTTGTGCGAAACCACTGTCCCATGCCAAACCACTCTCATGTGCAAAACCACTCACCTGTGCAAAACCACTCACCTGTGCAAAACCACTCACCTGTGCGAAACCACTCACCTGTGCGAAACCACTCACCTGTGCGAAACCACTCACCTGTGGGAAACCACTCAACTGTGTGAAACCACTGTCCTGTGTGAAACCACTGTCCTGTGCGAAACCACTGTCCTGTGTGAAACCACTGTCTCGTGCGAAACCACTGTCTCGTGCGAAACTACTGTCTTGTGCGAAACCACTGTCTTGTGCAAAACCACTGTCTTGTGCAAAACCACTGTCTTCAGAGAAACCACGGTCTAGTTCGAAACAACTCTCCTGTGCTAAACCACTGTCTTGTGCGAAAGCACTGCATTGTGCGAAACCACTGTCTTGTGGGAAACCACTGCCTTGTTCGAAACCACTGTCTTGTGCGAAACCACTGTCTTGTGCGAAACCACTGTCTTGTGCGAAACCACTGTCATGTGCGAAATCACTGTCTTGTGCGAAACAACCGTCATGTGCGAAACAACCGTCATGTGCGAAACCACCGTCATGTGCGAAACCACCGTCATGTGCGAAACCACTGTAATGTGCGAAACCACTGACATGTGCGAAACCACTGTCATGTGCGAAACCACTGTCATGTGCAAAACCACTGTCATGTGCGAAACCACTGTCGTGTGCGAAACCACTCACCTGTGCGAAACCACTGTCCTGTGTGAAACCACTGTATTGTGCGAAACCACTGTCTCCTGCAAAACCACTTTCTCGTGCGAAAACACTGTCTCGTGCGAAACCACTGTCATGTGCGTAACCACTGTTGTCAGTGAAACCACAGTCTAGTGCGAAACAACTGTCTTGTGCTAAAACACTGGCTTGTGTTAAATCACTGTCTTGTGCAAAACCACTGTCTTGTGCAAAACCACTGTCTTCAGAGAAACCACGGTCTAGTTCGAAACAACTCTCTTGTGCTAAACCACTGTCTTGTGCGAAACCAGGGTCGTGTGGGAAACCAATGTCGTGTGCGAAACTACTGTCTTATGCTAAATCACTGTCTTGTGCGAAACCACTGCCTTGTTCAAAAACCACTGTCTTGTGCGATTCCACTGCCTTGTGCGATTCCACTGCCTTGTGCGAAACCACTGTCTTGTGCGAAACCACTCTCTTCTGCGAAACCACTGTCTTGTGCAAAACCACTGTCTTGTGCGAAACCACTGTCTTGTGCGAAACCACTCTCTTGTGCGAAACCACTGTCTTGTGAGAAACCACTGTCTTGTGCAAAACCACTGTCTTGTGGGGAACCACTGTCTTGTGCAGAATCACTGCCTTGTGCGGAACCACTTTCTTGTGTGATACCACCGTCTTGTGCGATACCACTGTCTTCTGCGAAACCACTGTCTTGTGCGAAACCACTGTCTTGTGCAAAACCACTGTCTTGTGCGAAACCACTGCCTTGTTCAAAAACCACTGTCTTGTGCGATACCACTGCCTTGTGCGAAACCACTGTCTTGTGCGAAACCACTGGCATGTGCGAAACCGCTGTCTTGTGCGAAACCGCTGTCTTGTGCGAAATCGCTGTCTTCTGCAAATCCACAGACCTCTGCGAAACCACTGTCCTTTGCGAAACCACATTCCTTTGCGAAACCACTGTCACTTCCGAAACCAATCTCTTGTGCGAAACCAACTACTTGTGCGAAATCAGCGTCGTGTGCCAAACAACTGTCTTTTGTGAAAGCACTGCATTGTGCGAAGGCACTGTCTTGTGCAAAACCATTGTCATGTGCGAAACCACTCACCTCTGCGAAACCACTCACTTGTGCGAGACCACTCTCCTGTGAAAAACCACTCAACTATGCGAAACCACCGTCATGTGCGAAATCACTGTCATGTGCGAAATCACTGTCTTGTGCGAAACCACTGTCTTGTGCGAAACCACTGTCTTGTGCGAAACCACTGTCTTGTGCGAAACCACTGTCTTGTGCGAAAACACTGTCTTGTGCGAAACCACTCTCTTGTGCGAAACCACTGTCTTGTGCGAAACCACTCTCTTGTGCGAAACCACTCTCTTGTGGGAAACCACTGCCTTGTGCGAAACCACTGTCTTGTGCGAAACCACTGTCTTGTGCTAAACCACTGTCTTGTGCTAAATCACTTTCTTGTTCAAAACTACTGCCTTGTGGAAAACCACTGACTTGTGCGAAACCCCTGCCTTGTCCGAAACCACAGTCTTGTGCAAAACCACTGTCTTGTGCAAAACCACTGTCTTGTGCAAAACCACTGTCTTGTGCAAAACCACTGTCTTATGCAAAACCACTGTCTTGTGCAAATCCACTGTCTTGTGCGAAACCACTGTCTTGCGCGAAACCACTGTCTTGTGCGAAACCACTGTCTTGTGCGAAACCACTGTCTTGTGGGAAACCACTGTCTTGTGCGAAACCACTGTCTTGTGCGAAACCACTGTCTTGTGCAAAACCACTGTCATTTGCGAAACCACAGTCTTGTGCGAAACCACTGTCTTGTGCGAAACCACTGTCTTGTGCAAAACCACTGTCTTGTGCGAAACCACTGTCTTGTGCGAAACCACTGTCTTGTGCGAAACCACTGTCGTGTGCGAAACCACTGTCGTGTGCGAAACCACTGACTTGTGCGAAACCACTGACTTGTGCGAAACCACTGACTTGTGCAAAACCACAGTCTTGTGCGAAACCACTCTGTTGTGCGAAACCACTGTCATGTGCGAAACCACTGTCATGTGCGAAACCACTGTCCTGTGCAAAACCACTGCCCTGTGCGAAACCACTGCCCTGTGCGAACCACTGTCCTTTGCGACACTACTATCGTGTGCGAAACCACTGTTGTGTGCAAATCCACTATCGTGTGAAAAAACACTGTGTTGTGCGAAACCACTGTCTTGTGCGAAACCACTGTCTTCTGCAAAACCACTGTCTTGTGCGAAACCACTGTCTTGTGCGAAACCACTGTCTTGTGCGAAACCACTGTCTTGTGCAAAACCACTGTCTTGTGGGGAACCACTGTCTTGTGCGGAATCACTGCCTTGTGCGGAACCACTTTCTTGTGTGATACCACCGTCTTGTGCGATACCACTGTCTTCTGCAAATCCACTGACCTGTGCGAAACCACTGTCCTTTGCGAAACCACTGTCATTTGCGAAACCACTGTCACTTCCGAAACCAATCTCTTGTGCGAATCCATTGTCATGTGCGAAACCACTCACCTCTGCGAAACCACTCACTTGTGCGAGACCACTCTCCTGTGAAAAACCACTCAACTATGCGAAACCACTGTCATGTGCGAAACCACTGTCTTGTGCGAAACCACTGTCTTGTGCAAAACCACTGTCTTGTGCGAAACCACTGTCTTGTGCGAAACCACTGTCTTGTGCGAAACCACTGTCTTGTTCGAAACCACTGTCTTGTGCGAAACCACTGTCTTGTGCTAAACCACTGTCTTGTGCTAAATCACTTTCTTGTTCAAAACTACTGCCTTGTGGAAAACCACTGACTTGTGCGAAACCACTGCCTTAACCGAAACCACAGCCTTGTGCAAAACCACTGTCTTGTGCGAAACCACTGTCTTGTGCGAAACCACTGTCTTGTGCGAAACCACTGTCTTGTGCGAAACCACTGTCTTGTGCGAAACCAATGTCTTGTGCGAAACCACTGTCTTGTGCGAAACCACTGTCATTTGCGAAACCACTGTCATTTGCGAAACCACTGTCTTGTGCGAAACCACTGTCTTGTGCGAAACCACTGTCTTGTGCGAAACCACTGTCTTGTGCGACACCACTGTGCTGTGCGACACCACTGTCCTGTGCGACACCACTGTCATGTGCGAAAACACTTTCATGTGTGAAACCACAATCGTATGCGAAACCACTGTCTTGTCAGGAACCACTGTCTCGTTCAAAACCATTTTCTTGTGCGAAACCACTGTCTTGTGCGAAATCACTGTCTTGTGCAAAAACCACTGTCTTGTGCGAAACCACTGTCTTGTGCGAAACCACTGTCTTGTGCGAAACCACTGTCTTGTGCGAAACCACTGTCTTGTGCGAAACCACTGTCTTGTGCATAACCTATGTCGTGTGCGAAACCACTGTCGTGTGCGAAACCACTGTCGTGTGCGAAACCACTGTCGTGTGCGAAACCACTGTCTTGTGCGAAATCACTGTCGTGTGCGAAACCACTGTCGTGTGCGAAACCACTGTTGTGTGCGAAACCACTGTCGTGTGCGAAACCACTGTCGTGTGCGAAACCACTGTCGTGTGCGAAACCACTGTCTTGTGCGAAACCACTGTCTTGTGCGAAACCACTCTCTTGTGCGAAACCACTCTCTTGTGCAAATCCACTGTTGTGTGCGAAACCACTGTCATGTGCGAAACCACTGTCCTGTGCAAAACCACTGCCCTGTGCGAAACCACTGTCTTGTGCGAACCACTGTCCTTTGTGACACTACTATCGTGTGCGAAACCACTGTTGTGTGCAAATCCACTGTCGTGTGAAAAAAACACTGTCTTGTGCGAAAGCACTGTCTTGTGCGAAAGCACTGTCCTGTGCGAAATCATTGTCCTGTGCGAAATCATTGTCCTTTGCGAAACCACTGTCCTTTGCGAAACCACTATCAATACCGAAACCACTGTCTTGTGCGAAACCACTGTCTTGTGCGAAACCACTGTCTTGTGCGAAACCACTCTCTTGTGCGAAACCACTGTCCTGTGCGACACCACTATCATGTGCGAAAACACTTTCGTGTGTGAAACCACTATCGTATGCGAAACCACTGTCTTGTCAGGAACCACTGTCTTGTTCAAAACCATTTTCTTGTGCGAAACCACTGTCTTGTGCAAAATCACTGTCTTGTGCAAAAACCACTGTCTTGTGCGAAACCACTGTCTTGTGCGAAACCACTGTCTTGTGCGAAACCACTGTCTTGTGCGAAACTACTGTCTTGTGCGAAACCACTGTCTTGTGCGAAACCACTGTCTTGTGCGAAACCACTCTCTTGTGCGAAACCACTGTCTTGTGCGAAACCACTCTCTTGTGTGAAACCACTCTCTTGTGGGAAACCACTGCCTTGTGCAGAACCACTGCCTTGTGCGGAACCACTGCCTTGTGCGAAACCACTGTCTTTTGCGAAACAACTGTCTTTTGCGAAACAACTGTCTTTTGCGAAACAACTGTCTTTTGCGAAACAACTGTCTTTTGCGAAACAACTGTCTTTTGCGAAACAACTGTCTTGTGCGAAACCACTGTCTTGTGCGAAACCACCGTCTTGTGCGAAACCGCCGTCTTGTGCGAAACCACCGTCTTGTGCGAAACCACCGTCTTGTGCGAAACCACCGTCTTGTGCGAAACCACCGTCTTGTGCGAAACCACTGTCTTGTGCGAAACCACTGTCTTGTGCGAAACTATTGTCTTGTGCAAAACTACTGTCTTGTGCGGAACCACTGTCTTGTGCGGAACAACTGTCTTGTGCGAAACCGCTTTCATGTGATATCACTGTCATGTGCAAAACCACTGTCATTTGCGAAACCACTGTCATGTGCGAACCCCGATCTTGTGCGAAACCACTGTCCCATGCCAAACCACTCTCATGTGCAAAACCACTCACCTGTGCAAAACCACTCACCTGTGCAAAACCACTCACCTGTGCGAAACCACTCACCTGTGCGAAACCACTCACCTGTGCGAAACCACTCACCTGTGGGAAACCACTCAACTGTGTGAAACCACTGTCCTGTGTGAAACCACTGTCCTGTGCGAAACCACTGTCCTGTGTGAAACCACTGTCTCGTGCGAAACCACTGTCTCGTGCGAAACTACTGTCTTGTGCGAAACCACTGTCTTGTGCAAAACCACTGTCTTGTGCAAAACCACTGTCTTCAGAGAAACCACGGTCTAGTTCGAAACAACTCTCCTGTGCTAAACCACTGTCTTGTGCGAAAGCACTGCATTGTGCGAAACCACTGTCTTGTGGGAAACCACTGCCTTTGTCGAAACCACTGTCTTGTGCGAAACCACTGTCTTGTGCGAAACCACTGTCTTGTGCGAAACCACTGTCATGTGCGAAATCACTGTCTTGTGCGAAACAACCGTCATGTGCGAAACAACCGTCATGTGCGAAACCACCGTCATGTGCGAAACCACCGTCATGTGCGAAACCACTGTAATGTGCGAAACCACTGACATGTGCGAAACCACTGTCATGTGCGAAACCACTGTCATGTGCAAAACCACTGTCATGTGCGAAACCACTGTCGTGTGCGAAACCACTCACCTGTGCGAAACCACTGTCCTGTGTGAAACCACTGTATTGTGCGAAACCACTGTCTCCTGCAAAACCACTTTCTCGTGCGAAAACACTGTCTCGTGCGAAACCACTGTCATGTGCGTAACCACTGTTGTCAGTGAAACCACAGTCTAGTGCGAAACAACTGTCTTGTGCTAAAACACTGGCTTGTGTTAAATCACTGTCTTGTGCAAAACCACTGTCTTGTGCAAAACCACTGTCTTCAGAGAAACCACGGTCTAGTTCGAAACAACTCTCTTGTGCTAAACCACTGTCTTGTGCGAAACCAGGGTCGTGTGGGAAACCAATGTCGTGTGCGAAACTACTGTCTTATGCTAAATCACTGTCTTGTGCGAAACCACTGCCTTGTTCAAAAACCACTGTCTTGTGCGATTCCACTGCCTTGTGCGATTCCACTGCCTTGTGCGAAACCACTGTCTTGTGCGAAACCAGTGTCTTCTGCGAAACCACTGTCTTGTGCAAAACCACTGTCTTGTGCGACACCACTGTCTTGTGCGAAACCACTCTCTTGTGCGAAACCACTGTCTTGTGAGAAACCACTGTCTTGTGCAAAACCACTGTCTTGTGGGGAACCACTGTCTTGTGCAGAATCACTGCCTTGTGCGGAACCACTTTCTTGTGTGATACCACCGTCTTTTGCGATACCACTGTCTTCTGCGAAACCACTGTCTTGTGCGAAACCACTGTCTTGTGCAAAACCACTGTCTTGTGCGAAACCACTGCCTTGTTCAAAAACCACTGTCTTGTGCGATACCACTGCCTTTTGCGAAACCACTGTCTTGTGCGAAACCACTGGCATGTGCGAAACCGCTGTCTTGTGCGAAACCGCTGTCTTGTGCGAAACCGCTGTCTTCTGCAAATCCACAGACCTCTGCGAAACCACTGTCCTTTGCGAAACCACTGTCCTTTGCGAAACCACTGTCACTTCCGAAACCAATCTCTTGTGCGAAACCAACGTCTTGTGCGAAATCAGCGTCGTGTGCGAAACAACTGTCTTTTGTGAAAGCACTGCGTTGTGCGAAAGCACTATCTTGTGCGAAACCATTGTCATGTGCGAAACCACTCACATCTGCGAAACCACTCACTTGTGCGAGACCACTCTCCTGTGAAAAACCACTCAACTATGCGAAACCACTGTCATGTGCGAAATCACTGTCATGTGCGAAATCACTGTCTTGTGCGAAACCACTGTCTTGTGCGAAACCACTGTCTTGTGCGAAACCACTGTCTTGTGCGAAACCACTGTCTTGTGCGAAAACACTGTCTTGTGCGCAACCACTGTCTTGTGCGAAACCACTGTCTTGTTCGAAACCACTGTCTTGTGCGAAACCACTGTCTTGTGCTAAACCACTGTCTTGTGCTAAATCACTTTCTTGTTCAAAACTACTGCCTTGTGGAAAACCACTGACTTGTGCGAAACCACTGCCTTGTCCGAAACCACAGTCTTGTGCAAAACCACTGTCTTGTGCAAAACCACTGTCTTGTGCAAAACCACTGTATTGTGCAAAACCACTGTCTTGTGCAAAACCACTGTCTTGTGCAAAACCACTGTCTTGTGCGAATCCACTGTCTTGTGCGAAACCACTGTCTTGTGCGAAACCACTGTCTTGTGCGAAACCACTGTCTTGTGCGAAACCACTGTCTTGTGCGAAACTACTGTCTTGTGCGAAACCACTGTCTTGTGCGAAACCACTGTCTTGTGCGAAACGACTGTCTTGTGCGAAACCACTGTCTTGTGCGAAACCACAGTCTTGTGCGAAACCACTGTCATGTGCGAAACCACTGTCATGTGCGAAACCACTGTCTTGTGCGAAACCACTGTCTTGTGCGAAACCACTGTCTTGTGCGAAACCACTGTCGAGTGCTAAACCACTGTCGTGTGCGAAACCACTGACTTGTGCGAAACCACTGACTTGTGCGAAACCACTGACTTGTGCAAAACCACTGACTTTTGCGAAACCACTGTCTTGTGCGAAACTACTGTCGTGTGCGAAACCTCTGTTATGTGCGAAACCACTGTCCTGTGCAAAACCACTGCCCTGTGCGAAACCACTGTCCTGTGCGAACCACTGTATTTTGCGACACTACTATCGTGTGCGAAACCACTGTTGTGTGCAAATCCACTGTCGTGTGAAAAAACACTGTCTTGTGCGAAACCACTGTCTTGTGCGAAACCACTGTCTTGTGCGAAACCACTGTCTTCTGCAAAACCACTGTCTTGTGCGAAACCACTGTCTTGTGCGAAACCACTGTCTTGTGCAAAACCACTGTCTTGTGGGGAACCACTGTCTTGTGCGGAATCACTTCCTTGTGCGGAACCAATTTCTTGTGTGATACCACCGTCTTGTGCGATACCACTGTCTTGTGCGAAACCACTGTCTTGTGCGAAACCACTGTCTTGTGCAAAACCACTGCCTTGTTCAAAAACCACTGTCTTGTGCGATACCACTGCCTTGTGCAAAACCACTGTCTTGTGCGAAACCACTGTCATGTGCGAAACCGCTGTCTTGTGCGAAACCGCTCTCTTCTGCAAATCCACTGACCTGTGCGAAACCACTGTCCTTTGCGAAACCACTGTCATTTGCGAAACCACTGTCACTTCCGAAACCAATCTCTTGTGCGAAACCAACGTCTTGTGCGAAACCACTGTCTTGTGCGAAACCACTCTCTTGTGCGAAACCACTGTCTTGTTTGAAACCACTGTCTTGTGCAAAACCACTGTCTTGTGGGGAACCACTGTCTTGTGCGGAATCACTGCCTTGTGCGGAACCAATTTCTTGTGTGATACCACCGTATTGTGCGATACCACTGTCTTGTGCGAAACCACTGTCTTGTGCGAAACCACTGTCTTGTGCGAAACCACTGTCTTGTGCGAAACCACTGCCTTGTTCAAAAACCACTGTCTTGTGCGATACCACTGCCTTGTGCAAAACCACTGTCTTGTGCGAAACCACTGTCATGTGCGAAACCGCTGTCTTGTGCGAAACCGCTGTCTTCTGCAAATCCACAGACCTCTGCGAAACCACTGTCCTTTGCGAAACCACTGTCCTTTGCGAAACCACTGTCACTTCCGAAACCAATCTCTTGTGCGAAACCAACGTTTTGTGCGAAATCAGCGTCGTGTGCGAAACAACTGTCTTTTGTGAAAGCACTGCGTTGTGCGAAGGCACTGTCTTGTGCGAAACCATTGTCATGTGCGTAACCACTCACCTCTGCGAAACCACTCACTTGCGCGAGACCACTCTCCTGTGAAAAACCACTCAACTATGCGAAACCACTGTCATGTGCGAAATCACTGTCATGTGCGAAATCACTGTCTTGTGCGAAACCACTGTCTTGTGCGAAACCACTGTCTTGTGCGAAACCACTGTCTTGTGCGAAAACACTGTCTTGTGCGCAACCACTGTCTTGTGATTAACCACTGTCTTGTGCGAAACCACTGTCTTGTTCGAAACCACTGTCTTGTGCGAAACCACTGTCTTGTGCTAAACCACTGTCTTGTGCTAAATCACTTTCTTGTTCAAAACTACTGCCTTGTGGAAAACCACTGACTTGTGCGAAACCACTGCCTTGTCCGAAACCACAGTCTTGTGCAAAACCACTGTCTTGTGCAAAACCACTGTCTTGTGCAAAACCACTGTCTTGTGCAAAACCACTGTCTTGTGCAAAACCACTGTCTTGTGCAAAACCACTGTCTTGTGCAAAACCACTGTCTTGTGCAAATCCACTGTCTTGTGCGAAACCACTGTCTTGTGCGAAACCACTGTCTTGTGCGAAACCACTGTCTTGTGCGAAACCACTGTCTTGTGCAAAACCACTGTCTTGTGCGAAACCACTGTCTTGTGCGAAACCACTGTCTTGTGCGAAACCACTGTCTTGTGCGAAACCACTGTCATTTGCGAAACCACAGTCTTGTGCGAAACCACTGTCTTGTGCGAAACCACTGTCTTGTGCGAAACCACTGTCTTGTGCGAAACCACTGTCTTGTGCGAAACCACTGTCGTGTGCGAAACCACTGACTTGTGCGAAACCACTGACTTGTGCGAAACCACTGACTTGTGCAAAACCACTGTCTTGTGCGAAACCACTCTCTTGTGCGAATCCACTGTTGTGTGCGAAACCACTGTCATGTGCGAAACCACTGTCCTGTGCAAAACAACTGTCCTGTGAGAAACCACTGTCCTGTGCGAAACCTCTGTCCTGTGCGACACTACTGTCATGTGCAAAACCACTGTGTTGTGCGAAACCACTGTCTTGTGCGAAACCACTGTCTAGTGCGAAACCACTGCCTTGTGCGACACTACTGTCGTGTGCGAAACAACTGTCGTGTGCGAAACCACTGCCTTGTGAGAAACCACTCTCTTGTGCAAAACCAAGGTCTTGTGCGAGAAATCGGTCTTGTGCGAAACCACTGTCTTGTGCGAAACTACTGTCTTGTGCGAAACCACCTTCTTGTGCTAAATCACTGTCTTGTGCGAAACCACTGCCTTCTGCAAACCCACTGTCTTCTGCAAAACCACTGTCTTGTGCAAAACCACTGTCATATGCAAAACCACTGTCTTGCGCGAAACCACTGTTCTGAGGGAAACCACTGTACTGTGCGAAACCACTGTACTGTGCGACACCACTGTCATGTGCGAAATCACTGTTGTGTGCGAAACCACTGTTGTGTACGAAACCACTGTCTTGTCAGAAACCACTGTCTTGTTCGAAATCATTCTCTTCTGCAAAACCACTGTCTTGTGCGAAACCACTGTCTTGTGCAAAACCACTGTCTTGTGCAAAACCACTGTCTTGTGCGAAACCACTCTCTTGTGCAAAACCAAGGTCTTGTGCGAAAAATCGGTCTTGTGCGAAACCACTGTCTTGTGCGAAACTACTGTCTTGTGCGAAACCACCTTCTTGTGCCAAAACCACCGTCTTCTGCAAAACCAAAGTCTTCAGCAAAACCACTGTCTTGTGCGAAAAAATGTTTTGTGCAAAACCATTGTCTTGTGCAAAATCACTGTCTAGTGCAAAACCACTGTCCGGTACAACACTACTGTCATGTGCGAAACCACTGTCGTGTCCGAAACCACTGTCGTGTGCGAAACCACTGTCTTGTGCGAAAGCACTGTCCCGTGCGAAACCACTGTCCTTTGCGAAACCACTGTCCTTTGCAAAACCACTGTCAATTCCGAAACCACTGTCTAGTGCGAAACCACTCTCATGTGCGAAACCACTGTCTTGTGTGAAAACACTGTCTTGTGCGAGATCACTGTCTTGTGCGAAACCACTGTCTTGTGCGGAACCACTGCCTTGTGCGGAACCACTGTCTTTGTGCGAAACCACTGTCTTGTGTACAACCACTGTCTTGTGTGACGTCAATGGCATTATTTTTATCTGGTCACTGGAGAACATATTTTGGGTGAGTTTCAGTGTATGTTTGATGTTTCTCTGGTATCTTGCTGTTTGGTCTTTGATCTCTTTGTTGATGTGGTTGTCTTTCATAAAATCTACTGTTGTATTTATGTAGTTCTGTTCTTTCATCAAATCCAAAATATTTCCTTTATCTGCACTGGTTAGTATGGCATTGTTTCCTTTTCGTTTTAGCTTGTGGGATGTATTTTCTTCTGGTGTTCTGTTATTAGAGTTTATGGTTGTTTTGTGTGTTTTGACTGTTTGTGTTATTTCTGCAGCTACTAGGGCCTAATTGCTTTATTAAGTTTGCATTAAAATTTCGTGTGCACGATCTTTCTTGTTCCTGGCATAGTATGTTCAGGATCTCTTATGAGGTCCTCTATTGTTTTGTGTAATATTTGTGTGTTTATGCTGTGTTTTGGGTCTTTTCTAGAAGGCTTTTTTTCAAGTTTTGTGAGATTTGTATCAGTTACGTTCATAATTCTGTCACAGGAGTTATGTTTTTGGTTGTGGTTGTTGCTTCCTGTGGATGTGTATTTGTGATTTATAATTTTGTTGCAATTTATGTTTTGTTTTTCATGAAATTCTTTTTGTAGGTGTGACTTCTCCTTCTCAGTTATTTCTGGAGCTGGTATTGTAAAATTCTTGGCTCATCTAAATCCTAGGAACTATATGCTAAAAGCACTCGCTAAATAATGAACTATTCAATACACATATAGAATTACCCTTTAATTTCACAGTACCAATGCGAAGAAATAACTGAGAGAGCAAACAAAACTGCACACAGGAACTGAACACAATAAACGAATAGCATTGAAGAATGGTCATGATATTCCTATAACAGACGGACTAAACCAAGAGATGTGCTAAAAGAAACATAATAAACAGGTCACACAACGCACAATACAGAAGTACACAAGACACTGACAGTGACCGGATAAAAGACAAAATTCAAATTTCAAATGTTTGTACAGCTTATGGGACTTAACTACGGGGTCATCTGTCCCTAAACTTACAAACTACTTACGAACTAACTTACACTAAGGACGGCACAAATATCCATGCCCGAGGGGGGACATAAAAGACACAAGAGAACAACACACAATAGGATACATATGGCACATACTCAACGAAAACTACAAAATAGTTCACAGAATAGGAAACATATTAAAGAAACAGGCACGCCAAATAGGATTCTGGACAGACAACAAAGCACTAAAAAAAAACTCAGAACACAGATGACACCAACAGACAAATTCAATGGATCAGCCATTTTATGAATCCACATGTCAATCAATATACCTTGGACAAACCTACAGAAATATTAAAACCAGATATTCAGAATACGTCACGACACTAAAAAGTCATAATTCCAAAAGCATATTTTCAGAATTCCTAATGGCTCCCAACCGTCATCCAACCAAAATAGAAACACACATAGACGCTCGTTAAGCACGCAGGCGCAGAGAGAAAATAAAGACAATGCAAATAGGTTGCCATTCCACTGGAGAACAAGTAAATCTGACTAACAGGTACGCACGCAAACAAAGTGCACACAGTCGAATTTGCTAAAGTGAAAAGTGAGTGCGATTGAATAAAATCCACAATAATGCGTATGTGGGCAAGAATTTGGAATGATGGGAGCCGGCACGAGACACGAAAAACAGTAGCAAGTAGGATGTTTTGCTATGTTGTTATGAGAAGCAATTGTACGTTCTTCGAGGTGTGTAAAACGTGAATGTTTAATGTGTTAGCTGGGAGAGGAGAGATGCACCGGCAGGGGCTGATATATCGGGCGGGCACAGTGTTGCCAACTGGCGAGGTTAGGCGCTCGACACCTGAAGTAAAAGTTTGCGTGTTGTCGAAGTTTTGAAGGGAAAATGGAAAGGCAAAAATTGGAGAGTTGCGATGTGTAGCAACGCTGTGGGCACTCTATCGGGGTTTTAATGTGTGTGTGAGGGTGAATTTGGAATGATGGGAGCCGCCAGGAGGCACGAAAGACGTAGCAAGTTGGAGGGATACTTTGCGAAAACATTGTACGTGTTTCGAGTTGTGTCACACGTGAATTGCAAATTAGTAAGTTGTGTTTAGGGGGGACACGTAAAGAGAGACGGAAGGAAGCAGCAGGGGCTGATATTTCTATCGGGGTTTTAATGTGTATGTGAGCACGAATGTGGAATTCGGGCTGCCTATACCGCTTGCCGCGTATAGTATTGTTTACACTTGCCGTTGTCTCGCAGTCGTTCCGTCTGCCGTACAACGTTATAAGCTGACCGGAGTCGATGTCAGCTCGTGCTCTGCGCACCATATTTTTACTTTGTAAGACCCTGTCTTCTCGCGAACGTCGTCGTTGTCGCCGCCGCACGCACGCAGAATTTACGTGTTCATATTGACACGTGTATGTGTTAGGCATGGTCGCTTGAACTCCGCCTTTGGGTTTTAAAGCCAGGGTCGCTTTTACTCCTTTAGGTTTTTAAATCTAATATAGGCGGTGAACGCCTCTGGCGTTTGCTGGTATGGATGGAAAATTAATACATAACTGACGTGCTCGTCTATGCCTATGTTTATCGGAATTTCTGAATACATATCTCTGAAATTGGCTGCCCGATACCAACATCCAACTTCTTATATGACATACTAAAAGAGAAAAAAATTAGAAAAAAAAATAAGAGAGAAAAATAAAGCATTAATAATAATAAAAATAATTAACTAAATCAGAATTTGACGCTGCTTCTGGTACGCGTCGTATGTGTTAGTTACGTATGCTGTCAATTTTTAAGTAAGACTTTTGTCTCCTCGCGAACAACGTCGTCGCCTCCGCACCCACGCAGAATGCACGTGTATATCCACACGTGTAAATTGAAGGCATGGTCGCTTGAACCTATCTTAGGTTATTAATGCAGGGACGCTTAAACTCCTTTTATGGGTTTCACGATACAATAAAAATAAAAATGGCGCTCAACAAGTTGGACGATTTGGATGTGAAATTAACTGGCCGCTAGAAATATCAAACATCTTAAAACACGTAATAAAAACGAATATAAAAAAATTAAATAAATAAAATATAATTTGACACAGCTTTTGGAATGCGTCCTAGGTGTTAGGTACGTTTGCTATCATAACACAGAGTAAAAGGTGGCACTTACATCCGAATTAGTTATACACTGATATGAGGTGAATGCCATTCCTACTCATATTGCCAATTGTTTACATAATATGCGACGTAGATAAAACGATCAATTACAATTTATTGACAAGTATTTCTTACTATTCTTCCACCATATGTTTGATGTATATTTAGCTACGAGGCGCCAATAATTACGTACGGGTGAACACAATTGTAAACTTCATTAAATTCCGTCTCTTACGACTTCAAACAGATAGAAAACATAATGCAGAATGATGAATGGAGATGTATGAGCAGACAGCCTAAATTTACAACTCAACTACCGGCACACACAGCGTAACTTTGGCGCATACTAAGTCTTAAACGGCTTAGCTCGGGTTCCATAGTGGGTTTCGATGGGGAAGGGGGTTGATGAATGAAAGTGAATTACATGGTGGGGGCAGTAGAGTAGTGGGGCAGTAGACTGGTGGCTGGAACAGTGGTAGGGGTGGTACAGTAGTGGGGGTGGTACAGTGGTGGGGGGTGGTAGAGGGGTGGGGGTGTTAGATGGGTGGGGTTGTTAGATGGGTGGGGGTGTAAGAGGGTTGGGGTGGTAGACTCGTGGGTGTGGTAGAGGGGTAGGGGGTAGACTGGTGGGGGAGGTAGACTGGTGGGTGTGGTGGAGGGGTGGGGTGGTAGACTAATTGGGGTGGTAGACTGGTGGGGGTGGTAGAGGGGTGGGGGTGTTAAAGGGGTAGGGGTGTTAAGGGGTGAGGGTGGTAGACTATTGGGGGTGGTAGACTATTGGGGGTGTTAGAGGGGTGAGGGGTGTTAGAGGGGTGGAGGTGTTAGAGGGTTGGGGTTTTTAGAGGGGTGGGGGTGGTAGAGGGGAGGGATGGTAGAGAGGTGGGAAAGGTAGACTGGTCGGGGTGGTAGAGGGGTGGGGGTGGTAGACTGGTTGGGGTGGTAGAGGGGTGGGGTGGTAGACTAGTTGGGGTTGGTAGACTGGTGGGGGTGGTAGAGGGTGGGGGTGTTAGAGGGGTAGGGGTGTTAGAGGGGTGGGGGTGGTAGACTGGTGAGGGTAGAAGAGGGGTGGGGGTGGTAGACTGGTGTGGGTGGAAGCAGGGTGGGGGTGGTAGAGGGGTGGGGTGTTAGTAAGGTGGGGGTGTTAAAGGGGTGGGTGTGTTAGAGGGGTGGTGGTGTTAGAGGGGTGGGGGTATTAGAGAGGGGGTGGGAGACTGGTGTGGTGGTAGAGGGTTGGGGGTGGTAGACTGGTTGAGGTGGTAGAAGGGTGGGGGTGGAAGAGGAGAGTGGATTTAGAGTGATGGGGTGGTAGACTGGTGGGGGTGGAAGAGGGGTGGGGATGGTAGAGGGGTGGGAGTGGTAGACTGGTGGGGCTGGTAGACTGGTGGGGCTGGTAGACTGGAAAGGGTGGTAGACCGGTGGGGGTGGTAGGGGGTTGGATTTGGTAGAGAGTTGGGGGTGGTAGTGGGGTCGGTGTGAGGGGGTGGTGACGGTGGTAGAGTGGTGGGGTCGGTAGTGTGTTGGGGTGGTAGAGGGGTGGGGGTAGTAAAGGGGTGAGGGTGACAGAAAGGTGGGTGTGAGGGGGTGTTTGGGGGTGGTAGTGTGGTGGGGGTGGTAGAGTGGTGGGGGTGGTAGCGTGGTTGGGGTGGTAAAGTGGTGGGGATGGTAGAAAAGTGGGTGTGATGGGGGTGGTGGGAATGGTAGTGTGGTGGAGGTGGTAGAGTGGTGTGGGTGGTAGAAAGGTAGGGGTGGTAGAAAGGTGGGTGTGAGGGGGTGTTTGGGGGTGGTAGTGTGGTGGGGGTGGTAGACTGGTGGGGGTGGTAGCGTGGTTGGGGTGGTAAAGTGGTGGGGATGGTAGAAAAGTGGGTGTGATGGGGGTGGTGGGAATGGTAGTGTGCTGGGGGTGGTAGTGTGGAGGGGGTGGTAGAGTGGTAGGGTGGTAGAGTGGTAGGGTGGTAGAGTAATAGGGTGGTGGAGTGGTGGGGGTGGTTGAGGGATGGGGGTGGTAGTGCGAAACCACTAACATGTGCGAAACCACTGTCATGTGCGAAACCACTGTATTGTGCGAAACTGTCTTGTGCGAAACCACTGTCTTGTGCAAAACCACTGTCCCATGCGAAACCACTGTCATGTGTGAAACCACTCACCTGTGCGAAACCACTCACCTGTGCGAAACCACTCACCTGTGCGAAACCACTCAACTGTTCGAAACCACTGTTCTGTGCGAAACCACGGTCCTGTGCAAAACCACTGTCCTGTGCGTAACCACTGTCCTGTGCGAAATCTCTGTCCTGTGCGACACTACTCTCATGTGCAAAACCACTGTCGTGTGCGAAACCACTGTCTCGTGCGAATCCACTGTTGTGTGCGAAACCACTGTGATGTGCAAAACCACTGAACTGTGCGAAACCACTCAACTGTGCGAAAAAACTGTACTGTGCGAAACCACGTTCCAGTGCAAAACCACTGTCCTGTGCGAAACCACTGTCCTGTGCGAAACCTCTGTCCTGCGCGACACTACTGTCATGTGCAAAACCACTGTGTTGTGTGAAACCACTGTCTTGTGTGAAACCACTGTCTAGTGCGAAACCACTGTCTAGTGCGAAACAACTGTATTGTGCTAAACCACTGCCTTATGCGACACTACAGTCATGTGCGAAACCACTGTCGTGTGCGAAACCACTGTCTTGTGAGAAACCACTGTCTTGTGAGAAACCACTGTCTTGTGCAAAACCACTGTCATGTCAAAACCACTCACCTGTGTGAAACCACTCACCTGTGTGAAACCACTCAACTGTGCGAAACCACTGTCCTTTGCGAAGCCACTGTCCTGTGCAAAACAACTGTCTCGTGCAAAACCACTGTCTCGTGTGAAGTGTGAAACCACTGTCTTGTGCGAAACCACTGTCTTGTGCGAAACCACTGTCTTGTGCACTGTCTTGTGGGAAACCACTGTCTAGTGCGAAACAACTGTCTTGTGCTAAACCACTGCCTTGTGCTAAACCACTGCCTTGTGTGAAACCACTGCCTTGTGCGAAACCACTGTCTTGTGCGAAACCACTGTCTTGTGCGAAACCACTGTCTTGTGCGAAACGAATGTCTTGTGCGAAACGACTGTCTTGTGCGAAACGACTGTCATGTGCGAAACCACTGTCATGTGCGAAACCACTGTCATGTGCGAAACCACTGTCTTGTGCGAAACAACTGTATTGTGCGAAACCACTGCCTTGTGCGAAACCACTGCCTTGTGCGAAACCACTGCCTTGTGCGAAACCACTGTCTTGTGCAAAATCACTGTCTTGTGCAAAATCACTGTCTTGTGCGAAATCACTGTCTTGTGCGAAACCACCGTCATGTGCGAAACCACCGTCATGTGCGAAAACACCGTCATGTGCAAAACCACTGTCATGTGCGAAACCACTGTCGTGTGCGAAACCACTGACCTGTGCGAAACCACTCACCTGTGGGAAATCACTCACCTGTGCGAAACCACTCAACTGTGCAAAACCACTGTCCTGTGTGAAACCACAATATTGTGCGAAACCACTGTCTCGTGCAAAACCACTTTCTCGTGCGAAAACACTGTCTCGTGCGAAACCACTGTCAATGCGTAACCACTGTTGTCAGCGAAACCACAGTCTAGTGCGAAACAACTGTCTTGTGCTAAAACACTGGCTTGTGTTAAATCACTGTCTTGTGCAAAACCACTGCCTTGTGCGAAACCACTCTCTTGTGCGAAAATACTGTCTTGTGCGAAACCACTATCTTGTGCGAAACCACTTCTTTTGTGCGAAACCACTGTCATGTCAAAACCACTTACGTGTGCGAAACCACTCACGTGTGTGAAACCACTCACCTGTGCGAAACCACACACCTGTGCGAAACCACACAATTGTGCAAAACCACTCTCCTGTGCAAAACCACTCTCCTGTGCAAAACCACTGTCCTGTGAAAAACCACTGTCTCGTGCAAAACCACTGTTTCGTGCGAAACCACTGTCTTATGCGAAAGCACTGTCTTGTTTGAAACCACTTTCTTGTGCGAAACCAATATCTTGTGCGAAACCAGGGTCGTGTGGGAAACCAATGTCGTGTGCGAAACTACTGTCTTGTGCGAAACCACTGCCTTGTTCAAAAACCACTGTCTTGTGCGATACCACTGCCTTGTGCAAAATCACTGTCTTGTGCGAAACCACTGTCTTGTGCGAAACCAGTGTCTTGTGCGAAACCACTGTCTTGTGCAAAACCACTGTCTTGTGCGAAACCACCGTCTTGTGCGAAACCACCGTCTTGTGCGAAACCACCGTCTTGTGCGAAACCACTGTCTTGTGCGAAACAACTGTATTGTGCAAAACTACTGTCTTGTGCGGAACCACTGTCTTGTGCGGAACAACTGTCTTGTGCGAAACCGCTTTCATGTGATATCACTGTCATGTGCAAAACCACTGTCATTTGCGAAACCACTGTCATGTGCGAACCCCGATCTTGTGCGAAACCACTGTCCCATGCCAAACCACTCTCATGTGCAAAACCACTCACCTGTGCAAAACCACTCACTTGTGCAAAAACACTCACCTGTGCGAAACCACTCACCTGTGCGAAACCACTCACCTGTGCGAAACCACTCACCTGTGGGAAACCACTCAACTGTGTGAAACCACTGTCCTGTGCGAAACCACTGTCCTGTGTGAAACCACTGTCTCGTGCGAAACCACTGTCTCGTGCGAATCCACTGTCTTGTGCGAAACCACTGTCTTGTGCAAAACCACTGTCTTCAGACAAACCACGGTCTAGTTCGAAACAACTCTCTTGTGCTAAACCACTGTCTTGTGCGAAAGCACTGCATTGTGCGAAACCACTGTCTTGTGGGAAACCACTGCCTTGTTCGAAACCACTGTCTTGTGCGAAACCACTGTCTTGTGCGAAACCACTGTCTTGTGCGAAACCACTGTCTTGTGCGAAACCACTGTCTTGTGCGAAACAACCGTCTTGTGCGAAACCACCATCATGTGCGAAACCACCGTCATGTGCGAAACAACCGTCATGTGCGAAACCACCGTCATGTGCGAAACCACCGTCATGTGCGAAACCACCGTCATGTGCGAAACCACCGTCATGTGCGAAACCACTGTCATGTGCGAAACCACTGTCATGTGCAAAACCAGTCATGTGCAAAACCACTGTCATGTGCGAAACCACTGTCGTGTGCGAAACCACTCACCTGTGCGAAACCACTGTCCTGTGTGAAACCACTGTATTGTGCGAAACCACTGTCTCGTGCAAAACCACTTTCTCGTGCGAAAACACTGTCTCGTGCGAAACCACTGTCATGTGCGTAACCACTGTTGTCAGCGAAACCACAGTCTAGTGCGAAACAACTGTCTTGTGCTAAAACACTGGCTTGTGTTAAATCACTGTCTTGAGCAAAACCACTGCCTTGTGCGAAACCACTCTCTTGTGCGAAAATAATGTCTTGTGCGAAACCACTATCTTGTGCGAAACCACTTCTTTTGTGCGAAACCACTGTCATTTCAAAACCACTTACGTGTGCGAAACCACTCACGTGTGCGAAACCACTCACCTGTGCGAAACCACTCACCTGTGTGAAACCACACAATTGTGCAAAACCACTCTCCTGTGCAAAACCACTGTCCTGTGAAAAACCACTGTCTCGTGCAAAACCACTGTTTCGTGCGAAACCACTGTCTTATGCGAAAGCACTGTCTTGTGTGAAACCACTTTCTTGTGCGAAACCAATATCTTGTGCGAAACCAGGGTCGTGTGGGAAACCAATGTCGTGTGCAAATCTACTGTCTTCTGCTAAATCACTGTCTTGTGCGAAACCACTGCCTTGTTCAAAAACCACTGTCTTGTGCGATACCACTGCCTTGTGCAAAACCACTGTCTTGTGCAAAACCACTGTCTTGTGCGAAACCACTGTCTTGTGCGAAACCACTGTCTTGTGCGAAACCACTGTCTTGTGCAAAACCACTGTCTTGTGCGAAACCACTGTCTTGTGCGAAACCACCGTCTTGTGCGAAACCACCGTCTTGTGCGAAACCACCGTCTTGTGCGAAACCACCGTCTTGTGCGAAACCACTGTCTTGTGCGAAACTACTGTCTTGTGCAAAACTACTGTCTTGTGCGGAACCACTGTCTTGTGCGGAACAACTGTCTTGTGCGAAACCGCTTTCATGTGATATCACTGTCATGTGCAAAACCACTGTCATTTGCGAAAACACTGTCATGTGCGAACCCCGATCTTGTGCGAAACCACTGTCCCATGCCAAACCACTCTCATGTGCAAAACCACTCACCTGTGCAAAACCACTCACCTGTGCAAAACCACTCACCTGTGCGAAACCACTCACCTGTGCGAAACCACTCACCTGTGCGAAACCACTCACCTGTGGGAAACCACTCAACTGTGTGAAACCACTGTCCTGTGTGAAACCACTGTCCTGTGCGAAACCACTGTCCTGTGTGAAACCACTGTCTCATGCGAAACCACTGTCTCGTGCGAAACCACTGTCTTGTGCGAAACCACTGTCTTGTGCAAAGCCACTGTCTTCAGAGAAACCACGGTCTAGTTCGAAACAACTCTCCTGTGCTAAACCACTGTCTTGTGCGAAAGCACTGCTTTGTGCGAAACCACTGTCTTGTGGGAAACCACTGCCTTGTTCGAAACCACTGTCTTGTGCGAAACCACAGTCTTGTGCGAAACCACTGTCTTGTGCGAAACCACTGTCTTGTGCGAAACCACTGTCTTGTGCGAAATCACTGTCTTGTGCGAAACAACCGTCATGTGCGAAACCACCGTCATGTGCGAAACCACTGTCTTGTGCGAAACCACTGTCATGTGCGAAACCACTGTCATGTGCGAAACCACTGTCATGTGCGAAACCACTGTCATGTGCGAAACCACTGTCGTGTGCGAAACCACTGACCTGTGCGAAACCACTCACCTGTGGGAAATCACTCACCTGTGCGAAACCACTCAACTGTGCAAAACCACTGTCCTGTGTGAAACCACAATATTGTGCGAAACCACTGTCTCGTGCAAAACCACTTTCTCGTGCGAAAACACTGTCTCGTGCGAAACCACTGTCAATGCGTAACCACTGTTGTCAGCGAAACCACAGTCTAGTGCGAAACAACTGTCTTGTGCTAAAACACTGGCTTGTGTTAAATCACTGTCTTGTGCAAAACCACTGCCTTGTGCGAAACCACTCTCTTGTGCGAAAATACTGTCTTGTGCGAAACCACTATCTTGTGCGAAACCACTTCTTTTGTGCGAAACCACTGTCATGTCAAAACCACTTACGTGTGCGAAACCACTCACGTGTGTGAAACCACTCACCTGTGCGAAACCACACACCTGTGCGAAACCACACAATTGTGCAAAACCACTCTCCTGTGCAAAACCACTCTCCTGTGCAAAACCACTGTCCTGTGAAAAACCACTGTCTCGTGCAAAACCACTGTTTCGTGCGAAACCACTGTCTTATGCGAAAGCACTGTCTTGTTTGAAACCACTTTCTTGTGCGAAACCAATATCTTGTGCGAAACCAGGGTCGTGTGGGAAACCAATGTCGTGTGCGAAACTACTGTCTTGTGCGAAACCACTGCCTTGTTCAAAAACCACTGTCTTGTGCGATACCACTGCCTTGTGCAAAATCACTGTCTTGTGCGAAACCACTGTCTTGTGCGAAACCACTGTCTTGTGCGAAACCACTGTCTTGTGCAAAACCACTGTCTTGTGCGAAACCACCGTCTTGTGCGAAACCACCGTCTTGTGCGAAACCACCGTCTTGTGCGAAACCACTGTCTTGTGCGAAACAACTGTATTGTGCAAAACTACTGTCTTGTGCGGAACCACTGTCTTGTGCGGAACAACTGTCTTGTGCGAAACCGCTTTCATGTGATATCACTGTCATGTGCAAAACCACTGTCATTTGCGAAACCACTGTCATGTGCGAACCCCGATCTTGTGCGAAACCACTGTCCCATGCCAAACCACTCTCATGTGCAAAACCACTCACCTGTGCAAAACCACTCACTTGTGCAAAAACACTCACCTGTGCGAAACCACTCACCTGTGCGAAACCACTCACCTGTGCGAAACCACTCACCTGTGGGAAACCACTCAACTGTGTGAAACCACTGTCCTGTGCGAAACCACTGTCCTGTGTGAAACCACTGTCTCGTGCGAAACCACTGTCTCGTGCGAATCCACTGTCTTGTGCGAAACCACTGTCTTGTGCAAAACCACTGTCTTCAGACAAACCACGGTCTAGTTCGAAACAACTCTCTTGTGCTAAACCACTGTCTTGTGCGAAAGCACTGCATTGTGCGAAACCACTGTCTTGTGGGAAACCACTGCCTTGTTCGAAACCACTGTCTTGTGCGAAACCACTGTCTTGTGCGAAACCACTGTCTTGTGCGAAACCACTGTCTTGTGCGAAACCACTGTCTTGTGCGAAACAACCGTCTTGTGCGAAACCACCATCATGTGCGAAACCACCGTCATGTGCGAAACAACCGTCATGTGCGAAACCACCGTCATGTGCGAAACCACCGTCATGTGCGAAACCACCGTCATGTGCGAAACCACCGTCATGTGCGAAACCACTGTCATGTGCGAAACCACTGTCATGTGCAAAACCAGTCATGTGCAAAACCACTGTCATGTGCGAAACCACTGTCGTGTGCGAAACCACTCACCTGTGCGAAACCACTGTCCTGTGTGAAACCACTGTATTGTGCGAAACCACTGTCTCGTGCAAAACCACTTTCTCGTGCGAAAACACTGTCTCGTGCGAAACCACTGTCATGTGCGTAACCACTGTTGTCAGCGAAACCACAGTCTAGTGCGAAACAACTGTCTTGTGCTAAAACACTGGCTTGTGTTAAATCACTGTCTTGAGCAAAACCACTGCCTTGTGCGAAACCACTCTCTTGTGCGAAAATAATGTCTTGTGCGAAACCACTATCTTGTGCGAAACCACTTCTTTTGTGCGAAACCACTGTCATTTCAAAACCACTTACGTGTGCGAAACCACTCACGTGTGCGAAACCACTCACCTGTGCGAAACCACTCACCTGTGTGAAACCACACAATTGTGCAAAACCACTCTCCTGTGCAAAACCACTGTCCTGTGAAAAACCACTGTCTCGTGCAAAACCACTGTTTCGTGCGAAACCACTGTCTTATGCGAAAGCACTGTCTTGTGTGAAACCACTTTCTTGTGCGAAACCAATATCTTGTGCGAAACCAGGGTCGTGTGGGAAACCAATGTCGTGTGCAAATCTACTGTCTTCTGCTAAATCACTGTCTTGTGCGAAACCACTGCCTTGTTCAAAAACCACTGTCTTGTGCGATACCACTGCCTTGTGCAAAACCACTGTCTTGTGCAAAACCACTGTCTTGTGCGAAACCACTGTCTTGTGCGAAACCACTGTCTTGTGCGAAACCACTGTCTTGTGCAAAACCACTGTCTTGTGCGAAACCACTGTCTTGTGCGAAACCACCGTCTTGTGCGAAACCACCGTCTTGTGCGAAACCACCGTCTTGTGCGAAACCACCGTCTTGTGCGAAACCACTGTCTTGTGCGAAACTACTGTCTTGTGCAAAACTACTGTCTTGTGCGGAACCACTGTCTTGTGCGGAACAACTGTCTTGTGCGAAACCGCTTTCATGTGATATCACTGTCATGTGCAAAACCACTGTCATTTGCGAAAACACTGTCATGTGCGAACCCCGATCTTGTGCGAAACCACTGTCCCATGCCAAACCACTCTCATGTGCAAAACCACTCACCTGTGCAAAACCACTCACCTGTGCAAAACCACTCACCTGTGCGAAACCACTCACCTGTGCGAAACCACTCACCTGTGCGAAACCACTCACCTGTGGGAAACCACTCAACTGTGTGAAACCACTGTCCTGTGTGAAACCACTGTCCTGTGCGAAACCACTGTCCTGTGTGAAACCACTGTCTCATGCGAAACCACTGTCTCGTGCGAAACCACTGTCTTGTGCGAAACCACTGTCTTGTGCAAAGCCACTGTCTTCAGAGAAACCACGGTCTAGTTCGAAACAACTCTCCTGTGCTAAACCACTGTCTTGTGCGAAAGCACTGCTTTGTGCGAAACCACTGTCTTGTGGGAAACCACTGCCTTGTTCGAAACCACTGTCTTGTGCGAAACCACAGTCTTGTGCGAAACCACTGTCTTGTGCGAAACCACTGTCTTGTGCGAAACCACTGTCTTGTGCGAAATCACTGTCTTGTGCGAAACAACCGTCATGTGCGAAACCACCGTCATGTGCGAAACCACTGTCTTGTGCGAAACCACTGTCATGTGCGAAACCACTGTCATGTGCGAAACCACTGTCATGTGCGAAACCACTGTCATGTGCGAAACCACTGTCGTGTGCGAAACCACTCACCTGTGCGAAACCACTGTCCTGTGTGAAACCACTATATTGTGCGAAACCACTGTCTCCTGCAAAACCACTTTCTCGTGCGAAAACACTGTCTCGTGCGAAACCACTGTCATGTGCGTAACCACTGTTGTCAGCGAAACCACAGTCTAGTGCGAAACAACTGTCTTGTGCTAAAACACTGGCTTGTGTTAAATCACTGTCTTGTGCAAAACCACTGTCTTGTGCAAAACCACTGTCTTCAGAGAAACCACGGTCTAGTTCGAAACAACTCTCTTGTGCTAAACCACTGTCTTGTGCGAAGCACTGCATTGTGTGAAAGCACTGCATTGTGTGAAACCACTGCCTTGTGGGAAACCACTGCCTTGTTCGAAACCACTGTCTGGTGCGAAACCACTTTCTTGTGCGAAACCAATATCTTGTGCGAAACCAGGGTCGTGTGGGAAACCAATGTCGTGTGCGAAACTACTGTCTTCTGCTAAATCACTGTCTTGTGCGAAACCACTGCCTTGTTCAAAAACCACTGTCTTGTGCGATTCCACTGCCTTGTGCGAAACCACTGTCTTGTGCGAAACCACTGTCTTCTGCGAAACCACTGTCTTGTGCAAAACCACTGTCTTGTGCGAAACCTCTGTCTTGTGCGAAACCACTCTCTTGTGCGAAACCACTGCCTTGTTCAAAAACCACTGTCTTGTGCGATACCACTGCCTTGTGCGAAACCACTGTCTTGTGCGAAACCACTGGCATGTGCGAAACCGCTGTCTTGTGCGAAACCGCTGTCTTGTGCGAAACCGCTGTCTTCTGCAAATCCACAGACCTCTGCGAAACCACTGTCCTTTGCGAAACCACTGTCCTTTGCGAAACCACTGTCACTTCCGAAACCAATCTCTTGTGCGAAACCAACGTCTTGTGCGAAATCAGCGTCGTGTGCGAAACAACTGTCTTTTGTGAAAGCACTGCGTTGAGCGAAAGCACTGTCTTGTGCGAAACCATTGTCATGTGCGAAACCACTCACCTCTGCGAAACCACTCACTTGTGCGAGACCACTCTCCTGTGAAAAACCACTCAACTATGCGAAACCACTGTCATGTGCGAAATCACTGTCATGTGCGAAATCACTGTCTTGTGCGAAACCACTGTCTTGTGCGAAACCACTGTCTTGTGCGAAAACACTATCTTGTGCGAAAACACTGTCTTGTGCGCAACCACTGTCTTGTGCGAAACCACTGTCTGGTTCGAAACCACTGTCTTGTGCGAAACCACTGTCTTGTGCTAAATCACTTTCTTGTTCAAAACTACTGCCTTGTGGAAAACCACTGCCTTGTGCGAAACCACTGCCTTGTCCGAAACCACAGTCTTGTGCAAAACCACTGTCTTGTGCAAAACCACTGTCTTGTGCAAAACCACTGTCTTGTGCAAAACCACTGTCTTGTGCAAAACCACTGTCTTGTGGAAATCCACTGTCTTGTGCAAATCCACTGTCTTGTGCAAAACCACTGTCTTGTGCGAAACCACTGTCTTGAGCGAAACCACTGTCTTGTGCGAAACCACTGTCTTGTGCGAAACCACTGTCTTGTGCGAAACCACTGTCTTGTGCGAAACCACTGTCTTGTGCGAAACCACTGTCATTTGCGAAACCACAGTCTTGTGCGAAACCACTGTCTTGTGCGAAACCACTGTCTTGTGCGAAACCACTGTCTTGTGCGAAACCACTCTCTTGTGCGAAACCACTGTCTTGTGCGAAACCACTGTCGTGTGCGAAACCACTGTCGTGTCGAAACCACTGACTTGTGCGAAACCACTGACTTGTGCGAAACCACTGACTTGTGCGAAACCACTGTCTTGTGCGAAACCACTCTCTTGTGCGAATCCACTGTTGTGTGCGAAACCACTGTCATGTGCGAAACCACTGTCCTGTGCAAAACCACTGCCCTGTGCGAAACCACTGTCCTGTGCGAACCACTGTCCTTTGCGACACTACTATCGTGTGCGAAACCACTGTTGTGTGCAAATCCACTGTCGTGTGAAAAAACACTGTCTTGTGCGAAACCACTGTCTTGTGCGAAACCACTGTCTTCTGCAAAACCACTGTCTTGTGCGAAACCACTGTCTTGTGCGAAACCACTGTCTTGTGCGAAACCACTGTCTTGTGCAAAACCACTGTCTTGTGGGGAACCACTGTCTTGTGCGGAATCACTGCCTTGTGCGGAACCACTTTCTTGTGTGATACCACCGTCTTGTGCGATACCACTGTCTTCTGAGAAACCACTGTCTTGTGCGAAACCACTGTCTTTTGCGAAACCACTGTCTTGTGCGAAACCACTGTCTTGTGCGAAACCACTGTCTTGTGCGAAACCACTGTCTTGTGCGAAACCACTGCCTTGTTCAAAAACCACTGTCTTGTGCGATACCACTGCCTTGTGCAAAACCACTGTCTTGTGCGAAACCACTGTCATGTGCGAAACCGCTGTCTTGTGCGAAACCGCTGTCTTCTGCAAATCCACTGACCTGTGTGAAACCACTGTCCTTTGCGAAACCACTGTCATTTGCGAAACCACTGTCACTTCCGAAACCAATCTCTTGTGCGAAACCAACGTCTTGTGCGAAACCACTGTCTTGTGCGAAACCACTCTCTTGTGCGAAACCACTGTCTTGTGAGAAACCACTGTCTTGTGCAAAACCACTGTCTTGTGGGGAACCACTGTCTTGTGCGGAATCACTGCCTTGTACGGAACCACTTTCATGTGTGATACCACCGTCTTGTGTGATACCACTGTCTTCTGCGAAACCACTGTCTTGTGCGAAACCACTGTCTTGTGCAAAACCACTGTCTTGTGCGAAACCACTGCCTTGTTCAAAAACCACTGTCTTGTGTGATACCACTGCCTTGTGCGAAACCACTGTCTTGTGCGAAATCACTGGCATGTGCGAAACCGCTGTCTTGTGCGAAACTGCTGTCTTGTGCGAAATCGCTGTCTTCTGCAAATCCACAGACCTCTGCGAAACCACTGTCCTTTGCGAAACCACATTCCTTTGCGAAACCACTGTCACTTCCGAAACCAATCTCTTGTGCGAAACCAACTACTTGTGCGAAATCAGCGTCGTGTGCCAAACAACTGTCTTTTGTGAAAGCACTGCATTGTGCGAAGGCACTGTCTTGTGCAAAACCATTGTCATGTGCGAAACCACTCACCTCTGCGAAACCACTCACTTGTGCGAGACCACTCTCCTGTGAAAAACCACTCAACTATGCGAAACCACTGTCATGTGCGAAATCACTGTCATGTGCGAAATCACTGTCTTGTGCGAAACCACTGTCTTGTGCGAAACCACTGTCTTGTGCGAAACCACTGTCTTGTGCGAAACCACTGTCTTGTGCGAAAACACTGTCTTGTGCGAAACCACTCTCTTGTGCGAAACCACTGTCTTGTGCGAAACCACTCTCTTGTGCGAAACCACTCTCTTGTGGGAAACCACTGCCTTGTGCGAAACCACTGTCTTGTGCGAAACCACTGTCTTGTGCTAAACCACTGTCTTGTGCTAAATCACTTTCTTGTTCAAAACTACTGCCTTGTGGAAAACCACTGACTTGTGCGAAACCCCTGCCTTGTCCGAAACCACAGTCTTGTGCAAAACCACTGTCTTGTGCAAAACCACTGTCTTGTGCAAAACCACTGTCTTGTGCAAAACCACTGTCTTATGCAAAACCACTGTCTTGTGCAAATCCACTGTCTTGTGCGAAACCACTGTCTTGCGCGAAACCACTGTCTTGTGCGAAACCACTGTCTTCTGCGAAACCACTGTCTTGTGCGAAACCACTGTCTTGTGCGAAACCACTGTCTTGTGCGAAACCACTGTCATTTGCGAAACCACAGTCTTGTGCGAAACCACTGTCTTGTGCGAAACCACTGTCTTGTGCAAAACCACTGTCTTGTGCGAAACCACTGTCTTGTGCGAAACCACTGTCTTGTGCGAAACCACTGTCGTGTGCGAAACCACTGTCGTGTGCGAAACCACTGACTTGTGCGAAACCACTGACTTGTGCGAAACCACTGACTTGTGCAAAACCACAGTCTTGTGCGAAACCACTCTGTTGTGCGAAACCACTGTCATGTGCGAAACCACTGTCATGTGCGAAACCACTGTCCTGTGCAAAACCACTGCCCTGTGCGAAACCACTGCCCTGTGCGAACCACTGTCCTTTGCGACACTACTATCGTGTGCGAAACCACTGTTGTGTGCAAATCCACTATCGTGTGAAAAAACACTGTGTTTTGCGAAACCACTGTCTTGTGCGAAACCACTGTCTTCTGCAAAACCACTGTCTTGTGCGAAACCACTGTCTTGTGCGAAACCACTGTCTTGTGCGAAACCACTGTCTTGTGCAAAACCACTGTCTTGTGGGGAACCACTGTCTTGTGCGGAATCACTGCCTTGTGCGGAACCACTTTCTTGTGTGATACCACCGTCTTGTGCGATACCACTGTCTTCTGCAAATCCACTGACCTGTGCGAAACCACTGTCCTTTGCGAAACCACTGTCATTTGCGAAACCACTGTCACTTCCGAAACCAATCTCTTGTGCGAATCCATTGTCATGTGCGAAACCACTCACCTCTGCGAAACCACTCACTTGTGCGAGACCACTCTCCTGTGAAAAACCACTCAACTATGCGAAACCACTGTCATGTGCGAAACCACTGTTTTGTGCGAAACCACTGTCTTGTGCGAAACCACTGTCTTGTGCGAAACCACTGTCTTGTGCAAAAACACTGTCTTGTGCGAAACCACTGTCTTGTGCGAAACCACTGTCTTGTGCGAAACCACTGTCTTGTTCGAAACCACTGTCTTGTGCGAAACCACTGTCTTGTGCTAAACCACTGTCTTGTGCTAAATCACTTTCTTGTTCAAAACTACTGCCTTGTGGAAAACCACTGACTTGTGCGAAACCACTGCCTTAACCGAAACCACAGCCTTGTGCAAAACCACTGTCTTGTGCGAAACCACTGTCTTGTGCGAAACCACTGTCTTGTGTGAAACCACTGTCTTGTGCGAAACCACTGTCTTGTGCGAAACCAATGTCTTGTGCGAAACCACTGTCTTGTGCGAAATCACTGTCATTTGCGAAACCACTGTCATTTGCGAAACCACTGTCTTGTGCGAAACCACTGTCTTGTGCGAAACCACTGTCTTGTGCGAAACCACTGTCTTGTGCGACACCACTGTGCTGTGCGACACCACTGTCCTGTGCGACACCACTGTCATGTGCGAAAACACTTTCATGTGTGAAACCACTATCGTATGCGAAACCACTGTCTTGTCAGGAACCACTGTCTCGTTCAAAACCATTTTCTTGTGCGAAACAACTGTCTTGTGCGAAATCACTGTCTTGTGCAAAAACCACTGTCTTGTGCGAAACCACTGTCTTGTGCGAAACCACTGTCTTGTGCGAAACCACTGTCTTGTGCGAAACCACTGTCTTGTGCGAAACCACTGTCTTGTGCATAACCTATGTCGTGTGCGAAACCACTGTCTTGTGCGAAACCACTGTCGTGTGCAAAACCACTGTCGTGTGCGAAACCACTGTCTTGTGCGAAATCACTGTCGTGTGCGAAACCACTGTCGTGTGCGAAACCACTGTTGTGTGCGAAACCACTGTCGTGTGCGAAACCACTGTCGTGTGCGAAACCACTGTCGTGTGCGAAACCACTGTCTTGTGCGAAACCACTGTCTTGTGCGAAACCACTCTCTTGTGCGAAACCACTCTCTTGTGCGAATCCACTGTTGTGTGCGAAACCACTGTCATGTGCGAAACCACTGTCCTGTGCAAAACCACTGCCCTGTGCGAAACCACTGTCTTGTGCGAACCACTGTCCTTTGTGACACTACTATCGTGTGCGAAACCACTGTTGTGTGCAAATCCACTGTCGTGTGAAAAAACACTGTCTTGTGCGAAAGCACTGTCTTGTGCGAAAGCACTGTCCTGTGCGAAATCATTGTCCTGTGCGAAATCATTGTCCTTTGCGAAACCACTGTCCTTTGCGAAACCACTATCAATACCGAAACCACTGTCTTGTGCGAAACCACTGTCTTGTGCGAAACCACTGTCTTGTGCGAAACCACTCTCTTGTGCGAAACCACTGTCCTGTGCGACACCACTATCATGTGCGAAAACACTTTCGTGTGTGAAACCACTATCGTATGCGAAACCACTGTCTTGTCAGGAACCACTGTCTTGTTCAAAACCATTTTCTTGTGCGAAACCACTGTCTTGTGCGAAATCACTGTCTTGTGCAAAAACCACTGTCTTGTGCGAAACCACTGTCTTGTGCGAAACCACTGTCTTGTGCGAAACCACTGTCTTGTGCGAAACCACTGTCTTGTGCGAAACCACTGTCTTGTGCGAAACCACTGTCTTGTGCGAAACCACTCTCTTGTGCGAAACCACTGTCTTGTGCGAAACCACTCTCTTGTGCGAAACCACTCTCTTGTGGGAAACCACTGCCTTGTGCAGAACCACTGCCTTGTGCGGAACCACTGCCTTGTGCGAAACCACTGTCTTTTGCGAAACAACTGTCTTTTGCGAAACAACTGTCTTTTGCGAAACAACTGTCTTTTGCGAAACAACTGTCTTTTGCGAAACAACTGTCTTTTGCGAAACAACTGTCTTGTGCGAAACAACTGTCTTGTGCGAAACAACTGTCTTGTGCGAAACAACTGTCATGTGCGTAACCACTGTTGTCAGCGAATCCACAGTCTAGTGCGAAACAACTGTCTTGTGCTAAAACACTGGCTTGTGTTAAATCACTGTCTTGTGCAAAACCACTGCCTTGTGCGAAACCACTCTCTTGTGCGAAAATACTGTCTTGTGCGAAACCACTATCTTGTGCGAAACCACTTCTTTTGTGCGAAACCACTGTCATGTCAAAACCACTTACGTGTGCGAAACCACTCACGTGTGCGAAACCACTCACCTGTGCGAAACCACTCACCTGTGTGAAACCACACAATTGTGCAAAACCACTCTCCTGTGCAAAACCACTGTCCCGTGAAAAACCACTGTCTCGTGCAAAACCACTGTTTCGTGCGAAACCACTGTCTTATGCGAAAGCACTGTCTTGTGTGAAACCACTTTCTTGTGCGAAACCAATATCTTGCGCGAAACCAGGGTCGTGTGGGAAACCAATGTCGTGTGCGAAACTACTGTCTTCTGCTAAATCACTGTCTTGTGCGAAACCACTGCCTTGTTCAAAAACCACTGTCTTGTGCGATACCACTGCCTTGTGCAAAAACACTGTCTTGTGCAAAACCACTGTCTTGTGCGAAACCACTGTCTTGTGCGAAACCACCGTCTTGTGCGAAACCACCGTCTTGTGCGAAACCACCGTCTTGTGCGAAACCACCGTCTTGTGCGAAACCACCGTCTTGTGCGAAACCACCGTCTTGTGCGAAACCACTGTCTTGTGCGAAACCACTTTCTTGTGCGAAACTATTGTCTTGTGCAAAACTACTGTCTTGTGCGGAACCACTGTCTTGTGCGGAACAACTGTCTTGTGCGAAACCGCTTTCATGTGATATCACTGTCATGTGCAAAACCACTGTCATTTGCGAAACCACTGTCATGTGCGAACCCCGATCTTGTGCGAAACCACTGTCCCATGCCAAACCACTCTCATGTGCAAAACCACTCACCTGTGCAAAACCACTCACCTGTGCAAAACCACTCACCTGTGCGAAACCACTCACCTGTGCGAAACCACTCACCTGTGCGAAACCACTCACCTGTGGGAAACCACTCAACTGTGTGAAACCACTGTCCTGTGTGAAACCACTGTCCTGTGCGAAACCACTGTCCTGTGTGAAACCACTGTCTCGTGCGAAACCACTGTCTCGTGCGAAACTACTGTCTTGTGCGAAACCACTGTCTTGTGCAAAACCACTGTCTTGTGCAAAACCACTGTCTTCAGAGAAACCACGGTCTAGTTCGAAACAACTCTCCTGTGCTAAACCACTGTCTTGTGCGAAAGCACTGCATTGTGCGAAACCACTGTCTTGTGGGAAACCACTGCCTTGTTCGAAACCACTGTCTTGTGCGAAACCACTGTCTTGTGCGAAACCACTGTCTTGTGCGAAACCACTGTCATGTGCGAAATCACTGTCTTGTGCGAAACAACCGTCATGTGCGAAACAACCGTCATGTGCGAAACCACCGTCATGTGCGAAACCACCGTCATGTGCGAAACCACTGTAATGTGCGAAACCACTGACATGTGCGAAACCACTGTCATGTGCGAAACCACTGTCATGTGCAAAACCACTGTCATGTGCGAAACCACTGTCGTGTGCGAAACCACTCACCTGTGCGAAACCTTTGTCCTGTGTGAAACCACTGTATTGTGCGAAACCACTGTCTCCTGCAAAACCACTTTCTCGTGCGAAAACACTGTCTCGTGCGAAACCACTGTCATGTGCGTAACCACTGTTGTCAGTGAAACCACAGTCTAGTGCGAAACAACTGTCTTGTGCTAAAACACTGGCTTGTGTTAAATCACTGTCTTGTGCAAAACCACTGTCTTGTGCAAAACCACTGTCTTCAGAGAAACCACGGTCTAGTTCGAAACAACTCTCTTGTGCTAAACCACTGTCTTGTGCGAAACCAGGGTCGTGTGGGAAACCAATGTCGTGTGCGAAACTACTGTCTTATGCTAAATCACTGTCTTGTGCGAAACCACTGCCTTGTTCAAATACCACTGTCTTGTGCGATTCCACTGCCTTGTGCGATTCCACTGCCTTGTGCGAAACCACTGTCTTGTGCGAAACCACTGTCTTCTGCGAAACCACTGTCTTGTGCAAAACCACTGTCTTGTGCGAAACCACTGTCTTGTGCGAAACCACTCTCTTGTGCGAAACCACTGTCTTGTGAGAAACCACTGTCTTGTGCAAAACCACTGTCTTGTGGGGAACCACTGTCTTGTGCAGAATCACTGCCTTGTGCGGAACCACTTTCTTGTGTGATACCACCGTCTTGTGCGATACCACTGTCTTCTGCAAAACCACTGTCTTGTGCGAAACCACTGTCTTGTGCAAAACCACTGTCTTGTGCGAAACCACTGCCTTGTTCAAAAACCACTGTCTTGTGCGATACCACTGCCTTTTGCGAAACCACTGTCTTGTGCGAAACCACTGGCATGTGCGAAACCGCTGTCTTGTGCGAAACCGCTGTCTTGTGCGAAACCGCTGTCTTCTGCAAATCCACAGACCTCTGCGAAACCACTGTCCTTTGCGAAACCACTGTCCTTTGCGAAACCACTGTCACTTCCGAAACCAATCTCTTGTGCGAAACCAACGTCTTGTGCGAAATCAGCGTCGTGTGCGAAACAACTGTCTTTTGTGAAAGCACTGCGTTGTGCGAAAGCACTATCTTGTGCGAAACCATTGTCATGTGCGAAACCACTCACATCTGCGAAACCACTCACTTGTGCGAGACCACTCTCCTGTGAAAAACCACTCAACTATGCGAAACCACTGTCATGTGCGAAATCACGGTCATGTGCGAAATCACTGTCTTGTGCGAAACCACTGTCTTGTGCGAAACCACTGTCTTGTGCGAAACCACTGTCTTGTGCGAAACCACTGTCTTGTGCGAAAACACTGTCTTGTGCGCAACCACTGTCTTGTGCGAAACCACTGTCTTGTTCGAAACCACTGTCTTGTGCGAAACCACTGTCTTGTGCTAAACCACTGTCTTGTGCTAAATCACTTTCTTGTTCAAAACTACTGCCTTGTGGAAAACCACTGACTTGTGCGAAACCACTGCCTTGTCCGAAACCACAGTCTTGTGCAAAACCACTGTCTTGTGCAAAACCACTGTCTTGTGCAAAACCACTGTATTGTGCAAAACCACTGTCTTGTGCAAAACCACTGTCTTGTGCAAAACCACTGTCTTGTGCGAATCCACTGTCTTGTGCGAAACCACTGTCTTGTGCGAAACCACTGTCTTGTGCGAAACCACTGTCTTGTGCGAAACCACTGTCTTGTGCGAAACTACTGTCTTGTGCGAAACCACTGTCTTGTGCGAAACCACTGTCTTGTGCGAAACGACTGTCTTGTGCGAAACCACTGTCTTGTGCGAAACCACAGTCTTGTGCGAAACCACTGTCATGTGCGAAACCACTGTCTTGTGAGAAACCACTGTCTTGTGCGAAACCACTGTCTTGTGCGAAACCACTGTCTTGTGCGAAACCACTGTCGAGTGCTAAACCACTGTCGTGTGTGAAACCACTGACTTGTGCGAAACCACTGACTTGTGCGAAACCACTGACTTGTGCGAAACCACTGACTTTTGCGAAACCACTGTCTTGTGCGAAACTACTGTCGTGTGCGAAACCTCTGTCATGTGCGAAACCACTGTCCTGTGCAAAACCACTGCCCTGTGCGAAACCACTGTCCTGTGCGAACCACTGTATTTTGCGACACTACTATCGTGTGCGAAACCACTGTTGTGTGCAAATCCACTGTCGTGTGAAAAAACACTGTCTTGTGCGAAACCACTGTCTTGTGCGAAACCACTGTCTTGTGCGAAACCACTGTCTTCTGCAAAACCACTGTCTTGTGCGAAACCACTGTCTTGTGCGAAACCACTGTCTTGTGCAAAACCACTGTCTTGTGGGGAACCACTGTCTTGTGCGGAATCACTTCCTTGTGCGGAACCAATTTCTTGTGTGATACCACCGTCTTGTGCGATACCACTGTCTTGTGCGAAACCACTGTCTTGTGCGAAACCACTGTCTTGTGCAAAACCACTGCCTTGTTCAAAAACCACTGTCTTGTGCGATACCACTGCCTTGTGCAAAACCACTGTCTTGTGCGAAACCACTGTCATGTGCGAAACCGCTGTCTTGTGCGAAACCGCTCTCTTCTGCAAATCCACTGACCTGTGCGAAACCACTGTCCTTTGCGAAACCACTGTCATTTGCGAAACCACTGTCACTTCCGAAACCAATCTCTTGTGCGAAACCAACGTCTTGTGCGAAACCACTGTCTTGTGCGAAACCACTCTCTTGTGCGAAACCACTGTCTTGTGAGAAACCACTGTCTTGTGCAAAACCACTGTCTTGTGGGGAACCACTGTCTTGTGCGGAATCACTGCCTTGTGCGGAACCAATTTCTTGTGTGATACCACCGTATTGTGCGATACCACTGTCTTGTGCGAAACCACTGTCTTGTGCGAAACCACTGTCTTGTGCGAAACCACTGCCTTGTTCAAAAACCACTGTCTTGTGCGATACCACTGCTATGTGCAAAACCACTGTCTTGTGCGAAACCACTGTCATGTGCGAAACCGCTGTCTTGTGCGAAACCACTGTCTTCTGCAAATCCACAGACCTCTGCGAAACCACTGTCCTTTGCGAAACCACTGTCCTTTGCGAAACCACTGTCACTTCCGAAACCAATCTCTTGTGCGAAACCAACGTCTTGTGCGAAATCAGCGTCGTGTGCGAAACAACTGTCTTTTGTGAAAGCACTGCGTTGTGCGAAGGCACTGTCTTGTGCGAAACCATTGTCATGTGCGTAACCACTCACCTCTGCGAAACCACTCACTTGCGCGAGACCACTCTCCTGTGAAAAACCACTCAACTATGCGAAACCACTGTCATGTGCGAAATCACTGTCATGTGCGAAATCACTGTCTTGTGCGAAACCACTGTCTTGTGCGAAACCACTGTCTTGTGCGAAACCACTGTCTTGTGCGAAAACACTGTCTTGTGCGCAACCACCGTCTTGTGCGTAACCACTGTCTTGTGCGAAACCACTGTCTTGTTCGAAACCACTGTCTTGTGCGAAACCACTGTCTTGTGCTAAACCACTGTCTTGTGCTAAATCACTTTCTTGTTCAAAACTACTGCCTTGTGGAAAACCACTGACTTGTGCGAAACCACTGCCTTGTCCGAAACCACAGTCTTGTGCAAAACCACTGTCTTGTGCAAAACCACTGTCTTGTGCAAAACCACTGTCTTGTGCAAAACCACTGTCTTGTGCAAAACCACTGTCTTGTGCAAAACCACTGTCTTTTGCAAAACCACTGTCTTGTGCAAATCCACTGTCTTGTGCGAAACCACTGTCTTGTGCGAAACCACTGTCTTGTGCGAAACCACTGTCTTGTGCGAAACCACTGTCTTGTGCGAAACCACTGTCTTGTGCAAAACCACTGTCTTGTGCGAAACCACTGTCTTGTGCGAAACCACTGTCTTGTGCGAAACCACTGTCGTGTGCGAAACCACTGACTTGTGCGAAACCACTGACTTGTGCGAAACCACTGACTTGTGCAAAACCACTGTCTTGTGCGAAACCACTCTCTTGTGCGAATCCACTGTTGTGTGCGAAACCACTGTCATGTGCGAAACCACTGTCTTGTGCAAAACCACTGCCCTGTGTGAAACCACTGTCCTGTGCGAACCACTGTCCTTTGCGACACTACTATCGTGTGCGAAACCACTGTTGTGTGCAAATCCACTGTCGTGTGAAAAAACACTGTCTTGTGCGAAACCACTGTCTTGTGCAAAACCACTGTCTTCTGCAAAACCACTGTCTTGTGCGAAACCACTGTCTTGTGCGAAACCACTGTCTTGTGCGAAACCACTGTCTTGTGCAAAACCACTGTCTTGTGGGGAACCACTGACTTGTGCGGAATCACTGCCTTGTGCGGAACCACTTTCTTGTGTGATACCACCGTCTTGTGCGATACCACTGTCTTATGCGAAACCACTGTCTTGTGCGAAACCACTGTCTTGTGCGAAACCACTGTCTTGTGCGAAACCACTGTCTTGTGCGAAACCACTGCCTTGTTCAAAAACCACTGTCTTGTGCGATACCACTGCCTTGTGCAAAACCACTGTCTTGTGCGAAACCACTGTCATGTGCGAAACCGCTGTCTTGTGCGAAACCGCTGTCTTCTGCAAATCCACTGACCTGTGCGAAACCAATGTCCTTTGCGAAACCACTGTCATTTGCGAAACCACTGTCACTTCCGAAACCAATCTCTCGTGCGAAACCAACGTCTTGTGCGAAATCACCGTCGTGTGCGAAACAACTGTCTTTTGTGAAAGCTCTGCGTTGTGCGAAAGCACTGTCTTGTGCGAAACCATTGTCATGTGCGAAACCACTCACCTCTGCGAAACCACTCACTTGTGCGAGACCACTCTCCTGTGAAAAACCACTCAACTATGCGAAACCACTGTCATGTGCGAAACCACTGTCTTGTGCGAAACCACTGTCTTGTGCGAAACCACTGTCTTGTGCGAAACCACTGTGTTGTGCGAAACCACTCTCTTGTGCGAAACCACTGTCTTGTGCGAAACCACTGTCTTGTTCGAAACCACTGTCTTGTGCGAAACCACTGTCTTGTGCTAAACCACTGTCTTGTGCTAAATCACTTTCTTGTTCAAAACTACTGTCTTGTGGAAAACCACTGACTTGTGCGAAACCACTGCCTTAACCGAAACCACAGCCTTGTGCAAAACCACTGTCTTGTGCAAAACCACTGTCTTTTGCAAAACCACTGTCTTGTGCAAAACCACTGTCTTGTGCGAAACCACTGTCTTGTGCGAAAACACTGTCTTGTGCGAAACCACTGTCTTGTGCGAAACCACTGTCTTGTGCGAAACCACTGTCTTGTGCGAAACAACTGTCTTGTGCGAAACCACTGTCTTGTGCGAAACCACTCTCTTGTGCGAAACCACTCTCTTGTGCGAAACCACTGTCCTGTGCGACACCACTGTCCTGTGCGACACAACTGTCATGTGCGAAAACACTTTCGTGTGTGAAACCACTATCGTATGCGAAACCACTGTCTTGTCAGGAACCACTGTCTTGTTCAAAACCATTTTCTTGTGCGAAACCACTGTCTTGTGCGAAATCACTGTCTTGTGCAAAAACCACTGTCTTGTGCGAAACCACTGTCTTGTGCGAAACCACTGTCTTGTGCGAAACCACTGTCGTGTGCGAAACCACTGTCTTGTGCGAAACCACTGTCTTGTGCAAAACCACTCTCTTGTGCGAATCCACTGATGTGTGCGATACCACTGTCATGTGCGAAACCACTGTCCTGTGCAAAACCACTGCCCTGTGCGAAACCACTGTCCTGTGCGAACCACTGTCCTTTGCGACACTACTATCGTGTGCGAAACCACTGTTGTGTGCAAATCTACTGTCGTGTGAAAAGACACTGTCTGGTGCGAAAGCACTGTCCTGTGCGAAAGCACTGTCCTGTGCGAAATCATTGTCCTGTGCGAAATCATTGTCCTTTGCGAAACCACTGTCCTTTGCGAAACCACTATCAATACCGAAACCACTGTCTTGTGTGAAACCACTGTCTTGGGCGAAACCACTGTCTTGTGCGATACCACTGTCTTGTGCGAAACCACTGTCTTGTGCGAAACCACTGTCTTGTGCGAAACCACTGTCTTGTGCGAAACCACTCTCTTGTGCGAAACCACTGTCTTGTGCGAAACCACTCTCTTGTGCGAAACCACTCTCTTGTGGGAAACCACTGCCTTGTGCAGAACCACTGCCTTGTGCGGAACCACTGCCTTGTGCGAAACCACTGTCTTTTGCGAAACAACTCTCTTTTGCGAAACAACTGTCTTTTGCGAAACAACTGTCTTTTGCGAAACAACTGTCTTTTGCGAAACAACTGTCTTTTGCGAAACAACTGTCTTTTGCGAAACAACTGTCTTGTGCGAAACAACTGTCTTGTGCGAAACAACTGTCTTGTGCGAAACAACTGTCTTTTGCGAAACCACTGTCTTTTGCGAAACCACTGTCTTGTGCGAAACCACTGTCTTGTTAGAAACCACTGTCTTGTGCGAAACCACTGTCTTGTGCGAAACCACTGTCTTGTGCGAAACCACTGTCTTGTGCGAAACCACTGTCTTGTGCGAAACCACTGTTTTGTGCGAAACCACCGTCTTGTGCGAAACCACCGTCTTCAGCGAAACCACTCTCTTTTTGTGAAAAAACTGTTTTGTGTAAAACCATTGTCTTGTGCAAAACCACTGTCTTCTGCGGAACGACTCTCGTGTGCTAAATCACTCACCTGTGCGAAACCACTCTCTTGTATGAAACCACTGTCTTGTGCATAACCTCTGTCTTGTGCGAAACCACTGTCATGTGCTAAACCGCTGTCTTGTGCAAAACCGCTGTCTTGTGCAAATCCGCTGTCTTGGTTGAAACTGCTGTCTTGTGCGAAACTGCTGTCTTGTGCGAAACTGCTGTCTTGTGCGAAACCACTGTCTTGTGCGAAACCACTGTCTTGTGCGAACCCACTGACTTGGCAAAACCACTGTCCTGTGCGAAACCACTGTCCTGTGCGAAACCACTGTCCTGTGCGTAACCACTGTCCTGTGCGAAACCACTGTCTTGTGCGAATCCACTGTCTTGTGCGAAACAACACTCTTGTGCTAAACTACTGTCTTGTGCTAAATCACTGTCTTGTGCATAACCACTGCCTTGTGCAAAACCACTGTCTTGTGCGAAACCACTGCCATGTGCGAAACCACTGTCCTGTCCGAAACCACTGTCCTTTGTGAAACCACTGTCCTTTGTGAAACCAGTGTCATTTCAGGAACCACTGTCTTGTAGATACCACCGTCTTGTGCAAATCCACTGTCTTGTGCAAATCCACTGTCTTGTGCGAAACCACTGTCTTGTGCAAAACCACTGTCTTGTGCGAAACCACTGTCTTGTGTGAAACCACTGTCTTGTGCGAAACCACTGTCTTGTGCGAAACCACTGTCTTGTGCGAAACCACTGTCTTGTGCGAAATCACTGTCTTGTGCGAAACCACTGTCTTGTGCGAAACCACTGTCTTGTGCGAAACCACTGTCTTGTGCGAAACCACTGTCATTTGCGAAACCACAGTCTTGTGCGAAACCACTGTCTTGTACGAAACCACTGTCTTGTGCGAAACCACTGTCTTCTGCGAAACCACTGTCTTGTGCGAAACCACTGTCTTGTGCGAAACCACTGTCGTGTGCGAAACCACTGTCGTGTGCGAAACCACTGACTTGTGCGAAACCACTGACTTGTGCAAAACCACTGTCTTGTGCGAAACCACTCTCTTGTGCGAATCCACTGTTGTGTGCGAAACCACTGTCATGTGCGAAACCACTGTCCTGTGCAAAACCACTGCCCTGTGCGAAACCACTGTCCTGTGCGAACCACTGTCCTTTGCGACACTACTATCGTGTGCGAAACCACTGTTGTATGCAAATCCACTGTCGTGTGAAAAAACACTGTCTTGTGCGAAACCACTGTCTTGTGCGAAACCACTGTCTTCTGCAAAACCACTGTCTTGTGCGAAACCACTGTCTTGTGCGAAACCACTGTCTTGTGCGAAACCACTCTCTTGTGCAAAACCACTGTCTTGTGGGGAACCACTGTCTTGTGCGGAATCACTGCCTAGTGCGGAACCACTTTCTTGTGTGATACCACCGTCTTGTGCGATACCACTGTCTTCTGCGAAACCACTGTCTTGTGCGAAACCACTGTCTTGTGCGAAACCACTGTCTTGTGCGAAACCACTGTCTTGTGCGAAACCACTGTCTTGTGCGAAACCACTGTCTTGTGCGAAACCACTGTCTTGTGCGAAACCACTGCCTTGTTAAAAAACCACTGTCTTGTGCGATACCACTGCCTTGTGCAAAACCACTGTCTTGTGCGAAACCACTGTCATGTGCGAAACCGCTGTCTTGTGCGAAACCGCTGTCTTCTGCAAATCCACTGACCTGTGCGAAACCACTGTCCTTTGCGAAACCACTGTAATTTGCGAAACCACTGTCACTTCCGAAACCAATCTCTTGTGCGAAACCAACGTCTTGTGCGAAATCACCGTCGTGTGCGAAACAACTGTCTTTTGTGAAAGCTCTGCGTTGTGCGAAAGCACTGTCTTGTGCGAAACCATTGTCATGTGCGAAACCACTCACCTCTGCGAAACCACTCACTTGTGCGAGACCACTCTCCTGTGAAAAACCACTCAACTATGCGAAACCACTGTCATGTGCGAAACCACTGTCTTGTGCGAAACCACTGTCTTGTGCGAAACCACTCTCTTGTGCGAAACCACTGTCTTGTGCGAAACCACTGTCTTGTGCGAAACCACTGTCTTGTGCGAAACCACTGTCTTGTTCGAAACCACTCTCTTGTGCGAAACCACTGTCTTTTGCTAAACCACTGTCTTGTGCTAAATCACTTTCTTGTTCAAAACTACTGCTTTGTGGAAAACCACTGACTTGTGCGAAACCACTGCCTTAACCGAAACCACAGCCTTGTGCAAAACCACTGTCTTGTGCAAAACCACTGTCTTGTGCAAAACCACTGTCTTGTGCAAAACCACTGTCTTGTGCAAAACCACTGTCTTGTGCGAAACCACTGTCTTGTGCGAAACCACTGTCTTGTGCGAAACCACTGTCTTGTGCGAAACCACTGTCTTGTGCGAAACCACTGTCTTGTGCGAAACCACTGTCATTTGCGAAACCACTGTCACTTCCGAAACCAATCTCTTGTGCGAAACCAACGTCTTGTGCGAAATCACCGTCGTGTGCGAAACAACTGTCTTTTGTGAAAGCTCTGCGTTGTGCGAAAGCACTGTCTTGTGCAAAACCATTGTCATGTGCGAAACCACTCACCTCTGCGAAACCACTCACTTGTGCGAGACCACTCTCCTGTGAAAAACCACTCAACTATGCGAAACCACTGTCATGTGCGAAACCACTGTCTTGTGCGAAACCACTGTCTTGTGCGAAACCACTGTCTTGTGCGAAACCACTGTCTTGTGCGACACCACTGTCCTGTGCGACACCACTGTCCTGTGCGACACCACTGTCATGTGCGAAAACACTTTCGTGTGTGAAACCACTATCGTATGCGAAACCACTGTCTTGTCAGGAACCACTGTCTCGTTCAAAACCATTTTCTTGTGCGAAACCACTGTCTTGTGCGAAACCACTGTCTTGTGCGAAACCACTGTCTTGTGCGAAACCACTGTCTTGTGCGAAACCACTGTCTTGTGCGAAACCACTGTCTTGTGCGAAACCACTGTCTTGTGCGAAACCACTGTCTTGTGCGAAACCACTGTCTTGTGCGAAACCACTGTCTTGTGCGAAACCACTGTCATTTGCGAAACCACAGTCTTGTGCGAAACCACTGTCTTGTACGAAACCACTGTCTTGTGCAAAACCACTGTCTTCTGCGAAACCACTGTCTTGTGCGAAACCACTGTCTTGTGCGAAACCACTGTCGTGTGCGAAACCACTGTCGTGTGCGAAACCACTGACTTGTGCGAAACCACTGACTTGTGCAAAACCACTGTCTTGTGCGAAACCACTCTCTTGTGCGAATCCACTGTTGTGTGCGAAACCACTGTCATGTGCGAAACCACTGTCCTGTGCAAAACCACTGCCCTGTGCGAAACCACTGTCCTGTGCGAACCACTGTCCTTTGCAACACTACTATCGTGTGCGAAACCACTGTTGTATGCAAATCCACTGTCGTGTGAAAAAACACTGTCTTGTGCGAAACCACTGTCTTGTGCGAAACCACTGTCTTCTGCAAAACCACTGTCTTGTGCGAAACCACTGTCTTGTGCGAAACCACTGTCTTGTGTGAAACCACTGTCTTGTGCAAAACCACTGTCTTGTGGGGAACCACTGTCTTGTGCGGAATCACTGCCTTGTGCGGAACCACTTTCTTGTGTGATACCACCGTCTTGTGCGATACCACTGTCTTCTGCGAAACCACTGTCTTGTGCGAAACCACTGTCTTGTGCGAAACCACTGTCTTGTGCGAAACCACTGTCTTGTGCGAAACCACTGTCTTGTGCGAAACCACTGTCTTGTGCGAAACCACTGCCTTGTTCAAAAACCACTGTCTTGTGCGATACCACTGCCTTGTGCAAAACCACTGTCTTGTGCGAAACCACTGTCATGTGCGAAACCGCTGTCTTGTGCGAAACCGCTGTCTTCTGCAAATCCACTGACCTGTGCGAAACCACTGTCCTTTGCGAAACCACTGTAATTTGCGAAACCACTGTCACTTCCGAAACCAATCTCTTGTGCGAAACCAACGTCTTGTGCGAAATCACCGTCGTGTGCGAAACAACTGTCTTTTGTGAAAGCTCTGCGTTGTGCGAAAGCACTGTCTTGTGCGAAACCATTGTCATGTGCGAAACCACTCACCTCTGCGAAACCACTCACTTGTGCGAGACCACTCTCCTGTGAAAAACCACTCAACTATGCGAAACCACTGTCATGTGCGAAACCACTGTCTTGTGCGAAACCACTGTCTTGTGCGAAACCACTGTCTTGTGCGAAACCACTGTCTTGTGCGAAACCACTGTCTTGTGCGAAACCACTGTCTTGTGCGAAACCACTGTCTTGTTCGAAACCACTGTCTTGTGCGAAACCACTGTCTTTTGCTAAACCACTGTCTTGTGCTAAATCACTTTCTTGTTCAAAACTACTGCTTTGTGGAAAACCACTGACTTGTGCGAAACCACTGCCTTAACCGAAACCACAGCCTTGTGCAAAACCACTGTCTTGTGCAAAACCACTGTCTTGTGCAAAACCACTGTCATGTGCGAAACCACTGTCCTGTGCAAAACCACTGCCCTGTGCGAAACCACTGTCCTGTGCGAACCACTGTCCTTTGCGACACTACTATCGTGTGCGAAACCACTGTTGTATGCAAATCCACTGTCGTGTGAAAAAACACTGTCTTGTGCGAAACCACTGTCTTGTGCGAAACCACTGTCTTCTGCAAAACCACTGTCTTGTGCGAAACCACTGTCTTGTGCGAAACCACTGTCTTGTGCGAAACCACTGTCTTGTGCAAAACCACTGTCTTGTGGGGAACCACTGTCTTGTGCGGAATCACTGCCTAGTGCGGAACCACTTTCTTGTGTGATACCACCGTCTTGTGCGATACCACTGTCTTCTGCGAAACCACTGTCTTGTGCGAAACCACTGTCTTGTGCGAAACCACTGTCTTGTGCGAAACCACTGTCTTGTGCGAAACCACTGTCTTGTGCGAAACCACTGTCTTGTGCGAAACCACTGTCTTGTGCGAAACCACTGCCTTGTTAAAAAACCACTGTCTTGTGCGATACCACTGCCTTGTGCAAAACCACTGTCTTGTGCGAAACCACTGTCATGTGCGAAACCGCTGTCTTGTGCGAAACCGCTGTCTTCTGCAAATCCACTGACCTGTGCGAAACCACTGTCCTTTGCGAAACCACTGTAATTTGCGAAACCACTTTCACTTCCGAAACCAATCTCTTGTGCGAAACCAACGTCTTGTGCGAAATCACCGTCGTGTGCGAAACAACTGTCTTTTGTGAAAGCTCTGCGTTGTGCGAAAGCACTGTCTTGTGCGAAACCATTGTCATGTGCGAAACCACTCACCTCTGCGAAACCACTCACTTGTGCGAGACCACTCTCCTGTGAAAAACCACTCAACTATGCGAAACCACTGTCATGTGCGAAACCACTGTCTTGTGCGAAACCACTGTCTTGTGCGAAACCACTCTCTTGTGCGAAACCACTGTCTTGTGCGAAACCACTGTCTTGTGCGAAACCACTGTCTTGTGCGAAACCACTGTCTTGTTCGAAACCACTCTCTTGTGCGAAACCACTGTCTTTTGCTAAACCACTGTCTTGTGCTAAATCACTTTCTTGTTCAAAACTACTGCTTTGTGGAAAACCACTGACTTGTGCGAAACCACTGCCTTAACCGAAACCACAGCCTTGTGCAAAACCACTGTCTTGTGCAAAACCACTGTCTTGTGCAAAACCACTGTCTTGTGCAAAACCACTGTCTTGTGCAAAACCACTGTCTTGTGCGAAACCACTGTCTTGTGCGAAACCACTGTCTTGTGCGAAACCACTGTCTTGTGCGAAACCACTGTCTTGTGCGAAACCACTGTCTTGTGCGAAACCACTGTCATTTGCGAAACCACTGTCACTTCCGAAACCAATCTCTTGTGCGAAACCAACGTCTTGTGCGAAATCACCGTCGTGTGCGAAACAACTGTCTTTTGTGAAAGCTCTGCGTTGTGCGAAAGCACTGTCTTGTGCAAAACCATTGTCATGTGCGAAACCACTCACCTCTGCGAAACCACTCACTTGTGCGAGACCACTCTCCTGTGAAAAACCACTCAACTATGCGAAACCACTGTCATGTGCGAAACCACTGTCTTGTGCGAAACCACTGTCTTGTGCGAAACCACTGTCTTGTGCGAAACCACTGTCTTGTGCGACACCACTGTCCTGTGCGACACCACTGTCCTGTGCGACACCACTGTCATGTGCGAAAACACTTTCGTGTGTGAAACCACTATCGTATGCGAAACCACTGTCTTGTCAGGAACCACTGTCTCGTTCAAAACCATTTTCTTGTGCGAAACCACTGTCTTGTGCGAAACCACTGTCTTGTGCGAAACCACTGTCTTGTGCGAAACCACTGTCTTGTGCGAAACCACTGTCTTGTGCGAAACCACTGTCTTGTGCGAAACCACTGTCTTGTGCGAAACCACTGTCTTGTGCGAAACCACTGTCTTGTGCGAAACCACTGTCTTGTGCGAAACCACTGTCATTTGCGAAACCACAGTCTTGTGCGAAACCACTGTCTTGTACGAAACCACAGTCTTGTGCAAAACCACTGTCTTCTGCGAAACCACTGTCTTGTGCGAAACCACTGTCTTGTGCGAAACCACTGTCGTGTGCGAAACCACTGTCGTGTGCGAAACCACTGACTTGTGCGAAACCACTGACTTGTGCAAAACCACTGTCTTGTGCGAAACCACTCTCTTGTGCGAATCCACTGTTGTGTGCGAAACCACTGTCATGTGCGAAACCACTGTCCTGTGCAAAACCACTGCTCTGTGCGAAACCACTGTCCTGTGCGAACCACTGTCCTTTGCAACACTACTATCGTGTGCAAAACCACTGTTGTATGCAAATCCACTGTCGTGTGAAAAAACACTGTCTTGTGCGAAACCACTGTCTTGTGCGAAACCACTGTCTTCTGCAAAACCACTGTCTTGTGCGAAACCACTGTCTTGTGCGAAACCACTGTCTTGTGCGAAACCACTGTCTTGTGCAAAACCACTGTCTTGTGGGGAACCACTGTCTTGTGCGGAATCACTGCCTTGTGCGGAACCACTTTCTTGTGTGATACCACCGTCTTGTGCGATACCACTGTCTTCTGCGAAACCACTGTCTTGTGCGAAACCACTGTCTTGTGCGAAACCACTGTCTTGTGCGAAACCACTGTCTTGTGCGAAACCACTGTCTTGTGCGAAACCACTGTCTTGTGCGAAACCACTGCCTTGTTCAAAAACCACTGTCTTGTGCGATACCACTGCCTTGTGCAAAACCACTGTCTTGTGCGAAACCACTGTCATGTGCGAAACCGCTGTCTTGTGCGAAACCGCTGTCTTCTGCAAATCCACTGACCTGTGCGAAACCACTGTCCTTTGCGAAACCACTGTAATTTGCGAAACCACTGTCACTTCCGAAACCAATCTCTTGTGCGAAACCAACGTCTTGTGCGAAATCACCGTCGTGTGCGAAACAACTGTCTTTTGTGAAAGCTCTGCGTTGTGCGAAAGCACTGTCTTGTGCGAAACCATTGTCATGTGCGAAACCACTCACCTCTGCGAAACCACTCACTTGTGCGAGACCACTCTCCTGTGAAAAACCACTCAACTATGCGAAACCACTGTCATGTGCGAAACCACTGTCTTGTGCGAAACCACTGTCTTGTGCGAAACCACTGTCTTGTGCGAAACCACTGTCTTGTGCGAAACCACTGTCTTGTGCGAAACCACTGTCTTGTGCGAAACCACTGTATTGTTCGAAACCACTGTCTTGTGCGAAACCACTGTCTTTTGCTAAACCACTGTCTTGTGCTAAATCACTTTCTTGTTCAAAACTACTGCTTTGTGGAAAACCACTGACTTGTGCGAAACCACTGCCTTAACCGAAACCACAGCCTTGTGCAAAACCACTGTCTTGTGCAAAACCACTGTCTTGTGCAAAACCACTGTCTTGTGCAAAACCACTGTCTTGTGCAAAACCACTGTCTTGTGCGAAACCACTGTCTTGTGCGAAACCACTGTCTTGTGCGAAACCACTGTCTTGTGCGAAACCACTGTCTTGTGCGAAACCACTGTCTTGTGCGACACCACTGTCCTGTGCGACACCACTGTCCTGTGCGACACCACTGTCATGTGCGAAAACACTTTCGTGTGTGAAACCACTATCGTATGCGAAACCACTGTCTTGTCAGGAACCACTGTCTCGTTCAAAACCATTTTCTAGTGCGAAACCACTGTCTTGTGCGAAATCACTGTCTTGTGCAAAAACCACTGTCTTGTGCGAAACCACTGTCTTGTGCGAAACCACTGTCTTGTGCAAAACCACTGTCTTCTGCATAACCTATGTCGTGTGCGAAACCACTGTCGTGTGCGAAACCACTGTCGTGTGCGAAACCACTGTCGAGTGCGAAACCACTGTCGTGTACGAAACCACTGTTGTATGCGAAACCACTGTTGTGTGCGAAACCACTGTCGTGTGCGAAACCACTGTCGTGTGCGAATCCACTGTCGTGTGCGAAACCACTGTCTTGTGCGAAACCACTGTCTTGTGTGAAACCACTCTCTTGTGCGAAACCACTCTCTTGTGCGAATCCACTGTTGTGTGCGAAACCACTGTCATGTGCGAAACCACTGTCCTGTGCAAAACCACTGCCCTGTGCGAAACCACTGTCTTGTGCGAACCACTGTCCTTTGCGACACTACTATCGTGTGCGAAACCACTGTTGTGTGCAAATCCACTGTCGTGTGAAAAAACACTGTCTTGTGCGAAAGCACTGTCTTGTGCGAAAGCACTGTCCTGTGCGAAATCATTGTCCTGTGCGAAATCATTGTCCTTTGCGAAACCACTGTCCTTTGCGAAACCACTATCAATACCGAAACCACTGTCTTGTGCGAAACCACTGTCTTGTGCGAAACCACTGTCTTGTGCGAAACCACTCTCTTGTGCGAAACCACTGTCCTGTGCGACACCACTGTCCTGTGCGACACCACTGTCATGTGCGAAAACACTTTCGTGTGTGAAACCACTATCGTATGCGAAACCACTGTCTTGTCAGGAACCACTGTCTTATTCAAAACCATTTTCTTGTGCGAAACCACTGTCTTGTGCGAAATCACTGTCTTGTGCAAAAACCACTGTCTTGTGCGAAACCACTGTCTTGTGCGAAACCACTGTTGTGTGCGAACCCACTGTCTTGTGCGAAACCACTGTCTTGTGCAAAACCACTCTCTTGTGCGAATCCACTGTTGTGTGCGAAACCACTGTCAAGTGCGAAACCACTGTCCTGTGCAAAACCACTGCCCTGTGCGAAACCACTGTCCTGTGCGAACCACTGTCCTTTGCGACACTACTATCGTGCGCGAAACCACTGTTGTGTGCAAATCCACTGTCGTGTGAAAAGACACTGTCTTGTGCGAAAGCACTGTCCTGTGCGAAAGCACTGTCCTGTGCGAAATCATTGTCCTGTGCGAAATCATTGTCTTTTGCGAAACCACTGTCCTTTGCGAAACCACTATCAATACCGAAACCACTGTCTTGTGCGAAACCACTGTCTTGTGCGAAACCACTGTCTTGTGCGAAACCACTGTCTTGTGCGAAACCACTGTCTTGTGCGAAACCACTGTCTTGTGCGAAACCACTGTCTTGAGTGAAACCACTGTCTTGTGCGAAACCACTGTCTTGTGCGAAACCACTGTCTTGTGCGAAACCACTCTCTTGTGCGAAACCACTGTCTTGTGCGAAACCACTCTCTTGTGCGAAACCACTCTCTTGTGGGAAACCACTGCCTTGTGCAGAACCACTGCCTTGTGCGGAACCACTGCCTTGTGCGAAACCACTGTCTTTTGCGAAACCACAGTCTTGTGCGAAACCACTGTCTTGTGCGAAACCACTGTCTTGTGCAAAACCACTGTCTTGTGGGGAACCACTGTCTTGTGCGGAATCACTGCCTTGTGCGGAACCACTTTCTTGTGTGATACCACCGTCTTGTGCGATACCACTGTCTTCTGCGAAACCACTGTCTTGTGCGAAACCACTGTCTTGTGCGAAACCACTGTCTTGTGCGAAACCACTGTCTTGTGCGAAACCACTGCCTTGTTCAAAAACCACTGTCTTGTGCGATACCACTGCCTTGTTCAAAACCACTGTCTTGTGCGAAACCACTGTCATGTGCGAAACCGCTGTCTTGTGCGAAACCACTGTCTTGTGCGAAACCACTGTCTTGTGCGAAACCACTGCCTTGTTCAAAAACCACTGTCTTGTGCGATACCACTGCCTTGTGCAAAACCACTGTCTTGTGCGAAACCACTGTCATGTGCGAAACCGCTGTCTTGTGCGAAACCGCTGTCTTCTGCAAAGCCACTGACCTGTGCGAAACCACTGTCCTTTGCGAAACCACTGTAATTTGCGAAACCACTGTCAATTCCGAAACCAATCTCTTGTGCGAAACCAACGTCTTGTGCGAAATCACCGTCGTGTGCGAAACAACTGTCTTTTGTGAAAGCTCTGCGTTGTGCGAAAGCACTGTCTTGTGCGAAACCATTGTCATGTGCGAAACCACTCACCTCTGCGAAACCACTCACTTGTGCGAGACCACTCTCCTGTGAAAAACCACTCAACTATGCGAAACCACTGTCATGTGCGAAACCACTGTCTTGTGCGAAACCACTGTCTTGTGCGAAACCACTGTCTTGTGCGAAACCACTGTCTTGTGCGAAACCACTGTCTTGTGCGAAACCACTGTCTTGTGCGAAACCACTGTATTGTTCGAAACCACTGTCTTGTGCGAAACCACTGTCTTGTGCTAAACCACTGTCTTGTGCTAAATCACTTTCTTGTTCAAAACTACTGCTTTGTGGAAAACCACTGACTTGTGCAAAACCACTGCCTTAACCGAAACCACAGCCTTGTGCAAAACCACTGTCTTGTGCAAAACCACTGTCTTGTGCAAAACCACTGTCTTGTGCAAAACCACTGTCTTGTGCGAAACCACTGTCTTGTGCGAAACCACTGTCTTGTGCGAAACCACTGTCTTGTGCGAAACCACTGTCTTGTGCGAAACCACTGTCTTGTGCGAAACCACTGTCTTGTGCGAAACCACTGTCATTTGCGAAACCACTGTCACTTCCGAAACCAATCTCTTGTGCGAAACCAACGTCTTGTGCGAAATCACCGTCGTGTGCGAAACAACTGTCTTTTGTGAAAGCTCTGCGTTGTGCGAAAGCACTGTCTTGTGCGAAACCATTGTCATGTGCGAAACCACTCACCTCTGCGAATCCACTCACTTGTGCGAGACCACTCTCCTGTGAAAAACCACTCAACTATGCGAAACTACTGTCATGTGCGAAACCACTGTCTTGTGCGAAACCACTGTCTTGTGCGAAACCACTGTCTTGTGCGAAACCACTGTCTTGTGCGACACCACTGTCCTGTGCGACACCACTGTCCTGTGCGACACCACTGTCATGTGCGAAAACACTTTCGTGTGTGAAACCACTATCGTATGCGAAACCACTGTCTTGTCAGGAACCACTGTCTCGTTCAAAACCATTTTCTTGTGCGAAACCACTGTCTTGTGCGAAATCACTGTCTTGTGCAAAAACCACTGTCTTGTGCGAAACCACTGTCTTGTGCGAAACCACTGTCTTGTGCGAAACCACTGTCTTCTGCATAACCTATGTCGTGTGCGAAACCACTGTTGTGTGCGAAACCACTGTCGTGTGCGAAACCACTGTCGAGTGCGAAACCACTGTCGTGTGCGAAACCACTGTCGTATGCGAAACCACTGTTGTGTGCGAAACCACTGTCGTGTGCGAAACCACTGTCGTGTGCGAAACCACTGTCGTGTGCGAAACCACTGTCTTGTGCGAAACCACTGTCTTGTGCGAAACCACTGTCTTCTGCATAACCTATGTCGTGTGCGAAACCACTGTTGTGTGCGAAACCACTGTCGTGTGCGAAACCACTGTCGAGTGCGAAACCACTGTCGTGTGCGAAACCACTGTCGTATGCGAAACCACTGTTGTGTGCGAAACCACTGTCATGTGCGAAAACACTTTCGTGTGTGAAACCACTATCGTATGCGAAACCACTGTCTTGTCAGGAACCACTGTCTTATTCAAAACCATTTTCTTGTGCGAAACCACTGTCTTGTGCGAAATCACTGTCTTGTGCAAAAACCACTGTCTTGTGCGAAACCACTGTCTTGTGCGAAACCACTGTCGTGTGCGAAACCACTGTCTTGTGCGAAACCACTGTCTTGTGCAAAACCACTCTCTTGTGCGAATCCACTGTTGTGTGCGAAACCACTGTCAAGTGCGAAACCACTGTCCTGTGCAAAACCACTGCCCTGTGCGAAACCACTGTCCTGTGCGAAACACTGTCCTTTGCGACACTACTATCGTGTGCGAAACCACTGTTGTGTGCAAATCCACTGTCGTGTGAAAAGACACTGTCTTGTGCGAAAGCACTGTCCTGTGCGAAAGCACTGTCCTGTGCGAAATCATTGTCCTGTGCGAAATCATTGTCCTTTGCGAAACCACTGTCCTTTGCGAAACCACTATCAATACCGAAACCACTGTCTTGTGCGAAACCACTGTCTTGTGCGAAACCACTGTCTTGTGCGAAACCACTGTCTTGTGCGAAACCACTGTCTTGTGCGAAACCACTGTCTTGTGCGAAACCACTGTCTTGTGCGAAACCACTCTCTTGTGCGAAACCACTGTCTTGTGCGAAACCACTCTCTTGTGCGAAACCACTCTCTTGTGGGAAACCACTGCCTTGTGCAGAACCACTGCCTTGTGCGGAACCACTGCCTTGTGCGAAACCACTGTCTTTTGCGAAACAACTGTCTTTTGCGAAACAACTGTCTTTTGCGAAACAACTGTCTTTTGCGAAACAACTGTCTTTTGCGAAACAACTGTCTTGTGCGAAACAACTGTCTTGTGCGAAACAACTGTCTTTTGCGAAACCACAGTCTTTTGCGAAACCACTGTCTTTTGCGAAACCACTGTCTTGTGCGAAACCACCGTCTTCAGCGAAACCACTCTCTTTTGTGAAAAAACTGTTTTGTGTAAAACCATTGTCTTGTGCAAAACCACTGTCTTCTGCGGAACGACTCTCGTGTGCTAAATCACTCACCTGTGCGAAACCACTCTCTTGTATGAAACCACTGTCTTGTGCATAACCTCTGTCTTGTGCGAAACCACTGTCATGTGCTAAACCGCTGTCTTGTGCAAAACCGCTGTCTTGTGGAAATCCGCAGTCTTGGTTGAAACTGCTGTCTTGTGCGAAACTGCTGTCTTGTGCGAAACTGCTGTCTTGTGCGAAACCACTGTCTTGTGCGAAACCACTGTCTTGTGCGAAACCACTGACTTGTGCAAAACCACTGTCCTGTGCGAAACCACTGTCCTGTGGAAACCACTGTCCTGTGCGTAACCACTGTCCTGTGCGAAACCACTGTCTTGTGCGAATCCACTGTCTTGTGCGAAACAACACTCTTGTGCTAAACTACTGTCTTGTGCTAAATCACTGTCTTGTGCATAACCACTGCCTTGTGCAAAACCACTGTCTTGTGCAAAACCACTGCCATGTGCGAAACCACAGTCCTGTCCGAAACCACTGTCCTTTGTGAAACCACTGTCCTTTGTGAAACCAGTGTCATTTCAGGAACCACTGTCTTGTAGATACCACCGTCTTGTGCAAAATCACTGTCTTGTGCGAAACCACTGTCTTGTGCGAAACCACCGTCGTGTGCGATACAACCGTCCAGTGCAAAACCACTCACCTGTGTGAAATGACTGTCTGGTGTGAAACGACTGTCTTGTGCGAAACGACTGTCTTGTGCGAAACGACTGTCTTGTTCGAAACGACTGTCTTGTTCGAAACGACTGTATTGTGCGAAACGACTGTCTTGTTCGAAACGACTGTCTTGTGCGAAACGACTGTCTCGTGCGAAACGACTGTCTTGTGCGAAACGACTGTCTTGTGCGAAACCACTGTCTTGTACGAAACCAATGTCTTGTGCAGAACCATTGTTTTGTCAAAAACAAATGTCTTGTGTGCAACAACTGCCTTGTGCGAAACCACTGTCTTGTGCGAAACCACTGTCATGTGTGAAACCACTGTCATGTGAAAAACTACTGTCATGTGCGAAACCACTGTCTTGTGCGAAACCACTGTCTTGTGCGAAACCACTGTCTTGTGCGAAACCACTGTCTGGTGCGAAACAAATGCCTTGAGCTAAACCACTGTCTTCTGCTAAATCACTGTGTTGTGCGTAACCACTGCCTTTTGCAAAAACACTGACTTGTGCAAAACCACTGTATTGTGCAAAACCACTGCCTTGTGTGAAAAAACCGTCTTGTGCGAAACCACTGTCTTGTGCGAAACCAACGTCTTGTGCCAAAACAACCGTCTTGTACAAAACCACAGTCTTCAGCGAAACCATTGTCTTGTGCGAAAAAACTGTTTTTTGCAAAACCATTGTCTTTTGCAAAACCACTGTCTTGTGCAAAACCACATTTGTGTGCGAAACAACCATCCTGTTCGAAACCACTTACCTGTGTGAAACCACTGTCTTGTGCGAAACAAGTATTGTGCGAAACGAATGTCTTGTGCGAAACGAATGTCTTGTGAGAAACGACTGTCTTGTGCGAAACCACTGTCTTGTGCAAAACCACTGTCTTCTGCGGAACCACTGCCTTGTCTGAAACCACTGTCATGTACGAAACGACTGTCATGTGTGAAACGACTGTCATGTGAGAAACCACTGTGATGTGCGAAACCTCTGTCTTGTGTGAAACCACTCTCTTGTGCGAAACCACTGTCTTGTGCAAAACCACTTTCCAATGCGAAACCACTGTCATGTTGAAAACCACTCACCTGTGCGAAACCACTCACCTGTGCGAAACCACTCACCAGTGCGAAACCACTCACCTGTGCAATACCACTCAACTGTGCAAAATCACTGTCCTGTGTGAAACCACTATCCTGTGCGAAACCACTGTCTTGTGCGAAGTGACTGTCTTGTGCGAAACCACTGTCCTGTTCCAAACCACTGCCATGTGTGAAACCACTGTCATGTGTGAAAACACTGTCATGTGTGAAACCACTGTCCTGTGCGAAACCACTTTCCTGTACGAAACCACTGTCTTGTGCGAAACCACTGTCTTGTGCGAAACTGCTGTCATGTGGGATCACGGTCATGTGCGAAACCACTGTCATGTGCGAAACCACTGTCTTGTGCAAAACCACTGTCCCGTGTCAAACCACACACCTGTGCGAAACCACTCACCTGTGCGAAACCACTCACCTGTGCGAAACCACTCACCTGTGCGAAACCACTCACCTGTGCGAAACCACTCAACTGTGCGAAACCACTTTCCTGTGCGAAACCACTTTCCTGTGTGAAACCACTGTCTTGTGCGAAGCCACTGACTTGTGCAAAACCACTGACTTGTGCGAAACCACTGTCTTGTGCGAAACCACTGTCTTGTGCGAAACCACTGTCTTGTGCGAAACCACTGTCTTGTGCGAAACCACTGTCTTCAGATAAACCACTGTCTAGTTCGAAACAACTGTCTTGTGTGAAACCACAGTCTTGTGCAAAAGCACTGCCTTGTGCGAAACCACTGTCTTGTGCGAAACCACTGCCTTGTGCAAAACCACTGTCTTGTGCGATACCACTGTAATATTCGAAACCACTGTCTTCTGCGAAACCACTGTTTTGTGTGAAACCACTGTCTTGTGCGAAACCACTGTCTCGTGCGAAACCACCGTCATGTGCGAAACCACTGTCTCGTGTGAAACCACCATCATGTGCGAAACCACTGTCCTTTGCGAAACCACTGTCCTTTGCGAAATCACTGTCTTGTGCGAAACCACTGCCTTGTGCAAAACCACTGTCTTGTGCAAAACCACTGCCTTGTGCAAAACCACAGTCTTGTGCGATACCACTGTAATATTCGAAACCACTGTCTTGTGCGAAACCACTGTTTTGTGCGAAACCACTGTTTTGTGCGAAACCACTGTTTTGTGCGAAACCACTGTTATGTGCGAAACCACTGTCCTGTGCGAAACCACTGTCCTGTGCGACACCACTGTCATGTGCGACATTAAATGCATTCTTTTTCTCCACATATCGTTACTCGCTGGGAAGAAATTGTTGCTGGACGTGAAAGAATAGGTCGACATAAACGCTGGTATCACACTAAATGCCAGGCACCAACTATTTGCTAATAATTCCGTTGCAGTGCGTGGCTCGATGATTTGTGAATCGCTACAGCCACACTAGCTTTTTGTGCCTAAGGCGGTCGTACAGAATCGTTTGTTATTGACACAATAGTCGCTAATCTCACGTACAGGATTAAGAATGTAGTTTCCACTCAGTTGGAGTTTTCGTGCAAATGTCGAGTATTCAGAACTTTACTTAGTCGTGTGATCGCCAGTTTTGTACTCATAACGTCGGTAGTGGAAGTGAGAAACGGTTTTCCGTACAGAACAAGCTACAAAATTTTGGATGCAAACAATGAAAAATTTTTCCCTGTGTAGGATACACAAATAACTAAAGATAAGTTTTTAGTATGGTCGCAATTACGTAATTCGCAAGACATAATTTTCACCTTGTTGACAATGACAGTCCGTAGTGTGTAGGAGTGACAATGAAATCGCTATTACTGTTTCCTGTTTCACATGAAAACGTGTGCAATTACCGAAGCCCTGTGGCAGGAAACGGCAGTTTAATTATTCGCAGATTCCTTCGAAAGAAGACATCGATTCACGACATTACTTGGCCAAGAAATAATAACAATAAGTGTTGTCTGTTAGTTAGCGCTTGGAAAGCTGAATGCAGTGTTAAAAATAACGTGCTCATGATTGACAATATTGAGTTTCCGCCTGGCTGTTTCCTGTACTGATCGTGACTGGCAACAATTTACGAAATATGTGTCGAGGACTTTTGAATACGCCAGAGTCGTGATGGCCGTTTACACTGGAGTAAAAATGTACTTTACGCAGACAGCAGTGAGTTGAGAATTACTCTGGAGTAAAAAACGTAATTTACGCAGACAGCAGTGATTTCAGAATTATATCAAATTTTATATTTTTCTTCGTGTATGAGTGACAGATGCTCGCTTTGCACAGGTCTTTTAGTCGCATCAAGTGTTGTGCCCACCACTCACAGTGGCGGAGCAAGTCGCCAGTAAGCATTGTCTGATTCTTAGTAGCTGCAACAGTAGGTATTACACTACAGGTACCGCTAGCGATCGGGTCGATATCTATAGGGTTACCAAATTTGAACTCGAGTTAGAACGCTGTCTTGTGCGTCCGATTCCAGGAACAACGTAGGTGTCAATTTTATTTTTAACTGACCAGCCACCTAGACAGCTAACTTGGCCAACTTAACACATCGTCATTACACATGTCCTCACTTCAGTTGTTTCCGATTAGACTGCAAGAGGCACACCGACGATCAAAACGCGGGGACAATTATGAAGTGCCGCCAAAGCGACTGTATTCTTGTGGCACTGCATTCGAATAGCAAACCGAGATTCGGACGAAGCGGTACGTCTTAATTTTCGCGACTATTTTACTGCATCGTGCTGCTACACGAGGTGTCGACGTCTGTGTCACTGTTTCCCCAGGCTGAAATAATTCGGCGATTTCCTGGGCATTGTCCCAACGGAAGAACAACAGCCGCTGCAGTGATAAAAGGCATTGTTGTAGACGTGCATTCTTCTATCTGTGGCGTCTCATATAGAAGAAAATGTGACACACAACTGATGGACGCTATTCTTTGATTACCACAACACCCACGAGTTTTTCCCAGAGTTTACTATTTAATTCTGTCTACAAATAGCCGCTGCAGTTATTTACCGAACAGCATACAGGGATCAGATATAGTTTAAGGCACGGAGCTGGAAGCACACTCATTACGAAGGCGAATCTAACTCGAGTGTCGTACTGTGTGGCTGCAATTTTGGCGGCATTAACGCCATTCGAGCATTTTAAGAAACTTAATTCGGCGAAACCCTCTGCACCTTTCTTTCGAGGGGGAACAAAATAATTCTGCAATGTTGCCACCGATTGTTACTGGGGATGGGCCCGCAATTAGCATGGCTTGTTTTCGTCTTTACAACTGAATAATGGCGAAAGCAGTAACGGAAGCTGTGTGGAACAAAACGGAATCTTTTTACTGTCAATATTTGGTTCCCACGACAAACAGAGTCTCTTAAATATGAGGCAAAAAACTGTGAACACGCGGAAACAAGTGTGTATTTACGCCACCAGTGTGACGGTAAACAACAAGGCTGTTCACGCTCTCCTTTAAACGCGACTTCCACGGTTGACTGTTGCACACAATTCTGTCAGCACTCTCCCAACCGCGAGGATAGGCTTTTGTACAAACTGTACCGCACATTTATCACGAGAGCATACTTTACACCTGAAACATCTTTAAAGGGAAATACTTCGAGTAAAGGAAAGGGCAGCCGCTACTTCTCGAAATGATACACAACAAAAGATACGGAAATCCAGCAAATCGCCTATTTAAAGCGGCAAATACGTTTTATGTATTCTGCTAACGCTGTGACTTATACGCTCTGTCTCGGAAGCTAAATGTTTTGCTTTATTATTCTATAATTCGTCTTCCTGACATGCACAAGGAATTCAAAATACGGGGCGAAATCTGCTCTCGGCCCAGACGTCCGTTGCAACTGTCAAACGACTTCCTCGCGACGCCATTCTTGCGCCAGAAGCTCTTTGTATTATTGCCGCTCTAAATATGAGTAACGGAAACTATGTGTTTTGTTCCATAAAAAAAATAGACAAATAAATAAAATACTTCCGCCCTCCCTCCAAGTTGCTTAACATTAACGTCTGCTGTGTAAAGACGTAAACCGCAATCAAAAAGAGTAATATTTTTGTTTAATAATAGGTCCGAGTATTGTTATTCGTTTTCGTAGATAACTTGGTGTAGAATGGAGGAGGAACGTTGAATGTAAAAATAATGCTTTCATTGTCTCTCTGGGTCGAAGAAGCAACGTATTGTTAACTTTCACGTTGACTGCTGCATACATTATATGAAACGTAATTCATCATTCGAGCATACTGCCGCAAAATATGCTTTACGAAAAACCGATTTACAAATTTCTGCCCTGCCTCGGCATTAATTGGCCTAACTTTTCCTTCCTTTATCTCAAATGACGTTACATGTTGCCCAATGATGAAGCAGGAATGTCTCGACCATTCTTGTGAAACGAGAGATCTCGAGCTAAATAACTGCACAAAGTAACGAAAAAATTCAAATTTCCTGCAGGCATTGAAAACCGGGATTTTTTATGGTGCTCAACAGAGCGAATGATGAAGTTTAGAGACGAAAGAATGTTACTATTTAGTCACTGCAAAAGTTTTCTCAATAACGTTTGTTGCATAGTATACTATTTGAAACTGCCTCGGTGCTTCCGCTACAGATGTCACACAGCATAAACGCTAATTCTGTGTAAAAGTCGGACATTACAGACGCTATTTCGTACACATTAATTAACCTTATCAGCCGGCCGCTTTGGCCGAGCGGTCTGCGGCGCGCAGCCACAGTCTACACGGCCGCTGCGGTCGGGGGTTCGAATCCTACTTCGGGCGTGGATAATTGTGTTGTCCTTAGCGTAAGTTAGTCAAGTGATTAATGTGTAAGTCTAGTGACTGAAGACCACGAATTATGGTCGCATAAGACCTCACACACATTTGAACATTTTTTAATTATCCATATCACACGTATTGCGAAGTAAATCTCCGATAAACATATTTCGTCGAAACATATTTCGTCTTCTGATCCAGCGGAAGTGGTAATCTAATTGAGTCACAGTCCAACAAAAACAGGATTTCATCGAGCAATGGTTAATTCTTGCGTTTGTTAGCAGGAGGAATCCACGATACAAAGTTTTAAACTGTTTCTTACAATTTCAGCTGGGCATGTCGGAAGTACGATAAAATATTCAGACGGCCGCGGTGGCCGAGGGGACTCAGGCGCGCCAGTCACGGTCTGCACGAATATTTGTGCCGTCCTTAGTATAAGGTAGTTCATAAGTAGTTTGTAAGTTTAGGGATTGATGACCCCGTAGTTAAGTCCCATAGACTCTACAAACATTTGAACATTTTTAAAAAATAATCAGGTATTTTTCTACTGCATTTTCAATTAATCGATTTTTTATCCGACACTATTTCTCCTCCCCTCAAACAATCTTTAGATAGGAGATCGATAGATTTCCATTAATCTGTAGCCAGCTACAAATGGAATTTCGAAACCTCCTGTTGTCACCAAGTAAAAGCATTTCTCACAAATCAGTATTCGGAGCTGTGTAGAAGCACATGCCGGAATATTTATTAACAGAGTTCCTTCCAAAGGAGAAATCGATTCACGAGATTACGTATCGATAAGTTACTGTTATCTTTTTTAAATTAACGACCGAAAAGATAAATGTATCGTAGTAGTTTTAGCACTATTAAGTTACCAGATTACTGTGTTTCTGTATTGATGGATTTTATTCGCAACTGCCAACGGTTTAAAAACTTCCGTCACAGTATTTTTCTACTGCATTTTCAATTAATCGATTTTTTATCCGACTCTGTTTCTACTCCCCTCAAGCAAACTTTACAGAGGAGATCGTTAGATTTCCATTAATCTGTAGCCAGCTACAAATGGAATTTCGAAACCTCCTGTTGTCACCAAGTAAAAGCATTTCTCACAAATCAGTATTCGGAGCTGTGTAGAAACACATGCCGGAATATTTATTAACAGAGTTCCTTCCAAAGGAGAAATCGATTCACGAGATTACGTATCGATAAGTTAGTGTTATCTTTTTTAAATTAGCGACCGAAAAGATAAATGTAGCGTAGTAGTTTTAGCACTATTAAGTTACCAGATTACTGTGATTCTGTACTGATGGATTTTATTCGCAACTGCCAACGGTTTAAAAACTTCCGTCACAGTATTTTTCCACTGCAGTTTCAATTAATCGATTTTTATCCGACTCTGTTTCTCCTCCCCTCAAGTACACTTTAGAGAGGAGATCGATAGATTTCCATTAATCTGTAGCCAGCTACAAACGGAATTTCGAAACCTCCTGTTGTCACCAAGTAAAAGCATTTCTCACAAATCAGTATTCGAAGCTGTGTAGAAGCACATGCCGGAATATTTATTAACAGAGTTCCTTCCAAAGGAGAAATCGATTCACGAGATTACGTATCGATAAGTTACTGTTATCTTTTTTAAATTAACGACCGAAAAGATAAATGTAGCGTAGTAGTTTTAGCACTATTAAGTTACCAGATTACTGTGTTTCTGTATTGATGGATTTTATTCGCAACTGCCAACGGTTTAAAAACTTCCGTCACAGTATTTTTCTACTGCATTTTCAATTAATCGATTTTTTATCCGACTCTGTTTCTCCTCCCCACAAGCAAACTTTACAGAGGAGATCGATAGATTTCCATTAATCTGTAGCCAGCTACAAATGGAATTTCGAAACCTCCTGTTGTCACCAAGTAAAAGCATTTCTCACAAATCAGTATTCGAAGCTGTGTAGAAGCACATGCCGGAATATTTATTAACAGAGTTCCTTCCAAAGGAGAAATCGATTCACGAGATTACGTATCGATAAGTTAGTGTTATCTTTTTTAAATTAGCGACCGAAAAGATAAATGTAGCGTAGTAGTTTTAGCACTATTAAGTTACCAGATTACTGTGTTTCTGTATTGATGGATTTTATTCGCAACTGCCAACGGTTTAAAAACTTCCGTCACAGTATTTTTCTACTGCATTTTCAATTAATCGATTTTTTATCCCACTCTGTTTCTCCTCCCCTCAAGCAAACTTTACAGAGGAGATCAATAGATTTCCATTAATCTGTAGCCAGCTACAAATGGAATTTCGAAACCTCCTGTTGTCACCAAGTAAAAGCATTTCTCACAAATCAGTATTCGAAGCTGTGTAGAAGCACATGCCGGAATATTTATTAACAGAGTTCCTTCCAAAGGAGAAATCGATTCACGAGATTACGTATCGATAAGTTAGTGTTATCTTTTTTTTTAAATTAGCGACCGAAAAGATAAATGTAGCGTAGAATTTTTAGCACTATTAAGTACCAGATTACTGTGTTTCTGTATTGATGGATTTTATTCGCAACTGCCAACGGTTTAAAAACTTCCGTCACAGTATTTTTCCACTGCATTTTCAATTAATCGATTTTTTATCCGACTCTGCTTCTCCTCCCCTCAAGCAAACTTTACAGAGGGGAGGCAGTGTGGAGGGAAAGGAAAAATTATTTATTCACACATTTCCTTCAAAAGGAGAAATCGGTCCCCTAGATTACGTGTAGAAGCCACCATAACAATAGGTCAGTGTTGTCTGTCCGTTCAAATTCAAATGTTTGCAAATATAAGGGACTTAACTGCTGTGGTTATTCAGTCCCTATACTGCCAAACTGCTGTAACTAACTTATGGTAATGGCAACACACACACACACACAGACACACAAATGTGACCGAGGGAGGATTCGAACATCCGACGGCGAACAACCGAGCACTCCGCGGCAAAGCGCCTTAGCTCGCTCATCCACTCCACCGTGGCTGTTAGTTAACGCTCAGAAAGATAAACGCAGTGTTAGAAATACCGTCACCATTTTTAACAACATTATCAGAGTCCTATTCTATACTGATGAATAATTTTCGTAACCGGCAGTAGTTTACAACGCATCTTTCAAGGTACTTTACATATTGCAGCCCTGTGGTGAAGGAATATTATAGAGGATCTAGTAGAAACTTAATTCACTTTGACGGCATTAGAAGTGAGAATTGTGTCAAACTTTTATTTTTTATTTCTTCTTGTGTGACATCAACGATAAGACGGCACAAATGACGGAGAGAATTCCGCATTTCTGTGCGCTGTTAAGCAAGCCACCACAAAGCAACGAGACTGAATGATTTTACGTAGTTACAGAAAAAAAGAGTGTTAATACATGTAACCGCAGGAATCGCATGGTTATTGAAAGACTTCCCATGCTGAAATACCTTTCAACACGCTGCACTATGCGTCAAATGTAAGAAATAACGTGTATGTACCTATATCTTAAATTTCCGAGCCATCACAAATGCTGATTTGGTCATCTTAATACGTCATAATTCACTTCATTATTTTGTGATTAAACAGCATGAGTTACACCAGCAGTCAAAATCGAGGGAAAATAATAAAGTGCCGCCAAACCAACTGTGAAGGAAATTTTTTAGCGGCTACATTCTTGCAGCAGACACTTCCTCAAGATATGGACGAAGCGGTACGTCGTATTGTCTCGGGACCATCTCACTGCCGTCTTGCTGCTACACGAGGTGTCGATGTCTGCGACCCTGTTTCCGCAAGTTGACATCCAAATAATTCGCCAACTTGCTGTGCATTCTGACAATGGTAGAAGAATAGCCAATAACTGTGGCACTGGCGAAAGTTATTATTGTCGACATGTATTCTCGTATCTGTGGTGTCTGACGTGGCAGAAAATGTGAAACATGACTGATGAGCCCTATTTATTAATTAACAAAACACCCACATCATTTTACCAGAGCGAACTATATATTTGTGTCCATTTGTGCTTCAATATTCTCCGTGCTAAGCATTGCAAGTAGCGATGCTAAAAATAATCGTTGTAGTTATTTAGCATACAGCAGAAAGATAAAAAAAAAGTTGAACAATAGCAAACAGTCAACAGCCTTATCCGCTTAGTTTATGAGAAACAGAAAGGGAAAAATATCGTGTACGGTATATTCGGAAAAATCAGAGAAACTGGCGAATAGTTGTAAACCACTTTCAGGTTGTCATTCAAAGAGAAGAACTTAATGCGACACGTTTTCGGCATGAGGTTCGTAGCTTATTCAGTGCGACAGCAAGTCTGACTTGTGTGTCGTACTGTGCGGCTGCAATTTTTTAGCAACTCTCCTTCTATGGAAAATAAGTTTTACGTATACGACAAAATTTTTCATTACTACGCTCTGCCACGAAAAGTAAATTTCCCGTGAAAACATGATGGAAACCACATTTCTCTTTACTTCATTATTTCGTAACGCCCGTTGCAACTGTCAAACGACTTCCTCGCGACGCCATTCTTGCGTCAGACGCTCTCTGTATTATTGCCACTTTAAATATGAATACAGAATCAAGTTTACGACGAAAGACTCCATCTTCTTGTGCGAGTTTTACACTATCTGATTTGAGTAGAAAATTGCGCTAAAACATGGCCTTCGCTTTATTTGTGAGTTACTCAGCATTTTTTTTACAGCCGTATAAATTACTTCATGACGGTACCTAAAACTCACCACCGACTGACCAGCATATAAAACACTTGCTCAGACGTGTAAATATTCTTTCGATACGCACTTTATTTTTCGCGTTTTCGCTTTGAAGGTCTGCCTCTCCTCTAACGGTTGGGGACTTGTTGCTTTCCACTATTTAAATAAAATAAAATAAATAAGTAAAAAAAAAACTCCAGCCTTCGCTCCCAGTTGCTTAACATTAACGTCTGCTGTCTAAAGAAGTAAACCGCAATCAAAAAGAATAAGACAGATAACTTGGTGTAGAATGGAGGAGGAACGTTCAATGTAAAAATAACGCTTTCATTGTCTCTCTGAGTCGAACAAGCAACGTATTGTTAACTTCGGCGTCAACTGTGACATAACGTAATTCATCACTCGAGTATACTGCTGCAAAATGTGCATTACGAAAAACCGACTTACAAAATTCCGTTCTGCCTCGACATTAATTGGCCTAACTTTTCCTTGCTTTATTTCAAATGACGTTACATGTTGTCCAATGATGAAGCAGGGATGTCTCGCCCAAACGTTTGAAACGGGAGATCTCAAGCCAAACAACTCCAAAAACTAACAACAAATTTAAAATTTTCTGCAGGTATTGAAAACCGGGATTTTTCGTAGTGCTCCAACTAAAAACTGGGCGAATGGTGAAGTTTAGAGACGACACAATGTTAATATCTAGTTACTGCAAAAGTTTTGCTGTATAATATACTCTTTTAGACTGGTAAGTCTGCTAGATTAAACAAATGTCACAGAGCCTAAACGCTGATTCTGAGTAAAAGTGGGATATTGCGGACGTTGTTTCGTACACACTAATTAACCATATCAGACGTATTGCGAAGTAAATCTCCGGGAAACAGTGCACTTCCTACGAAACATATTTCGTCTTCTGAATCAGCGTAACTGGCAATCTAAATGAGTCACAGTCCAACAAAAACTGATTTCATCGAGTAATTGTTAATTCTTGCGTTTGTTAGCAGGAGGAATCCTCGCTACAACGTTTGAAACTGTTTCTTACAATTTCACCTGGGCATGTCGGAAGTACGATAAAATATTCCGTTTTTTTCCTACTGCATTGTCATTTAATCGACTTTATCTGACTCTGGTTCTCCTCACCTCAAGCAAACTTTAGAGAGGGATCGATAGATTTCCATTAATCTGTAGCCAGCTACGAATGGAATTTAAAAACCACATGTTGTCACTAAGTAAAACCATTTCTCACATTGCATTTGGAATACCCACATCCTGTTGCACATGGAAAACACATTATTGGAAGCAGTGTGGAAGAAGATGAGGGAACATTTATTCACAGAGGGAGAAATCGAGCCACGAGATTACGTGTCGATATGTTAGTGTTATCTCTTAGTTAACGACCGGAATGATAGATGTGACCTAGTATTTTTGCCAGATTTCTGTGTTTCTGTATTGATGGATTTTATTCGCAACTGCCAACAGTTTAAAAAATTCTGTCATTGTCATTTACACACTGCAACCTGTTATGGGGGAAAATTTGTAGGAAAAAAATTAAATCTCAGTCTACCTACAAACTCGTTAAAATTCGCTGCATTTGTTGAAAACTACGATTTTTTTGAACTGTAAGGCGCCTTAGAACGCTGGCCAACTCCATCGCAGCTATATATTATTTAACGCTCGGAAAGACAGACGCAGTGTTACAAGTACTGTGATCATTTTTAACAACATTATCAGGTTTCTATTCTCTAATGATGAATTGTGTTCGTAATTGGCAATACTGCAGACCTGTGTTGGAGGAGTAACGTAATTCATTCAGGCGGCAGTAGAAATGAGAATTGTTTCTTAACATTAACGTCTGTTGTCGGAAGCAGTAAATCGCAATCAAATAGAGCAATTTCTTTTATTTATTTATTACACGTTTTCATATATAACTTGTTGTTAAACTTAAAAATAATACATTGATTGTCTGTCTGGGTCGAAGAAGGAACTCATTGTTGAGTTTCACCTTGACCTTGGCATAGATTATATCAAACGTAATTCATCACTCCAGCATCCCTGCTCCATAATGTGCTTTACGAAAATCCGATTTCCAAAAATCTGTTCTGTTTTGTCATTAAATAGCCTAACCTTTCCCTGCACTATCTTCAAAGTCGTTACATGTTGCCCAAAAATTAAGTAGGAATGTCGCAACCATTCTTGTGAAACGAGAGATCTCAAGCCAAATCACTGCGGAAACTAACAACAAGTTAAAAATTTCTTTCTATAAATAGGCGTTGCAGTTATTTAGCGAACAGCAGACAGATCAGATAAACTGAAAAATAGCAAACCACGGACGTGAACCGCTATATCGGCAGCGTCTATTATGAGAAACAGAATGGGGAAAATACAGTGTAGCGCAATTTCCGAAAATATCAGACAATTGAGGAACAGTTGTAAGCCAGTTTTAGGCTGGTATTCAGTGAGAAGGGATCAGACAGAGTTTAAGGCTCGGAGTTGGAAGTACATTCAGTACGAAGGCAAATCTAGCTTGAGTGTCGTATTAAGTGGCTGCAATTTTGGAGCCATTAACGCTATCCCAGCATATAAGAAACTGAATTTCGGTGAATCCCTCTGCAGTTTTGTTTCGAGGGAGATGAAAATAATGCACAATTCTGCGGTGTTGCCACCGACTGTTACTGGGGATGGACCCGCAATTAGCATTGCTTGTTTCCGTCTTTACAACTGAATAATGGCGAAGGCAGTAACGGAAGTATCTCGAACGAAACGGAACTTATTTACTGTCAATATTTGTTCCCGTGACAGAGTCTCTTAAATTTACGTGTGTATGAGGCATAAAACAGTGCAAATATGGGAACAGTTGTGTATTTACGCCACCAGTGTGACGATAAATTGCAAGGCTGTTCACACTCTCCTTTAAACGCGCCTTGTACGTCACACTATTGCAAACAATTTATGTCTACACTGTCCCAATCGGAAGAGTAGGCTTTTGTACAAACTGTACAGCACATTTATAACGAGAACATACTTTACACCTGAAATGTCTTTAAAGGGAAATACTTCGAGTAAAGGAAAGGACATTCGCTAGTTCTCGAAATGATACACAACAGAAGATATGGAAAACTAGTAACTCGCCTATTTGACGGAGGCCTTCTACGGAAAATAAGTTTTATCTATTCCACCAAATATCTCACTTCTACGCTCTGTCTCGAAAGCTAAATTTTCCATGAAAACATGATCGAAACGACATTTCTCTTTACTTCATTATTTCATAACGTCCGTTGCAACTGTCAAACGACTTTCTTGCGACGCCATTCTTGCGCCAGAAGCTCTCTGTATTATTGCCGCTCTAAATATGAGTAACGGAAACTATGTGTTTTGATCCATTAAAAAAAATAGACAAATAAATAAAATACTTCTGCCCTCCCTCCCAGTTACTTAACATAAACGTCTGCTGTGTAAAGAAGTAAACCGCAATCAAAAAGAGTAGGTCCGAGTATTGTTATTCGTTTTTGTAGATAACTTGGTGTAGAATGGAGGAGGAACGTTAAATGTAAAAATAATGCTTGCATTGTCTCTCTGGGTCGAAGAAGCAACGTATTTTTAACTTTCACGTCGACTGTGGCATACATTATGTCAAACATAATTCATCATTCGAGCATACTGCGGCAAAAATGTGCTTTACGAAAAACCGATTTACAAAATTCTGCCCTGCCTCGGCATTAATTGGTCTAACTTTTCCTTCCTTTATCTCAAATGACGTTACATGTTGTCCAATGATGAAGCATTCTTGTGAAACGAGAGATCTCGAGCTAAATAACTGCACGAACTAACGAAAAATTTCAAATTTCCTGCAGCTTTGAAAACCGGAATTTTTCATAGTTTTCAACTGAGCGAATGATGAAGTTTAGAGACGACAGAATGTTAATATTTAGTCACTGCAAAAGTTTTGTCAATAACCAACGTTTGTTGCATAGTATACTATTTGAAACTGCCTTCGTGCTTTCGCTACAGATGTCACACAGCATAAACGCTAATTCTGTGTAAACGTCGGACATTACAGACGCTATTTCGTACACATTAATTAACAATATCAGCCGGTCGCTTTGGCCGAGCGGTCTGCGGCGCGCCAGTCACAGTCTACACGGCAGCTGCTGTCGGGGGTTCGAATCCTCCCTCGGGCGTGGATGTTTGTGTTGTCCTTAGCGTAAGATGAACATTTTTTAATTAGCCATATCACACGTATTGCGAAGTAATTCTCCGTGAAACAAGGTTCTATTTTCGAAACAGATATTTCGTACACATTAATTAACCATATCAGACGTATTGCGAAGTAAATCTCCCGAGAAACAGTGAACTTCCTTCGAAACATATTTCGTCTTCTGATCCAGCGGAAATGGTAATCTAAATGAGTCACAGTCCAACAAAAACGGGATTCTATCGAGTAATTTTTAATTCTTGCGTTTGATAGGAAGAGGAATCCACGATACAAAGTTTGAAACTGTTTCTTACAATTTCACCTGGGCATGTCGGAAGTACGATAAAATATTCAGGTATATTTCTACTGCATTTTCAATTTATCGATTTTTTATGCGACTCTGTTTCTCCTGCCCTCAAGCAAACTTTAGAGAGGGGATCGATAGATTTCCATTAATCTGTAGTCAGCTACGAATGGAATTTCGAAACTTCCTGTTGTCACCAAGTAAAAGCATTTCTCACATTGCGTTTAGTTTACCCATTTCCTGTTACACATGTAAAACACGTAAACAGTATTCGAAGCTGGGTGGAAGCAGATGCCGGAATATTTATCAACAGAGTTCCTTACAAAGGAGAAATCGATTCACGAGATTACGTATCGATAAGTTAGTGTTATCTTTTTTAACTTAACGACCGAAACGATAAATGTAGCGTAGTAGTTTTGGCACTATTAAGTTACCAGATTACTGTGTTCCTGTATTGATGGATTTTATTTGCAACTGCCAACAGTTTAAAAAATTCCGTCACAGTCATTTAAACACTGCAGTCTATTATGGCAGAAAATTTAGAAAAAATTTAATTCACAGATAAAGTACAAACATATTTTAAGTTCACCGCATTTGTAGGAAAATATAATTCTTTCAACTCCTCAAATCTAAAACTGTAGGAGTGGTATGGTTTCTTAATCGTCAAAATTCTAATGATTAAGTCTCAGCTAAATTTTTCTCTAAAACAAACGTTTCTTTCCATACCTAGACTTTCAACAATGCTTTCGTATCTCTGTACTTGTTTAATCTCAGTGCGTAAACACTGATTCTATATCAAAGTACTACGTCACAGACGTTATTTGGCATAACTTAATAAATCGCATCGCACCTAACACAAAGGAAGTCACCGAAAAACAAAGTGCTTTCTCCAAAACCGATATTTCGACCTCTTCGCCAGAGAAAGCGTAATCTAAGTAAGTCACAGTCAAACGAAAACAAATTTTCCCCGAAAACTTTGTCGTTCGTTACGAGAAAGAATCATCTGAACAGCGCTTGAATCTCTTTGTTACGATCTCCCCCGAATATATATTAAAGAGACAGCCACTGATTTAACATCCGGAGTGCACGTATAATACACGGAATAATACTTTGTGTAATGCTAACACAACAAATACGGTACCTACGAGTGCAGCTTCAAAACCTCATGTTGTCAGAAAGTAAAACACTTTCTCGCATTGGGTTCACTTTACGGATCGACAAGAAAAATGTTGAGATCATAATGATCATGAAATATTCAGTACCTTCAAGAGAATACCGGAAGATAGATTTTTTTTCTTTTTCTCCTTACAGCATCCATCCCTGGTAACAAATTTCTGATTGATGTGGACCAAGTTATTGTGGCTGAAGGATGAAGAAAGGAGAGGAACACAAACGCTGGTATTCTGGAGTTTCTGGAAACCCACTTCTCGCTAATAAATCCGTACGACGGTTCGTTAATTTGCAAACCGTCACACCTACTTTCGTTTTCAGTCCTCAGCAGGTCGTACAGTATCGTTCGCTGCTGACGAAATATTCCATGACCCGAGGTACAGGATTTGGAAAGCGTTTTGACTCAGTAGGAGCTTCTTGGCCATACCGTTTATTCTGAACGTTGTTTATTCTCCACACGTCGTGTGTTGACCTGTTTTGTCAAAGCTACAACACTTTTATATGTAGAGCACACGCTACATAATTCCGTATCCAAAGTATCAGAACATCGTGTTTCTTGCCTATAAACGAGACAGGCCTCACTTAAAATTAGTTTCAGTGTTATCCCAGTTAGCAACATCACTAGCTATCATTTTCACGTTGTTGACTACATTCGTAGTCAGTATGGCTGACTCTCAAATTGCTGTTTGACGTGAATAATATTTACAGTAATGGAAGCAGTGTGGAAGAAAAGGAAAGTTTATTTATGCACACATTTCCTTCAAAAGGAAAAATCGGTCCACTAGATTACGTGTAGAAGCCACCATAACAATAGGTCAGTGTTGTCTGTCAGTTCAAATTCAAATGTTTGTAAATCTAAGGGACATAACTGCTGTGGTTATTCAGTCCCTAGACTGCCAAACTGCTGTAACTAACTTATGGCAAGGGCAACACACACACACACACACACACACACACACACATGTCTGAGGGACGTTACATCACTCCCTTCGCTTCATCTCCAGCAGTATCAATTAAGCCATAGGCGGAAGCTAAGACTAACCAGCATATAAAACAATCAGACGTGTAAACACATAGCGACTTGATGTTTCTAGTTTTCGATTTGAAGGTCTGAAAGGTGCTACAGATTGGAAACTTCGTGTTTCGCTCCATTAAAAAATTGACTTCCACCATCGCTCGCAGTTGCGTAACAGAAACGTCTGTTGTCGGAAGAAGTAAAACGCAATCAAAAAGAGTAATTTATTTATTTGTTATACGTTTTCGCAGATAACTTGTTGTAGAATGGAGGAAGAACGTTAAATGTAAAAATAATTCTTGGGTTTTTCTTACTGCTCAAATCTACAATTGTAGGAATAGTAAGGTTTTTGAGGCGACAGGATGCTAATGTTTAACTGTCTGCCAAACTTTTTCTTTAAAACCAGCCTTTCCTCGTATACCAACATAGCTTTCGAGTCTCTGCGAGTTTTATAGTATCTGCGTTGAGTAGAAAATATAAAACGATGCTACCGGTTGGGAACTTGGTGTTTTCCTCCATTTAAAAAAGTATAACACAAATAAATAAATAAATAAAAATGAACAAAATTCCGCCTTTGCTCCCAGTTGCTTAACATTAACATCTGCTGTGTAAAGAAGTAAACCGCAATCAAAAAGAGTAACATAACTGTTTAATAATACATCTAAGTATTGTTATACGTTTTCGTAGATAACTTGGTGTAGAATGGAGGAGGAACCTTAAATTTAAAAATAATGCTTTCATTGTCTCTCTGGGTCGAAGAAGCAACGTATTGTCAACTTTCACATTGACTGTTGCATACATTATATCAATCGAAATTCAATACTCGAGCATACTGCTGCAAAATTTGCTTTACGAAACATCGATATACAAAATTGTGTTCTGCTCTGGCAAAATTAGCCTAACTTTTCCTTGCTTTATCTCAAATGACTTTACATGTTGCTCATTACGAAGTAAGAATATCTTGACCATTCTTGTGAAACGAGAGATCCCAAGCCAAATCACTGCACAAACTAACAACAAATATCAAATGTCCTGCAGATATTGAAAACCGGGATTTTTCATAGGTGTCCAAACTGAAAACTGGGCGAATGATGAAGTTTAGAGACGACGGAATGTTAATATTTAGTCACTGCAAAAGTTTTCTCACCAACCAACGTTTTGTTGTATAGCATACTATTTGAAACTGCTTCGGTACCTCTGCTTGATGAAACAATGTCACAGAGAATAAACGATGATTCTATGTAAAAGTCGGTCATTACGGGCGTTATTTCGTACGCATTAATTAACCATACCACACGTACTGCAGAGTAAGTCTCCGGAAAACAGTGTACTTCAATCGAAACAAATATCTCGTCTTCTGATAATGAGTCACAGCACAACAAAAACAGGACTTCACCGACTAATTGTTTATTCTTCCTTTCTTACCGGAAGGAATCATCCATACAACGTTACAAACTGTTTCTCACAATTTGACCTCGGCATGTCGAAGTGACGAAGCAATATTCGTTGTTTTCTTCCAACGCCATTTTCATTGAATTAATTTTTTATTTGACCACCTTCCTGCCCTCACGCAGACGTAATAAGGCTGTGTTACCTTTCACTTAACAATCGGATAAATAAATGTGGTATTTTTGGCAGTATTAAGTTAACAGATGTCTGGTTTCTGTATTGATGGATTTTGTTTGCAAATGCCAAACGTTACGGCGGATAGTGTTGGATAAAAAATTTACTTTCACAGACAAATTACGGACATCTTTTAAATTCTAAGTAAAACTATTTCTTGCATACGGTTTAGTTCCCGGATCGATACGAAACACAAAACAGTTTCAGCTCCTAATATTCAATAAATATCGAGTACCATCAAGAGAAAACCAGAAAATAAGTAAACCCCATTTTCTCCTTACAGCATCCATCCCAGGTAATAAATGTGTGGTCGATGAGGACGCAGTTATTGTGACTGAAGTCAGGGATCAAGGGACGAACATGGTATTATCTCTGAGTTTCCAGAAGGCCATTTCTCGTCAATAAATCAGTACAATGGCTCGTTACTTGTAAACCGTCACACCTACTCTCGATTTCAGTCCTAAACCGTTCGTACAGCATCGTTCGCTACTGAAGAAATAATCCCTATACCTACGTACAGGAGTAAGAAAGCGTTTTGAGCTTCCTAGCCATACCATGTGTTCTGAACGTTGCTCACTCTCAACATGTCGTGTGATGCCCCGTTTGGTGAAAGTTACTACAATTTCATGTACAGAAAACGCTACAAAATTTTGGATGCAAATTATCAAAACAAGCTGTTTCTTGCCTGTAAACGAGACAGGCCTAGCTTAAAGCAATTCCAGTTTTATCCCAGTCACCTACATCGCAAGAGCCAATTTCACATTGTTGACAAACCGTGGTATAATAATAATGTTAGAAAGCTGCTGAGAAAGCAGAGACTGTTGCACTCTCGATTCAAAAAAGAACACGCAAATGATGACAGGCAAAAGTTAGTAGAGATTCGTGCGTCTATAAAAAGATCGATCCGCGAAGCATACAATAATTACCACACCCATACCTTAGCAAAAGATCTTTCCGAGAACCCGAAAAAATTCTGGTCCTATGTAATATCGATAAGCGGGTCAAAGCCCACTGTCCAGTCACTAGTTGATCATTCCGGGGCAGTAATAGAAGAAAGCAAACGGAAAGCTGAAGTTCTAAATTTAACCTTTAAGAAATCTTTCACGCAGGAGGACCGCACAAATGTACCATCATTTGATCAACGTACTAATTCCTTAATGGAGGACATAGTAATGGGTATTTCCGGTTTAGAGAAGCAGCTGAGAGAGCTAAATACGAAAAAGTCTGCCGGTCCGGATGGAATACCAGTTCGGTTTTACAAAGACTATTTTGCGGCATTGGCCCCCTTCTTAGCTTGCATTTATCGCGAATCTTTAATTCAGCGCAAAGTTCCTAGTGATTGGAAAAAAGCGCAGGTGACTCCCGTTTATAAGAAAGGAAAGAGAACTGACCCACACAATTACAGGGCAATATCGTTGACATCAGTTTCCTGCAGAATTTATGACCATATTCTCAGTTCGAATATAGTAAATTTACTTGAAACGGAAAATCTTCTTTCTATGAATCAGCACTGGTTTAGGAAACATCGTTCATGTGAAACTCAGCTTGCCCTTTTCTCACATGACATCTTGCGAGCCATGGACGAAGGGCAACAGGCGGATTATGTTTTTCTCGACATAAAATTGCGTTCGACGCGGTGCCACATTGCAGACTGCTAACGAAGATACGAGGTTATGGAATAGGTTCACAGATTTGTGCTGGAAGACTTCCTAAGTAATAGAACGCAGTACGTTGTTCTCGACGGCGAGTGTTCATCAGAGACGAGTGTATCGTCAGGCGTGCCCCAGGGGAGTGTGATAGGACCGCTATTATTTTCTATCTATATAAATGATCTGATGGACAGAGTAAGTTGTAATTTGCGGCTGTTTGCTGATGATGCTGTGGTGTATGGGAGGGTGTCGTCTGTAACTGACTGTAATAGCATACAGGATCACTTGGACAAAATTTCAAGTTGGTGCGATGAATGGCAGCTAGCTCTCAATGTAGAAAAATGTAAGGTGATGCGCATGAGTAGGAAAAACAATCCTGTAATGTTCGAATACAGCGTTAGTAGTGAGCTTTTTGATGCTGTCGCGTCATTCAAATATCTAGGCGTAACATTGCAGAGCGATATGAAAAGGAACGAGCATGTAAGGACAGTTGTGAGTAAGGCGGACAGCCGACTTCGGTTTATTGGGAGAATTTTGGGAAGATGTACTTCACCTGTAATGGAGACTGCGTATAAAACGCTTGTACGACCACGTCTTGAGTATTGCTCAAGTGTTTGGGACCCGCAGCAGATCAGTTTAAAGGAAGACATAGAGGCGGTTCAGAGGCGAGCAGCTAGGTTTGTTACCGGTAGGTTCGACCAATGCGCGAGTGTCACGGAAATGCTCCGGCAACTCTATTGGGGATCGCTGGAAGAAAGACGACGTTCTTTTCGTGAATTTCTGTTAAGTAAATTTAGAGGGCCGGAATTTGAAGCTGAGTGTAGTACGATCTTGCTGCCGCCTACTTACATTTCGCGTAAAGATCAGAAAGACAAGATAAGAGAAATTAGGGCTCGTACGGAGGCCTATAGGCATTCTTTTTTTCTTTGTGAATTGCGGAGTATGTATATAGGTGTAATTCAGTTCCACTATTGAAACGTGAAAGGAGGTTATCGTAGCGAAGGAAGAGATAAAACCGTGTACTCCATTGAACAACGCGTTTTTCTGGTGCTGGTACCACAGGTTAGTAGAGAGTCCTACGGCAACAGGGCCAAGTCTTCAAGCACGATTTAATGTTCCAAAAGGACCCGATGCGATAACTATTCGTACGCTCTTCGCAAAATTTCAACGAACAGGCAGCGTAACTGATGATCTAGTGGGGCATGTTGGCCGCATGCAAACCGTAGTTACAACTGAAAATAACGCCACAGTTTCTGGAATTATTCAGCGAAATCCAACGTCATTCGCCCATAGAATTGCATCTGAGACTGGTTTCAAGCGTTCCAGCACGCAGAAAACACTGAGAAAGAGCATACACACGTTTCCATTCAAAATTCAGACGCACCAGGCCATAACCGTACGAGCTGTGCAACAAAGGGTTGCCTTTGCTAATCAGATGCTCACAATGAGTGATAGTGAAGGATTTGATGTCTGCTGCATCTGGTTTAGAGATGAAGCACACTTCCACCTGAATGGATACGTCAATAAGCATAACTGGCGATTTTGGGGTTCCGAAAGTCCATATTGGTGTGAAGCCAAACTCCTGTATTGTCCCAAAGTTACTGTGTGGGCTGCAGTATGCAGCAGAGGCATTATTGGCCCTTTTTTCATTCGAGAAACGGTCACTGGTGCACGTTACTTTGCAATTTTGGAACAATTTGTCGCCACACAGCAAGCGTTACAGGATCGACCAGGTACTGAATGGTTTATGCAAGATGGAGCCCGACCACATTGGACCGAACAAGTGATTCGCTTTCATGAGGAATACTTCGGGAATCGGGTCATTGCTTTGGAATATCCCAAATTTACTGGTCCAGGAACGGATTGCCCTCCATATTCGTCGGATTGGACTCCCTGTGACTTTTTTTTTATAGGGCACAGTGAAAGACACGGTCTACCCGAAGCATCTCGCCACGCTGGACGAGCTTGAATTGGCGATCTCTGTGGCATGTGAATCCATTTCGGTTGAGACACTACGAAATGTGATGGCGAATTTCATTCTTCGTTTCCACCAACTCTGTAGTGCCAATGTTGAACATTTTGAAAACATTGTGATGTGATTGTTTGCAAAGAGTGTTTTAATACGATTATTTCACTTATGTATGCTGATAAGAGCTGTACAGCGTACAGCGCCATCTGTTAGCAGCTTTTGTAACTATTATTTCAAACTGCTGTATAACCTTCTTACAGCTTTCACAATAAACATACCGTTTACTGCATTCCACTATCGATCTCTGTTTTCGTGATATTTAATTTTTTGTAATCAGGGAACCCTTTTCTGGACACCCTGTATGACCCAGTGAGAAAGTGAACATCGGTCCACAAGCGAGCCATTAGTCATACAATTAAGAATGTACGGTTCCAGTCCTGGTTTCGTAAGTATCATTTTATTTAAAGTCGAAGCAGGATTCACAGGCGATGGTGTTTTCAATCGTCGTAACACAAATTTGTTGTGTGAAATAAGCCCACATGCTGTTCATGGGTCACAACATAAGCATTGTTTCCCACTGAATGTGTGGTTAGGAGTACTTTATGATCAACTCATTGGGTCACACACTCTTCCACAACAACGTATCGGACGGAGGTGGCTTAGGTTTCTGCGGTGTAATCTTCCAGGACTGATTGACGATGTTCTCCTTCAGCAACGTCAAAGTATGTAGTATATGCACGACGGAGCTCCGGCAAATTTTGACACTGCCCTTAGGCGGCGTCTAACGCGGAGATACGGCCAAAGGTGGATAGGTAGATGAGGACCTGTATCTTGGCCTCAAGAGCACCTGTTCTAATTTATTGGATTTTTGTGTCAGGGGTCACAAAAACGCGAGGTGTACAGCACACCTGTTAATAAGGTCGAAGAACTTGAGCCACTTTTCAAGAATTCCGAAATCATCAAGGCGTTTACGAAATTAGTTGCAGGGACGAACAAAGTATTGCAACCAGATTTGAGGAAGACACTTCGAACATCTTCATTGACAGGTAACCCATACGTGAAATATGGACTAAATGCTATTAAAGCGTACCAGTCCAAATTTCAAGTTAATTTGTACAAACAAGAACAATGTTTACTATGACGTCAGTGAAATGTGTGCTATTTGCGATGTAAATCTTAATAGTGAGGTCCAAATTTCAGATAAATGTGTACTAACCAGGACGATGTTTACAATGACGTCAATGGCATTATTTTTATCTGGCCACTGGAGAACATATTTTGGGTGAGTTTCAGTGTATGTTCAATGTTTCTCTGGTATCTTGCTGTTTGGTCTTTGTTCTCTTTGTTGATGTGGTTGTCTTTAATAAAATCTACTGTTGTATTTATGTAGTTCTGTTCTTTCATCAAATCCAAAATATTTCCTTTATCTGCACTGGTTAGTATGGCATTGTTTTCTTTTCGTTTTAGCTTGTGGGATGTATTTTCTTCTGGTGTTCTGTTATTAGAGTTTATGGTTGTTTTGTGTGTTTTGACTGTTTGTGTTATCTCTGCAGCTACTAGGGCCTAATTGCTTTATTAAGTTTGCATTAAAATTTCGTGTGCACGATCTTTCTTGTTCCTGGCATAATATGTTCAGGATCTCTTATGAGGTACTCTATTGTTTTGTGTAATATTTGTGTGTTTATGCTGTGTTTTGGGTCTTTTCTAGAAGGCTTTTTTTCCAGTTTTGTGAGATTTGTATCAGTTACGTTCATAATTCTGTCACAGGAGTTATGTTTTTGGTTGTGGTTGTTGCTTCCTGTGGGTGTGTATTTGTGATTTATAATTTTGTTGAAATTTATGTTTTGTTTTTCATGAAATTCTTTTTGTAGGTGTGACTTTTCCCTCTCAGTTATTTCTTCGAATGGAGCTGGTATTGTAAAATTCTTGGCTCATCTAAATCCTAGGAACTATATGCTAAAAGCAATCGCTAAATAATGAACTATTCAATACACATATAGAATTACCCTTTAATTTCACAGTACCAATGCGAAGAAATAACTGAGAGAGCAAACAAAACTGCACACAGGAACTGAACACAATAAACGAATAGCATTGGAGAATGGTCATGATATTCCTATAACAGACAGACTAAACCAAGAGATGTGCTAAAAGAAACATAATAAACAGGTCACACAACACACAGTACAGAAGTACACAAGACACTGACAGTGACTGCATAAAAGACAAAATTCAAATTTCAAATGTTTGTACAGCTTATGGGACTTAACTACGGGGTCATCTGTCCCTAAACTTACAAACTACTTACGAACTAACTTACACTAAGGACGGCACAAATATCCATGCCCGAGGGGGGACATAAAAACACAAGAGAACAACACACAATAGGATACATATGGCACATACTCAACGAAAACTACAAAATAGTTCACAGAATAGGAAACATATTAAAGAAACAGGCACGCCAAATAGGATACTGGACAGACAACAAAGCACTAAAAAAACACTCAGAACACAGATGACAACAACAGACAAATTCATGGATCAGCCATTTTATGAATCCACATGTCAATCAATATACCTTGGACAAACCTACAGAAATATTAAAACCAGATATTCAGAATACGTCACGACACTAAAAAGTCATAATTCCAAAAGCATATTTTCAGAATTCCTAATGGCTCCCAACCGTCATCCAACCAAAATAGAAACACACATAGACGCTCGTTAAGCACGCAGGCGCAGAGAGAAAATAAAGACAATGCAAATAGGTTGCCATTCCACTGGAGAACAAGTAAATCTGACTAACAGGTACGCACGCAAACAAAGTGCACACAGTCGAATTTGCTAAAGTGAAAAGTGAGTGCGATTGAATAAAATCCACAATAATGCGTATGTGGGCAAGAATTTGGAATGATGGGAGCCGGCACGAGACACGAAAAACAGTAGCAATTAGGATGTTTTGCTATGTTGTTATGACAAGCAATTGTACGTTCTTCGAGGTGTGTAAAACGTGAATGTTTAATGTGTTAGCTGGGAGAGGAGAGATGCACCGGCAGGGGCTGATATATCGGGCGGGCACAGTGTTGCCAACTGGCGAGGTTAGGCGCTCGACACCTGAAGTAAAAGTTTGCGTGTTGTCGAAGTTTTGAAGGGAAAATGGAAAGGCAAAAATTGGAGAGTTGCGATGTGTAGCAACGCTGTGGGCACTCTATCGGGGTTTTAATGTGTGTGTGAGGGTGAATTTGGAATGATGGGAGCCGCCAGGAGGCACGAAAGACGTAGTAAGTTGGAGGGATACTTTGCGAAAACATTGTACGTGTTTCGAGTTGTGTCACACGTGAATTGCAAATTAGTAAGTTGTGTTTAGGGGGGACACATAAAGAGAGACGGAAGGAAGCAGCAGGGGCTGATATTTCTATCGGGGTTTTAATGTGTATGTGAGCACGAATGTGGAATTCGGGCTGCCTATACCGCTTGCCGCGTATAGTATTGTTTACACTTGCCGTTGTCTCGCAGGCGTTCCGTCTGCCGTACAACGTTATAAGCTTAGCGGAGTCGCTGTCAGCTCGTGCTCTGCGCACCATATTTTTACTTTGTAAGACCCTGTCTTCTCGCGAACGTCGTCGTCTTATGGCCGCCGCACGCACGCAGAATTCACGTGTTCATATTGACACGTGTATGTGTTAGGCATGGTCGCTTGAACTCCGCCTTTGGGTTTTAAAGCCAGGGTCGCTTTTACTCCTTTAGGTTTTTAAATCTAATATAGGCGGTGGACGCCTCTGGCGTTTGCTGGTATGGATGGAAAATTAAAACATAACTGACGTGCTCGTCTATGCCTATGTTTATCGGAATTTCTGAATACATATCTCTGAAATTGGCTGCCCGATACCAACATCCAACTTCTTATATGACATACTAAAAGAGAAAAAAATTAGAAAAAAAATAAGAGAGAAAAATAAAGCATTAATAATAATAAAAATAATTAACTAAATCAGAATTTGACGCTGCTTCTGGTACGCGTCGTATGTGTTAGTTACGTATGCTGTCAATTTTTAAGTAAGACTTTTGTCTCCTCGCGAACAACGTCGTCGCCTCCGCACCCACGCAGAATGCACGTGTATATCCACACGTGTAAATTGAAGGCATGGTCGCTTGAACGTATCTTAGGTTATTAATGCAGGGACGCTTAAACTCCTTTTATGGGTTTCACGATACAATAAAAATAAAAATGGCGCTCAACAAGTTGGACGATTTGGATGTGAAATAAAGTGGCCGCTAGAAATATCAAACATCTTAAAACACGTAATAAAAACGAATATAAAAAAATTAAATAAATAAAATATAATTTGACACAGCTTTTGGAATGCGTCCTAGGTGTTAGGTACGTTTGCTATCATAATCTGTACACAGAGTAAAAGGTGGCACTTACATCCGAATTAGTTATACACTGATATGAGGTTAATGCCATTCCTACTCATATTGCCAATTGTTTACATAATATGCGACGTAGATAAAACGATCAATTACAATTTATTGACAAGTATTTCTTACTATTCTTCCACCATATGTTTGATGTATATTTAGCTACGAGGGGGCAATAATTACGTACGGGTGAACACAATTGTAAACTTCATTAAATTCCGTCTCTTACGACTTCAAACAGATAGAAAACATAATGCAGAATGATGAATGGAGATGTATGAGCAGACAGCCTAAATTTACAACTCAACTACCAGCACACACAGAGTAACTTTGGCGCATACTAAGTCCTAAACGGCTTAGCTCGGGTTCCATAGTGGATTTCGATGGGGAAGGGGGTTGATGAATGAAGGTGTATTACATGGTGGGGGCAGTAGAGTAGTGGGGCAGTAGACTGGTGGGTGGAACAGTGGTAGGGGTGGTACAGTAGTGGGGGTGGTACAGTGGTGGGGGTGGTAGAGGGGGGGGTGTTAGAGGGTGGGGTTGTTAGAGGGGTGGGGGGTGTTAGAGGGTTTGGGGTGGTAGACTCGTGGGGGTGGTAGAGGGGTAGGGGGTAGAGGGGTGGGGGGAGGTAGACTGGTGGGGGTGGTAGAGGGGTGGGGTGGTAGTCTAATTGGGGTGGTAGACTGGTGGGGGTGGTAGAGGGGTGGGGGTGTTAAAGGGGTAGGGGTGTTAGAGGGGTGGGGGTGGTAGACTGGTGTGGTGGTAGACTGGTGGGGGTGGTAGAGGGTTGGGGTGGTAGACTGGTTGGGGTGGTAGAAGGGTGGGGGTGGAAGAGGAGAGTGGATTTAGAGTGATGGGGTGGTAGACTGGTGGGGGTGGAAGAGGGGTGGGGATGGTAGAGGGGTGGGAGTGGTAGACTGGTGGGGCTGGTAGACTGGTATGGGTGGTAGAGGGGTGGGGGTGGTAGACCGGTGGGGGTGGTAGAGGGTTGGATTTGGTAGAGAGGTGGGGGTGGTAGTGGGGTCGGTGTGAGGGGGTGGTGAGGGTGTTAGAGTGGTGGGGTCGGTAGTGAGGTGGGGGTGGTAGAGGGGTGGGGAAAGTAGAGGGGTAAGGGTGATAGAAAGGTGGGTGTGAGGGGGTGTTTGGGGGTGGTAGTGTGGTGGGGGTGGTAGAGTGGTGGGGTGGTAGCGTGGATGGTAGAAAAGTGGGTGTGATGGGGGTGGTGGGAATGGTAGTGTGGTGGAGGTGGTAGAGTGGTGTGGGTGGTAGAAAGGTAGGGGTGGTAGAAAGGTGGGTGTGAGGGGGTGTTTGGGGGTGGTAATGTGGTGGGGGTGGTAGAGTGGTGGGGGTGGTAGCGTGGATGGGGTGGTAAAGTGGTGGGGATGGTAGAAAAGTGGGTGTGATGGGGGTGGTGGGAATGGTAGTGTGGTGGAGGTGGTAGAGTGGTGTGGGTGGTAGAAAGGTAGGGGTGGTAGAAAGGTGGGTGTGAGGGGGTGTTTGGGGGTGGTAGTGTGGTGGGGGTGGTAGAGTGGTGGGGGTGGTAGCGTGGTTGGGGTGGTAAAGTGGTGGGGATGGTAGAAAAGTGGGTGTGATGGGGGTGGTGGGAATGGTAGTGTGGTGGGGCTGGTAGTGTGGAGGGGGTGGTAGAGTGGTAGGGTGGTAGAGTGGTAGGTTGGTAGAGTAATAGGGTGGTGGAGTGGTGGGGGTGGTTGAGGGGTGGGGTGGTAGTGCGAAACCACTGTCATGTGCGAAACCACTGTATTGTGCGAAACTGTCTTGTGCGAAACCACTGTCTTGTGCTAAACCACTGTCCCATGCGAAACCACTGTCATGTGTGAAACCACTCACCTGTGATAAACCACTCACCTGTGCGAAACCACTCACCTGTGCGAAACCACTCAACTGTGCGTAACCACTGTCCTGTGCGAAACCACGGTCCTGTGCAAAACCACTGTCCTGAGCGAAACCACTGTCCTGTGCGAAACCTCTGTCCTGTGCGACACTACTGTCATGTGCAAAACCACTGTCGTGTGCAAAACCACTGTCGTGTGCGAAACCACTGTCTAATGCGAATCCACTGTTGTGTGCGAAACCACTGTGATGTGCGAAACCACTGAACTGTGCGAAACCACTCACCTGTGCGAAACCACTCAACTGTGCGAAACCACTGTCCTGTGCGAAACCACGGTCCTGTGCAAAACCACTGTCCTGTGCGAAACCACTGTCCTGTGCGAAACCTCTGTCCTGTGCGACACTACTGTCATGTGCAAAACCACTGAGTTGTGCGAAACCACTGTTTTGTGCGAAACCACTGTCTAGTGCGAAACCACTGTCTTGTGCGAAACCACTGCCTTGTGCGACACTACTGTCGTGTGAGAAACCACTGTCGTGTGCGAAACCACTGTCTTGTGAGAAACCACTGTCTTGTGCAAAACCACTGTCATGTCAAAACCACTCACCTGTGTGAAACCACTCACCTTTGCGAAACCACTCACCTGTGCAAAACCACTCAACTGTGCGAAACCACTGTCCTTTGCGAAGCCACTGTCCTGAGCGAAACAACTGTCTCGTGCGAAACCACTGTCTCGTGTGAAACCACTGTCTTGTGAGAAACCACTGTCTTGTGCGAAACCACTGTCTAGTGCGAAACAAAAGTCTTGTGCTAAACCACTGTCTTCTGCGAAACCACTGCCTTGTGCGAAACCACTGACATGTGTGAAACCACTGTCATGTGCGAAACCACTGTCATGTGCGAAACGACTGTTTTGTGCAAAACCACTGTCATGTGGGAAACCACTGTCTTGTGCGAACCACTGTCTTGTGGAAAACCACAGTCCCGTGCGAAACCATAGTCATGTGCGAAGCCACTCATCTGTGCGAAACCACTCAACTCTGCAAAACCACTCACCTGTGCGAAACCACTCAACTGTGCGAAACCACTGTCCTGTGCGAAACCACTACCCTTTGCAAAACCACTGTCTTGTGCGAAACCACTGTCTTGTGCGAAACAACTGGCTTGTGATGAACCACTGTCTTGTGCTAAATCACTGTCTTGTGCGAAATCACTGCCTTCTGCAAACCCACTGTCTTCTGCAAAACCATTATCTTGTGCGAAACCACTGTCATATGCAAAACCACTGTCTTGCGCGAAACCACTGTTCTGAGGGAAACCACTGTACTGTGCGAAACCACTGTACTGTGCGAAACCACTGTCGTGTACGAAACCACTGTCTTGTCAGAAACCACTGTCTTGTTCGAAATCATTCTCTTGTGCAAAACCACTGTCTTGTGCGAAACCACTGTCTTGTGCAAAACCACTGTCTTGTGCAAAACCACTGTCTTGTGCGAAACCACTCACTTGTGCAAAACCAAGGTCTTGTGCGAAAAATCGGTCTTGTGCGAAACCACTGTCTTGTGCGAAACTACTGTCTTGTGCAAAACCACCTTCTTGTGCCAAAACCACCGTCTTCTGCAAAACCAAAGTCTTCAGCGAAACCACTGTCTTGTGCGAAAAAATGTTTTGTGCAAAACCATTGTCTTGTGCAAAATCACTGTCTAGTGCAAAAACCACTGTCCGGTACAACACTACTGTCATGTGCGAAACCACTGTCGTGTGCGAAACCACTGTCGTGTGCGAAACCACTGTCTAGTGCGGAACCACTGCCTTGTGCGGAACCACTGTCTTTGTGCGAAACCACTGTCTTGTGTACAACCACTGTCTTGTGTGAAACGACTGTCCTTTGCGAAACCACTGTCCTTTGCAAAACCACTGTCAATTCCGAAACCACTGTCTAGTGCGAAACCACTGTCTTGTGCGAAACCACTGTCTTGTGTGAAAACACTGTCTTGTGCGAGACCACTGTCTTGTGCGAAACCACTGTCTTGTGCGGAACCACTGCCTTGTGCGGAACCACTGTCTTTGTGCGAAACCACTGTCTTGTGTACAACCACTGTCTTGTGTGAAACGACTGTCTTGTTGCGAAACCACTGTCTTGTGCGAAACCACTGTCCTGTGCGAAATTACTGTCCTGTGCAACAACACTGTCCTGTGCTAAACCACTGTCCTTTGCGACACCACTATCTTGTGCGAAACCACTGTGTTGTCAGAAACCACTGTCTTGTGCAAAGCCACTGTCTTGTGCGTAACCACTGTCCTGTGTGAAACCACTGTCCTGAGCGACACTACTGTCGTGTGCAAAACTACTTTCGTGTGCGAAACCACTGTCGTGTGCGAAACCACTGTCTTTTGCGAATCCACTGTTGTGTACAAAACCACTGTCATGTGCGAAACCACTGTCATGTGCGAAACCACTGTCATTTGCGAAACCACTGTCTTGTGTGAAACCACTGTGTTGTGCGAAACCACTGTCTTGTGCGCAACCACTGTCTACTGCGAAACAACTGTCTTGTGCGAAACAACTGTCTTGTGCTAAACCACTGTCTTGTGCGAAACCACTGCCTTGTGCGAAACCACTGCCTTGTGCGAAACAACTGCCTTGTGCGACACTACTGTTGTGTGCAAATCCACTGTCGTATGGAAACAACTGTTTTATGTGAAACCACTGTCTTGTGCGAAACCACTGTCATGTCGAAACCACTCACCTGTGTGAAACCACTCTCCTGTGCAAAACCACTCAACTGTGCGAAACCACTGTCCTGTGCGGAACCACTGTCCTGTGCGAAACCACTGTCTCGTGCGAATCAACTTTCTTGTGCTAAACCACTGTCTTGTGCGAAACCACTGTCATGTGCGACGCCACTGTCTTGTGGAAACCACAGTCCCGTGCGAAACCATTGTCATGCGCGAAACCACTCACCTGTGCGAAACCACTTACCTGTGTGAAACCACTCACCTGTGTGAAGCCACTCACCCGTGCGAAACCACTCAACTCTGCGAAACCACTGTCCTGTACGAACCCACTGTCCTGTGCGAAACCACTGTCTCGTGTGAAACCACTGTCTCGTGCGAAACCACTGTCTTGTGCGAAAACACTGCCTTGTGCAAAACCACTGTCTTGTGCGAAACCACTGTCTTTTGCAAAACCACTATCATGTGCGAAACCACTGTCATGTGCGAAACCACTGTCATGTGCGAAACGACTGTCTTGTGCGAAAACACTATCATGTGCAAAACCACTGTCATGTGCGAAACCACTGTCATGTGCGAAACGACTGTCTTGTGCGAAATCACTGTCATGTGCGAAAGCACTGTCGTGTGCGAAACCACTGTCTTGTGTAAAACCACAGTCCCGTGCGAAACCACTGTCTGGTGCAAAACCACTATCTCGAGTGAAAACAATGTCTTCAGCGAAACCACTGTCTAGTGCGAAACAACTGTCTTGTGCTAAACCACTGTCTTGTGCTAAACCACTGTCTTGTGCTAAACCACTGTCTTGTGCGAAATCACTGCCTTGTGCGAAACCACTGTCTTGTGCGAAACCACTGTCTTTTGCGAAACCACTATCATGTGCGAAACCACTGTCATGTGCGAAACCACTGTCATGTGCGAAACGACTGTCTGTGCGAAATCACTGTCATGTGCGAAAGCACTGTCGTGTGCGAAACCACTGTCTTGTGTAAAACCACAGTCCCGTGCGAAACCATTGTCATGTGCGAAACCACTCACCTGTGCGAAACCATTCACCTGTGCGAAACCATTCAACTGTGCGAAACCACTGTCCTGTGCGAAACCACTCTCCTGTGTGAAACCACTGACTTGTGCGAAACCACCGTCTTGTGCCATAACCACCGTCTTGATTAAAACCACAGTCTTAAGCGAAACCACTGTCTTGTGCGAAAAAACTAATTTGTGCAAAGCCATTGTCTTGTGGAAAACCACTGTCTAGTGCAAAACCACTGTCTTCTTGCGGAACGACTGTCGTGTGCGAAACCACTCACCTTTCGAAATCACTCACCTGTGCGGAACCACTCAACTGTGCGAAACACTGTCCTGTGCGAAACCACTGTCTTGTGCATTACCACTGTCGTATGCGAAACCACTGTCTTGTGCGAAACCACTGTCTTCTGCGAAACCACTGTCATGTGCAAAACCACTCACCTGTGCGAAACAACTCAACTGTGGGAAACCACTGTCCTGTGCGAAAACACTGTCATGTGCAAAACCACTGTCCTGTGCGAAACCACCAACCTGTGCGAAACCACTGTCCGGTGTGACACTACTGTCCTCTGCGAAACCACTGTCGTGTGCAAAACCACTGTTGTGTGTGAAAACCACTGTCTTGTGCAAAAGCACTGTCCTGTGCAAAACCAATGTCCTTTGCGAAACCACTGTCCTTTGCGAAACCACTGTCATTTCCGAAACCACTGTCTTGTGCGAAACCACTGTCTTGTGCGAAACCACTGTCTTGTGCGAAACCACTGTCTTCTGGAAACCACAGTCCAGTGCGAAACCATTGTCATCCGCGAAACCGCTCACCTGTGTGAAACCACTCACCTGTGTGAAACCACTCACCTGTGCGAAACCACACAACTGTGCGAAACAACTGTCTTGTCCTAAACCACTGTCTTGTGCGAAACCACTGTCGTGTGCGAAACCACTGTCTTGTCCTAAACCAGTGTCTTGTGCGAAACTACTGTCTTGTACAAAACCACCGTTTTGTGCCAAAACCACCGTATTTGTGCAAAGCCATTGTCTTGTGCAAAACCACTGTCTAGTGCGAAACCACTGTCTTCTGCGGAACGACTGTCGTGTGCGAAACCACTCAACTTTGCGACACTACTCACCTGTGCCGAAACACTCAACTGTGCGAAACCACTGTCCTGTGCGAAAACACTGTCTTGTGCATAACCACTGTCGTGTGCGAAACCACTGTCTCGTGCGAAAAAACTGTCTTGTGCAAAACCACTGTCTTGTGCGAAACCACTGTCATGTGCGGAACCACTATCTTGTGCGAAAACACTTCTTTTGTGCGAAACCACTGTCATGTCGAAACCACAGTTTTGTAAGAAACCACTGTCTCGTGCGAAACCACTCTCATGTCGAAACCACTCACCTGTGTGAAACCACTCACATGGGCGAAACCACTATCCTGTGCAAAACCACTCAACTGTGCAAAACCACAATCCTGTGCAGAACAACTGTCCTGTGCGAAACCACTGTCTCGTGCGAAAAAACTGTCTTGTGCGAAACCACTGTCTTGTGCGAAACCACTGTCATGTGCGGAACCACTATCTTGTGCGAAAACACTTCTTTTGTGCGAAACCACTGTCATGTCGAAACCACTCACCTGTGCGAAACCACACAACTGTGCGAAACAACTGTCTTGTCCTAAACCACTGTCTTGTGCGAAACCACTGTCGTGTGCGAAACCACTGTCTTGTCCTAAACCAGTGTCTTGAGCGAAACCACTGTCATGTTCAAAACCACCGTTTTGTGCCAAAACCACCGTATTGTTTAAAACCACAGTCTTAAGCGAAACCACTGTCTTGTGCGAAAAAACTAATTTGTGCAAAGCCATTGTCTTGTGCAAAACCACTGTCTAGTGCGAAACCACTGTCTTCTGCGGAACGACTGTCGTGTGCGAAACCACTCAACTTTGCGACACCACTCACCTGTGCCGAAACACTCAACTGTGCGAAACCACTGTCCTGTGCGAAAACACTGTCTTGTGCATAACCACTGTCGTGTGCGAAACCACTGTCATGTGCGAAACCCCTGTCTTGTGCGAATACACTGTTGCATGTGAAACCACTGTCATGTGCAAAACCACTCACCTGTGCGTAACCACTCAACTGTGCGAAACCACTGTCCTGTGCGATACCACTGTCCTGTGCAAAACCACCGTCCTTTTCGAAACCACTGTCCTTTGCGAAACCACTGTCATTTCTGAAACCACTGTCTTGTGCAAAACATCTGTCTTGTGCGAAACCACTGTCTAGTACGAAACAACTGTATTTTGCTAAACCACTGTCTTGTGCAAACCCACTGCCTTGTGCGAAACCACTGTCTTGTGTGATACCACTGTCTTGTGCGAAACCACTATCATGTGCGAAGCCACTGTCATGTGCGAAACCACTCTCATGTGCAAAACCACTGTCATGTACGAAACGACTGTCTTGGGCGACACCACTGTCATGTGCGGAACCACTGTCTTGTGGGAAACCACTGTCTTGTGGAAAACTACAGTCCCATGCGAAACCATTGTCATGTGCGAAACCACTCACCTGTGCGAAACCAGTTACCATTGCGAAACCACTCGACTGTGCGAAACCACTGTCCTGTGCGAAACCACTATCCTGTGCGAAACCACTGTCTTGTGCGAAACCACTGTCTTGTGCGAAACAACTGTCTTGTGCTAAACCACTGTCTTGTGCTAAATCACTGCCTTGTGCGAAACCACTGCCTTGTGCGAAACCACTGTCTTGTGCGAAAACACTTCTTTTGTGCGAAACCACTGTCATGTCGAAACCACTCACCTGTGCGAAACCACTCACCTGTGTGAAACCACTCACCTGTGCGAAACCACACAATTGTGTGACACTACTGTCATGTGCGGCACCACTGTCATGTGCGAAACCACAGTTTTGTAAGAAACCACTGTCTCGTGCGAAACCACTCTCATGTCGAAACCACTCACCTGTGTAAAACCACTCACATGGGCGAAACCACTATCCTGTGCAAAACCACTCAACTGTGCAAAACCACAATCCTGTGCAGAACAACTGTCCTGTGCGAAACCACTGTCTCGTGCGAAAAAACTGTCTTGTGCGAAACCACTGTCTTGTGCGAAACCACTGTCATGTGCGGAACCACTATCTTGTGCGAAAACACTTCTTTTGTGCGAAACCACTGTCATGTCGAAACCACTCACCTGTGCGAAACCACTCACCTGTGTGAAACCACTCACCTGTGCGAAACCACACAATTGTGTGAAACCACTGTCCAGTGCAAAACCACTGACCTGTGCGAAACCACTGTCTCGTGCAAAACCACTGTTTCGTGCGTAACCGCTGTCTTATGCAAAAGCACTGTCTTGTGCGAAACCACTTTCTTGTGCGAAACCAATATCTTGTGCGAAACCAGGTTCGTGTGGGAACCAATGTCGTGTGCGAAACTACTGTCTTCTGCTAAATCACTGTCTTGTGCGAAACACTGCCTTGTTCAAAAACCACTGTCTTGTGCAATACCACTGCCTTGTGCATAACCACTGTCTTGTGCGAAACCACTGTCTTGTGCAAAACCACTGTATTGTGCGAAACCACTGTCTTGTGCAAAATCACTGTCTTGTGCAAAACCACTGTCTTGTGCGGAACCACTGTCTTGTGCGGAATCACTGCCTTGTGCGGAACCACTTTCTTGTGTGATACCACAGTCTTGTGTGATACCACTAACTTGTGCAAAACCACTGTCTTGTGCAAAACCACTGTCTTGTGCGAAACCACTGTCATGTGCGAAACCGCTGTTTTGTGCGAAACCGCTGTCTTCTGCAAATCCACTGACCTGTGCGAAACCAATGTCCTTTGCGAAACCACTGTCACTTCCGAAACCAATCTCTTGTGCGAAACCAACGTCTTGTGCGAATTCACCGTCGTGTGCGAAAGCACTGTCTTGTGCGAAACCATTGTCATGTGCGAAGCCACTGTCTTGTGCGAAACCACTGTCTTGTGCGAAACCACTGACAAATGTGAAACCACTGTCTTATGCGAAACCACTGTCCTGTGTGAAACTACGGTCCTGTGCAAAACCACTGTCCTGTGCGAAACCACTGTCCTCTGCGACACCACTGTCATGTGAGAAACCACTGTCGTGTGTGAAACCACTGTCTTGTCAGAAACCACTGTCTTGTGCGAAACCACTGTCTTGTGCGAAACCACTGTCTTGTGCAAAACCACTGTCTTGTGCAAAACCACTGTTTTGTGCAAATACACTGTCTTGTGCAAAACCACTCTCTTGTGCGAAACCAATGTCTTGTGCAGAACCATTGTTTTGTCAGAAACGAATGTCGTGAGTGAAACCACTGCCTTGTGCGAAACCACTGTCTTGTGCGAAACCACTGTCATGTGAAAAACCACTGTCATGTGAAAAACCACTGTCATGTGCGAAACCACTGTCTTGTGCGAAACCACTGTCTTGTGCGAAACCACTGTCTGGTGCGAAACAACTGTCTTGAGCTAAACCACTGTCTTGTGCTAAATCGCTGTGTTGTGCGTAACCACTGCCTTTTGCAAAAACAGTGACTTGTGCAAAACCACTGTATTGTGCGAAACCACTTCCTTGTGCGAAGCCACTGTGTTGTGCGAAACCACTGTCTTTTGCGAAACCACTGTCAAATGCGAAACCACTGTCTTATGCGAAACCACTGTCCTGTGAAACTACTGTCCTGTGCAAAACCACTGTCCTGTGCGAAACCACTGTCTTGTGCGACACCACTGTCATGTGAGAAACCACTGTCATGTGTGAAACCACTGTCTTGTCAGAAACCACTGTCTTGTGTGAAACCACTGTCTTGTGCGAGACCACTGTCTTGTGCAAAACCACTGTCTTGTGCAAAACCACTGTTTTGTGCAAATCCACTGTCTTGTGCAAAACCACTCTCTTGTGCGAAACCAATGACTTGTGTGAAGAAACCGTCTTGTGCGAAACCACTGTCTTGTGCGAAACCAACGTCTTGTGCCAAAACAACCGTCTTGTACAAAACAACAGTCTTCAGCGAAACCATTGTCTTGTGCGAAAAAACTGTTTTGTGCAAAACCATTGTCTTGTGCAAAACCACTGTCATGTGCAAAACCACTGTCATGTGCGAATCCACTGTTGTATGCGAAACCACTGTCATGTGCAAAACCACTCACCTGTGCAAAACCACTCAACTGTGCGAAACCACTGTCCTGTGCAAAACCACTCTCCGGTGCAACACTACTGTCCTGTGCGAAACCACTGTCGTGTGCAAAACCACTGTCTTGTGCGAAACCACTGTCCTGTGCGAAACCACTGTCCTTTGCGATACCACAGTCCTTTGCGAAACCACTGTCATTTCCCATACCAACGTATTATGTGAAACCAACTTCTTGTGCGAAACCAACATCGTGTGCAAAACAACCGTCCTGTGCGAAACCACTCACTTTGTGAAACCACTGACTTGTTCAAAACCAATTTCTTGCACGATACCACTGTCCTGCGCAAGACCACTGTCTTGTACGAAACCACTCACCTGTGTGAAAATATTCACCTGTGTGAAACCACCCACCTGTGCGAAACCACTCACCTGTGCGAAACCACTGACCTGTGTGAAACCACTCACCTGTGCGAAACTACTGTCCTGACTGAAACCACTGTCCTGTGTGTAACTACTGTCCTGTGCGAAACCACTGTCCTGTGCGAAACCACTGTCCTGTGCGAAACCACTGTCTTCAGCGAAACCACTGTCGTGTGTGAAAACACTCGTGTGCGAAACCACTGTCGTGTGCGGAAACACTGTCGTGTGCGAAAACACTGTCCTGTGCGAAACCCCTTCCCTGTGTGAAACCAATGTCATGTGCGAAACCACTGTCTTGTGCGAAACCACTGTCTTGTGCGAAACCACTGTCTTGTGCGAAACTGCTGTCATGTGGGATACTCTCATGTGGGAAACCACTGTCACTTGCGAAACCACTGTCATGTGCGAAACCACTGTCTTGTGCAAAACCACTGTCCCGTGTCAAACCACTCTCATGTGCAAAACCACACACCTGTGTGAAACCACTCAGCTGTGCGAAACCACTTTCCTGTGCGAAACCACTGTCTTGTGCGAAACCACTCTCTTGTGCGAAACCACTGTCTTGTGCGAAACCACTGTCTTGTGTGAAACCACTGTCTCCAGATAAACCACTGTCTAGTTCGAAACAACTGTCTTGTGTGAAACCACAGTCTTGTGCAAAAGCACTGCCTTGTGCGAAACCACTGTCTTGTGTGAAACCACTGCCTTGTGCGAAACCACTGTCTTGTGCGAAACCACTGTCTTGTGCGAAACCACTGTCTTGTGCGAAACCACTGTCATGTGCGAAACCACTGTCATGTGCGAAACCACTGTCATGTGCAAAACCACTGTCATCTGCGAAACCACTGTCTTGTGCGAAACCACTGTCTTGAGCAAAACCATTGTCCCGTGCGAAACCACTGTCCTGTGCGAAACCACTGTCCTGTGCAAAACCACTCTCCGGTGCAACACTACTGTCCTGTGCGAAACCACTGTCGTGTGCAAAACCACTGTCGTGTGCGAAACCGCTGTCTTGTGCGAAACCACTGTCCTGTGCGAAACCACTGTCCTTTGCGATACCACAGTCCTTTGCGAAACCACTGTCATTTCCCATACCAACGTATTATGTGAAACCAACTTCTTGTGCAAAACCAACATCGTGTGCAAAACAACCGTCCTGTGCGAAACCACTCACTTTGTGAAACCACTGACTTGTTCAAAACCAATTTCTTGCGCGATACCACTGTCCTGCGCAAGACCACTGTCTTGTACGAAACCACTCACCTGTGTGAAAATATTCACCTGTGTGAAACCACCCACCTGTGCGAAACCACTCACCTGTGCGAAACCACTGACCTGTGTGAAACCACTCACCTGTGCGAAACTACTGTCCTGACTGAAACCACTGTCCTGTGTGTAACTACTGTCCTGTGCGAAACCACTGTCCTGTGCAAAACCACTGTCCTGTGCGAAACCACTGTCTTCAGCGAAACCACTGTCGTGTGCGAAAACACTCGTGTGCGAAACCACTGTCGTGTGCGGAAACACTGTCGTGTGCGAAAACACTGTCCTGTGCGAAACCCCTTCCCTGTGTGAAACCAATGTCATGTGCGAAACCACTGTCTTGTGCGAAACCACTGTCTTGTGCGAAACCACTGTCTTGTGCGAAACTGCTGTCATGTGGGATACTGTCATGTGGGAAACCACTGTCACTTGCGAAACCACTGTCATGTGCGAAACCACTGTCTTGTGCAAAACCACTGTCCCATGTCAAACCACTCTCATGTGCAAAACCACACACGTGTGGAAACCACTCAGCTGTGCGAAACCACTTTCCTGTGAAAAACCACTGTCTTGTGCGAAACCACTCTCTTGTGCGAAACCACTGTCCTGTGCGAAACCACTGTCCTTTGCGATACCACAGTTCTTTGCGAAACCACTGTCATTTCCCATACCAACGTATTATGTGAAACCAACTTCTTGTGCGAAACCAACATCGTGTGCAAAACAACCGTCCTGTGCGAAACCACTCACTTTGTGAAACCACTGACTTGTTCAAAACCAATTTCTTGCGCGATACCACTGTCCTGCGCAAGACCACTGTCTTGTACGAAACCACTCACCTGTGTGAAAATATTCACCTGTGTGAAACCACCCACCTGTGCGAAACCACTCACCTGTGCGAAACCACTGACCTGTGTGAAACCACTCACCTGTGCGAAACTACTGTCCTGACTGAAACCACTGTCCTGTGTGTAACTACTGTCCTGTGCGAAACCACTGTCCTGTGCGAAACCACTGTCCTGTGCGAAACCACTGTCTTCAGCGAAACCACTGTCGTGTGTGAAAACACTCGTGTGCGAAACCACTGTCGTGTGCGGAAACACTGTCGTGTGCGAAAACACTGTCCTGTGCGAAACCCCTTCCCTGTGTGAAACCAATGTAATGTGCGAAACCACTGTCTTGTGCGAAACCACTGTCTTGTGCGAAACCACTGTCTTGTGCGAAACTGCTGTCATGTGGGATACTCTCATGTGGGAAACCACTGTCACTTGCGAAACCACTGTCATGTGCGAAACCACTGTCTTGTGCAAAACCACTGTCCCGTGTCAAACCACTCTCATGTGCAAAACCACACACCTGTGCGAAACCACTCAGCTGTGTGAAACCACTTTCCTGTGCGAAACCACTGTCTTGTGCGAAACCACTCTCTTGTGCGAAACCACTGTCTTGTGCGAAACCACTGTCTTGTATGAAACCACTGTCTCCAGATAAACCACTGTCTAGTTCGAAACAACTGTCTTGTGTGAAACCACAGTTTGTGCAAAAGCACTGCCTTGTGCGAAACCACTGTCTTGTGTGAAACCACTGCCTTGTGCGAAACCACTGTCTTGTGCGAAACCACTGTCTTGTGCGAAACCACTGTCTTGTGCGAAACCACTGTCATGTGCGAAACCACTGTCATGTGCGAAACCACTGTCATGTGCAAAACCACTGTCATCTGCGAAACCACTGTCTTGTGCGAAACCACTGTCTTGAGCAAAACCATTGTCCCGTGCGAAACCACTGTCCTGTGCGAAACCACTGTCCTGTGCAAAACCACTCTCCGGTGCAACACTACTGTCCTGTGCGAAACCACTTTCGTGTGCAAAACCACTGTCGTGTGTGAAACCGCTGTCTTGTGCGAAACCACTGTCCTGTGCGAAACCACTGTCCTTTGCGATACCACAGTCCTTTGCGAAACCACTGTCATTTCCCATACCAACGTATTATGTGAAACCAACTTCTTGTGCGAAACCAACATCGTGTGCAAAACAACCGTCCTGTGCGAAACCACTCACTTTGTGAAACCACTGACTTGTTCAAAACCAATTTCTTGCGCGATACCACTGTCCTGCGCAAGACCACTGTCTTGTACGAAACCACTCACCTGTGTGAAAATATTCACCTGTGTGAAACCACCCACCTGTGCGAAACCACTCACCTGTGCGAAACCACTGACCTGTGTGAAACCACTCACCTGTGCGAAACTACTGTCCTGACTGAAACCACTGTCCTGTGTGTAACTACTGTCCTGTGCGAAACCACTGTCCTGTGCGAAACCACTGTCCTGTGCGAAACCACTGTCTTCAGCGAAACCACTGTCGTGTGCGAAAACACTCGTGTGCGAAACCACTGTCTTGTGCGGAAACACTGTCGTGTGCGAAAACACTGTCCTGTGCGAAACCCCTTCCCTGTGTGAAACCAATGTCATGTGCGAAACCACTGTCTTGTGCGAAACCACTGTCTTGTGCGAAACCACTGTCTTGTGCGAAACTGCTGTCATGTGGGATACTGTCATGTGGGAAACCACTGTCACTTGCGAAACCACTGTCATGTGCGAAACCACTGTCTTGTGCAAAACCACTGTCCCATGTCAAACCACTCTCATGTACAAAACCACCCACCTGTGCGAAACCACTCAGCTGTGCGAAACCACTTTCCTGTGCGAAACCACTGTCTTGTGCGAAACCACTCTCTTGTGCGAAACCACTGTCTTGTGCGAAACCACTGTCTTGTGTGAAACCACTGTCTTCAGATAAACTACTGTCTAGTTCGAAACAACTGTCTTGTGTGAAACCACAGTCTTGTGCAAAAGCACTGCCTTGTGCGAAACCACTGTCTTGTGTGAAACCACTGCCTTGTGCAAAACCACTGTCTTGTGCGAAACCACTGTCTTGTGCGAAACCACTGTCTTGTGCGAAACCACTGTCATGTGCGAAACCACTGTCATGTGCGAAACCACTGTCATGTGCAAAACCACTGTCATCTGCGAAACCACTGTCTTGTGCGAAACCACTGTCTTGAGCAAAACCATTGTCCCGTGCGAAACCACTGTCCTGTGCGAAACCACTGTCCTGTGCAAAACCACTCTCCGGTGCAACACTACTGTCCTGTGCGAAACCACTGTCGTGTGCAAAACCACTGTCGTGTGCGAAACCGCTGTCTTGTGCGAAACCACTGTCCTGTGCGAAACCACTGTCCTTTGCGATACCACAGTCCTTTGCGAAACCACTGTCATTTCCCATACCAACGTATTATGTGAAACCAACTTCTTGTGCGAAACCAACATTGTGTGCAAAACATCCGTCCTGTGCGAAACCACTCACTTTGCTAAACCACTGACTTGTTCAAAACCAATTTCTTGCGCGATACCACTGTCCTGCGCAAGACCACTGTCTTGTACGAAACCACTCACCTGTGTGAAAATATTCACCTGTGTGAAACCACCCACCTGTGCGAAACCACTCACCTGTGCGAAACCACTCACCTGTGTGAAACCACTCACCTGTCCGAAACTACTGTCCTGACTGAAACCACTGTCCTGTGTGTAACTACTGTCCTGTGCGAAACCACTGTCCTGTGCGAAACCACTGTCCTGTGCGAAACCACTGTCTTCAGCGAAACCACTGTCGTGTGCGAAAACACTCGTGTCCGAAACCACTGTCGTGTGCGGAAACACTGTCGTGTGCGAAAACACTGTCCTGTGTGAAGCACCTTCCCTGTGTGAAACCAATGTCATGTGCGAAACCACTGTCTTGTGCGAAACCACTGTCTTGTGCGAAACCACTGTCTTGTGTGAAACTGCTGTCATGTGGGATACTGTCATGTGCGAAACCACTGTCACTTGCGGAACCACTGTCATGTGCGAAACCACTGTCTTGTGCAAAACCACTGTCCCGTGTCAAACCACTCTCATGTGCAAAACCACACACCTGTGCGAAACCACTCACCTGTGCAAAACCACTCACCTGTCCGAAACCACTCAGCTGTGCGAAACCACTTTCCTGTGCGAAACCACTGTCTTGTGCGAAACCGCTGTCTTGTGCGAAACCACTGTCTTGTGCGAAACCACTGCCTTGTGTGAAACCACTGTCTTCAGATAAACCACTGTCTAGTTCGAAACAACTGTCTTGTGTGAAACCACAGTCTTGTGCAAAAGCACTGCCTTGTGCGAAACCACTGTCTTGTGTGAAACCACTGCCTTGTGCGAAACCACTGTCTTGTGCGAAACCACTGTCTTGTGCGAAACCACTGTCATGTGCGAAACCACTGTCATGTGCGAAACCACTGTCATGTGCAAAACCACTGTCATCTGCGAAACCACTGTCTTGTGCGAAACCACTGTCTTGAGCAAAACCATTGTCCCGTGCGAAACCACTGTCATGTGCGAAACCACCCACCTGTGCGAAACCAGTCACCTGTGCGAAACCAGTCAACTGTGTGAAACCACTGTCCTGTGTGAAACCACTATCCTTTGCGAAACTACTGTCTTGTGCGAATCCACTGTCTTGTGCGAAACAACTGGCTTGTGCTAAACCTTTGTGTTGTGCTAAATCACTGTCTTGTGCGATACCACTGTCTTGTGCAAAACCACTGTCTTCTGCAAAACCACTGCCTTGTGCGAAACCACTGTCTTGTGCAAAACCACTGTCTTGTGCAAAACCACTGTCTTCTGCAAAACCACTGCCTTGTGCGAAACCACTGTCTTGTGCAAAACCACTGTCTTGTGCGAAACCACTGTCTTGTGCGAAACCACTGTCTTGTTTGAAACCACTCTCTTGTGTGAAACCAATGTCTTGTGTGAAAAAACCGTCTTGTGCGAAACCACTGTCATGTGCGAAACCACTGTCCTTTGCGAAATCACTGTCTTGTGCGAAACCACTGCCTTGTGCAAAACCACTGTCTTGTGCGAAACCACTGCCTTGTGCGAAACCACTGTCTTGTGCGAAACCACTGTAATATTCGAAACCACTGTCTTGTGCGAAACCATTGTTTTGTGCGAAACCACTGTCTTGTGCGAAACCACTGCCTTGTGCGAAACCACTGTCTTGTGCGAAACCACTGTCCTGTGCGAAACCACTGTCCTGTACGACACCACTGTCATGTGCGACAATAAATGCATTCTTTTTCTCCACATATCGTTAATCGCTGGGAAGAAATTGTTGCTGGACGTGAAAGAATAGGTCGACATAAACGCTGGTATCACACTAAATGCCAGGCACCCACTATTTGCTAATATTTCCGTTGCAGTGCGTGGCTCGATGATTTGTGAATCGCTACAGCCACACTAGCTTTTTGTGCTTAAGGCGGTCGTACAGAATCGTTTGTTATTGACACAATAGTCGCTAATCTCACGTACAGGATTAAGAATGTAGTTTCCACTCAGTTGGAGTTTTCGTGCAAATGTCGAGTATTCAGAACGTTACTTAGTCGTGTGATCGCCAGTTTTGTACTCATGACGTCGGTAGTGGAAGTGAGAAACGGTTTCCCGTACAGAACAAGCTACAAAATTTTGGATGCAAACTATGAAAAATTTTTCCCTGTGTAGGATACACGAATAACTAAAGATAAGTTTTTAGTATGGTCGCAATTACGTAATTCGCAAGACATAATTTTCACCTTGTTGACAATGACAGTCCGTAGTGTGTAGGAGTGACAATGAAATCGCTATTACTGTTTCCTGTTTCACATGAAAACGTGTGCAATTACCGAAGCCCTGTGGCAGGAAACGACAGTTTATTTATTCGCAGATTCCTTCGAAAGAAGACATCGATTCACGACATTACTTGGCCAAGAAATAATAACAATAGGTGTTGTCTGTTAGTTAGCGCTAGGAAAGCTGAATGCAGTGTTAAAAGTAACGTGCTCATTATTGACAATATTGAGTTTCCGCCTGGCTGTTTCCTGTACTGATCGTGACTGGCAACAATTTACGAAATATGTGTTGAGGACTTTTGAATACGCCAGAGTCGTGATGGACGTTTACACTGGAGTAAAAATGTACTTTACGCAGACAGCAGTGAGTTGAGAATTACTCTGGAGTAAAAAACGTAATTTACGCAGACAGCAGTGATTTCAGAATTATATCAAATTTAGTTTTTTCTTCGTGTATGAGTGACAGATGGTCGCTTTGCACAGGTCTTTTAGTCGCATCAAGTGTTGTGCCCACCACTCACAGTGGCGGACATTATTACTGAGCAAGTCGCCAGTAAGCAATCGCATTGTCTGATTCTCAGTAGCTGCAACAGTAGGTATTACACTACAGGTACCGCTAGCGATCGGGTCGATATCTATAGGGTTACCAAATTTGAACTCGAGTTAGAACGCTGTCTTGTGCGTCCGATTCCAGGAACAACGTAGGTGTCAATTTTATTTTTAACTGACCAGCCACCTAGACAGCTAACTTGGCCAACTTAACACATCGTCATTACACATGTCCTCACTTCAGTTGTTTCCGATTAGACTGCAAGAGGCACACCGACGATCAAAACGCGGGGACAATTATGAAGTGCCGCCAAAGCGACTGTATTCTTGTGGCGCTGCATTCGAATAGCAAACCGAGATTCGGACGAAGCGCTACGTCGTAATTTTCGCGACTATTTTACTGCCATCGTGCTGCTACACGAGGTGTCGACGTCTGTGTCACTGTTTCCCCAGGCTGAAATAATTCGGCGATTTCCTGGGCATTGTCCCAACGGAAGAACAACAGCCGCTGCAGTGATAAAAGGCATTGTTGTAGACGCGCATTCTTCTATCTGTGGCGTCTCATATAGAATAAAATGTGACACACGACTGATGGACGCTATTCTTTGATTACCACAACACCCACGACTTTTTCCCAGAGTTTACTATTTAATTCTGTCTACAAATAGCCGCTGCAGATATTTACCGAACAGCATACAGGGATCAGATATAGTTTAAGGCACGGAGCTGGAAGCACACTCAGTACGAAGGCGAATCTAACTCGAGTGTCGTACTGTGTGGCTGCAATTTTGGCGGCATTAACGCCATTCGAGCATTTTAAGAAACTTAATTCGGCGAAACCCTCTGCACCTTTCTTTCGAGGGGGAACAAAATAATTCTGCAATGTTGCCACCGACTGTTACTGGGGATGGGCCCGCAATTAGCATTGCTTGTTTTCGTCTTTACAACTGAATAATGGCGAAAGCAGTAACGGAAGCTGTGTGGAGCAAAACGGAATCTTTTTACTGTCAATATTTGGTTCCCACGACAAACAGAGTCTCTTAAATATGAGGCAAAAAACTGTGAACACGCGGAAACAACTGTGTATTTAGGCCACCAGTGTGACGGTAAACAACAAGGCTGCTCACACTCTCCTTTAAACTCGACTTTCACGTTTGACTGTTGCACACAATTCTGTCAGCACTCTCCCAACCGCGAGGATAGGCTTTTGTACAGACTGTACCGCACATTTATCACGAGAGCATACTTTACACCTGAAACATCTTTAAAGGGAAATACTTCGAGTAAAGGAAAGGGCAGCCGCTACTTCTCGAAATGATACACAACAAAAGATACGGAAATCCAGCAAATCGCCTATTTAAAGCGGCAAATACGTTTTATGTATTCTGCTAACGCTGTGACTTATACGCTCTGTCTCGGAAGCTAAATGTTTTGCTTTATTATTCTATAATTCGTCTTCCTGACATGCACAAGCAATTCAAAGTACGGGGCGAAATCTGCTCTCGGCCCAGACGTCCGTTGCAACTGTCAAACGACTTCCTCGCGACGCCATTCTTGCGCCAGAAGCTCTTTGTATTATTGCCGCTCTAAATATGAGTAACGGAAACTATGTGTTTTGTTCCATAAAAAAAATAGACAAATAAATAAAATACTTCCGCCCTCCCTCCCAGTTGCTTAACATTAACGTCTGCTGTGTAAAGACGTAAACCGCAATCAAAAAGAGTAATATTTTTGTTTAATAATAGGTCCGAGTATTGTTATTCGTTTTCGTAGATAACTTGGTGTAGAATGGAGGAGGAACGTTGAATGTAAAAATAATGCTTTCATTGTCTCTCTGGGTCGAAGAAGCAACGTATTGTTAACTTTCACGTTGACTGCTGCATACATTATATGAAACGTAATTCATCATTCGAGCATACTGCCGCAAAATATGCTTTACGAAAAACCGATTTACAAATTTCTGCCCTGCCTCGGCATTAATTGGCCTAACTTTTCCTTCCTTTATCTCAAATGACGTTACATGTTGCCCAATGATGAAGCAGGAATGTCTCGACCATTCTTGTGAAACGAGAGATCTCGAGCTAAATAACTGCACAAAGTAACGAAAAACTTCAAATTTCCTGCAGGCATTGAAAACCGGGATTTTTTATGGTGCTCAACAGAGCGAATGATGAAGTTTAGAGACGAAAGAATGTTACTATTTAGTCACTGCAAAAGTTTTCTCAATAACGTTTGTTGCATAGTATACTATTTGAAACTGCCTCGGTGCTTCCGCTACAGATGTCACACAGCATAAACGCTAATTCTGTGTAAAAGTCGGACATTACAGACGCTATTTCGTACACATTAATTAACCTTATCAGCCGGCCGCTTTGGCCGAGCGGTCTGCGGCGCGCAGCCACAGTCTACACGGCCGCTGCGGTCGGGGGTTCGAATCCTACTTCGGGCGTGGATAATTGTGTTGTCCTTAGCGTAAGTTAGTCAAGTGATTAATGTGTAAGTCTAGTGACTGAAGACCACGAATTATGGTCGCATAAGACCTCACACACATTTGAACATTTTTTAATTATCCATATCACACGTATTTCGAAGTAAATCTCCGATAAACAGTGAACTTCCTTCGAAACATATTTCGTCTTCTGATCCAGCGGAAGTGGTAATCTAATTGAGTCACAGTCCAACAAAAACAGGATTTCATCGAGCAATGGTTAATTCTTGCGTTTGTTAGCAGGAGGAATCCACGATACAAAGTTTTAAACTGTTTCTTACAATTTCAGCTGGGCATGTCGGAAGTACGATAAAATATTCAGCCGGCCGCGGTGGCCGAGGGGACTCAGGCGCGCCAGTCACGGTCTGCACGAATATTTGTGCCGTCCTTAGTATAAGGTAGTTCATAAGTAGTTTGTAAGTTTAGGGATTGATGACCCCGTAGTTAAGTCCCATAGACTCTACAAACATTTGAACATTTTTAAAAAATAATCAGGTATTTTTCTACTGCATTTTCAATTAATCGATTTTTTATCCGACTCTGTTTCTCCTCCCCTCAAGCACACTTTAGAGAGGAGATCGATAGATTTCCATTAAACTGTAGCCAGCTACAAACGGAATTTCGAAACCTCCTGTTGTCACCGAGTAAAAGCATTTCTCACAAATCAGTATTCGAAGCTGTGTAGAAGCACATGCCGGAATATTTATTAACAGAGTTCCTTCCAAAGGAGAAATCGATTCACGAGATTACGTATCGATAAGTTACTGTTATCTTTTTTAAATTAACGACCGAAAAGATAAATGTAGCGTAGTAGTTTTAGCACTATTAAGTTACCAGATTACTGTGTTTCTGTATTGATGGATTTTATTCGCAACTGCCAACGGTTTAAAAACTTCCGTCACAGTATTTTTCTACTGCATTTTCAATTAATCGATTTTTTATCCGACTCTGTTTCTCCTCCCCTGAAGCAAACTTTACAGAGGAGATCGATAGATTTCCATTAATCTGTAGCCAGCTACAAATGGATTTCGAAACCTCCTGTTGTCACCAAGTAAAAGCATTTCTCACAAATCAGTATTCGAAGCTGTGTAGAAGCACATGCCGGAATATTTATTAACAGAGTTCCTTCCAAAGGAGAAATCGATTCACGAGATTACGTATCGATAAGTTAGTGTTATCTTTTTTAAATTAGCGACCGAAAAGATAAATGTAGCGTAGAATTTTTAGCACTATTAAGTACCAGATTACTGTGTTTCTGTATTGATGGATTTTATTCGCAACTGCCAACGGTTTAAAAACTTCCGTCACAGTATTTTTCTACTGCATTTTCAATTAATCGATTTTTATCCGACTCTGTTTCTCCTCCCCACAAGCAAACTTTACAGAGGAGATCGATAGATTTCCATTAATCTGTAGCCAGCTACAAATGGAATTTCGAAACCTCCTGCTGTCACCAAGTAAAAGCATTTCTCACAAATCAGTATTCGAAGCTGTGTAGAAGCACATGCCGGAATATTTATTAACAGAGTTCCTTCCAAAGGAGAAATCGATTCACGAGATTACGTACCGATAAGTTAGTGTTATCTTTTTTAAATTAGCGACCGAAAAGATAAATGTAGCGTAGTAGTTTTAGCACTATTAAGTTACCAGATTACTGTGATTCTGTACTGATGGATTTTATTCGCAACTGCCAACGGTTTAAAAACTTCCGTCACAGTATTTTTCCACTGCATTTTCAATTAATCGATTTTTATCCGACTCTATTTCTCCTCCCCTCAAGTACACTTTAGAGAGGAGATCGATAGATTTCCATTAATCTGTAGCCAGCTACAAACGGAATTTCGAAACCTCCTGTTGTCACCGAGTAAAAGCATTTCTCACAAATCAGTATTCGAAGCTGTGTAGAAGCACATGCCGGAATATTTATTAACAGAGTTCCTTCCAAAGGAGAAATCGATTCACGAGATTACGTATCGATAAGTTACTGTTATCTTTTTTAAATTAACGACCGAAAAGATAAATGTAGCGTAGTAGTTTTAGCACTATTAAGTTACCAGATTACTGTGTTTCTGTATTGATGGATTTTATTCGCAACTGCCAACGGTTTAAAATCTTCCGTCACAGTATTTTTCTACTGCATTTTCAATTAATCGATTTTTTATCCGACTCTGTTTCTCCTCCCCTCAAGCAAACTTTACAGAGGTGATCGATAGATTTCCATTAATCTGTAGCCAGCTACAAATGGAATTTCGAAACCTCCTGTTGTCACCAAGTAAAAGCATTTCTCACAAATCAGTATTCGAAGCTGTGTAGAAGCACATGCCGGAATATTTATTAACAGAGTTCCTTCCAAAGGAGAAATCGATTCACGAGATTACGTATCGATAAGTTAGTGTTATCTTTTTTAAATTAGCGACCGAAAAGATAAATGTAGCGTAGAATTTTTAGCACTATTAAGTACCAGATTACTGTGTTTCTGTATTGATGGATTTTATTCGCAACTGCCAACGGTTTAAAAACTTCCGTCACAGTATTTTTCTACTGCATTTTCAATTAATCGATTTTTTATCCGACTCTGTTTCTCCTCCCCTCAAGCACACTTTAGAGAGGAAATCGATAGATTTCCATTAATCTGTAGCCAGCTACAAACGGAATTTCGAAACCTCCTGTTGTCACCGAGTAAAAGCATTTCTCACAAATCAATATTCGAAGCTGTGTAGAAGCACATACCGGAATATTTATTAACAGAGTTCCTTGCAAAGGAGAAATCGATTCACGAGATTACGTATCGATAAGTTAGTGTTATCTTTTTTTTAAATTAACGACCGAAAAGATAAATGTAGCGTAGTAGTTTTAGCACTATTAAGTTACCAGATTACTGTGTTTCTGTATTGATGGATTTTATTCGCACCTGCCAACGGTTTAGAAAATTCCGTCACAGTATTTTTCTACTGCATTTTCAATTAATCGATTATTTATCCGACTCTTTTTCTCCTCCTCTCAAGCAAACTTTACAGAGGGGAGGCAGTATGGAGGGAAAGGAAAGTTTATTTATTCACACATTTCCTTCAAAAGGAGAAATCGGTCCCCTAGATTACGTGTAGAAGCCACCATAACAATAGGTCAGTGTTGTCTGTCCGTTCAAATTCAAATGTTTGCAAATATAAGGGACTTAACTGCTGTGGTTATTCAGTCCCTATACTGCCAAACTGCTGTAACTAACTTATGGTAATGGCAACACACACACACACACACACAGACACACAAATGTGACCGAGGGAGGATTCGAACCTCCGACGGCGAACAACCGAGCACTCCGCGGCAAAGCGCCTTAGCTCGCTCATCCACTCCACCGTGGCTGTCAGTTAACGCTCAGAAAGATAAACGCAGTGTTAGAAATACCGTCACCATTTTTAACAACATTATCAGATTCCTATTCTATACTGATGAATAATTTTCGTAACCGGCAGTAGTTTACAACGCATCTTTCAAGGTCCTTTACATATTGCAGCCCTGTGGTGAAGGAATATTATAGAGGATCTAGTAGAAACTTAATTCACTTTGACGGCATTAGAAGTGAGAATTGTGTCAAACTTTTATTTTTTATTTCTTCTTGTGTGACATCAACGATAAGACGGCACAAATGACGGAGAGAATTCCGCATTTCTGTGCGCTGTCGACCTAGTCGCATTAATTGTTAAGCAAGCCACCACAAAGCAACGAGACTGACTGATTTTACGTAGTTACAGAAAAAAGGAGTGTTAATACATGTAACCGCAGGAATCGCATGGTTATTGAAAGACTTCCCATGCTGAAATACCTTTCAACACGCTGCACTATGCGTCAAATGTAAGAAATAACGTGTATGTACCTATATCTTAAATTTCCGAGCCATCACAAAAGCTGATTTGGTCATCTTAATACGTCATAATTCACTTCATTATTTTGTGATTAAACAGCATGAGTTACACCAGCAGTGAAAATCGAGGGAAAATAATAAAGTGCCGCCAAACCAACTGTGAAGGAAATTTTTTAGCGGCTACATTCTTGCAGCAGACACTTCCTCAAGATATGGACGAAGCGGTACGTCGTATTGTCTCGGGACCATCTCACTGCCGTCTTGCTGCTACACGAGGTGTCGATGTCTGCGACCCTGTTTCCGCAAGTTGACATCCAAATAATTCGCCAACTTGCTGTGCATTCTGACAATGGTAGAAGAATAGCCAATAACTGTGGCACTGGCGAAAGTTATTATTGTCGACATGTATTCTCGTATCTGTGGTGTCTGACGTGGCAGAAAATGTGAAACATGACTGATGAGCCCTATTTATTAATTAACAAAACACCCACATCATTTTACCAGAGCGAACTATATATTTGTGTCCATTTGTGCTTCAATATTCTCCGTGCTAAGCATTGCAAGTAGCGACGCTAAAAATAATCGTTGTAGTTATTTAGCATACAGCAGAAAGATAAAAAAAAGTTGAACAATAGCAAACAGTCAACAGCCTTATCCGCTTAGTTTATGAGAAACAGAAAGGGAAAAATATCGTGTACGGTATATTCGGAAAAATCAGAGAAACTGGCGAATAGTTGTAAACCACTTTCAGGTCGTCATTCAAAGAGAAGAACTTAATGCGACACGTTTTCGGCATGAGGTTCGGAGCTTATTCAGTGCGACAGCAAGTCTGACTTGTGTGTCGTACTGTGCGGCTGCAATTTTTTAGCAACTCTCCTTCTATGGAAAATAAGTTTTACGTATACGACAAAATTTTTCATTACTACGCTCTGCCACGAAAAGTAAATTTCCCGTGAAAACATGATGGAAACCACATTTCTCTTTACTTCATTATTTCGTAACGCCCGTTGCAACTGTCAAACGACTTCCTCGCGACGCCATTCTTGCGTCAGACGCTCTCTGTATTATTGCCGCTTTAAATATGAATACAGAATCAAGTTTACGACGAAAGACTCCATCTTCTTGTGCGAGTTTTACACTATCTGATTTGAGTAGAAAATTGCGCTAAAACATGGCCTTCGCTTTATTTGTGAGTTACTCAGCATTTTTTTTACAGCCGTATAAATTACTTCATGACGGTACCTAAAACTCACCACCGACTGACCAGCATATAAAACACTTGCTCAGACGTGTAAATATTCTTTCGATGCGCACTTTATTTTTCGCGTTTTCGCTTTGAAGGTCTGCCTCTCCTCTAACGGTTGGGGACTTGTTGCTTTCCGCTATTTAAATAAAATAAAATAAATAAGTAAAAAAAAAAAAAACTCCAGCCTTCGCTCCCAGTTGCTTAACATTAACGTCTGCTGTCTAAAGAAGTAAACCGCAATCAAAAAGAATAAGACAGATAACTTGGTGTAGAATGGAGGAGGAACGTTCAATGTAAAAATAACGCTTTCATTGTCTCTCTGAGTCGAACAAGCAACGTATTGTTAACTTCGGCGTCAACTGTGACATAACGTAATTCATCACTCGAGTATACTGCTGCAAAATGTGCATTACGAAAAACCGACTTACAAAATTCTGTTCTGCCTCGACATTAATTGGCCTAACTTTTCCTTGCTTTATTTCAAATGACGTTACATGTTGTCCAATGATGAAGCAGGGATGTCTCGCCCAAACGTTTGAAACGGGAGATCTCAAGCCAAACAACTCCAAAAACTAACAACAAATTTAAAATTTTCTGCAGGTATTGAAAACCGGGATTTTTCGTAGTGCTCCAACTAAAAACTGGGCGAATGGTGAAGTTTAGAGACGACACAATGTTAATATCTAGTTACTGCAAAAGTTTTGCTGTATAATATACTCTTTTAGACTCGTAAGTCACAGAGCCTAAACGCTGATTCTGAGTAAAAGTGGGATATTGCGGACGTTGTTTCGTACACACTAATTAACCATATCAGACGTATTGCGAAGTAAATCTCCGGGAAACAGTGCACTTCCTACGAAACATATTTCGTCTTCTGAATCAGCGTAACTGGCAATCTAAATGAGTCACAGTCCAACAAAAACTGATTTCATCGAGTAATTGTTAATTCTTGCGTTTGTTAGCAGGAGGAATCCTCGCTACAACGTTTGAAACTGTTTCTTACAATTTCACCTGGGCATGTCGGAAGTACGATAAAATATTCCGTTTTTTTCCTACTGCATTGTCATTTAATCGACTTTATCTGACTCTGGTTCTCCTCACCTCAAGCAAACTTTAGAGAGGGATCGATAGATTTCCATTAATCTGTAGCCAGCTACGAATGGAATTTAAAAACCACATGTTGTCACTAAGTAAAACCATTTCTCACATTGCATTTGGAATACCCACATCCTGTTGCACATGGAAAACACATTATTGGAAGCAGTGTGGAAGAAGATGAGGGAACATTTATTCACAGAGGGAGAAATCGAGCCACGAGATTACGTGTCGATATGTTAGTGTTATCTCTTAGTTAACGACCGGAATGATAGATGTGACCTAGTATTTTTGCCAGATTTCTGTGTTTCTGTATTGATGGATTTTATTCGCAACTGCCAACAGTTTAAAAAATTCTGTCATTGTCATTTACACACTGCAACCTGTTATGGGGGAAAATTTGTAGGAAAAAAATTAAATCTCAGTCTACCTACAAACTCGTTAAAATTCGCTGCATTTGTTGAAAACTACGATTTTTTTGAACTGTAAGGCGCCTTAGAACGCTGGCCAACTCCATCGCAGCTATATATTATTTAACGCTCGGAAAGACAGACGCAGTGTTACAAGTACTGTGATCATTTTTAACAACATTATCAGGTTTCTATTCTCTAATGATGAATTGTGTTCGTAATTGGCAATACTGCAGACCTGTGTTGGAGGAGTAACGTAATTCATTCAGGCGGCAGTAGAAATGAGAATTGTTTCTTAACATTAACGTCTGTTGTCGGAAGCAGTAAATCGCAATCAAATAGAGCAATTTCTTTTATTTATTTATTACACGTTTTCATATATAACTTGTTGTTAAACTTAAAAATAATACTTTGATTGTCTGTCTGGGTCGAAGAAGGAACTCATTGTTGAGTTTCACCTTGACCTTGGCATAGATTATATCAAACGTAATTCATCACTCCAGCATCCCTGCTCCATAATGTGCTTTACGAAAATCCGATTTCCAAAAATCTGTTCTGTTTTGTCATTAAATGGCCTAACCTTTCCCTGCACTATCTTCAAAGTCGTTACATGTTGCCCAAAAATTAAGTAGGAATGTCGCAACCATTCTTGTGAAACGAGAGATCTCAAGCCAAATCACTGCGGAAACTAACAACAAGTTAAAAATTTCTTTCTATAAATAGGCGTTGCAGTTATTTAGCGAACAGCAGACAGATCAGATAAACTGAAAAATAGCAAACCACGGACGTGAACCGCTATATCGGCAGCGTCTATTATGAGAAACAGAATGGGGAAAATACAGTGTAGCGCAATTTCCGAAAATATCAGACAATTGAGGAACAGTTGTAAGCCAGTTTTAGGCTGGTATTCAGTGAGAAGGGATCAGACAGAGTTTAAGGCTCGGAGTTGGAAGTACATTCAGTACGAAGGCAAATCTAGCTTGAGTGTCGTATTAAGTGGCTGCAATTTTGGAGCCATTAACGCTATCCCAGCATATAAGAAACTGAATTTCGGTGAATCCCTCTGCAGTTTTGTTTCGAGGGGGATGAAAATAATGCACAATTCTGCGGTGTTGCCACCGACTGTTACTGGGGATGGACCCGCAATTAGCATTGCTTGTTTCCGTCTTTACAACTGAATAATGGCGAAGGCAGTAACGGAAGTATCTCGAACGAAACGGAACTTATTTACTGTCAATATTTGTTCCCGTGACAGAGTCTCTTAAATTTACGTGTGTATGAGGCATAAAACAGTGCAAATATGGGAACAGTTGTGTATTTACGCCACCAGTGTGACGATAAATTGCAAGGCTGTTCACACTCTCCTTTAAACGCGCCTTGTACGTCACACTGTTGCAAACAATTTATGTCTACACTGTCCCAATCGGAAGAGTAGGCTTTTGTACAAACTGTACCGCACATTTATAACGAGAACATACTTTACACCTGAAATGTCTTTAAAGGGAAATACTGTTAGTAAAGGAAAGGACATTCGCTAGTTCTCGAAATGATACACAACAGAAGATATGGAAAACTAGTAACTCGCCTATTTGACGGAGGCCTTCTACGGAAAATAAGTTTTATCTATTCCACCAAATATCTCACTTCTACGCTCTGTCTCGAAAGCTAAATTTTCCATGAAAACATGATCGAAACGACATTTCTCTTTACTTCATTATTTCATAACGTCCGTTGCAACTGTCAAACGACTTTCTTGCGACGCCATTCTTGCGCCAGAAGCTCTCTGTATTATTGCCGCTCTAAATATGAGTAACGGAAACTATGTGTTTTGATCCATTAAAAAAAATAGACAAATAAATAAAATACTTCTGCCCTCCCTCCCAGTTACTTAACATAAACGTCTGCTGTGTAAAGAAGTAAACCGCAATCAAAAAGAGTAGGTCCGAGTATTGTTATTCGTTTTTGTAGATAACTTGGTGTAGAATGGAGGAGGAACGTTAAATGTAAAAATAATGCTTGCATTGTCTCTCTGGGTCGAAGAAGCAACGTATTTTTAACTTTCACGTCGACTGTGGCATACATTATGTCAAACATAATTCATCATTCGAGCATACTGCGGCAAAAATGTGCTTTACGAAAAACCGATTTACAAAATTCTGCCCTGCCTCGGCATTAATTGGTCTAACTTTTTCCTTCCTTTATCTCAAATGACGTTACATGTTGTCCAATGATGAAGCATTCTTGTGAAACGAGAGATCTCGAGCTAAATAACTGCACGAACTAACGAAAAATTTCAAATTTCCTGCAGCTTTGAAAACCGGAATTTTTCATAGTTTTCAACTGAGCGAATGATGAAGTTTAGAGACGACAGAATGTTAATATTTAGTCACTGCAAAAGTTTTGTCAATAACCAACGTTTGTTGCATAGTATACTATTTGAAACTGCCTTCGTGCTTTCGCTACAGATGTCACACAGCATAAACGCTAATTCTGTGTAAACGTCGGACATTACAGACGCTATTTCGTACACATTAATTAACAATATCAGCCGGTCGCTTTGGCCGAGCGGTCTGCGGCGCGCCAGTCACAGTCTACACGGCAGCTGCTGTCGGGGGTTCGAATCCTCCCTCGGGCGTGGATGTTTGTGTTGTCCTTAGCGTAAGTTGAACATTTTTTAATTAGCCATATCACACGTATTGCGAAGTAATTCTCCGTGAAACAAGGTTCTATTTTCGAAACAGATATTTCGTACACATTAATTAACCATATCAGACGTATTGCGAAGTAAATCTCCCGAGAAACAGTGAACTTCCTTCGAAACATATTTCGTCTTCTGATCCAGCGGAAATGGTAATCTAAATGAGTCACAGTCCAACAAAAACGGGATTCTATCGAGTAATTTTTAATTCTTGCGTTTGATAGGAAGAGGAATCCACGATACAAAGTTTGAAACTGTTTCTTACAATTTCACCTGGGCATGTCGGAAGTACGATAAAATATTCAGGTATATTTCTACTGCATTTTCAATTTATCGATTTTTTATGCGACTCTGTTTCTCCTGCCCTCAAGCAAACTTTAGAGAGGGGATCGATAGATTTCCATTAATCTGTAGTCAGCTACGAATGGAATTTCGAAACTTCCTGTTGTCACCAAGTAAAAGCATTTCTCACATTGCGTTTAGTTTACCCATTTCCTGTTACACATGTAAAACACGTAAACAGTATTCGAAGCTGGGTGGAAGCAGATGCCGGAATATTTATCAACAGAGTTCCTTACAAAGGAGAAATCGATTCACGAGATTACGTATCGATAAGTTAGTGTTATCTTTTTTAACTTAACGACCGAAACGATAAATGTAGCGTAGTAGTTTTGGCACTATTAAGTTACCAGATTACTGTGTTCCTGTATTGATGGATTTTATTTGCAACTGCCAACAGTTTAAAAAATTCCGTCACAGTCATTTAAACACTGCAGTCTATTATGGCAGAAAATTTAGAAAAAATTTAATTCACAGATAAAGTACAAACATATTTTAAGTTCACCGCATTTGTAGGAAAATATAATTCTTTCAACTCCTCAAATCTAAAACTGTAGGAGTGGTATGGTTTCTTAATCGTCAAAATTCTAATGATTAAGTCTCAGCTAAATTTTTCTCTAAAACAAACGTTTCTTTCCATACCTAGACTTTCAACAATGCTTTCGTATCTCTGTACTTGTTTAATCTCAGTGCGTAAACACTGATTCTATATCAAAGTACTACGTCACAGACGTTATTTGGCATAACTTAATAAATCGCATCGCACCTAACACAAAGGAAGTCACCGAAAAACAAAGTGCTTTCTCCAAAACCGATATTTCGACCTCTTCGCCAGAGAAAGCGTAATCTAAGTAAGTCACAGTCAAACGAAAACAAATTTTCCCCGAAAACTTTGTCGTTCGTTACGAGAAAGAATCATCTGAACAGCGCTTGAATCTCTTTGTTACGATCTCCCCCGAATATATATTAAAGAGACAGCCACTGATTTAACATCCGGAGTGCACGTATAATACACGGAATAATACTTTGTGTAATGCTAACACAACAAATACGGTACCTACGAGTGCAGCTTCAAAACCTCATGTTGTCAGAAAGTAAAACACTTTCTCGCATTGGGTTCACTTTACGGATCGACAAGAAAAATGTTGAGATCATAATGATCATGAAATATTCAGTACCTTCAAGAGAATACCGGAAGATAGATTTTTTTTCTTTTTCTCCTTACAGCATCCATCCCTGGTAACAAATTTCTGATTGATGTGGACCAAGTTATTGTGGCTGAAGGATGAAGAAAGGAGAGGAACACAAACGCTGGTATTCTGGAGTTTCTGGAAACCCACTTCTCGCTAATAAATCCGTACGACGGTTCGTTAATTTGCAAACCGTCACACCTACTTTCGTTTTCAGTCCTCAGCAGGTCGTACAGTATCGTTCGCTGCTGACGAAATATTCCATGACCCGAGGTACAGGATTTGGAAAGCGTTTTGACTCAGTAGGAGCTTCTTGGCCATACCGTTTATTCTGAACGTTGTTTATTCTCCACACGTCGTGTGTTGACCTGTTTTGTCAAAGCTACAACACTTTTATATGTAGAGCACACGCTACATAATTCCGTATCCAAAGTATCAGAACATCGTGTTTCTTGCCTATAAACGAGACAGGCCTCACTTAAAATTAGTTTCAGTGTTATCCCAGTTAGCAACATCACTAGCTATCATTTTCACGTTGTTGACTACATTCGTAGTCAGTATGGCTGACTCTCAAATTGCTGTTTGACGTGAATAATATTTACAGTAATGGAAGCAGTGTGGAAGAAAAGGAAAGTTTATTTATGCACACATTTCCTTCAAAAGGAAAAATCGGTCCACTAGATTACGTGTAGAAGCCACCATAACAATAGGTCAGTGTTGTCTGTCAGTTCAAATTCAAATGTTTGTAAATCTAAGGGACATAACTGCTGTGGTTATTCAGTCCCTAGACTGCCAAACTGCTGTAACTAACTTATGGCAAGGGCAACACACACACACACACACACACACACACACACACACACATGTCTGAGGGACGTTACATCACTCCCTTCGCTTCATCTCCAGCAGTATCAATTAAGCCATAGGCGGAAGCTAAGACTAACCAGCATATAAAACAATCAGACGTGTAAACACATAGCGACTTGATGTTTCTAGTTTTCGATTTGAAGGTCTGAAAGGTGCTACAGATTGGAAACTTCGTGTTTCGCTCCATTAAAAAATTGACTTCCACCATCGCTCGCAGTTGCGTAACAGAAACGTCTGTTGTCGGAAGAAGTAAAACGCAATCAGAAAGAGTAATTTATTTATTTGTTATACGTTTTCGCAGATAACTTGTTGTAGAATGGAGGAAGAACGTTAAATGTAAAAATAATTCTTGGGTTTTTCTTACTGCTCAAATCTACAATTGTAGGAATAGTAAGGTTTTTGAGGCGACAGGATGCTAATGTTTAACTGTCTGCCAAACTTTTTCTTTAAAACCAGCCTTTCCTCGTATACCAACATAGCTTTCGAGTCTCTGCGAGTTTTATAGTATCTGCGTTGAGTAGAAAATATAAAACGATGCTACCGGTTGGGAACTTGGTGTTTTCCTCCATTTAAAAAAGTATAACACAAATAAATAAATAAATAAAAATGAACAAAATTCCGCCTTTGCTCCCAGTTGCTTAACATTAACATCTGCTGTGTAAAGAAGTAAACCGCAATCAAAAAGAGTAACATAACTGTTTAATAATACATCTAAGTATTGTTATACGTTTTCGTAGATAACTTGGTGTAGAATGGAGGAGGAACCTTAAATTTAAAAATAATGCTTTCATTGTCTCTCTGGGTCGAAGAAGCAACGTATTGTCAACTTTCACATTGACTGTGGCATACATTATATCAATCGAAATTCAATACTCGAGCATACTGCTGCAAAATTTGCTTTACGAAACATCGATATACAAAATTGTGTTCTGCTCTGGCAAAATTAGCCTAACTTTTCCTTGCTTTATCTCAAATGACTTTACATGTTGCTCATTACGAAGTAAGAATATCTTGACCATTCTTGTGAAACGAGAGATCCCAAGCCAAATCACTGCACAAACTAACAACAAATATCAAATGTCCTGCAGATATTGAAAACCGGGATTTTTCATAGGTGTCCAAACTGAAAACTGGGCGAATGATGAAGTTTAGAGACGACGGAATGTTAATATTTAGTCACTGCAAAAGTTTTCTCACCAACCAACGTTTTGTTGTATAGCATACTATTTGAAACTGCTTCGGTACCTCTGCTTGATGAAACAATGTCACAGAGAATAAACGATGATTCTATGTAAAAGTCGGTCATTACGGGCGTTATTTCGTACGCATTAATTAACCATACCACACGTACTGCAGAGTAAGTCTCCGGAAAACAGTGTACTTCAATCGAAACAAATATCTCGTCTTCTGATAATGAGTCACAGCACAACAAAAACAGGACTTCACCGACTAATTGTTTATTCTTCCTTTCTTACCGGAAGGAATCATCCATACAACGTTACAAACTGTTTCTCACAATTTGACCTCGGCATGTCGAAGTGACGAAGCAATATTCGTTGTTTTCTTCCAACGCCATTTTCATTGAATTAATTTTTTATTTGACCACCTTCCTGCCCTCACGCAGACGTAATAAGGCTGTGTTACCTTTCACTTAACAATCGGATAAATAAATGTGGTATTTTTGGCAGTATTAAGTTAACAGATGTCTGGTTTCTGTATTGATGGATTTTGTTTGCAAATGCCAAACGTTACGGCGGATAGTGTTGGAGAAAAAATTTACTTTCACAGACAAATTACGGACATCTTTTAAATTCTAAGTAAAACTATTTCTTGCATACGGTTTAGTTCCCGGATCGATACGAAACACAAAACAGTTTCAGCTCCTAATATTCAATAAATATCGAGTACCATCAAGAGAAAACCAGAAAATAAGTAAACCCCATTTTCTCCTTACAGCATCCATCCCAGGTAATAAATGTGTGGTCGATGAGGACGCAGTTATTGTGACTGAAGTCAGGGATCAAGGGACGAACATGGTATTATCTCTGAGTTTCCAGAAGGCCATTTCTCGTCAATAAATCAGTACAATGGCTCGTTACTTGTAAACCGTCACACCTACTCTCGATTTCAGTCCTAAACCGTTCGTACAGCATCGTTCGCTACTGAAGAAATAATCCCTATACCTACGTACAGGAGTAAGAAAGCGTTTTGAGCTTCCTAGCCATACCATGTGTTCTGAACGTTGCTCACTCTCAACATGTCGTGTGATGCCCCGTTTGGTGAAAGTTACTACAATTTCATGTACAGAAAACGCTACAAAATTTTGGATGCAAATTATCAAAACAAGCTGTTTCTTGCCTGTAAACGAGACAGGCCTAGCTTAAAGCAATTCCAGTTTTATCCCAGTCACCTACATCGCAAGAGCCAATTTCACATTGTTGACAAACCGTGGTATAATAATAATGTTAGAAAGCTGCTGAGAAAGCAGAGACTGTTGCACTCTCGATTCAAAAAAGAACACGCAAATGATGACAGGCAAAAGTTAGTAGAGATTCGTGCGTCTATAAAAAGATCGATCCGCGAAGCATACAATAATTACCACACCCATACCTTAGCAAAAGATCTTTCCGAGAACCCGAAAAAATTCTGGTCCTATGTAATATCGATAAGCGGGTCAAAGCCCACTGTCCAGTCACTAGTTGATCATTCCGGGGCAGTAATAGAAGAAAGCAAACGGAAAGCTGAAGTTCTAAATTTAACCTTTAAGAAATCTTTCACGCAGGAGGACCGCACAAATGTACCATCATTTGATCAACGTACTAATTCCTTAATGGAGGACATAGTAATGGGTATTTCCGGTGTAGAGAAGCAGCTGAGAGAGCTAAATACGAAAAAGTCTGCCGGTCCGGATGGAATACCAGTTCGGTTTTACAAAGACTATTTTGCGGCATTGGCCCCCTTCTTAGCTTGCATTTATCGCGAATCTTTAATTCAGCGCAAAGTTCCTAGTGATTGGAAAAAAGCGCAGGTGACTCCCGTTTATAAGAAAGGAAAGAGAACTGACCCACACAATTACAGGGCAATATCGTTGACATCAGTTTCCTGCAGAATTTATGACCATATTCTCAGTTCGAATATAGTAAATTTACTTGAAACGGAAAATCTTCTTTCTATGAATCAGCACTGGTTTAGGAAACATCGTTCATGTGAAACTCAGCTTGCCCTTTTCTCACATGACATCTTGCGAGCCATGGATGAAGGGCAACAGGCGGATTATGTTTTTCTCGACATAAAATTGCGTTCGACGCGGTGCCACATTGCAGACTGCTAACGAAGATACGAGGTTATGGAATAGGTTCACAGATTTGTGCTGGAAGACTTCCTAAGTAATAGAACGCAGTACGTTGTTCTCGACGGCGAGTGTTCATCAGAGACGAGTGTATCGTCAGGCGTGCCCCAGGGGAGTGTGATAGGACCGCTATTATTTTCTATCTATATAAATGATCTGATGGACAGAGTAAGTTGTAATTTGCGGCTGTTTGCTGATGATGCTGTGGTGTATGGGAGGGTGTCGTCTGTAACTGACTGTAATAGCATACAGGATCACTTGGACAAAATTTCAAGTTGGTGCGATGAATGGCAGCTAGCTCTCAATGTAGAAAAATGTAAGGTGATGCGCATGAGTAGGAAAAACAATCCTGTAATGTTCGAATACAGCGTTAGTAGTGAGCTTTTTGATGCTGTCGCGTCATTCAAATATCTAGGCGTAACATTGCAGAGCGATATGAAAAGGAACGAGCATGTAAGGACAGTTGTGAGTAAGGCGGACAGCCGACTTCGGTTTATTGGGAGAATTTTGGGAAGATGTACTTCACCTGTAATGGAGACTGCGTATAAAACGCTTGTACGACCACGTCTTGAGTATTGCTCAAGTGTTTGGGACCCGCAGCAGATCAGTTTAAAGGAAGACATAGAGGCGGTTCAGAGGCGAGCAGCTAGGTTTGTTACCGGTAGGTTCGACCAATGCGCGAGTGTCACGGAAATGCTCCGGCAACTCTATTGGGGATCGCTGGAAGAAAGACGACGTTCTTTTCGTGAATTTCTGTTAAGTAAATTTAGAGGGCCGGAATTTGAAGCTGAGTGTAGTACGATCTTGCTGCCGCCTACTTACATTTCGCGTAAAGATCAGAAAGACAAGATAAGAGAAATTAGGGCTCGTACGGAGGCCTATAGGCATTCTTTTTTTCTTTGTGAATTGCGGAGTATGTATATAGGTGTAATTCAGTTCCACTATTGAAACGTGAAAGGAGGTTATCGTAGCGAAGGAAGAGATAAAACCGTGTACTCCATTGAACAACGCGTTTTTCTGGTGCTGGTACCACAGGTTAGTAGAGAGTCCTACGGCAACAGGGCCAAGTCTTCAAGCACGATTTAATGTTCCAAAAGGACCCGATGCGATAACTATTCGTACGCTCTTCGCAAAATTTCAACGAACAGGCAGCGTAACTGATGATCTAGTGGGGCATGTTGGCCGCACGCAAACCGTAGTTACAACTGAAAATAACGCCACAGTTTCTGGAATTATTCAGCGAAATCCAACGTCATTCGCCCATAGAATTGCATCTGAGACTGGTTTCAAGCGTTCCAGCACGCAGAAAACACTGAGAAAGAGCATACACACGTTTCCATTCAAAATTCAAACGCACCAGGCCATAACCGTACGAGCTGTGCAACAAAGGGTTGCCTTTGCTAATCAGATGCTCACAATGAGTGATAGTGAAGGATTTGATGTCTGCTGCATCTGGTTTAGAGATGAAGCACACTTCCACCTGAATGGATACGTCAATAAGCATAACTGGCGATTTTGGGGTTCCGAAAGTCCATATTGGTGTGAAGCCAAACTCCTGTATTGTCCCAAAGTTACTGTGTGGGCTGCAGTATGCAGCAGAGGCATTATTGGCCCTTTTTTCATTCGAGAAACGGTCACTGGTGCACGTTACTTTGCAATTTTGGAACAATTTGTCGCCACACAGCAAGCGTTACAGGATCGACCAGGTACTGAATGGTTTATGCAAGATGGAGCCCGACCACATTGGACCGAACAAGTGATTCGCTTTCATGAGGAATACTTCGGGAATCGGGTCATTGCTTTGGAATATCCCAAATTTACTGGTCCAGGAACGGATTGCCCTCCATATTCGTCGGATTGGACTCCCTGTGACTTTTTTTTTTATAGGGCACAGTGAAAGACACGGTCTACCCGAAGCATCTCGCCACGCTGGACGAGCTTGAATTGGCGATCTCTGTGGCATGTGAATCCATTTCGGTTGAGACACTACGAAATGTGATGGCGAATTTCATTCTTCGTTTCCACCAACTCTGTAGTGCCAATGTTGAACATTTTGAAAACATTGTGATGTGATTGTTTGCAAAGAGTGTTTTAATACGATTATTTCACTTATGTATGCTGATATGAGCTGTACAGCGTACAGCGCCATCTGTTAGCAGCTTTTGTAACTATTATTTCAAACTGCTGTATAACCTTCTTACAGCTTTCACAATAAACATACCGTTTACTGCATTCCACTATCGATCTCTGTTTTCGTGATATTTAATTTTTTGTAATCAGGGAACCCTTTTCTGGACACCCTGTATGACCCAGTGAGAAAGTGAACATCGGTCCACAAGCGAGCCATTAGTCATACAATTAAGAATGTACGGTTCCAGTCCTGGTTTCGTAAGTATCATTTTATTTAAAGTCGAAGCAGGATTCACAGGCGATGGTGTTTTCAATCGTCGTAACACAAATTTGTTGTGTGAAATAAGCCCACATGCTGTTCATGGGTCACAACATAAGCATTGTTTCCCACTGAATGTGTGGTTAGGAGTACTTTATGATCAACTCATTGGGTCACACACTCTTCCACAACAACGTATCGGACGGAGGTGGCTTAGGTTTCTGCGGTGTAATCTTCCAGGACTGATTGACGATGTTCTCCTTCAGCAACGTCAAAGTATGTAGTATATGCACGACGGAGCTCCGGCAAATTTTGACACTGCCCTTAGGCGGCGTCTAACGCGGAGATACGGCCAAAGGTGGATAGGTAGATGAGGACCTGTATCTTGGCCTCAAGAGCACCTGTTCTAATTTATTGGATTTTTGTGTCAGGGGTCACAAAAACGCGAGGTGTACAGCACACCTGTTAATAAGGTCGAAGAACTTGAGCCACTTTTCAAGAATTCCGAAATCATCAAGGCGTTTACGAAATTAGTTGCAGGGACGAACAAAGTATTGCAACCAGATTTGAGGAAGACACTTCGAACATCTTCATTGACAGGTAACCCATACGTGAAATATGGACTAAATGCTATTAAAGCGTACCAGTCCAAATTTCAAGTTAATTTGTACTAACAAGAACAATGTTTACTATGACGTCAGTGAAATGTGTGCTATTTGCGATGTAAATCTTAATAGTGAGGTCCAAATTTCAGATAAATGTGTACTAACCAGGACGATGTTTACAATGACGTCAATGGCATTATTTTTATCTGGCCACTGGAGAACATATTTTGGGTGAGTTTCAGTGTATGTTCAATGTTTCTCTGGTATCTTGCTGTTTGGTCTTTGTTCTCTTTGTTGATGTGGTTGTCTTTCATAAAATCTACTGTTGTATTTATGTAGTTCTGTTCTTTCATCAAATCCAAAATATTTCCTTTATCTGCACTGGTTAGTATGGCATTGTTTTCTTTTCGTTTTAGCTTGTGGGATGTATTTTCTTCTGGTGTTCTGTTATTAGAGTTTATGGTTGTTTTGTGTGTTTTGACTGTTTGTGTTATCTCTGCAGCTACTAGGGCCTAATTGCTTTATTAAGTTTGCATTAAAATTTCGTGTGCACGATCTTTCTTGTTCCTGGCATAATATGTTCAGGATCTCTTATGAGGTACTCTATTGTTTTGTGTAATATTTGTGTGTTTATGCTGTGTTTTGGGTCTTTTCTAGAAGGCTTTTTTTCCAGTTTTGTGAGATTTGTATCAGTTACGTTCATAATTCTGTCACAGGAGTTATGTTTTTGGTTGTGGTTGTTGCTTCCTGTGGGTGTGTATTTGTGATTTATAATTTTGTTGAAATTTATGTTTTGTTTTTCATGAAATTCTTTTTGTAGGTGTGACTTTTCCCTCTCAGTTATTTCTTCGAATGGAGCTGGTATTGTAAAATTCTTGGCTCATCTAAATCCTAGGAACTATATGCTAAAAGCAATCGCTAAATAATGAACTATTCAATACACATATAGAATTACCCTTTAATTTCACAGTACCAATGCGAAGAAATAACTGAGAGAGCAAACAAAACTGCACACAGGAACTGAACACAATAAACGAATAGCATTGGAGAATGGTCATGATATTCCTATAACAGACAGACTAAACCAAGAGATGTGCTAAAAGAAACATAATAAACAGGTCACACAACACACAGTACAGAAGTACACAAGACACTGACAGTGACTGCATAAAAGACAAAATTCAAATTTCAAATGTTTGTACAGCTTATGGGACTTAACTACGGGGTCATCTGTCCCTAAACTTACAAACTACTTACGAACTAACTTACACTAAGGACGGCACAAATATCCATGCCCGAGGGGGGACATAAAAGACACAAGAGAACAACACACAATAGGATACATATGGCACATACTCAACGAAAACTACAAAATAGTTCACAGAATAGGAAACATATTAAAGAAACAGGCACGCCAAATAGGATACTGGACAGACAACAAAGCACTAAAAAAAATCTCAGAACACAGATGACAACAACAGACAAATTCATGGATCAGCCATTTTATGAATCCACATGTCAATCAATATACCTTGGACAAACCTACAGAAATATTAAAACCAGATATTCAGAATACGTCACGACACTAAAAAGTCATAATTCCAAAAGCATATTTTCAGAATTCCTAATGGCTCCCAACCGTCATCCAACCAAAATAGAAACACACATAGACGCTCGTTAAGCACGCAGGCGCAGAGAGAAAATAAAGACAATGCAAATAGGTTGCCATTCCACTGGAGAACAAGTAAATCTGACTAACAGGTACGCACGCAAACAAAGTGCACACAGTCGAATTTGCTAAAGTGAAAAGTGAGTGCGATTGAATAAAATCCACAATAATGCGTATGTGGGCAAGAATTTGGAATGATGGGAGCCGGCACGAGACACGAAAAACAGTAGCAAGTAGGATGTTTTGCTATGTTGTTATGACAAGCAATTGTACGTTCTTCGAGGTGTGTAAAACGTGAATGTTTAATGTGTTAGCTGGGAGAGGAGAGATGCACCGGCAGGGGCTGATATATCGGGCGGGCACAGTGTTGCCAACTGGCGAGGTTAGGCGCTCGACACCTGAAGTAAAAGTTTGCGTGTTGTCGAAGTTTTGAAGGGAAAATGGAAAGGCAAAAATTGGAGAGTTGCGATGTGTAGCAACGCTGTGGGCACTCTATCGGGGTTTTAATGTGTGTGTGAGGGTGAATTTGGAATGATGGGAGCCGCCAGGAGGCACGAAAGACGTAGTAAGTTGGAGGGATACTTTGCGAAAACATTGTACGTGTTTCGAGTTGTGTCACACGTGAATTGCAAATTAGTAAGTTGTGTTTAGGGGGGACACATAAAGAGAGACGGAAGGAAGCAGCAGGGGCTGATATTTCTATCGGGGTTTTAATGTGTATGTGAGCACGAATGTGGAATTCGGGCTGCCTATACCGCTTGCCGCGTATAGTATTGTTTACACTTGCCGTTGTCTCGCAGGCGTTCCGTCTGCCGTACAACGTTATAAGCTTAGCGGAGTCGCTGTCAGCTCGTGCTCTGCGCACCATATTTTTACTTTGTAAGACCCTGTCTTCTCGCGAACGTCGTCGTCTTATGGCCGCCGCACGCACGCAGAATTCACGTGTTCATATTGACACGTGTATGTGTTAGGCATGGTCGCTTGAACTCCGCCTTTGGGTTTTAAAGCCAGGGTCGCTTTTACTCCTTTAGGTTTTTAAATCTAATATAGGCGGTGGACGCCTCTGGCGTTTGCTGGTATGGATGGAAAATTAAAACATAACTGACGTGCTCGTCTATGCCTATGTTTATCGGAATTTCTGAATACATATCTCTGAAATTGGCTGCCCGATACCAACATCCAACTTCTTATATGACATACTAAAAGAGAAAAAAATTAGAAAAAAAATAAGAGAGAAAAATAAAGCATTAATAATAATAAAAATAATTAACTAAATCAGAATTTGACGCTGCTTCTGGTACGCGTCGTATGTGTTAGTTACGTATGCTGTCAATTTTTAAGTAAGACTTTTGTCTCCTCGCGAACAACGTCGTCGCCTCCGCACCCACGCAGAATGCACGTGTATATCCACACGTGTAAATTGAAGGCATGGTCGCTTGAACGTATCTTAGGTTATTAATGCAGGGACGCTTAAACTCCTTTTATGGGTTTCACGATACAATAAAAATAAAAATGGCGCTCAACAAGTTGGACGATTTGGATGTGAAATTAACTGGCCGCTAGAAATATCAAACATCTTAAAACACGTAATAAAAACGAATATAAAAAAATTAAATAAATAAAATATAATTTGACACAGCTTTTGGAATGCGTCCTAGGTGTTAGGTACGTTTGCTATCATAATCTGTACACAGAGTAAAAGGTGGCACTTACATCCGAATTAGTTATACACTGATATGAGGTTAATGCCATTCCTACTCATATTGCCAATTGTTTACATAATATGCGACGTAGATAAAACGATCAATTACAATTTATTGACAAGTATTTCTTACTATTCTTCCACCATATGTTTGATGTATATTTAGCTACGAGGGGGCAATAATTACGTACGGGTGAACACAATTGTAAACTTCATTAAATTCCGTCTCTTACGACTTCAAACAGATAGAAAACATAATGCAGAATGATGAATGGAGATGTATGAGCAGACAGCCTAAATTTACAACTCAACTACCAGCACACACAGAGTAACTTTGGCGCATACTAAGTCCTAAACGGCTTAGCTCGGGTTCCATAGTGGATTTCGATGGGGAAGGGGGTTGATGAATGAAGGTGTATTACATGGTGGGGGCAGTAGAGTAGTGGGGCAGTAGACTGGTGGGTGGAACAGTGGTAGGGGTGGTACAGTAGTGGGGGTGGTACAGTGGTGGGGGTGGTAGAGGGGGGGGGGTGTTAGAGGGTGGGGTTGTTAGAGGGGTGGGGGTGTTAGAGGGGTGGGGTGGTAGTCTAATTGGGGTGGTAGACTGGTGGGGGTGGTAGAGGGGTGGGGGTGTTAAAGGGGTAGGGGTGTTAGAGGGGTGGGGGGTGGTAGACTATTGGGGGTGTTAGAGGGGTGAGGGGTGTTAGAGGGATGGGGGTGTTAGAGGGGTGGGGGTATTAGAGAGGGGGTGGTAGACTGGTGTGGTGGTAGACTGGTGGGGGTGGTAGAGGGTTGGGGTGGTAGACTGGTTGGGGTGGTAGAGGGGTGGGGGTGGAAGAGGAGAGTGGATTTAGAGTGATGGGGTGGTAGACTGGTGGGGGTGGAAGAGGGGTGGGGATGGTAGAGGGGTGGGAGTGGTAGACTGGTGGGGCTGGTAGACTGGTATGGGTGGTAGAGGGGTGGGGGTGGTAGACCGGTGGGGGTGGTAGAGGGTTGGATTTGGTAGAGAGGTGGGGGTGGTAGTGGGGTCGGTGTGAGGGGGTGGTGAGGGTGTTAGAGTGGTGGGGTCGGTAGTGAGGTGGGGGTGGTAGAGGGGTGGGGAAAGTAGAGGGGTAAGGGTGATAGAAAGGTGGGTGTGAGGGGGTGTTTGGGGGTGGTAGTGTGGTGGGGGTGGTAGAGTGGTGGGGTGGTAGCGTGGATGGTAGAAAAGTGGGTGTGATGGGGGTGGTGGGAATGGTAGTGTGGTGGAGGTGGTAGAGTGGTGTGGGTGGTAGAAAGGTAGGGGTGGTAGAAAGGTGGGTGTGAGGGGGTGTTTGGGGGTGGTAATGTGGTGGGGGTGGTAGAGTGGTGGGGGTGGTAGCGTGGATGGGGTGGTAAAGTGGTGGGGATGGTAGAAAAGTGGGTGTGATGGGGGTGGTGGGAATGGTAGTGTGGTGGAGGTGGTAGAGTGGTGTGGGTGGTAGAAAGGTAGGGGTGGTAGAAAGGTGGGTGTGAGGGGGTGTTTGGGGGTGGTAGTGTGGTGGGGGTGGTAGAGTGGTGGGGGTGGTAGCGTGGTTGGGGTGGTAAAGTGGTGGGGATGGTAGAAAAGTGGGTGTGATGGGGGTGGTGGGAATGGTAGTGTGGTGGGGCTGGTAGTGTGGAGGGGGTGGTAGAGTGGTAGGGTGGTAGAGTGGTAGGTTGGTAGAGTAATAGGGTGGTGGAGTGGTGGGGGTGGTTGAGGGGTGGGGGTGGTAGTGCGAAACCACTGTCATGTGCGAAACCACTGTATTGTGCGAAACTGTCTTGTGCGAAACCACTGTCTTGTGCAAAACCACTGTCCCATGCAAAACCACTGTCATGTGTGAAACCACTCACCTGTGATAAACCACTCACCTGTGCGAAACCACTCACCTGTGCGAAACCACTCAACTGTGCGTAACCACTGTCCTGTGCGAAACCACGGTCCTGTGCAAAACCACTGTCCTGAGCGAAACCACTGTCCTGTGCGAAACCTCTGTCCTGTGCGACACTACTGTCATGTGCAAAACCACTGTCGTGTGCAAAACCACTGTCGTGTGCGAAACCACTGTCTAATGCGAATCCACTGTTGTGTGCGAAACCACTGTGATGTGCGAAACCACTGAACTGTGCTTAACCACTCACCTGTGCGAAACCACTCAACTGTGCGAAACCACTGTCCTGTGCGAAACCACGGTCCTGTGCAAAACCACTGTCCTGTGCAAAACCACTGTCCTGTGCGAAACCTCTGTCCTGTGCGACACTACTGTCATGTGCAAAACCACTGAGTTGTGCGAAACCACTGTCTTGTGCGAAACCACTGTCTAGTGCGAAACCACTGTCTTGTGCGAAACCACTGCCTTGTGCGACACTACTGTCGTGTGAGAAACCACTGTCGTGTGCGAAACCACTGTCTTGTGAGAAACCACTGTCTTGTGCAAAACCACTGTCATGTCAAAACCACTCACCTGTGTGAAACCACTCACCTTTGCGAAACCACTCACCTGTGCAAAACCACTCAACTGTGCGAAACCACTGTCCTTTGCGAAGCCACTGTCCTGAGCGAAACAACTGTCTCGTGCGAAACCACTGTCTCGTGTGAAACCACTGTCTTGTGAGAAACCACTGTCTTGTGCGAAACCACTGTCTAGTGCGAAACAAAAGTCTTGTGCTAAACCACTGTCTTCTGCGAAACCACTGCCTTGTGCGAAACCACTGACATGTGTGAAACCACTGTCATGTGCGAAACCACTGTCATGTGCGAAACGACTGTTTTGTGCAAAACCACTGTCATGTGGGAAACCACTGTCTTGTGCGAACCACTGTCTTGTGGAAAACCACAGTCCCGTGCGAAACCATAGTCATGTGCGAAACCACTCATCTGTGCGAAACCACTCAACTCTGCAAAACCACTCACCTGTGCGAAACCACTCAACTGTGCGAAACCACTGTCCTGTGCGAAACCACTACCCTTTGCGAAACCACTGTCTTGTGCGAAACCACTGTCTTGTGCGAAACAACTGGCTTGTGATGAACCACTGTCTTGTGCTAAATCACTGTCTTGTGCGAAATCACTGCCTTCAGCAAACCCACTGTCTTCTGCAAAACCACTGTCTTGTGCGAAACCACTGTCATATGCAAAACCACTGTCTTGCGCGAAACCACTGTTCTGAGGGAAACCACTGTACTGTGCGAAACCACTGTACTGTGCGAAACCACTGTCGTGTACGAAACCACTGTCTTGTCAGAAACCACTGTCTTGTTCGAAATCATTCTCTTGTGCAAAACCACTGTCTTGTGCGAAACCACTGTCTTGTGCAAAACCACTGTCTTGTGCAAAACCACTGTCTTGTGCGAAACCACTCACTTGTGCAAAACCAAGGTCTTGTGCGAAAAATCGGTCTTGTGCGAAACCACTGTCTTGTGCGAAACTACTGTCTTGTGCAAAACCACCTTCTTGTGCCAAAACCACCGTCTTCTGCAAAACCAAAGTCTTCAGCGAAACCACTGTCTTGTGCGAAAAAATGTTTTGTGCAAAACCATTGTCTTGTGCAAAATCACTGTCTAGTGCAAAAACCACTGTCCGGTACAACACTACTGTCATGTGCGAAACCACTGTCGTGTGTGAAACCACTGTCGTGTGCGAAACCACTGTCTAGTGCGGAACCACTGCCTTGTGCGGAACCACTGTCTTTGTGCGAAACCACTGTCTTGTGTACAACCACTGTCTTGTGTGAAACGACTGTCCTTTGCGAAACCACTGTCCTTTGCAAAACCACTGTCAATTCCGAAACCACTGTCTAGTGCGAAACCACTGTCTTGTGCGAAACCACTGTCTTGTGTGAAAACACTGTCTTGTGCGAGACCACTGTCTTGTGCGAAACCACTGTCTTGTGCGGAACCACTGCCTTGTGCGGAACCACTGTCTTTGTGCGAAACCACTGTCTTGTGTACAACCACTGTCTTGTGTGAAACGACTGTCTTGTTGCGAAACCACTGTCTTGTGCGAAACCACTGTCCTGTGCGAAATTACTGTCCTGTGCAACAACACTGTCCTGTGCTAAACCACTGTCCTTTGCGACACCACTATCATGTGCGAAACCACTGTGTTGTCAGAAACCACTGTCTTGTGCAAAGCCACTGTCTTGTGCGTAACCACTGTCCTGTGTGAAACCACTGTCCTGAGCGACACTACTGTCGTGTGCAAAACTACTTTCGTGTGCGAAACCACTGTCGTGTGCGAAACCACTGTCTTTTGCGAATCCACTGTTGTGTACAAAACCACTGTCATGTGCGAAACCACTGTCATGTGCGAAACCACTGTCATTTGCGAAACCACTGTCTTGTGTGAAACCACTGTGTTGTGCGAAACCACTGTCTTGTGCGCAACCACTGTCTACTGCGAAACAACTGTCTTGTGCGAAACAACTGTCTTGTGCTAAACCACTGTCTTGTGCGAAACCACTGCCTTGTGCGAAACCACTGCCTTGTGCGAAACAACTGCCTTGTGCGACACTACTGTTGTGTGCAAATCCACTGTCGTATGCGAAACAACTGTTTTATGTGAAACCACTGTCTTGTGCGAAACCACTGTCATGTCGAAACCACTCACCTGTGTGAAACCACTCTCCTGTGCAAAACCACTCAACTGTGCGAAACCACTGTCCTGTGCGGAACCACTGTCCTGTGCGAAACCACTGTCTCGTGCGAATCAACTTTCTTGTGCTAAACCACTGTCTTGTGCGAAACCACTGTCATGTGCGACGCCACTGTCTTGTGGAAACCACAGTCCCGTGCGAAACCATTGTCATGCGCGAAACCACTCACCTGTGCGAAACCACTTACCTGTGTGAAACCACTCACCTGTGTGAAGCCACTCACCCGTGCGAAACCACTCAACTCTGCGAAACCACTGTCCTGTACGAACCCACTGTCCTGTGCGAAACCACTGTCTCGTGTGAAACCACTGTCTCGTGCGAAACCACTGTCTTGTGCGAAAACACTGCCTTGTGCAAAACCACTGTCTTGTGCGAAACCACTGTCTTTTGCGAAACCACTATCATGTGCGAAACCACTGTCATGTGCGAAACCACTGTCATGTGCGAAACGACTGTCTTGTGCGAAAACACTATCATGTGCAAAACCACTGTCATGTGCGAAACCACTGTCATGTGCGAAACGACTGTCTTGTGCGAAATCACTGTCATGTGCGAAAGCAGTGTCGTGTGCGAAACCACTGTCTTGTGTAAAACCACAGTCCCGTGCGAAACCACTGTCTGGTGCAAAACCACTATCTCGAGTGAAAACAATGTCTTCAGCGAAACCACTGTCTAGTGCGAAACAACTGTCTTGTGCTAAACCACTGTCTTGTGCTAAACCACTGTCTTGTGCTAAACCACTGTCTTGTGCGAAATCACTGCCTTGTGCGAAACCACTGTCATGTGCGAAACCACTGTCATGTGCGAAACGACTGTCTGTGCGAAATCACTGTCATGTGCGAAAGCACTGTCGTGTGCGAAACCACTGTCTTGTGTAAAACCACAGTCCCGTGCGAAACCATTGTCATGTGCGAAACCACTCACCTGTGCGAAACCATTCACCTGTGCGAAACCATTCAACTGTGCGAAACCACTGTCCTGTGCGAAAACACTGTCTTGTGCATAACCACTGTCGTGTGCGAAACCACTGTCATGTGCGAAACCCCTGTCTTGTGCGAATACACTGTTGCATTTGAAACCACTGTCATGTGCAAAACCACTCACCTGTGCGTAACCACTCAACTGTGCGAAACCACTGTCCTGTGCGATACCACTGTCCTGTGCAAAACCACCGTCCTTTTCGAAACCACTGTCCTTTGCGAAACCACTGTCATTTCTGAAACCACTGTCTTGTGCAAAACATCTGTCTTGTGCGAAACCACTGTCTAGTACGAAACAACTGTATTTTGCTAAACCACTGTCTTGTGCAAACCCACTGCCTTGTGCGAAACCACTGTCTTGTGTGATACCACTGTCTTGTGCGAAACCACTATCATGTGCGAAGCCACTGTCATGTGCGAAACCACTCTCATGTGCAAAACCACTGTCATGTACGAAACGACTGTCTTGTGCAACACCACTGTCTTGTGCGGAACCACTGTCTTGTGGGAAACCACTGTCTTGTGGAAAACTACAGTCCCATGCGAAACCATTGTCATGTGCGAAACCACTCACCTGTGCGAAACCAGTTACCATTGCGAAACCACTCGACTGTGCGAAACCACTGTCCTGTGCGAAACCACTATCCTGTGCGAAACCACTGTCTTGTGCGAAACCACTGTCTTGTGCGAAACAACTGTCTTGTGCTAAACCACTGTCTTGTGCTAAATCACTGCCTTGTGCGAAACCACTGCCTTGTGCGAAACCACTGTCTTGTGCGAAACCACTGCCTTGTGTGACACTACTGTCATGTGTGGCACCACTGTCATGTGCGAAACCACAGTTTTGTAAGAAACCACTGTCTCGTGCGAAACCACTCTCATGTCGAAACCACTCACCTGTGTAAAACCACTCACATGGGCGAAACCACTATCCTGTGCAAAACCACTCAACTGTGCAAAACCACAATCCTGTGCAGAACAACTGTCCTGTGCGAAACCACTGTCTCGTGCGAAAAAACTGTCTTGTGCGAAACCACTGTCTTGTGCGAAACCACTGTCATGTGCGGAACCACTATCTTGTGCGAAAACACGTCTTTTGTGCGAAACCACTGTCATGTCGAAACCACTCACCTGTGCGAAACCACTCACCTGTGTGAAACCACTCACCTGTGCGAAACCACACAATTGTGTGAAACCACTGTCCAGTGCAAAACCACTGACCTGTGCGAAACCACTGTCTCATGCAAAACCACTGTTTCGTGCGTAACCGCTGTCTTATGCAAAAGCACTGTCTTGTGCGAAACCACTTTCTTGTGCGAAACCAATATCTTGTGCGAAACCAGGTTCGTGTGGGAACCAATGTCGTGTGCGAAACTACTGTCTTCTGCTAAATCACTGTCTTGTGCGAAACACTGCCTTGTTCAAAAACCACTGTCTTGTGCAATACCACTGCCTTGTGCATAACCACTGTCTTGTGCGAAACCACTGTCTTGTGCAAAACCACTGTCTTGTGCGAAACCACTGTCTTGTGCAAAATCACTGTCTTGTGCAAAACCACTGTCTTGTGCGAAACCACTGTCTTGTGCAGAATCACTGCCTTGTGCGGAACCACTTTCTTGTGTGATACCACAGTCTTGTGTGATACCACTAACTTGTGCAAAACCACTGTCTTGTGCAAAACCACTGTCTTGTGCGAAACCACGGTCCTGTGCAAAACCACTGTCCTGTGCGAAACCACTGTCCTGTGCGAAACCTCTGTCCTGTGCGACACTATTGTCATGTGCAAAACCACTGAGTTGTGCGAAACCACTGTCTTGTGCGAAACCACTGTCTAGTGCGAAACCACTGTCTTGTGCGGAACCACTGCCTTGTGCGACACTACTGTCGTGTGAGAAACCACTGTCGTGTGCGAAACCACTGTCTTGTGAGAAACCACTGTCTTGTGCAAAACCACTGTCATGTCAAAACCACTCACCTGTGTGAAACCACTCACCTTTGCGAAACCACTCACCTGTGCAAAACCACTCAACTGTGCGAAACCACTGTCCTTTGCGAAGCCACTGTCCTGAGCGAAACAACTGTCTCGTGCGAAACCACTGTCTCGTGTGAAACCACTGTCTTGTGAGAAACCACTGTCTTGTGCGAAACCACTGTCTAGTGCGAAACAAAAGTCTTGTGCTAAACCACTGTCTTCTGCGAAACCACTGCCTTGTGCGAAACCACTGACATGTGTGAAACCACTGTCATGTGCGAAACCACTGTCATGTGCGAAACGACTGTTTTGTGCAAAACCACTGTCATGTGGGAAACCACTGTCTTGTGCGAACCACTGTCTTGTGGAAAACCACAGTCCCGTGCGAAACCATAGTCATGTGCGAAACCACTCATCTGTGCGAAACCACTCAACTCTGCAAAACCACTCACCTGTGCGAAACCACTCAACTGTGCGAAACCACTGTCCTGTGCGAAACCACTACCCTTTGCGAAACCACTGTCTTGTGCGAAACCACTGTCTTGTGCGAAACAACTGGCTTGTGATGAACCACTGTCTTGTGCTAAATCACTGTCTTGTGCGAAATCACTGCCTTCTGCAAACCCACTGTCTTCTGCAAAACCACTGTCTTGTGTGAAACCACTGTCATATGCAAAACCACTGTCTTGCGCGAAACCACTGTTCTGAGGGAAACCACTGTACTGTGCGAAACCACTGTACTGTGCGAAACCACTGTCGTGTACGAAACCACTGTCTTGTCAGAAACCACTGTCTTGTTCGAAATCATTCTCTTGTGCAAAACCACTGTCTTGTGCGAAACCACTGTCTTGTGCAAAACCACTGTCTTGTGCAAAACCACTGTCTTGTGCGAAACCACTCACTTGTGCAAAACCAAGGTCTTGTGCGAAAAATCGGTCTTGTGCGAAACCACTGTCTTGTGCGAAACTACTGTCTTGTGCAAAACCACCTTCTTGTGCCAAAACCACCGTCTTCTGCAAAACCAAAGTCTTCAGCGAAACCACTGTCTTGTGCGAAAAAATGTTTTGTGCAAAACCATTGTCTTGTGCAAAATCACTGTCTAGTGCAAAAACCACTGTCCGGTACAACACTACTGTCATGTGCGAAACCACTGTCGTGTGCGAAACCACTGTCGTGTGCGAAACCACTGTCTAGTGCGGAACCACTGCCTTGTGCGGAACCACTGTCTTTGTGCGAAACCACTGTCTTGTGTACAACCACTGTCTTGTGTGAAACGACTGTCCTTTGCGAAACCACTGTCCTTTGCAAAACCACTGTCAATTCCGAAACCACTGTCTAGTGCGAAACCACTGTCTTGTGCGAAACCACTGTCTTGTGTGAAAACACTGTCTTGTGCGAGACCACTGTCTTGTGCGAAACCACTGTCTTGTGCGGAACCACTGCCTTGTGCGGAACCACTGTCTTTGTGCGAAACCACTGTCTTGTGTACAACCACTGTCTTGTGTGAAACGACTGTCTTGTTGTGAAACCACTGTCTTGTGCGAAACCACTGTCCTGTGCGAAATTACTGTCCTGTGCAACAACACTGTCCTGTGCTAAACCACTGTCCTTTGCGACACCACTATCATGTGCGAAACCACTGTGTTGTCAGAAACCACTGTCTTGTGCAAAGCCACTGTCTTGTGCGTAACCACTGTCCTGTGTGAAACCACTGTCCTGAGCGACACTACTGTCGTGTGCAAAACTACTTTCGTGTGCGAAACCACTGTCGTGTGCGAAACCACTGTCTTTTGCGAATCCACTGTTGTGTACAAAACCACTGTCATGTGCAAAACCACTGTCATGTGCGAAACCACTGTCATTTGCGAAACCACTGTCTTGTGTGAAACCACTGTGTTGTGCGAAACCACTGTCTTGTGCGCAACCACTGTCTACTGCGAAACAACTGTCTTGTGCGAAACAACTGTCTTGTGCTAAACCACTGTCTTGTGCGAAACCACTGCCTTGTGCGAAACCACTGCCTTGTGCGAAACAACTGCCTTGTGCGACACTACTGTTGTGTGCAAATCCACTGTCGTATGCGAAACAACTGTTTTATGTGAAACCACTGTCTTGTGCGAAACCACTGTCATGTCGAAACCACTCACCTGTGTGAAACCACTCTCCTGTGCAAAACCACTCAACTGTGCGAAACCACTGTCCTGTGCGGAACCACTGTCCTGTGCGAAACCACTGTCTCGTGCGAATCAACTTTCTTGTGCTAAACCACTGTCTTGTGCGAAACCACTGTCATGTGCGACGCCACTGTCTTGTGGAAACCACAGTCCCGTGCGAAACCATTGTCATGCGCGAAACCACTCACCTGTGCGAAACCACTTACCTGTGTGAAACCACTCACCTGTGTGAAGCCACTCACCCGTGCGAAACCACTCAACTCTGCGAAACCACTGTCCTGTACGAACCCACTGTCCTGTGCGAAACCACTGTCTCGTGTGAAACCACTGTCTCGTGCGAAACCACTGTCTTGTGCGAAAACACTGCCTTGTGCAAAACCACTGTCTTGTGCGAAACCACTGTCTTTTGCGAAACCACTATCATGTGCGAAACCACTGTCATGTGCGAAACCACTGTCATGTGCGAAACGACTGTCTTGTGCGAAAACACTATCATGTGCAAAACCACTGTCATGTGCGAAACCACTGTCATGTGCGAAAGGACTGTCTTGTGCGAAATCACTGTCATGTGCGAAAGCACTGTCGTGTGCGAAACCACTGTCTTGTGTAAAACCACAGTCCCGTGCGAAACCACTGTCTGGTGCAAAACCACTATCTCGAGCGAAAACAATGTCTTCAGCGAAACCACTGTCTAGTGCGAAACAACTGTATTGTGCTAAACCACTGTCTTGTGCTAAACCACTGTCTTGTGCTAAACCACTGTCTTGTGCGAAATCACTGCCTTGTGCGAAACCACTGTCTTGTGCGAAACCACTGTCTTTTGCGAAACCACTATCATGTGCGAAACCACTGTCATGTGCGAAACCACTGTCATGTGCGAAACGACTGTCTGTGCGAAATCACTGTCATGTGCGAAAGCACTGTCGTGTGCGAAACCACTGTCTTGTGTAAAACCACAGTCCCGTGCGAAACCATTGTCATGTGCGAAACCACTCACCTGTGCGAAACCATTCACCTGTGCGAAACCATTCAACTGTGCGAAACCACTGTCCTGTGCGAAAACACTGTCTTGTGCATAACCACTGTCGTGTGCGAAACCACTGTCATGTGCGAAACCCCTGTCTTGTGCGAATACACTGTTGCATGTGAAACCACTGTCATGTGCAAAACCACTCACCTGTGCGTAACCACTCAACTGTGCGAAACCACTGTCCTGTGCGATACCACTGTCCTGTGCAAAACCACCGTCCTTTTCGAAACCACTGTCCTTTGCGAAACCACTGTCATTTCTGAAACCACTGTCTTGTGCAAAACATCTGTCTTGTGCGAAACCACTGTCTAGTACGAAACAACTGTATTTTGCTAAACCACTGTCTTGTGCAAACCCACTGCCTTGTGCGAAACCACTGTCTTGTGTGATACCACTGTCTTGTGCGAAACCACTATCATGTGCGAAGCCACTGTCATGTGCGAAACCACTCTCATGTGCAAAACCACTGTCATGTACGAAACGACTGTCTTGTGCAACACCACTGTCTTGTGCGGAACCACTGTCTTGTGGGAAACCACTGTCTTGTGGAAAAGTACAGTCCCATGCGAAACCATTGTCATGTGCGAAACCGCTCACCTGTGCGAAACCAGTTACCATTGCGAAACCACTCGACTGTGCGAAACCACTGTCCTGTGCGAAACCACTATCCTGTGCGAAACCACTGTCTTGTGCGAAACCACTGTCTTGTGCGAAACAACTGTCTTGTGCTAAACCACTGTCTTGTGCTAAATCACTGCCTTGTGCGAAACCACTGCCTTGTGCGAAACCACTGTCTTGTGCGAAACCACTGCCTTGTGTGACACTACTGTCATGTGTGGCACCACTGTCATGTGCGAAACCACAGTTTTGTAAGAAACCACTGTCTCGTGCGAAACCACTCTCATGTCGAAACCACTCACCTGTGTAAAACCACTCACATGGGCGAAACCACTATCCTGTGCAAAACCACTCAACTGTGCAAAACCACAATCCTGTGCAGAACAACTGTCCTGTGCGAAACCACTGTCTCGTGCGAAAAAACTGTCTTGTGCGAAACCACTGTCTTGTGCGAAACCACTGTCATGTGCGGAACCACTATCTTGTGCGAAAACACTTCTTTTGTGCGAAACCACTGTCATGTCGAAACCACTCACCTGTGCGAAACCACTCACCTGTGTGAAACCACTCACCTGTGCGAAACCACACAATTGTGTGAAACCACTGTCCAGTGCAAAACCACTGACCTGTGCGAAACCACTGTCTCGTGCAAAACCACTGTTTCGTGCGTAACCGCTGTCTTATGCAAAAGCACTGTCTTGTGCGAAACCACTTTCTTGTGCGAAACCAATATCTTGTGCGAAACCAGGTTCGTGTGGGAACCAATGTCGTGTGCGAAACTACTGTCTTCTGCTAAATCACTGTCTTGTGCGAAACACTGCCTTGTTCAAAAACCACTGTCTTGTGCAATACCACTGCCTTGTGCATAACCACTGTCTTGTGCGAAACCACTGTCTTGTGCAAAACCACTGTCTTGTGCGAAACCACTGTCTTGTGCAAAATCACTGTCTTGTGCAAAACCACTGTCTTGTGCGAAACCACTGTCTTGTGCGGAATCACTGCCTTGTGCGGAACCACTTTCTTGTGTGATACCACAGTCTTGTGTGATACCACTAACTTGTGCAAAACCACTGTCTTGTGCAAAACCACTGTCTTGTGCGAAACCACGGTCCTGTGCAAAACCACTGTCCTGTGCGAAACCACTGTCCTGTGCGAAACCTCTGTCCTGTGCGACACTACTGTCATGTGCAAAACCACTGAGTTGTGCGAAACCACTGTCTTGTGCGAAACCACTGTCTAGTGCGAAACCACTGTCTTGTGCGAAACCACTGCCTTGTGCGACACTACTGTCGTGTGAGAAACCACTGTCGTGTGCGAAACCACTGTCTTGTGAGAAACCACTGTCTTGTGCAAAACCACTGTCATGTCAAAACCACTCACCTGTGTGAAACCACTCACCTTTGCGAAACCACTCACCTGTGCAAAACCACTCAACTGTGCGAAACCACTGTCCTTTGCGAAGCCACTGTCCTGAGCGAAACAACTGTCTCGTGCGAAACCACTGTCTCGTGTGAAACCACTGTCTTGTGAGAAACCACTGTCTTGTGCGAAACCACTGTCTAGTGCGAAACAAAAGTCTTGTGCTAAACCACTGTCTTCTGCGAAACCACTGCCTTGTGCGAAACCACTGACATGTGTGAAACCACTGTCATGTGCGAAACCACTGTCATGTGCGAAACGACTGTTTTGTGCAAAACCACTGTCATGTGGGAAACCACTGTCTTGTGCGAACCACTGTCTTGTGGAAAACCACAGTCCCGTGCGAAACCATAGTCATGTGCGAAACCACTCATCTGTGCGAAACCACTCAACTCTGCAAAACCACTCACCTGTGCGAAACCACTCAACTGTGCGAAACCACTGTCCTGTGCGAAACCACTACCCTTTGCGAAACCACTGTCTTGTGCGAAACCACTGTCTTGTGCGAAACAACTGGCTTGTGATGAACCACTGTCTTGTGCTAAATCACTGTCTTGTGCGAAATCACTGCCTTCTGCAAACCCACTGTCTTCTGCAAAACCACTGTCTTGTGCGAAACCACTGTCATATGCAAAACCACTGTCTTGCGCGAAACCACTGTTCTGAGGGAAACCACTGTACTGTGCGAAACCACTGTACTGTGCGAAACCACTGTCGTGTACGAAACCACTGTCTTGTCAGAAACCACTGTCTTGTTCGAAATCATTCTCTTGTGCAAAACCACTGTCTTGTGCGAAACCACTGTCTTGTGCAAAACCACTGTCTTGTGCAAAACCACTGTCTTGTGCGAAACCACTCACTTGTGCAAAACCAAGGTCTTGTGCGAAAAATCGGTCTTGTGCGAAACCACTGTCTTGTGCGAAACTACTGTCTTGTGCAAAACCACCTTCTTGTGCCAAAACCACCGTCTTCTGCAAAACCAAAGTCTTCAGCGAAACCACTGTCTTGTGCGAAAAAATGTTTTGTGCAAAACCATTGTCTTGTGCAAAATCACTGTCTAGTGCAAAAACCACTGTCCGGTACAACACTACTGTCATGTGCGAAACCACTGTCATGTGCGAAACCACTGTCGTGTGCGAAACCACTGTCTAGTGCGGAACCACTGCCTTGTGCGGAACCACTGTCTTTGTGCGAAACCACTGTCTTGTGTACAACCACTGTCTTGTGTGAAACGACTGTCCTTTGCGAAACCACTGTCCTTTGCAAAACCACTGTCAATTCCGAAACCACTGTCTAGTGCGAAACCACTGTCTTGTGCGAAACCACTGTCTTGTGTGAAAACACTGTCTTGTGCGAGACCACTGTCTTGTGCGAAACCACTGTCTTGTGCGGAACCACTGCCTTGTGCGGAACCACTGTCTTTGTGCGAAACCACTGTCTTGTGTACAACCACTGTCTTGTGTGAAACGACTGTCTTGTTGCGAAACCACTGTCTTGTGCGAAACCACTGTCCTGTGCGAAATTACTGTCCTGTGCAACAACACTGTCCTGTGCTAAACCACTGTCCTTTGCGACACCACTATCATGTGCGAAACCACTGTGTTGTCAGAAACCACTGTCTTGTGCAAAGCCACTGTCTTGTGCGTAACCACTGTCCTGTGTGAAACCACTGTCCTGAGCGACACTACTGTCGTGTGCAAAACTACTTTCGTGTGCGAAACCACTGTCGTGTGCGAAACCACTGTCTTTTGCGAATCCACTGTTGTGTACAAAACCACTGTCATGTGCGAAACCACTGTCATGTGCGAAACCACTGTCATTTGCGAAACCACTGTCTTGTGTGAAACCACTGTGTTGTGCGAAACCACTGTCTTGTGCGCAACCACTGTCTACTGCGAAACAACTGTCTTGTGCGAAACAACTGTCTTGTGCTAAACCACTGTCTTGTGCGAAACCACTGCCTTGTGCGAAACCACTGCCTTGTGCGAAACAACTGCCTTGTGCGACACTACTGTTGTGTGCAAATCCACTGTCGTATGCGAAACAACTGTTTTATGTGAAACCACTGTCTTGTGCGAAACCACTGTCATGTCGAAACCACTCACCTGTGTGAAACCACTCTCCTGTGCAAAACCACTCAACTGTGCGAAACCACTGTCCTGTGCGGAACCACTGTCCTGTGCGAAACCACTGTCTCATGCGAATCAACTTTCTTGTGCTAAACCACTGTCTTGTGCGAAACCACTGTCATGTGCGACGCCACTGTCTTGTGGAAACCACAGTCCCGTGCGAAACCATTGTCATGCGCGAAACCACTCACCTGTGCGAAACCACTTACCTGTGTGAAACCACTCACCTGTGTGAAGCCACTCACCCGTGCGAAACCACTCAACTCTGCAAAACCACTGTCCTGTACGAACCCACTGTCCTGTGCGAAACCACTGTCTCGTGTGAAACCACTGTCTCGTGCGAAACCACTGTCTTGTGCGAAAACACTGCCTTGTGCAAAACCACTGTCTTGTGCGAAACCACTGTCTTTTGCGAAACCACTATCATGTGCGAAACCACTGTCATGTGCGAAACCACTGTCATGTGCGAAACGACTGTCTTGTGCGAAAACACTATCATGTGCAAAACCACTGTCATGTGCGAAACCACTGTCATGTGCGAAACGACTGTCTTGTGCGAAATCACTGTCATGTGCGAAAGCACTGTCGTGTGCGAAACCACTGTCTTGTGTAAAACCACAGTCCCGTGCGAAACCACTGTCTGGTGCAAAACCACTATCTCGAGCGAAAACAATGTCTTCAGCGAAACCACTGTCTAGTGCGAAACAACTGTCTTGTGCTAAACCACTGTCTTGTGCTAAACCACTGTCTTGTGCTAAACCACTGTCTTGTGCGAAATCACTGCCTTGTGCGAAACCACTGTCTTGTGCGAAACCACTGTCTTTTGCGAAACCACTATCATGTGCGAAACCACTGTCATGTGCGAAACCACTGTCATGTGCGAAACGACTGTCTGTGCGAAATCACTGTCATGTGCGAAAGCACTGTCGTGTGCGAAACCACTGTCTTGTGTAAAACCACAGTCCCGTGCGAAACCATTGTCATGTGCGAAACCACTCACCTGTGCGAAACCATTCACCTGTGCGAAACCATTCAACTGTGCGAAACCACTGTCCTGTGCGAAAACACTGTCTTGTGCATAACCACTGTCGTGTGCGAAACCACTGTCATGTGCGAAACCCCTGTCTTGTGCGAATACACTGTTGCATGTGAAACCACTGTCATGTGCAAAACCACTCACCTGTGCGTAACCACTCAACTGTGCGAAACCACTGTCCTGTGCGATACCACTGTCCTGTGCAAAACCACCGTCCTTTTCGAAACCACTGTCCTTTGCGAAACCACTGTCATTTCTGAAACCACTGTCTTGTGCAAAACATCTGTCTTGTGCGAAACCACTGTCTAGTACGAAACAACTGTATTTTGCTAAACCACTGTCTTGTGCAAACCCACTGCCTTGTGCGAAACCACTGTCTTGTGTGATACCACTGTCTTGTGCGAAACCACTATCATGTGCGAAGCCACTGTCATGTGCGAAACCACTCTCATGTGCAAAACCACTGTCATGTACGAAACGACTGTCTTGTGCGACACCACTGTCTTGTGCGGAACCACTGTCTTGTGGGAAACCACTGTCTTGTGGAAAACTACAGTCCCATGCGAAACCATTGTCATGTGCGAAACCACTCACCTGTGCGAAACCAGTTACCATTGCGAAACCACTCGACTGTCCGAAACCACTGTCCTGTGCGAAACCACTATCCTGTGCGAAACCACAGTCTTGTGCGAAACCACTGTCTTGTGCGAAACAACTGTCTTGTGCTAAACCACTGTCTTGTGCTAAATCACTGCCTTGTGCGAAACCACTGCCTTGTGCGAAACCACTGTCTTGTGCGAAACCACTGCCTTGTGTGACACTACTGTCATGTGTGGCACCACTGTCATGTGCGAAACCACAGTTTTGTAAGAAACCACTGTCTCGTGCGAAACCACTCTCATGTCGAAACCACTCACCTGTGTAAAACCACTCACATGGGCGAAACCACTATCCTGTGCAAAACCACTCAACTGTGCAAAACCACAATCCTGTGCAGAACAACTGTCCTGTGCGAAACCACTGTCTCGTGCGAAAAAACTGTCTTGTGCGAAACCACTGTCTTGTGCGAAACCACTGTCATGTGCGGAACCACTATCTTGTGCGAAAACACTTCTTTTGTGCGAAACCACTGTCATGTCGAAACCACTCACCTGTGCGAAACCACTCACCTGTGTGAAACCACTCACCTGTGCGAAACCACACAATTGTGTGAAACCACTGTCCAGTGCAAAACCACTGACCTGTGCGAAACCACTGTCTCGTGCAAAACCACTGTTTCGTGCGTAACCGCTGTCTTATGCAAAAGCACTGTCTTGTGCGAAACCACTTTCTTGTGCGAAACCAATATCTTGTGCGAAACCAGGTTCGTGTGGGAACCAATGTCGTGTGCGAAACTACTGTCTTCTGCTAAATCACTGTCTTGTGCGAAACACTGCCTTGTTCAAAAACCACTGTCTTGTGCAATACCACTGCCTTGTGCATAACCACTGTCTTGTGCGAAACCACTGTCTTGTGCAAAACCACTGTCTTGTGCGAAACCACTGTCTTGTGCAAAATCACTGTCTTGTGCAAAACCACTGTCTTGTGCGAAACCACTGTCTTGTGCGGAATCACTGCCTTGTGCGGAACCACTTTCTTGTGTGATACCACAGTCTTGTGTGATACCACTAACTTGTGCAAAACCACTGTCTTGTGCAAAACCACTGTCTTGTGCGAAACCACGGTCCTGTGCAAAACCACTGTCCTGTGCGAAACCACTGTCCTGTGCGAAACCTCTGTCCTGTGCGACACTACTGTCATGTGCAAAACCACTGAGTTGTGCGAAACCACTGTCTTGTGCGAAACCACTGTCTAGTGCGAAACCACTGCCTTGTGCGACACTACTGTCGTGTGAGAAACCACTGTCGTGTGCGAAACCACTGTCTTGTGAGAAACCACTGTCTTGTGCAAAACCACTGTCATGTCAAAACCACTCACCTGTGTGAAACCACTCACCTTTGCGAAACCACTCACCTGTGCAAAACCACTCAACTGTGCGAAACCACTGTCCTTTGCGAAGCCACTGTCCTGAGCGAAACAACTGTCTCGTGCGAAACCACTGTCTCGTGTGAAACCACTGTCTTGTGAGAAACCACTGTCTTGTGCGAAACCACTGTCTAGTGCGAAACAAAAGTCTTGTGCTAAACCACTGTCTTCTGCGAAACCACTGCCTTGTGCGAAACCACTGACATGTGTGAAACCACTGTCATGTGCGAAACCACTGTCATGTGCGAAACGACTGTTTTGTGCAAAACCACTGTCATGTGGGAAACCACTGTCTTGTGCGAACCACTGTCTTGTGGAAAACCACAGTCCCGTGCGAAACCATAGTCATGTGCGAAACCACTCATCTGTGCGAAACCACTCAACTCTGCAAAACCACTCACCTGTGCGAAACCACTCAACTGTGCGAAACCACTGTCCTGTGCGAAACCACTACCCTTTGCGAAACCACTGTCTTGTGCGAAACCACTGTCTTGTGCGAAACAACTGGCTTGTGATGAACCACTGTCTTGTGCTAAATCACTGTCTTGTGCGAAATCACTGCCTTCTGCAAACCCACTGTCTTCTGCAAAACCACTGTCTTGTGCGAAACCACTGTCATATGCAAAACCACTGTCTTGCGCGAAACCACTGTTCTGAGGGAAACCACTGTACTGTGCGAAACCACTGTACTGTGCGAAACCACTGTCGTGTACGAAACCACTGTCTTGTCAGAAACCACTGTCTTGTTCGAAATCATTCTCTTGTGCAAAACCACTGTCTTGTGCGAAACCACTGTCTTGTGCAAAACCACTGTCTTGTGCAAAACCACTGTCTTGTGCGAAACCACTCACTTGTGCAAAACCAAGGTCTTGTGCGAAAAATCGGTCTTGTGCGAAACCACTGTCTTGTGCGAAACTACTGTCTTGTGCAAAACCACCTTCTTGTGCCAAAACCACCGTCTTCTGCAAAACCAAAGTCTTCAGCGAAACCACTGTCTTGTGCGAAAAAATGTTTTGTGCAAAACCATTGTCTTGTGCAAAATCACTGTCTAGTGCAAAAACCACTGTCCGGTACAACACTACTGTCATGTGCGAAACCACTGTCGTGTGCGAAACCACTGTCGTGTGCGAAACCACTGTCTAGTGCGGAACCACTGCCTTGTGCGGAACCACTGTCTTTGTGCGAAACCACTGTCTTGTGTACAACCACTGTCTGGTGTGAAACGACTGTCCTTTGCGAAACCACTGTCCTTTGCAAAACCACTGTCAATTCCGAAACCACTGTCTAGTGCGAAACCACTGTCTTGTGCGAAACCACTGTCTTGTGTGAAAACACTGTCTTGTGCGAGACCACTGTCTTGTGCGAAACCACTGTCTTGTGCGGAACCACTGCCTTGTGCGGAACCACTGTCTTTGTGCGAAACCACTGTCTTGTGTACAACCACTGTCTTGTGTGAAACGACTGTCTTGTTGCGAAACCACTGTCTTGTGCGAAACCACTGTCCTGTGCGAAATTACTGTCCTGTGCAACAACACTGTCCTGTGCTAAACCACTGTCCTTTGCGACACCACTATCATGTGCGAAACCACTGTGTTGTCAGAAACCACTGTCTTGTGCAAAGCCACTGTCTTGTGCGTAACCACTGTCCTGTGTGAAACCACTGTCCTGAGCGACACTACTGTCGTGTGCAAAACTACTTTCGTGTGCGAAACCACTGTCGTGTGCGAAACCACTGTCTTTTGCGAATCCACTGTTGTGTACAAAACCACTGTCATGAGCGAAACCACTGTCATGTGCGAAACCACTGTCATTTGCGAAACCACTGCCTTGTGTGAAACCACTGTGTTGTGCGAAACCACTGTCTTGTGCGCAACCACTGTCTACTGCGAAACAACTGTCTTGTGCGAAACAACTGTCTTGTGCTAAACCACTGTCTTGTGCGAAACCACTGCCTTGTGCGAAACCACTGCCTTGTGCGAAACAACTGCCTTGTGCGACACTACTGTTGTGTGCAAATCCACTGTCGTATGGAAACAACTGTTTTATGTGAAACCACTGTCTTGTGCGAAACCACTGTCATGTCGAAACCACTCACCTGTGTGAAACCACTCTCCTGTGCAAAACCACTCAACTGTGCGAAACCACTGTCCTGTGCGGAACCACTGTCCTGTGCGAAACCACTGTCTCGTGCGAATCAACTTTCTTGTGCTAAACCACTGTCTTGTGCGAAACCACTGTCATGTGCGACGCCACTGTCTTGTGGAAACCACAGTCCCGTGCGAAACCATTGTCATGCGCGAAACCACTCACCTGTGCGAAACCACTTACCTGTGTGAAACCACTCACCTGTGTGAAGCCACTCACCCGTGCGAAACCACTCAACTCTGCGAAACCACTGTCCTGTACGAACCCACTGTCCTGTGCGAAACCACTGTCTCGTGTGAAACCACTGTCTCGTGCGAAACCACTGTCTTGTGCGAAAACACTTCCTTGTGCAAAACCACTGTCTTGTGCGAAACCACTGTCTTTTGCGAAACCACTATCATGTGCGAAACCACTGTCATGTGCGAAACCACTGTCATGTGCGAAACGACTGTCTTGTGCGAAAACACTATCATGTGCAAAACCACTGTCATGTGCGAAACCACTGTCATGTGCGAAACGACTGTCTTGTGCGAAATCACTGTCATGTGCGAAAGCACTGTCGTGTGCGAAACCACTGTCTTGTGTAAAACCACAGTCCCGTGCGAAACCACTGTCTGGTGCAAAACCACTATCTCGAGCGAAAACAATGTCTTCAGCGAAACCACTGTCTAGTGCGAAACAACTGTCTTGTGCTAAACCACTGTCTTGTGCTAAACCACTGTCTTGTGCTAAACCACTGTCTTGTGCGAAATCACTGCCTTGTGCGAAACCACTGTCTTGTGCGAAACCACTGTCTTTTGCGAAACCACTATCATGTGCGAAACCACTGTCATGTGCGAAACCACTGTCATGTGCGAAACGACTGTCTGTGCGAAATCACTGTCATGTGCGAAAGCACTGTCGTGTGCGAAACCACTGTCTTGTGTAAAACCACAGTCCCGTGCGAAACCATTGTCATGTGCGAAACCACTCACCTGTGCGAAACCATTCACCTGTGCGAAACCATTCAACTGTGCGAAACCACTGTCCTGTGCGAAAACACTGTCTTGTGCATAACCACTGTCGTGTGCGAAACCACTGTCATGTGCGAAACCCCTGTCTTGTGCGAATACACTGTTGCATGTGAAACCACTGTCATGTGCAAAACCACTCACCTGTGCGTAACCACTCAACTGTGCGAAACCACTGTCCTGTGCGATACCACTGTCCTGTGCAAAACCACCGTCCTTTTCGAAACCACTGTCCTTTGCGAAACCACTGTCATTTCTGAAACCACTGTCTTGTGCAAAACATCTGTCTTGTGCGAAACCACTGTCTAGTACGAAACAACTGTATTTTGCTAAACCACTGTCTTGTGCAAACCCACTGCCTTGTGCGAAACCACTGTCTTGTGTGATACCACTGTCTTGTGCGAAACCACTATCATGTGCGAAGCCACTGTCATGTGCGAAACCACTCTCATGTGCAAAACCACTGTCATGTACGAAACGACTGTCTTGTGCGACACCACTGTCTTGTGCGGAACCACTGTCTTGTGGGAAACCACTGTCTTGTGGAAAACTACAGTCCCATGCGAAACCATTGTCATGTGCGAAACCACTCACCTGTGCGAAACCAGTTACCATTGCGAAACCACTCGACTGTCCGAAACCACTGTCCTGTGCGAAACCACTATCCTGTGCGAAACCACAGTCTTGTGCGAAACCACTGTCTTGTGCGAAACAACTGTCTTGTGCTAAACCACTGTCTTGTGCTAAATCACTGCCTTGTGCGAAACCACTGCCTTGTGCGAAACCACTGTCTTGTGCGAAACCACTGCCTTGTGTGACACTACTGTCATGTGTGGCACCACTGTCATGTGCGAAACCACAGTTTTGTAAGAAACCACTGTCTCGTGCGAAACCACTCTCATGTCGAAACCACTCACCTGTGTAAAACCACTCACATGGGCGAAACCACTATCCTGTGCAAAACCACTCAACTGTGCAAAACCACAATCCTGTGCAGAACAACTGTCCTGTGCGAAACCACTGTCTCGTGCGAAAAAACTGTCTTGTGCGAAACCACTGTCTTGTGCGAAACCACTGTCATGTGCGGAACCACTATCTTGTGCGAAAACACTTCTTTTGTGCGAAACCACTGTCATGTCGAAACCACTCACCTGTGCGAAACCACTCACCTGTGTGAAACCACTCACCTGTGCGAAACCACACAATTGTGTGAAACCACTGTCCAGTGCAAAACCACTGACCTGTGCGAAACCACTGTCTCGTGCAAAACCACTGTTTCGTGCGTAACCGCTGTCTTATGCAAAAGCACTGTCTTGTGCGAAACCACTTTCTTGTGCGAAACCAATATCTTGTGCGAAACCAGGTTCGTGTGGGAACCAATGTCGTGTGCGAAACTACTGTCTTCTGCTAAATCACTGTCTTGTGCGAAACACTGCCTTGTTCAAAAACCACTGTCTTGTGCAATACCACTGCCTTGTGCATAACCACTGTCTTGTGCGAAACCACTGTCTTGTGCAAAACCACTGTCTTGTGCGAAACCACTGTCTTGTGCAAAATCACTGTCTTGTGCAAAACCACTGTCTTGTGCGAAACCACTGTCTTGTGCGGAATCACTGCCTTGTGCGGAACCACTTTCTTGTGTGATACCACAGTCTTGTGTGATACCACTAACTTGTGCAAAACCACTGTCTTGTGCAAAACCACTGTCTTGTGCGAAACCACGGTCCTGTGCAAAACCACTGTCCTGTGCGAAACCACTGTCCTGTGCGAAACCTCTGTCCTGTGCGACACTACTGTCATGTGCAAAACCACTGAGTTGTGCGAAACCACTGTCTGGTGCGAAACCACTGTCTAGTGCGAAACCACTGTCTTGTGCGAAACCACTGCCTTGTGCGACACTACTGTCGTGTGAGAAACCACTGTCGTGTGCGAAACCACTCTCTTGTGAGAAACCACTGTCTTGTGCAAAACCACTGTCATGTCAAAACCACTCACCTGTGTGAAACCACTCACCTTTGCGAAACCACTCACCTGTGCAAAACCACTCAACTGTGCGAAACCACTGTCCTTTGCGAAGCCACTGTCCTGAGCGAAACAACTGTCTCGTGCGAAACCACTGTCTCGTGTGAAACCACTGTCTTGTGAGAAACCACTGTCTTGTGCGAAACCACTGTCTAGTGCGAAACAAAAGTCTTGTGCTAAACCACTGTCTTCTGCGAAACCACTGCCTTGTGCGAAACCACTGACATGTGTGAAACCACTGTCATGTGCGAAACCACTGTCATGTGCGAAACGACTGTTTTGTGCAAAACCACTGTCATGTGGGAAACCACTGTCTTGTGCGAACCACTGTCTTGTGGAAAACCACAGTCCCGTGCGAAACCATAGTCATGTGCGAAACCACTCATCTGTGCGAAACCACTCAACTCTGCAAAACCACTCACCTGTGCGAAACCACTCAACTGTGCGAAACCACTGTCCTGTGCGAAACCACTACCCTTTGCGAAACCACTGTCTTGTGCGAAACCACTGTCTTGTGCGAAACAACTGGCTTGTGATGAACCACTGTCTTGTGCTAAATCACTGTCTTGTGCGAAATCACTGCCTTCTGCAAACCCACTGTCTTCTGCAAAACCACTGTCTTGTGCGAAACCACTGTCATATGCAAAACCACTGTCTTGCGCGAAACCACTGTTCTGAGGGAAACCACTGTACTGTGCGAAACCACTGTACTGTGCGAAACCACTGTCGTGTACGAAACCACTGTCTTGTCAGAAACCACTGTCTTGTTCGAAATCATTCTCTTGTGCAAAACCACTGTCTTGTGCGAAACCACTGTCTTGTGCAAAACCACTGTCTTGTGCAAAACCACTGTCTTGTGCGAAACCACTCACTTGTGCAAAACCAAGGTCTTGTGCGAAAAATCGGTCTTGTGCGAAACCACTGTCTTGTGCGAAACTACTGTCTTGTGCAAAACCACCTTCTTGTGCCAAAACCACCGTCTTCTGCAAAACCAAAGTCTTCAGCGAAACCACTGTCTTGTGCGAAAAAATGTTTTGTGCAAAACCATTGTCTTGTGCAAAATCACTGTCTAGTGCAAAAACCACTGTCCGGTACAACACTACTGTCATGTGCGAAACCACTGTCGTGTGCGAAACCACTGTCGTGTGCGAAACCACTGTCTAGTGCGGAACCACTGCCTTGTGCGGAACCACTGTCTTTGTGCGAAACCACTGTCTTGTGTACAACCACTGTCTTGTGTGAAACGACTGTCCTTTGCGAAACCACTGTCCTTTGCAAAACCACTGTCAATTCCGAAACCACTGTCTAGTGCGAAACCACTGTCTTGTGCGAAACCACTGTCTTGTGTGAAAACACTGTCTTGTGCGAGACCACTGTCTTGTGCGAAACCACTGTCTTGTGCGGAACCACTGCCTTGTGCGGAACCACTGTCTTTGTGCGAAACCACTGTCTTGTGTACAACCACTGTCTTGTGTGAAACGACTGTCTTGTTGCGAAACCACTGTCTTGTGCGAAACCACTGTCCTGTGCGAAATTACTGTCCTGTGCAACAACACTGTCCTGTGCTAAACCACTGTCCTTTGCGACACCACTATCATGTGCGAAACCACTGTGTTGTCAGAAACCACTGTCTTGTGCAAAGCCACTGTCTTGTGCGTAACCACTGTCCTGTGTGAAACCACTGTCCTGAGCGACACTACTGTCGTGTGCAAAACTACTTTCGTGTGCGAAACCACTGTCGTGTGCGAAACCACTGTCTTTTGCGAATCCACTGTTGTGTACAAAACCACTGTCATGAGCGAAACCACTGTCATGTGCGAAACCACTGTCATTTGCGAAACCACTGTCTTGTGTGAAACCACTGTGTTGTGCGAAACCACTGTCTTGTGCGCAACCACTGTCTACTGCGAAACAACTGTCTTGTGCGAAACAACTGTCTTGTGCTAAACCACTGTCTTGTGCGAAACCACTGCCTTGTGCGAAACCACTGCCTTGTGCGAAACAACTGCCTTGTGCGACACTACTGTTGTGTGCAAATCCACTGTCGTATGGAAACAACTGTTTTATGTGAAACCACTGTCTTGTGCGAAACCACTGTCATGTCGAAACCACTCACCTGTGTGAAACCACTCTCCTGTGCAAAACCACTCAACTGTGCGAAACCACTGTCCTGTGCGGAACCACTGTCCTGTGCGAAACCACTGTCTCGTGCGAATCAACTTTCTTGTGCTAAACCACTGTCTTGTGCGAAACCACTGTCATGTGCGACGCCACTGTCTTGTGGAAACCACAGTCCCGTGCGAAACCATTGTCATGCGCGAAACCACTCACCTGTGCGAAACCACTTACCTGTGTGAAACCACTCACCTGTGTGAAGCCACTCACCCGTGCGAAACCACTCAACTCTGCGAAACCACTGTCCTGTACGAACCCACTGTCCTGTGCGAAACCACTGTCTCGTGTGAAACCACTGTCTCGTGCGAAACCACTGTCTTGTGCGAAAACACTGCCTTGTGCAAAACCACTGTCTTGTGCGAAACCACTGTCTTTTGCAAAACCACTATCATGTGCGAAACCACTGTCATGTGCGAAACCACTGTCATGTGCGAAACGACTGTCTTGTGCGAAAACACTATCATGTGCAAAACCACTGTCATGTGCGAAACCACTGTCATGTGCGAAACGACTGTCTTGTGCGAAATCACTGTCATGTGCGAAAGCACTGTCGTGTGCGAAACCACTGTCTTGTGTAAAACCACAGTCCCGTGCGAAACCACTGTCTGGTGCAAAACCACTATCTCGAGTGAAAACAATGTCTTCAGCGAAACCACTGTCTAGTGCGAAACAACTGTCTTGTGCTAAACCACTGTCTTGTGCTAAACCACTGTCTTGTGCTAAACCACTGTCTTGTGCGAAATCACTGCCTTGTGCGAAACCACTGTCTTGTGCGAAACCACTGTCTTTTGCGAAACCACTATCATGTGCGAAACCACTGTCATGTGCGAAACCACTGTCATGTGCGAAACGACTGTCTGTGCGAAATCACTGTCATGTGCGAAAGCACTGTCGTGTGCGAAACCACTGTCTTGTGTAAAACCACAGTCCCGTGCGAAACCATTGTCATGTGCGAAACCACTCACCTGTGCGAAACCATTCACCTGTGCGAAACCATTCAACTGTGCGAAACCACTGTCCTGTGCGAAAACACTGTCTTGTGCATAACCACTGTCGTGTGCGAAACCACTGTCATGTGCGAAACCCCTGTCTTGTGCGAATACACTGTTGCATGTGAAACCACTGTCATGTGCAAAACCACTCACCTGTGCGTAACCACTCAACTGTGCGAAACCACTGTCCTGTGCGATACCACTGTCCTGTGCAAAACCACCGTCCTTTTCGAAACCACTGTCCTTTGCGAAACCACTGTCATTTCTGAAACCACTGTCTTGTGCAAAACATCTGTCTTGTGCGAAACCACTGTCTAGTACGAAACAACTGTATTTTGCTAAACCACTGTCTTGTGCAAACCCACTGCCTTGTGCGAAACCACTGTCTTGTGTGATACCACTGTCTTGTTCGAAACCACTATCATGTGCGAAGCCACTGTCATGTGCGAAACCACTCTCATGTGCAAAACCACTGTCATGTACGAAACGACTGTCTTGTGCAACACCACTGTCTTGTGCGGAACCACTGTCTTGTGGGAAACCACTGTCTTGTGGAAAACTACAGTCCCATGCGAAACCATTGTCATGTGCGAAACCACTCACCTGTGCGAAACCAGTTACCATTGCGAAACCACTCGACTGTGCGAAACCACTGTCCTGTGCGAAACCACTATCCTGTGCGAAACCACTGTCTTGTGCGAAACCATGGTCTTGTGCGAAACAACTGTCTTGTGCTAAACCACTGTCTTGTGCTAAATCACTGCCTTGTGCGAAACCACTGCCTTGTGCGAAACCACTGTCTTGTGCGAAACCACTGCCTTGTGTGACACTACTGTCATGTGTGGCACCACTGTCATGTGCGAAACCACAGTTTTGTAAGAAACCACTGTCTCGTGCGAAACCACTCTCATGTCGAAACCACTCACCTGTGTAAAACCACTCACATGGGCGAAACCACTATCCTGTGCAAAACCACTCAACTGTGCAAAACCACAATCCTGTGCAGAACAACTGTCCTGTGCGAAACCACTGTCTCGTGCGAAAAAACTGTCTTGTGCGAAACCACTGTCTTGTGCGAAACCACTGTCATGTGCGGAACCACTATCTTGTGCGAAAACACTTCTTTTGTGCGAAACCACTGTCATGTCGAAACCACTCACCTGTGCGAAACCACTCACCTGTGTGAAACCACTCACCTGTGCGAAACCACACAATTGTGTGAAACCACTGTCCAGTGCAAAACCACTGACCTGTGCGAAACCACTGTCTCGTGCAAAACCACTGTTTCGTGCGTAACCGCTGTCTTATGCAAAAGCACTGTCTTGTGCGAAACCACTTTCTTGTGCGAAACCAATATCTTGTGCGAAACCAGGTTCGTGTGGGAACCAATGTCGTGTGCGAAACTACTGTCTTCTGCTAAATCACTGTCTTGTGCGAAACACTGCCTTGTTCAAAAACCACTGTCTTGTGCAATACCACTGCCTTGTGCATAACCACTGTCTTGTGCGAAACCACTGTCTTGTGCAAAACCACTGTCTTGTGCGAAACCACTGTCTTGTGCAAAATCACTGTCTTGTGCAAAACCACTGTCTTGTGCGAAACCACTGTCTTGTGCGGAATCACTGCCTTGTGCGGAACCACTTTCTTGTGTGATACCACAGTCTTGTGTGATACCACTAACTTGTGCAAAACCACTGTCTTGTGCAAAACCACTGTCTTGTGCGAAACCACGGTCCTGTGCAAAACCACTGTCCTGTGCGAAACCACTGTCCTGTGCGAAACCTCTGTCCTGTGCGACACTACTGTCATGTGCAAAACCACTGAGTTGTGCGAAACCACTGTCTTGTGCGAAACCACTGTCTAGTGCGAAACCACTGTCTTGTGCGAAACCACTGCCTTGTGCGACACTACTGTCGTGTGAGAAACCACTGTCGTGTGCGAAACCACTGTCTTGTGAGAAACCACTGTCTTGTGCAAAACCACTGTCATGTCAAAACCACTCACCTGTGTGAAACCACTCACCTTTGCGAAACCACTCACCTGTGCAAAACCACTCAACTGTGCGAAACCACTGTCCTTTGCGAAGCCACTGTCCTGAGCGAAACAACTGTCTCTTGCGAAACCACTGTCTCGTGTGAAACCACTGTCTTGTGAGAAACCACTGTCTTGTGCGAAACCACTGTCTAGTGCGAAACAAAAGTCTTGTGCTAAACCACTGTCTTCTGCGAAACCACTGCCTTGTGCGAAACCACTGACATGTGTGAAACCACTGTCATGTGCGAAACCACTGTCATGTGCGAAACGACTGTTTTGTGCAAAACCACTGTCATGTGGGAAACCACTGTCTTGTGCGAACCACTGTCTTGTGGAAAACCACAGTCCCGTGCGAAACCATAGTCATGTGCGAAACCACTCATCTGTGCGAAACCACTCAACTCTGCAAAACCACTCACCTGTGCGAAACCACTCAACTGTGCGAAACCACTGTCCTGTGCGAAACCACTACCCTTTGCGAAACCACTGTCTTGTGCGAAACCACTGTCTTGTGCGAAACAACTGGCTTGTGATGAACCACTGTCTTGTGCTAAATCACTGTCTTGTGCGAAATCACTGCCTTCAGCAAACCCACTGTCTTCTGCAAAACCACTGTCTTGTGCGAAACCACTGTCATATGCAAAACCACTGTCTTGCACGAAACCACTGTTCTGAGGGAAACCACTGTACTGTGCGAAACCACTGTACTGTGCGAAACCACTGTCGTGTACGAAACCACTGTCTTGTCAGAAACCACTGTCTTGTTCGAAATCATTCTCTTGTGCAAAACCACTGTCTTGTGCGAAACCACTGTCTTGTGCAAAACCACTGTCTTGTGCAAAACCACTGTCTTGTGCGAAACCACTCACTTGTGCAAAACCAAGGTCTTGTGCGAAAAATCGGTCTTGTGCGAAACCACTGTCTTGTGCGAAACTACTGTCTTGTGCAAAACCACCTTCTTGTGCCAAAACCACCGTCTTCTGCAAAACCAAAGTCTTCAGCGAAACCACTGTCTTGTGCGAAAAAATGTTTTGTGCAAAACCATTGTCTTGTGCAAAATCACTGTCTAGTGCAAAAACCACTGTCCGGTACAACACTACTGTCATGTGCGAAACCACTGTCGTGTGCGAAACCACTGTCGTGTGCGAAACCACTGTCTAGTGCGGAACCACTGCCTTGTGCGGAACCACTGTCTTTGTGCGAAACCACTGTCTTGTGTACAACCACTGTCTTGTGTGAAACGACTGTCCTTTGCGAAACCACTGTCCTTTGCAAAACCACTGTCAATTCCGAAACCACTGTCTAGTGCGAAACCACTGTCTTGTGCGAAACCACTGTCTTGTGTGAAAACACTGTCTTGTGCGAGACCACTGTCTTGTGCGAAACCACTGTCTTGTGCGGAACCACTGCCTTGTGCGGAACCACTGTCTTTGTGCGAAACCACTGTCTTGTGTACAACCACTGTCTTGTGTGAAACGACTGTCTTGTTGCGAAACCACTGTCTTGTGCGAAACCACTGTCCTGTGCGAAATTACTGTCCTGTGCAACAACACTGTCCTGTGCTAAACCACTGTCCTTTGCGACACCACTATCATGTGCGAAACCACTGTGTTGTCAGAAACCACTGTCTTGTGCAAAGCCACTGTCTTGTGCGTAACCACTGTCCTGTGTGAAACCACTGTCCTGAGCGACACTACTGTCGTGTGCAAAACTACTTTCGTGTGCGAAACCACTGTCGTGTGCGAAACCACTGTCTTTTGCGAATCCACTGTTGTGTACAAAACCACTGTCATGTGCGAAACCACTGTCATGTGCGAAACCACTGTCATTTGCGAAACCACTGTCTTGTGTGAAACCACTGTGTTGTGCGAAACCACTGTCTTGTGCGCAACCACTGTCTACTGCGAAACAACTGTCTTGTGCGAAACAACTGTCTTGTGCTAAACCACTGTCTTGTGCGAAACCACTGCCTTGTGCGAAACCACTGCCTTGTGCGAAACAACTGCCTTGTGCGACACTACTGTTGTGTGCAAATCCACTGTCGTATGCGAAACAACTGTTTTATGTGAAACCACTGTCTTGTGCGAAACCACTGTCATGTCGAAACCACTCACCTGTGTGAAACCACTCTCCTGTGCAAAACCACTCAACTGTGCAAAACCACTGTCCTGTGCGGAACCACTGTCCTGTGCGAAACCACTGTCTCGTGCGAATCAACTTTCTTGTGCTAAACCACTGTCTTGTGCGAAACCACTGTCATGTGCGACGCCACTGTCTTGTGGAAACCACAGTCCCGTGCGAAACCATTGTCATGCGCGAAACCACTCACCTGTGCGAAACCACTTACCTGTGTGAAACCACTCACCTGTGTGAAGCCACTCACCCGTGCGAAACCACTCAACTCTGCGAAACCACTGTCCTGTACGAACCCACTGTCCTGTGCGAAACCACTGTCTCGTGTGAAACCACTGTCTCGTGCGAAACCACTGTCTTGTGCGAAAACACTGCCTTGTGCAAAACCACTGTCTTGTGCGAAACCACTGTCTTTTGCGAAACCACTATCATGTGCGAAACCACTGTCATGTGCGAAACCACTGTCATGTGCGAAACGACTGTCTTGTGCGAAAACACTATCATGTGCAAAACCACTGTCATGTGCGAAAGCACTGTCGTGTGCGAAACCACTGTCTTGTGTAAAACCACAGTCCCGTGCGAAACCACTGTCTGGTGCAAAACCACTATCTCGAGCGAAAACAATGTCTTCAGCGAAACCACTGTCTAGTGCGAAACAACTGTCTTGTGCTAAACCACTGTCTTGTGCTAAACCACTGTCTTGTGCTAAACCACTGTCTTGTGCGAAATCACTGCCTTGTGCGAAACCACTGTCTTGTGCGAAACCACTGTCTTTTGCGAAACCACTATCATGTGCGAAACCACTGTCATGTGCGAAACCACTGTCATGTGCGAAACGACTGTCTGTGCGAAATCACTGTCATGTGCGAAAGCACTGTCGTGTGCGAAACCACTGTCTTGTGTAAAACCACAGTCCCGTGCGAAACCATTGTCATGTGCGAAACCACTCACCTGTGCGAAACCATTCACCTGTGCGAAACCATTCAACTGTGCGAAACCACTGTCCTGTGCGAAAACACTGTCTTGTGCATAACCACTGTCGTGTGCGAAACCACTGTCATGTGCGAAACCCCTGTCTTGTGCGAATACACTGTTGCATGTGAAACCACTGTCATGTGCAAAACCACTCACCTGTGCGTAACCACTCAACTGTGCGAAACCACTGTCCTGTGCGATACCACTGTCCTGTGCAAAACCACCGTCCTTTTCGAAACCACTGTCCTTTGCGAAACCACTGTCATTTCTGAAACCACTGTCTTGTGCAAAACATCTGTCTTGTGCGAAACCACTGTCTAGTACGAAACAACTGTATTTTGCTAAACCACTGTCTTGTGCAAACCCACTGCCTTGTGCGAAACCACTGTCTTGTGTGATACCACTGTCTTGTTCGAAACCACTATCATGTGCGAAGCCACTGTCATGTGCGAAACCACTCTCATGTGCAAAACCACTGTCATGTACGAAACGACTGTCTTGTGCGACACCACTGTCTTGTGCGGAACCACTGTCTTGTGGGAAACCACTGTCTTGTGGAAAACTACAGTCCCATGCGAAACCATTGTCATGTGCGAAACCACTCACCTGTGCGAAACCAGTTACCATTGCGAAACCACTCGACTGTGCGAAACCACTGTCCTGTGCGAAACCACTATCCTGTGCGAAACCACTGTCTCGTGCGAAACCACTGTCTTGTGCGAAACAACTGTCTTGTGCTAAACCACTGTCTTGTGCTAAATCACTGCCTTGTGCGAAACCACTGCCTTGTGCGAAACCACTGTCTTGTGCGAAACCACTGCCTTGTGTGACACTACTGTCATGTGTGGCACCACTGTCATGTGCGAAACCACAGTTTTGTAAGAAACCACTGTCTCGTGCGAAACCACTCTCATGTCGAAACCACTCACCTGTGTAAAACCACTCACATGGGCGAAACCACTATCCTGTGCAAAACCACTCAACTGTGCAAAACCACAATCCTGTGCAGAACAACTGTCCTGTGCGAAACCACTGTCTCGTGCGAAAAAACTGTCTTGTGCGAAACCACTGTCTTGTGCGAAACCACTGTCATGTGCGGAACCACTATCTTGTGCGAAAACACTTCTTTTGTGCGAAACCACTGTCATGTCGAAACCACTCACCTGTGCGAAACCACTCACCTGTGTGAAACCACTCACCTGTGCGAAACCACACAATTGTGTGAAACCACTGTCCAGTGCAAAACCACTGACCTGTGTGAAACCACTGTCTCGTGCAAAACCACTGTTTCGTGCGTAACCGCTGTCTTATGCAAAAGCACTGTCTTGTGCGAAACCACTTTCTTGTGCGAAACCAATATCTTGTGCGAAACCAGGTTCGTGTGGGAACCAATGTCGTGTGCGAAACTACTGTCTTCTGCTAAATCACTGTCTTGTGCGAAACACTGCCTTGTTCAAAAACCACTGTCTTGTGCAATACCACTGCCTTGTGCATAACCACTGTCTTGTGCGAAACCACTGTCTTGTGCAAAACCACTGTCTTGTGCGAAACCACTGTCTTGTGCAAAATCACTGTCTTGTGCAAAACCACTGTCTTGTGCGAAACCACTGTCTTGTGCGGAATCACTGCCTTGTGCGGAACCACTTTCTTGTGTGATACCACAGTCTTGTGTAATACCACTAACTTGTGCAAAACCACTGTCTTGTGCAAAACCACTGTCTTGTGCGAAACCACGGTCCTGTGCAAAACCACTGTCCTGTGCGAAACCACTGTCCTGTGCGAAACCTCTGTCCTGTGCGACACTACTGTCATGTGCAAAACCACTGAGTTGTGCGAAACCACTGTCTTGTGCGAAACCACTGTCTAGTGCGAAACCACTGTCTTGTGCGAAACCACTGCCTTGTGCGACACTACTGTCGTGTGAGAAACCACTGTCGTGTGCGAAACCACTGTCTTGTGAGAAACCACTGTCTTGTGCAAAACCACTGTCATGTCAAAACCACTCACCTGTGTGAAACCACTCACCTTTGCGAAACCACTCACCTGTGCAAAACCACTCAACTGTGCGAAACCACTGTCCTTTGCGAAGCCACTGTCCTGAGCGAAACAACTGTCTCGTGCGAAACCACTGTCTCGTGTGAAACCACTGTCTTGTGAGAAACCACTGTCTTGTGCGAAACCACTGTCTAGTGCGAAACAAAAGTCTTGTGCTAAACCACTGTCTTCTGCGAAACCACTGCCTTGTGCGAAACCACTGACATGTGTGAAACCACTGTCATGTGCGAAACCACTGTCATGTGCGAAACGACTGTTTTGTGCAAAACCACTGTCATGTGGGAAACCACTGTCTTGTGCGAACCACTGTCTTGTGGAAAACCACAGTCCCGTGCGAAACCATAGTCATGTGCGAAACCACTCATCTGTGCGAAACCACTCAACTCTGCAAAACCACTCACCTGTGCGAAACCACTCAACTGTGCGAAACCACTGTCCTGTGCGAAACCACTACCCTTTGCGAAACCACTGTCTTGTGCGAAACCACTGTCTTGTGCGAAACAACTGGCTTGTGATGAACCACTGTCTTGTGCTAAATCACTGTCTTGTGCGAAATCACTGCCTTCTGCAAACCCACTGTCTTCTGCAAAACCACTGTCTTGTGCGAAACCACTGTCATATGCAAAACCACTGTCTTGCGCGAAACCACTGTTCTGAGGGAAACCACTGTACTGTGCGAAACCACTGTACTGTGCGAAACCACTGTCGTGTACGAAACCACTGTCTTGTCAGAAACCACTGTCTTGTTCGAAATCATTCTCTTGTGCAAAACCACTGTCTTGTGCGAAACCACTGTCTTGTGCAAAACCACTGTCTTGTGCAAAACCACTGTCTTGTGCGAAACCACTCACTTGTGCAAAACCAAGGTCTTGTGCGAAAAATCGGTCTTGTGCGAAACCACTGTCTTGTGCGAAACTACTGTCTTGTGCAAAACCACCTTCTTGTGCCAAAACCACCGTCTTCTGCAAAACCAAAGTCTTCAGCGAAACCACTGTCTTGTGCGAAAAAATGTTTTGTGCAAAACCATTGTCTTGTGCAAAATCACTGTCTAGTGCAAAAACCACTGTCCGGTACAACACTACTGTCATGTGCGAAACCACTGTCGTGTGCGAAACCACTGTCGTGTGCGAAACCACTGTCTAGTGCGGAACCACTGCCTTGTGCGGAACCACTGTCTTTGTGCGAAACCACTGTCTTGTGTACAACCACTGTCTTGTGTGAAACGACTGTCCTTTGCGAAACCACTGTCCTTTGCAAAACCACTGTCAATTCCGAAACCACTGTCTAGTGCGAAACCACTGTCTTGTGCGAAACCACTGTCTTGTGTGAAAACACTGTCTTGTGCGAGACCACTGTCTTGTGCGAAACCACTGTCTTGTGCGGAACCACTGCCTTGTGCGGAACCACTGTCTTTGTGCGAAACCACTGTCTTGTGTACAACCACTGTCTTGTGTGAAACGACTGTCTTGTTGCGAAACCACTGTCTTGTGCGAAACCACTGTCCTGTGCGAAATTACTGTCCTGTGCAACAACACTGTCCTGTGCTAAACCACTGTCCTTTGCGACACCACTATCATGTGCGAAACCACTGTGTTGTCAGAAACCACTGTCTTGTGCAAAGCCACTGTCTTGTGCGTAACCACTGTCCTGTGTGAAACCACTGTCCTGAGCGACACTACTGTCGTGTGCAAAACTACTTTCGTGTGCGAAACCACTGTCGTGTGCGAAACCACTGTCTTTTGCGAATCCACTGTTGTGTACAAAACCACTGTCATGTGCGAAACCACTGTCATGTGCGAAACCACTGTCATTTGCGAAACCACTGTCTTGTGTGAAACCACTGTGTTGTGCGAAACCACTGTCTTGTGCGCAACCACTGTCTACTGCGAAACAACTGTCTTGTGCGAAACAACTGTCTTGTGCTAAACCACTGTCTTGTGCGAAACCACTGCCTTGTGCGAAACCACTGCCTTGTGCGAAACAACTGCCTTGTGCGACACTACTGTTGTGTGCAAATCCACTGTCGTATGCGAAACAACTGTTTTATGTGAAACCACTGTCTTGTGCGAAACCACTGTCATGTCGAAACCACTCACCTGTGTGAAACCACTCTCCTGTGCAAAACCACTCAACTGTGCGAAACCACTGTTCTGTGCGGAACCACTGTCCTGTGCGAAACCACTGTCTCGTGTGAATCAACTTTCTTGTGCTAAACCACTGTCTTGTGCGAAACCACTGTCATGTGCGACGCCACTGTCTTGTGGAAACCACAGTCCCGTGCGAAACCATTGTCATGCGCGAAACCACTCACCTGTGCGAAACCACTTACCTGTGTGAAACCACTCACCTGTGTGAAGCCACTCACCCGTGCGAAACCACTCAACTCTGCGAAACCACTGTCCTGTACGAACCCACTGTCCTGTGCGAAACCACTGTCTCGTGTGAAACCACTGTCTCGTGCGAAACCACTGTCTTGTGCGAAAACACTGCCTTGTGCAAAACCACTGTCTTGTGCGAAACCACTGTCTTTTGCGAAACCACTATCATGTGCGAAACCACTGTCATGTGCGAAACCACTGTCATGTGCGAAACGACTGTCTTGTGCGAAAACACTATCATGTGCAAAACCACTGTCATGTGCGAAACCACTGTCATGTGCGAAACGACTGTCTTGTGCGAAATCACTGTCATGTGCGAAAGCACTGTCGTGTGCGAAACCACTGTCTTGTGTAAAACCACAGTCCCGTGCGAAACCACTGTCTGGTGCAAAACCACTATCTCGAGCGAAAACAATGTCTTCAGCGAAACCACTGTCTAGTGCGAAACAACTGTCTTGTGCTAAACCACTGTCTTGTGCTAAACCACTGTCTTGTGCTAAACCACTGTCTTGTGCGAAATCACTGCCTTGTGCGAAACCACTGTCTTGTGCGAAACCACTGTCTTTTGCGAAACCACTATCATGTGCGAAACCACTGTCATGTGCGAAACCACTGTCATGTGCGAAACGACTGTCTGTGCGAAATCACTGTCATGTGCGAAAGCACTGTCGTGTGCGAAACCACTGTCTTGTGTAAAACCACAGTCCCGTGCGAAACCATTGTCATGTGCGAAACCACTCACCTGTGCGAAACCATTCACCTGTGCGAAACCATTCAACTGTGCGAAACCACTGTCCTGTGCGAAAACACTGTCTTGTGCATAACCACTGTCGTGTGCGAAACCACTGTCATGTGCGAAACCCCTGTCTTGTGCGAATACACTGTTGCATGTGAAACCACTGTCATGTGCAAAACCACTCACCTGTGCGTAACCACTCAACTGTGCGAAACCACTGTCCTGTGCGATACCACTGTCCTGTGCAAAACCACCGTCCTTTTCGAAACCACTGTCCTTTGCGAAACCACTGTCATTTCTGAAACCACTGTCTTGTGCAAAACATCTGTCTTGTGCGAAACCACTGTCTAGTACGAAACAACTGTATTTTGCTAAACCACTGTCTTGTGCAAACCCACTGCCTTGTGCGAAACCACTGTCTTGTGTGATACCACTGTCTTGTGCGAAACCACTATCATGTGCGAAGCCACTGTCATGTGCGAAACCACTCTCATGTGCAAAACCACTGTCATGTACGAAACGACTGTCTTGTGCGACACCACTGTCTTGTGCGGAACCACTGTCTTGTGGGAAACCACTGTCTTGTGGAAAACTACAGTCCCATGCGAAACCATTGTCAAGTGCGAAACCACTCACCTGTGCGAAACCAGTTACCATTGCGAAACCACTCGACTGTGCGAAACCACTGTCCTGTGCGAAACCACTATCCTGTGCGAAACCACTGTCTTGTGCGAAACCACTGTCTTGTGCGAAACAACTGTCTTGTGCTAAACCACTGTCTTGTGCTAAATCACTGCCTTGTGCGAAACCACTGCCTTGTGCGAAACCACTGTCTTGTGCGAAACCACTGCCTTGTGTGACACTACTGTCATGTGTGGCACCACTGTCATGTGCGAAACCACAGTTTTGTAAGAAACCACTGTCTCGTGCGAAACCACTCTCATGTCGAAACCACTCACCTGTGTAAAACCACTCACATGGGCGAAACCACTATCCTGTGCAAAACCACTCAACTGTGCAAAACCACAATCCTGTGCAGAACAACTGTCCTGTGCGAAACCACTGTCTCGTGCGAAAAAACTGTCTTGTGCGAAACCACTGTCTTGTGCGAAACCACTGTCATGTGCGGAACCACTATCTTGTGCGAAAACACTTCTTTTGTGCGAAACCACTGTCATGTCGAAACCACTCACCTGTGCGAAACCACTCACCTGTGTGAAACCACTCACCTGTGCGAAACCACACAATTGTGTGAAACCACTGTCCAGTGCAAAACCACTGACCTGTGCGAAACCACTGTCTCGTGCAAAACCACTGTTTCGTGCGTAACCGCTGTCTTATGCAAAAGCACTGTCTTGTGCGAAACCACTTTCTTGTGCGAAACCAATATCTTGTGCGAAACCAGGTTCGTGTGGGAACCAATGTCGTGTGCGAAACTACTGTCTTCTGCTAAATCACTGTCTTGTGCGAAACACTGCCTTGTTCAAAAACCACTGTCTTGTGCAATACCACTGCCTTGTGCATAACCACTGTCTTGTGCGAAACCACTGTCTTGTGCAAAACCACTGTCTTGTGCGAAACCACTGTCTTGTGCAAAATCACTGTCTTGTGCAAAACCACTGTCTTGTGCGAAACCACTGTCTTGTGCGGAATCACTGCCTTGTGCGGAACCACTTTCTTGTGTGATACCACAGTCTTGTGTGATACCACTAACTTGTGCAAAACCACTGTCTTGTGCAAAACCACTGTCTTGTGCGAAACCACTGTCATGTGCGAAACCGCTGTTTTGTGCGAAACCGCTGTCTTCTGCAAATCCACTGACCTGTGCGAAACCAATGTCCTTTGCGAAATCACTGTCACTTCCGAAACCAATCTCTTGTGCGAAACCAACGTCTTGTGTGAAATCACCGTCGTGTGCGAAAGCACTGTCTTGTGCGAAACCATTGTCATGTGCGAAACCGCTCACCTGTGCGAAACCACTCACTTGTGCGAGACCACTCACCTGTGAAAAACCACTCAACTATGCGAAACCACTGTCATGTGCGAAATCACTATCTTGTGCGAAACCACTGTCTTGTGCGAAACCACTGTCTTGTGCGAAACCACTGTCTTGTGCTAAACCACTGTCTTGTGCTAAACCACTGTCTTGTGCTAAATCACTTTCTTGTGCTAAATCACTTTCTTGTGCAAAACTACTGCCTTGTGCAAAACCACTGTCTTGTGCGAAACCACTGTCATATGCAAAACCACTGTCTTGTTCGAAACCACTGTCCTGTGCGAAACCACTGTCCTGTGGGAAACCACTGTCCTGTGCGACACCACTATCATGTGCGAAAATACTGTCTTGTTCGAAACCACTTTCTTGTGCGAAACCACTGTCCTTCGCGAGACCACTGTCGTGTACGAAACCACTCACCTGTGCGAACTATTCACCTGTGCGAAACCACCCACATGTGCGAAACCACTCACTTGTGCGAAACCACTCACCTGTGCGAAACCACTCACCTGTGCGAAACTACTGTCCTGACTGAAACCACTATCCTGTGTGAAACTACTGTCCTGTGTGAAACCACTGTCCAGTGCGAAACCACAGTCCTGTGCTAAACCACTGTCTTCAGCGAAACCACTGTCGTGTGCGAAACTACTGTCTTGTGCGACACCGCTGTCTTGTGCAAAACCATTGTCCTTTGCGAAACCACTGTCTTGTTCCAAACCACTGCCTTGTGCGAAACCACTGTCGTGTGCGAAACCACTGTCTTGTGCGAAACCACTGTCTTGTGCAAAACAACTGGCTTTTGCTAAACCACTGTCTTGTGCTAAATCACTTTCTTTTCCGATACCACTGCCTTGTGCAAAACCACTCTCTTGTGCAAAACCACTCACCTATGCGAAAGCACTGTCTTGTGCGAAACACTTGTCTCGTGCGAAATAACTCTCTTGTGCTAAACCACTGTCTTGTGCGAAACCACTGTCCTGTGCGAAACTACTGTCCTTTGCGAAACCACTGTCATTTCCGAAACCACTCTCTTGTGCGAAACCAACATCTTGAGCGAAATCACCGTAGTGTGCGAAACAACCGTCTTTTGCAAAAGCACTGTCTTGTGAGAAAGTACTGTCTTGTGTGAAACCACTGTCGTGTGCAAAACCACTGTCCCATGTGAAACCACTGTCGTGTGCGAAACCACTGTCGTGTGCGAAACCACTCACCTGTGCGAAACCACTCACCTGTGGCAAATCACTCACCTGTGCGAAACCACTCAACTAAGCAAAACCACTGTCCTGTGTGAAACCACTGAATTGTGCGAATCCACTGTCTCGTGCGAAACCACTTTCTCGTGCGAAAACACTGTCTCGTGCTAAACCACTGTCATGTGCGTAACCACTGTTGTCAGCAAAACCACAGTCTAGTGCGAAACAACTGTCTTGTGCTAAACCACTGACTTGTGTTAAATCACTGTCTTGTGCAAAACCACTGCCTTGTGCGAAACCACTGTCTTGTGCGAAAATACTGTCTTGTGCGAAACCACTATCTTGTTCGAAACCACTATCTTGTGCGAAATTACTTCTTTTGTGCGAAACCACTGTCATGTCGAAACCACTCACCTGTGCGAAACAACACAATTGTGCGAAACCACTGTCCTGTGCAAAACCGCTGTCCTGTGCGAAACCACTGTCTTGTGCAAAACCACTGTTTCGTGCGAAACCGCTGTCTTATGCGAAAGCACTATCTTGTGCGAAACCACTTTCTTGTGTGAAACCAATATCTTGTGCGAAACCAGGTTCGTGTGGGAAACCAATGTTGTGTGCGAAACTACTATCTTCTGCTAAATCACTGTCTTGTGCGAAACCACTGCCTTGTTTAAAAACCACTGTCTTTTGCAATATCACTGCCTTGTGCATAACCACTGTCTTGTGCGAAACCACTATCTTGTGCAAAACCTCTGTCTTGTGCGAAACCACTGTCTTGTGCAAAACCACTGTCTTGTGCAAAACCACTGTCTTGTGCAAAAACCACGGTCGTATGCGAAACCACTGTCTTGTGCGAAACCACTGTCATATGCGAAACCACTGTCTTGTTCGAAACCACTGTCCTGTGCGAAACCACTGTCCTGTGCGAAACCACTGTCTTGTACGACAACACTGTCATGTGCGAAAACACTCTCATGTGTGAAACCACTGTCTTTTCAGGAACCACTGTCTTGTTCAAAACCATTCTCTTGTGCGAAACCACTATCTTGTGCGAAACCACTGTCTTGTGCAAAAACCACTGTCGTGTGAGAAACCACTGTCTTGTACGAAACCACTCTCTTTTGCGAATCCACTGTTGTGTGTGAAACCACTGTCATGTGCGAATCCACTGTCCTGTGCAAAACCACTGCCCTGTGCGAAACCACTCTCCTGTGCGAAACCAATGTCCTTTGCGACTCTACTATCGTGTGCGAAACCACTGTTGTGTGCAAAACCACTGTCGTGTGCGAAAGCACTGTCTTGTGCGAAAGCACTGTCCTGTGCGAAATCATTGTCTTTTGCGAAACCACTGTCCTTTGCGAAACCACTATCAATACCGAAACCACTGTCTTGTGCGAAACCACTGTCTTGAGCGAAACCACTGTCTTGTGCGAAAGCACTGCATTGTGCGAAACCACTGTCTTGTGGGAAACCACTGCCTTGTGCGAAACCACTGTCTTGTGCGAAACAAACGTCTTGTGTGAAATCACCGTCGTGTGCGAAACAACTGTCTCTTGCGAAAGCACTGCGTTGTGCGAAAGCACTGTCTTGTGCGAAACCATTGTCATGTGCGAAACTACTCACCTGTGCGAAACCACTCACTTGTGCGAAACCACTGTCTTGTGCGAAACCACTGTCTTGTGCAAAACCACTGCCTTGTGCGAAACCACTCTCTTGTGCGAAACCACTGTCTTGTGCTAAACCACTGTCTTGTGCTAAATCACTTTCTTGTGCTAAATCACTTTCTTGTGCAAAACTACTGCCTTGTGCAAAACCACTGACTTGTGCAAAACCACTGCCTTGTGCGAAACCACAGTCTTGTGCAAAACCACTGTCTTGTGCGAAACCACTGTCATATGCGAAACCACTGTCTTGTTCGAAACCACTGTCCTGTGCAAAACCACTGTACTGTGCGAAACCAATGTCCTCTGCGACAACACTGTCATGTGCGAAAACACTCTCATGTGTGAAACCACTGTCTTTTCAGGAACCACTGTCTTGTTCAAAACCATTTTCTTGGGCGAAACCACTATCTTGTGCGAAACCACTGTCTTGTGCAATAACCACTGTCGTGTGTGAAACCACTGTCTTGTGCGAAACCACTCTCTTTTGCGAATCCACTGTTGTGTGCGAAACCACTGCCTTGTGCGAATCCACTGTCCTGTGCAAAACCACTGCCCTGTGCGAAACCACTCTCCTGTGCGAAACCACTGTCCTTTGCGACACTACTATTGTGTGCGAAACCACTGTTGTGTGCAAAACCACTGTCGTGTGCGAAAGCACTGTCTTGTGCGAAAGCACTGTCCTGTGCGAAATCATTGTCCTTTGCGAAACCACTGTCCTTCGCGAAACCACTATCAATACCGAAACCACTGTCTTGTGCGAAACCACTGTCTTGTGTGAAACCACTGTCTTGTGCGAAACCACTGTCTTGTGCGATATCACTGTTTTGTGCGAAACCACTGTCTTGTGCGAAACCACTGTCTTGTGCGAAACCACAGTCATGTGCGAAACCACTGTTTTGAGGGAAACCACTGCCTTGTTCGAAACCACTGTCTTGTGCGAAACCACTGTCTTGTGCGAAATCACTGTCTTGTGCGAAACCGCTGTCTTGTGCGAAACCACAGTCATGTGCGAAACCACCGTCATGTGCAAAACCACTGTCATGTGCGAAACCACAGTCATGTACGAAACCACTCTCTTGTGCAAAACCACTGTCTTGTGCGAAACCACAGGCTTGTGCTAAACCTTTGTGTTGTGCTAAATCACTGTCTTGTGCGATACCACTGTCTTGTGCAAAACCACTCTCTTGTGCAAAACCACTGTCTTTTGCGAAACCACTGTCTTGTGCGAAACCACTGTCTTGTGCGAAACACTCTCTTGTGCGAAACCAATGCCTTGTGCGAAAAAACCGTCTTGTGGGAGACCACCGTCTTGTGCGATACCACCGTCTTGTGCCAATACCACCGTCTTGTGCAAATGCAGATTCTTCAGCGAAACCACTGTCTTGTGTGAAAAAACTGTTTTGTGCAAAACCATTGTCTTGTGCAAAACCAATGTCTTGCGCAAAACAACTGACATGTGCGAAACCACTGTCATGGGCAAAACCACTGTCATGTTATAAACCACTGCCTTGTGCGAAACCACTGTCTTGTGCAAAACAACTGGCTTTTGCTAAACCAGTGTCTGGTGCTAAATCACTGTCTTTTGCAATACCACTGCCTTGTGCGAAACCACTCTCTTGTGCAAAACCACTCACCTGTGCGAACCACTGTCTTGTGCGAAACAACTCTCTTGTGCTAAACCACTGTCTTGTGCGAAACCACTGTCCTGTGCGAAACAACCGTCTTTTGCGAAAGCATTGTCTTGTGAGAAAATACTGTCTTGTGCGAAACCACTGTCGTGTGTGAAACCACTGTCCCATGTGAAACCACTGTCGTGTGCCAAAGCACTGTCGTGTGCGAAACCACTCACCTGTGCGAAACCACTCACCTGTGGGAAATCATTCACCTGTGCGAAACCACTCAATGAGAAAAACACTGTCCAGTGTGAAACCACTGTAATGTGCGAAACCACTGTCTCGTGCGAAACCACTTTCTCGTGCGAAAACACTGTCTCGTGAGAAACCACTGTCATGTGCATAACCACTGTTGTCAGCGAAACCACAGTCTAGTGCGAAACAACTGTCTTGTGCTAAACCACTTGCTTGTGTTAAATCACTGTCTTGTGCCAAACCACTGCCTTGTGCGAAACCACTGTCTTGTGCAAAAATACTGTCTTGTGCAAAACCACAATTTTGTGCGAAACCACTATCTTGTGCGAAAACACTTCTTTTGTGCAAAACCACTGTCATGTCGAAACCACTCACCTGTGCGAAACCACTCACCTGTGCGAAACCACTCACCTGTGAGAAACCACACAATTGTGCGAAACCACTGTCCTGTGCAAAACCACTGTCCTGTGCGAAACCACTGTCTCGTGCAAAACCACTGTTTCATGCGAAACCGCTGTCTTATGCGAAAGCAATGTCTTGTGCGAAACCACTTTCTTGTGCGAAACCAATATCTTGTGCGAAACCAGGTTCGTGTGGGAAACCAATGTCGTGTGCGAAACTACTGTCTTGTTCAAAAACCACTGTCTTGTGCAATACCACTGCCTTGTGCATAACCACTGTCTTGTGCGAAACCACTGTCTTGTGTGACACTACCGTCTTGTGCAAAACCACAGTCTTCAGTGAAACCACTGTCTTTTGCGAAAAAACTGTTTTGTGTAAAACCATTGTCTTGTGCAAAAGCACTGTCTAGTGCGTAACAACTGTCTTCTGCGGATCGACTCTCGTGTGCGAAATCACTCACATGTGCGAAACCACTCATCTGTGCGGTAGCACTCAACTGTGCGAAACCACTCTCCTGTACGAAACCACTGTCTTGTGCATAACCTTTGTCCTGTGCGATACCACTGTCTTGTGAGAAACCACTGACTTGTGCGAATACACTGTTGTATGCGAAACTACTGTCCTGTGCAAAACCACTTTCCTGTGCAAAAGCACTGTCCTGTGCGAAACCACTGTCATGTGCGAAACCACTGTCATATGCTTAATCGCTGTCTTGTGCAAAACCGCTGTCTTGTGCGAAACTGCTGTCTTGTGCGAAACCACTGTCTTGTGCGAAACCACTGTCATTTGCGAAACCACTGTCCTTTCCGAAACCACTGTCAGTTCCGATAACACCATCTTGTTCGAAACCACTGTCTAGTGCGAAACCACTGCCTCGTGCAGAACCACTGTCTTGTGCAGAACCACTGTCTTGTGCGAAACCACTGTCTTGTGCGAAACCACTGTCTTGTGCGAAACAACTGTCTTCTGCGAAACCACTGTCTTGTGCGAAACCACCGTCTTGTGCGAAACCACCATCTTGTGCAAAACCACTGTCTTGTGCGAAACCACTGCCTTGTGGGGAACCACTGCCTTGTGCAAAAGCACTGTCTTGTGCGAAACCACTGTCTTGTGCAAAACCACTGTCATGTGCGAAACCACTCACCTGTGCAAAACTACTCACTTGTACGAAATCACTCAACTGTCCGAAACAACTATCCTGTGCGAAACCACTGTCTCGTGTGAAACCACTGTCTACTGTGAAACCACTGTCTTGTGCGAAACCACTTTCTTGTGTGAAACAACTGTCTTCAGCGAAACCACTGCCTTCAGTGAAACCACTGTCTAATGAAGAACCACTGTCTTTTGCGAAACCATTGCCTTGTGCGAAACCACTGTCATGTGGAAAACCACTGCCTTGTGCGGAACCACTGCCTTGTGCGAAACCACTGCCTTGTGCGAAACCACTGTCATGTGCGAAACCACTGCCTTGTGGGGAACCACCGACTTGTGCAAAACCACTGTCTTGTGCGAACCCACTGTCTTGTGCGAAACCACTGTCCTGTGCGAAACCACTATCCTGTGCGAAACCAGTGGCTTGTGCGAACCCACTGTCTTGTGCGAAACAACACTCTTGTGCTAAACCACTGTCTTGTGCAAAACCACTGTCTTGTGCGAAACCACTGCCTTGTGCGACACCACTGTCCTTTTCAAAACCACTGTCCTTCGTGAAACCACTGTCCTTTGTGTAACCTGTGTCATTTCAGAAACCACTGTCTTGTAGATACCACCATCTTGTGCAAAACCACCGTCTTGTGCGAAAACACCGTCGTGTGCGATACAACTGTCCTGTGCAAAACCACTCACCTGTGTGAAACCACTGTCTAGTGCGAAACCCGTCTTGTGTGAAATGACTGTCTTGTGCGAAACAACTGTCTTGTGCGAAACAACTGTCTTGTGCGAAACGACTGTCTTGTGCGAAACCACTGTCTTGTACGAAACCAATGTCTTGTGCAGAACCATTGTTTTGTCAAAAACGAATGTCTTTTGTGAAACCACTGCCTTGTGCGAAACCACTGTCTTGTGTGAAACCACTGTCATGTGAAAAACCACTGTCGTGTGAAAAACCACTGTCATGTGCGAAACCACTTTCTTGTGCGAGACCACTGTCTTGTGCGAAACCACTGTCTGGTGCGAAACAACTGTCTTGAGCTAAACCACTGTCTTGTGCTAAATCACTGTGTTGTGCGTAACCACTGCCTTTTGCAAAAACAGTGACTTGTGCAAAACCACTGTATTGTGCGAAACCACTGCCTTGTGCGAAGCCACTGTCTTGTGCGAAACCACTGTCTTGTGCGAAACCACTGACAAATGTGAAACCACTGTCTTATGCGAAACCACTGTCCTGTGTGAAACTACGGTCCTGTGCAAAACCACTGTCCTGTGCGAAACCACTGTCCTCTGCGACACCACTGTCATGTGAGAAACCACTGTCGTGTGTGAAACCACTGTCTTGTCAGAAACCACTGTCTTGTGCGAAACCACTGTCTTGTGCGAAACCACTGTCTTGTGCAAAACCACTGTCTTGTGCAAAACCACTGTTTTGTGCAAATACACTGTCTTGTGCAAAACCACTCTCTTGTGCGAAACCAATGTCTTGTGCAGAACCATTGTTTTGTCAGAAACGAATGTCGTGAGTGAAACCACTGCCTTGTGCGAAACCACTGTCTTGTGCGAAACCACTGTCATGTGAAAAACCACTGTCATGTGAAAAACCACTGTCATGTGCGAAACCACTGTCTTGTGCGAAACCACTGTCTGGTGCGAAACAACTGTCTTGAGCTAAACCACTGTCTTGTGCTAAATCGCTGTGTTGTGCGTAACCACTGCCTTTTGCAAAAACAGTGACTTGTGCAAAACCACTGTATTGTGCGAAACCACTTCCTTGTGCGAAGCCACTGTGTTGTGCGAAACCACTGTCTTTTGCGAAACCACTGTCAAATGCGAAACCACTGTCTTATGCGAAACCACTGTCCTGTGAAACTACTGTCCTGTGCAAAACCACTGTCCTGTGCGAAACCACTGTCCTGTGCGACACCACTGTCATGTGAGAAACCACTGTCATGTGTGAAACCACTGTCTTGTCAGAAACCACTGTCTTGTGTGAAACCACTGTCTTGTGCGAGACCACTGTCTTGTGCAAAACCACTGTCTTGTGCAAAACCACTGTTTTGTGCAAATCCACTGTCTTGTGCAAAACCACTCTCTTGTGCGAAACCAATGACTTGTGTGAAGAAACCGTCTTGTGCGAAACCACTGTCTTGTGCGAAACCAACGTCTTGTGCCAAAACAACCGTCTTGTACAAAACAACAGTCTTCAGCGAAACCATTGTCTTGTGCGAAAAAACTGTTTTGTGCAAAACCATTGTCTTGTGCAAAACCACTGTCATGTGCAAAACCACTGTCATGTGCGAATCCACTGTTGTATGCGAAACCACTGTCATGTGCAAAACCACTCACCTGTGCGAAACCACTCCACTGTGCGAAACCACTGTCCTGTGCAAAACCACTCTCCGGTGCAACACTACTGTCCTGTGCGAAACCACTGTCGTGTGCAAAACCACTGTCTTGTGCGAAACCACTGTCCTGTGCGAAACCACTGTCCTTTGCGATACCACAGTCCTTTGCGAAACCACTGTCATTTCCCATACCAACGTATTATGTGAAACCAACTTCTTGTGCGAAACCAACATCGTGTGCAAAACAACCGTCCTGTGCGAAACCACTCACTTTGTGAAACCACTGACTTGTTCAAAACCAATTTCTTGCACGATACCACTGTCCTGCGCAAGACCACTGTCTTGTACGAAACCACTCACCTGTGTGAAAATATTCACCTGTGTGAAACCACCCACCTGTGCGAAACCACTCACCTGTGCGAAACCACTGACCTGTGTGAAACCACTCACCTGTGCGAAACTACTGTCCTGACTGAAACCACTGTCCTGTGTGTAACTACTGTCCTGTGCGAAACCACTGTCCTGTGCGAAACCACTGTCCTGTGCGAAACCACTGTCTTCAGCGAAACCACTGTCGTGTGTGAAAACACTCGTGTGCGAAACCACTGTCGTGTGCGGAAACACTGTCGTGTGCGAAAACACTGTCCTGTGCGAAACCCCTTCCCTGTGTGAAACCAATGTCATGTGCGAAACCACTGTCTTGTGCGAAACCACTGTCTTGTGCGAAACCACTGTCTTGTGCGAAACTGCTGTCATGTGGGATACTCTCATGTGGGAAACCACTGTCACTTGCGAAACCACTGTCATGTGCGAAACCACTGTCTTGTGCAAAACCACTGTCCCGTGTCAAACCACTCTCATGTGCAAAACCACACACCTGTGCGAAACCACTCAGCTGTGCGAAACCACATTCCTGTGCGAAACCACTGTCTTGTGCGAAACCACTCTCTTGTGCGAAACCACTGTCTTGTGCGAAACCACTGTCTTGTGTGAAACCACTGTCTCCAGATAAACCACTGTCTAGTTCGAAACAACTGTCTTGTGTGAAACCACAGTCTTGTGCAAAAGCACTGCCTTGTGCGAAACCAATGTCTTGTGTGAAACCACTGCCTTGTGCGAAACCACTGTCTTGTGCGAAACCACTGTCTTGTGCGAAACCACTGTCATGTGCGAAACCACTGTCATGTGCGAAACCACTGTCATGTGCAAAACCACTGTCACCTGCGAAACCACTGTCTTGTGCGAAACCACTGTCTTGAGCAAAACCATTGTCCCGTGCGAAACCACTGTCCTGTGCGAAACCACTGTCCTGTGCAAAACCACTCTCCGGTGCAACACTACTGTCCTGTGCGAAACCACTGTCGTGTGCAAAACCACTGTCGTGTGCGAAACCGCTGTCTTGTGCGAAACCACTGTCCTGTGCGAAACCACTGTCCTTTGCGATACCACAGTCCTTTGCGAAACCACTGTCATTTCCCATACCAACGTATTATGTGAAACCAACTTCTTGTGCGAAACCAACATCGTGTGCAAAACAACCGTCCTGTGCGAAACCACTCACTTTGTGAAACCACTGACTTGTTCAAAACCAATTTCTTGCGCGATACCACTGTCCTGCGCAAGACCACTGTCTTGTACGAAACCACTTACCTGTGTGAAAATATTCACCTGTGTGAAACCACCCACCTGTGCGAAACCACTCACCTGTGCGAAACCACTGACCTGTGTGAAACCACTCACCTGTGCGAAACTACTGTCCTGACTGAAACCACTGTCCTGTGTGTAACTACTGTCCTGTGCGAAACCACTGTCCTGTGCGAAACCACTGTCCTGTGCGAAACCACTGTCTTCAGCGAAACCACTGTCGTGTGCGAAAACACTCGTGTGCGAAACCACTGTCGTGTGCAGAAACACTGTCGTGTGCGAAAACACTGTCCTGTGCGAAACCCCTTCCCTGTGTGAAACCAATGTCATGTGCGAAACCACTGTCTTGTGCGAAACCACTGTCTTGTGCGAAACCACTGTCTTGTGCGAAACTGCTGTCATGTGGGATACTGTCATGTGGGAAACCACTGTCACTTGCGAAACCACTGTCATGTGCGAAACCACTGTCTTGTGCAAAACCACTGTCCCGTGTCAAACCACTCTCATGTGCAAAACCACACACCTGTGGAAACCACTCAGCTGTGCGAAACCACTTTCCTGTGCGAAACCACTGTCTTGTGCGAAACCACTCTCTTGTGCGAAACCACTGTCCTGTGCGAAACCACTGTCCTTTGCGATACCACAGTTCTTTGCGAAACCACTGTCATTTCCCATACCAACGTATTATGTGAAACCAACTTCTTGTGCGAAACCAACATCGTGTGCAAAACAACCGTCCTGTGCGAAACCACTCACTTTGTGAAACCACTGACTTGTTCAAAACCAATTTCTTGCGCGATACCACTGTCCTGCGCAAGACCACTGTCTTGTACGAAACCACTCACCTGTGTGAAAATATTCACCTGTGTGAAACCACCCACCTGTGCGAAACCACTCACCTGTGCGAAACCACTGACCTGTGTGAAACCACTCACCTGTGCGAAACTACTGTCCTGACTGAAACCACTGTCCTGTGTGTAACTACTGTCCTGTGCGAAACCACTGTCCTGTGCGAAACCACTGTCCTGTGCGAAACCACTGTCTTCAGCGAAACCACTGTCGTGTGTGAAAACACTCGTGTGCGAAACCACTGTCGTGTGCGGAAACACTGTCGTGTGCGAAAACACTGTCCTGTGCGAAACCCCTTCCCTGTGTGAAACCAATGTCATGTGCGAAACCACTGTCTTGTGCGAAACCACTGTCTTGTGCGAAACCACTGTCTTGTGCGAAACTGCTGTCATGTGGGATACTCTCATGTGGGAAACCACTGTCACTTGCGAAACCACTGTCATGTGCGAAACCACTGTCTTGTGCAAAACCACTGTCCCGTGTCAAACCACTCTCATGTGCAAAACCACACACCTGTGCGAAACCACTCAGCTGTGCGAAACCACTTTCCTGTGCGAAACCACTGTCTTGTGCGAAACCACTCTCTTGTGCGAAACCACTGTCTTGTGCGAAACCACTGTCTTGTGTGAAACCACTGTCTCCAGATAAACCACTGTCTAGTTCGAAACAACTGTCTTGTGTGAAACCACAGTCTTGTGCAAAAGCACTGCCTTGTGCGAAACCACTGTCTTGTGTGAAACCACTGCCTTGTGCGAAACCACTGTCTTGTGCGAAACCACTGTCTTGTGCGAAACCACTGTCTTGTGCGAAACCACTGTCATGTGCGAAACCACTGTCATGTTCGAAACCACTGTCATGTGCAAAACCACTGTCATCTGCGAAACCACTGTCTTGTGCGAAACCACTGTCTTGAGCAAAACCATTGTCCCGTGCGAAACCACTGTCCTGTGCGAAACCACTGTCCTGTGCAAAACCACTCTCCGGTGCAACACTACTGTCCTGTGCGAAACCACTGTCGTGTGCAAAACCACTGTCGTGTGCGAAACCGCTGTCTTGTGCGAAACCACTGTCCTGTGCGAAACCACTGTCCTTTGCGATACCACAGTCCTTTGTGAAACCACTGTCATTTCCCATACCAACGTATTATGTGAAACCAACTTCTTGTGCGAAACCAACATCGTGTGCAAAACAACCGTCCTGTGCGAAACCACTCACTTTGTGAAACCACTGACTTGTTCAAAACCAATTTCTTGCGCGATACCACTGTCCTGCGCAAGACCACTGTCTTGTACGAAACCACTCACCTGTGTGAAAATATTCACCTGTGTGAAACCACCCACCTGTGCGAAACCACTCACCTGTGCGAAACCACTGACCTGTGTGAAACCACTCACCTGTGCGAAACTACTGTCCTGACTGAAACCACTGTCCTGTGTGTAACTACTGTCCTGTGCGAAACCACTGTCCTGTGCGAAACCACTGTCCTGTGCGAAACCACTGTCTTCAGCGAAACCACTGTCGTGTGCGAAAACACTCGTGTGCGAAACCACTGTCGTGTGCGGAAACACTGTCGTGTGCGAAAACACTGTCCTGTGCGAAACCCCTTCCCTGTGTGAAACCAATGTCATGTGCGAAACCACTGTCTTGTGCGAAACCACTGTCTTGTGCGAAACCACTGTCTTGTGCGAAACTGCTGTCATGTGGGATACTGTCATGTGGGAAACCACTGTCACTTGCGAAACCACTGTCATGTGCGAAACCACTGTCTTGTGCAAAACCACTGTCCCGTGTCAAACCACTCTCATGTGCAAAACCACACACCTGTGCGAAACCACTCAGTTGTGCGAAACCACTTTCCTGTGCGAAACCACTGTCTTGTGCGAAACCACTCTCTTGTGCGAAACCACTGTCTTGTGCAAAACCACTGTCTTGTGTGAAACCACTGTCTTCAGATAAACCACTGTCTAGTTCGAAACAACTGTCTTGTGTGAAACCACAGTCTTGTGCAAAAGCACTGCCTTGTGCGAAACCACTGTCTTGTGTGAAACCACTGCCTTGTGCGAAACCACTGTCTTGTGCGAAACCACTGTCTTGTGCGAAACCACTGTCTTGTGCGAAACCACTGTCATGTGCGAAACCACTGTCATGTGCGAAACCACTGTCATGTGCAAAACCACTGTCATCTGCGAAACCACTGTCTTGTGCGAAACCACTGTCTTGAGCAAAACCATTGTCCCGTGCGAAACCACTGTCCTGTGCGAAACCACTGTCCTGTGCAAAACCACTCTCCGGTGCAACACTACTGTCCTGTGCGAAACCACTGTCGTGTGCAAAACCACTGTCGTGTGCGAAACCGCTGTCTTGTGCGAAACCACTGTCCTGTGCGAAACCACTGTCCTTTGCGATACTACAGTCCTTTGCGAAACCACTGTCATTTCCCATACCAACGTATTATGTGAAACCAACTTCTTGTGCGAAACCAACATTGTGTGCAAAACATCCGTCCTGTGCGAAACCACTCACTTTGCTAAACCACTGACTTGTTCAAAACCAATTTCTTGCGCGATACCACTGTCCTGCGCAAGACCACTGTCTTGTACGAAACCACTCACCTGTGTGAAAATATTCACCTGTGTGAAACCACCCACCTGTGCGAAACCACTCACCTGTGCGAAACCACTCAACTGTGTGAAACCACTCACCTGTGCGAAACTACTGTCCTGACTGAAACCACTGCCCTGTGTGTAACTACTGTCCTGTGCGAAACCACTGTCCTGTGCGAAACCAACGTCTTGTGCCAAAACAACCGTCTTGTACAAAACAACAGTCTTCAGCGAAACCACTGTCATGTGCAAAACCACTGTCATGTGCGAATCCACTGTTGTATGCGAAACCACTGTCATGTGCAAAACCACTCACCTGTGCGAAACCACTCAACTGTGCGAAACCACTGTCCTGTGCAAAACCACTCTCCGGTGCAACACTACTGTCCTGTGCGAAACCACTGTCGTGTGCAAAACCACTGTCTTGTGCGAAACCACTGTCCTGTGCGAAACCACTGTCCTTTGCGATACCACAGTCCTTTGCGAAACCACTGTCATTTCCCATACCAACGTATTATGTGAAACCAACTTCTTGTGCGAAACCAACATCGTGTGCAAAACAACTGTCCTGTGCGAAACCACTCACTTTGTGAAACCACTGACTTGTTCAAAACCAATTTCTTGCACGATACCACTGTCCTGCGCAAGACCACTGTCTTGTACGAAACCACTCACCTGTGTGAAAATATTCACCTGTGTGAAACCACCCACCTGTGCGAAACCACTCACCTGTGCAAAACCACTGACCTGTGTGAAACCACTCACCTGTGCGAAACTACTGTCCTGACTGAAACCACTGTCCTGTGTGTAACTACTGTCCTGTGCGAAACCACTGTCCTGTGCGAAACCACTGTCCTGTGCGAAACCACTGTCTTCAGCGAAACCACTGTCGTGTGTGAAAACACTCGTGTGCGAAACCACTGTCGTGTGCGGAAACACTGTCGTGTGCGAAAACACTGTCCTGTGCGAAACCCCTTCCCTGTGTGAAACCAATGTCATGTGCGAAACCACTGTCTTGTGCGAAACCACTGTCTTGTGCGAAACCACTGACTTGTGCGAAACTGCTGTCATGTGGGATACGCTCATGTGGGAAACCACTGTCACTTGCGAAACCACTGTCATGTGCGAAACCACTGTCTTGTGCAAAACCACTGTCCCGTGTCAAACCACTCTCATGTGCAAAACCACACACCTGTGCGAAACCACTCAGCTGTGCGAAACCACTTTCCTGTGCGAAACCACTGTCTTGTGCGAAACCACTCTCTTGTGCGAAACCACTGTCTTGTGCGAAACCACTGTCTTGTGTGAAACCACTGTCTCCAGATAAACCACTGTCTAGTTCGAAACAACTGTCTTGTGTGAAACCACAGTCTTGTGCAAAAGCACTGCCTTGTGCGAAACCACTGTCTTGTGTGAAACCACTGCCTTGTGCGAAACCACTGTCTTGTGCGAAACCACTGTCTTGTGCGAAACCACTGTCATGTGCGAAACCACTGTCATGTGCGAAACCACTGTCATGTGCAAAACCACTGTCATCTGCGAAACCACTGTCTTGTGCGAAACCACTGTCTTGAGCAAAACCATTGTCCCGTGCGAAACCACTGTCCTGTGCGAAACCACTGTCCTGTGCAAAACCACTCTCCGGTGCAACACTACTGTCCAGTGCGAAACCACTGTCGTGTGCAAAACCACTGTCGTGTGCGAAACCGCTGTCTTGTGCGAAACCACTGTCCTGTGCGAAACCACTGTCCTTTGCGATACCACAGTCCTTTGCGAAACCACTGTCATTTCCCATACCAACGTATTATGTGAAACCAACTTCTTGTGCGAAACCAACATCGTGTGCAAAACAACCGTCCTGTGCGAAACCACTCACTTTGTGAAACCACTGACTTGTTCAAAACCAATTTCTTGCGCGATACCACTGTCCTGCGCAAGACCACTGTCTTGTACGAAACCACTCACCTGTGTGAAAATATTCACCTGTGTGAAACCACCCACCTGTGCGAAACCACTCACCTGTGCGAAACCACTGACCTGTGTGAAACCACTCACCTGTGCGAAACTACTGTCCTACTGAAACCACTGTCCTGTGTGTAACTACTGTCCTGTGCGAAACCACTGTCCTGTGCGAAACCACTGTCCTGTGCGAAACCACTGTCTTCAGCGAAACCACTGTCGTGTGCGAAAACACTCGTGTGCGAAACCACTGTCGTGTGCGGAAACACTGTCGTGTGCGAAAACACTGTCCTGTGCGAAACCCCTTCCCTGTGTGAAACCAATGTCATGTGCGAAACCACTGTCTTGTGCGAAACCACTGTCTTGTGCGAAACCACTGTCTTGTGCGAAACTGCTGTCATGTGGGATACTGTCATGTGGGAAACCACTGTCACTTGCGAAACCACTGTCATGTGCGAAACCACTGTCTTGTGCAAAACCACTGTCCCGTGTCAAACCACTCTCATGTGCAAAACCACACACCTGTGGAAACCACTCAGCTGTGCGAAACCACTTTCCTGTGCGAAACCACTGTCTTGTGCGAAACCACTCTCTTGTGCGAAACCACTGTCCTGTGCGAAACCACTGTCCTTTGCGATACCACAGTCCTTTGCGAAACCACTGTCATTTCCCATACCAACGTATTATGTGAAACCAACTTCTTGTGCGAAACCAACATCGTGTGCAAAACAACCGTCCTGTGCGAAACCACTCACTTTGTGAAACCACTGACTTGTTCAAAACCAATTTCTTGCACGATACCACTGTCCTGCGCAAGACCACTGTCTTGTACGAAACCACTCACCTGTGTGAAAATATTCACCTGTGTGAAACCACCCACCTGTGCGAAACCACTCACATGTGCGAAACCACTGACCTGTGTGAAACCACTCACCTGTGCGAAACTACTGTCCTGACTGAAACCACTGTCCTGTGTGTAACTACTGTCCTGTGCGAAACCACTGTCCTGTGCGAAACCACTGTCCTGTGCGAAACCACTGTCTTCAGCGAAACCACTGTCGTGTGTGAAAACACTCGTGTGCGAAACCACTGTCGTGTGCGGAAACACTGTCGTGTGCGAAAACACTGTCCTGTGCGAAACCCCTTCCCTGTGTGAAACCAATGTCATGTGCAAAACCACTGTCTTGTGCGAAACCACTGTCTTGTGCGAAACCACTGTCTTGTGCGAAACTGCTGTCATGTGGGATACTCTCATGTGGGAAACCACTGTCACTTGCGAAACCACTGTCATGTTCGAAACCACTGTCTTGTGCAAAACCACTGTCCCGTGTCAAACCACTCTCATGTGCAAAACCACACACCTGTGCGAAACCACTCAGCTGTGCGAAACCACTTTCCTGTGCGAAACCACTGTCTTGTGCGAAACCACTCTCTTGTGCGAAACCACTGTCTTGTGCGAAACCACTGTCTTGTGTGAAACCACTGTCTCCAGATAAACCACTGTCTAGTTCGAAACAACTGTCTTGTGTGAAACCACAGTCTTGTGCAAAAGCACTGCCTTGTGCGAAACCACTGTCTTGTGTGAAACCACTGCCTTGTGCGAAACCACTGTCTTGTGCGAAACCACTGTCTTGTGCGAAACCACTGTCTTGTGCGAAACCACTGTCATGTGCGAAACCACTGTCATGTGCGAAACCACTGTCATGTGCAAAACCACTGTCACCTGCGAAACCACTGTCTTGTGCGAAACCACTGTCTTGAGCAAAACCATTGTCCCGTGCGAAACCACTGTCCTTCGTGAAACCACTGTCCTGTGCAAAACCACTCTCCGGTGCAACACTACTGTCCTGTGCGAAACCACTGTCGTGTGCAAAACCACTGTCGTGTGCGAAACCGCTGTCTTGTGCGAAACCACTGTCCTGTGCGAAACCACTGTCCTTTGCGATACCACAGTCCTTTGCGAAACCACTGTCATTTCCCATACCAACGTATTATGTGAAACCAACTTCTTGTGCGAAACCAACATCGTGTGCAAAACAACCGTCCTGTGCGAAACCACTCACTTTGTGAAACCACTGACTTGTTCAAAACCAATTTCTTGCGCGATACCACTGTCCTGCGCAAGACCACTGTCTTGTACGAAACCACTCACCTGTGTGAAAATATTCACCTGTGTGAAACCACCCACCTGTGCGAAACCACTCACCTGTGCGAAACCACTGACCTGTGTGAAACCACTCACCTGTGCGAAACTACTGTCCTGACTGAAACCACTGTCCTGTGTGTAACTACTGTCCTGTGCGAAACCACTGTCCTGTGCGAAACCACTGTCCTGTGCGAAACCACTGTCTTCAGCGAAACCACTGTCGTGTGCGAAAACACTCGTGTGCGAAACCACTGTCGTGTGCGGAAACACTGTCGTGTGCGAAAACACTGTCCTGTGCGAAACCCCTTCCCTGTGTGAAACCAATGTCATGTGCGAAACCACTGTCTTGTGCGAAACCACTGTCTTGTGCGAAACCACTGTCTTGTGCGAAACTGCTGTCATGTGGGATACTGTCATGTGGGAAACCACTGTCACTTGCGAAACCACTGTCATGTGCGAAACCACTGTCTTGTGCAAAACCACTGTCCCGTGTCAAACCACTCTCATGTGCAAAACCACACACCTGTGCGAAACCACTCAGCTGTGCGAAACCACTTTCCTGTGCGAAACCACTGTCTTGTGCGAAACCACTCTCTTGTGCGAAACCACTGTCTTGTGCGAAACCACTGTCTTGTGTGAAACCACTGTCTTCAGATAAACCACTGTCTAGTTCGAAACAACTGTCTTGTGTGAAACCACAGTCTTGTGCAAAAGCACTGCCTTGTGCGAAACCACTGTCTTGTGTGAAACCACTGCCTTGTGCGAAACCACTGTCTTGTGCGAAACCACTGTCTTGTGCGAAACCACTGTCTTGTGCGAAACCACTGTCATGTGCGAAACCACTGTCTTGTGCGAAACCACTGTCATGTGCAAAACCACTGTCATCTGCGAAACCACTGTCTTGTGCGAAACCACTGTCTTGAGCAAAACCATTGTCCCGTGCGAAACCACTGTCCTGTGCGAAACCACTGTCCTGTGCAAAACCACTCTCCGGTGCAACACTACTGTCCTGTGCGAAACCACTGTCGTGTGCAAAACCACTGTCGTGTGCGAAACCGCTGTCTTGTGCGAAACCACTGTCCTGTGCGAAACCACTGTCCTTTGCGATACCACAGTCCTTTGCGAAACCACTGTCATTTCCCATACCAACGTATTATGTGAAACTAACTTCTTGTGCGAAACCAACATTGTGTGCAAAACATCCGTCCTGTGCGAAACCACTCACTTTGCTAAACCACTGACTTGTTCAAAACCAATTTCTTGCGCGATACCACTGTCCTGCGCAAGACCACTCTCTTGTACGAAACCACTCACCTGTGTGAAAATATTCACCTGTGTGAAACCACCCACCTGTGCGAAACCACTCACCTGTGCGAAACCACTCACCTGTGCGAAACCACTCACCTGTGTGAAACCACTCACCTGTGCGAAACTACTGTCCTGACTGAAACCACTGTCCTGTGTGTAACTACTGTCATGTGCGAAACCACTGTCCTGTGCGAAACCACTGTCTTCAGCGAAACCACTGTCGTGTGCGAAAACACTCGTGTGCGAAACCACTGTCGTGTGCGGAAACACTGTCGTGTGCGAAAACACTGTCCTGTGTGAAGCACCTTCCCTGTGTGAAACCAATGTCATGTGCGAAACCACTGTCTTGTGCGAAACCACTGTCTTGTGCAAAACCACTGTCTTGTGTGAAACTGCTGTCATGTGGGATACTGTCATGTGCGAAACCACTGTCACTTGCGGAACCACTGTCATGTGCGAAACAACTGTCTTGTGCAAAACCACTGTCCCGTGTCAAACCACTCTCATGTGCAAAACCACACACCTGTGCGAAACCACTCACCTGTGCAAAACCACTCACCTGTGCGAAACCACTTTCCTGTGCGAAACCACTGTCTTGTGCGAAACCGCTGTCTTGTGCGAAACCACTGTCTTGTGCGAAACCACTGCCTTGTGTGAAACCACTGTCTTCAGATAAACCACTGTCTAGTTCGAAACAACTGTCTTGTGTGAAACCACAGTCTTGTGCAAAAGCACTGCCTTGAGCGAAACCACTGTCTTGTGTGAAACCACTGCCTTGTGCGAAACCACTGTCTTGTGCGAAACCACTGTCTTGTGCGAAACCACTGTCATGTGCGAAACCACTGTCATGTGCGAAACCACTGTCATGTGCAAAACCACTGTCATCTGCGAAACCACTGTCTTGTGCGAAACCACTGTCTTGAGCAAAACCATTGTCCCGTGCGAAACCACTGTCATGTGCGAAACCACCCACCTGTGCGAAACCACTCACCTGTGGGAAACCAGTCAACTGTGTGAAACCACTGTCCTGTGTGAAACCACTATCCTTTGCGAAACTACTGTCTTGTGCGAATCCACTGTCTTGTGCGAAACAACTGGCTTGTGCTAAACCTTTGTGTTGTGCTAAATCACTGTCTTGTGCGATACCACTGTCTTGTGCAAAACCACTGTCTTCTGCAAAACCACTGCCTTGTGCGAAACCACTGTCTTGTGCAAAACCACTGTCTTGTGCAAAACCACTGTCTTCTGCAAAACCACTGCCTTGTGCGAAACCACTGTCTTGTGCAAAACCACTGTCTTGTGCGAAACCACTGTCTTGTGTGAAACCACTGTCTTGTTTGAAACCACTCTCTTGTGTGAAACCAATGTCTTGTGTGAAAAAACCGTCTTGTGCGAAACCACTGTCATGTGCGAAACCACTGTCCTTTGCGAAATCACTGTCTTGTGCGAAACCACTGCCTTGTGCAAAACCACTGTCTTGTGCGAAACCACTGCCTTGTGCGAAACCACTGTCTTGTGCGAAACCACTGTAATATTCGAAACCACTGTCTTGTGCGAAACCATTGTTTTGTGCGAAACCACTGTCTTGTGCGAAACCACTGCCTTGTGCGAAACCACTGTCTTGTGCGAAACCACTGTCCTGTGCGAAACCACTGTCCTGTACGACACCACTGTCATGTGCGACAATAAATGCATTCTTTTTCTCCACATATCGTTAATCGCTGGGAAGAGATTGTTGCTGGACGTGAAAGAATAGGTCGACATAAACGCTGGTATCACACTAAATGCCAGGCACCCACTATTTGCTAATATTTCCGTTGCAGTGCGTGGCTCGATGATTTGTGAATCGCTACAGCCACACTAGCTTTTTGTGCTTAAGGCGGTCGTACAGAATCGTTTGTTATTGACACAATAGTCGCTAATCTCACGTACAGGATTAAGAATGTAGTTTCCACTCAGTTGGAGTTTTCGTGCAAATGTCGAGTATTCAGAACGTTACTTAGTCGTGTGATCGCCAGTTTTGTACTCATGACGTCGGTAGTGGAAGTGAGAAACGGTTTCCCGTACAGAACAAGCTACAAAATTTTGGATGCAAACTATGAAAAATTTTTCCCTGTGTAGGATACACGAATAACTAAAGATAAGTTTTTAGTATGGTCGCAATTACGTAATTCGCAAGACATAATTTTCACCTTGTTGACAATGACAGTCCGTAGTGTGTAGGAGTGACAATGAAATCGCTATTACTGTTTCCTGTTTCACATGAAAACGTGTGCAATTACCGAAGCCCTGTGGCAGGAAACGACAGTTTATTTATTCGCAGATTCCTTCGAAAGAAGACATCGATTCACGACATTACTTGGCCAAGAAATAATAACAATAGGTGTTGTCTGTTAGTTAGCGCTAGGAAAGCTGAATGCAGTGTTAAAAATAACGTGCTCATTATTGACAATATTGAGTTTCCGCCTGGCTGTTTCCTGTACTGATCGTGACTGGCAACAATTTACGAAATATGTGTTGAGGACTTTTGAATACGCCAGAGTCGTGATGGACGTTTACACTGGAGTAAAAATGTACTTTACGCAGACAGCAGTGAGTTGAGAATTACTCTGGAGTAAAAAACGTAATTTACGCAGACAGCAGTGATTTCAGAATTATATCAAATTTAGTTTTTTCTTCGTGTATGAGTGACAGATGGTCGCTTTGCACAGGTCTTTTAGTCGCATCAAGTGTTGTGCCCACCACTCACAGTGGCGGACATTATTACTGAGCAAGTCGCCAGTAAGCAATCGCATTGTCTGATTCTCAGTAGCTGCAACAGTAGGTATTACACTACAGGTACCGCTAGCGATCGGGTCGATATCTATAGGGTTACCAAATTTGAACTCGAGTTAGAACGCTGTCTTGTGCGTCCGATTCCAGGAACAACGTAGGTGTCAATTGTATTTTTAACTGACCAGCCACCTAGACAGCTAACTTGGCCAACTTAACACATCGTCATTACACATGTCCTCACTTCAGTTGTTTCCGATTAGACTGCAAGAGGCACACCGACGATCAAAACGCGGGGACAATTATGAAGTGCCGCCAAAGCGACTGTATTCTTGTGGCGCTGCATTCGAATAGCAAACCGAGATTCGGACGAAGCGCTACGTCGTAATTTTCGCGACTATTTTACTGCCATCGTGCTGCTACACGAGGTGTCGACGTCTGTGTCACTGTTTCCCCAGGCTGAAATAATTCGGCGATTTCCTGGGCATTGTCCCAACGGAAGAACAACAGCCGCTGCAGTGATAAAAGGCATTGTTGTAGACGCGCATTCTTCTATCTGTGGCGTCTCATATAGAATAAAATGTGACACACGACTGATGGACGCTATTCTTTGATTACCACAACACCCACGACTTTTACCCAGAGTTTACTATTTAATTCTGTCTACAAATAGCCGCTGCAGTTATTTACCGAACAGCATACAGGGATCAGATATAGTTTAAGGCACGGAGCTGGAAGCACACTCAGTACGAAGGCGAATCTAACTCGAGTGTCGTACTGTGTGGCTGCAATTTTGGCGGCATTAACGCCATTCGAGCATTTTAAGAAACTTAATTCGGCGAAACCCTCTGCACCTTTCTTTCGAGGGGGAACAAAATAATTCTGCAATGTTGCCACCGACTGTTACTGGGGATGGGCCCGCAATTAGCATTGCTTGTTTTCGTCTTTACAACTGAATAATGGCGAAAGCAGTAACGGAAGCTGTGTGGAGCAAAACGGAATCTTTTTACTGTCAATATTTGGTTCCCACGACAAACAGAGTCTCTTAAATATGAGGCAAAAAACTGTGAACACGCGGAAACAACTGTGTATTTAGGCCACCAGTGTGACGGTAAACAACAAGGCTGCTCACACTCTCCTTTAAACTCGACTTTCACGTTTGACTGTTGCACACAATTCTGTCAGCATTCTCCCAACCGCGAGGATAGGCTTTTGTACAGACTGTACCGCACATTTATCACGAGAGCATACTTTACACCTGAAACATCTTTAAAGGGAAATACTTCGAGTAAAGGAAAGGGCAGCCGCTACTTCTCGAAATGATACACAACAAAAGATACGGAAATCCAGCAAATCGCCTATTTAAAGCGGCAAATACGTTTTATGTATTCTGCTAACGCTGTGACTTATACGCTCTGTCTCGGAAGCTAAATGTTTTGCTTTATTATTCTATAATTCGTCTTCCTGACATGCACAAGCAATTCAAAGTACGGGGCGAAATCTGCTCTCGGCCCAGACGTCCGTTGCAACTGTCAAACGACTTCCTCGCGACGCCATTCTTGCGCCAGAAGCTCTTTGTATTATTGCCGCTCTAAATATGAGTAACGGAAACTATGTGTTTTGTTCCATAAAAAAAATAGACAAATAAATAAAATACTTCCGCCCTCCCTCCCAGTTGCTTAACATTAACGTCTGCTGTGTAAAGACGTAAACCGCAATCAAAAAGAGTAATATTTTTGTTTAATAATAGGTCCGAGTATTGTTATTCGTTTTCGTAGATAACTTGGTGTAGAATGGAGGAGGAACGTTGAATGTAAAAATAATGCTTTCATTGTCTCTCTGGGTCGAAGAAGCAACGTATTGTTAACTTTCACGTTGACTGCTGCATACATTATATGAAACGTAATTCATCATTCGAGCATACTGCCGCAAAATATGCTTTACGAAAAACCGATTTACAAATTTCTGCCCTGCCTCGGCATTAATTGGCCTAACTTTTCCTTCCTTTATCTCAAATGACGTTACATGTTGCCCAATGATGAAGCAGGAATGTCTCGACCATTCTTGTGAAACGAGAGATCTCGAGCTAAATAACTGCACAAAGTAACGAAAAAATTCAAATTTCCTGCAGGCATTGAAAACCGGGATTTTTTATGGTGCTCAACAGAGCGAATGATGAAGTTTAGAGACGAAAGAATGTTACTATTTAGTCACTGCAAAAGTTTTCTCAATAACGTTTGTTGCATAGTATACTATTTGAAACTGCCTCGGTGCTTCCGCTACAGATGTCACACAGCATAAACGCTAATTCTGTGTAAAAGTCGGACATTACAGACGCTATTTCGTACACATTAATTAACCTTATCAGCCGGCCGCTTTGGCCGAGCGGTCTGCGGCGCGCAGCCACAGTCTACACGGCCGCTGCGGTCGGGGGTTCGAATCCTACTTCGGGCGTGGATAATTGTGTTGTCCTTAGCGTAAGTTAGTCAAGTGATTAATGTGTAAGTCTAGTGACTGAAGACCACGAATTATGGTCGCATAAGACCTCACACACATTTGAACATTTTTTAATTATCCATATCACACGTATTTCGAAGTAAATCTCCGATAAACAGTGAACTTCCTTCGAAACATATTTCGTCTTCTGATCCAGCGGAAGTGGTAATCTAATTGAGTCACAGTCCAACAAAAACAGGATTTCATCGAGCAATGGTTAATTCTTGCGTTTGTTAGCAGGAGGAATCCACGATACAAAGTTTTAAACTGTTTCTTACAATTTCAGCTGGGCATGTCGGAAGTACGATAAAATATTCAGCCGGCCGCGGTGGCCGAGGGGACTCAGGCGCGCCAGTCACGGTCTGCACGAATATTTGTGCCGTCCTTAGTATAAGGTAGTTCATAAGTAGTTTGTAAGTTTAGGGATTGATGATCCCGTAGTTAAGTCCCATAGACTCTACAAACATTTGAACATTTTTAAAAAATAATCAGGTATTTTTCTACTGCATTTTCAATTAATCGATTTTTTATCCGACTCTGTTTCTCCTCCCCTCAAGCACACTTTAGAGAGGAGATCGATAGATTTCCATTAAACTGTAGCCAGCTACAAACGGAATTTCGAAACCTCCTGTTGTCACCGAGTAAAAGCATTTCTCACAAATCAGTATTCGAAGCTGTGTAGAAGCACATGCCGGAATATTTATTAACAGAGTTCCTTCCAAAGGAGAAATCGATTCACGAGATTACGTATCGATAAGTTACTGTTATCTTTTTTAAATTAACGACCGAAAAGATAAATGTAGCGTAGTAGTTTTAGCACTATTAAGTTACCAGATTACTGTGTTTCTGTATTGATGGATTTTATTCGCAACTGCCAACGGTTTAAAAACTTCCGTCACAGTATTTTTCTACTGCATTTTCAATTAATCGATTTTTTATCCGACTCTGTTTCTCCTCCCCTGAAGCAAACTTTACAGAGGAGATCGATAGATTTCCATTAATCTGTAGCCAGCTACAAATGGAATTTCGAAACCTCCTGCTGTCACCAAGTAAAAGCATTTCTCACAAATCAGTATTCGAAGCTGTGTAGAAGCACATGCCGGAATATTTATTAACAGAGTTCCTTCCAAAGGAGAAATCGATTCACGAGATTACGTACCGATAAGTTAGTGTTATCTTTTTTAAATTAGCGACCGAAAAGATAAATGTAGCGTAGTAGTTTTAGCACTATTAAGTTACCAGATTACTGTGATTCTGTACTGATGGATTTTATTCGCAACTGCCAACGGTTTAAAAACTTCCGTCACGGTATTTTTCCACTGCATTTTCAATTAATCGATTTTTATCCGACTCTATTTCTCCTCCCCTCAAGTACACTTTAGAGAGGAGATCGATAGATTTCCATTAATCTGTAGCCAGCTACAAACGGAATTTCGAAACCTCCTGTTGTCACCGAGTAAAAGCATTTCTCACAAATCAGTATTCGAAGCTGTGTAGAAGCACATGCCGGAATATTTATTAACAGAGTTCCTTCCAAAGGAGAAATCGATTCACGAGATTACGTATCGATAAGTTACTGTTATCTTTTTTAAATTAACGACCGAAAAGATAAATGTAGCGTAGTAGTTTTAGCACTATTAAGTTACCAGATTACTGTGTTTCTGTATTGATGGATTTTATTCGCAACTGCCAACGGTTTAAAATCTTCCGTCACAGTATTTTTCTACTGCATTTTCAATTAATCGATTTTTTATCCGACTCTGTTTCTCCTCCCCTCAAGCAAACTTTACAGAGGAGATCGATAGATTTCCATTAATCTGTAGCCAGCTACAAATGGAATTTCGAAACCTCCTGTTGTCACCAAGTAAAAGCATTTCTCACAAATCAGTATTCGAAGCTGTGTAGAAGCACATGCCGGAATATTTATTAACAGAGTTCCTTCCAAAGGAGAAATCGATTCACGAGATTACGTATCGATAAGTTAGTGTTATCTTTTTTAAATTAGCGACCGAAAAGATAAATGTAGCGTAGAATTTTTAGCACTATTAAGTACCAGATTACTGTGTTTCTGTATTGATGGATTTTATTCGCAACTGCCAACGGTTTAAAAACTTCCGTCACAGTATTTTTCTACTGCATTTTCAATTAATCGATTTTTTATCCGACTCTGTTTCTCCTCCCCTCAAGCACACTTTAGAGAGGAAATCGATAGATTTCCATTAATCTGTAGCCAGCTACAAACGGAATTTCGAAACCTCCTGTTGTCACCGAGTAAAAGCATTTCTCACAAATCAATATTCGAAGCTGTGTAGAAGCACATACCGGAATATTTATTAACAGAGTTCCTTGCAAAGGAGAAATCGATTCACGAGATTACGTATCGATAAGTTAGTGTTATCTTTTTTTTAAATTAACGACCGAAAAGATAAATGTAGCGTAGTAGTTTTAGCACTATTAAGTTACCAGATTACTGTGTTTCTGTATTGATGGATTTTATTCGCAACTGCCAACGGTTTAGAAAATTCCGTCACAGTATTTTTCTACTGCATTTTCAATTAATCGATTATTTATCCGACTCTTTTTCTCCTCCTCTCAAGCAAACTTTACAGAGGGGAGGCAGTATGGAGGGAAAGGAAAGTTTATTTATTCACACATTTCCTTCAAAAGGAGAAATCGGTCCCCTAGATTACGTGTAGAAGCCACCATAACAATAGGTCAGTGTTGTCTGTCCGTTCAAATTCAAATGTTTGCAAATATAAGGGACTTAACTGCTGTGGTTATTCAGTCCCTATACTGCCAAACTGCTGTAACTAACTTATGGTAATGGCAACACACACACACACACACACAGACACACAAATGTGACCGAGGGAGGATTCGAACCTCCGACGGCGAACAACCGAGCACTCCGCGGCAAAGCGCCTTAGCTCGCTCATCCACTCCACCGTGGCTGTCAGTTAACGCTCAGAAAGATAAACGCAGTGTTAGAAATACCGTCACCATTTTTAACAACATTATCAGATTCCTATTCTATACTGATGAATAATTTTCGTAACCGGCAGTAGTTTACAACGCATCTTTCAAGGTCCTTTACATATTGCAGCCCTGTGGTGAAGGAATATTATAGAGGATCTAGTAGAAACTTAATTCACTTTGACGGCATTAGAAGTGAGAATTGTGTCAAACTTTTATTTTTTATTTCTTCTTGTGTGACATCAACGATAAGACGGCACAAATGACGGAGAGAATTCCGCATTTCTGTGCGCTGTCGACCTAGTCGCATTAATTGTTAAGCAAGCCACCACAAAGCAACGAGACTGACTGATTTTACGTAGTTACAGAAAAAAGGAGTGTTAATACATGTAACCGCAGGAATCGCATGGTTATTGAAAGACTTCCCATGCTGAAATACCTTTCAACACGCTGCACTATGCGTCAAATGTAAGAAATAACGTGTATGTACCTATATCTTAAATTTCCGAGCCATCACAAAAGCTGATTTGGTCATCTTAATACGTCATAATTCACTTCATTATTTTGTGATTAAACAGCATGAGTTACACCAGCAGTGAAAATCGAGGGAAAATAATAAAGTGCCGCCAAACCAACTGTGAAGGAAATTTTTTAGCGGCTACATTCTTGCAGCAGACACTTCCTCAAGATATGGACGAAGCGGTACGTCGTATTGTCTCGGGACCATCTCACTGCCGTCTTGCTGCTACACGAGGTGTCGATGTCTGCGACCCTGTTTCCGCAAGTTGACATCCAAATAATTCGCCAACTTGCTGTGCATTCTGACAATGGTAGAAGAATAGCCAATAACTGTGGCACTGGCGAAAGTTATTATTGTCGACATGTATTCTCGTATCTGTGGTGTCTGACGTGGCAGAAAATGTGAAACATGACTGATGAGCCCTATTTATTAATTAACAAAACACCCACATCATTTTACCAGAGCGAACTATATATTTGTGTCCATTTGTGCTTCAATATTCTCCGTGCTAAGCATTGCAAGTAGCGACGCTAAAAATAATCGTTGTAGTTATTTAGCATACAGCAGAAAGATAAAAAAAAAGTTGAACAATAGCAAACAGTCAACAGCCTTATCCGCTTAGTTTATGAGAAACAGAAAGGGAAAAATATCGTGTACGGTATATTCGGAAAAATCAGAGAAACTGGCGAATAGTTGTAAACCACTTTCAGGTCGTCATTCAAAGAGAAGAACTTAATGCGACACGTTTTCGGCATGAGGTTCGGAGCTTATTCAGTGCGACAGCAAGTCTGACTTGTGTGTCGTACTGTGCGGCTGCAATTTTTTAGCAACTCTCCTTCTATGGAAAATAAGTTTTACGTATACGACAAAATTTTTCATTACTACGCTCTGCCACGAAAAGTAAATTTCCCGTGAAAACATGATGGAAACCACATTTCTCTTTACTTCATTATTTCGTAACGCCCGTTGCAACTGTCAAACGACTTCCTCGCGACGCCATTCTTGCGTCAGACGCTCTCTGTATTATTGCCGCTTTAAATATGAATACAGAATCAAGTTTACGACGAAAGACTCCATCTTCTTGTGCGAGTTTTACACTATCTGATTTGAGTAGAAAATTGCGCTAAAACATGGCCTTCGCTTTATTTGTGAGTTACTCAGCATTTTTTTTACAGCCGTATAAATTACTTCATGACGGTACCTAAAACTCACCACCGACTGACCAGCATATAAAACACTTGCTCAGACGTGTAAATATTCTTTCGATACGCACTTTATTTTTCGCGTTTTCGCTTTGAAGGTCTGCCTCTCCTCTAACGGTTGGGGACTTGTTGCTTTCCGCTATTTAAATAAAATAAAATAAATAAGTAAAAAAAAAAAAAACTCCAGCCTTCGCTCCCAGTTGCTTAACATTAACGTCTGCTGTCTAAAGAAGTAAACCGCAATCAAAAAGAATAAGACAGATAACTTGGTGTAGAATGGAGGAGGAACGTTCAATGTAAAAATAACGCTTTCATTGTCTCTCTGAGTCGAACAAGCAACGTATTGTTAACTTCGGCGTCAACTGTGACATAACGTAATTCATCACTCGAGTATACTGCTGCAAAATGTGCATTACGAAAAACCGTCTTACAAAATTCTGTTCTGCCTCGACATTAATTGGCCTAACTTTTCCTTGCTTTATTTCAAATGACGTTACATGTTGTCCAATGATGAAGCAGGGATGTCTCGCCCAAACGTTTGAAACGGGAGATCTCAAGCCAAACAACTCCAAAAACTAACAACAAATTTAAAATTTTCTGCAGGTATTGAAAACCGGGATTTTTCGTAGTGCTCCAACTAAAAACTGGGCGAATGGTGAAGTTTAGAGACGACACAATGTTAATATCTAGTTACTGCAAAAGTTTTGCTGTATAATATACTCTTTTAGACTCGTAAGTCACAGAGCCTAAACGCTGATTCTGAGTAAAAGTGGGATATTGCGGACGTTGTTTCGTACACACTAATTAACCATATCAGACGTATTGCGAAGTAAATCTCCGGGAAACAGTGCACTTCCTACGAAACATATTTCGTCTTCTGAATCAGCGTAACTGGCAATCTAAATGAGTCACAGTCCAACAAAAACTGATTTCATCGAGTAATTGTTAATTCTTGCGTTTGTTAGCAGGAGGAATCCTCGCTACAACGTTTGAAACTGTTTCTTACAATTTCACCTGGGCATGTCGGAAGTACGATAAAATATTCCGTTTTTTTCCTACTGCATTGTCATTTAATCGACTTTATCTGACTCTGGTTCTCCTCACCTCAAGCAAACTTTAGAGAGGGATCGATAGATTTCCATTAATCTGTAGCCAGCTACGAATGGAATTTAAAAACCACATGTTGTCACTAAGTAAAACCATTTCTCACATTGCATTTGGAATACCCACATCCTGTTGCACATGGAAAACACATTATTGGAAGCAGTGTGGAAGAAGATGAGGGAACATTTATTCACAGAGGGAGAAATCGAGCCACGAGATTACGTGTCGATATGTTAGTGTTATCTCTTAGTTAACGACCGGAATGATAGATGTGACCTAGTATTTTTGCCAGATTTCTGTGTTTCTGTATTGATGGATTTTATTCGCAACTGCCAACAGTTTAAAAAATTCTGTCATTGTCATTTACACACTGCAACCTGTTATGGGGGAAAATTTGTAGGAAAAAAATTAAATCTCAGTCTACCTACAAACTCGTTAAAATTCGCTGCATTTGTTGAAAACTACGATTTTTTTGAACTGTAAGGCGCCTTAGAACGCTGGCCAACTCCATCGCAGCTATATATTATTTAACGCTCGGAAAGACAGACGCAGTGTTACAAGTACTGTGATCATTTTTAACAACATTATCAGGTTTCTATTCTCTAATGATGAATTGTGTTCGTAATTGGCAATACTGCAGACCTGTGTTGGAGGAGTAACGTAATTCATTCAGGCGGCAGTAGAAATGAGAATTGTTTCTTAACATTAACGTCTGTTGTCGGAAGCAGTAAATCGCAATCAAATAGAGCAATTTCTTTTATTTATTTATTACACGTTTTCATATATAACTTGTTGTTAAACTTAAAAATAATACTTTGATTGTCTGTCTGGGTCGAAGAAGGAACTCATTGTTGAGTTTCACCTTGACCTTGGCATAGATTATATCAAACGTAATTCATCACTCCAGCATCCCTGCTCCATAATGTGCTTTACGAAAATCCGATTTCCAAAAATCTGTTCTGTTTTGTCATTAAATGGCCTAACCTTTCCCTGCACTATCTTCAAAGTCGTTACATGTTGCCCAAAAATTAAGTAGGAATGTCGCAACCATTCTTGTGAAACGAGAGATCTCAAGCCAAATCACTGCGGAAACTAACAACAAGTTAAAAATTTCTTTCTATAAATAGGCGTTGCAGTTATTTAGCGAACAGCAGACAGATCAGATAAACTGAAAAATAGCAAACCACGGACGTGAACCGCTATATCGGCAGCGTCTATTATGAGAAACAGAATGGGGAAAATACAGTGTAGCGCAATTTCCGAAAATATCAGACAATTGAGGAACAGTTGTAAGCCAGTTTTAGGCTGGTATTCAGTGAGAAGGGATCAGATATAGTTTAAGGCTCGGAGTTGGAAGCACATTCAGTACGAAGGCAAATCTAGCTTGAGTGTCGTATTAAGTGGCTGCAATTTTGGAGCCATTAACGCTATCCCAGCATATAAGAAACTGAATTTCGGTGAATCCCTCTGCAGTTTTGTTTCGAGGGAGATGAAAATAATGCACAATTCTGCGGTGTTGCCACCGACTGTTACTGGGGATGGACCCGCAATTAGCATTGCTTGTTTCCGTCTTTACAACTGAATAATGGCGAAGGCAGTAACGGAAGTATCTCGAACGAAACGGAACTTATTTACTGTCAATATTTGTTCCCGTGACAGAGTCTCTTAAATTTACGTGTGTATGAGGCATAAAACAGTGCAAATATGGGAACAGTTGTGTATTTACGCCACCAGTGTGACGATAAATTGCAAGGCTGTTCACGCTCTCCTTTAAACGCGCCTTGTACGTCACACTGTTGCAAACAATTTACGTCTACACTGTCCCAATCGGAAGAGTAGGCTTTTGTACAAACTGTACAGCACATTTATAACGAGAACATACTTTACACCTGAAATGTCTTTAAAGGGAAATACTGTTAGTAAAGGAAAGGACATTCGCTAGTTCTCGAAATGATACACAACAGAAGATATGGAAAACTAGTAACTCGCCTATTTGACGGAGGCCTTCTACGGAAAATAAGTTTTATCTATTCCACCAAATATCTCACTTCTACGCTCTGTCTCGAAAGCTAAATTTTCCATGAAAACATGATCGAAACGACATTTCTCTTTACTTCATTATTTCATAACGTCCGTTGCAACTGTCAAACGACTTTCTTGCGACGCCATTCTTGCGCCAGAAGCTCTCTGTATTATTGCCGCTCTAAATATGAGTAACGGAAACTATGTGTTTTGATCCATTAAAAAAAATAGACAAATAAATAAAATACTTCTGCCCTCCCTCCCAGTTACTTAACATAAACGTCTGCTGTGTAAAGAAGTAAACCGCAATCAAAAAGAGTAGGTCCGAGTATTGTTATTCGTTTTCGTAGATAACTTGGTGTAGAATGGAGGAGGAACGTTAAATGTAAAAATAATGCTTGCATTGTCTCTCTGGGTCGAAGAAGCAACGTATTTTTAACTTTCACGTCGACTGTGGCATACATTATGTCAAACATAATTCATCATTCGAGCATACTGCGGCAAAAATGTGCTTTACGAAAAACCGATTTACAAAATTCTGCCCTGCCTCGGCATTAATTGGTCTAACTTTTCCTTCCTTTATCTCAAATGACGTTACATGTTGTCCAATGATGAAGCATTCTTGTGAAACGAGAGATCTCGAGCTAAATAACTGCACGAACTAACGAAAAATTTCAAATTTCCTGCAGCTTTGAAAACCGGAATTTTTCATAGTTTTCAACTGAGCGAATGATGAAGTTTAGAGACGACAGAATGTTAATATTTAGTCACTGCAAAAGTTTTGTCAATAACCAACGTTTGTTGCATAGTATACTATTTGAAACTGCCTTCGTGCTTTCGCTACAGATGTCACACAGCATAAACGCTAATTCTGTGTAAACGTCGGACATTACAGACGCTATTTCGTACACATTAATTAACAATATCAGCCGGTCGCTTTGGCCGAGCGGTCTGCGGCGCGCCAGTCACAGTCTACACGGCAGCTGCTGTCGGGGGTTCGAATCCTCCCTCGGGCGTGGATGTTTGTGTTGTCCTTAGCGTAAGTTGAACATTTTTTAATTAGCCATATCACACGTATTGCGAAGTAATTCTCCGTGAAACAAGGTTCTATTTTCGAAACAGATATTTCGTACACATTAATTAACCATATCAGACGTATTGCGAAGTAAATCTCCCGAGAAACAGTGAACTTCCTTCGAAACATATTTCGTCTTCTGATCCAGCGGAAATGGTAATCTAAATGAGTCACAGTCCAACAAAAACGGGATTCTATCGAGTAATTTTTAATTCTTGCGTTTGATAGGAAGAGGAATCCACGATACAAAGTTTGAAACTGTTTCTTACAATTTCACCTGGGCATGTCGGAAGTACGATAAAATATTCAGGTATATTTCTACTGCATTTTCAATTTATTGATTTTTTATCCGACTCTGTTTCTCCTGCCCTCAAGCAAACTTCAGAGAGGGGATCGATAGATTTCCATTAATCTGTAGTCAGCTACGAATGGAATTTCGAAACCTCCTGTTGTCACCAAGTAAAAGCATTTCTCACATTGCGTTTAGTTTACCCATTTCCTGTTACACATGTAAAACACGTAAACAGTATTCGAAGCTGGGTGGAAGCAGATGCCGGAATATTTATCAACAGAGTTCCTTACAAAGGAGATATCGATTCACGAGATTACGTATCGATAAGTTAGTGTTATCTTTTTTAACTTAACGACCGAAACGATAAATGTAGCGTAGTAGTTTTGGCACTATTAAGTTACCAGATTACTGTGTTCCTGTATTGATGGATTTTATTTGCAACTGCCAACAGTTAAAAAATTCCGTCACAGTCATTTAAACACTGCAGTCTATTATGGCAGAAAAATGAGAAAAAATTTAATTCACAGATAAAGTACAAACATATTTTAAGTTCACCGCATTTGTAGGAAAATATAATTCTTTCAACTCCTCAAATCTAAAACTGTAGGAGTGGTATGGTTTCTTAATCGTCAAAATTCTAATGATTAAGTCTCAGCTAAATTTTTCTCTAAAACAAACGTTTCTTTCCATACCTAGACTTTCAACAATGGTTTCGTATCTCTGTACTTGTTTAATCTCAGTGCGTAAACACTGATTCTATATCAAAGTACTACGTCACAGACGTTATTTGGCATAACTTAATAAATCGCATCGCACCTAACACAAAGGAAGTCACCGAAAAACAAAGTGCTTTCTCCAAAACCGATATTTCGACCTCTTCGCCAGAGAAAGCGTAATCTAAGTAAGTCACAGTCAAACGAAAACAAATTTTCCCCGAAAACTTTGTCGTTCGTTACGAGAAAGAATCATCTGAACAGCGCTTGAATCTCTTTGTTACGATCTCCCCCGAATATATATTAAAGAGACAGCCACTGATTTAACATCCGGAGTGCACGTATAATACACGGAATAATACTTTGTGTAATGCTAACACAACAAATACGGTACCTACGAGTGCAGCTTCAAAACCTCATGTTGTCAGAAAGTAAAACACTTTCTCGCATTGGGTTCACTTTACGGATCGACAAGAAAAATGTTGAGATCATAATGATCATGAAATATTCAGTACCTTCAAGAGAATACCGGAAGATAGATTTTTTTTCTCTTTCTCCTTACAGCATCCATCCCTGGTAACAAATTTCTGATTGATGTGGACCAAGTTATTGTGGCTGAAGGATGAAGAAAGGAGAGGAACACAAACGCTGGTATTCTGGAGTTTCTGGAAACCCACTTCTCGCTAATAAATCCGTACGACGGTTCGTTAATTTGCAAACCGTCACACCTACTTTCGTTTTCAGTCCTCAGCAGGTCGTACAGTATCGTTCGCTGCTGACGAAATATTCCATGACCCGAGGTACAGGATTTGGAAAGCGTTTTGACTCAGTAGGAGCTTCTTGGCCATACCGTGTATTCTGAACGTTGTTTATTCTCCACATGTCGTGTGTTGACCTGTTTTGTCAAAGCTGCAACACTTTTATATGTAGAGCACACGCTACATAATTCCGTATCCAAAGTATCAGAACATCGTGTTTCTTGCCTATAAACGAGACAGGCCTCACTTAAAATTAGTTTCAGTGTTATCCCAGTTAGCAACATCACTAGGTATCATTTTCACGTTGTTGACTTTATTCGTAGTCAGTATGGCTGACTCTCAAATTGCTGTTTGACGTGAATAATATTTACAGTAATGGAAGCAGTGTGGAAGAAAAGGAAAGTTTATTTATTCACACATTTCCTTCAAAAGGAAAAATCGGTCCACTAGATTACGTGTAGAAGACACCATAACAATAGGTCAGTGTTGTCTGTCAGTTCAAATTCAAATGTTTGTAAATCTAAGGGACATAACTGCTGTGGTTATTCAGTCCCTAGACTGCCAAACTGCTGTAACTAACTTATGGCAAGGGCAACACACACACACACACACATATGTCTGAGGGACGTTACATCACTCCCTTCGCTTCATCTCCAGCAGTATCAATTAAGCCATAGGCGGAAGCTAAGACTAACCAGCATATAAAACAATCAGACGTGTAAACACATAGCGACTTGATGTTTCTAGTTTTCGATTTGAAAGTCTGAAAGGTGCTACAGATTGGAAACTTCGTGTTTCGCTCCATTAAAAAATTGACTTCCACCATCGCTCGCAGTTGCGTAACATAAACGTCTGTTGTCGGAAGAAGTAAAACGCAATCAAAAAGAGTAATTTATTTATGTGTTATACGTTTTCGCAGATAACTTGTTGTAGAATGGAGGAAGAACGTTAAATGTAAAAATAATTCTTGGGTTTTTCTTACTGCTCAAATCTACAATTGTAGGAATAGTAAGGTTTTTGAGGCGACAGGATGCTAATGTTTAACTGTCTGCCAAACTTTTTCTTTAAAACCAGCCTTTCCTCGTATACCAACACAGCTCTCGAGTCTCTGCGAGTTTTATAGTATCTGCGTTGAGTAGAAAATATAAAACGATGCTACCGGTTGGGAACTTGGTGTTTTCCTCCATTTAAAAAAGTATAACACAAATAAATAAATAAATAAAAATGAACAAAATTCCGCCTTTGCTCCCAGTTGCTTAACATTAACATCTGCTGTGTAAAGAAGTAAACCGCAATTAAAAAGAGTAACATAACTGTTTAATAATACGTCTAAGTATTGTTATACGTTTTCGTAGATAACTTGGTGTAGAATGGAGGAGGAACCTTAAATTTAAAAATAATGCTTTCATTGTCTCTCTGGGTCGAAGAAGCAACGTATTGTCAACTTTCACATTGACTGTGGCATACATTATATCAATCGAAATTCAATACTCGAGCATACTGCTGCAAAATTTGCTTTACGAAACATCGATATACAAAATTGTGTTCTGCTCTGGCAAAATAAGCCTAACTTTTCCTTGCTTTATCTCAAATGACTTTACATGTTGCTCATTACGAAGTAAGAATATCTTGACCATTCTTGTGAAACGAGAGATCCCAAGCCAAATCACTGCACAAACTAACAACAAATATCAAATGTCCTGCAGATATTGAAAACCGGGATTTTTCATAGGTGTCCAAACTGAAAACTGGGCGAATGATGAAGTTTAGAGACGACGGAATGTTAATATTTAGTCACTGCAAAAGTTTTCTCACCAACCAACGTTTTGTTGTATAGCATACTATTTGAAACTGCTTCGGTACCTCTGCTTGATGAAACAATGTCACAGAGAATAAACGATGATTCTATGTAAAAGTCGGTCATTACGGGCGTTATTTCGTACGCATTAATTAACCATACCACACGTACTGCAGAGTAAGTCTCCGGAAAACAGTGTACTTCAATCGAAACAAATATCTCGTCTTCTGATAATGAGTCACAGCACAACAAAAACAGGACTTCACCGACTAATTGTTTATTCTTCCTTTCTTACCGGAAGGAATCATCCATACAACGTTACAAACTGTTTCTCACAATTTGACCTCGGCATGTCGAAATGACGAAGCAATATTCGTTGTTTTCTTCCAACGCCATTTTCATTGAATTAATTTTTTATTTGACCACCTTCCTCCCCTCACGCAGACGTAATAAGGCTGTGTTACCTTTCACTTAACAATCGGAAAAATAAATGTGGTATTTTTGGCAGTATTAAGTTACCAGATGTCTGGTTTCTGTATTGATGGATTTTGTTTGCAAATGCCAAACGTTACGGCGGATAGTGTTGGGGTAAAAATTTACTTTCACAGACAAATTACGGACATCTTTTAAATTCTAAGTAAAACTATTTCTTGCATACGGTTTAGTTCCCGGATCGATACGAAACACAAAACAGTTTCAGCTCCTAATATTCAATAAATATCGAGTACCATCAAGAGAAAACCAGAAAATAAGTAAACCCCATTTTCTCCTTACAGCATCCATCCCAGGTAATAAATGTGTGGTCGATGAGGACGCAGTTATTGTGACTGAAGTCAGGGATCAAGGGACGAACATGGTATTATCTCTGAGTTTCCAGAAAGCCATTTCTCGTCAATAAATCAGTACAATGGCTCGTTACTTGTAAACCGTCACACCTACTCTCGATTTCAGTCCTAAACCGTTCGTACAGCATCGTTCGCTACTGAAGAAATAATCCCTAAACCTACGTACAGGAGTAAGAAAGCGTTTTGAGCTTCCTAGCCATACCATGTGTTCTGAACGTTGCTCACTCTCAACATGTCGTGTGATGCCCCGTTTGGTGAAAGTTACTACAATTTCATGTACAGAAAACGCTACAAAATTTTGGATGCAAATTATCAAAACAAGCTGTTTCTTGCCTGTAAACGCGACAGGCCTAACTTAAAGCAGTTCCAGTTTTATCCCAGTCACCTACATCGCAAGACGCCAATTTCACGTTGTTGACAATCTTCATAGTCGATATGGAAGACTCTGAAATTCATGTTTGTCGTGAATAATATTTGCCTTAATGGAAGCAATGTGGAAGGAAAGGAAAGTTTATTTATTCCCAGAGTTCTACCAAAGGAGAAATCGATCCACGAGATTACCTGTCGAAGACGTGATAAGTCAGTGTTGTCTCTTTAATTCATAGACAAACTACAAACATATTTTAAATTCCCTGCATCTGTTTAAAACTAGGATTTTTCCAACCGCTCTAATCTAAAACTGTCGGAGTGGTAGGCTATGGTTTTTGATGCGACAGAATGCTAATGTTTTACTCTCTGCCAAATTTTTCTTTAAAACCTACATTCCCTAGTATACCAAGTCTTTTAACGTTGCTTTCGTGTTCCACTGCATTCATCTCAGAGCAGAGACGCTGATTCTGGGTCAAAGTTGTGCCTTAAAGCGTCATTTTCTCTAACTTAATAAATCGCATCACACGTAGCGCACAGTAAGTCTCCGGAAAATAATGTGCTTTCTCCAAAATCGATATTTCGACCTCTTCGCCAGAGAAAGCGTAATCTAAATAAGTCACAGTCCAAGGAACTCAGAAATTCGCCGAAAACTTTCTCGTTCGTTACAAGAACGAATCGTCTGTCCAGCGCTTGAATCTGTTTGTTACGATCTCACCCGAACAAATGTTAAAGAGACAGCCACATTAATACATGCGCAATGCTGATACAACCAATACGTTATCTACGAATGCAATTTCAAAACCTCACGTTGCCAGGATGTAAATCTATTTCTTGCGTTGGGTTCTGTTTCCGTATCGACACGAAACAGGTTGAGATCATAATACTAATAAAATATCCAGTACCGTGAAGAGAAAACCGGAAAATAGATATTTTCTCTTTTTCTCCTTACAGCATCCATCCCAGGTAACAAATGTGTGGTTGATGTGGACCAAGATATTGTGGCTGAAGGATGAAGTTTTACGTATTCCTCTAAATATGTTACTTCTACGCTCTGTCTCAAAGATAAATTCTGCATGAAAACATATCGAAACCACATTTATTTTTACTTCATTATTTTATAACGCCCGTTGCTACTGTGAAAACGACTTCCTCGCGACGCCATTCTTGCGTCAGACGCTCTCTGTATTGTTGCCGCTTTAAATATGAATGCGAAAAAAAGTTTACGATGAAAGACTCCATTCTGTTTTGCGAGGTTTATACTATTTGTGTTGTGTAGAACATGACGCTAAACCATTGCAAAACAAATGAAATTCAAATGTTAGTAAAGCTTATGGGACTTAACTGTGAGTTTTACAGTATCTGATTTGAGTAGACAATTGCGCTAAAACATTGCCTTCGCTTTATTTGTGTGTTATTTAGCATTTTTACAGCCGTATCCATTACGTCATGACGGTACCTAAAAGTCAACACCGACTGACCAGCATATAAAACACTTGCTCAGACGTGTAAACATTCTTTAGATAAGCACTTTATTTTTCTCGTTTTCGCTTTGAAGGTCTGCCTGTGCTCTACCGGTTGGGAACTTGTTGCTTTCCGCCATTAAAAAAATATAAATAGATAAATAAATAAATAAATAAAATAAACTTCCCCTTTCACTCCCAGTTACTTAACATTAACGTCTGCTGTATAATGAAGAAAACCGCAATCAAAAAGAATAACACGTTTGTTTAATAATAGGTCAAAGTATTATGATACGTTTTCGTAGTTAACTTGGTGTAGAATGAAGCAGGAACGTTAAATGTAAAGATAATGCATTCATTGTCTCTCTGGGTCGAAAAAGCTACGTATTGTTAACTTTCACGTTAACTGTGGCATACATTATGTCAAACGTAATTCATCACTCGAGCATACTGCTGCAAAATCTGTTTTATGAAAAAACAATTTACAAAAAAATGTTGTGCCTCGACATTAATTGGCGTAAATTTTTCTTGTTCTATTTCAAATGACGTTACATGTTGTCCAATGATGAAACAGGAATGTCTCGACCATTTTTGTTGAACGAGAGAACTCAAGCCAAACAATTGCACAAACTAACGACAAATCACAAATTTCCTTCAGGTATTGAAAACCGGGATTTTTCATAGTGCTCAACTGGGCGAAAAATGAAGTTTAGAGACGACAGAATGTGAATATTTAGTCATTGCAAAAGTTTTGCTGTATAGTATACTCATTCAAACTGCTTTGGTACGTCTGCTAGATTAAACAAATGTCAAAGAGCATAAACGCTGATTCTGTGTAAAAGTAGGACATTACGGACGTTATTTCGTACACATTAATTATTTCGTCTTCTGATCCAGCGGAAGTGGTAATCTAAATGAGTCACAGTCCAACAAAAACAGGAGTTCATCGAGTAATTGTTAATTCTTGCGTTTGTTAGCAGGAGGAATCCACGATACAAAGTTTGAAACTGTTTCTTCCAATTTCAGCTGGGCATGTCGGAAGTACGATAAAATATTCAGATATTTATCTACTGCATTTTGATTGAATTAATTTTTTATTTGACTCTGTTTCTCCTCCCCTCAAGCAAACTTTATAGAGAGGGGATCGATAGATTTCCATTAATCTGTAGCCAGCTACGAATGGAATTTCAAAATCTCCTGTTGTCACTAAGTAAAAGCATTTCTCACATTGCGTTTAGTTTATCCATTTCCTGTTACACATGGAAAACACGTAAACAGTATTCGAAGCTGTGTGGAAGCAGATGCCGGAATATTAATTAACAGTGTTCCTTCCAAAGGAGAAATCGATTCACGAGATTACGTATCGATAAGTTGGTGTTGTCTTTTAGTTAACGATCGAAGAGATAAATGTAGCGTAGTAGTTTTGGCACTATTAAGTTACCAGATTACTGTGTTTCTGTATTGGCGGATTTTATTCGCAACTGTCAACAGTTTAAAAAATTAAACCTGTTATGGCGGAAAATGGAGAAAAAATTTAATTCACAGACAAACTACAAACATATTTTAATTTCACGGCATTTGTTGAAAATATGATTCTTTCAACTGCTCAAATCTAAAACTGTAGGAGTGGTATGGCTTTTTAAGCGTCAAAATTCTAATGTTTAAGTCTCTGCTAAATTTTTCTCTAAAACAAACGATTCCTTGCATACCTAGACTTTCAACAATGCTTTCGTACCTCTGTACTGGTTTAATCTCAGTGCGTAAACACTGATTCTATATCAAAATAGTACGCTACAGACGTTATTTGGCATAACTTAATAAATCACATCACACCTAGCACAAAGGAAGTCTCCGAAAAACAAAGTGCTTTCTCCAAAACCGATATTTCGACCTCTTCGCCAGAAAAAGCGTAATCTAAGTAAGTCACAGTCCAACGAAAACAAAAATTCGCCGAAACTTTGTCGTTCGTTACGAGAAAGAATCATCTGTACAGCTCTTGAATCTCTTTAACAAATGTTAAAGAGACAGCCACTGATTTAACATCCGGTGTGTTTCTTATACATGTATGACGGAATAATACCTGCGTAATGCTAACACAACAAATACGGTACCTACGAGTTGAGTTTCAAAACCGCATGTTGTCAGAAAGTAAAACAATTTCCCGCATTGGTTTCAGTTTACGGACGACAAGAAACATGTTGAGATGATAATGATCATGAAATATCCAGTACCGTCAAGAGAATACCGGAAGATAGATATTTTTTTCTTTTTCTCCTTACAGCATCCATCTCTGGTAACAAATTTCTGGTGGATGTGGACCAAGGTATTGTGACTGAAGGATGAAGAGAGGAACACAAAGGCTGGTATTCTCACCAAGTTTCCGGAAACCCACTTCTCGCTAATAAATCCGTACGACGGTTCGTTAATTTGTAAACCGTCACACCTACTTTCGTTTTCAGTCCTCAGCCGGTCGTACAGTATCGTTTGCTGCTGACGAAATATTCCATGACCCGAGGTACAGGATTTGGAAAGCGTTTTGACCCAGTAGGACCTTCTTGGCCATACCGTGTATTCTGAACGTTGTTTATTCTCCACATGTCGTGTGTTGACCTGTTTTGTCAAAGCTACTACACTTTTATAAGTAGAGCACACGCTACATAATTCCGTATCCAAAGTATCAGAACATCGTGTTTCTTGCCTGTAAACGAGACAGGCCTCACTTAAAATCAGTTTCAGTGTTATTTCAGTTAGTAATATCACTATCTATCATTTTCACGTTGTTGACTACATTCGTAGTCAGTATGGCTGACTCTCAAATTGCTGTTTGACGTGAATAATATTTACTGTAATGGAAGCAGTGTGGAAGAAAAGGAAAGTTTATTTATTTACACTTTTCATTCAAAAGGAGAAATCGATCCACTAAATTACGTGTAGAAGCCACCATAACAATAGGTCAGTGTTGTCTGTTAGTTCAAATTCAAATGTTTGTAAATCTAAGGGATTTAATTGCTGTGGTTATTCAGTCCCTAGACTTGCAAACTACTGAAACTAACTTATGGTAAGGACAACACACACACACACACACACACACACACACACACACACACACACACACACACATATATATATATATATATAAATATATATATATATATATATATATATATATATATATATATATATGCCCCAGGGAGGACTCGAACCTCCACGGCGAACAACCGAGCACTCCGCAGCACGGTGCCTTAGCGCGCTCGGCCACTCCACCGTGGCTGTTAGTTAACGCTCAGAAAGATAAACGCACTTTTAGAAATACCGTGACCATTTTAACAACATTATCAGGTTCCTATTCTATACTGATGAATAATGTTCGTAACCGGCAATAGTTTACAACGCATCTTTCAAGGTCCTTTACATATTGCAGCCTTGCGGTGGAGGAATATTATAGAGGATCCAGTAGAAACTTAATTCACTTTGACGGCGTTAGAAGTGAGAATTGAGTCAAACTTTTATTTTTTGTTTCTTCTTGTGTGTCATCAACGATAAGACAGCACAAATGACGGAGAGAATTCCGCATTTCTGTGCGCTGGCGCCCTTGTCGCATTAATTGTTAAGCAAGCCACCACAAAGCAACGAGACTGGCTGATTTTACGTAGTTACAGAAAAAAAGGTGTTAATTCATGTAACCACAGTCATCGCATGGTTGTTGAAAGACTTCCCATACTGAAATACCTTTTAATACGCTGCACTATGCGTCAAATGTAAGAAATAACGTATGTACCTATATCTTAAATTTCCGAGCCATCACAAAAGCTGATTTGGTCATCTTAATACGTCATAATTACACATTTCCTCACTTCATTATTATGTGTTTAAACAGCATGAGTTACAGGAGCAGTCAAACTGTAGAGAAAATAATAAAGTGCCCCCAAACCAACTGTGAAGGAATTTTTTAGCGGCTACATTCTTGCAGCAGACACTTCCTGTATTCTCGCTGCGTTACATCAGAATATCAAATCGGTATTCGGTCGAAGCGGTACGTCGTATTATCTCGGGACCATCTCACTGCCGTCTTGCTGCTGCACGAGGTATCGATGCCTGCCCTCTGTTTCCAGAAATTTAAATGGAAATAATTCGCTTTTTTATGCGCATTCTGCCGACGGAAGAACAACAGCCGTAATTCAGATGAAAGTCATTATTGTAGACGTGTATTCTTTTATCTGTGACGTCTCACGTGGCAGAAAAAGTTAAAAAAAACTGATCGAACTATTTTTTGATTACCAGAACACCCACTTCTTTTCCTCAGAGTTAACTATTTATTTCTGTCTAAAAATAATGGTTGCATAGCGAACAGAAGGAAGGAAGCTTAGGGTTTTACGTCCCGTCGACAGCATGGTCATTAGAGACAGAAATAGCAGAAAGGTCAAATAAACTGGAAAACAACAAAGAAGTAGCTAAAAAAGGACGATGAAACGCCATATCGGCAGGGTCTAAGAAACAGAACGAGGAAAATACAGCGTAGCGCTGTTTCCGAAAATATCATAAAACTGGCGAACAATTTTTAAGCCAATTTTAGTTTGGCATATAATGAGAAGAAATGAGATACATTTTAAGGCATGGAGTTGGGAGCACATTCAGTACGAAGGCAAATCTAACTCGAGTTTCGAACTGTGTGGCTGCAATTTTGACGCCATAAACGGTATTCGAGCATTTTAGGAAAATTAACGACAAATTGTTTCCATTACTGAGCTATCGTGACAGCTGATCGTTCTTGGAGAACCACGTTGTTTTTCAGAACCATATTCAGTAATAGATTTCACCAGTTTCGTTATGAGCGAAATAAAATTAACGCACAATTCTGCGTACTTGACACTGGCTGTTACCATTACGTACTTGTATCCGTCTCCGTTCACGAAAGCTGTGTAGATAAAACTGAATCTATGTACTGTCAATATATGTTCCCATGACAGTCTCGTGAGTTTACGTGTATATGAGGCAATAACAAAGTGCAGAGGCGGCGACAGTAATTACGTTCGCTGTTCACACTCTCCTTTAAACGCGCCTTTCACGTCTGGCTGTTGCAACGAATTCTGTCGACACTGTCCCAACACAGAGAGTAGGTTTTTGTACAAAATTTCCCACACATCAACCCATGAACCTACTTTTCATAGATATGTCTTAAAAGGGAAATACTATCAGTAAACGAAAGGACACCGCTAATTCTTGAAGTGATACACAACAAAAGATATGGAAAGCCATCAACTCGCCTATTTGACAGACGCCTTCTACGGAAAATAAGTTTTAAGTGTTCAACCAAATAACTCATTTCTACAATCTGTCTCGAAAGCTAAATTTTCCATGGAAACATGATCGAAACCACATTTTTTTTCTCTTTCCTTCATTATTTTATAACATCCGTTGCAACTATCAACGACTTGACGCCATTCTTGCGTCAGACTCTCTCTGTATTATTGCCGCTTTAAATATGAATACAGAAACAAGTTTAGGACGACAGAAATGTTCAAATGCGTGTGAGGTCTCATGTGACCAAACTTCGTGGACATCAGTCGCTAGACTTACACACTAATTACTTAACAAACTTAAACTAACTTACGCTAAGGACAAAACAAACACCCATGGCCGAGGGGGGATTCGAACCCCCGACCGCAGCGGCCGTGCAGACCGTGACTGGCGCGCCGCAGACCGCTCGGTGACCGCGGCCGGCTAGGACGAAAGACTCCATCCTGTTTTGCGAGTTTTATACCATCTTAGTTGAGTTGGAAATGACGCTGTATCATTGTCTTTGCTTTATTTGTGTGTTATTCAGCATTTTTACAGCCGTATCAATTACGTCATGACGCTACCTAAAACTCACCACCGCCTGACCGGCATATAAAACACTTGCTCAGACGTGTAAACATTCTTTAGATAAACACTTTATTTTTCTCGTTTTCGCTTTGAAGGTCTGCCTCTCCTCTACCGGTTGGGAACTTGTTACTTTCCGCCATTTAAAAAATAAAATAAATAGATAAATAAACAAATAAAATAAACTTCCGTCTTCGCTTCCAGTTACTTTACATTAACATCTGCTGTCTAAAGAAGTAAACCGCAATCAAAAAGAGTAATTTTTATTTTATTCTAATAATAGGTCTAAGTATTGTTATACGTTTTCGTAGATAACTTGGTGTAGAATGGAGGAGGAACGTTAAATGTAAAAATAATGTTTTGATTGTCTCTCTGGATCGACGAAGCAACGTATTGTTAACTTTCTCGTTGACTGCGGAGTACATAATATGAAACATAATTCGTCACTCGAGAAAACTGCTAAATAATATTGTTTTACGAAAACCCGATTTCCAAAATTCTGTTCTGTTCCTTCATTAACTAACCTACCTTCTCCTTGCATTATCTTGAACTGCTGCAAAATGTGCTTTACGAAAAACCGATTCCCAAAATTCTGTTCTTCTTCGGCATTAATTGGTCTAACGTTTCCTTGTTTTATTTCAAATGACGTTACATTTTGTCCAATGACGAAGCAGGAATGTCTCGAACATTCTTACGAAACGAGAGATATCAAGCCAAATAACTGCATAAACTAACGACAAATTTCAATTTTCCTGGAAGTATTGAAAACCGGGATTTTTCGTAGTGCTCAAACTAAAAACCGGGAGGATTATGACGTTTAGAGACGACGGAATGTTAATATTTAGTCATTGCTAAAGTTTTCTCAACAACCAACGTTTTATCGTGTAGTGTACTTTGTGAAACTGCTTTGGTACCTATGCTGAAAGAAACGAATATCACTGTGCCCGCCCGAAATATCAGCCCCTGCCGGTGCAGCTCTCCTCTCCCAGCTAACACATTAAACAGTCACGTTTTACACACCTCGAAGAACGTACAATTGCTTGTCATAACATAGCAAAACATACTACTTGCTACTGTTTGCTACACATGATTTTTTTATATTTTTGTATGTTATTTTATTTTTTTATTATTTTTATTTATTTTTATTTTTTTTCTATCAAATATTGACCAGAGATTTGGTTAAGGAAACGAAATGAATCATAAAAATGAAGTAAGAGTGCTATGCCTCTTCTGTGGCATATCCTTTAGTGTCATTTGGTGACGAAAAGAAATTTTTCTCTGTAGCGTGATTAACAGAAAAGTTTCTCCTAACTAAATATAAATAATAAAAATAAATAAATAAATTTTGTGATCATTCTTTTTTCTCTATTTTCTCTTGACCGCTTGTGAACTGTTTATTTCTTTAGAATAAGGAGTGTGTTCCGGCTGCCGTTGGTGGCATGCTGTTCCAGACTTCTGCTGAGGCCTTCACGGCTACCGTAGCGGCCACGGGGCGCACCAAGTCCCCACCGTACTTCACCCTCAGCAGCGATCCCCTACTTTGGCATGCCTCTATTTGCGTTATGAATTGGTTGTAATAATCATCCTACGCCCTCTCTCTCGAAGAGAATCTTCAACATGTTACCATAATTCTTTTTCATATCTCTTTTCCGGAATATGTTGTAATATCCTTGTAGTTCAAATTCTTTAAATTCCTGGACAGTGCCGTTCACTTTCTTATTAATGACATAGTGAATAAAATTCCCCAGTAACCACAAAATGGCATTATTTTTTTGGGCAGGAAAATATATCTTGTCTGGGAAGAAAATTAGATTTAAATGTATTTCTCTCCCGTCGCTTCTCTTAAGGGACGATATTTGTTTCTTAAGTTCCTGCCATATTGCGCTGTATTCTAAACATACGAATCTGTGTTCCAAGGTATCAATTGCGTTGCATTTTGGGCATCTGTTTGTATCACAACATCCCATTGCATACAATCTCTCATTGGTACTAACAATATTGTTGACAACTCTGTACCACGCTACCTGTATTTCTAATGGGAGCAGTCGACTACTCACATTTTTCCAAATGACTTTCCAATTCCTGTTTGGTAACTTGCTCTCCATTCTGTTTTTGTTCTCGTTTGATTTTAATCTGTCGATGATATAGTGGTAGTTTCTCTTCTTTTTGTCCAAGACAATACTCCTCATGTAGCTTAATTCCAAATAATAGAGACGAATGTATTTCAGTTTATAATTTATTTTGGTGATATCGACTGGTGGCTGCAAGCTTTCAGGTTGAAACAATTTGAATAATTTCGCTGTTATGCCGTGTGGGTGACTTTCAATAAGTTGCAGGGACCTCTTTATGAATAGTGCAGTTGTTTTCCGCTGAATGTCAGTAAGTGCGAGTCCACCCTCTTCCGTTTTCAGAGTTATTGTTTCTAAAGCTACCTTAAAAATCTGTCCTTGCCAGATATATCGACATACGGTTCTCATGATTGCCTTTGCTATTTGTTTTGGGATAGGCAGAATTTGCCCCATGTATGTCGCTTCTGAGAGTACCACACAGTTTACGATCTTAACTTTCTGCTTCAGGTTCAGGTCTCTCATGTCGCGTAATTTAAGGGTGCCTCGAATCTTATCAAATACTGTTTTCCAGTTAGCGGCAGTCATCCTAAGTGGGCAGCTGTATAGGGTTACCCCCAAGGCTGTATGATTTTCTACGCAATGTGCCCAAGGAACCTGTATATTTGCGAGGCTATTGAGGTTCAAAAAAGCACTCTTCGTGTCATTAATTTCGGCGCCTGTTGCTCTGCAGTATAGTTGCAGGTTAACTGTAAGTTTTTTAATATCATCACTGCTTCTTATTATGACGCCTACATCATCGGCGTATGCATTAATAACTTTTTTTAGTCCCGATATTAAGATACCCTCTAGTTCTTTATTCAGTCGTCGTAAGAGTGGTTCGATTGCCACGACAAACAGCATCATTGATAAGGGGCTCCCCTGGGGTACTCCATTGTCAATGCGAATGTCCTTAGTATAATGACCATTAATAATTACCTTCGTATGTATACCTTTCAAAATGTTATAAAAAATCCTCAGATTACCCTCGCTAACGCCCAAGTGCGACAAAGTTGTAAAAAGGTAGTTGTGACCGACTTTATCGAATGCCTTTGCGAAATCTACAAATGCAAGACCGCCATATGCTGAAGTGTTTGAAAATATTCCGACAATGTCCCTGTACTCGCTGACCGTCTTCAGAATAATGCGCCCAGGGAGACACGTCTGGTGGCATCCGATTGTTTTTTCTAGGACTGGCCGCAGTCGCTCTTTCAGAACTCTAGCTATTATTTTATAGTCAGAATTCATTAGTGTAATAGGCCTCATTTTGGTGTTGATGTCTTTTGTTTCCGTGTTTTTGCCTTTTGGAAGTAGCACTGTAAAACTCTGTTTTAAATCTGCTGGGACAGCCTCTCCTTTTAAGGTTTCGTTAACAATTTCAGTGAACGTACTGCCTATAATATGCCAAAACGCTTTATAAAACTCGAGAGGCAGACCATCGGGGCCCGGTGACTTTTTTAAAGGAGAAGTCTTTATTATTTCGAAAACTTCTTCTTCGCTTATTTCTTCTGTAATATGGTCATTATCCTCTTCTGTGATGGTGCCCTGAAGTTCAGATCCGGATAAACAATCCCTTATGACCTGTTCCTCGATACTATTTTCAGTATAGAGTGCCGTATAAAATCTATAGGCTTCATTGATAATATCTTTGTGAGTTGCCTGGACGCTGTTATCCTCGGCCCTAAGAGACGCAATAAGAGTTCTTCTCCTTTGTTGCTCATGCTTTATGAGATGATATATCGATGTATTTTCCTCCTCAACCACAGTCTGAGTATGGGATTTGATTTTCAGACCATCAATCTGTGACCGTTTGAGCTTTAAGATTTCGGCTTTGGTCCTCTTGATTTGCATAAAAATGTTTTGTGACATTGGTTGCTCATAGAGTTCGCGTAAGCAGGTGTAGTGAAACTCTATAGTATGCCGCAACCACCTGTCCCTCTCTTTCCCGTATTCTATCAAAGTGCCTCTTAGCCGTTTCTTTGCAACAGCGCTCCACCATTCTGTACTGGATTTGTATTTATAGCGCGTTCTTGAAGAGGCCCGCCACGTCTCTGCTATGAAGTCAGCGAGAGCATTTTCTGGCAACATGTTAATATTCAATTTCCATACGGGCCTACCCCAGTACGTCCTCTGTCTCATTAGCCGTATACTACACTTTACCGCTTGGTGGTCAGAAAAGATGGCGGGTATCACTTCAATGACATCCACTTTATTTTCTAAGGTCGAGGATACGTAAATCCTGTCTATTCGACTTTGGGATGTGTTGGTAATATAGGTAAACTTCACGATGGTGGGATACTTTATTTCCCAAGCGTCCTTCCATTTCATATTGCTTACTAGTCCCTCGAGTTCCCTTGATTTATTAAAATTTGGCCTTTGGTCCTTTTCATGTATTACACAATTCCAGTCACCACCAATTACAACGTTGACAGGGTTATCATAGAGTAATGGTAAAATGTCAGTTTTATAAAAAGCAGCTCTTTCTGGTTTTGCATTGTTTCCGGATGGGGCATAGATGTTGATAAAGGTTGCATTAAAAATTTTGCATTTGATGCCCCTCCCAGATTCTAAAAGAACAGCGTCTTTCATTTCGATCCCTTCCCGTACAAGAATAGCTGTCCCGCAACTGTTCTCAGGAGCTACGTTTACAATTTCTTTGTAACCAGCAGCATACAAATTTCTGACTTTAACCTCTTGCAGCAGAGCTATATCGCTGTCGGACTATATAAAAAATCTCTAAGCGCTGCAACTTTAAATTCACTTTGAATTTTATTTATGTTTAAGGTGCTCACATTATATGTTTGTTCCATGAGGAAGTATGATTGAGGAATTTACAGGATTTCGTAAAGGGCTGAAATTGTTCGTTTCTTCCGTGTACCTTCTTTCATTTTTGTACTCCGTATGTGTAAATTGTTTACGCTGTCAATCTCTTAATAAAAGATATCTTCGTCTGGTAATGCATCCTCTTCCATGTCCTCATCCGCTCCTTTCTCGACTTCTTCGCTCCATTCAGATCTCGCAGCTGAAGTACTTTTTCGCATTAGGGATGCTTCTTCTGTGTCAGGTAATGAATGTTCAGTCTCGCTATGTAGCGTCTGCATTGCACATCCGGATATTTCAGAAGTTCTTTTTCCTGCAGGAGACTCTCCGGAGCGTCCTCCTGATGTGTCCGCTTTGTTCTTATCTTTTTGCAGAATGTTTCTCAACTCGTCCTCTAAAATGGGAGCAACAGTCTCCGCAGCCTCATGAGCCAGTCTGCGTTTCTTATTTCGTTTCCTTTTTGGCGATGCAGGTGATTTGTCCGTCGATTCTGTGGAAGATCTTTCGCGATGTATAGAATCCTTCGACTGATCTAATTTATTACACTGAGATCCGCTTTGTTCGTCGACATTGAGCTTCTTTCCTGTCCCATTTTGGAGTTGATCTTCATTCCTATTTTTGTCTTTCTCGGTACTACGTTGACTTTCTTGAGGTTTTTGATTTCCTTCTCTTTGCGATGAATTTTCTAAGCGGTCTCCTTGTATCGCTACATTCAGCTGGTGGTTCTCATCAATAAGCATGGGTGTCGATTCTGAGGTCTCAAGCTCCTCATGTTTCTCGACGCAGAATCTGCTGGTATCGTGTTCGGGTTTGGGTTCACTTCATCAGCGCGACGCCCAGCCACGCCGTGTGTGTCGCCTGTTTCCCGATGCGCCCGGCCCGCCTCGCCACTTCGCTCGTCCTCGGCCCCGCTCGGCCCCGCGCTGTTTCCTGGTCTCGGCTGTGGCGGCGCGACGTCCTCCTGCCCTAAAGCCGTTCGCGGCTCGTGATTGGCTGAAATCGAGTCACGTGGTCCTTTCCGCCATCTTGGTCCTATACGTTGCTTGGCTGCCATGAGAAGCCTTGTGAATATTCGTATGTTTGGGTTTGAATAATGCCACAGTGTTCTACTTTTGGGAGTTCTTAAGAAGCGAAGAAGAGAGGCAAACATTACAGTACTTCCGTTAAATATCAAAAATGCAGGAAGGTGAATAGCCTGACTGATGAAAGACTACAGAGACATCTAGGAGTCCAGAAGCGAACTTCGGTTCTTGCACTGTGATGATTTTAATTCGGAATGTAAATTAATAGATTAAAGATTCACTGACGAATGGATCACGCAGCAGATACCTATACATTTTTAACTTGAATAAATTTGTGGAAAAAAAAATCCTGCATAATGTCGTGAGGTTAAATTATTCACGTGTCGTTGGTTTTATCTGCAAGTAGTTGCCGAAAACACGCAAATTTTGGACATATTAGTGAGTGAACTAGATTCTCGCTTAGATATGAAACTAATATACAGTTCCTGAAGGAAGCTTTTCTCATTCATTTTCATGTGTTAAGTGTATCATTACAGGAAACAAGGAATTGAAACAAGACAAATATTAAGACATTCAAATGTAATTGGCGTTGTAAAGGCACATTTAATTTCTGTTTTTGGTAAGGAATGTAGTGGGCATCCCCTTGCATTTTTCGTAGTTCATTTATGATATAAGTACATAATACGGAAGAAATTACTCATCAAAGACTTATCCATAATCTCAATTGTTTTTACACTATGCTCCGATGACGACATACTCGCGGTGTATTGGAATATTTGGCTACGGTACACGTCAATCTGAATTTATAGGTGAACCCCTTAGATCTGGAGACACAAACCAAATAGTTTCTTAAAATCGGACGATAAGTATTTCGTGGAGCAGCCAGGTCCGCATGGACAGAACTACGCCAAGTTCCCGCATCTGTCAAATTTCAAAATGTTTGTAATTCTATCGGACCAAACTGCGTGGTCATCAGTCCGTAGCTTACAAACTACTTAAACTAAACTAACCTAAGGACAACACACACACCCATGCCCCAGGGAGGACTCGAACCTCCACGGTGAGCAACCGCACGCTCCGCAGCGAGACGCTTTAGACCGCTCGGCTACTCCGCCGCGGCCCCGCATCTGTCCGTCGGATATAACACCCTGTATCTCGAGAATGAAACGAGTTATCGTTCTGCTCTCGGCCTTAAATAAAATTTCGATATCTTACCTACATTTCGTCCGCAGCATTGTATGTGCTAAAATCAACCGTACGCAAAGTCTACGCAATGCGACTTTTCCTCTGCAAACTCTTCAAAATTTTGCTCAGTAGTTTATTTAATTTGATGCAGCACGGAAACTATAAGTAATAATGAATAGAAATTGAGATCATTGTCGAGCGACTATATCACACTATAACACGTGAAAAAATTAAATTTTTTCATTGAATAGTTTTCTCAAAATCGATTGATAAGTATTGCTAAGCGCCGGGAACGTTGTAGCGGTCGGTGTGTAAGCAGCAGTGGAATATAACAGGCCCAACATGGCTGCCGAGGGCAGGCTGGCCGTACTTTCCCTATACACGTCTTCACTCCTGCCCCGCTGTTGACGGCCCCGCTGAGCGGCGCGGGTTAGTGGCGGCGGCGTAAGTCAGCCTGAGCACAGTCTAACATATACAGCCGCGACACTCACTGCTGTGAAAGTTGTTACCAACTGACAGCTGCAACGACACTAGCGCTCCTAGCGGTTGGCAAGCTGCCGAAGGAGCAATGTTTGTTTATCATTATTTGTGTGCGTAATTAATAAAATAGATAGTATAATTTTTGAGTTACAGACATTAATAAAATATCAACAGACATACATAATTCGGAAACTAATGCAAAAACAGCCGAATTTAACTGATTGAGTGGTATAACGAAGAGCTTCGTCATGAACCAATACTTACGAATACGTGTATATTTGCAGCTTTTTCCGCTGAAAGTAAGTAGAGTATAAACATAAGACAAACATAAATTTCTATTACGGTGTGTTCTTCCTATGACAAAGTGCTTTTTGACATGCGTCATTCCGGTATGACGTATAATGATTCGCACATTTGTAGGCGTCACTCGTCTTTATTATACGCGCATATTCCTTTGAGTGTGATTACTTCAGCTTAAGAAGACAATGCCTCGAAGATTCTTGCCGTTTGTGGTTAAACTGTAGCAACAATTGTAGAATTGGGTTCTTCTTTGTTGACACAGTTTGATTGCTTTTTCCGTTTTCTTGTCAGGTCTGTGTCTTTATTTTTCAGCTACAGTTGTGACGGCTGATTTATTGTGTTAAATACTGTAGTTATTACATTCTGTATTCGTTTCCTACGTTCCACCCTCATAGATTTGACTGAAATTGTAGTGAAGTAGTGTTGACGTTCTTGAGTAGAAAAGCGACATCTTTCTGCCAAAGGGCAGGTCTTCTGGTGTTTCCTAGCCATTTTTCTAATTTTAATACTAGATGAGATTATTCAGTAAAAGCTTGTAGGTTACAAGATAATAGTAAATATACTGTGCTGTAATGTACCGTTTCGTACCGTGTTAGGGATCTTAGGAAACCTAAGAAAGACAAAGGTGGAGCTATTTTTAAATTATTGCCAATTTTTATGACACTACATACGTTTCCTGATGTAAAAAGTATGTTAAAATCAATATAAACGATACTATTCGCAGTCATGCAGTATTGTATTCAGAAACGTAGCTTACCGGCCGCTTGGAGCGCTGCTGTCGCAGTGTATAACAAAAATCTGCGGGAGTGTCGCGCTGTATATGTTGGACTGCGGCCTGAGGCTGACCGCCTGGCCCGGGACTGCGGGCTCTGCGGCCGGCAGCTGCGCGACGCGTCTCCTACCGCACTCCCTGCCAATGTGCTCTGTCCAGTTACACGGAGCACATGTTCGCGGCTGCCCGTCATAGATAACAACAGCCCGGTATCCTAGCACATTGACATAAGAAGGAATGTGTCTCTGCAGTTCCATCTTAAGTTGCCGAACGCCGTTCAGTACAGGGAACATATGTGCCTCCGACCACTTTTCGGCGACATTGGACAGAATGGTACCGTAGGGACTGAGAACCGAATTTATTTCTTCCGCCGGCATCTCGAAAGGTAACTCTAAAACCCTCACTGTCCGAATACCTAAACCTGCGTGAGTAACAATGACATTACTCACTGTTCCGTCTGAATGGTTAAATTTCATAACACCGCCACACTTATCAACTATTGCATAACATAATTCTGGACTTGTCAACTTAACAAAAGCAGCGTTTGAAACGAACGATATATGCACACCAATTACTTCATTCCCTGAAATCTTCACTTTCTCGGTTAACCACTGTTTAACCCCATAAGCTTTCGGTCTGTTAAAGTTTCTGTCAAAAGTAAATTTGATCGTGTCTTTCCTCATTTCTTTTGTCGTATTCATTCTGTCTTATTAATCGGGTTAACTAAAGCCACAATCGCGAGGATGCAGTTAAGACTAACCTTGTAGGGCGCGACACAGCCGTTGTTTACAACAGGACCGCCAGCGAGGCCGCCACACGTCCTTCGTCCACCACGACTGCCACTCGAATGATCCCATACAATCTAGCAGGATTTTTTCCCCATGTTTCATTTCCATTTATCTACCTTAAATAAATGGGATTACTTATATATTATTATTATTAGTAGTAGTAGTATCGGTTTTTGCAAACATATGGCAGATTATATATACATGTGGCGTCTGTTCCGAGAGAACAGACGCCACTTCTGATCCTGCAGTTGCTATTATTCAACATTCATAGAATACATGACATCAATTGCGATTGGGCAAAGCTGAAAATGTGTACCCAGCCGGGATTCGAACCCGGGTCTCCTGCTTTCTAGGCAGTTGCGCTGACCCCTACACCACTGGGGGGACAGTGATCGCCGCACCTGCAAGGACTACCTAAGCACGCCTCCCGTCAGATACAAATTCCCAGCTTCGCCTTGCCCACAGTACTCAAACTCGTAGTTATGAACTAATTCCCGTAAGAGTAAGGGATTCAAACTTTGCCCACCCCTCCCCACTACCAATAGGATCAGTGACCGTCACCGGCATATTATCCGGCTGGGTACACATTTTCAGCTTTGTCCAATCGCAGTTGATATCATATATTCTATGAATATTAAATATTAATAACAACTGCAGGATCAGAAGTGACGTCTGTTCTTTCGGAACAGACGCCACTTGTATATATATAATATGCCGGTGACGGGCAATGATCCTATCGTTAGTGCGGAGGGGTGGGCAAGCTTGAAGCCCTTACTGTTACGGGAATTAGTTTCATAACTACGAGTTTGAGTACTGTGGGCAGGGCGAAGCTGGGAATTTGTATCTGAAGGGAGGCGTGCTTAGGTAGTCCTTGCAGGTGCGGTGATCACTGTGTCCCCAGTGGTGTAGGGGTCAGCGCAACTGCCTAGAAATCAGGAGACCCAGGTTCGAATCCTGTCTGGGTACACATTTTCAGCTTTGCCCAATCGCAGTTGATGTCATATATTCTATGAATGTTGATATGGCAGATTATTTACACTTACTTGAAAACATTCTGATCTGATACGCCATCAGCTTCAGGAGTTTTCAAATCTCCAACGTCTTCATCAGAATCTTCAGTTGATTCACTACCTCCAGAAATAACACCGTCATTCTCTTCGTCGTCATCTGACGCTGTATGTCCTAATTCCTCTTCTTCATTCAAAATTGCTTGTATTTCAGTACTACTCAGACGTTTTCTAGACACAATGTCGTTGTTGCACACGCTGAGACAAAACAATAGCAACTACTGAGGCTACACACAACGACTGCTGAGGCAAGAAACGACAAAAAATGGGTATAAATAAGAAGTGGAAAGTGTTAGTTTCATTGTTGCAGGTGTTTCCTATAACATCTGTTCAACATAATATTCGCTGTTCTGTTTTCATAATGTTACATTCAAGAAACAAAACAAAAAATTAGATTGTGGTCATGCTGACCCCAGTGGTACTCAGTGCATAGCCAATGAATAAATTTTAATATGTTGTAAATGTAAAACTGAATAATTTGTCATTGTATACAAGCAAGTTAGAGAGACAAAATCAAAAATTTTGGAAATAATCGCATCGAAAATCAGGAAGATGTGTATTTGAAATGTGCTTGTGGGGTCATATGGACCCCAGTGGTAGTAGGAGGGTTAAGACGGCCCGTGTAGTCGCTTTGGCTACACCGCGGTGTCAGCTGAGTGGTCGCCGGGCGCCTGGCTCAGCGCGCCGACAGGGGGCTGAACGCCCCTCTGTGATAAAAAAAGCGCAGCCGAGAACTCATCGAACGACAACGAACAAAAAGGCGCAACGACCGCAATAAACTGATCTACACATAGAAAAAAAAAGTAAGTAGGAGGTGCCGGGTTCGAAACCTGGCCGCAACAAAAATTTTAAATCAATGCCTCTACTTATGTTTAATACCTTTGGTGTAATGAGACAATGTTGTCTTAAGGGATTGTATTATTATTTGACATTTATATCACCTTTGCCTAAGGAACAAGGCGGGATAGTTCCTATTCGCTATTTGCTGGAGTGTTATTCCCATGTAGGAGAGCCCTGGCAATTTGATACGCATTTCACAGGGAACAAGAGGCAGAATTAAAGTATGTGGTGTGGATGGAGACGTGCTTTAAGACAGTCCCTGTAGGTGCTCTGGCTGCAATGCGGTGTTAGCTGAGTGGTCTAAAGCACCTACCTAGTAAGTAGGAGGTGCCGGGTTCGAATCCTGGCCACCACAAAAATTTTAATTCAATCCCTCTCCTTATGTTTAATACCTTTGGTATAATGAGACAATGTTGTCTCAAGGGATTGTATTAATTTTTGACATTAATATTGTGGTAGATTGAGGTTGGCAATTTCATGATGTCGCCCATGTTCTGTACATTGCAAAAACAGAATGAAGACATAGCGTGTCACTCATGCGTTACTGAAATGTTCAAGTTGCCCAATTCCTGCTGCTTTACTTCTTATTAATTTTTATTTAAATAATAGTAAAAGAACCGCGACCCTTGACTCGTGCAGCCTTACCGTTGTGAGGATACAGGGTTTTAGCTTAGCAACCTCTTTGGTACGTTTTCGATAGCTGCTTAGGTTGGAATGTTTTTCGTTTTTTGTTCCAAAATTGCAACGTAAGGTGCACCAGTGACAGTTTCTCGAATGAAAAAAGGGCCAATAATGCCTCTGCCCACACAGTAACTTTATGAGAATACAGGGGTTTCGCTTCACACCAATATGGGTTTTCGGAACCCCAAAATCCCCAGTTCTGCTTATTCACGTATGCATTCAGGTGGAAGTGTGTTTCATCTGTAAAACAGATGCAGCCAATATGAAATCCTTCACTATCAATCATGGTGAGCATCTGTTTAGCAAAGGCAACCCTTTGTTGCACAGCTCGTACGGGTATGGCCTGGTGCGTTTGAATTTTGAATGGAAACAGGTGTAGGCTCTTTCTCAGTATTTTCTGCGTGCTGGAACGCTTCAAACCAGTCTCAGATGCACTTCTACGGACGGATGGCATTGGATTTCGCCGAATAATTCCAGAAACTGTGACGATATTTTCAGTTGTAACTACGGTTTGCTTGCGGCCAACATGCCCCACTAGATCATCAGTTACGCTGCCTGTTCGTTGAAATTTTGCGAAGAGCGTACGAATAGTTTTCGCAACGGGTCCTTTTGGAACATTAAATCGTGCTTGAAAACTTGGCCTTGTTGCCGTAGGACTCTCTTCTAACCTGTGGCGTCCGTAACCCGCGTTTAGCGGTGGCTAGGGATTTGCCCATCAAAACTCGGTTGCAGTTGCGTATTGAAATGTTTCAGTGTGGACTTGTAGACATTCATCGTAGTGGCACGCGGTTATTTTATCACTGTATTTAAAGGAAGAGTTTTAACATTTGTCGTTCCGTGATAAAGGAAGTTAACAAAGTTTATTGTTATGGATCAACCTAGTAATTTTCCGCATCCCATACCATCAAATCATTGGAATAATTATTAAGTGATTAAGCAGCAAATAGACTATAACGGCAACTTCGCCCATCGAGGATTAGGTGGACGCAGCTGTGACGTTCTACATCTACATAGATACTCTGCGAATCACATTCAAGTGCCTGGCAGAGGGTTCATTAACCAATTTCATAACTTTTCTCTACCGTTCCATTCTGTAATACCGCGCGGGAAGAAAGAACATCTAAATCTTTCCGTTTTCAGTCTGATTTCCCTTATTTTATTGGGATGGTCATGTCTCCCTAAGTAGGTGAGTGCTAGCAAAATATTTTCACATTCAGAAGTAAAAGTCGGTGATTGAAACTTTGCAAACAGATCACGCCGCAATGAATAACGTCTTTCTTTTAATGATTTCCACCCCAATTCGTGCAACATTTCCGTGACGCCTTCCCCCCCCGTAACGTGATAAAACAAAACGAGCTGCCCTTCTCTGAACCTTCTCAGTATCTTCCGTCAGTCCCACCTGGTGAGGGTCCCACAAGGGGCAACAGTACTCCAGGAGAGGACGCACAAGTGTGATGTAGCCAGTCTCTTTGGTGGAGCTGGTGCATCTTCGAAGCGTTCTGCCAATGAAACGTAACCTTTGGTTCGCTTTCCCCACAATATTTTCTATGTGTTCTCTGCAGTCAAAGTTGTTCGTAATTGTACCTCCTAGGTATTTGGTAGAATTTACGACCTTAAGGTTTGACTGACTTATCGCGTAATTGAAGTTCAGCGGATTTCTTTTACTGGTCATGTGTATTACTTCACACTTTTCTTTATTTAGTGTCAATTGTCAATTTTCGCACCAAGTAGAAATTTTGTCTAAATCGCTTTGCAGTTGCTTTTGATCATCTGTTGACTTCACTAACCGATGAACGACAGCATCATCCGCGAACAGTCTAAGGGAGCTATTCAGATTGTCTCCTAAATCCTTTATCAACTCGAGTAAGAGTAGGGGACCTATAACCCTTCCCTGTGGAACGCCAGATATCACTTCTGTTTTACTCGATGACTTAGCGCCTCAGTCTCCTCGGCCACCGCGGCCGGCTTTCTGAATCCGTGTTGACTATTGGTTAATAGGTCGTTCTCTTCGAGGTAGTTCATAATATTCGAACAAACTATACGTTCCAAAATCCTTCTGCAAATCGACGTCAACGAGATTGGCCTGTAATTTTGGGGATCACTCGTATTGCCTTTCTCGAATATTGGAGTAGCGTTACACAGTGAAATGACGAGGTCGTCTTAGGAGAGGCCTCTCGGAACCAGTCATCAGACGGACGACTGAAGATGAAGGTTAGAACTGCTTGTGGCAAGAGCTCTCCATCTGCAACGACGTCGTTGTGTTTGCGAAGTACGAAGGAAGGAAGACGACAGCGTTGCGGTCAGGACGTGAAAGCCACTTGTTCCTGCTTGTAGTGAGTGGACGGCCCAGTTTATGGCGGTGGTGTTCCTCAGGTGACGGCGGTGTGGGGAGGAGGTCCTTGGGACGTGCGCGAGTTCCCGGTTGTGGTTGTGGTTGTGGTTGTGGTTGCGTGGCGGCAGATGGGTAGCCAGGTAGCCAGTGGCCAGCGAGGTCGGGACAAAGGAGGGAGCCCAGGCCGACAGACGGTGAGTGCCGCGCCTGCCTAAATGTTCAAATGTTTGTAGAGTCAATGGGACTTAACTACGGGGCTGTCAGTCCCTAAACTTACAAACTACTTACGAACTAGCTAACACTAAGGACGGCACAAATATCCATGCCCGAGGGGGGATTCCAACCCCCGACCGTAGTGGCCGTGCAGACCGTGACTGAAGCGCCTGAGTCCCCTCGGCCACCGCGGCCGGCCGCGCCTGCCTACCCTCACCTCATGGCCGCCTCTCGCCGCTCTCCTGACACCAAAATGAGGAGGACATATGAGGAGCTACTTTTCAAAACGCATTGTGTCCACTGAAACAGTACGTTGGACATTTTTAAAAGGGGCAACGTGTTCCTCATATGTAAAAGGACTGTTTCCATTTTGTAGCAATGTGTTATTGGCAGTTTACTCTTGCTTCGTTTTATTTGAAAGTAGGAAACCTGTACAGTGTTATTACTTTAATTACGCTTTTTGTTTTTAACATTACTTTTTTCTTATTGTCATTACTATTATTACTATTAATACAGATGTATGTGTGATGCAGTTGTTTTTTTTTTTATTCATATGTGTGGTGTCGCACAAGTCCAAAGTGCGCGACACCTACTTTCGCCGCGCGCCGCCATGCATGCATGAGCGCCCTCTGCTACAATCCCGCTCGTGGCCACCACTGAACGACATCGTTCACTTGGGACTGAGATAGGAACCAGTAAAGACTTCGGAATCAGATAGACACCAGTGAAGACTTGGCTGTCAGTTAGGCACTAGGCAGGCTCTAGCTCAACTATGTATCAGCATTCTGCAGTACTGAGCTATGTAAAAGTTAAGTATTGTATAAATTCTGTGCAATATATATCTCGTTCTAATTTACTCTAGTGTTTCTAGTTTTTGGATGCTCTCCTCCGAACCTGCACCAGCGTGCTATCTTTATTCCTGCGTCGGTCTCATTCTACTCGGCTACCGACGGAAACGAGACACAAAAGCGGCGACGAGGCTGGGACACAAAAATATGTTCTGATTATGTTCCTTTATTCTGTGAAACTACGAATAAACCCTACGGATTAGCTACTTTCAAATAAAACGAAGCAAGAGTAAACTGCCAATAACACATTGCTACAAAATGGAAACAGTCGTTTTATATATGAGGAACACGTTGCCCCTTTTAACAATTTCCAGCGTACTGTAGTTTAAACAATAATAAAATTTAAGGACCAGGTGGGGATTGAACCCAGGATCCTCTGGAAGACAATCTAATGCTCAACTTACTAGCCCACGGAAGTGTGACGTGATTACGCCTCACAGATACGCTTTTGCTCTGTTCCGTAGGTTAGTTGTTACTTATTATTATAGTTTATACACGTTCTACTGGACGGCAGCAAAAATCAGGAATTAGATAGATGTTTCGGTTGATACTTTATCGATATACAACGTTTGGTGCGGATCTGAGTGTCTGACATCTGAAGGTTTGGGTGTGAGTGGAAGCAGTGGCGGCGCTATACGAAAACTGGGCGTCGGCGAACTCGCCTTTGCGAGGGCGAGGCCCCTTTCATTTTTTCAGTAGGGAAGAACGTGTTAAATAAAATCAGATGAATTATACACCAATAATCATTATACTAAAATTTTATTATAACAACATACAAGCATTATTGCAATGACAAAAATTATAACAGACAATCTCTACTTAAAATATAGAAATCTTTTGCTTTTCGCTACACAGACGTTTTTTAAGATCAATCATAATTAATGCCAGCCAGTATTTCAGCTTCAATTGACAGTACTCACAACGCAGATAGTGTGCTTCTGAAGTAAGTCTTAATCAATTATAACTTTGAGAAGTTTCTCTCGGCGAAAACTGTACAGACTGGAACTGTTAGCATGATACTGATTCTTACATAAACATTTGGGTATACTTCTTCCAAATTGTTTTCTAAAATATACTGAAGTAGTCGTTTTGCAAGCATTTAACTAAAACTTGCATCACTCCTGCACTCATACGAAAATAAATATGGACGAGCGTATTAAGGCGTCATACGACGGTGAACGAGATCGCTCTCATTGGGGGTCGAATCCCACCCATGGCTACGGAGGTTGAGTTCGTCCTTTGGTTAAGCTAGAGTAAGTTAGATGTTGGTCGTCGCTACATAACTCAGCAGTTGAAAAGAGCCGTTAAACATGAAATTAAAAAAAAAACTTCCCCAACGGATCAGGCCGCAATGAATAACGTCTTTCTTTTAATGATTTCCACCCCCAATTCTTGCAACATTTCCGAGACGCTGCCCCCCCCCCCGTAACGTGATAAAACAAAACGAGCTGCCCTTCTCTGAACCTTCTCAATATCTTCCGTCAGTCCCACCTGGTGAGGGTCCCACAAGGGGCAACAGTACTCCAGGAGAGGACGCACAAGTGTGATGTTGGCAGTCTCTTTGGTGGAGCTGGTGCATCTTCGAAGCGTTCTGCCGATGAAACGTAACCTTTGGTTCGCCTTTCCCACAATATTTTCTATGTGTTCTCTCCAGTCAAAGTTGTTCGTAATTGTACCTCCTAGGTATTTGGTAGAATCTACGACCTTAAGGTTTGACTGATTTATCGCGTAATTGTAGTTCAGCAGTTTGTGAATAAACTTTTATCATTCTGTCTGTTAGAAAGTCAGGCATAAAAACGTTTTGTGCTAAGATGGAGAGTATTATAGGGAGTGAATGTGTGACTGTTGGAGAGGAAATGAATCGTGGAACGAAAAAACGAATGAAGAGAAAATCAAAAAGGGCAGATTGTGCAACAGAACCCAAAAAAACGCACTTTGTCCATCACTAAAGTGCTCATAGCTTAAAAGTATAAAAGTAATTTCCTTGTATTAAAGACATTTGGATCAAAAGCCCTACCTGAGTATGTGGTGTAATAGTCGGAAAAAAATAATCGAATATTTTTTTGCGGTATACGTTTTTCGCTTCTACTGAAAAATTTACTTTTTGGGACATAATGCGTTTTGAAAAGTTGCTCCTCATTATATTAGGGTGGGCCGAAAAAATGGATTTTTGTGTATCAAGTTGTAATAGGGCTCGAGATTTGCGTATTTATGTGCTGATTAGCGAAAAAATAATTTATAAAATCTTAAGTTCGCGCAAAGGGCTTAAAGTTTATATATATATATATATATATATAGAATTTCTGAAAGGTCATATAAAATATATCTTTCAGTATCACGTCCTAATAGGACTAAAAACTGCGTATCCATGTACAGCTTAACATAAAAGTATTTTTGATAGTCCTAGCTCGCGCTAAAGGCCTTAACTATCGAAATATGACATTTCTAAATGTTCTAAATGTTACGGAAATTTACTAATATCTCGTATTTATATGTGTTTTAAATACGTTCGATTTTATTTATTGTGATTTGATTATTTAAAGAGACAACATCATAACTTTGCAGCTCTTCGCCCATTTCAGCAGAAAATTTGGTTAAATGACCCAGAACTCACCACGAGGAGGTGGCTGCAATTCGAGTTCCACCCACACCCTACACAACCAACCAACCGCCCAAGGAGGTCATACTAATTATATATTCATATTTACAATATAAAAATTTATATACATTTCTATACCTTTATTTACATACTAGTCAAAGATGTAGTTGGCTTGAATTCTGATTTGTGTCCAAATTTTGGCATTATTGATCTTGACAGCAGAGTCGTCCTAATGAATCGATGCTATCTTGCCCACATACTTTTTCTGCAGCCTCTGTAACTAATTTTACACATCTTTCTACAGCCTGAGTGTGGCACGGAAAAAAGTTCAGAAATTCAAATTCGGGCAAAGTATTATTCATCAAATATGTGGAAATGGATTCTGTCGTCAATTTCTGCATCACTGGGGAAGCCGACAGCTTACATTTTGACCAATCTATAAGCTGACTGTAGTCAGTAGTCTCAAGATCTAGTGTTGTTGTAGTAAACGTTCTCCTGCAGCTTTGCGGTTAGTTGTCATATTCCTTGCCTTGAGGACTCTTCTAAAACCCAACTGTCTGCCACGACCACCTCAATTTGCCACACACCTTTGTCCTACCGTCACTCAGCAGACAAGAATATACGTGCAAAGCTGAAAAATTCTTTCTCTGCTTTAGGAAATCATGAAAGTGGCCGATTTAATACAATTTTCTTGTACATTAACGCCCTCTGCGCGAACTGAAGATATTAAGTTAGATTTTTTAAACTATTTCGAGCCCTACTGCAACTAGATATTAAAAAATTCACTTTTTTTGGCCCACCCTAATATATATGGCGCAAATGTACCCATTGACACTGCACGATAACACAGGCAAATACAGGTTGTCCAGAAAAGGGCTCCCTGATTTCAAAATTAAATATCTCGAAAACAAAGATCGATAGAGGAATGCCGTAAACGGTATGTATATTGTCAAAGCTGTAAGAAGTTTATACAGCAGTTTGAAATAATAGTTACAAAAGCTGCTAACAGATGGCGCTGTATTCGTCATATGTAATGCCTGATGATTTGATTTGATTTGATTTTGTCAGGGAAGCCAAACAGTCTTGGTCCAACGCGCCACTGCCCGTACCGAAACTAAGTTTATTGTGCGGTATCGCTCCCTGTATGTCTAGTAAAGCCAACCAATGCCCTTGAACAGTGCAAGGAGTCCCTTTACCAGTTCTTTATTAGACACAATTTCTTCGGGTCTGGTTGTCCCAAATGTTCTGTGCCTTTTACTCTCCCATGCAATGCATTCGAAGATTAGATGTGATGCAGTTTCATCACCGTCATCACAGATCCTACATTTAGGGTCCGCTTATGTTATTCCCATTGTATGCGGGTGTTTTTTGAAATTCCCATGGCCTGTCAACAATCCAACCATGAGACTAATATCTCTCCTGTTCAGGCCCAGGATTGCAGAGCTTCTTTTAAAACTTGGCTTTGGCATCATTACCTTGCCATGTTTTTGTCGATAGAATTTGGTCCAATATTTTATCTGCTGTCTTCTGAGCCAGTTACGTAGCTCCAATTTGATCATTGCCTCGGTGATTGTCAGGACAGGTTCCGGTCCAATAAATGGAGTCTCTGCCCCCATCCTGGCTAATCTGTCGGCATGTTCGTAGCCACTGATCCCCGAGTGGCCAGGGACCCACAATAGGTTTACTCTATTGCTTTCCCCTAGCTCCACCAGAACCCTGTGACATTCTGCAACAATTTTAGACCTTGTTGCAGGAACTGCCAGTGATCTCAGGGCTGCCTGGCTGTCTGAATAGATATAGATGCTACGGTCTATGTATAACCTACACACACGTCCTGCTGGCAGTGATTTCGGCCTGGAATACTGAGGCCAGTTCCCCTAGAGAGATGACGCCCTCCAGTCTTGGCTGCACCCCATATACCCCGGCCCTTCGTAATGCCTAGTATAAATAGTGTTCCGAAGAGAATATACATGACGGAAATATAGCCACTGAACCTGCACGATAACAGAGGCAAATATGACCCAGTGAAAACGATGAACGTCGGCCCACAAACTAGCCATTAGCGATACCGTCTTGAGCAGTTAAATCGGCAACCCACGCGCAATGGAAATATTCTAGACCTAATAGCCACGAACAGGCCTGACCTTATTAACGACGTCCGTGTAGAGACAGGAATTAGTGATCATGATATCGTCATAGCGTCGATTAAAGCGCCGGATATACCGAGCTGAACAATCCGCCATTTTGAATCCCAATCCAACGACAGTGTTGTAAGCTTTGTGTGGTGTAGCGAAGTGGATCAGCAAATATTTTGCGATTTTATTGTTTCGCACTGTGAAATGGTTGGTTATGCCGCTCCAAACTGTTCAAATAACAGCAGACATGGCCGATATAACTTTTATCACTTTCCTTCAAACATGGATCGCCATTAAAAGTGGCTTGTAAACTCCAGACGACGCCGGCCGTGGTGGCCGAGGGGACTGAGGCGCTTCAGTCACGGTCTGCACGGCCACTACGGTCGGGGGTTCGAATCCCACCTCGGGCATGGATATTTGTGCCGTCCTTAGTATAAGGTAGTTCATAAGTAGTTTGTAAGTTTAGGGACTGATGAGCCCGTAGTTAAGTCACATAGACTATACAAACATTTGAACATTTTTGAAACTCCAGACGCCAAAATCGAGTAACTATCTGCGTAACGTTAAGAAAAAAAACCCTTTTTATTTTTATTAGAAAAAGGTATGCTTCCAAAGAGGTAGTGATGAAAATATAGACCTGTACATGTAAGCAAAGGTTTATTTTAATTCTGCTACAGACTTAACATCAGTGGCGGCTCGTACAAAATTTGACCAGTGTGCTACAATATTACAAAAATAAACAGGAAACAAAATATACCAAAATAAAAAGTCAACCTGTGTATGATTGCCTTTAATTAAATATCAATTAATATTGTATTGACAGTAAGACCTTTAGATGAAACTATAACAGCGCTGCCAACTGCATGTATTCACTGCAGGTAGTAAATATAACGTTAAAAATATTAATTTTATTTACAGAAATTAAAAATTTAGACTCAGAGGTATTTGAATACGAGCCTCACACAGGTAGGTTTGAGAGACAACGAGCAAGACGCCTGAGCCAGCGCGCTATTTGACTCTGTATGCCGCAGTATTCGCCATACACTATTTATTCTTCCGCAGCCGTCACACGCAGCGCGGAGAGAAATATTGGTCTGGTGCTGCAGTCGGTCTCAGCACACAAGAGCCGCCAGGCCTGACGTCACGTCTGCGCATGCGCACTAGCGGACAGACGACTGCGCCGCCTCTCTGCGCAAGTACCGGCGCGGCTGAATCCCACTTCAGCACACGGAGCTGGTTTCCAGCTATCGCGGCGAGAGCGCTCCACAATGCGTTTTCATCCTCATTACTAGCATTCTAATACGCATTGGAAGGGAACTGGCATAATTTTATTGTGATATCTGGCTCATATTCCAAGAGAAAGTGATTTCTCGCTTGCATTCGAAGAGAAATGGCATAATTTTAGTAATATATTTACAGAGTGCTGTAGCACATTAGCTCATTATCACCAGACGCCACTGCTTAACATAACACGACATATAATATATTTAAAGTAAGCTACTTTTCTTGATTTGATTTAGACCAACTAAGGAGTTACTCTAAGAGCTGTTAATTGTATTTTAAGTGATGCATGAGTGCAGCTGGCTTTACCCAGCTATTTACTTCGCAAAGAAGGCGAACAGGAAAGAAATCGTACATGAAAGACATTAAATTCAAACTTGGCATGCAACATTCACTTTTTTTCAAAAATGCATGCTATCAGAGTGGCTTCATTTAGTCGTTATCTAACGAAACCAGACTTCAAAGTTATTAAACACATTTTTCCCGTAAAATCTTCCCAGATATATAATGTGTGTAAAATATGCGAGACCTTACAGGGGGAATACAGAGAGTACAGTATCGCAATTTAACATTATACCGTAACTCTTTTCGGATGCGACTGTTAGTTACCGTAAACGTATGTGGACGTACCATTTCTTAACCAGAAAATACGATAATTGTAACATATTTTAATTGTATGTGGTAAATATTTACAACGGCAACACATGCCTTTATTTGGAATGTAAATGAAGGTCTCATATCTCTATCCATCTAATCACTAACTTTAAGTTGCTTGCCTCTTACAGTTAAATGTAAGCAAATAAATGTACTATGCTGTAAAACTTTCTGCGTTAGGAAAGTATATTTAATGGCTCTCACAGCATATTAAAAGGCGTAAATTTTCCGTAGTCTTTAAATGCGTGTCTTTATCGTGGGATTCAAAATGGCGGATTGTTCTGCTTGTACTATACAGTGCTCTAGCGTCGATGGTGACCAAAGTTCATAAACCAATCAAGAGGGCTAGGAGTTTGATTTTGTTGGGAAGAGCCGATAAGCAAATGTTTGGATCCCACTTAGAAGATGATTGGGCATGGTTTAATTCCGGGATTATGGTTGTAGAGGAATTGTGGACTAAATTTAAGTGCATTGTAAATAACGGGTTGGAGAAATATGTGCCATTAAAGACGATTAAGGATGGAAAAGATGCACCGTGGTATAATAATAATGTTAGAAAGCTGCTGAGAAAGCAGAGACTGTTGCAGTCTCGATTCAAAAAAGAACACGCAAATGATGACAGGCTAAAGTTAGTAGAGATTCGTGCATCTATAAAAAGATCGATCCGCGAAGCGTACAATAATTACCACAGCCATACCTTAGCAAAAGATCTTTCCGAGAACCCGAAAAAATTCTGGTCCTATGTAAAATAGATAAGCGGGTCAAAGCCCACTGTCCAGTCACTCGTTGATCATTCGGGGGCAGTAATAGAAGAAAGCAAACGGAAAGCTGAAGCTCTAAATTTAACCTTTAAGAAATCTTTCACGCAGGAGGACCGCACAAATGTACCATCATTTGATCAACGTACTAATTCCTAAATGGAGGACATAGTAATGGGTATTTCCGGTGTAGAGAAGCAGCTGAGAGAGCTAAATACGAAAAAGTCTGCCGGTCCGGATGGAATACCAGTTCGGTTTTACAAAGACTATTCTGCGGCATTGGCCCCCTTCTTAGTTTGCATTTATCGCGAATCTTTAATTCAGCGCAAAGTTCCTAGTGATTGGAAAAAAGCGCAGGTGACTCCCGTTTATAAGAAAGGAAAGAGAACTGACCCACACAATTACAGGGCAATATCGTTGACATCAGTTTCCTGCAGAATTTATGACCATATTCTCAGTTCGAATATAGTAAATTTCCTTGAAACGGAAAATCTTATTTCTATGAATCAGCACTGGTTTAGGAAACATCGTTCATGTGAAACTCAGCTTGCCCTTTTCTTACATGACATCTTGCGAGCCATGGATGAAGGGCAACAGGCGGATTATGTTTTTCTCGACATAAAATTGCGTTCGACGCGGTGCCACACTGCAGACTGCTAACGAAGATACGAGCTTATGGAATAGGTTCACAGATTTGTGACTGGCTGGAAGACTTCCTAAGTAATAGAACGCAGTACGTTGTTCTCGACGGCGAGTGTTCATCAGAGACGAGTGTATCGTCAGGCGTGCCCCAGGGGAGTGTGATAGGACCGCTATTATTTTCTATCTATATAAATGATCTGATGGACAGAGTAAGTTGTAATTTGCGGCTCTTTGCTGATGATGCTGTGGTGTATGGGAGGGTGTCGTCTGTAACTGACTGTAATAATAGTGTACAGGATCACTTGGACAAAATTTCAAGTTGGTGCGATGAATGGCAGCTAGCTCTCAATGTAGAAAAATGTAAGGTGATGCGCACGAGTAGGAAAAACAATCCTGTAATGTTCGACTACAGCGTTAGTAATGAGCTTTTTGATGCTGTCGCGTCATTCAAATATCTAGGCGTAACATTGCAGAGCGATATGAAAAGGAACGAGCATGTAAGGACAGTTGTGAGTAAGGCGGACAGCCGACTTCGGTTTATTGGGAGAATTTTGGGAAGATGTACTTCACCTTAATGAAGACTGCGTATAAAACGCTTGTACGACCACGTCTTGAGTATTGCTCAAGTGTTTGGGACCCGCAGCAGATCAGTTTAAAGGAAGACATAGAGGCGGTTCAGAGGCGAGCAGCTAGGTTTGTTACCGGTAGGTTCGACCAATGCGCGAGTGTCACGGAAATTCTCCGGCAACTCTATTGGGGATCGCTGGAAGAAAGACGACGTTCTTTTCGTCAATTTCTGTTAAGTAAATTTAGAGGGCCGGAATTTGAAGCTGAGTGTAGTACGATCTTGCTGCCGCCTACTTACATTTCGCGTAAAGATCACAAAGACAAGATAAGAGAAATTAGGGCTCGTACGGAGGCATATAGGCATTCTTTTTTCCTTGTTCCATTTGGGACTGGAATAGGAAAGGAAATGCCTAGTAGTGGTACAGTGTACCCTCCGCCACGCACCTTACGGTGAATTGCGGAGTATGTATATAGGTGTAATTCAGTTCCACTATTGAAACGTGAAAGGAGGTTATCGTAGCGAAGGAAGAGATAAAACCATGTACGCCATTGAACAACGCAATTTTCTGGTGCTAGAGTACCACAGGTTAGTAGAGAGTCCTACGGCAACAGGGCCAAGTCTTCAAGCACGATTTAATGTTCCAAAAGGACCCGATGCGAAAGCCATTCGTACGCTCTTCGCAAAATTTCAACGAACAGGCAGCGTAACTGATGATCTAGTGGGGCATGTTGGCCGCAAGCAAACCGTAGTTACAACTGAAAATAACGCCACAGTTTCTGGAATTATTCAGCGAAATCCAACGTCATTCGCCCATAGAATTGCATCTGAGACTGGTTTCAAGCGTTCCAGCACGCAGAAAACACTGAGAAAGAGCCTACACATGTTTCCATTCAAAATTCAAACGAACCAGGCCATACCCGTACGAGCTGTGCAACAAAGGGTTGCCTTTGCTAATCAGATGCTCACAATGATTGATAGTGAGGGATTTGATGTTGGCTGCATCTGGCTTAGAGATGAAGCACACTTCCACCTGAATGGATACGTCAATAAGCAGAACTGGAGATTTTGGGGTTCCGAAAGGCCATATTGGTGTGAATCCAAACCCCTGTATTCTCCCAAAGTTACTGTGTGGGCTGCAGTATGCAGCAGAGGCATTATTGGCCCATTTTTCATTCGAGGAACGGTCACTGGTGCAAGTTACTTTGCAATTTTGGAACAATTTGTCGCCAGACAGCAAGCGTTACAGGATCGACCAGGTACTGAATGGTTTATGCAAGATGGAGCCCGACCACATTGGACCGAACAAGTGTTTCGCTTTCATGAGGAATACTTCGGGAATCGGTCATTGCTTTGGAATATCCCAAATTTACTGGTCCAGGAACGGAATGCCCTCCATATTCGTCGGATTTGACTCCCTGTGAATTTTTTTTTTATAGGGCACAGTGAAAGACACGGTCTACCCGAAGCATCTCTCCACGCTGGACGAGCTTGAATCGGCGATCTCTGTGGCATGTGAATCCATTTCGGTTGAGACACTACGAAATGTGATGGCGAATTTCATTCTTCGTTTGCACCAACGCTGTAGTGCCAATGGTGAACATTTTGAAAACATTGTGATGTGATTGTTTGCAAAGAGTGTTTTAATACGATTATTTCACTTATGTATGCTGATATGAGCTGTACAGCGTACAGCGCCATCTGTTAGCAGCTTTTGTAACTATTATTTCAAACTGCTGTATAACCTTCTTACAGCTTTCACAATAAACATACCGTTTACTGCATTCCACTATCGATCTCTGTTTTCGTGATATTTAATTTTTTGTAATCAGGCAACCCTTTTCTGGACACCCTGTATGACCCAGTGAGAAAGTGAACATCGGTCCACAAGCGAGCCATTAGTCATACAATTAAGAATGTACGGTTCCAGTCCTGGTTTCGTAAGTATCATTTTATTTAAAGTCGAAGCAGGATTCACAGGGGATGGTGTTTTTAATCGTCATAACACAAATTTGTTGTGTGATATAAGCCCACATGCTGTTCATGGGTCACAACATAAGCATTGTTTCCCACTGAATGTGTGGTTAGGAGTACTTTAGGATCAACCCATTGGGTCACACACTCTTGCACAACAACGTATCGGACGGAGGTGGCTTAGGTTTCTGCGGTGTAATCTTCCAGGACTGATTGACGATGTTCTCCTTCAGCAACGTCAAAGTATGTAGTATATGCACGATGGAGCTCCGGCAAATTTTGACACTGCCCTTAGACGGCGTCTAACGCGGAGATACGGCCAAAGGTGGAGAGGTAGATGAGGACCTGTATCTTGGCCTCAAGAGCACCTGTTGTAATTTATTGGATTTTTGTGTCAGGGGTCACAAAAACGCGAGGTGTACAGCACACCTGTTAATGAGGTCGAAGAACTTGAGCCACTTTTCAAGAATTCCGAAATCATCAAGGCGTTTACGAAATTAGTTGCAGGGACGAACAAAGTATTGCATCCAGATTTGAGGAAGACACTTCGAACATCTTCATTGACAGGTAACCTATACGTGAAATATGGACTAAATGCTATTAAAGCGTAACAGTCCAAATTTCAAGTTAATTTGTACTAACAAGAACAATGTTTACTATGACGTCAGTGAAATGTGTGCTATTTGCGATGTAAATCTTAATAGTGAGGTCCAAATTTCAGATAAATGTGTACTAACCAGGACGATGTTTACAATGACGTCAATGGCATTATTTTTATCTGGCCACTGGAGAACATATTTTGGGTGAGTTTCAGTGTATGTTTGATGTTTCTCTGGTATCTTGCTGTTTGGTCTTTGATCTCTTTGTTGATGTGGTTGTCTTTCATAAAATCTACTGTTGTATTTATGTAGTTCTGTTCTTTCATCAAATCCAAAATGTTTCCTTTATCTGCACTGGTTAGTATGGCATTGTTTTCTTTTCGTTTCAGCTTGTGGGATGTATTTTCTTCTGGTGTTCTGTTATTAGAGTTTATGGTTGTTTTGTGTGTTTTGACTGTTTGTGTTATCTCTGCAGCTACTAGGGCCTAATTGCTTTATTAAGTTTGCATTAAAATTTCGTGTGCACGATCTTTCTTGTTCCTGGCATAGTATGTTCAGGATCTCTTATGAGGTCCTCTATTGTTTTGTGTAATATTTGTGTGTTTATGCTGTGTTTTGGGTCTTTTCTAGAAGGCTTTTTTTCCAGTTTTGTGAGATTTGTATCAGTTACGTTCATAATTCTGTCACAGGAGTTATGTTTTTGGTTGTGGTTGTTGCTTCCTGTGGGTGTGTATTTGTGATTTATAATTTTGTTGAAATTTATGTTTTGTTTTTCATGAAATTCTTTTTGTAGGTGTGACTTTTCCCTCTCAGTTATTTCTTCGAATGGAGCTGGTATTGTAAAATTCTTGGCTCATCTAAATCCTAGGAACTATATGCTAAAAGCAATCGCTAAATAATGAACTATTCAATACACATATAGAATTACCCTTTAATTTCACAGTACCAATGCGAAGAAATAACTGAGAGAGCAAACAAAACTGCACACAGGAACTGAACACAATAAACGAATACCATTGGAGAATGGTCATGATATTCCTATAACAGACAGACTAAACCAAGAAATGTGCTAAAAGAAACATAATAAACAGGTCACACAACGCACAATACAGAAGTACACAAGACACTGACAGTGACCGCATAAAAGACAAAATTCAAATTTCAAATGTTTGTACAGCTTATGGGACTTAACTACGGGGTCATCTGTCCCTAAACTTACAAACTACTTACGAACTAACTTACACTAAGGGCGGCACAAATATCCATGCCCGAGGGGGGAAATAAAAGACACAAGAGAACAACACACAATAGGATACATATGGCACATACTCAACGAAAACTACAAAATAGTTCACAGAATAGGAAACATATTAAAGAAACAGGCACGCCAAATAGGATTCTGGACAGACAACAAAGCACTAAAAAAAAAACTCAGAACACAGATGACACCAACAGACAAATTCAATGGATCAGCCATTTTATGAATCCACATGTCAATCAAACCTACAGAAATATTAAAACCAGATATTCAGAATACGTCACGACACTAAAAAGTCATAATTCCAAAAGCATATTTTCAGAATTCCTAATGGCTCCCAACCGCCATCCAACCAAAATAGAAACACACATAGACGCTCGTTAAGCACGCAGGCGCAGAGAGAAAATAAAGACAATGCAAATAGGTTGCCATTCCACTGGAGAACAAGTAAATCTGACTAACAGGTACGCACGCAAACAAAGTGCACACAGTCGAATTTGCTAAAGTGAGAAGTGAGTGCGATTGAATAAAATCCACAAAATATGTGTATTAAATATGTGTGTTCTACGGAAACGCGGTAGAGGAAGTGTACGCCAAAAGAAACCGTAAGTAATAGACAGTAGACTAAATATCCCCTTCCTAACAATTTACGTCTTCACAATAGAAGCAGTGCTTTAAAATCCTCACAATATTCGAATCTGGTTGCAGATGACAACGCTACCAGTATATAATTGTGTAGAAAGTGCCCTACATGATCACAGAATGTATAAACAAGGGAAAAACCAAAACAAGACATAGACGTATTAGGACTAAATATACACATAGTATATTACTAAATTGAAAGAAGATATAAAATGCAGAACGGCTATGGGAAGAAGCGTTTGTAAAGAAGCGAAACTTGTTAACATCCAATATTAATTTAAATGTTAGGAAGTCCTTTCTGAAAGCATTTGTCTGGAGTGTAGCATTGTATGGGAGTGAATCGTGGACGATAAGGAGTTCAGACAGAAAGATGATAGAAGCTTTTGAAATGTGGTGCTATAAACGAATGATGAAAACTAGATGGGTAGATCACGTAACTAATGAGGAGGTGCTTAACCGAATCGGCGATAATAGTAGTTTCTGGCATATCCTGACTAAGAGAAGGGATAGATTGGTAGGACACATTCTGAGACATCAAGGAATTGTCAGCTTAGCATTAGAAGGAAGCGTGTGGGGTAAAAATCGTAGAGGGAGACCGAGGGACGAATATAGTAAGCAGATTCCAGTTGTGACACACGTGAGTTGCAAATTAGTAAGTTGTGTTTAGGGGGGACACGTAAGGAGAGACGGAAGGAAGCAGCAGGGGCTGATATTTCGGCTCGAGGGGTGAGCTTTGGCCCCCAGACACGGATAGTAAAGTTTCGCTGTTGTCGAAGTTTTGAAGTGAAAAGGGGAAGGCAGGCAGAATTGGAGAGTTGTGTACTGCAGCAACGCTGTGGGCCTTGTATGTGGATTTTAATGCGTATGTGGGCATGAATTTGGAATGATGGGAGCCGGCACGAGACACGAAAAACAGTAGCAAGTAGGATGTTTTGCTATGTTGTTATGGCAGGCAATTGTACGTTCTTCGAGGTGTGTAAAACGTGAATGTTTAATGTGTTAGCTGGGAGAGGAGAGATGCACCGGCAGGGGCTGATATATCGGGCGGGCACAGTGTTGCCAACTGGCGAGGTTAGGCGCTCGGCACCTGAAGTAAAAGTTTGCGTGTTGTCGAAGTTTTGAAGGGAAAAGGGAAAGGCAAAATTTGGAGAGTTGCGATGTGTAGCAACGCTGTGGGCACTCTATCGGTGTTTTAATGTGTGTGTGAGAGGGTGAATTTGGAATGATGGGAGCCGCCAGGAGGCACGAAAGACGTAGCAAGTTGGAGGGATACTTTGCGAAAACATTGTACGTGTTTCCAGTTGTGACACACGGGAATTGCAAATTAGTAAGTTGTGTTTAGGGGGGGACACGTAAGGAGAGACGGAAGGAAGCAGCAGGGGCTGATATTTCGGCTCAAGGGGTGGCAATAGCTGAGCTTTGGCCCCCAGACACGGATAGTAAACCTTCGCTGTTGTCGAAGTTTTGAGGTGAAAAGGAGAAGGCAGAATTGGAGAGTTGTGTACTGCAGCAACGCTGTGGGCCTTGTATGTGGATTTTAATGCGTATGTGGGCATGAATTTGGAATGATGGGAGCCGACACGAGACACGAAAAACAGTAGCAAGTAGGATGTTTTGCTATGTTGTTATGGCAAGCAATTGTACGTTCTTCGAGGTGTGTAAAACGTGAATGTTTAATGTGTTAGCTGGGAGAGGAGAGATGCACCGGCAGGGGCTGATATTTCGGGCGGGCACAGTGTTGCCAACTGGCGAGGTTAGGCGCTCGACACCTGAAGTAAAAGTTTGCGTGTTGTCGAAGTTTTGAAGGGAAAAGGGGAAAGGCAAAATTTGGAGAGTTGCGATGTGTAGCAACGCTGTGGGCACTCTATCGGGGTTTTAATGTGTGTGTGAGGGTGAATGTGGAATTCGGGCTGCGTATACCGCTTTCCGCGTATAGTATTGTTTATATGTGCCGCTCTCTCGCAGGCGTTCCTTCTGCCGTACGACTTTATAAGCTGAGCAGAGTCGCTGTCAGCTCGTGCTCTGCGCACCATATTTTTACTATGTAAGACCCTGTCTTCTCGCGAACGTCGTCGTCTTATGGCCGCCGCACGCACGCAGAATACACGTGTGGTTATTCACGTGTATGTGCTTGGCATGGTCGCTTGAACTCTGCATTTGGGTTTTAAAGGCAAGGACGCTTAAACGCCTGTAGGTTTTTAAATCTAGTGAAGGCGCTGGACAAGTCAGGTGCGCCTGGCGTTTGCTAGTGTGAATGGAAAATTAAAACATAACTGACGTGCTGGTCTATCCCTATGACTACCGCAATTTCTGAAAACATATATCTATAATTAACTGCCCGATACCATGATACAATAAAGATAAAAATGGCGCTCAACGAGTTGGATGACTTGGATGTGAAATTAACTGGCCGCTAGCAATATCAAACATCTTAAAACACGTAATAAAAATAAATTAAAAAAAATTAAGTAAACAAAATATAATTTGACACAGCTTTTCGAATGCGTCGTATGTGTTAGTTACGTTTGCTATCATAATCAGTACACAGTTAGAGTAACAGGTGGCACTTACTTCCGAAGTATTTATACACTGTTATGAGGTGAATGCCATTTCTGCTCATATTGCAAATTGTTTATATAATATGCGACGTAGATAAAACGCTCAATTAAAATTTATTTACAAGTATTTCTTACTCGTTTTCCACCATACGTTTGATGTAAATTTAGCAACGAGGGGGCGATAAATGCGTACGGGTGAACACAATTGTAACCTTCATTAAATTCCGTCTGTTACGACTTCAAACAGCGAAAACGTTAGATAGAAAACATAATGCAGAATGATAAACGGAGATGTATGAGCAGACAGCCTTAAATTACAACTCAACTACTGCACACACGGCGTAACTTTGGCACATAGTAAGTCCTACACGGTTTATCTTGGGTTCTATAGTGGGTTTGGGTTTGGGAAGGGGGTTGATGAAAGAAAGTGTATTGACTGGTGGGGGGTGGGTAAACTGGTTGTGCAGTAGACTGGGGGGTGGAAGAGTGGTGGGGGTGGTACAGAGGTGGAGGTGGAAGACTGGTGGGTGTGGTAGACTGCTGGGGGTGGTAGACTGGTGGGGGTGGTAGACTGGTGGGGGTGGAGGACTGGTGGGGGTGGTAAAGGGAGAGGGGGGTGGTAGGGTAATGGGATGGTAGACTGGTGAAGATGGTAAAGAGGTAGGGTTAGTAGAGGGGTGGGGTGGTAATTGGTGGGGGTGTAAAACTGGTGGGTGTGGTAGAGGAGTGGGGGTGTAAGACTGGTGGGGGTGGAAGACTGGTGGGGGTGTTGAACTGAGAGAGGGTGGTAGAGTAATGGGATGGTAGACTGGTGAAGGTGGTAGAGAGGTAGGGTCAGTACAGGGGTGGGGTGGTAGATTGGTGGGGGATGTAAAACTGGTGGGTGTGATAGAGGGGTGGGGGTGGAAGACTGATATGGGTGGTAGAGGGGTGAGGTTGGTGGAGGGGTGGGGTGGTAAACTGATAGGGGTTGTAGATTGGTGGGGGTGGTAGATTGGTGGGGGTGGTAGAGCGATGGGGTAATGAACAGATAGGGGTTGTAGATTGGTGGGGGTGGTAGATTGGTGGGGGTGGTAGATTGGTGGGGGTGGTAGACTGGTATGGGTGGACAACAGATGGGGGAGGAAGAGGGGTGGGGGTGGTAGACTGATAGGGGTGGTAGAGGGGTGGGGATAGTAGAGGGATGGGGATGGTAGTGGGGTGGGATCGAGGAGGGGTGGGGGTGGTAAACTGGTGGGATTGTAGAGCATGGTAGAAGGGTTGTGTTGGTAAACTGGTGGGGGAGGTAGACTGGTGGAGTTGGTAGAGGGATGGGAAGTAGAGGGGTGAGGGTGGTAGAAGGGTGGGGGTGGTAGAGGGATGGTGGTGGTACGGGGGGGGTTGAAGAGGGGTGGTGTAGTAGAGGTGTGGGGTAGGAGAGGGGTTAGGGTGGTAGAGGAGTGGAGTGTTAGAGGAGTGGGGGTAGTAGAGTGGTGGGGGTGGTATAGAGGTGGGGGTGGTATAGGGGTGGGGGTAGTAGAGGGGTGGGATTGGAGAGGGGTGGGGATTAGAGGGGTGGGGGGTAGATGGGTGTGGGTTGCAGAGGTGTGGGATCAGAGAGGGGTGGGATCGAAGACTGGTGGGGGTGGTAGAGTGATGGTGGTGGTAGAGGGGTGGGGGTGGTACGGGGGTGGGGGTGGAAGAGGGGTGGGGTATTAGAGGGGTGAGGGTGGTAGAGGGGTGGGGTGGTAGAGGGGTGGGGGTGGAAGAAGTGTGGGGTTGGTAGAGGGGTGGGGGTGGTAGAGGGGTGGGGGTTAGATGGGTGGGGGTGGAGGGGTGGGGGTTGCAGAGGGGTGGGATCGGAGAGGGGTGGTGGGTAGAGGGGTGGGATCGGAGTGTGGTGGGGGTGATAGAGTGGTGAGGGTGGTAGAGAGGTGGTGGTAGAGGGGTTGGGGGCTGAGGGGTGGGGGGTAGAGGTGTGGGGGTGGTAGACGGTTGGGGGTGGTGCAGGGGTGGGGGTGGAAGAGGGGTGGGGTCGTAGAGGGGTGGGGTAGTAGAGAGGGGGGTTGTAGAGGGGTAGGGGTGGTAGAGGGGTGGGGGTGGTAGAGGGTTGGGGGTGGTACAAGGGTGGGGGTGGAAGAGGGGTGTGGTAGTAGAGGGGTGGGGGGTAGAGGGGTGGAGGGCAGAGGGGTGGGTGGTAGAGGGTTGGGTGGTAGTGGGGTGGGGTGGGCGTAGAGGGGTGGGGGTGGTTGTAGAGGGGTGGGGGTAGAGGGGTTGGTTGTAGGTAGAGGGGTGAGGGTGGGGGTATAGTTATGAGTAGAGGGGTGGGGGGGAGTGGGTGGAGGGGTGGGTGGGGGTAGAGGGGAGGGATTGGTAGAGGGGTGGGGGTGGTAGAAGGGTGGTGGTGGTTGAGAGGTGGAGGTGATAGATTGGTGAAAGTGGTAGAATAGCGAGGGTGGTAGACTGATGGGATGGTAGAGTGGTGGGAGTTATACACTGGTACGGGTGTTATAGGAGTGGGGGTGGAAGATGTGCAAAACGCTGTCCTATGGGTAACCACTGTCCTTTGGAAAATAACTTTCATGTGCAAAACCACTTTCATGTGCAAAACCACTTTAATGTGCGAAACCACTTTCATGCACGAAACCACTTTCATGTGTGAAACCACTGTCCTGTGCGAAGCTGCTGTCCTGTGTGAAACCACTGACCTCTGCGAAACCACTGTTTAGTGCAAAACCACCATCTTGTGCGAAATCACTGGCTTGGGCAAAACCACTGTCTTGGGCAAAACCACTGTCTTGTGCGAAACCACTTTCTTTTGCAAAACCATTTACTCGTGCGAAACCACTGTCTTGTGCAAAACCACTGTCTTGTGTGACACCACTGTCTTGTTCGAAACCACTGTCATGTCCAAAACTACTGTAATTTGTGAAACCACTGTGCTGTACTAAAGCACTATGCTGTGCGAAACAACTGTCCTGCGATAAACCACGGTCCTGTGTGAAACCACTGTCCTGGGTGAAACCATATTCTTGTGCAAAACCACTGTCCTGGGCGAACAACAGTCGTGTGCGAAACCACTGTCTTGTAGGAAACCACTGTCTTGTGAGAAAGCACTGTCATGTGCGAAACCACTGTCTTGTGCGAAACCACTGTCGTGTGCGAATCCACTGTCTTGTGCGAAACCACTGTCTTGTGCATACCCACGTCCTGTGCGTACCCACTGTCATGTGCGAAACCAGTGTCATGGGCGAAACCAGTGTCTTGTGCAAAACCACTGTCGTGTGCAAACCCACTGTCTTGTGCTAAACCACTGTCTTGAGCGAAATCACTCTCTTGTGCGAAAATACTCTCTTGTGCGAAACCACTGTCTTGTGCGAAACCACTGTCGTGTGCGAAACCACTGTCATTTGCGAAACCACAGTCTTGTGCGAAACCTCTGGGTTGTGCGAAACCACTGTCTTGTGCAAAACCACTGTCGTGTGCGAAACCACTGTCATGTGCAAAACCACTGTCTTGTGCGAAACCACTGTCTTCAGCAAGACCACTGTATTGTGCGAAACAACTGTCTTGTGGGAAACAACTATCATGTGCGAAACCACTGTCCTGTGTGAACCCACACACCTGTGCGAACCCACTGTCTTGTGCGAAACCACTTACTTGTGCGAAACCACTGTCTTGTGCGAAACCACTGTCCTGTGAGAAACCACTGACTAGTTCGGAACTACTGTCTTGTGCGAAACCACTGTCTTGTGCGAAACCACGGTCTTGTGTGTAACCACTGTCTTGTGCGAAACCACTGTCTTGTGCAAAACCACAGTCTTGTGCGAAACCACAGTCTTGTGCGTAACCACTGTCTTGTGCGTAACCACTGTCTTGTGCGAAACCACTGTCTTGTGCAAAACCACTGTCGTGTGTGAAACCACTGTCTTGTGCGAAACCTCTGTGTTGTGCGAAACCACTGTCTTGTGCAAAACCACTGTCGTGTGCGAAACCACTTTCATGTGCAAAACCACTGTCTTGTGCGAAACCACTGTCTTGTGGAAAACCACAGGCCCATGCGAAACCATTGTCATGCGCGAAACCACTCACTTATGCGAAACCACTCACCTGTGTGAAACCAATCACCTGTGCGAAACCACTCAACTGTGCGGAACCACTGTCCTGTGCGAACCCACTGTCTTGTGCGAAACCACTGTCTCGTGTGACACCACTGTCTCGTGCGAAACCACTGTCTTTTGAGAAACCACTGTCTTGTGCGAAACCACTGTCTTGTGCGAAACCAATGTCTTCAGCGAAACTACTGTCTAGTGCGAAACAACTGTCTTGTGCTAAACAACTGTCTTGTGCGAAACCACTGACTTGTGCAAAACCACTGTCTTGTGCGAAACCACTGTCTTGTGCGAAACCACTATCATGTGCGAAACCACTGTCATGTGCGAAACCATTGTCATGTGCGAAACGACTGTCTGCGAAACCACTGTCATGTCCGAAACCACTGTCTTGTGCGAAACCACTGTCTTGTGGAAAACCACAGTCCCATGCGAAACCATTGACATGTGCAAAACCACTAACCTGTGCGAAACCTCTCACCTCTGCAAAACCACTCAACTGTGCGAAACCACTGTCCTGTGAGAAACCACTATCCTGTGCGAAACCACTGTCTTGTGCGAAACCAGTGTCTTGTGCGAAACAACTGTCTTGATCTAAACCACTGTCTTGTGCTAAATCACTGTCTTGTGCAAAACCACTGTCATATGCGAAACCACTGTCTTGTGCGAAACCATTGTTCTCTGGGAAACCACTTTCCTGTGCGAAACCACTTTCCTGTGCGACACCACTGTCATGAGCGAAACCACTGTCATGTGCGAAACCACTGTCTAGTGCAAAACCACTGTCTTCTGCGGAATGACTGTCGTGTGCGAAACCACTCACCTTTGAGAAACCACTCACATGTGCGGAACCACTCAACCTGTGCAAAACCACTGTCCTGTGCGAAACCACTGTCCTGTGCATAACCAATGTCGTGTGCGAAACCACTGTCATGTGCGAAACTACTGCCCTGTGCGCATCCACCGTTATATGTGAAACCACTGTCATGTGCAAAACCACTCACCTGTGCGAAACCACTCAACTGTGCGAAACCACTGTCCTGTGCGAACCCACTGTCCTGTGCAAAACAACTGTCCTGTGCGAAACCACTGTCCTGTGCGAAACCACTGTCCGGTGCGACACTACTGTCCTGTGCGAAACCACTGTCGAGTGCAAAACCACTGTTGTGTGCGAAACCACTGTCTTGTGCGAAAGCACTGTCTTGTGCGAAACCAATGTCCTTTGCGTAACCACTGTCCTTTGCGAAACCACTGTCATTTCCGAAACCACTGTCTTGTGCAAAACCACTGACTTGTGCGAAACCACTGTCTTGTGCAAAACCACTGTCTTGTGAGGAACCACTGCCTTGTGCGGAACCACTGTCTTTGTGCGAAACCACTGTCTTGTGCGAAACCACTGTCTTGTGCGAAATCACTGTCCTTTGCGAAACCACAGTCATGTGCGAAATTACTGTCATGTGCGAAACCACTGTCTTGTGCGAAACCCCTATCTTGTGCGTAACCACTGTCTTGTGCGAAACCACTGTCTTGTGCAAAACCACTGTCGTGTGTGAAACCACTGTCTTGTGCGAAACCTCTGTGTTGTGCGAAACCACTGTCTTGTGCAAAACCACTGTCGTGTGCGAAACCACTTTCATGTGCAAAACCACTGTCTTGTGCGAAACCACTGTCTTCAGCAAGACCACTGTATTGTGCGAAACAACAGTCTTGTGTCGAAACCACTCACCTGTGTGAAACCAATCACCTGTGCGAAAACACTGTCCTGTGCGAAACCACTTTCCTGTTCAAAACCACTGTCTCGTGTGAAACAACTGTCTTGTGCTAAACCACTGTATAGTGCGAAACCACTGTCATGTGCGAAACCACTGTCTTGTGCGAAACCACTGTCTTGTGGAAAACCACAGGCCCATGCGAAACCATTGTCATGCGCGAAACCACTCACTTATGCGAAACCACTCACCTGTATGAAACCAATCACCTGTGCGAAACCACTCAACTGTGCGGAACCACTGTCCTGTGCGAACCCACTGTCTTGTGCGAAACCACTGTCTCATGTGACACCACTGTCTCGTGCGAAACCACTGTCTTTTGCGAAACCACTGTCTTGTGCGAAACCACTGTCTTGTGCGAAACCAATGTCTTCAGCGAAACTACTGTCTAGTGCGAAACAACTGTCTTGTGCTAAACAACTGTCTTGTGCGAAACCACTGACTTGTGCAAAACCACTGTCTTGTGCGAAACCACTGTCTTGTGCGAAACCACTATCATGTGCGAAACCACTGTCATGTGCGAAACCATTGTCATGTGCGAAACGACTGTCTGCGAAACCACTGTCATGTCCGAAACCACTGTCTTGTGCGAAACCACTGTCTTGTGGAAAACCACAGTCCCATGCGAAACCACTGACATGTGCAAAACCACTAACCTGTGCGAAACCTCTCACCTCTGCGAAACCACTCAACTGTGCGAAACCACTGTCCTGTGAGAAACCACTATCCTGTGCGAAACCACTGTCTTGTGCGAAACCAGTGTCTTGTGCGAAACAACTGTCTTGATCTAAACCACTGTCTTGTGCTAAATCACTGTCTTGTGCAAAACCACTGTCATATGCGAAACCACTGTCTTGTGCGAAACCATTGTTCTCTGGGAAACCACTTTCCTGTGCGAAACCACTTTCCTGTGCGACACCACTGTCATGAGCGAAACCACTGTCGTGTGCGAAACCACTGTCTAGTGCAAAACCACTGTCTTCTGCGGAATGACTGTCGTGTGCGAAACCACTCACCTTTGAGAAACCACTCACATGTGCGGAACCACTCAACCTGTGCAAAACCACTGTCCTGTGCGAAACCACTGTCCTGTGCATAACCAATGTCGTGTGCGAAACCACTGTCATGTGCGAAACTACTGCCCTGTGCGCATCCACCGTAATATGTGAAACCACTGTCATGTGCAAAACCACTCACCTGTGCGAAACCACTCAACTGTGCGAAACCACTGTCCTGTGCGAACCCACTGTCCTGTGCAAAACAACTGTCCTGTGCGAAACCACTGTCCTGTGCGAAACCACTGTCCGGTGCGACACTACTGTCCTGTGCGAAACCACTGTCGAGTGCAAAACCACTGTTGTGTGCGAAACCACTGTCTTGTGCGAAAGCACTGTCTTGTGCGAAACCAATGTCCTTTGCGTAACCACTGTCCTTTGCGAAACCACTGTCATTTCCGAAACCACTGTCTTGTGCAAAACCACTGACTTGTGCGAAACCACTGTCTTGTGCAAAACCACTGTCTTGTGAGGAACCACTGCCTTGTGCGGAACCACTGTCTTTGTGCGAAACCACTGTCTTGTGCGAAACCACTGTCTTGTGCGAAATCACTGTCCTTTGCGAAACCACAGTCATGTGCGAAATTACTGTCATGTGCGAAACCACTGTCTTGTGCGAAACCCCTATCTTGGGCGAAATCACTGTCTTGTGCGAAACCACTGTCCTGTGCGCAACCGCTGTCCTTTGCAAAACCACTGTCCTTTGCGAAACCACTGTCATTTCCCACACCACCGTATTGTGCGAAACCAACGTCTTGTGCGATACCAACGTCGTGTTCAAAACAACCGTACTTTGCGAAGCCACTCACTTTGCGAAACCACTGACTTGTTCAAAACCACTTTCTTGTGCGAAACCACTGTCCTGTGCGAGACCACTGTCGTGTGCGAAACCACTCACCTGTGCAAAACCATTCACCTGTGCGAAACCACCCACATGTTCGAAACCACTCACCTGTGCGAAACGACTCACCTGTGCGAAACCACTCACCTGTGCGAAACCACTCACCTGTGTGAAACTACTGTCCTGACTGAAACCACTGTCGGGTGTGAAACACCGTCCTGTGCGAAACCACTGTCCTGTGCGAAACCACTGTCTTCAGCGAAACCACTGTCGTGCGCAAATCCACTGACTTGTGCGAAACCACTGTCTTGTGCAAAACCATTGTTGTGTGCGAAACTACTGTCCTTTGCGAAAGCACTGTCCTTTGCGAAACGACTGTCATTTCTGACACCACTGTCCTGTAGAAACCACCATCTTGTGCAAAACCACCGTCTTCTGCGAAATCACCATTGTGTGCGAAACAACCGTCCTGTGCGAAACCACTCAGTATTGTGTTAAACGACTGTCATGTGCGAAACAGCTGCCATGTGCAAATTCACTGTCAAGTGCGAAACCTCTGTCTTGTGCGAAACCACTCTCTTGTGCGAACCACTGTCTTGCGCAAAAGCACTGTCTAGTGCGAAACAACTGTCTTGTGCTAAACAACTGTCTTGTGCGAAACCACTGCCTTATGCGAAACCACTGTCTTGTGCAAAACCACTGCCTTGTGCGACACTACTTTCGTGTGCGAAACCACTGTCATGTGCGAACCCACTGTCTTGTGAAAAACCACTGTCTTGTGCAAAACGACTATCATGTGCGAAACCACTGTCTTGTGCGAAACCACTGTCTTGTGGAAAACCACAGTCCCGTGTGAAACCATTGTCATGCGCGAAACCATTCACCTGTGCGAAACCACTCACCTGTGTGAAACCATTCACATGTGCGAAACCACTCAACTGTGCGAAACCACTGTCCTTTGCGAAACCACTGTCCTGTGCGAAACCACTGTCTCGCTTGAAACCACTGTCTCGTGCGAAACGATTGTCATGTGTGAAACCACTGTCATGTGCGAAACCACTGTCATGTGCGAAACCACTGTCTTGTGTGAAATGACTGTCTTGTGCGAAACAACTCTCTTGTGCTAAACCACTGCCTTGTGCTAAATCACTGTCTTGTGCGAAACCACTGCCTTGTTCAAAACCACTATCTTGTGCGAAACCACTGTCTTGTGCGAAACCACTTTCATATGCAAAACCACAGTTGTGTGAACCCACTGTTCTGTGGGACACCACTGTCCTGTGCAAGACCACTGTCCTGTGCAAAACCACTGTCCTGAGTGACACCACTGTTGTGTGCGAAACCACTGTGTTGTCAGAAACCACTGTCTTGTGCGAGACCACTGTCTTGTGCGAAGCGACATTCTTGTGCAAAACCACTGTCTTTTGCGAAACCACTCTCTTCTGCGAAACCAATGTCTTGTGCGAAAAAACAGTCTTGTGCAAAACCACTGTCTTGTGCGAAACCACCGTCTTGTGCCAAAACCACCATCTTGTACAAAACCACAGTCTTCGGCGAAATCACTGTCTTTTGCAAAAAAAACTGTTTTGTTCAAAACCATTGTGTTGTGCAAAACCACAGTCTGGTGCGAAACCACTGTCTTCTGCGAAACCACTGCCGTGTGCGAAACCACTCACATGTGCGAAACCACTCACCTGTCCGAAACCACTGTCCTGTGCGAAACCACTGTCCTGTGCGACACTACTATCGTGTGCAAAACCACCGACCTGTGCGAAAGCACCCAACTGTGCGTAACCACTGTCCTGTGCAAAACCACTGTCCTGTGTGAAACCACTGTCATGTGCGAAACCACTGTCCTGTTCCAAACCACTGTCTTGTGCAAAACCACTGTCGTGTGCGAAAACACTGTCGTGTGCGAAACCAATGTCCTGTGCGAAACCACTTTCCTGTGCGAAACCAATGTCATGTGCGAAACCACTGTCTTGTGCGAAACCACTGTCTTGTGCGAAACCACTGTCTTGTGTGAAACGGCTGTCATGTGAGAAACCACTGTTGTGAGAGAAACCACTGTCTTGTGAGAAAGCACTGACCTGTGCAAAACCACTGTCCTTTGCGAAACCACTGTTCTTTGCGAAACCACTGTCATTTCCCAAACCACTGTCTTGTGTGAAACCACTGTCTTGTGCGAAACCACTGTCTTGTGCGAAACTACTGTCATGTGCAAAACCACTGTCTTGTGCGGAACCACTGCCTTGTGCGGAACCACTGTCTTTGTGCGAAACCACTGTCTTGTGTGAAACCACTGTCTTGTGCGAAACGACTGTCTTTTGTGAAACCACTGTCTTGTGCGAAACCACTGTCCTGTGCGAAACTACTGTCCTGTGCAACAACACTTTCCTGTGCGAAACCACTGTCCTGCGCGACACCACTGTCATGTGCGAAACCACTGTCTTGTCAGAAACCACTGTCTTCTGCGAAACCCCTGTCTTGTGCGACCCGCTGTCATGTGCAAAACCACTAACATGTGCGAAACCACTGTCATGTGCGAAACCACTGTCATGTGCGAAACCACTGTCTTGTGTGAAACCACTCTCTTGTACGAAACCACTCTCTTGTGCGAAACCACTGTCTAGTGCGAAACAACTGACTTGTGCTAAACCACTGTCTTGTGCGAAACCACTGCCTTGTGTGGAACCACTGTCTTGTGCGAAACCACTGCCATGTGCGAAACCACTGTCATGTCGAAACCACTCACCTGTGTGAAACCACTCACCTGTGCGAAACCATTCACCTGTGCGAAACCACCCACATGTGCGAAACCACTCACCTGTGCGAAACCACTCACCTGTGCGAAACCACTCACCTGTGTGAAACTACTGTCCTGACTGAAACCACTGTCCGGTGTGAAACTACCGTCCTGTGCGAAACCACTGTCCTGTGCGAAACCACTGTCCTGTGCGAAACCACTGTCTTCAGCGAAACCACTGTCGTGCGCAAATCCACTGACTTGTGCGAAACCACTGTCATGTGCAAAACCACTGCCTTGTTCAAAACCACTATCTTGTGCGAAACCACTGTCTTGTGCGAACCACTTTAATATGCAAAACCACAGTTGTGTGAACCCACTGTTCTGTGGGAAACCACTGTCCTGTGCAAGACCACTGTCCTGTGCAAAACCACTGTCCTGAGTGACACCACTGTTGTGTGCGAAACCACTGTCTTGTCAGAAACCACTGTCTTGTGCGAAACCACTGTCTTGTGCGAAGCGACATTCTTGTGCAAAACCACTGTCTTTTGCGAAACCACTCTCTTGTGCGAAACCAATGTCTTGTGCGAAAAAACAGTCTTGTGCAAAACCACTGTCTTGTGCGAAACCACCGTCTTGTGCCAAAACCACCATCTTGTACAAAACCACAGTCTTCAGCGAAATCACTGTCTTGTGCAAAAAAAACTGTTTTGTTCAAAACCATTGTCTTGTGCAAAACCACAGTCTGGTGCGAAACCACTGTCTTCTGCGAAACCACTGCCATGTTCGAAACCACTCACCTGTGCGAAACCACTCACCTGTCCGAAACCACTCTCCTGTGCGAAACCACTGTCCTGTGCGACACTACTTTCGTGTGCAAAACCACCCACCTGTGCGAAAGCACCCAACTGTGTGTAACCACTGTCCTGTGCAAAACCACTGTCCTGTGCGAAACCACTGTCTTGTGCGAAACCACTGTCCTGTTCCAAACCACTCTCTTGTGCGAAACCACTGTCGTGTGCGAAAACACTGTCGTGTGCGAAACCACTGTCCTGTGCGAAACCACTTTCCTGTGCGAAACCAATGTCATTTGCGAAACCACTGTCTTGTGCAAAACCACTGTCTTGTGCGAAACCACTGTCTTGTGCGAAACGGCTGTCATGTGAGAAACCACTGTTGTGTGCGAAACCACTGTCTTGTGAGAAAGCACTGACCTGTGCAAAACCACTGTCCTTTGCGAAACCACTGTTCTTTGCGAAACCACTGTCATTTCCCAAACCACTGTCTTGTGTGAAACCACTGTCTTGTGCGAAACCACTGTCTTGTGCGAAACTACTGTCATGTGCAAAACCACTGTCTTGTGCGGAACCACTGCCTTGTGCGGAACCACTGTCTTTGTGCGAAACCACTGTCTTGTGTGAAACCACTGTCTTGTGCGAAACGACTGTCTTGTGTGAAACCACTGTCTTGTGCGAAACCACTGTCCTGTGCGAAACTACTGTCCTGTGCAACAACACTGTCCTGTGCGAAACCACTGTCCTGCGGGACACCACTATCATGTGCGAAACCACTGTCTTGTCAGAAACCACTGTCTTCTGCGAAACCACTGTCTTGTGCGCCCGCTGTCATGTGCAAAACCACTAACATGTGCGAAACCACTGTCATGTGCGAAACCACTGTCATGTGCGAAACCACTGTCTTGTGTGAAACCACTCTCTTGTGCGAAACCACTCTCTTGTGCGAAACCACTGTCTAGTGCGAAACAACTGACTTGTGCTAAACCACTGTCTTGTGCGAAACCACTGCCTTGTGTGGAACCACTGTCTTGTGCGAAACCACTGCCATGTGCGAAACCACTGTCATGTCGAAACCACTCACCTGTGTGAAACAACTCACGTGTGCGAAACCATTCACCTGTGCGAAACCACCCACATGTGCGAAACCACTCACCTGTGCGAAACCACTCACCTGTGCGAAACCACTCACCTGTGTGAAACTACTGTCCTGACTGAAACCACTGTCCGGTGTGAAACTACCGTCCTGTGCGAAACCTCTGTCCTGTGCGAAACCACTGTCCTGTGCGAAACCACTGTCTTCAGCGAAACCACTGTCGTGCGCAAATCCACTGACTTGTGCGAAACCACTGTCTTGTGCAAAACCACTGCCTTGTTCAAAACCACTATCTTGTGCGAAACCACTGTCTTGTGCGAACAACTTTCATATGCAAAACCACAGTTGTGTGAACCCACTGTTCTGTGGGAAACCACTGTCCTGTGCAAGACCACTGTCCTGTGCAAAACCACTGTCCTGAGTGACACCACTGTTGTGTGCGAAACCACTGTCTTGTCAGAAACCACTGTCTTGTGCGAAACCACTGTCTTGTGCGAAGCGACATTCTTGTGCAAAACCACTGCCTTTTGTGAAACCACTCTCTTGTGCGAAACCAATGTCTTGTGCGAAAAAACAGTCTTGTGCAAAACCACTGTCTTGTGCGAAACCACCGTCTTGTGCCAAAACCACCATCTTGTACAAAACCACAGTCTTCAGCAAAATCACTGTCTTGTGCAAAAAAACTGTTTTGTTCAAAACCATTGTCTTGTGCAAAACCACAGTCTGGTGCGAAACCACTGTCTTCTGCGAAACCACTGCCGTGTTCGAAACCACTCACCTGTGCGAAACCACTCACCTGTCCGAAACCACTCTCCTGTGCGAAACCACTGTCCTGTGCGACACTACTTTCGTGTGCAAAACCACCCACCTGTGCGAAAGCACCCAACTGTGCGTAACCACTGTCCTGTGCAAAACCACTGTCCTGTGCGAAACCACTGTCTTGTGCGAAACCACTGTCCTCTTCCAAACCACTGTCTTGTGCGAAACCACTGTCGTGTGCGAAAACACTGTCGTGTGCGAAACCACTGTCCTGTGCGAAACCACTTTCCTGTGTGAAACCAATGTCATTTGCGAAACCACTGTCTTGTGCGAAACCACTGTCTTGTGCGAAACCACTGTCTTGTGCGAAACGGCTGTCATGTGAGAAACCACTGTTGTGTGCGAAACCACTGTCTTGTGAGAAAGCACTGACCTGTGCAAAACCACTGTGCTTTGCGAAACCACTGTTCTTTGCGAAACCACTGTCATTTCCCAAACCACTGTCTTGTGTGAAACCACTGTCTTGTGCGAAACCACTGTCTTGTGCGAAACTACTGTCATGTGCAAAACCACTGTCTTGTGCGGAACCACTGCCTTGTGCGGAACCACTGTCTTTGTGCGAAACCACTGTCTTGTGTGAAACCACTGTCTTGTGCGAAACGACTGTCTTGTGTGAAACCACTGTCTTGTGCGAAACCACTGTCCTGTGCGAAACTACTGTCCTGTGCAACAACACTGTCCTGTGCGAAACCACTGTCCTGCGCGACACCACTATCATGTGCGAAACCACTGTCTTGTCAGAAACTACTGTCATCTGCGAAACCACAGTCTTGTGCGACCCGCTGTCATGTGCAAAACCACTGTCATGTGCGAAACCACTGTCATGTGCGAAACCACTGTCTTGTGTGAAACCACTCTCTTGTGCGAAACCACTCTCTTGTGCGAAACCACTCACCTGTGCGAAACCACTGTCTTGTCAGAAACCACTGTCTTCTGCGAAACCACTGTCTTGTGCGACCCGCTGTCATGTGCAAAACCACTGTCTTGTGCGAAACCACTGCCTTGTGTGGAACCACTGTCTTGTGCGAAACCACTGCCATGTGCGAAACCACTGTCATGTCGAAACCACTCACCTGTGTGAAACCACTCACCTGTGCGAAACCATTCACCTGTGCGAAACCACCCACATGTGCGAAACCACTCACCTGTGCGAAACCACTCACCTGTGCGAAACCACTCACCTGTGTGAAACTACTGTCCTGACTGAAACCACTGTCCGGTGTGAAACTACCGTCCTGTGCGAAACCACTGTCCTGTGCGAAACCACTGTCCTGTCCGTAACCACTGTCTTCAGCGAAACCACTGTCGTGCGCAAATCCACTGACTTGTGCGAAACCACTGTCTTGTGCAAAACCATTGTTGTGTGCGAAACTACTGTCCATTGCGAAAGCACTGTCCTTTGCGAAACCACTGTCATTTCTGACACCACTGTCTTGTAGAAACCACCATCTTGTGCAAAACCACCGTCTTGTGCGAAATCACCATTGTGTGCGAAACAACCGTCCTGTGCGAAACCACTCAGTATTGTCTGAAACGACTGTCATTTGCGAAACAGCTGTCATGTGCAAAATCACTGTCAAGTGTGAAACCTCTGTCTTGTGCGAAACCACTCTCTTGTGCCAACCACTGTCTTGCGCAAAAGCACTGTCTAGTGCGAAACAACTGTCTTGTGCTAAACCACTGTCTTGTGCGAAACCACTGCCTTATGCGAAACCACTGTCTTGTGCAAAACCACTGCCTTGTGCGACACTACTGTCGTGTGCGAAACCACTGTCGTGTGCGAACCCACTGTCTTGTGAGAAACCACTATCTTGTGCGAAACCACTGTCATGTGCGAAACCACTGTCTTGTGCGAAACCACTGTCTTGTGGAAAACCACAGTCCCGTGTGAAACCATTGTCATGCACGAAACCATTCACCTCTGCGAAACCACTCACCTGTGTGAAACCATTAACATGTGCGAAACCACTGAACTGTGCGAAACCACGGTCCTTTGCGAAACCACTGTCCTGTGCGAAACCACTGTCTCGTGCGAAACCACTGTCTCGTGCGAAACCACTGTCATGTGTGAAACCACTGTCTTGTGCGAAACCACTGTCTTGTGGAAAACCACAGTCCCGTGTGAAACCATTTTCATGCACGAAACCATTCACCTGTGCGAAACCACTCACCTGTGTGAAACCATTCACATGTGCGAAACCACTGAACTGTGCGAAACCACTGTCCTTTGCGAAACCACTGTCCTGTGCAAAACCACTGTCTCGTGCGAAACCACTGTCTCGTGCGAAACCACTGTCATGTGTGAAACCACTGTCATGTGCGAAACCACTGTCATGTGCGAAACCACTGTCTTGTGTGAATCCACTGTGCAAAACCACTGTCCTGTGTGAAACCACTCTCTTGTGCGAAACCACTATCTTTTGCGAAACGACTGTATTGTGTGAAACCACTGTCTTGTGCGAAACCACTGTCTTGTGCGAAACCACTTTCTTGTGCGAAACCGCTTTCTTGTGCGAAACCAATGTCTTGTGCGAAACCAGGATCATGTGGGAAACCAATGTCATGTGTGAAAGTACTGTCTTGTGCTAAATCACTGTCTTGTGCAAAACCACTGCCTTGTGCAAAACCACTGTCTTGTGCAAAACCACTGCCTTGTGCGGAACCATGGTCTTGTGCGAAACCACTGTCTTGTGCGAAACCACTGTCTTGTGCAAAACCATCCTCTTGTGTGAAACCACTGTCTTGTGCGGAACCACTGCCATGTGCGGAACAACTGTCTTCTGCTAAATCACTCTCTTGTGCGAAACCACTGCCTTGTGCAAAACCACTGTCTTGTGCAAAACCACTGCCTTGTACTAAACCACTGTCTTGTGTGAAACCACTGTCTTGTGCGAAAGCACTGTAATATTCGAAACCACTGTCTTGTGCGAAACCACTGTCCTGTGCGAAACCACTGTCCTGTGCGAAACCACTGTCCTGTGCGAAAGCACTGTCCTGTGCGATACCACTGTCCTGTGCGAAACCACTGTCGTGTGCGAAACCACTGTCCCGTGCGAAACCACTATCATGTGAAAAACCACTCACCTGTGCGAAACCACTCACCTGTGCGAAACCACTCACCTGTGCGAAACAACTCTACTGTGCGAAACCACTGTCCTGTGCAAAACCACTGTCCTGTGTGAAACCACTCTTTTGTGCGAAACCACTGTCTTGTGCGAAACGACTGTATTGTGTGAAACCACTGTCTTGTGCGAAACCACTGTCTTGTGTGAAACTACTGTCTTGTGCGAAACCACTTTCTTGTGCGAAACCACTTTCTTGTGCAAAACCAATGTCTTGTGCGAAACCAGGATCATGTGGGAAACCAATGTCATGTGCGAAACTACTGTCTTGTGCTAAATCACTGTCTTGTGCGGATCCACTGCCTTGTGCAAAACCACTGTCTTGTGCAAAACCACTGCCTTGTGCGGAACCACTGTCTTGTGCGAAACGACTGTATTGTGCGAAACCACTGTCATGTTCGAAACCACTGTCGTGTGCGAAACCACTGTCTTGTGCGGAACCACTGTCTTGTGCGAAACCACTGCCTTGTGCGAAATCACTATCATATGCGAAACCACTGTCTTGTGTGAAACCAATGTCCTGTGCGAAACTGCTGTCCTGTGCAAAACCACTGTCCTGTGCAAAACCACTCTCTTGTGCAAAACCACTGTCTTGTGCAAAACCACTGTCTTGTGCAAAACCACTGTCTTGTGCAAAACCACGGTCTTGTGCGAAACCACTCTCTTGTGGAAACCAATGTCTTCTGTGAAAAAAACCGTCTTGTGCGAAACCACCGTCTTGTGCGAAACGAACATCTTGTGCCAAAACCACCGTCTTGTGCCAAAACCACCGTCTTGTACAAAAGCATAGTCTTCAGCGAAACCACATTATTGTGCTAAATCACTCTCTTGTACGAAACCACTGCCTTGTGCAAAACCATTGTCTTGTGTAAAACCACTGTCTAGTGCGAAACCACTGTCTTCTGCGAAACCAAGGTCGTGTGCAAGACCACTCACCTGTGCGAAACCACTCACCTGTGCGAAACCACTCAACTGTGCGAAACCACTGTCCTGTGCAAAACCACCGTCCTGTTCGAAACCACTGTCCTGTGGGAAACCATTGTCATGTGCGAAACCACTGTCCTGTGCGACACTACTGTCGTGTGCGAAACCACTGTCTTGTGCAAAAGCACTGTCTTGTGTGAAAGCAATGTCTTGTGCGAAACCACTGTCTTGTGCGAAACCACTGTCTTGTGCGAAACCACTGTCTTGTGCGAAACCACTATCTTGTTCGAAACCAGTTTCTTGTGCGAAACCACTTTCTGGAGCGAAACTAATGTCTTGTGCGAAACCAGGATCGTGTGGGAAACCAATGTCGTGTGCAAAACAACTGTCTTGTGCTAAATCACTGTCTTGTGCGAAACCACCGCCTTTTGCAAAACCACTGTCTTGTGCGAAACCACTGTCTTGTGCGAAACCACTGCCTTGTGCGGAACCACTGCCTTGTTCGAAACCATTGTCTTGTGCGAAACCACTGTCTTATGGGAAACCACTGTCTTGTGGGAAACCACTGTTTTGTGCAAAACCACTGTCTTGTGCAAAACACTGTCATGTGTGAAACCAAAGTCTCGTGCGAAACCACTGTGTTGTGCGAAACCACTGTCTTGTGCGAAACCACTGTCCTGTGCATAACCAGTGTCGTGTGCGAAACCACTGTCGTGTTCGAAACCACTGTCTTGTGCGAATCAACTGTCATGTGCGAAACCACTGTCATGTGCGAAACCACTCACCTGTGGGAAACCACTGTCCTGTGCGAAACCACTGTCCTGTGCGAAACCACTGTCCTGTGCGAAACCACTGTCCTGTGCGACATTACTGTCATGTTCGAAACCACTGTCGTGTGCGAAACCACTGTCGTGTGCGAAACCACTGTCTTGTGCGAAAGCACTGTCCTGTGCGAAACCACTGTCCTTTGTGAAACCAATGCCCTTTGTGAAACCACTGTCATTTCTGAAACCACTGTCTTGTGTGAAACCACTGTCTTGTGTGAAACCACTGTCTTGTGCGAAACCACTGTCTTGTACGAAACGACTGTCTTGTGCAAAACCACTGTCATGTGTGAAACCACTGTTTTGTGCTAAACAGCTGTCTTGTGAGAAACCACTTTCTTGTGTGAAACCAATGTTTTGTGAGAAACCAAGTTCGTGTGGAAAACCAATGTCGTGTGCGAAACAACTGTCTTGTGCTAAATCACTGTTTTGTGCAAAGCCACTGCCCTGTGCAAAAACACTGTCTTGAGCAAAACCACTGCCTTGTGCGGAACCACGGTCTTGTGCGAAACCACTGTCTTGTGCGAAACCACTGGCTTGTGCGAAACCACTGTCTTGTGCGAAACCACTGTCTTATGTGAAACCACTGTCTTGTGCGAAACCAATGTCTTGTGCGAAACCACTGTCTTGTGCAGAACCACCATCTTGTGCGGAACCACTGTCTTTTGCGAAACCACTGTCTTGTGCGAAACCACTGGCTTGTGCAAAACCACTGTCTTGTGCGGAACCACTGTTTCGTGTGAAACCACTGTCATGTGCGAACCCACTGTCATGTGCGAAACCGCTGTCTTGTGTGAAGCCGCTGTCTTGTGCGAAACCACTGTCTTGTGGGAAACCGCTGTCTTGTGCGAAACCACTGTCCTGTGCGAAACCGTTGTCCTTTGCGAAACCACTGTCCTTTGCGAAACCACTGTCATTTCCGATACCACCATTTTCAGCAAAACCACCGTTTTGTACGAAACCACCGTCGTGTGCGAAACAACCATCCTGTGCGAAACCACTCACCTTGCGAGACCACTCAGCTGTGCGAAACCACTAACCTGTGCTAAACCACTCACCTGTGCGATACCACTCACTTGTGCGAAACTACAGTCCTGTCCGAAACCACTGTCCTGTGCGAAACCACTGTCCTGTGCGATAACACTCCACTGTACGAAACCACTGTCCTGTGCGAAACCACTGTCTTCAACGAAACCACAGTCGTGTGCAAAACCACTGTCCTGTGCGAAACACTTTCATTTCAGAAACCACTGTCTTGTAGAAACCACCATCTTGTGCAAAACCACCGTCCTTTGCGAAACCACTCACCTGTGTAAAACCACGGTCTTGTGCGAAAACACTGTCTTGTGCGAAACCACTGTCTTGTGCAAAACGACTGTCTTGTGCAAAATGACTGTCTTGTGCTCAACGACTGTCTTGTGCATAACGACTGTCTTGTGTGAACCCACTGTCTTGTGCGAAACCACTGTCTTGTGCGAATCCACTGTCTTGTGCGGAACCAATGTCTTGTGCAAAACCAATGTCTTGTGCGAAACCACGGTCGTGTGGGAAACCACTGTCATGTGCGAAAACACTGTCGTGTGCGAAACCACTGTCCTGTGCGAAAGCACTCTCCTTTGCGAAACCACTGTCCTTCGCGAAACCACTGTCCTGTGCGAAACCACTGTCTTGTGTGAACCCAGTGTCTTGTGCATAACCACTTTCTTGTGCGAAACCACTTTCTTGTGCGAAACCACTTTCTTGTGCGAAACCACTGTCGTGTGCGAAACCACTGTCGTGTGCGAAACCACTGTCGTGTGCGAAACCACTCACCTGTTAAATACCACTCACCTGTGCGAAACCACTCACCTGTGCGAAACCACTCACCTGTTCGAAACCACTGTCCTGTCGAAACCACTGTCCTGTCGAAACCACTGTCCTGTCGAAACCACGGTCCTGCGCGAAACCACGGTCCTGTGCGAAACCACTCTCCTGTGCAAAACCACTGTCTTCAATGAAACCACTGTCTTGTGCCAAACAACTTTCTTGTGCTAAACCACTGTCTTGTGCGAAACCACTATCTTGTGCGAAAACACTGTATTGTGCGAAACCACTCACCTGTGTTAAACCACTTGCCTGTGCGAAACCACTGTCCTGTGCGAAACCACTGTCCTGTGCAAAACCACTGTCCTGTGCGAAACGACTGTCCTGTGCGACACTACCGTCATGTGTGAAACCACTGTTGTGTGCGAAACCACTGTCGTGTGTGAAACCACTGTCTTGTGCAAGTCCACTGTCCTGTGCGAAACTACTCTCCTTTGCGAAACCACTGTCCTTTGCGAAACCACGGTCATTTCCTAAACCACCGTCTTGTGCATAACCACCGTCTTGTGCAAAACCACCGTCCTGTTCGAAACCACTCACATGTGTGAAACCACTGTCTTGTGCGAAACCACTGTCTTGTGTGAAACCACTGTCTTGTGCGAAACCACTGTCTTGTGCGAAACTACCGTCTTGTGCGAAACTACCGTCTTGTGGGAAACCACCGTCGTGTGCGAAACAACCGTCCTGTGCGAAACCACTCACCTGTGCAAAACCACTGTCTTGTTCAAAACCACTTTCTTGTGCGAAACCACTGTCCTGTGCAAAACCACTCTCGTGTGCGAAACCACTCACCTGTGCAAAACCACTCACCTGTGCAAAACCACTCACCTGTGCTAAACCACTCTCCTGTCCGAAACCACTGTCCTGTGCGAAACCACTGTCCTGTGCGAAACCACTCTCCTGTGCGAAACCACTGTATTGTGCGAAACCGGTGTCTTCAGCGAAACCACTGTCATGTTCGAAACCACTGTCTTGTGCAAATCTGCTGTCATATGTGAAACCGTTGTCTTGTGCGAAACCACTGTCTTGTGCGAAACCACTGTCTTGTGTGAAACCACCTTCGTGTGCGAAACAACTGTCCTGTGCGAAACCACTCACCTGTGTGAAACCACTGTCTTGTGTGAAACCACTGTCTTGTGTGAAACCACTGTCTTGTGTGAAACCACTGTCTTGTGCGAAACCACTGTCTTGTGCGAGTCACTGTCTTGTGCGAAACCACTGTCTTGTGTGAAACCACTGTTCTGTGCAAAACCTCTCTGCTGTGCGAAACCACTCTCCTGTGCATAACCACTCTCCTGTGCAAAATCACTTTCCTGTTCAAATTCACTGTCCCGTGTGAAACCACTGTCTTGAACGAAACCACTGTCCTGTGCCAAACCACTTTCCTGTGCGAAACCACTATCCTGTGCAAAACCAATGTCCTGTGCAAAACCTCTGCCCTATGCGAATCAACTGTTCTGTGTGAAACTGTAGACACCTACGAACGGAATTTCGCAACTTCGTGTTGTCAGGAAGTGAAACTATTTGGCACAATGCGTCCGGTTGCCGGATAGACCCGAAACAGGTGATACTGTTAACTTTGTAATCATTCGTTCTGTTCGTTGTATTAAAAAACATGGAATACCGTCAAGAGAAATCCGGAAAATAAATGCATTCTTTTTCTCCACATATCGTTAATCGCTTGGAAAGAAATTGTTGCTGGACGTGAAAGAATAGGTCGACATAAACGCTGGTATCACACTAAATGCCAGGCACCCACTATTTGCTAATAATTCCGTTGCAGTGCGTGGCTCGATGATTTGTGAATCGCTACAGCCACACTAGCTTTTTGTGCCTAAGGCGGTCGTACAGAATCGTTTGTTATTGACACAATAGTCGCTAATCTCACGTACAGGATTAAGAATGTAGTTTCCATTCAGTTGGAGTTTTCGTGCATATGTCGAGTATTCAGAACGTTACTTAGTCGTGTGATCGCCAGTTTTGTACTCATAACGTCGGTAGTGGAAGTGAGAAACGGTTTCCCGTACAGAACAAGCTACAAAATTTTGGATGCAAACAATGAAAAATTTTTCCCTGTGTAGGATACACGAATAACTAAAGATAAGTTTTTAGTATGGTCGCAATTACGTAATTCGCAAGACATAATTTTCACCTTGTTGACAATGACAGTCCGTAGTGTGTAGGAGTGACAATGAAATCGCTATTACTGTTTCCTGTTTCACATGAAAACGTGTGCAATTACCGAAGCCCTGTGGCAGGAAACGACAGTTTATTTATTCGCAGATTCCTTCGAAAGAAGACATCGATTCACGACATTACTTGGCCAAGAAATAATAACAATAGGTGTTGTCTGTTAGTTAGCGCTTCGAAAGCTGAATGCAGTGTTAAAAATAACGTGCTCATTATTGACAATATTGAGTTTCCGCGTGGCTGTTTCCTGTACTGATCGTGACTGGCAACAATTTACGAAATATGTGTCGAGGACTTTTGAATACGCCAGAGTCGTGATGGACGTTTACACTGGAGTAAAAATGTACTTTACGCAGACAGCAGTGAGTTGAGAATTACTCTGGAGTAAAAAACGTAATTTACGCAGACAGCAGTGATTTCAGAATTATATCAAATTTTGTTTTTTCTTCGTGTATGAGTGACAGATGCTCGCTTTGCACAGGTCTTTTAGTCGCATCAAGTGTTGTGCCCACCACTCACAGTGGCGGACATTATTACTGAGCAAGTCGCCAGTAAGCAATCGCATTGTCTGATTCTCAGTAGCTGCAACAGTAGGTATTACACTACAGGTACCGCTAGCGATCGGGTCGATATCTATAGGGTTACCAAATTTGAACTCGAGTTAGAACGCTGTCTTGTGCGTCCGATTCCAGGAACAACGTAGGTGTCAATTTTATTTTTAACTGACCAGCCACCTAGACAGCTAACTTGGCCAACTTAACACATCGTCATTACACATGTCCTCACTTCAGTTGTTTCCGATTAGACTGCAAGAGGCACACCGACGATCAAAAAGCGGGGACAATTATTAAGTGCCGCCAAAGCGACTGTATTCTTGTGGCGCTGCATTCGAATAGCAAACCGAGATTCGGACGAAGCGCTACGTCGTAATTTTCGCGACTATTTTACTGCCATCGTGCTACTACACGAGGTGTCGACGTCTGTGTCACTGTTTCCCCAGGCTGAAATAATTCGGCGATTTCCTGGGCATTGTCCCAACGGAAGAACAACAGCCGCTGCAGCGATAAAAGGCATTGTTGTAGACGCGCATTCTTCTATCTGTGGCGTCTCATATAGAAGAAAATGTGACACACGACTGATGGACGCTATTCTTTGATTACCACAACACCCACGACTTTTTCCCAGAGTTTACTATTTAATTCTGTCTACAAATAGCCGCTGCAGTTATTTACCGAACAGCATACAGGGATCAGATATAGTTTAAGGCACGGAGCTGGAAGCACACTCAGTACGAAGGCGAATCTAACTCGAGTGTCGTACTGTGTGGCTGCAATTTTGGCGGCATTAACGCCATTCGAGCATTTTAAGAAACTTAATTCGGCGAAACCCTCTGCACCTTTCTTTCGAGGGGGAACAAAATAATTCTGCAATGTTGCCACCGACTGTTACTGGGGATGGGCCCGCAATTAGCATGGCTTGTTTTCGTCTTTACAACTGAATAATGGCGAAAGCAGTAACGGAAGCTGTGTGGAACAAAACGGAATCTTTTTACTGTCAATATTTGGTTCCCACGACAAACAGAGTCTCTTAAATATGAGGCAAAAAACTGTGAACACGCGGAAACAAGTGTGTATTTACGCCACCAGTGTGACGGTAAACAACAAGGCTGTTCACGCTCTCCTTTAAACGCGACTTTCACGTTTGACTGTTGCACACAATTCTGTCAGCACTCTCCCAACCGCGAGGATAGGCTTTTGTACAGACTGTACCGCACATTTATCACGAGAGCATACTTTACACCTGAAACATCTTTAAAGGGAAATACTTCGAGTAAAGGAAAGGGCAGCCGCTACTTCTCGAAATGATACACAACAAAAGATACGGAAATCAAGCAAATCGCCTATTTAAAGCGGCAAATACGTTTTATGTATTCTGCTAACGCTGTGACTTATACGCTCTGTCTCGGAAGCTAAATGTTTTACTTTATTATTCTATAATTCGTCTTCCTGACATGCACCAGCAATTCAAAATACGGGGCGAAATCTGCTCTCGGCCCAGACGTCCGTTGCAACTGTCAAACGACTTCCTCGCGACGCCATTCTTGCGCCAGAAGCTCTTTGTATTATTGCCGCTCTAAATATGAGTAACGGAAACTATGTGTTTTGTTCCATAAAATTAAAAAAAAAAAAATAGACAAATAAATAAAATACTTCCGCCCTCCCTCCCAGTTGCTTAACATTAACGTCTGCTGTGTAAAGACGTAAACCGCAATCAAAAAGAGTAATATTTTTGTTTAATAATAGGTCCGAGTATTGTTATTCGTTTTCGTAGATAACTTGGTGTAGAATGGAGGAGGAACGTTGAATGTAAAAATAATGCTTTCATTGTCTCTCTGGGTCGAAGAAGCAACGTATTGTTAACTTTCACGTTGACTGCTGCATACATTATATGAAACGTAATTCATCATTCGAGCATACTGCCGCAAAATGTGCTTTACGAAAAACCGATTTACAAAATTCTGCCCTGCCTCGGCATTAATTGGCCTAACTTTTCCTTCCTTTATCTCAAATGACGTTACATGTTGCCCAATGATGAAGCAGGAATGTCTCGACCATTCTTGTGAAACGAGAGATCTCGAGCTAAATAACTGCACGAACTAACGAAAAATTTCAAATTTCCTGCAGCTTTGAAAACCGGGATTTTTTTATAGTGCTCAACAGAGCGAATGATGAAGTTTAGAGACGAAAGAATGTTACTATTTAGTCATTGCAAAAGTTTTCTCAATAACGTTTGTTGCATAGTATACTATTTGAAACTGCCTCGGTGCTTCCGCTACAGATGTCACACAGCATAAACGCTAATTCTGTGTAAAAGTCGGACATTACAGACGCTATTTCGTACACATTAATTAACCTTATCAGCCGGCCGCTTTGGCCGAGCGGTCTGCGGCGCGCAGCCACAGTCTACACGGCCGCTGCGGTCGGGGGTTCGAATCCTACTTCGGGCGTGGATAATTGTGTTGTCCTTAGCGTAAGTTAGTCAAGTGATTAATGTGTAAGTCTAGTGACTGAAGACCACGAATTTTGGTCGCATAAGACCTCACACACATTTGAACATTTTTTAATTATCCATATCACACGTATTGCGAAGTAAATCTCCGGGAAACAGTGAACTTCCTTCGAAACATATTTCGTCTTCTGATCCAGCGGAAGTGGTAATCTAATTGAGTCACAGTCCAACAAAAACAGGATTTCATCGAGCAATGGTTAATTCTTGCGTTTGTTAGCAGGAGGAATCCACGATACAAAGTTTTAAACTGTTTCTTACAATTTCTGCTGGGCATGTCGGAAGTACGATAAAATATTCAGCCGGCCGCGGTGGCCGAGGGGACTAGGGCGCGCCAGTCACGGTCTGCACGAATATTTGTGCCGTCCTTAGTATAAGGTAGTTCATAAGTAGTTTGTAAGTTTAGGGATTGATGACCCCGTAGTTAAGTCCCATAGACTCTACAAACATTTGAACATTTTTTAAAAATAATCAGGTATTTTTCTACTGCATTTTCAATTAATCGATTTTTTATCCGACACTATTTCTCCTCCCCTCAAGCAATCTTTAGAGAGGAGATCGATAGATTTCCATTAATCTGTAGCCAGCTACAAATGGAATTTCGAAACCTCCTGTTGTCACCAAGTAAAAGCATTTCTCACAAATCAGTATTCGAAGCTGTGTAGAAGCACATGCCGGAATATTTATTAACAGAGTTCCTTCCAAAGGAGAAATCGATTCACGAGATTACGTATCGATAAGTTAGTGTTATCTTTTTTAAATTAGCGACCGAAAAGATAAATGTAGCGTAGTAGTTTTAGCACTATTAAGTTACCAGATTACTGTGTTTCTGTATTTATGGATTTTATTCGCAACTGCCAACGGTTTAAAAACTTCCGTCACAGTATTTTTCTACTGCATTTTCAATTAATCGATTTTTTATCCGACTCTGTTTCTCCTCCCCTCAAGCAAACTTTAGAGAGGAGATCGATAGATTTCCATTAATCTGTAGCCAGCTACAAACGGAATTTCGAAACCTCCTGTTGTCACCGAGTAAAAGCATTTCTCACAAATCAATATTCGAAGCTGTGTAGAAGCACATACCGGAATATTTATTAACAGAGTTCCTTACAAAGGAGAAATCGATTCACGAGATTACGTATCGATAAGTTAGTGTTATCTTTTTTTTTTTTTAAATTAACGACCGAAAAGATAAATGTAGCGTAGTAGTTTTAGCACTACTAAGTTACCAGATTACTGTGTTTCTGTATTGATGGATTTTATTCGCAACTGCCAACGGTTTAGAAAATTCCGTCACAGTATTTTTCTACTGCATTTTCAATTAATCGATTATTTATCCGACTCTTTTTCTCCTCCTCTCAAGCAAACTTTACAGAGGGGAGGCAGTGTGGAGAGAAAGGAAAGTTTATTTATTCACACATTTCCTTCAAAAGGAGAAATCGGTCCCCTAGATTACGTGTAGAAGCCACCATAACAATAGGTCAGTGTTGTCTGTCCGTTCAAATTCAAATGTTTGCAAATATAAGGGACTTAACTGCTGTGGTTATTCAGTCCCTATACTGCCAAACTGCTGTAACTAACTTATGGTAATGGCAACACACACACACACACACACACACACACACACACACATGTGACCGAGGGAGGATTCGAACCTCCGACGGCGAACAACCGAGCACTCCGCGGCAAAGCGCCTTAGCTCGCTCATCCACTGCACCGTGGCTGTTAGTTAACGCTCAGAAAGATAAACGCAGTGTTAGAAATACCGTGACCATTTTTAACAACATTATCAGATTCCTATTCTATACTGATGAATAATTTTCGTAACCGGCAATAGTTTACAACGCATCTTTCAAGGTCCTTTACATATTGCAGCCCTGTGGTGAAGGAATATTATAGAGGATCTAGTAGAAACTTAATTCACTTTGACGGCATTAGAAGTGAGAATTGTGTCAAACTTTTATTTTTTATTTCTTCTTGTGTGACATCAACGATAAGACGGCACAAATGACGGAGAGAATTCCGCATTTCTGTGCGCTGTCGACCTTGTCGCATTAATTGTTAAGCAAGCCACCACAAAGCAACGAGACTGACTGATTTTACGTAGTTACAGAAAAAAAGAGTGTTAATACATGTAACCGCAGGAATCGCATGGTTATTGAAAGACTTCCCATGCTGAAATACCTTTCAACACGCTGCACTAAGCGTCAAATGTAAGAAATAACGTGTATGTACCTATATCTTAAATTTCCGAGCCATCACAAAAGCTGATTTGGTCATCTTAATACGTCATAACTCACTTCATTATTTTGTGATTAAACAGCATGAGTTACACGAGCAGTCAAAATGGAGGGAAAATAATAAAGTGCCGCCAAACCAACTGTGAAGGAAATTTTTTAGCGGCTACATTCTTGCAGCAGACACTTCCTCAAGATATGGACGAAGCGGTACGTCGTATTGTCTCGGGACCATCTCACTGCCGTCTTGCTGGTACACGCGGTGTCGATGTCTGCGACCCTGTTTCCGCAAGTTGACATCCAAATAATTCGCCAACTTGCTGTGCATTCTGACAACGGTAGAAGAATAGCCAATAACCGTGGCACTGGCGAAAGTTATTATTGTCGACATGTATTCTCGTATCTGTGGTGTCTGACGTGGCAGAAAATGTGAAACATGACTGATGAGCCCTATTTATTAATTAACAAAACACCCACATCATTTTACCAGAGCGAACTATATATTTGTGTCCATTTGTGCTTCAATATTCTCCGTGCTAAGCATTGCAAGTAGCGACGCTAAAAATAATCGTTGTAGTTATTTAGCATACAGCAGAAAGATAAAAAAAAGTTGAACAATAGCAAACAGTCAACAGCCTTATCCGCTTAGTTTATGAGAAACAGAAAGGGAAAAATATCGTGTACGGTATATTCGGAAAAATCAGAGAAACTGGCGAATAGTTGTAAACCACTTTCAGGTCGTCATTCAAAGAGAAGAACTTAATGCGACACGTTTTCGGCATGAGGTTCGGAGCTTATTCAGTGCGACAGCAAGTCTGACTTGTGTGTCGTACTGGGTGGCTGCAATTTTTTAGCAACTCTCCTTCTATGGAAAATAAGTTTTACGTATACGACAAAATTTTTCATTACTACGCTCTGCCACGAAAAGTAAATTCCCCGTGAAAACATGATGGAAACCACATTTCTCTTTACTTCATTATTTCGTAACGCCCGTTGCAACTGTCAAACGACTTCCTCGCGACGCCATTCTTGCGTCAGACGCTCTCTGTATTATTGCCGCTTTAAATATGAATACAGAATCAAGTTTACGACGAAAGACTCCATCTTCTTGTGCCAGTTTTACACTATCTGATTTGAGTAGAAAATTGCGCTAAAACATGGCCTTCGCTTTATTTGTGAGTTACTCAGCATTTTTTTTACAGCCGTATAAATTACTTCATGACGGTACCTAAAACTCACCACCGACTGACCAGCTTATAAAACACTTGCTCAGACGTGTAAATATTCTTTCGATACGCACTTTATTTTTCGCGTTTTCGCTTTGAAGGTATGCCTCTCCTCTAACTGTTGGGGACTTGTTGCTTTCCGCTATTTAAATAAAATAAAATAAACAAGTAAAAAAAACTCCAGCCTTCGCTCCCAGTTGCTTAACATTAACGTCTGCTGTCTAAAGAAGTAAACCGCAATCAAAAAGAATAAGACAGATAACTTGGTGTAGAATGGAGGAGGAACGTTCAATGTGAAAATAACGCTTTCATTGTCTCTCTGAGTCGAACAAGCAACGTATTGTTAACTTCGGCGTCAACTGTGACATAACGTAATTCATCACTCGAGTATACTGCTGCAAAATGTGCATTACGAAAAACCGACTTACAAAATTCTGTTCTGCCTCGACATTAATTGGCCTAACTTTTCCTTGCTTTATTTCAAATGACGTTACATGTTGTCCAATGATGAAGCAGGGATGTCTCGCCCAAACGTTTGAAACGGGAGATCTCAAGCCAAACAACTCCAAAAACCAACAACAAATTTAAAATTTTCTGCAGGTATTGAAAACCGGGATTTTTCGTAGTGCTCCAACTAAAAACTGGGCGAATGGTGAAGTTTAGAGACGACACAATGTTAATATCTAGTTACTGCAAAAGTTTTGCTGTATAGTATACTCTTTTAGACTGGTAAGTCTGCTAGATTAAACAAATGTCAAAGAGCCTAAACGCTGATTCTGAGTAAAAGTGGGATATTACGGACGTTGTTTCTCACACACTAATTAACCATATCAGACGTATTGCGAAGTAAATCTCCGGGAAACAGTGCACTTCCTACGAAACATATTTCGTCTTCTTAATCAGCGTAACTGGCAATCTAAATGAGTCACAGTCCAACAAAAACTGCTTTCATCGAGTAATTGTTAATTCTTGCGTTTGTTAGCAGCAGGAATACTCGCTACAACGTTTGAAACAGTTTCTTACAATTTCACCTGGGCATGTCGGAAGTACGATAAAATATTCCGTTTTTTTCCTACTGCATTGTCATTTAATCGACTTTATCTGACTCTGGTTCTCCTCACCTCAAGCAAACTTTAGAGAGGGATCGATAGATTTCCATTAATCTGTAGCCAGCTACGAATGGAATTTAAAAACCACATGTTGTCACTAAGTAAAACCATTTCTCACATTGCATTTGGATTACCCACATCCTGTTGCACATGGAAAACACATTATTGGAAGCAGTGTGGAAGAAGATGAGGGAACATTTATTCACAGAGGGAGAAATCGAGCCACGAGATTACGTGTCGATATGTTAGTGTTATCTCTTAGTTAACGACCGGAATGATAGATGTGACCTAGTATTTTTGCCAGATTTCTGTGTTTCTGTATTGATGGATTTTATTCGCAACTGCCAACAGTTTAAAAAATTCTGTCATTGTCATTTACACACTGCAACCTGTTATGGCGGAAAATTTGTAGGAAAAAAATTAATTCTCAGTCTACCTACAAACTCGTTTAAATTCGCTGCATTTGTTGAAAACTACGATTTTTTTGAACTGTAAGGCGCCTTAGAACGCTGGCCAACTCCATCGCAGCTATATATTATTTAACGCTCGGAAAGACAGACGCAGTGTTACAAGTACTGTGATCATTTTTAACAACATTATCAGGTTTCTATTTTCTAATGATGAATTGTGTTCGTAATTGGCAATACTGCAGACCTGTGTTGGAGGAGAAACGTAATTCATTCAGGCGGCAGTAGAAATGAGAATTGTTTCTTAACATTAACGTCTGTTGTCGGAAGCAGTAAATCGCAATCAAATAGAGCAATTTCTTTTATTTATTTATTACACGTTTTCATATATAACTTGTTGTTAAACTTAAAAATAATACTTTGATTGTCTGTCTGGGTCGAAGAAGGAACACATTGTTGAATTTCACCTTGACCTTGGCATAGATTATATCAAACGTAATTCATCACTCGAGCATCCCTGCTCCATAATGTGCTTTACGAAAATCCGATTTCCAAAAATCTGTTCTGTTTTGTCATTAATTGGCCTAACCTTTCCCTGCACTATCTTCAAAGTCGTTACATGTTGCCCAAAAATTAAGTAGGAATGTCGCAACCATTCTTGTGAAACGAGAGATCTCAAGCCAAATCACTGCGGAAACTAACAACAAGTTAAAAATTTCTTTCTATAAATAGGCGTTGCAGTTATTTAGCGAACAGCAGACAGATCAGATAAACTGAAAAATAGCAAACCACGGACGTGAACCGCTATATCGGCAGCGTCTATTATGAGAAACAGAATGGGGAAAATACAGTGTAGCGCAATTTCCGAAAATATCAGACAATTGAGGAACAGTTGTAAGCCAGTTTTAGGCTGGTATTCAGTGAGAAGGGATCAGACAGAGTTTAAGGCTCGGCGTTGGAAGCACATTCAGTACGAAGGCAAATCTAGCTTGAGTGTCGTATTAAGTGGCTGCAATTTTGGAGCCATTAACTCTATCCCAGCATATAAGAAACTGAATTTCGGTGAATCCCTCTGCAGTTTTGTTTCGAGGGGGATGAAAATAATGCACAATTCTGCGGTGTTGCCACCGACTGTTACTGGGGATGGACCCGCAATTAGCATTGCTTGTTTCCGTCTTTACAACTGAATAATGGCGAAGGCAGTAACGGAAGTATCTCGAACGAAACGGAACTTATTTACTGTCAATATTTGTTCCCGTGACAGAGTCTCTTAAATTTACGTGTGTATGAGGCAAAAAACAGTGCAAATATGGGAACAGTTGTGTATTTACGCCACCAGTGTGACGATAAATTGCAAGGCTGTTCACACTCTCCTTTAAACGCGCCTTGTACGTCACACTGTTGCAAACAATTTATGTCTACACTGTCCCAATCGGAAGACTAGGCTTTTGTACAAACTGTACCGCACATTTATAACGAGAACATACTTTACACCTGAAATGTCTTTAAAGGGAAATACTGTTAGTAAAGGAAAGGACATTCGCTAGTTCTCGAAATGATACACAACAGAAGATATGGAAAACTAGTAACTCGCCTATTTGACGGAGGCCTTCTACGGAAAATAAGTTTTATCTATTCCACCAAATATCTCACTTCTACGTTCTGTCTCGAAAGCTAAATTTTCCATGAAAACATGATCGAAACGACATTTCTCTTTACTTCATTATTTCATAACGTCCGTTGCAACTGTCAAACGACTTTCTTGCGACGCCATTCTTGCGCCAGAAGCTCTCTGTATTATTGCCGCTCTAAATATGAGTAACGGAAACTATGTGTTTTGTTCCATTAAAAAAAATAGACAAATAAATAAAATACTTCTGCCCTCCCTCCCAGTTACTTAACATAAACGTCTGCTGTGTAAAGAAGTAAACCGCAATCAAAAAGAGTAGGTCCGAGTATTGTTATTCGTTTTCGTAGATAACTTGGTGTAGAATGGAGGAGGAACGTTAAATGTAAAAATAATGCTTGCATTGTCTCTCTGGGTCGAAGAAGCAACGTATTTTTAACTTTCACGTCGACTGTGGCATACATTATGTCAAACATAATTCATCATTCGAGCATACTGCCGCAAAATGTGCTTTACGAAAAACCGATTTACAAAATTCTGCCCTGCCTCGGCATTAATTGGCCTAACTTTTCCTTCCTTTATCTCAAATGACGTTACATGTTGCCCAATGATGAAGCAGGAATGTCTCGACCATTCTTGTGAAACGAGAGATCTCGAGCTAAATAACTGCACGAACTAACGAAAAATTTCAAATTTCCTGCAGCTTTGAAAACCGGAATTTTTCATAGTTTTCAACTGAGCGAATGATGAAGTTTAGAGACGACAGAATGTTAATATTTAGTCACTGCAAAAGTTTTGTCAATAACCAACGTTTGTTGCATAGTATACTATTTGAAACTGCCTTCGTGCTTTCGCTACAGATGTCACACAGCTTAAACGCTAATTCTGTGTAAAAGTCGGACATTACAGACGCTATTTCGTACACATTAATTAACAATATCAGCCGGTCGCTTTGGCCGAGCGCTCTGCGGCGCGCCAGTCACAGTCTACACGGCCGCTGCTGTCGGGGGTTCGACTCCTCCCTCGGGCGTGGATGTTTGTGTTGTCCTTAGCGTATGTTGAACGTTTTTTAATTAGCCATATCACACGTATTGCGAAGTAATTCTCCGTGAAACAAGGTTCTATTTTCGAAACATATTTCGTACACATTAATTAACCATATCAGACTTATTGCGAAGTAAATCTCCCGAGAAACAGTGAACTTCCTTCGAAACATATTTCGTCTTCTGATCCAGCGGAAATGGTAATCTAAATGAGTCACAGTCCAACAAAAACGGGATTCTATCGAGTAATTTTTAATTCTTGCGTTTGATAGGAGGAGGAATCCACGATACAAAGTTTGAAACTGTTTCTTACAATTTCACCTGGGCATGTCGGAAGTACGATAAAATATTCAGGTATATTTCTACTGCATTTTCAATTTATCGATTTTTTATCCGACTCTGTTTCTCCTGCCCTCAAGCAAACTTTAGAGAGGGAATCGATAGATTTCCATTAATCTGTAGTCAGCTACGAATGGAATTTCGAAACCTCCTGTTGTCACCAAGTAAAAGCATTTCTCACAAATCAGTATTCGGAGCTGTGTAGAAGCACATGCCGGAATATTTATTAACAGAGTTCCTTCCAAAGGAGAAATCGATTCACGAGATTACGTATCGATAAGTTAGTGTTATCTTTTTTAACTTAACGACCGAAACGATAAATGTAGCGTAGTAGTTTTGGCACTATTAAGTTACCAGATTACTGTGTTTCTGTATTGATGGATTTTATTTGCAACTGCCAACAGTTTAAAAAAATCCGTCACAGTCATTTAAACACTGCAGTCTATTATGGCAGAAAATTGAGAAAAAATTTAATTCACAGATAAAGTACAAACATATTTTAAGTTCACCGCATTTGTAGGAAAATATAATTCTTTCAACTCCTCAAATCTAAATCTGTAGGAGTGGTATGGTTTCTTAATCGTCAAAATTCTAATGATTAAGTGTCAGCTAAATTTTTCTCTAAAACAAACGTTTCCTTCCATACCTAGACTTTCAACAATGCTTTCGTATCTCTGTACTTGTTTAATCTCAGTGCGTAAACACTGATTCTATATCAAAGTACTACGTCACAGACGTTATTTGGCATAACTTAATAAATCGCATCGCACCTAGCACAAAGGAAGTCTCCGAAAAACAAAGTGCTTTCTCCAAAACCGATATTTCGACCTCTTCGCCAGAGAAAGCGTAATCTAAGTAAGTCACAGTCAAACGAAAACAAATTTTCCCCGAAAACTTTGTCGTTCGTTACGAGAAAGAATCATCTGAACAGCGCTTGAATCTCTTTGTTACGATCTCACCCGAATATATATTAAAGAGACAGCCACTGATTTAACATCCGGAGTGCACCTATAATACACGGAATAATACTTTGTGTAATGCTAACACAACAAATACGGTACCTACGAGTGCAGCTTCAAAACCTCATGTTGTCAGAAAGTAAAACACTTTCTCGCATTGGGTTCACTTTACGGATCGACAAGAAAAATAATGAGATCATAATGATCATGAAATATTCAGTACCTTCAAGAGAATACCGGAAGATAGATTTTTTTTTTCTTTTTCTCCTTACAGCATCCATCCCTGGTAACAAATTTCTGATTGATGTGGACCAAGTTATTGTAGCTGAAGGATGAAGAGAGGAGAGGAACACAAACGCTGGTATTCTCACAGAGTTTCTGGAAACCCACTTCTCGCTAATAAATCCGTACGACGGTTCGTTAATTTGCAAACCGTCACACCTACTTTCGTTTTCAGTCCTCAGCAGGTCGTACAGTATCGTTCGCTGCTGACGAAATATTCCATGACCCGAGGTACAGGATTTGGAAAGCGTTTTGACTCAGTAGGAGCTTCTTGGCCATACCGTGTATTCTGAACGTTGTTTATTCTCCACATGTCGTGTGTTGACCTGTTTTGTCAAAGCTACAACACTTTTATATGTAGAGCACACGCTACATAATTCCGTATCCAAAGTATCAGAACATCGTGTTTCTTGCCTATATTTACAGTAATGGAAGCAGTGTGGAAGAAAAGGAAAGTTTATTTATTCACACATTTCCTTCAAAAGGAGAAATCGGTCCACTAGATTACGTGTAGAAGCCACAATAACAATAGGTCAGTGTTGTCTGTCAGTTCAAATTCAAATGTTTGTAAATCTAAGGGACATAACTGCTGTGGTTATTCAGTCCCTAGACTGCCAAACTGCTGTAACTAACTTATGGCAAGGGCAACACACACACACACACACACACACACACACACACACACACACACACACACACACACACACATGTCTGAGGGACGTTACATCACTCCCTTCGCTTCATCTTCAGCAGTATCAATTAAGCCATAGGCGGAAGCTAAGACTAACCAGCATATAAAACAATCAGACGTGTAAACATTCGTCACATAGTGACTTGATGTTTCTAGTTTTCGATTTGAAGGTCTGAAAGGTGCTACAGATTGGAAACTTCGTGTTTCGCTCCATTAAAAAATTGACTTCCACCATCGCTCGCAGTTGCGTAACATAAACGTCTGTTGTCGGAAGAAGTAAAACGCAATCAAAAAGAGTTATTTATTTATTTGTTATACGTTTTCGCAGATAACTTGTTGTAGAATGGAGGAAGAACGTTAAATGTAAAAATAATTCTTGGGTTTTTCTTACTGCTCAAATCTACAATTGTAGGAATAGTAAGGTTTTTGAGGCGACAGGATGCTAATGTTTAACTGTCTGCCAAACTTTTTCTTTAAAACCAGCCTTTCCTCGTATACCAACATAGCTTTCGAGTCTCTGTGAGTTTTATAGTATCTGCGTTGAGTAGAAAATATAAAACGATGCTACCGGTTGGGAACTTGGTGTTTTCCTCCATTTAAAAAAGTATAACACAAATAAATAAATAAATAAAAATGAACAAAATTCCGCCTTTGCTCCCAGTTGCTTAACATTAACATCTGCTGTGTAAAGAAGTAAACCGCAATCAAAAAGAGTAACATAACTGTTTAATAATACATCTAAGTATTGTTATACTTTTTCGTAGATAACTTGGTGTAGAATGGAGGAGGAACCTTAAATTTAAAAATAATGCTTTCATTGTCTCTCTGGGTCGAAGAAGCAACGTATTGTCAACTTTCACATTGACTGTGGCATACATTATATCAATCGAAATTCAATACTCGAGCATACTGCTGCAAAATTTGCTTTACGAAACATCGATATACAAAATTGTGTTCTGCTCTGGCAAAATTAGCCTAACTTTTCCTTGCTTTATCTCAAATGACTTTACATGTTGCTCATTACGAAGTAAGAATATCTTGACCATTCTTGTGAAACGAGAGATCCCAAGCCAAATCACTGCACAAACTAACAACAAATATCAAATGTCCTGCAGATATTGAAAACCGGGATTTTTCATAGGTGTCCAAACTGAAAACTGGGCGAATGATGAAGTTTAGAGACGACGGAATGTTAATATTTAGTCACTGCAAAAGTTTTCTCACCAACCAACGTTTTGTTGTATAGTATACTATTTGAAACTGCTTCGGTACCTCTGCTAGATGAAACAAATGTCACAGAGTATAAACGATGATTCTGTGTAAAAGTCGGTCATTACGGGCGTTATTTCGTACGCATTAATTAACCATACCACACGTACTGCAGAGTAAATCTCCGGAAAACAGTGTACTTCAATCGAAACAAATATTTCGTCTTCTGATAATGAGTCACAGCACAACAAAAACAGGACTTCACCGACTAATTGTTTATTCTTCCTTTCTTACCGGAAGGAATCATCCATACAACGTTACAAACTGTTTCTCACAATTTCACCTCGACATGTCGAAATGACGAAGCAATATTCGTTGTTTTCTTCCAACGCCATTTTCATTGAATTAATTTTTTATTTGACCTTCCTCCCCTCACGCAGACGTAATAAGGCTGTGTTACCTTTCACTTAACAATCGGAAAGATAAATGTGGTATTTTTGGCAGTATTAAGTTACCAGATGTCTGGTTTCTGTATTGATGGATTTTGTTTGCAAATGTCAAACGTTACGGCGGATAGTGTTGGAGTAAAAATTTACTTTCACAGACAAATTACGGACATCTTTTAAATTCTAAGTAAAACTATTTCTTGCATACGGTTTAGTTCCCGGATCGATACGAAACACAAATATTCAATAAATATCGAGTACCATCAAGAGAAAACCAGAAAATAAGTAAACCCCATTTTCTCCTTACAGCATCCACCCCAGGTAATAAATGTGTGGTCGATGAGGACGCAGTTATTGTGACTGAAGTCAGGGATGAAGGGACGAACATGGTATTATCTCTGAATTTCCAGAAAGCCATTTCTCGTCAATAAATCAGTACAATGGCTCGTTACTTGTAAGCCGTCACACCTACTCTCGATTTCTGTCCTAAACCGTTCGTACAGAATCGTTCGCTACTGACGAAATAATCCCTAATCCAACGTACAGCAGTAAGAAAGCGTTTTGAGCTTCCTAGCCATACCATGTGTTCTGAACGTTGCTTACTCTCAACACGTCGTGTGATGCCCCGTTTGGTGAAAGTTACTGCAATTTCATGTACAGAAAACGCTACAAAATTTTGGATGCAAATTATCAAAACAAGCTGTTTCTTGCCTGTAAACGCGACAGGCCTAACTTAAAGCAGTTCCAGTTTTATCCCAGTCACCTACATCGCAAGACGCCAATTTCACGTTGTTGACAATCTTCATAGTCGATATGGAAGACTCTGAAATTCATGTTTGTCGTGAATAATATTTGCCTTAATGGAAGCAATGTGGAAGGAAAGGAAAGTTTATTTATTCCCAGAGTTCCTACCAAAGGAGAAATCGATCCACGAGATTACCTGTCGAAGACGTGATAAGTCAGTGTTGTCTCTTTAATTCATAGACAAACTACAAACATATTTTAAATTCCCTGCATCTGTTAAAAACTAGGATTTTTCCAACCGCTCTAATCTAAAACTGTCGGAGTGGTAGGCTATGGTTTTTGATGCGACAGAATGCTAATGTTTTACTCTCTGCCAAATTTTTCTTTAAAACCTACATTCCCTAGTATACCAAGTCTTTTAACGTTGCTTTCGTGTTCCACTGCATTCATCTCAGAGCAGAGACGCTGATTCTGGGTCAAAGTTGTGCCTTAAAGACGTCATTTTCTCTAACTTAATAAATCGCATCACACGTAGCGCACAGTAAGTCTCCGGAAAATAATGTGCTTTCTCCAAAATCGATATTTCGACCTCTTCGCCAGAGAAAGCGTAATCTAAATAAGTCACAGTCCAAGGAACTCAGAAATTCGCCGAAAACTTTCTCGTTCGTTACAAGAAAGAATCGTCTGTCCAGCGCTTGAATCTGTTTGTTACGATCTCACCCGAACAAACGTTAAAGAGACAGCCACATTAATACATGCGCAATGCTGACACAACCAATACGTTATCTACGAATGCAATTTCAAAACCTCACGTTGCCAGGATGTAAATCTATTTCTTGCGTTGGGTTCTGTTTCCGTATCGACACGAAACAGGTTGAGATCATAATACTAATAAAATATCCAGTACCGTGAAGAGAAAACCGGAAAATAGATATTTTCTCTTTTTCTCCTGACAGCATCCATCCCAGGTATCAATTGTGTGGTTGATGTGGACCAAGATATTGTGGCTGAAGGATGAAGTTTTACGTATTCCTCTAAATATGTTACTTCTACGCTCTGTCTCAAAGATAAATTCTGCATGAAAACATATCGAAACCACATTTCTTTTTACTTCATTATTTTATAACGCCCGTTGCTACTGTGAAAACGACTTCCTCGCGACGCCATTCTTGCGTCAGACGCTCTCTGTATTGTTGCCGCTTTAAACATGAATGCGAAAAAAAGTTTACGATGAAAGACTCCATTCTGTTTTGCGAGTTTTATACTATTTGTGTTGTGTAGATCATGACGCTAAACCATTGCAAAACAAATGAAATTCAAATGTTAGTAAAGCTTATGGGACTTAACTGTGAGTTTTACAGTATCTGATTTGAGTAGACAATTGCGCTAAAACATTGCCTTCGCTTTATTTGTGTGTTATTTAGCATTTTTACAGCCGTATCAATTACGTCATGACGGTACCTAAAAGTCAACACCGACTGACCAGCATATAAAACACTTGCTCAGACGTGTAAACATTCTTTAGATAAGCACTTTATTTTTCTCGTTTTCGCTTTGAAGGTCTGCCTGTGCTCTACCGGTTGGGAACTTGTTGCTTTCCGCCATTAAAAAAATATAAATAGATAAATAAATAAATGAATAAAATAAACTTCCCCTTTCACTCCCAGTTACTTAACATTAACGTCTGCTGTATAATGAAGAAAACCGCAATCAAAAAGAATAACACGTTTGTTTAATAATAGGTCAAAGTATTATGATACGTTTTCGTAGTTAACTTGGTGTAGAATGAAGCAGGAACGTTAAATGTAAAGATAATGCATTCATTGTCTCTCTGGGTCGAAGAAGCTACGTATTGTTAACTTTCACGTTAACTGTGGCATACATTATGTCAAACGTAATTCATCACTCGAGCATACTGCTGCAAAATCTGTTTTATGAAAAAACGATTTACAAAAAAATGTTGTGCCTCGACATTAATTGGCGTAAATTTTTCTTGTTTTATTTCAAATGACGTTACATGTTGTCCAATGATGAAACAGGAATGTCTCGACCATTTTTGTTGAACGAGAGAACTCAAGCCAAACAATTGCACAAACTAACGACAAATCACAAATTTTCCTTCAGGTATTGAAAACCGGGATTTTTCATAGTGCTCAACTGGGCGAAAAATGAAGTTTAGAGACGACAGAATGTGAATATTTAGTCATTGCAAAAGTTTTGCTGTATAGTATACTCTTTCAGACTGCTTTGGGACGTCTGCTAGATTAAACAAATGTCAAAGAGCATAAACGCTGATTCTGTGTAAAAGTAGGACATTACGGACGTTATTTCGTACACATTAATTATTTCGTTTTCTGATCCAGCGGAAGTGGTAATCTAAATGAGTCACAGTCCAACAAAAACAGGAGTTCATCGAGTAATTGTTAATTCTTGCGTTTGTTAGCAGGAGGAATCCACGATACAAAGTTTGAAACTGTTTCTTCCAATTTCACCTGGACATGTTGGAAGTACGATAAAATATTCAGATATTTATCTACTGCATTTTGATTGAATTAATTTTTTATTTGACTCTGTTTCTCCTCCCCTCAAGCAAACTTTATAAGGAGGGCATCGATAGATTTCCATTAATCTGTAGCCAGCTACGAATGGAATTTCAAAATCTCCTGTTGTCACTAAGTAAAAGCATTTCTCACATTGCGTTTAGTTTATCCATTTCCTGTTACACATGGAAAACACGTAAACAGTATTCGAAGCTGTGTGGAAGCAGATGCCGGAATATTAATTAACAGTGTTCCTTCCAAAGGAGAAATCGATTCACGAGATTACGTATCGATAAGTTGGTGTTGTCTTTTAGTTAACGATCGAAGAGATAAATGTAGCGTAGTAGTTTTGGCACTATTAAGTTACCAGATTACTGTGTTTCTGTATTGACGGATTTTATTCGCAACTGTCAACAGTTTAAAAAATTAAACCTGTTATGGCGGAAAATGGAGAAAAAATTTAATTCACAGACAAACTACAAACATATTTTAATTTCACGGCATTTGTTGACAATATGATTCTTTCAACTGCTCAAATCCAAAACTGTAGGAGTGGTATGGCTTTTTAAGCGTCAGAATTCTAATGTTTAAGTCTCTGCTAAATTTTTCTCTAAAACAAACGATTCCTTCCATACCTAGACTTTCAACAATGCTTTCGTACCTCTGTACTGGTTTAATCTCAGTGCGTAAACACTGATTCTATATCAAAATAGTACGCTACAGACGTTATTTGGCATAACTTAATAAATCACATCACACCTAGCACAAATGAAGTCTCCGAAAAACAAAGTGCTTTCTCCAAAACCGATATTTCGACCTCTTCGCCAGAGAAAGCGTAATCTAAGTAAGTCACAGTCCAACGAAAACAAAAATTCGCCGAAACTTTGTCGTTCGTTACGAGAAAGAATCATCTGTACAGCTCTTGAATCTCTTCAACAAATGTTAAAGAGACAGCCACTGATTTAACATCCGGTGTGTTTCTTATACATGTATGACGAATAATACCTGCGTAATGCTAACACAACAAATACGGTACCTACGAGTTCAGTTTCAAAACCGCATGTTGTCAGAAAGTAAAACAATTTCTCGCATTGGTTTCAGTTTACGGACGACAAGAAACATGTTGAGATGATAATGATCATGAAATATCCAGTACCGTCAAGAGAATACCGGAAGATACATATTTTTTTCTTTTTCTCCTTACAGCATCCATCTCCGGTAACAAAATTCTGGTGGATGTGGACCAAGGTATTGTGACTGAAGGATGAAGAGAGGAACACAAACGCTGGTATTCTCACCAAGTTTCCGGAAACCCACTTCTCGCTAATAAATCCGTACGACGGTTCGTTAATTTGTAAACCATCACACCTACTTTCGTTTTCAGTCTTCAGCCGGTCGTACAGTATTGTTCGCTGCTGACGAAATATTCCATGACCCGAGGTACAGGATTTGGAAAGCGTTTTGACTCAGTAGGACCTTCTTGGCCATACCGTGTATTCTGAACGTTGTTTATTCTCCACATGTCGTGTGTTGACCTGTTTTGTCAAAGCTACTACACTTTTATATGTAGAGCACACGCTACATAATTCCGGATCCAAAGTATCAGAACATCGTGTTTCTTGCCTGTAAACGAGACAGGCCTCACTTAAAATCAGTTTCAGTGTTATTTCAGTTAGTAACATCACTAGCTATCATTTTCACGTTGTTGACTACATTCGTAGTCAGTATGGCTGACTCTCAAATTGCTGTTTGACGTGAATAATATTTACAGTAATGGAAGCAGAGTGGAAGAATAGGAAAGTTTATTTATTTACACTTTTCATTCAAAAGGAGAAATCGATCCACTAGATTACGTGTAGAAGCCACCATAACAATAGGTCAGTGTTGTCTGTTAGTTCAAATGTTTGTAAATCTAAGGGACTTAATTGCTGTGGTTATTCAGTCCCTAGACTTGCAAACTACTGAAACTAACTTATGGTAAGGACAACACACACACACACACACACACACATATATATATATATATATATATATATATATATGCCCCAGGGAGGACTCGAACCTCCACGGCGAACAACCGAGCACTCCGCAGCAAGGTGCCTTAGCGCGCTCGGCCACTCCACCGTGGCTGTTAGTTAACGCTCAGAAAGATAAACGCACTTTTAGAAATACCGTGACCATTTTAACAACATTATCAGGTTCCTATTCTATACTGATGAATAATGTTCGTAACCGGCAATAGTTTACAACGCATCTTTCAAGGTCCTTTACATATTGCAGCCTTGCGGTGGAGGAATATTATAGAGGATTCAGTAGAAACTTAATTCACTTTGACGGCGTTAGAAGTGAGAATTGAGTCAAACTTTTATTTTTTGTTTCTTCTTGTGTGTCATCAACGATAAGACAGCACAAATGACGGAGAGAATTCCGCATTTCTGTGCGCTGTCGCCCTTGTTGCATTAATTGTTAAGCAAGCCACCACAAAGCAACGAGACTGGCTGATTTTACGTAGTTACAGAAAAAAGGTGTTAATTCATGTAACCACAGTCATCGCATGGTTATTGAAAGACTTCCCATACTGAAATACCTTTTAATACGCTGCACTATGCGTCAAATGTAAGAAATAACGTATGTACCTATATCTTAAATTTCCGAGCCATTACAAAAGCTGATTTGGTCATCTTAATACGTCATAATTACACATTTCCTCACTTCATTATTATGTGTTTAAACAGCATGAGTTACAGGAGCAGTCAAACTGTAGAGAAAATAATAAGGTGTAGCCAAACCAACTGTGAAGGAATTTTTTAGCGGCTAAATTCTTGCAGCAGACACTTCCTGTATTCTCGCAGCGTTACATCAGAATATCAAATCGATATTCGGACGAAGCGGTACTGCATTCTTATGACAGAGTCTGTAATCTTGCATCATCGCTTTTGAATAAGAAATCTAGATATGGACGAAGCGGTACATCGTATTATTTCGGGACCATCTCACTGCCGTCTTGCTGCTACACGAGGTATCGATGTCTGCCCTCTGTTTCCAGAAATTTAAATGGAAATAATTCGCCGTTTTTATGCGCATTCTCCCAACAACAGCCGTAATTCAGATGAAAGTCATTGTTGTAGACGTGTATTCTTTTATCTGTGACGTCTCACGTGGCAGAAAAAGTAAAAAAAAACAAAAAAAAAAAAAAAAAAAAAAAAAACTGATCGAACTATTTTTTGATTACCAGAACACCCACTTCTTTTCCTCAGAGTTAACTATTTATTTCTGTCTAAAAATAATGGTTGCATAGCGAACAGAAGGAAGGAAGCTTAGGGTTTTACGTCCCGTCGACAGCATGGTCATTAGAGACAGAAATAGCAGAAAGGTCAAATAAACTGAAAAACAACAAAGAAGTAGCTAAAAAAGGACCATGAAACGCCATATCGGCAGGGTCTAAGAAACAGAACGAGGAAAATACAGCGTAGCGCTGTTTCCGAAAATATCATAAAACTGGCGAACAATTTTTAAGCCAATTTTAGTTTGGCATATAATGAGAAGAAATGAGATACATTTTAAGGCATGGAGTTGGGAGCACATTCAGTACGAAGGCAAATCTAACTCGAGTTTCGAACTGTGTGGCTGCAATTTTGACGCCATAAACGGTATTCGAGCATTTTAGGAAAATTAACGACAAATTGTTTCCATTACTGAGCTATCGTGACAGCTGATCGTTCTTGGAGAACCACGTTGTTTTTCAGAACCATATTCAGTAATAGATTTCACCAGTTTCGTTATGAGCGAAATAAAATTAACGCACAATTCTGCGTACTTGACACTGGCTGTTACCATTACGTACTTGTTTCCGTCTCCGTTCACGAAAGCTGTGTAGATAAAACTGAATCTATGTACTGTCAATATATGTTCCCATGACAGTCTCGTGAGTTTACGTGTATATGAGGCAATAACAAAGTGCAGAGGCGGCGACAGTAATTACGTTCGCTGTTCACACTCTCCTTTAAACGCGCCTTTCACGTCTGGCTGTTGCAACGAATTCTGTCGTCACTGTCCCAACACAGAGAGTAGGTTTTTGTACAAAATTTCCCACACATCAACCCATGAACCTACTTTTCATAGATATGTCTTAAAAGAGAAATACTATCAGTAAACGAAAGGACACCGCTAATTCTTGAAGTGATACACAACAAAAGATATGGAAAGCCATCAACTCGCCTATTTGACAGACGCCTTCTACGGAAAATAAGTTTTATGTGTTCAACCAAATAACTCATTTCTACAATCTGTCTCGAAAGCTAAATTTTCCATGGAAACATGATCGAAACCACATTTTTTTTCTCTTTCCTTCATTATTTTATAACATCCGTTGCAACTATCAACGACCTGACGCCATTCTTGCGTCAGACTCTCTCTGTATTATTGCCGCTTTAAATATGAATACGGAAACAAGTTTAGGACGACAGAAATGTTCAAATGCGTGTGAGGTCTCATGTGACCAAACTTCGTGGACATCAGTCGCTAGACTTACACACTAATTACTTAACAAACTTAAACTAACTTACGCTAAGGACAAAACAAACACCCATGGCCGAGGGGGGATTCGAACCCCCGACCGCAGCGGCCGTGCAGACCGTGACTGGCGCGCCGCAGACCGCTCGGCCACCGCGGCCGGCTAGGACGAAAGACTCCATCCTGTTTTGCGAGTTTTATACCATCTTAGTTGAGTTGAAAATGACGCTGTATCATTGTCTTTGCTTTATTTGTGTGTTATTCAGCATTTTTACAGCCGTATCAATTACGTCATGACGGTACCTAAAAGTCAACACCGACTGACCAGCATATAAAACACTTGCTCAGACGTGTAAACATTCTTTAGATAAGCACTTTATTTTTCTCGTTTTCGCTTTGAAGGTCTGCCTGTGCTCTATCGGTTGGGAACTTGTTGCTTTCCGCCATTTAAAAAATAAAATAAATAGATAAATAAACAAATAAAATAAACTTCCGTCTTCGCTTCCAATTACTTTACATTAACATCTGCTGTCTAAAGAAGTAAACCGCAATCAAAAAGAGTAATTTTTATTTTATTCTAATAATAGGTCTAAGTATTGTTATACGTTTTCGTAGATAACTTGGTGTAGAATGGAGGAGGAACGTTAAATGTAAAAATAATGCTTTGATTGTCTCTCTGGATCGACGAAGCAACGTATTGTTAACTTTCTCGTTGACTGCGGAGTACATAATATGAAACATAATTCGTCACTCGAGAAAACTGCTAAATAATATTGTTTTACGAAAACCCGATTTCCAAAATTCTGTTTTGTTCCTTCATTAACTAACCTACCTTCTCCTTGCATTATCTTGAACTGCTGCAAAATGTGCTTTACGAAAAACCGATTCCCAAAATTCTGTTCTTCTTCGGCATTAATTGGTCTAACGTTTCCTTGTTTTATTTCAAATGACGTTACATGTTGTCCAATGACGAAGCAGGAATGTCTCGAACATTCTTACGAAACGAGAGATATCAAGCCAAATAACTGCATAAACTAACGACAAATTTCAATTTTCCTGGAAGTATTGAAAACCGGGATTTTTCGTAGTGCTCAAACTAAAAACCGGGAGGATTATGACGTTTAGAGACGACGGAATGTTAATATTTAGTCATTGCTAAAGTTTTCTCAACAACCAACGTTTTATCGTGTAGTGTACTTTGTGAAACTGCTTTGGTACCTATGCTGAAAGAAACGAATATCACTGTGCCCGCCCGAAATATCAGCCCCTGCCGGTGCATCTCTCCTCTCCCAGCTAACACATTAAACAGTCACGTTTTACACACCTCGAAGAACGTACAATTGCTTGTCATAACATAGCAAAACATACTACTTGCTACTGTTTGCTACACATGATTTTTTTATATTTTTGTATGTTATTTTATTATTTTTATTTATTTTTATTTTTTTTCTATCAAATATTGACCAGAGATTTGGTTAAGGAAACGAAATGAATCATAAAAATGAAGTAAGAGTGCGATGCCTCTTCTGTGGCATATCCTTTAGTGTCATTTGGTGACGAAAAGAAATTTTTCTCTGTAGCGTGATTAACAGAAAAGTTTCTCCTAACTAAATATAAATAATAAAAATAAATAAATAAATTGTGTGATCATTCTTTTTTCTCTATTTTCTCTTGACCGCTTGTGAACTGTTTATTTCTTTAGAATAAGGAGTGTGTTCCGGCTTCCGTTGGTGGCATGCTGTTTCAGACTTCTGCTGAGGCCTTCACGGCTACCGTAGCGGCCTCGGGGCCCACCAAGTCCCCACCGTACTTCACCCTCAGCAGCGATCCCCTACTTTGGCATGCCTCTATTTGCGTTGTTAATTGACTGTAGTAATCATCCTATACCCTCTTTCTCGAAGAGAATCTTCAACATATTTTCATAATTCTTTTTCAAATTTCTTTTCCGGAATATTTTGTAATATCCTTGTAGTTCAAATTCTTTAAATTCCTGGACAGTGCCAGTCCCTCTCTTGTTAATGACATAGTGAATAAAATTCCCCAGTAACCACAAAATGGCATTATTTTTTTGGGCAGGAAAATATATCTCACAATGTGCCCAAGGAACCTGTATATTGGTGAGGCCATTGAGATTCAAAAAAGCACTCTTCGTGTCATTAATTTCGGCGCCTGTTGCTCTGCAGTATAGTTGCAGGTTAACTGTAAGTTTTTTAGTATCATCACTGCTTCTTATTATGACGCCTACATCATCCGCGTATGCATTAATAACTTTTTTTAGTCCCGATATTAAGATACCCTCTAGTTCTTTATTCAGTCGTCCTAATAGTGGTTCGATTGCTACAACAAACAGCATCATTGATAAGGGGCTCCCCTGGGGTACTCCATTGTCAATGGGAATGTCCTTAGTGTAGTGACCATTAATAATTACCTTCGTATGTATACCTTTCAAAATGTTATAAAATATCCTCAGATTACCCTCGCTAACGCCCAAGTGCGACAAAGTTGTAAAAAGGTAGTTGTGACCGACTTTATCGAATGCCTTTGCGAAATCTACAAATGCAAGACCGCCATATGCTGAAGTGTTTGAAAATATTCCGACAATGTCCCTGTACTCGCTGACCGTCTTCAGAATAATGCGCCCAGGGAGACACGTCTGGTGGCATCCGATTATTTTTTCTGGGACTGGCCGCAGTCGCTCTTTCAGAACTCTAGCTATTACTTTATAGTCAGAATTCATTAGTGTAATAGGCCTCATTTTCTTGATGTCTTTTGTTTCCGTGTTTTTGCCTTTTGGAAGTAGCACTGTAAAACTCTGTTTTAAATCTGCTGGGACAGCCTCTCCTTTTAAGGTTTCGTTAACAATTTCAGTGAACGTACTGCCTATAATATGCCAAAACGCTTTATAAAACTCGAGAGGCAGACCATCGGGGCCCGGTGACTTTTTTAAAGGAGAAGTCTTTATTATTTCGAAAACTTCTTCTTCGCTTATTTCTTCTTTAATATGGTCATTATCCTCTTCTGTGATGGTGCCCTGAAGTTCAGATCCAGATAAAAAATCACTTATGACCTGTTCCTCGGTACTATTTTCAGTATAGAGTGCCGTATAAAATCTATAGGCTTCATTGATAATATCTTTGTGAGTTGACAGGACGCTGTTATCCTCGGCCCTAAGAGACGCAATAAGAGTTCTTCTCCTTTGTTGCTCATGCTTTATGAGATGATATATCGATGTATTTTCCTCCTCAACCACAGTCTGAGTATGGGATTTGATTTTCAGACCATCAATCTGTGACCGTTTGAGCTTTAAGATTTCGGCTTTGGTCCTCTTGATTTGCAGAAAAGTGTCTTGTGACATTGGTTGCTCATAGAGTTCGCGTAAGCAGGTGTAGTGAAACTCTATAGTATGCCGCAACCACCTGGCCCTCTCTTTCCCGTATTCTATCAAAGTGCCTCTTAGCCGTTTCTTTGCAACAGCGCTCCACCATTCTATACTGGATTTGTATTTATAGCGCGTTCTTGAAGAGGCCCGCCACGTCTCTGCTATGAAGTCAGCGAGAGCATTTTCTGGCAACATGTTAATATTCAATTTCCATGCGGGCCTACCCCAGTACGTCCTCTGTCTCATTAGCCGTATACTACACTTTACCGCTTGGTGGTCAGAAAAGATGGCGGGTATCACTTCAATGACATCCACTTTATTTTCTAAAGGTCGAGGATACGTAAATCCTGTCTATTCGACTTTGGGATGTGTTGGTAATATAGGTAAACTTCACGATGGTGGGATACTTTATTTCCCAAGCGTCCTTCCATTTCATATTGCTTACTAGTCCCTCGAGTTCCCTTGATTTATTAAAATTTGGCCTTTGGTCCTTTTCATGTATTACACGATTCCAGTCACCAAAAATTACAACGTTGACAGGGTTATCATAGAGTAATGGTAAAATGTCAGTTTTATAAAAAGCAGCTCTTTCTGGTTTTGCATTGTTTCCGGATGGGGCATAGATGTGGATAAAGGTTGTATTAAAATTTTTGCATTTGATGCCCCTCCCAGATTCTAAAAGAACAGCGTCTTTCATTTCGATCCCTTCCCGTACAAGAATAGCTGTCCCGCAACTGTTCTCAGGAGCTACGTTTACAATTTCTTTGTAACCGGCAACATACAAATTTCTGACTTTAACCTCTTGCAGCAGAGCTATATCGCTGTCGGACTATATAAAAAATCTCTAAGCGCTGCAACTTTAAATTCACTTTGAATTTTATTTATGTTTAAGGTGGTCACATTATATGTTTGTTCCATGAGGAAGTATGATTGAGGAATTTACAGGATTTCGTAAAGGGCTGAAATTGTTCGTTTCTTCCGTGTACCTTCTTTCATTTTTGTACTCCGTATGTGTAAATTGTTTACGCTGTCAATCTCTTAATAAAAGATATCTTCGTCTGGTAATGCATCCTCTTCCATGTCCTCATCCGCTCCTTTCTCGACTTCTTCGCTCCATTCAGATCTCGCAGCTGAAGTACTTTTTCGCATTAGGGATGCTTCTTCTGTGTCAGGTAATGAATGTTCAGTCTCGCTATGTAGCGTCTGCATTGCACATTCGGATATTTCAGAAGTTCTTTTTCCTGCAGGAGACTCTCCGGAGCGTCCTCCTGATGTGTCCGCTTTGTTCTTATCTTTTTGCAGAATGTTTCTCAACTCGTCCTCTAAAATGGGAGCAACAGTCTCCGCAGCATCATCAGCCAGTCTGCGTTTCTTATTTCGTTTCCTTTTTGGCGATGCAGCCGGTGACAAATCAGGTGATTTGTCCGTCGATTCTGTGGAAGATCTTTCGCGTTGTATAGAATCCTTCGACTGATCTAATTTATTACACTGAGATCCGCTTTGTTCGTCGACGTTGAGCTTCTTTCCTGTCCCATTTTGGAGTTGATCTTCATTCCTATTTTTGTCTTTCTCGGTACTACGTTGACTTTCTTGAGGTTTTTGATTTCCTTCTCTTTGCGATGAATTTTCTAAGCGGTCTCCTTGTATCGCTACATTCAGCTAGTGGTTCTCATCAATAAGCATGGGTGTCGATTCTGAGGTCTCAAGCTCCTCATGTTGAAAAGCCGGAGGACTCGAGCAGAATCTGCTGGTATCGTGTTCGGGTTTGGGTTCACTTCATCAGCGCGACGCTCAGTCACGCCGTGTGTGTCGCCTGTTTCCCGATGCGCCCGGCCCGCCTCGCCACTTCGCTCGTCCTCGGCCACGCTCGGCCCCGCGCTGTTTCCTGGTCTCGGCTGTGCCGGCGCGACGTCCTCCTGCCCTAAAGCCCTGTATAGGGAAAGCACGCCCATTCTTTTCCGTACCGCTTGCCGCCGTCTGCAGCTCGTGATTGGCTGAAATCGAGTCACGTGGTCCTTTCCGCCATCTTGGTCCTATACGTTGCTTGGCTGCCATGAGAAGCCTTGTGAATATTCGTATGTTTGGGTTTGAATAATGCCACAGTGTTCTACTTTTGGGAGTTCTTAAGAAGCGAAGAAGAGAGGCAAACATTATAGTACTTCCGTTAAATATCAAAAATGCAGGATGGTGAACAGCCTGACTGATGAAAGACTACAGAGACATCTAGGAGTCCAGAAGCGAACTTCGGTTCTTGCACTGTGATGATTTTAATTCGGAATGTAAATTAATAGATTAAAGATTCACTGACGAATGGATCACGCAGCAGATACCTATACATTTTTAACTTGAATAAATTTGTGAAAAAAAAAAATCCTGCATAATGTCGTGAGGTTAAATTATTCACGTGTCGTTGGTTTTATCTGCAAGTAGTTGCCGAAAACACGCAAATTTTGGACATATTAGTGAGTGAACTAGATTCTCGCTTAGATATGAAACTAATATACAGTTCCTGAAGCAAGCTTTTCTCATTCATTTTCATGTGTTAAGTGTATCATTACAGGAAACGAGGAATTGAAACAAGACAAATATTAAGACATTCAAATGTAATTGGCGTTGTAAAGGCACATTTAATTTCTGTTTTTGGTAAGGAATGTAGTGGGTATCCCCTTGCATTTTTCGTAGTTCATTTATGATATAAGTACATAATACGGAAGAAATTACTCATCAAAGACTTATACATAATCTCAATTGTTTTTACACTATGCTCCGATGACGACATACTCGCGGTGTATTGGAATATTTGGCTACGGTACAGGTCAATCTGAATTTATAGGTGAACCCCTTAGATCTGGAGCCACAAACCAAATAGTTTCTTAAAATCGGACGATAAGTATTTCGTGGAGCAGCCAGGTCCGCATGGACAGAACTACGCCAAGTTCCCGCATCTGTCCGTCGGATATAACACCCTGTATCTCGAGAATGAAAAGAGTTATCGTTCTGCTCTCGGCCTTAAATAAAATTTCGATATCTTACCTACATTTCGCCCGCAGCATTGTATGTGCTAAAATCAACCGTACGCAAAGTCTACGCAATGCGACATTTCCTCTGCAAACTCTTCAAAATTTTGTTCAGTAGTTTATTTAATTTGATGCAGCACGGAAACTATAAGTAATAATGAATAGAAATTGAGATCATTGTCGAGCGACTATATCAGACTATAACACGTGAAAAAATTAAATTTTTTCATTGAATAGTTTTCTCAAAATCGATTGATAAGTATTGTTAAGCGCTGGGAACGTTGTAGCGGTCGGTGTGTAAGCAGCAGTGGAATATAACAGGCCCAACATGGCTGCCGAGGGCCGGCTGGCCATACTTTCCCTATACACGGCTTCACTCCTGCCCCGCTGTTGACGGCCCCGCTGAGCGGCGCGGGTTCGTGGCGGCGGCGTAAGTCAGCCTGAGCACAGTCTAACATATACAGCCGCGACACTCACTGCTGTGAAAGTTGTTACCAACTGACAGCTGCAACGACACTAGCGCTCCTAGCGGTGGGCAAGCTGCCGAAGGAGCAATGTTTGTTTATCATTATTTGTGTGCGTAATTAATAAAATAGATAGTATAATTTTTGAGTTACAGACATTAATAAAATATCAGCAGACATACATAATTCGGAAACTAATGTAAAAACAGCCGAATTTAACTGATTGAGTGGTATAACGAAGAGCTTCGTCATGAACCAATACTTACGAATACGTGTATATTTGCAGCTTTTTCCGCTGAAAGTAAGTAGAGTATAAACATAAGACAAACATAAATTTCTATTACGGTGTGTTCTTCCTATGACAAAGTGCTTTTTGACATGTGTCATTCCGGTATGACGTATAATGATTCGCACATTTGTAGGCGTCACTCGTCTTTATTATACGCGCATATTCCTTTGAGTGTGATTACTTTAGCTTAAGAAGACAATGCCTTGAAGATTCTTGCCGTTTGTGGTTAAACTGTAGCAACAATTGTAGAATTGGGTTCTTCTTTGTTGACACAGTTTGATTGCTTTTTCCGTTTTCTTGTCAGGTCTGTGACTTTATTTTTCAGCTACAGTTGTGACGGCTGATTTATTGTGTTAAATACTGTAGTTATTACATTCTGTATTCTTTTCCTACGTTCCACCCTCATCGATTTTACTGAAATTGTAGTGAAGAAGTGTTGACGTTCTTGAGTAGAAAAGCGACATCTTTCTGCCAAAGGGCAGGTCTTCTGCTGTTCCCTAGCCATTTTTCTAATTTTAATACTAGATGAGATTATGCAGTAAAAGCTTGTAGGTTACAAGATAATAGTAAATAAACTGTGCTGTAATGTACCGTTTCGTACCGTGTCAGGGATCTTAGGAAACCTAAGAAAGACAAAGGTGGAGCTATTTTTAAATTATTGACTATTTTTATGACACTACATACGTTTCCTGATGCAAAAAGTATGTTAAAATCAATATAAACGATACTATTCGCAGTCATGCAGTATTGTATTCAGAAACGTAGCTTACCGGCCGCTTGGAGCGCTGCTGTCGCAGTGTATAACAAGAGTGTGCGGGAGTGTCGCGCTGTATATGTTGGACTGCAGCCTGAGGATGCCCGCCTGGCCCGGGACTGCGGGCTCTGCGGCCGGCAGCTGCGCGACGCGTCTCCTACCGCACTCCCTGCCAATGTGCTCTGTCCAGTTACACGGAGCACATGTTTGCGGCTGCCCGTCATAGATAACAACAGCCCGGTATCCTAGCACATTGATATAAGGAGGAATGTGTCTCTGCAGTTCCATCTTAAGTTGCCGAACGCCGTTCAGTACAGGGAACATATGTGCCTCCGACCACTTTTCGGCGACATTGGACAGAATGGTACCGTAGGGGCTGAGAACCGAATTTATTTCTTCCGCCGGCATCTCGAAAGGTAACTCAAAAACCCTCACTGTCCGAATACCTAAACATGCGTGAGTAACAATGACATTACTCACTGTTCCGTCTGAATGGTTAAATTTCATAACACCGCCACACTTATCAACTATTGCATAACATAATTCTGGACTTGTCAACTTAACAAAAGCAGCGTTTGAAACGAACGATAAATGTACACCAATTACTTCATTCCCTGAAATCTTCACTTTCTCGGTTAACCACTGTTTAACCTCATAAGCTTTCGGTCTGTTAAAGTTTCTCTCAAAAGTAAATGTGATCGTGTCTTTCCTCATCTCTTTTGTCGTATTCATTCTGTCTTATTAATCGGGTTAACTAAAGCCACAATCGCAAGGATGCAGTTAAGACTAACCTTGTAGGGCGCGACACAGCCGTTGTTTACAACAGGACCGCCAGCGAGGCCGCCACACGTCCTTCGTCCACCACGACTGCCACTCGAATGATCCCATACAATCTAGCAGGATTTTTTCCCCATGTTTCATTTCCATTTATCGACCTTAAATAAATGGTATTACTTATATATTATTATTATTAGTAGTAGTAGTAGTATCGGTTTTTGCAAACATATGGCAGATTATATATACATGTGGCGTCTGTTCCGATCCTGATCCTGCAGTTGTTATTATTCAACATTCATAGAGTATATGACATCAACTGCGATTGGGCAAAGCTGAAAATGTGTACCCAGCCGGGATTCGAACCCGGGTCTCCTGCTTTCTAGGCAGTTGCGCTGACCCCTACACCACTTTTATTTTTATTTTTATTTTTATTTTGGCCTCCCAACTCCCCTTCTAGCCCATCCTTTCGCTCTCCATGAATTGCCTTCTCGGCCTGGCTTCCATGCCGTTTTCTGTGATGTCGTCGCTGGACGTCGGAAGGGAACAGTCGCATTTACGTGTTTGCTTTGAGAGTGTCTTCTCGAAGAAAATTTGTCTTCCGGTATATGCTGGATCGCGTTACTCTCCTATTATCTGTTACTGAATTTGACTTCACGTGTTTGTCTCCTCGCTACTCAAAGCGCTGTACTGCTTACTGCTCCACACCCCCGTTCACGTTGAACCAACCGACGAGGAAGAAATCTTCCAAACAAAAGTATTTAGGATTCCTGTACCTTATCATTTTTGAGGAAACCGGAGTGGTTTTATGCATCGAAAATAACTTTGTAAGTAAATGAGAAAGTATCTTCCTACAAATAAAGAGCAATACTCCTGCTACTTTAAAATAAACAAAAGTGACGAACAAAAACGATTCGATGCATAACATTTTCCTTCGAATGTATGTCCAACAAAACCTTTCTTCCAGTGGGATACGTAAGAGAATAATAGTTTATCATGCTCATGTGTAGTCGAGAATGTAATCTTCACTTATCCGTTGGTCACCTTATTTCTAGAACTGCAGGTAAATAGCCTCCCATCATCTCTTTCCATTTCCGGAGTTTAGAGTATTTTGAGTACTCTTGCAAGATATCATGTTGAAATTCCGGTAGGGACTTCCTCTCATTGCCCAGGCAGTAATTGATGAACCTGCCCATCAATCAGTAGGTGGACATCCTTTTTTGGTCTGGATACGGCCACCTGGTAGGCGCTAACAGTTCCTCTACAGTTACATTACTTTCTGATGTACGGTTCATAACTGCTATCTTGTGCCGTACCCATTGCCATACGTCGTTAGCAGCACCGCAAGTGAACCGATGTAGTGTGGTGTCGGTCTGCTGGCGGTCCAGGCATTTGTCAGTGTTTGACATGCCTATCCTGCAGAGGCGCTCATTTGTGCTTATGATGTTGTGAATTGCGCAGTACCACGCAGCCCGTACATGTGATGACGAGGTTTTCAAATGTATATTTTTCCACACTCTATTCCAGGCGATTGTGGGATTGTTCCTCTGTACTTTACTGACGCCACTATCTTCTGTCAGCACTTTGTATATTTCCTTGGTAGTATAGTTTCTTAATCTTTCTTGAATATAACTGTTGTCAAGAATGTATTGTTGAACATGTCGTAGCTTGTAATTGATGTGTCCGACCATAACTGGCGCCCTTCTGTCAGGCGGAGTCACTGCGTTTACTATGTACGCTGTAAGATTGCCGTCTCCAGTAGCTAGGGCCTACCTGTTCTAGATATAAGCAGCGCTTTACATTTCTTCTTGACGTCGGTGAGTCCCAGGCCGCCTTTTGCTTCAGGGAGGGTCGCCCTGGAGTAGGCTACCCTGAGGAGACTACCTCGCCATATAAACCACGCAAGCGTGGATTCAATACGTGCCCCGATTGTTGCAGGTAAGGGAAATATGCTCGCGAGGTAGTACACTTTTGGCAATATCACAAGATTAATCAACATGGTTTTCTGAAATATATTTAAAGAGCGGGTGGAATTCTCCCTTAAAATCGCTCGTAAGCTGTTGAGCCTCCTTTTCCAGTTCCAAGCTGCCGTCTTGACAGGGCAGTTATTGTAACTGATCCCAAGTAATTTGATAACGTCGCTCAGTTCGAAGGGGCCATTTCCGACGAAGTCTATCCCTTTCCCCAACTGCAGAATATGAGATTTGCGTAGATTGATTTGCGCTCCCGAACAACAGCTATACGTTCCGATTACCTCTCGGATTGTAGTGAGGTCAGAGGGGTTACTCATATACACAGCCAGGTCGTCTGCATAACCTCGACAGACGTATTTATGGCCTCCAATTTCCAGACCCGGCAGCTGTACGTACAGGGTTCGTAGGAATGGCTCAATTGAAATGGCGAAAAGCATCATTGAAAGGGGGCAACCTTGTCTCACCGAAGCTAGAATGGGTACTTTTGCTGTACAATGTCCATTCACAAGAATTCGGGAAGCCGCACCAGTATACAGTCGCCGGATAATATTTATGAAATACGGCCGCATACCCATCTTGGACATCACCTGAAACAGGTACTCATGTTGAACCCTGTCAAATGCTTTGTCCATATCTAATGACAAGATGGCCGCTCTACAGTTGGATGCCGCGCTGACGGCCGTGATATCGCGGTATTCCTCGAGCGCTTGCTGTATAGATCTTCTAGGGACTGCGCACGACTGATAGGGACCGATGATACGAGCAGCAACAGCTTTCAGTCTTTGAAGCAAATCCCGAGCAACTATCTTGAGATCCGCGTTTAGCAGTGAAATAGGGCGCATATTTTGCAATTCTTTTGTTCCACACTTTTTAGGGACCAATACTATGATGCCCTCTAAAAACTCACTGGGAACCATATCAATAGTACGTAGTTCGTTAAAAATTTCCGTCAGTTTACCGCCAAATAAGGACCAATACTTTACATAAAATTCAACAGGCAAACCGTCGGGTCCAGGGGACTTGTTCCGAGGGCTTGCTTTCAAAGCGTCGAAGATTTCCTCTTCTGTGAATTGTGCTTCCAGATCAACATTTTCTTTGTCCGTCACCGTTGGTGGAATAACATTCAAAAACGCTTCACATCTGGTGATGTCAGAAGTGTCGCTCGAAGCATACAGTTTAGCATAATAGTCCTGGGCAAACATTAAGATCTCACGTCGAGAAGTGATCTGTCTGCCGTCGTCCGCGGTGAGAGCACTAACATGCTGACGCCGTCCCCTCTTGACTTCCGACAGGAGATGGAAGAGTGCTGGTTTTTCGTCCTCAATTCCACAGTAATCCCTCGATCGTATTTTCATGCCTTCCAACTGTTTTCGTTTCAAGTCCGTTATTTTGGCCTTGAGTCTATTGATTTCGACGGTATGGCGAGACACATTGACTTCATCGGCATGTAAGTCCCGTAAGCACCGAAAGTAAAATTCCATGGTGTGTCTTTCCCATTGCTTCTTTTCAAATGAGTACCTCTTGAGGAATGATCGAAGTTTGGGTTTCACATGTTTGACCCACCATTCGAGCTTAGATCTATATCGATGTGAGTTCCTCAGACACAGTTCCCAGACTCGCTGTAATTCCGTTTCTAATGCACTGTCCATTAAATGTGCAGTGTTAAATTTCCACACACCTCTACCTTTATATGTCTTCTATCTGGCCATGTTAATATTTGCTAAAACTGCCAGATGGTTAGAAAAACTGACTGGACAGGTTTCGACACTGAGTACACTCCGGGTCAGACTAGGAGAAATATATATTCTATCAATCCGACTCTTCGAGTGGCTGGTGATAAACGTGAACCCTGCGTTCGCACGTGGATGGTTGTGCCAGATGTCGGTAAGGTGCAATCCTTCCACCAAATCTCCCAGTTGAATACATATATTAGGATTCGGCATCTGATCGTTTGCGGAAATGACACAGTTAAAATCACCGGCTAGTATGGTGTTTGCGGTCGCAGGATTTATTAACTCAATTATACTTTCTTGGAAGATATGTATCCTAGCCTGTCTGGCATTGGAACCCGACGGTGCATAGATGTTAATGATCTGTGCTGTGTCTGTTTCCACTGATATTCCCCGTCCAGTCACTAGCTTTCTCACGTTCCGCGGTATAATGCCGTTTTTCAATAATGTGGCAGTACCACTTTCAGTGCCCCGGTTGAGAATTGCACTGTATCCCGCGATCTGTTCAACCCTGTCTGTACACACTTCTTGAAGCAGGACAACGTCTATGTCAAAAGCGTAGATAAAATCGCGTAGGCATTCTACTTTCGTTTGGCTTACGATTCGGTTGATGTTAACGGTGGCTATACTGTATGATTGTAGAGGAATATTAGCTGTCATTGTAATAAGATAAAGTGCTCCTATTAATAAAAGTTGTCTTCCATGTCGGAATCAGTCCTGTCAGCCCCCGCGACGGCACTTTGTATCGCCGACGAACGACTGGCGTTCCTGTCCACGTGACAATGCATGCTGTTAAATGAGGATGCACATGTGGTGACGCCGTTGGCAGGAGTAACTGTATCTTGACTATCATGGTGTACTACATCCATCGGTGATTCCTTATTATTATCCCTGTCGTCAGACGCGGTAGTCGCTGTATGTGCATCCAGATATGCATAGCGTTGTGTTGGCTTGATTTTATTTTCTTTCATCCTTAGTCCCTTTTCGTTCGGAGCTTCAGGCATTTCTTGATCCGAAGCGCCGCTGTCTTCATCATCCCCCCAAGCTGGCATTTGGGTGGTTTTACGTGTGCACTCTTTTCCCGTCGATGCTTCAGCAGGTTCGTTACCTGTATCGACTGTAACCTGCAAAATATCAGCTGCCGTTGCTTTCCGCCCAACTTGTTCCGTCACTTCGTCCGTCAATTTCGTCGTCCGTGATTTTTTGACTGTTTGCAGATTGTCTTCTTGCCCTGCGGTTGGCACGCCCTGTAATTTTTGTTTGATTTGTTTGGCCTTTTCCCGTAGGGCGGGCGCCGTTTTGTCCACTCCTTGATGGGCGATACGCCTCTTTTTGGTGTCTTTTGAATAGTTTTCAGCCATCTCTTGAACTGACGGCGATGACAAATTGTTGTCGGCCGGATGCGAGTCAGTGGTGAGTGCGAGGGGCAAGCCCTCATTCCGTGGACGGTCCCGTGCTGGCTCTGTACTACTGCTCTGTCCCCGCTCAGCAGAATGTTCAGGAAGTGCATCTCCGACTGGTTCGTCTACTCGAACGGTTTCCATGCGTGCGTCTTCCTCGGTGTTACTAATAGTGTCTTGGAGAGGCGCATCTGTCGTCGGTTCCGTAATTCCGCGAGCTGCCGCTGCATAGGTCAGGGGAAACTGCGTCATAGCGGGTTGTGCTACTATCTCGCCTCGTGGCAGCTGCGTCACTCGCCGTTGTAAACACTGAGCGCGCACGTGGCCGGTGGCACCACATCCAGAACACGTTCGCGGCTGGCCCTCGTAGATCACTATAGCCCTGTATCCACAGACGGTTATATATGACGGGACGTGTTTAATCATCTCAATTCTGACCTGTCTTACGCCGTTTAAAACTTGAAATTTATGAGCCGATGACCATTTTTCAGCTACATTGCTAAGTACAGTGCCGTACGGTCTCAAAACAGCGTTAATTTCCTCGTCTGTGATTTCGAACGGCAGTTCAAATATGCGAATAGTTCTCGTTCCAAGTCCTGCATGCGTAACTTGAACGTCACCGATACTTCCGTCAGGATGTTTAAACTTCAATTTGTTCGCATATAATTCGACAATTTGATCACATTTGGTAGGATTACGCAACTTCAAATACAAAGTACTGCCACAAATCGAGAGATGTATTCCTATAACGTCGTCACTAGTTAACTGCAATTTTTCCATCAAAAAGTCTTCTACATCAAATGATTTTGGTCGCGGAAGGGTATTATCAAATGAGATCTTCAAAGTGTCTTTCCTTTTAGGTTCCATTGTGGTTACGTCTACTATGTGTTCTATGTGAGACAAGAGTGCAACGCGCTACGACGTTAAACTCACCAACAGCGCCCGGACACCAGCCGCGAGGCGTAAACACCACGCTTCCGCTCGCTACGGCCGCTCGGCCGCGACTGCTCTGGGGACACAGTGATCACCGCCCCTGCAAGGACTACCTAAGCACGCCTCCCGTCAGATACAAATTCCCAGTTTCACCCTGCCCACAGTACTCAAACTCGTAGTTATGAACTAATTCCCGTAAGAGTAAGGGATTCAAACTTCGCCCACCCCTCCCCACTACCAATAGGATCAGTGACCGTCACCGGCATATTATCCGGCTGGGTACACATTTTCAGCTTTGCCCAATCGCAGTTGATATCATATATTCTATGAATATTAAATAATAATAACAACTGCAGGATCAGAAGTGACGTCTGTTCTTTCGGAACAGACGCCACTTGTATATATTAATATGCCGGTGACGGGCAATGATCCTATCGTTAGTGCGGAGGGGTGGGCAAGTTTGAAGCCCTTACTCTTATGGGAATTAGTTTCATAACTACGAGTTTGAGTACTGTGGGCAGGGCAAAGCTGGGAATTTGTATCTGAAGGTAGGCGTGCTTAGGTAGTCCTTGCAGGTGCGGTGATCACTGTGTCCCCAGTGGTGTAGGGGTCAGCGCAACTGCCTAGAAAGCAGGAGACCCAGGTTCGAATCCTGTCTGGGTACACATTTTCAGCTTTGCCCAATTGCAGTTGATGTCATATATTCTATGAATGTTGATATGGCAGATTATTTACACTTACTTGAAAACATTCTGATCTGATACGCCATCAGCTTCAGGAGTTTTCAAATCTCCAACGTCTTCATCAGAATCTTCAGTTGATTCACTACCTTCAGAAATAACACCGTCATTCTCTTCGTCGTCCTCTGACGCTGTATGTCCTAATTCCTCTTCTTCATTCAAAATTGCTTGTATTTCAGTACTACTCAGACGTTTTCTAGACACAATGTAGTTGTTGCACACGCTGAGAGAAAACAATAGCAACTACTGAGGCTACACACAACGACTGCTGAGGCAAGAAACGACAAAAAATGGGTATAAATAAGAAGTGGAAAGTGTTAGTTTCATTGTTGCAGGTGTTTCCTATAACATCTGTTCAACATAATATTCGCTGTTCTGTTTTCATAATGTTACATTCAAGAAACAAAACAAAAAATTAGATTGTGGTCATGCTGACCCCAGTGGTACTCAGTGCATAGCCAATGAATAAATTTTAATATGTTGTAAATGTAAAACTGAATAATTTGTCATTGTATACAAGCAAGTTAGAGAGACAAAATCAAAAATTTTGGAAATAATCGCATCGAAAATCAGGGAGATATGTATTTGAAATGTGCTTGTGGGGTCATATGGACCCCAGTGGTAGTAGGAGGGTTAAGACGGCCCGTGTAGTCGCTTTGGCTACAACGCGGTGTCAGCTGAGTGGTCGCCTGGCTCAGCGCGCCCCGGCAGGGGGCTGAACGCCCCTCTGTGATAAAAAAAAGCGCAGCCGAGAACTCATCGAACGGCAACGAACAAAAAGGCGCAACGACCGCAATAAACTGATCTACACATAGAAAAAAAAAAAAAAAAAGTAAGTAGGAGGTGCCGGGTTCGAAACCTGGCCGCAACAAAAATTTTAAATCAATGCCTCTACTTATGTTTAATACCTTTGGTGTAATGAGACAATGTTGTCTTAAGGGATTGTATTATTATTTGACATTTATATCACCTTTGCCTAAGGAACAAGGCGGGATAGTTCCTATTCGCTATTTGCTGGAGTGTTATTCCCATGTAGGAGAGCCCTGGCAATTTGATACGCATTTCACAGGGAACATGAGGCAGAATTAAAGTATGTGGTGTGGAGGGAGACGTGCTTTAAGACAGTCAGTGTAGTCGCTTTGGCTGCAATGCGGTGTTAGCTGAGTGGTCTAAAGCACCTACCTAGTAAGTAGGAGGTGCCGGGTTCGAATCCTGGCCACCACAAAAATTTTAATTCAATCCCTCTCCTTATGTTTAATACCTTTGGTATAATGAGGCAATGTTGTCTCAAGGGATTGTATTAATTTTTGACATTAATATTGTGGTAGATTGAGGTTGGCAATTTCATGATGTCGCCCATGTTCTGTACATTGCAAAAACAGAATGAAGACATAGCGTGTCACTCATGCGTTACTGAAATGTTCAAGTTGCCCAATTCCTGCTGCTTTACTTCTTATTAATTTTTATTTAAATAATAGTAAAAGAACCGCGACCCTTGACTCGTGCAGCCTTACCGTTGTGAGGATACAGGGTTTTAGCTTAGCAACCTCTTTGGTACGTTTTCGATAGCTGCTTAGGTTGGAATGTTTTTCGTTTTTTGTTCCAAAATTGCAACGTAAGGTGCACCAGTGACAGTTTCTCGAATGAAAAAAGGGCCAATAATGCCTCTGCTGCATACTGCAGCCCACACAGTAACTTTAGGAGAATACAGGGGTTTCTCTTCACACCAATATGGCCTTTCGGAACCCCAAAATCCCCAGTTCTGCTTATTCACGTATGCATTCAGGTGGAAGTGTGTTTCTTCTGTAAAACAGATGCAGCCAATATGAAATCCTTCACTATCAATCATTGTGAGCATCTGATTAGCAAAGGCAACCCTTTGTTGCACAGCTCGTATGGGTATGGCCTGGTGCGTTTGAATTTTGAATGGAAACAGGTGTAGGTTCTTTCTCAGTATTTTCTGCGTGCTGGAACGCTTCAAACCAGTCTCAGATGCAATTCTACGGACGGATGACATTGGATTTCGCCGAATAATTCCAGAAACTGTGACGATATTTTCAGGCGTAACTGCGGTTTGCTTGCGGCCACCATGCCCCACTAGATCATCAGTTACGCTGCCTGTTCGTTGAAATTTTGCGAAGAGCGTACGAATGGTTTTCGCAACGGGTCCTTTTGGAACATTAAATCGTGCTTGAAAACTTGGCCTTGTTGCCGTAGGACTGTCTTCTAACCTGTGGCGTCCGTAACCCGCGTTTAGCGGTGGCTAGGGTTTTGCCCATCAAACCTCGGTTGCAGTTGCGTATTGAAATCTTTCAGTGTGGACTTGTAGACATTCATCGTAGTGGCACGCGGTTCTTTTATCAGTGTATTTAAAGGAAGAGTTGTTAACATTTGTCGTTCCGTGATAAAGGAAGTTAACAAAGTCTATTGTTATGGATCAACCTAGTAATTTTCCGCATCCCATACCATCAAATCATTGGAATAATTATTAAATGATTAAGCAGCAAATAGACTATAACGGCAACTTCGCCCATCGAGGATTAGGTGGACGCAGCTGTGACGTTCTACATCTACGTAGATACTCTGCAAATCACATTCAAGTGCCTGGCAGAGGGTTCATTAACCAATTTCATAACTTTTCTCTACCGTTCCATTCTGTAATACCGCGCGGGAAGAAAGAACATCTAAATCGTTCCGTTTTCAGTCTGATTTCCCTTATTTTATTGGGATGGTCATGTCTCCCTAAGTAGGTGACTGCTAGCAAAATATTTTCACATTCAGAAGTAAAAGTCGGTGATTGAAACTTTGCAAACAGATCACGCCGCAATGAATAACGTCTTTCTTTTAATGATTTCCACCCCAATTCGTGCAACATTTCCGTGACGCCTTCCCCCCCCCCCCGTAACGTGATAAAACAAAACGAGCTGCCCTTCTCTGAACCTTCTCAGTATCTTCCGTCAGTCCCACCTGGTGAGGGTCCCACAAGGGGCAACAGTACTCCAGGAGAGGACGCACAAGTGTGATGTAGCCAGTCTCTTTGGTGGAGCTAGTGCATCTTCGAAGCGTTCTGCCAATGAAACGTAACCTTTGGTTCGCTTTCCCCACAATATTTTCTATGTGTTCTCTGCAGTCAAAGTTGTTCGTAATTGTACCTCTTAGGTATTTGGTAGAATTTACGACCTTAAGGTTTGACTGACTTATCGCGTAATTGAAGTTCAGCGGATTTCTTTTACTGGTCATGTGTATTACTTCACACTTTTCTTTATTTAGTGTCAATTGTCATTTTTCGCACCAAGTAGAAATTTTGTCTAAATCGCTTTGCAGTTGCTTTTGATCATCTGTTGACTTCACTAACCGATGAACGACAGCATCATCCGCGAACAGTCTAAGGGAGCTATTCAGATTGTCTCCTAAATCCTTTATCAACTCGAGTAAGAGTAGGGGACCTATAACCCTTCCCTGTGGAACGCCAGATATCACTTCTGTTTTACTCGATGACTTAGCGCCTCAGTCTCCTCGGCCACCGCGGCCGGCTTTCTGAATCCGTGTTGACTATTGGTTAATAGGTCGTTCTCTTCGAGGTAGTTCATAATATTCGAACAAACTATACGTTCCAAAATCCTTCTGCAAATCGACGTCAATGTGATTGGCCTGTAATTTTGGGGATCACTCGTATTGCCATTCTCGAATATTGGAGTAGCATTAAACAGTGAAATGAAGAGGTCGATTCAATAGAGGCCTCTCGGAACCAGGCATCAGACGGACGACTGAAGATGAAGGTTAGAACTGCTTGCGGCAAGAGCTCTCCATCTGCAACGACGTCGTTGTGTTTGCGAAGTACGCAGGAAGGAAGACGACAGCGTTGCGGTCAGGACGTGAAAGCCACTTGTTCCTGCTTGTAGTGAGTGGAAGGCCCAGTTTATGGCGGTGGTGTTCCTCAGGTGACGGCGGTGTGGGGAGGAGGTCCTTGGGACGTGCGCGAGTTCCCGGTTGTGGTTGTGGTTGTGGTTGTGGTTGCGTGGCGGCAGATGCGTAGCCAGGTAGCCAGTGGCCAGCGAGGTCGGGACAAAGGAGGGAGCCCAGGCCGACAGACGGTGAGTGCCGCGCCTGCCTAAATGTTCAAATGTTTGTAGAGTCAATGGGACTTAACTACGGGGCTCTCAGTCCCTAAACTTACAAACTACTTACGAACTAGCTAACACTAAGGACGGCACAAATATCCATGCCCGAGGGGGGATTCCAACCCCCGACCGTAGTGGCCGTGCAGACCGTGACTGAAGCGCCTGAGTCCCCTCGGCCACCGCGGCCGGCTGCGCCTGCCTACCCTCACCTCATGGCCGCCTCTCGCCGTTCTCCTGACACCAAAATGAGGAGCACATATGAGGAGCTACTTTTCAAAACGCATTGTGTCCACTGAAACAGTACGTTGGACATTTTTAAAAGGGGCAACGTGTTCCTCATATGTAAAAGGACTGTTTCCATTTTGTAGCAATGTGTTATTGGCAGTTTACTCTTGCTTCGTTTTATTTGAAAGTAGGAAACCTGTACAGTGTTATTACTTTAATTACGCTTTTTGTTTTTAACATTACTTTTTTGTTATTGTCATTACTATTATTACTATTAATACAGATGTATGTGTGATGCAGTTGTGTTTTTTTATTATTAATATGTGTAGGGTCGCACAAGTCCAAAGTGCGCGACACCTACTTTCGCCGCGCGCCGCCATGCATGCATGAGCGCCCTCTGCTACAATCCCGCTCGTGGCCACCACTGAACGACATCGTTCACTTGGGACTGAGATAGGAACCAGTAAAGTCTTCGGAATCAGATAGGCACCAGTGAAGACTTGGCTGTCAGTTAGGCAGTAGGCAGGCTCTAGCTCAACTATGTATCAGCATTCTGCAGTACTGAGCAATGTAAAAGTTAAGTATTGTATAAATTCTGTGCAATATATATCTCGTTCTAATTTACTCTAGTGTTTCTAGTTTTTGGATGCTCCCCTCCGAACCTGCACCAGCGTGCTATCTTTATTCCTGCCTCGGTCTCATTCCACTCGGCTACCGACACCTACGACGGAAACGAGACACAAAAGCGGCGACGAGGCTGGGACACAAAAATATGTTCTGATTATGTTCCTTTATTCTGTGAAACTACGAATAAACCCTACGGATTAGCTACTTTCAAATAAAACGAAGCAAGAGTAAACTGCCAATAACACATTGCTACAAAATGGAAACAGTCGTTTTATATATGAGGAACACGTTGCCCCTTTTAACAATTTCCAGCGTACTGTAGTTTAAACAATAATAAAATTTAAGGACCAGGTGGGGATTGAACCCAGGATCCTCTGGAAGACAATCTAATGCTCAACTTACTAGCCCACGGAAGTGTGACGTGATTACGCCTCACAGATACGCTTTTGCTCTGTTCCGTAGGTTAGTTGTTACTTATTATTATAGTTTATACACGTTCTACTGGACGGCAGCAAAAATCAGGAATTAGATAGATGTTTCGGTTGATACTTTATCGATATACAACGTTTGGTGCGGATCTGAGTGTCTGACATCTGAAGGTTTGGGTGTGAGTGGAAGCAGTGGCGGCGCTACACGAAAACTGGGCGTCGGCGAACTCGCCTTTGCGAGGGCGAGGCCCCTTTCATTTTTTCAGTAGGGAAGAACGTGTTAAATAAAATCATATGAATTATACACCAATAATCATTATACTAAAATTTTATTAGAACAACATACAAGCATTATTGCAATGACAAAAATTATAACAGACAATCTCTACTTAAAATATAGAAATCTTTTGCTTTTCGCTACACAGACGTTTTTTAAGATCAATCATAATTAATGCCAGCCAGTATTTCAGCTTCAATTGACAGTACTCACAACGCAGATAGTGTGCTTCTGAAGTAAGTCTAATTCAATTATAACTTTGAAAAGTTTCTCTCGGCGAAAACTGTACAGACTGGAACTGTTAGCATGATACTGATTCTTACATAAACATTTGGGTATACTTCTTCCAAATTGTTTTCTAAAATATACTGAAGTAGTCGTTTTGCAAGCATTTAACTAAAACTTGCATCACTCCTGCACTCATACGGAAATAAATATGGACGAGCGCATTAAGGCGTCATACGACGGTGAACGAGATCGCTCTCATTGGGGGTCGAATCCCACCCATGGCTACGGAGGTTGAGTTCGTCCTTTGGTTAAGCTAGAGTAAGTTAGATGTTGGTCGTCGCTACATAACTCAGCAGTTGAAAAGAGCCGTTAAACATGAAATTAAAAAAAAAACTTCCCCAACAGATCAGGCCGCAATGAATAACGTCTTTCTTTTAATGATTTCCACCCCAATTCTTGCAACATTTCCGTGACGCTTTCACCCCCGTAACGTGATAAAACAAAACGAGCTGCCCTTCTCTGAACCTTCTTAGTGTCTTCCGTCAATCCCACCTGGTGAGGGTCCCACAAGGGGCAACAGTACTCCAGGAGAGGACGCACAAGTGTGATGTTGGCAGTCTCTTTGGTGGAGCTGGTGCATCTTCGAAGCGTTCTGCCGATGAAACGTAACCTTTGGTTCGCCTTTCCCACAATATTTTCTATGTGTTCTCTCCAGTCAAAGTTGTTCGTAATTGTACCTCCTAGGTATTTGGTAGAATCTACGACCTTAAGGTTTGACTGATTTATCGCGTAATTGTAGTTCAGCAGTTTGTGAATAAACTTTTATCATTCTGTCTGTTAGAAAGTCAGGCATAAAAACGTTTTGTGCTAAGATGGAGAGTATTATAGGGAGTGAATGTGTGACTGTTGGAGAGGAAATGAATCGTGGAACGAAAAAACGAATGAAGAGAAAATCAAAAAGGGCAGATTGTGCAACAGAACCCAAAAAAAACGCACTTTGTCCATCACTAAAGTGCTCATAGCTTAAAAGTATAAAAGTAATTTCCTTGTATTAAAGACATTTGGATCAAAAGCCCTACCTGAGTATGTGGTGTAATAGTCGGAAAAAAATAATCGAATATTTTTTTGCGGTATACGTTTTTCGCTTCTACTGAAAAATTTACTTTTTGGGACATAATGCGTTTTGAAAAGTTGCTCCTCATTATATTAGGGTGGGCCGAAAAAATGGATTTTTGTGTATCAAGTTGTAATAGGGCTCGAGATTTGCGTATTTATGTGCTGATTAGCGAAAAAATAATTTATAAAATCTTAAGTTCGCGCAAAGGGCTTAAAGTTTATATATATATATATATATATATATATATATATATATATATATATATATATATATATATATATATATATATAGAATTTCTGAAAGGTCATATAAAATATATCTTTCAGTATCACGTCCTAATAGGACTAAAAACTGCGTATCCATGTACAGCTTAACATAAAAGTATTTTTGATAGTCCTAGCTCGCGCTAAAGGCCTTAACTATCGAAATATGACATTTCTAAATGTTCTAAATGTTACGGAAATTTACTAATATCTCGTATTTATATGTGTTTTAAATACGTTCGATTTTATTTATTGTGATTTGATTATTTAAAGAGACAACATCATAACTTTGCAGCTCTTCGCCCATTTCAGCAGAAAATTTGGTTAAATGACCCAGAACTCACCACGAGGAGGTGGCTGCAATTCGAGTTCCACCCACACCCTACACAACCAACCAACCGCCCAAGGAGGTCATACTAATTATATATTCATATTTACAATATAAAAATTTATATACATTTCTATACCTTTATTTACATACTAGTCAAAGATGTAGTTGGCTTGAATTCTGATTTGTGTCCAAATTTTGGCATTATTGATCTTGACAGCAGAGTCGTCCTAATGAATCGATGCTATCTTGCCCACATACTTTTTCTGCAGCCTCTGTAACTAATTTTACACATCTTTCTACAGCCTGAGTGTGGCACGGAAAAAAGTTCAGAAATTCAAATTCGGGCAAAGTATTATTCATCAAATATGTGGAAATGGATTCTGTCGTCAATTTCTGCATCACTGGGGAAGCCGACAGCTTACATTTTGACCAATCTATAAGCTGACTGTAGTCAGTAGTCTCAAGATCTAGTGTTGTTGTAGTAAACGTTCTCCTGCAGCTTTGCGGTTAGTTGTCATATTCCTTGCCTTTAGGACTCTTCTAAAACCCAACTGTCTGCCACGACCACCGCAATCTGCCACACACCTTTGTCCTACCGTCACTCAGCAGACAAGAATATACGTGCAAAGCTGAAAAATTCTTTCTCTGCTTTAGGAAATCATGAAAGTGGCCGATTTAATACAATTTTCTTGTACATTAACGCCCTCTGCGCGAACTGAAGATATTAAGTTAGATTTTTAAAATTATTTCGAGCCCTACTGCAACTAGATATTAAAAAATTCACTTTTTTTGGCCCACCCTAATATATATGGCGCAAATGTACCCATTGACACTGCACGATAACACAGGCAAATAGAGGTTGTCCAGAAAAGGACTCCCTGATTTCAAAATTAAATATCTCGAAAACAAAGATCGATAGAGGAATGCCGTAAACGGTATGTATATTGTCAAAGCTGTAAGAAGTTTATACAGCAGTTTGAAATAATAGTTACAAAAGCTGCTAACAGATGGCGCTGTATTCGTCATATGTAATGTCTGATGATTTGATTTTGTCAGGGAAGCCAAACAGTCTTGGTCCAACCCGCCACTGCCCGTACCGAAACTAAGTTTATTGTGCGGTATCGCTCCCTGTATGTCTAGTAAAGCCAACCAATGCCCTTGAACAGTGCAAGGAGTCCCTTTACCAGTTCTTTATTAGACACAATTTCTTCGGGTCTGGTTGTCCTAAATGTTCTGTGCCTTTTACTCTCCCATGCAATGCATTCGAAGATTAGATGTGATGCAGTTTCATCACCGTCATCACAGATCCTACATTTAGGGTCCTCTTATGTTATTCCCATTGTATGCGGGTGTTTTTTGAAATTCCCATGGCCTGTCAGCAATCCAACCATGAGTCTAATATCTCTCCTGTTCAGGCTTGGCTTTGGCTTTGGCATCATTACCTTGCCATGTTTTGTCGATAGAATTTGGTCCAATATTTTATCTGCTGTCTTCTGAGGCAGTTACGTAGCTCCAATTTGATCATTGCCTCGGTGATTGTCAGGACAGGTTCCGGTCCAATAAATGGAGTCTCTGCCCCCATCCTGGCTAATCTGTCGGCATGTTCGTAGCCACTGATCCCCGAGTGGCCAGGGACCCACAATAGGTTTACTCTATTGCTTTCCCCTAGCTCCACCAGAACCCTGTGACATTCTGCAACAATTTTAGATCTTGTTGCAGGAACTGCCAGTGATCTCAGGGCTGCCTGGCTGTCTGAATAGATATAGATGCTACGGTCTTTGTAGAACCTACGCAAATTCTCCTCCACACACGCCCTGATGGCAGTGATTTCGGCCTGGAATACTGAGGCCAGTTTCCCTAGAGAGATGACGCCCTCCAGTCTTGGCCGCACCCCATATACCCCGGCCCTTCGTGATGCCTAGTATAAATAGTGTTCCAAAGAGAATATACATGACGGAAATATAGCCACTGAACCTGCACGATAACAGAGGCAAATATGACCCAGTGAAAAAGATGAACGTCGGCCCACAAACTAGCCATTAGCGATACCGTCTTGAGCAGTTAAACCGGCAACCCACGCGCAATGGAAATATTCTAGACCTAATAGCCACGAACAGGCCTGACCTTATTAACGACGCCCGTGTAGAGACAGGAATTAGTGATCATGATATCGTCATAGCGTCGATTAAAGCACTGGATATACCGAGCTGAACAATCCGCCATTTTGAATCCCAATCCAACGACAGTGTTGAAAGCTTTGTGTGGTGTAGCGAAGTGGATCAGCAAATATTTTGCGATTTTATTGTTTCGCACTGTGAAATGGTTGGTTATGCCGCTCCAAACTGTTCAAATAACAGCAGACATGGCCGATATAACTTTTATCGCTTTCCTTCAAACATGGATCGCCATTAAAAGTGGCTTGTAAACTCCAGACGACGCCGGCCGTGGTGGCCGAGGGGACTGAGGCGCTTCAGTCACGGTCTGCACGGCCACTACGGTCGGGGGTTCGAATCCCACCTTGGGCATGGATATTTGTGCCGTCCTTAGTATAAGGTAGTTCATAAGTAGTTTGTAAGTTTAGGGACTGATGTCCCCGTAGTTAAGTCACATAGACTATACAAACATTTGAACATTTTTGAAACTCCAGACGCCAAAATCGAGTAACTATCTGCGTAACGTTAAGAAAAAAAAACCTTTTTATTTTTATTAGAAAAAGGTATGCTTCCAAAGAGGTAGTGATAAAAATATAGACCTGTACATGTAAGCAACGGTTTATTTTAATTCTGCTACAGACTTAACATCAGTGGCGGCTCGTACAAAATTTGACCAGTGTGCTACAATATTACAAAAATAAACAGGAAACAAAATATACCAAAATAAAAAGTCAACCTGTGTATGATTGCCTTTAATTAAATATCAATTAATATTGTATTGACAGTAACACCTTCAGATGAAACTATAACAGCGCTGCCAACTGCATGTATTCACTGCAGGTAGTAAATATAGCGTTTAAAAATATTAATGTTATTTACAGAAATTGAAAATTTATTAGATTCAGAGGTATTTGAATACGAGCCTCACACAGGTAGGTTTGAGAGACAACGCGCAAGACGCCTGAGCCAGCGCGCTATTTGACTCTGTATGCCGCAGTACTCGTCATACACTGTTCTTCCACAGCCGTCACACGCAGCGCGGAGAGAAACATTGGTCTGGTGCTGCAGTCGGTCTCAGCACACACGAGCCGCCAGTCCTGACGTCACGTCTGCGCATGCGCACTAGCGAACAGACGACTGCGCCGTCTCTCTGCGCACGTACCAGCGCGGCTGAATCCCACTTCAGCACACGGAGGTGGTTTCCAGCTATCGCGGCGAGAGCGCTCCAGAATGCTTTTTCATCCTTATTAGTAGCATTCTAATACGCATTGGAAGGGAATTGGCATAATTTTATTGTGATATCTGGCGAGTATTCCAAGAGGAATGATGTAATTTTACAGCGATTTCTCGCTTGCTTTCGAAGAGAAATGGCATAATTTTAGTAATATATTTACATAGTGCTGTAGCACATTAGCACACTATCACCAGACGCCACTGCTTAACATAACACGACATATAATATATTTAAAGTAAGCTACTTTTCTTGATTTGATTTAGACCAACTAAGGAGTTACTCTAAGAGCTGTTAATTGTATTTTAAGTGATGCATGAGTGCAGCTGGCTTTACCCAGCTATTTACTTCGCAAAGAAGGCGAACAGGAAAGAAATCGTACATGAAAGACATTAAATTCAAACTTGGCATGCAACATTCACTTTTTTCAAAAATGCAGGCTATCAGAGTGGCTTCATTTAGTCGTTATCTAACGAAACCAGACGTTCAAAGTTATTAAACACGTTTTTGCCGTAAAATCTTCCCAGACATATAATGTGTGTAAAATATGCGAGACCTTACAGGGGGAATACAGAGAGTACAGTATCGCAATTTAACATTATACCGTAACTCTTTTCGGATGCGACTGTTAGTTACCGTAAACGTATGTGGACGTACCATTTCTTAACCAGAAAATACGATAATTGTAACATATTTTAATTGTATGTGGTAAATATTTACAACGGCAACACATGCCTTTATTTGGAATGTAAATGAAGGTCTCATATCTCTATCCATCTAATCACTAACTTTAAGTTGCTTGCCTCTTACAGCTAAATGTAAGCAAATAAATGTACTATGCTGTAAAACTTTCTGCGTTAGGAAAGTATATTTAATGGCTCCCACAGCATATTAAAAGGCGCAAATTTTCCGTAGTCTTTAAATGCGTGTCTTCATCGTGGGATTCAAAATGGCGGATTGTTCTGCTTGTACTATACAGTGCTCTAGCGTCGATGGTGACCAAAGTTCATAAACCAATCAAGAGGGCTAGGAGCTTGTTTTTGTTGGGAAGAGCCGGTAAGCAAATGTTTGGATCCCACTTAGAAGATGAATGGGCATGGTTTAATTCCGGGATTATGGTTGTAGAGGAATTATGGACTAAATTTAAGTGCATTGTAAATAAAGGGTTGGAGAAATATGTGCCATTAAAGACGATTAAGGATGGAAAAGATGCACCGTGGTATAATAATAATGTTAGAAAGCTGCTGAGAAAGCAGAGACTGTTGCACTCTCGATTCAAAAAAGAACACGCAAATGATGACAGGCAAAAGTTAGTACAGATTCGTGCGTCTATAAAAAGATCGATGCGTGAAGCATACAATAATTATCACAGCCATACCTTAGCAAAAGATCTTTCCGAGAACCCGAAAAAATTCTGGTCCTATGTAAAATCGATAAGCGGGTCAAAGCCCACTGTCCAGTCACTAGTTGATCAGTCCGGGGCAGTAATAGAAGAAAGCAAACGGAAAGCTGAAGTTCTAAATTTAACCTTTAAGAAATCTTTCACGCAGGAGGACCGCACAAATGTACCATCATTTGATCAACGTACTAATTCCTTAATGGAGGACATAGTAATGGGTATTTCCGGTGTAGAGAAGCAGCTGAGAGAGCTAAATACAAAAAAGTCTGCCGGTCCGGATGGAATACCAGTTCGGTTTTACAAAGACTATTCTGCGGCATTGGCCCCCTTCTTAGCTTGCATTTATCGCGAATCTTTAATTCAGCGCAAAGTTCCTAGTGATTGGAAAAAAGCGCAGGTGAGTCCCGTTTATAAGAAAGGAAAGAGAACTGACCCACACAATTACAGGCCAATATCGTTGACATCAGTTTCCTGCAGAATTTATGACCATATTCTCAGTTCGAATATAGTAAATTTCCTTGAAACGGAAAATCTTCTTTCTATGAATCAGCACAGGTTTAGGAAACATCGTTCATGTGAAACTCAGCTTGCCCTTTTCTCACATGACATCTTGCGAGCCATGGATGAAGGGCAACAGGCGGATTATGTTTTTCTCGACTTCAAAAAGGCGTTCGACGCGGTGCCACACTGCAAACTGCTAACGAAGACACGAGCCTATGGAATAGGTTGACAGATTTTTGACTGGCTGGAAGACTTCCTAAGTAATAGAACGCAGTACGTTGTTCTCGACGGCGAGTGTTCATCAGAGACGAGTGTATCGTCAGGCGTGCCCCAGGGGAGTGTGATAGGACCGCTATTATTTTCTATCTATATAAATGATCTGATGGACAGAGTAAGTTGTAATATGCGGCTGTTTGCTGATGATGCTGTGGTGTATGGGAGGGTGTCGTCTGTAACTGACTGTAATAATAGTGTACAGGATCACTTGGACAAAATTTCTAGTTGGTGCGATGAATGTCAGCTAGCTCTCAATGTAGAAAAATGTAAGGTGATGCGCATGAGTAGGAAAAACAATCCTGTAATGTTCGACTACAGCGTTAGTAGTGAGCTTTTTGATGCTGTCGCGTCATTCAAATATCTAGGCGGAATATTGCAGAGCGATTTGAAAAGGAACGAGCATGTAAGGACAGTTGTGAGTAAGGCGGACAGCCGACTTCGGTTTATTGGGAGAATTTTGGGAAGATGTACTTCACCTGTAATGGAGACTGCGTATAAAACGCTTGTACGACCACGTCTTGAGTATTGCTCAAGTGTTTGGGACCCGCAGCAGATCAGTTTAAAGGAAGACATAGAGGCGGTTCAGAGGCGAGCAGCTAGGTTTGTTACCGGTAGGTTCGACCAATGCGCGAGTGTCACGGAAATGCTCCGGCAACTCTATTGGAGATCGCTGGAAGAAGGACGACGTTCTTTTCGTCAATTTCTGTTAAGTAAATATAGAGGGCCGGAATTTGAAGCTGAGTGTAGTACGTTCTTGCTGCCGCCTACTTACATTTCGCGTAAAGATCACAAAGTCAAGATAAGAGAAATTAGGGCTCGTACGGAGGCCTATAGGCATTCTTTTTTTCCTTGTTCCATTTGGGATTGGAATAGGAAAGGAAATGCCTAGTAGTGGTACAGTGTACCCTCCGCCACGCACCTTACGGTGAATTGCGGAGTATGTATATAGGTGTAATTCAGTTCCACTATTGAAACGTGAAAGGAGGTTATCGTATCGAAGGAAGAGATAAAACCATGTACGCCATTGAACAACGCGTTTTTCTGGTGCTAGAGTACCACAGGTTAGAAGAGAGTACTACGGCAACAGGGCCAAGTCTTCAAGCACGATTTAATGTTCCAAAAGGACCCGATGCGAAAACTATTCGTACGCTCTTCGCAAAATTTCAACGAACAGGCAGCGTAACTGATGATCTAGTGGGGCATGTTGGCCGCAAGCAAACCGTAGTTACAACTGAAAATAACGCCACAGTTTCTGGAATTATTCAGCGAAATCCAATGTCATCCGTCCGTAGAATTGCATCTGAGACTGGTTTCAAGCGTTCCAGCACGCAGAAAACACTGAGAAAGAGCCTACACATGTTTCCATTCAAAATTCAAACGCCATAACCGTACGAGCTGTGCAACAAAGGGTTGCCTTTGCTAATCAGATGCTCACAATGAGTGATAGTGAAGGATTTGATGTTGGCTGCATCTGGTTTAGAGATGAAGCACACTTCCACCTGAATGGATACGTCAATAAGCAGAACTGGAGATTTTGGGGTTCCGAAAGGCCATATTGGTGTGAAGTGAAACCCCTGTATTCTCCCAAAGTTACTGTGTGGGCTGCAGTATGCAGCAGAGGCATTATTGGCCCTTTTTTCATTCGAGAAACGGTGACTGGTGCACGTTACTTCGGGAATCGGGTCATTGCTTTGGAATATCCCAAATTTACTGGTCCAGGAACGGATTGCCCTCCATATTCGTCGGATTTGACTCCCTATGACTTTCTTTTTATTTATTTATTTATTTATTTATTTATTTATTTATTTATTTTTTATAGGGCACAGTGAAAGACACGGTCTACCCGAAGCATCTCTCCACGCTGGACGAGCTTGAATCGGCGATCTCTGTGGCATGTCAATCCATTTCGGTTGAGACACTACGAAATGTGATGGCGAATTTCATTCTTCGTTTGCACCAACTCTGTAGTGCCAATGGTGAACATTTTGAAAACATTGTGATGTGATTGTTTGCAAAGAGTGTTTTAATACGCTTATTTCACTTATGTATGCTGATATGAGCTGTACAGCGTACAGCGCCATCTGTTAGCGGCTTTTGTAACTATTATTTCAAACTGCTGTATAACCTTCTTACAGCTTTCACAATAAACATACCGTTTACTGCATTCCACTATCGATCTCTGTTTTCGTGATATTTAATTTTTTGTAATCAGGGAACCCTTTTCTGGACACCCTGTATGACCCAGTGAGAAAGTGAACATCGGTCCATAAGCGAGCCATTAGTCATACAATTAAGAATGTACGGTTCCAGTCCTGGTTTCGTAGGTATCATTTTATTTAAAGTCGAAGCAGGATTCACAGGCGATGGTGTTTTCAATCGTCATAACACAAATTTGTTGTGTGATATAAGCCCACATGCTGTTCATGGGTCACAACATAAGCATTGTTTCCCACTGAATGTGTGGTTAGGAGTACTTTACGATCAACTCATTGGGTCATACACTCTTCCACAACAACGTATCGGACGGAGGTGGCTTAGGTTTCTGCGGTGTAATCTTCCAGGACTGATTGACGATGTTCTCCTTCAGCAACGTCAAAGTATGTAGTATATGCACGACGGAGCTCCGGCAAATTTTGACACTGCCCTTAGACGGCGTCTAACGCGGAGATACGGCCAAAGGTGGATAGGTAGATGAGGACCTGTATCTTGGCCTCGAGAGCACCTGTTCTAATTTATTGGATTTTTGTGTCAGGGGTCACAAAAACGCGAAGTGTACAGCACACCTGTTAATAAGGTCGAAGAACTTGAGCCACTTTTCAAGAATTCCGAAATCATCAAGGCGTTTACGAAATTAGTTGCAGGGACGAACAAAGTATTGCATCCAGATTTGAGGAAGACACTTCGAACATCTTCACTGACAGGTAACCCATACGTGAAATATGGACTAAATGCTATTAAAGCGTAACAGTCCAAATTTCAAGTTAATTTGTACTAACAAGAACAATGTTTACAATGACGTCAGTGGCATTATTTTTATCTGGCCACTGGAGAACATATTTTGGGTGAGTTTCAGTGTATGTTTGATGTTTCTCTGGTATCTTGCTGTTTGGTCTTTGTTCTCTTTGTTGATGTGGTTGTCTTTCATAAAATCTACTGTTGTATTTATGTAGTTCTGTTCTTTCATCAAATCCAAAATATTTCCTTTATCTGCACTGGTTAGTATGGCATTGTTTTCTTTTCGTTTTAGCTTGTGGGATGTATTTTCTTCTGGTGTTCTGTTATTAGAGTTTATGGTTGTTTTGTGTGTTTTGACTGTTTGTGTTATCTCTGCAGCTACTAGGGCCTAATTGCTTTATTAAGTTTACATTAAAATTTCGTGTGCACGATCTTTCTTGTTCCTGGCATAATATGTTCAGGATCTCTTATGAGGTCCTCTATTGTTTTGTGTAATATTTGTGTGTTTATGCTCTGTTTTGGGTCTTTTCTAGAAGGCTTTTTTTCCAGTTTTGTGAGATTTGTATCAGTTACGTTCATAATTCTGTCACAGGAGTTATGATTTTGGTTGTAGTTGTTGCTTCCTGTGGGTGTGTATTTGTGATTTATAATTTTGTTGAAATTTATGTTTTGTTTTTCATGAAATTCTTTTTGTAGGTGTGACTTTTCCCTCTCAGTTATTTCTTCCGTCGAATGGAGCTGGTATTGTAAAATTCTTGGCTCATCTAAATCCTAGGAACTATATGCTAAAAGCAATCGCTAAATAATGAACTATTCAATACACATGTAGAATTACCCTTTAATTTCACAGTACCAATGCGAAGAAATAACTGAGAGAGCAAACAAAACTGCACACAGGAACTGAACACAATAAACGAATAGCATTGGAGAATGGTCATGATATTCCTATAACAGACAGACTAAACCAAGAAATGTGCTAAAAGAAACATAATAAACAGGTCACACAACGCACAATACAGAAGTACACAAGACACTGACAGTGACCGCATAAAAGACAAAATTCAAATTTCAAATCTTTGTACAGCTTATGGGACTTAACTACGGGGTCATCTGTCCCTAAACTTACAAACTACTTACGAACTAACTTACACTCAGGACGGCACAAATATCCATGCCTGAGGGGGGACATAAAAGACACAACAGAACAACACACAATAGGATACATATGGCACATACTCAACGAAAACTACAAAATAGTTCACAGAATAGGAAACATATTAAAGAAACAGGCACGCCAAATAGGATACTGGACAGACAACAAGCACTAAAAAAAAAAAAAAAAAACTCAGAACAAAGATGACACCAACAGACAAATTCAATGGATCAGCCATTTTATGAATCCACATGTCAATCAATATACCTTGGACAAACCTACAGAAATATTAAAACCAGATATTCAGAATACGTCACGACACTAAAAAGTCACAATTCCAAAAGCATATTTTCAGAACTCCTAATGGCTCCCAACCATCACCCAACCAAAATAGAAACACACATAGACGCTCGTTAAGCATGCAGGCGCAGAGAGAAAATAAAGACAATGCAAATAGGTTGCCATTCCACTGGAGAACAAGTAAATCTGACTAACAGGTACGCACGCAAACAAAGTGCACACAGTCGAATTTGCTAAAGTGAGAAGTGAGTGCGATTGAATAAAATCCACAAAATATGTGTATTAAATATGTGTGTTCTACGGAAACGCGGTAGAGGAAGTGTACGCCAAAAGAAACCGTAAGTAATAGACAGTAGACTAAATATCCCCCCCTAACAATTTACGTCTTCACAATAGAAGCAGTGCTTTAAAACCCTCACAATATTCAAATCTGGTTGCAGATGACAATGCTACCAGTATATAATTGTGTAGAAAGAGTCCTACATGATCACAGAATGTATAAACAAGGGAAAAACCAAAATAAGACATAGGGCTTATTAGGACTAAATATACGCATAGTATAGTACTAAATGGAAAGAAGATATAAAATGCAGAATGGCTATGGGAAGAAAATCGTTTCTAAAGAAGCGAAACTTGTTAACATCCAATATTAATTTAAATGTTAGGAAGTCCTTTCTGAAAGCATTTGTCTGGAGTGTAGCATTGTATGGGAGTGAATCGTGGACGATAAGGAGTTCAGACAAAAAGATGATAGAAGCTTTTGAAATGTGGTGCTATAGACGAATGATGAAAACTAGATGGATAGATCACGTGAGTAATGAGGAGGTGCTTAACCGAATTGGGGAGACAAGGAGTTTCTGGCATATCCTGACTAAGAGAAGGGATAGATTGGTAGGACACATTCTGAGACATCAAGGAATTGTCAAGTTAGCATTAGAAGGAAGCGTGTGGGGTAAAAATCGTAGAGGGAGACCGAGGTACGAATACACTAAGCAGATTCAAAAGGATGTAGGTTTCCGGAAGTATTCTCAGTTGAAGAGACTTGCACAGGACAGGGTAGCGTGGAGAGCTGCATCAAACCAGTCTGCGGACTGAAGACCACAACAACAACAGAACTAAATGGAATGTATTTTGTTTTCCACTACAATAAATTAATGAAAAATTCACTGATGACGCCACAGAGGTGCTGAAACTAGTTTTGGTGTAAAATAAAATAGTGTTTTAGTGTTTTGCATATCCAGTGGACCTCATACCCATAATTTTTATTGCAAACACGACTATAAGATCTGCAAATCGGAAAAAAACCAGTAGTATCTTGTCATTATGATTAGATGGTTGTTTTTTCCTATGACGATGATTTCTAATTCCGTGGTGTTAGCGTACATGGAAATTATCTGAAATCATATTGATGTCTGTGTAATTGGTATGTTTTCATTTCTTATTCTCTCTGTTACATTACTCGATTTTGTTAAGCATCTGCGCATTTGTTCAAAGAAGTTTCGGGCGTGCAGCCGCATAAAGTTTTCTCCTTCTAATATTTCGGCTGAGAAACGTTCAGCCATCTTCAGAGACGAGTCGAAGACTTACGCTCCAGCACACGCTTCGTGCTTATAAACGCTACTGCGCATGCGGCCACAGATACAACAAGGCGCCAAAGACGTCACTCGGCGGCAAGGAAGTACACGTGTGTGTAAATTATGTCTGTGGCTGCATGGTCGATTACTGCGGAGAAGTCGATGTGTTATGATCTTTGCTGTGGCGGCGTCTTTGTAAATTTATCAAAGAAAGTGCCGGATTCCATGATTTACCTAAACTGAAGCCGCTGTCCCTGTTAATTAAATTCGTCCCCAAGCGAATTTCTATTGCTTCTTTCACTACTGAGTCCCAAAAAGATGAAGTGGAGGCTCAAATTTTGACGTTTTCGTACATCATGGAGTGTCCAGTATCAAGACAGTGCTCTGCCACTGCCGGTTTATTTGGTTGTAAAAGACGGGTATGTCTCTGGTGTTTCGTGCATCTTTCCTGCACTGTACGTGTCGTCTGTCCTATGTACGAAAGGCCACATTTACATGGGATCTTGTAAACCCCGGCTTTCCGGAGCTCCAAATCATCCTTGTTAGAACCCAAAAGTGCTGCTGTCTTTGGTGGGGGTCGAAAAATTACTTTAACATCGTGTTTGTTCACAATCCGTCCGATTTTCGACGACAGGCTCCCAACATATGGCAGAAAAGCCATATATTTAAAACTTTTTGCATCATCTTCCGTATTCTTTGCACGTACCGTTGTCTTCGTTCGTAGTGCCTTATGTATCTGTTGTGGAGAGTACCCGTTTGCTTCGAAGACTCTGTTCAGGTGTAGAAGCTCGTCCTGCAGAGTGCTCTCATCAGCAATGACGTGTGCTCTATGGACCAGTGTTCTGAGAACACTCAACGTCTGGGATGGATGATGGCAGCTATTTGCATGTAAGTATAAATCGGTATGCGTCGGTTTCCTATTTACTGAATGTCTTAAGGTGCCATCGTCTTTACGTCGTACCATCACATCCAGAAATGGAAGGTATCCATCTTTTTCGACTTCCATTGTAAACTGGATTTGGTTATGGATGGAATTTAGGTGGTTCAAATATTCTTGTAACTTGTCTTCACCGTGAGGCCACACAACAAATGTGTCATCAACATACCTCCAGAACACTGTGGGCTTCAGTGTTTTGCGGGTGCACACCCGAAAAAAATGTTCAAATGTTTGTTAAGCTTAGGGGACTTATCTGCGGGGTTATTAGTCCCTAAACTTACAAACTACTTACAAACTAGCTAATACTAAGGACGGCACAAATATCCATGCCCGAGGGGGGATTCGAATCCCCGACCGTAGTGGCCGTGCAGACCGTGACTGGAGCGCCTCAGTCCCCTCGGCCACCGCGGTCGGCTGCACGTCCGAAACTTCTTGGAACAGTCATTGCGCCGCGAAAACATGAAGATGCACATCTGCGCATTTGTATATCGTTTGCAACTGTATGTGTGTCTGTTTCGTCAGTGCACCAAACTACTACAAAGCCAAACCGACTCCCACATCATCGATACGAATACTGAACAATTGTGTCGTTCACTACAAAGCGAGTCAGCAGCAGAAGTAGACGACCACATCAGATTCTGTGACATGAGGACCTGCGTGACGTGTGAGCATCAGTTCCAACGTCTAGTAGGAAACCATCCATACTGTAGCTGTGGTTGCATGGTATAGCGTGTTTTGGACTTCAATCAGTGTAATGGTATCAGTGCATAAATGGTTTCTAGAATGTAAAACCTGCATTTCCGAACATAAGTTCATTAGACGTATTTTATTTCGCATTCTGTTGTCGACCAAACCCTAGAGTCTCTACACTGTGAAAAAAACATTTACGTACACATCGCTGAAATATATGGGTCTATTAATGAAACTTATTTCTAACATTACAGTTTGCTGGACAGCGTCCAAAAGTGACGAAGATACACTGTGCTGAAAGTTTTTTTATTCAGTCCGAGAACGTGGTCGCTCCGTTATGTTCTGCACAGGAACTGGTTGGTTCACCTGCATTTTTGTGCTGACAGTCATGGGTACGGTTTATAGCGACCGTCACTCCATTACAGGTAAAAAGTTTACTTTTTTGTTGCTAATAAATAACAAAAATAGAAAGTAAGGAAACACAGATATGATAGACGTTTTTGTACCAGTTTCCTTTACAGGATCCAGTCCGAAGGCCAGTGACTTTTGTTTAAGAAGTAATTGTGGAAGTAAACATTTTTTTTATCATTACTTATAGAAACATATTATGCTTCAAGATATTGGTTTAATACTGAGTTACCACATTGCGGTTGTGTCATTTAGGGATTAAATACCTGTTTTACGGGACAATGTAATCAAGTAATTCATAGGAACTAACAGATTGGGAATAGCTACATAATTGGTTTTACCATCACAGAAAGTGCTAGTTGGAAATGTATATGTTTGTTAGTTACATACTAAGTCCAAAGCTCATTTTGACAGCAATCGTTGGCTGGCTGTAGTATGCACCACTCTCGTTTTCATAAATATTCAGGGGAAGGTTGTGTAGTCTACCTTTGAACACATTCTACCTTTGACCACTGCGAGTTCTGGAGCCATGTGTCTTTGAAGAGAGGAGCTATATGCTCTAGTTCACAGTTTTGTACAGAGGCAGCAATTTCACTTGTTTTTGTGGTGTTGTTTGGAAGTACATTTATAAAATACGAAGTTATCCATTTGCATCCAGAAAAGTAAATATTATGCATGTACTTTACGAAGTCCTTTTGTCATGTAAATTGTTTTCAATCGTAAATAAATCATTATTGATAAATAATACTGTCAATTATGAGTGATATATGTAAAAAAAGTTTAAAGTTGAAACATAACCTAACACCGACATGTGGTCGTAAGTGAAAACCTCGCTGTATGTTGTGCCTTTGACCACTCATTTCGATATACCTTTGACCGGTCAAAGGTACAACATCAATTGATATTCAGTCAATAACAATACCTTCTTTTCAACAACAGAATGCCAAGAAGCAAGGCAGGAGTAACCAGGAAGAAAATAGTGAAAGAAGACATGGAACAAGCAGTGAGTGCTGTTAAGTCAGGAGACATTTCTAGAGGCAAGGCAGCATAACACTTCAGCATAAAAAAAAAAAAAAAAAAAAAAAAAAAAAAAAAAAAAAAAACTACACTGATTTTTCACTTAAAACAGTTCAGTACGTCTGGAAAATAAAAGTTTATATATTCACCAAACTTGGCTGTGAAGAAAGTTTTCAATAAGGAGGATGAACGGTTGCTGGTTAAACATATAACAGAAGCTGCGAAGATGCGCCATGGTTTGAGCCTGATGAATGTAAGGCAACTGGCATACCAATACGCTGTGGCCAACAATAAAAATTTTCTTCTATCCTGGAAAACTGAAGAGAAAGCTGGACTGAGTGCTTAAAAGATTTTTGTAAGAGGTACTCAGGAGGATCAAAATCAACTGCAAAGCGATTTAGACAAAATTTCTACTTGGTGCGAAGATTGACAATTGACACTAAATAAAGAAAAGTGTGAAGCAATACACATGGCCACTAAAAGAAATCCGCTGAACTTCAATTACGCGATAAATCAGTCAAACCTTAAGGTCGTAAATTCTACCAAATACCTAGGAGTTACAATTACGAACAACTTTGACTGGAGAGAAGACATAGAAAATATTGTGGGGGAAAGCGAACCAAAGGTTACGTTTCATTGGCAGAACGCTTCGCAGCTCCGCCAAAGAGACTGCCTACATCACACTTGTGCGTCCTCTCCTGGAGTACTGTTGCCCCTTGTGGGACCCTCACCAGGTGGGACTGACGGAAGATATTGATAAGGTTCAGAGAAGAGCAGCTCGTATTGTTTTATCACGTTACGGGGGGGGGGGGGGCGTCACGGAAATGTTGCACGAATTGGGGTGGAAATCATTAAAAGAAAGACGTTATTCATTGCGGCGTGATCTGTTTGCGAAGTTTCAATCACCGACTTTTACTTCTGAATGTGAAAATATTTTGCTAGTTTTATGTCCCAGCCTCGTCGCCGCTTTTGTGTCTCGTTTCCGTCGTAGGTGTCGGTGGCCGATTAGGAAGACCGACACAGGAATAAAGGTAGCCCGCTTGTGCAGGTACGGAGGGGAGCAGCCAGTGGGACAGCAGAAACTAGAAACACTAGAGTAAATTAGAACGAGATATATATTGCACAGAATTTATACAATACTTAACTTTTACATAGCTCAGTACTGCAGAATGCTGATACATGGTTGAGCTAGAGGCCTGCCTAGTGCCTATCCGATGGCCAAGTCTTCACTGGTGCCTATCTGATTCCGAAGTGTTAACTGGTTCCTATCTCAGTCCCAAGTGAACCATGTCGATCAGTGGTGGCCACGAGCGGAGTTGCAGCAGAGGGCGCTCGTGGCTGACGTCGTAAGAACGCCGCGCCGTGCGTGCATGGCCGCGCGCGGCGAAAGTAGGTGGCGCGCACTTTGGACTTGTGCCACACCACAGCTAGCACCCACCTACTTAGGGAGACATGACGATTCCAATAAAATAAGAAAAATCAGATCGAAAACGGAACGATTTAGGTGTTGTTTCTTCCCGCGCGCTATTAGAGAATGGAACGGTAGAGAAAAGTTATGAAAGTGGTTAATGAGCCCTCTGCCAGGCACTTGAATTTGATTTGCAGAGTATCTATGTAGATGTAGAGGAGAACTGTCTTTAATAAAACCAGAAGGTACTAGCCCTTGCTCGAGTCACAGTCTTCAACTGTGAAACTAATTTTTCCAGAACTATAATGAAATATTATCACGATATTCTTTCCAGTCATCTGACAATTGGAACTTGGTCGAGACTAGAATGTCAACAGAGCGTTACCAACAAAATGCTAGCCGCAAAGGGTTTTAAGCAAATTGGAGCCGTCACATCAAAGGAAAGAGGCGCAGAAGTGACAATGACTGCTGCAGGAACTCAATACCAGCGATTATAAGGGTTCACTTTAAGGTATTTGTTGCATGATGCATCAGCAGGGTCCACTGGAGGAGCATCTCGTTCAGGGTGGTCCAATGAAGAGCTTTTTTTTTTTTTTTTCTTTTTTCTTTTTTTTTTTTTTTTTTGGAGTTTATGAAGCACTTCATTCAACATGTGAAGCTTGATGCAGGAAAAGGTGTTAAACGTTTTGCAGCTCAATTGTTAGACGCAATTGGGAAAAATAAATTTGAAATGACATTTATGAGACAGTACAGATAGCACATCAACTTTTCACAGTGCCATGTGTGGATTATATCAGTGTTGTGTTAAAAGAAGAAATTGTTGTGAAGTTCACATGAGTCAACCACAACTTCTTGGTCAAATAATTTTTTTATAATTTTCATTTAAATGATAACACAACAATATGAACTTGTTACATTTTTGTAATATTTCTGTCTTTTTAAAGAAAAAGGTATAATGTATGGTCACTTGTCATACTAATGTTCTATTTTCTTCAAATGGTCAAAAGTACAACATGAGATAGTCAAAGGTACAAACACTGCATTGTATCTGTGACCAGTTGCAGAATTCTACTAAAAGTAATATTTCTATGAACTTGCTTAAGACAAATAAAATTAAATGGCATTATAGCTCGAGATAAGGTTTTTAATGTCAAGTAACATAATAAAAATAATGTTTAAAATATTTATGGGTCATTTACAATTAAGAATATCAAAATTGGTCAAAGGTACACAATTTTCCCCTACTTGTTCACTTTACATTAACGAGGTACTCGAGTGGAGAACACCTGTGCAAGCTACAATCGTATGATCCTTGTGTGCAATGTCAACTCGTTCCAGCTTTGCTGTTGTATATACATAGCAAGACCTCCTTGTGTCTATCAAGTAACGCAATATTTACTGGAATTTCTTCTCTTAGACTTTATGTGATCGTCTTTAAAACGTAACAACTCATGTTTAACTTATATGAAAAGTCAATTCGAACCAGTCGAGATTGCATATATTTCTTTGATAACTACTTTCGATATGTTTAGAAGATCATCGTCACAGGAAGTGCGATCACGACTGCCGTAAGATCTGAAGATGGTTTTACAGAAACGCCTAAACCAGTTACCAAAATAAATAAATAATCAGTGATTTTTAACTAATTTTTAAGTATTGATGAAGATCTCTGGTCATCAAAAAGGTTTTGAAAATTTATGTAACATAACTGAAAGCGAAAAACTACGTAACACAATTTTGATAATGCAAGAAGTAAGAATTAAGGATTTTAGCATTATCACAATGTTTATGTACATAATGTACTCTTACTCAAAGTGACACGTTTGAAAGCGGCACTGTGCAACAGAATTTGATAATGGAAGATGTAAGATGAAGGATTCTAGCTTTATATTAGTGTCTCTCTATTTAATCTACTCTTACTGAAGCCGACACGTGATACAGCAGACGTACATTCATCTCACAGTACAATATTACTACTGTTCCTCGTGGTCGACCGAGGATTCCATTAAAAGCAATGAAGCGAAAGAACAGTTTATCAAGTTTCATTCCACATTGAATCCACGTGCTCAGTGACTATTGTAATATGTGGATGATGAATGGCATTCAGCCGCAAATCTTTATTTGTTGTCGCAGAGCTAGATGTAGGTTACTGTGTTACTAGTATGAAAGTTTTAAAATACATTTTAAAGTTTACTGGTTTTTTTTCTCACTCTTGCTATTGATGAATATATTTATCAATACTAAAAACAGTTGAGACCGAAACTCTTTCCTCAGATAGCCATTATTCATGGCGTCTCACAGTTCAAATTTCAACCCGCTGTCGAATTACAGTTACACAATTAATATTCAATTTATCGTGGCTTTTTATACAAATATATTCAGTTATTGTCCATAAATACTTGTAATTGTTTATACACACACACACACACACACACACACACACACAGATATATATATATATATATATATATATATATATATATATATATATATATATATATGCCACATATCTTCTATTTTTAGTCGGCCATGAAATATTTAAGTGGAAGTCTACACATAAAAAGAGAACGTTACTAAGAATAATATTAAATACTATAAAATACATATATATAAATGTAATGCGCATTGCTGGGTTCATGTTTTGTGTTTCTGTGGTGGAATTATGTTCTGATACAAGAATATTACTACCTCAACGAAAAGCAGAACAAGAGAGTAAAATAAAATTTAATGAATGAATATGGAAATAACGTGGTACGTCTTTTAAGATAGGTAGCGTTGTGCAATGCTGCTCATTTGCTTGTTAAACTGTTTTTAATAAACACTATGTATCAATAATTGTAAATATAAGTCTTATGATATTATTATTATAGTACTGAAATTTGTCAGCTTTTTATCTGTAAGGGATATTGAAATTGTAATTACAGCGTTTGATTCTGCCAAGTCTCCTGAATCCATTCATATAATTTTACTAGCTGAAAACCCGGCGTTGCCCGGGTATTTATTTATTTATTTATTTATTTATTTATTTATTTATTTATTCAAGCCTTGGGTCAGTACTCCTCCTATCTCTTCTCTCCCTGTCCATCTCTTTTTTTTTTAATAAAAAATGTGTTACATTTATCACAGAAATAAGAAATAAGGCTGTCTTGCATAATACACTAAATTTTAAATACAGCATTCAAACAAAGAAAGATAGTAATCAAAATATACATAATATGTAACATTTATATTTTCATTTACTTCACAACGTTGCTGTAGTCCATATTTCTTGTCCTCAGTGGGCTTCTCTGCTGCCGCCAGCTTTGCAGGGTTTTCCTTAAGCTGACTGGAATGCGTGTTGCATGATGCGACAGGTTTTTACCCATTGCAGTATATACGATCTCATATTTATTGAATTATGCGTTGTACAATTGTATAATTTTGCAGTTATATATTCATTTGTATATGTGCAGTACGTCGGTAAAATCCGTTGCAAAAGTTCATATTGAAAAGAAGTAACAGATAAAAACCTCATTCGTGATGGGGCGGTTTTCCGTGAAGGTTACAACTTATGTGTTCATATGTCATGAATTACGTGTCGTACCGTGACGAAATTTAGAATGCACACTTAACTAAATGCGTGTATACTGTCTGTAAAATTTCCTGCGGCTACAATTTGTAGTATAGCAATTATAAATTGTAACATCATACCGAAAGCCATGGTTTTACTCTATGAACATCGGAACGTTACTGTTTATGTTCTCATATCTCATGAACTACGTGTCGGAGTGTGATAGAATTTAGAAGGTACATTCAACTACTTGTGTGTACACCGTCTGTAAAATTTCCTGCAGTTACAATTTGTAGTTGTATATTATTATAAATTGCAACGCCATACCGAATGCCGTAGTTTTACTTAATGAACAGCGGAAAACTAGTAATCGAGAAACTTTTTTCCTTTCATGATTTTGGTATGGTTGTCAGCGAGAAACAGTTTAAAAATACGCTATATGAGAATGAGAGTACTTAGCGACTTGCAACAAACTTTAAACATCATTTCAAACCTTTATTAAAGTCTCACCGCATTGTGTGGCAGTTTTTTTGCAATTACTGTTGTTTATGACGCCATATATTCCGAACCAGGTGTTGCGTGTGATTATTAACCCTGCAGCAATTGTTACCACACGGTAAGGAATGTGTGTACCAAATTTGGTTCATACCGGCCCAAAGCTTTAGGAAAAAATGAGCAGCATTGTCGCAAAATGCAGCAATTTTTATCGCTCATCTCATTGTTTATGACGTCATATCTCTTGAACTGTATATCGGATGTGATTCATACACTAACGGCGACCGTCCCTATGGATTGAAGCTTACGTGTACAAAATTTCATAAAGACTCGAAGAAAACTATAGATTTGTATGCAACACGTACAAACATACGGACACTCTGCTTTATACATTTCATGATTTTATATGGATTTTTAGAATAATGTGATTCTTCAGTTTCTCCCGGCGTATTTGTTTTAATTATTAATGTTTGTTAAGCTTATGGGACTTAACTACGAGGTCATCAGTCCCTGAACTTACAAACTACTTATGAACAACTTACGAACTAGGACAACACAAATATCCATGCCCGAGGAGGGATTCGAACCCCCGACCGTAGTGGCCGTGCTGACCGTGACTGGAGCGCCTCAGTCACCTCGGCCACCGCGGCCGGCCCGGCGTATTTGATAATCACAATATCCACGGGTCTACTGCCGGTCTATAGTGTCCAACGGGCACAATATTTCGGCGATCATACATGTCGCCATCATCAGGTGAACTGACGGACTGAGCTCCTGGAAACGCGCCGGCACGGAGATCCGCACGCTACGGCTGCTCGAAGGGACCTGGGTTCTAGCCCGGTGGCGGGCCATTTAAATACCCTCGGCCCGCGGAGCGACCCCTCCGCGGTCCGCGCAGTGGAACCGATTGCGAAGGCGTCTGAGATGACGTCGGTGTGAGGGCTCTGTCCGCCGTGGTCGTCACTTCGTTACGTTTGCTAGATTTACTCTTAATTAACCCAATCGCGGGTTCCCAAGCTTTGCTAGGATTATAGCCACAGTCACGGTTTATGAGGTCGTCACTTGTGCGAATTCGAATGGCCTCTCTAACGATTTTTAGAATAATGCTTGTGGCTATATTGTATTTCAGTTGCAATCTGGAATGGCCACCCTGGCTCAGCCAAGTGTTTCCAGTCTGTGAGCACATTAGGTAAGTCCTGACTACCTGCTTATATCGCATTCACTAGAATCAAACTGGTAGCTGGCCGGCTGGGGAACCCGACATCGCCGGCCGCGGTGGCCGAGGGGACTGAGGCGCTCCAGTCACGGTCTGCACGGCCACTACGGTCGGAGGTTCGAATCCCTCCTCGGGCATGGATATTTGTGCCGTCCTTAGTATAAGGTAGTTCATAAGTAGTTTGTAAGTTTAGGGTCTGATGACCCCGTAGTTAAGTCCCATAACCTTAACAAACATTTGAACATTTGAACATTTTGAACCGAACATCCTGGCAAAACCCGCCTTTCACATGGAAACAACCAGCTGCTCCCTGTATCTGTAGTATCACACTATAATGAACAAGGAAAAAATTTAACTCTCCTTGGTGAAGCTGTTTTGAAATCATAATATTTGTTGGATAAGCAACCGATTTTGATTTATGTACCTATAATGAGAGTTCACAAGTCACTTGAAAGTTGAGTGCTGTATTCCGGTGAAGCATACAGAGTAGAGATCCGCACTACCACATGTCCTCTGCCGCACCTGAACCTCGAGTCGGTGTGTGGCAGCTTGGGACGGTCCACACATGTCGGTGAGCCGAACAGAGACTGCAGGGAAATCGGCAGTGGCGGCTGGTGATAGTGTGCTAATGTGCTGCAGCACACTGTAAGTATATTATTAAAATTGTGCCATTTCTCTTCGAATGCAAGCGAGAAATCGCTGTAAAATTACTTCCTTTCTCTTGGAATGCGAGGCAGATATCACGATAAAATTATGCCAATTCCCTTCCAATGCGTATTACAATACTAGTAATAAGGATGAAAGCCACTCCATGAACCACAGACATTGCCGAGGTGGGGTGGCTTGCGTGCCTCAACGATACAGATAGCCATACCGTAGGTGCAACCACAGCGGAGGGGTATCTGTGGAGAGGCCAGAGAAACGTGTGGTTCCTGAAGAGAGGCAGCAGCCTTTTCAGTAGTTACAGGGGCAACAGTCTGGATGATTGACTGAGCTGGCCTTGTAACATCAGCTAATGTGGCTTTCCCACACAGCTACTGCGAACGGCTGAAAGCAAGGCGAAACTACAGCCGTTACCTTTCCCGAGGACATGCAGCTCTACTGTATGAACATATGATGATGGCATCCTCTCGGGTAAAATATTCCGGAGGTAAAATAGTCCCCCATTCGGATCTCCGGGCGGGGACTACTCAGGAGGATGTGATCATCAGGAAATACAATACTGGCATTCTACGGATCGGAGCGTGGAATGTTAGATCCCTTAGTCGGGTAGGAAAATTAGAAAATTTAAAAAGGGAAATGGATAGATTGAGGTTAGATATAGTGGGGATTAGTGAAGTTCGGTGGCAGGATGAACAGGATTTCTGGTCAGGTGAGTACAGGATTATAAATACAAAATCAGTTGGGGGTATCACAGGAGTAGGACTGATAATGAATAAGAAAATAGCAATGCGGGTAAACTACTATGAGCAGCACAGTGATCGCATTATCATTGTCAAGATAGATACGAAGCCAACACCGACAACAGTAGTACAGGTTTATATGCCAACTAGCTCTGCCGATGATGAGGAGATCGAAGAAATATATGAGGAGCTAAAGGAAATTATTCAGACATTTAAGGGAGAGGAAAACTTAATTGTTATGGGAGACTGGAATTCGGTAGCAGGACAAGGAAGGGAGGGGAAGATAGTAGGTGAATATGGTCTGGGAAAAAGGAATGAAAGAGGAAGCCACCTGATTCAAGAATCACGAAAGAAGGTTGTATACGTGGAAGAAACCAGGAGACACTGGGAGATACCAGATAGATTTTATAATGGTAAAACGTAGATTTCGGAACCAGGTTTTAATCTGCAAAACATACCCAGGGGCAGATATAAACTCTGACCATATCTTATTGGTCATGGAATTGTAGGCTGAAACTGAAAAAACTGCAGAAAGGTAGGAAAATAAGGGGATGGGACCTGGATAAACTAAAGGAACCTGAAGTTCTTGAGAAATTCCGTGGGTGCTTTAGCCATCAATTGACAGAAACGGGGGGAAATAAAACAGAGGAGGAGGAATGGGTAGCATTGAGAGATGAAATAGTGAAGTCAGCAGAGGACAAAATAGGTAGGAAGGCAAGACCTACAAAAAATCCTTGGATATCACAAGACATACTGGATTTGATCGATGAAAGGAGAAAATATAAAAATGCAGTAAATGAAACGGGCAGAATGGAGTACAGAAGACTAAGAAATGAGATTGACAGGAAGTGCAAAATGGCTAAGCAGGAGTGGCTGGAATTCAAATGCAAGGATGTAGAAGAATGTATAAGTAGGGGAAAATAGATACAGCTTACCGGAAAATAAAAGAGATATTTGGAGTTAGGAAAAACAGCTCTATGAGAATCAAGAACACCGATGGAAAACCAGTTCTCAGCAAAGAAGGGAAAGCTGAAAGGTGGAAAGAATATATAGAGAGACTATTCAAAGGAAATGTACTTAGAGACAAGGTTGTAGGAAGGGAGGAAGAAGTAGATGAGGATGAAATAGGAGATACTATACTGAGAGATGAATTTGACAGAGCACTGAAAGACCTAGGTCGAAACAAGGCCCCTGGAGTAGATGACATTCCCTCAGAGCTACTGAAGTCTCTGTCTCTTAGCGACTTGCAACAAACTTTAGAGATAATTTCAAACCTTTATTAAACTTTTTCTCGCTGGCAACCATAGTAAAATAATGAAAGGACAAAGTTTCTCGCTTACTACTTTTCCGCTGTTTATGGAGTAAAACTACGGATCTTGGTATGACGTTACAATTTATAATTTGAACACTACAAATTGTAGCGACAGGAAATTTTACAGACAGTATACACGCATATAGGTGAGTGTACCTTCTAAATGGTATCACAGTACAGCACGTAGTTCATGAGATATGAGCACATAAACAGCAACGTTCAAGGAAAACGACCCCATCACGTAGCAAGTTTTAATCTATTACTGCTTCACTACTAATTGTATTCACATGAGATTTTACAGACATAAAGCTCTTATAGAAATGAATATATACCTGAAAAATGGCAGGAATAAATAAATAAATATCCGGGCAACGCCAGGTTTTCATATAAATGAATTGCTGTTCGTTAGTCTCGCTAAAACTCGAGAACGGCTGAAACGATTTGGCTAATATTAGTCTTGAAATATTCGTGTAAGTCAAGGGAAGGTTTAAACGGTGATAAAATATGGAAAAGTTTTCTGGAAAAAAAGGAAAATCTGGAAAAACTCTAAACAGTTTTTTCCGGCGAGCTGTCAATACCGTTCGTCCAATTGCGATAAAATTTTGTACATCTCATGTTGAAAGCAAGAGGAAGCTTGGCATCAAATAAAAATTTGGAAGAGTCTCCCGGAAAATAGTAAATTTTAGGAAAAACCGAAAGCAATTTTTTTCTAGGAACAACAATCGATTGCCGCATGCTTGCAACGGCATCACTTGTGTACGGCTTGACAGGACAAGTTTGTATGAAATAAATGTTTTAGAAACTCTACCGTAAAATTGAAAAATTTGAGAAGAACTGAAAGTGCATTCTTCAATGTGTTTTTGAATGTATTCAGCTCTGTAACTGACCATTCGTACGACGGAGAGGGGTAATTCTTTTTTTATTTTGTTCATAATGATTTTGGAAAAGTTTTAACCAGAAAAAAGAAGGACTGTTAAAAAGGAAAGTCGCAAAATTGGAAACAAGTTCCTTTTTCAATGTGTTTCTAAACGTACTCAACACTATAAGTTGAGAACCGTTCATCAGATTGCGACAAAAGTTTGATCATTTGACGTTCAACGATAGATGAACGTGCTTATGAACTAACAATTTGGCAAAGTTACACGGAGGAAGGTTTGTGTGAAGTAAAAGTTTGGAATAGTTGACCAGCAAATAGGAAAAAATTGTGGAAAACTGAAAGAGCTCTTTTCTTTGGGATATCAATATTATTCGTACGATTACGACAAAATTTTGCACAAAGCAAAAGTACATAGAGATTAGCAATTGCAAAGCATTGCCGAGTCGACTAGTTATCGATATAAATTTAATCCGCGATCATTCGCGTTGTTCGAAAAAAATCTAACATTTACGATTTTACTTGAATATTCCATCACATTTCAATGCTAATAAACTGATCATCTAGGAATGCATTCTTTCATAGCTCGTGATTCAATTAATCTGTGACTCGACAACCAAATTTCAACAATAGCTTGTTAGTTGTGGCATTATTTGAAGTGGTGCGCAGTGTTAGATTTTTTTTTTCTAACACGGGAGTCTTAACGTAACAATTACTTCTCCTTCCGTGGAAAACCGCCTTGCTTCACTATCAGTCAGTTTCTTGTACTTGTAACACGCGGCTGCGTTCCTTTGTTTTCTCCTGAAACTATTCAGCACATGTCACGTCTTTTATGAGCAAATTAAATATCCTTATTGAGTTTAACGAATTGAATGAAGCAATTGTTTATACAGAGTACATGACATTCTGTGTCGGATATGGAAGTATATAAAACTGAAAAACAGTGTAAGGGGCCAGTGGTTTCTTCTTGAAACACAGTATTCTGATTTAGAGCGGTCGACAACATCTACACCTCCATTTTTGAGATTGTGGAGTCTAATTTCTTCAAGTTTCTTCGCTTCGCCACTATCAGCATCTACAGAATCGTCGCTGTACATGGTGGAGAACATTATAACGTTCTTTTTCTGTTTATTTTTTGAGACGTATGCGCAAATGAAGCAGTTGTTGCTTGGTTTTTCTCCAAATGCAGCTGTTTGCTTGCCTACATTTTACGTCCAGAAATTCCGGTGGAATTTCTCTTTTATTCTTCCGTAGAGAATCTACTAATGTGAATATTGTGGATGGCATACATTTTGTTACCCAGTGGTACAGATGTGAAATAATTGTCCACCGTCACGTTTCTGCCTGTTTTGTCAATCGGTCTAATCAATCGTAACCCCACATGCTCTGCATCATTTGCTACTTGATATGGCCCAGTAGGCTGTTTGCCTGCGTGTACTTCCATATTAATTAGCGTTAAAAGGTTCTGGCAGGGCCGGATCTAGGGGGAGGGGGACAAAGGGGGCAGTTGCCACGGGCGGAAGAATTTTTTAGTGGGCGGCCAATTGACAGACTTTTATTTTTTTATTATTTATTTATTTATTAATTTATTTTTACAGAATTTATCTTTCGCCGGCCGCGGTGGCCGAGGGGACTGAGGCGCTCCAGTCACGGTCCGCACGGCCACTACGGTCGGGGGTTCGAATCTCGGGCATGGATATTTGTGCCGTCCTTAGGATAAGCTAGTTGATACGTAGTTTGTAAGTTTAGGGACTGATAACCCCGTAGTTAAGTCACATAAGCTGTAAAAAAATTCGAACATTTTGAATTTATCTTTCTGGTATAATTTAATAAAATTAACTGGCACAGAATTATTAAAAGTAAAATTACTGCAAGAAATACCGAAATCATTTAATAAAACTAAAATTCCTGGTTGCTGACTTCAGTGTTGTCCTGTCACAGGTACTTCAGCTAATCACACTTTGAAAATCTACTAAATATTAGCCATAATGACGGAGATGTTTGCGTTATTGCATAAGTAAATGAACAATGTTTATCAATTTGCATAGATTTCCTTTTTCAGATAAATGAATATTCGTATTTCATATCAAGATAATATTTGTAGAACAGGTGAATTTGAATAACGTTCCAGCCCTAATATATAAGTATATCGGGTGCGCACACTTCTTACTGAAAGTCAAAAGCATTAAGGATCTAGAGTCCTCTCTCGGTAGCGGTGGAATTGATAGACATCTACACAGCATACTCTGTAAATCACATTTAACTGCCTGACAGGGGGTTCATCGGACCACTTTTATACTATTTATCTCCCATTCCATTCTCGAACAGCGCGCGGGAAGAAAGAACAGCTGAATCTCTCTGTTCGAGCTCTAATTTCACGTATTTATTCATATGATCTTTTCTACTTTTGTAAGTGGGAGGCAACATATTTTCTCATTCAGAGGAGAATGTTGACAAATTGTAGTTTCGTAAGTAGCCCACGTCGCAGCGATAAGCGCCTTTGTTCTAATGATTCCCATCCCAGATCCTGTATCATTTCCGTGACGCTGTCTCCCCTGTATCACGACAATACAAAACAAGCTGCCCTTCTTTCGACTCTTTCGATGTCCTCCGACAGACCCATCTGATAAGTATCGTACACTGGGCAGCAAGACCAGATAAAACAGGAGGAATCTCACTGTATTATTGATGCTGTCCCTTTTCTAGCTAAGCAAGGAAGTCCTTTTAGAGGAACAAAAGAAGATGGTGATTTTGGTGATCCACATGGCGACAAATTTCTAAATACAATTGATCTCATATAGTATAGTGTCCCCCTTCGTCTGCGTATTGAACGTCACAAGAAAGGCCAGATTAGCTATTTTTACCAAAAATATACCAGATGAGTTCCGTGACTTGTTTGCTGACAAAATAAAACAAGATATAATTAAAGATCTTTTAGCTGCTAAATACTTTTCGCTGATGTTTGACTGCACTCCAGATATCAGCCACAATGCGCAGATGACACAAGTAATTCGATACGTCAAGTCAAATGACTCAGAGGTTGTGGAAAGTTTTAGTGACTTTTTTACAGGAGAAGGCCTTAGTTAAGTATACTGCAAAAATTGGAACAATATGGATTGAACGTTAAATACTGCAGGGGACAGTCTCATGACAATGGGGCAAACATGGCTGGAAAGTACAAAGGGGTCCAGTCAAGAATACTTCAGAAGAATGAACTGGTCTATTTCTTACCATGTGCTGCTCACTCTTTAAATTTAGTAGGAGCAAATTCAGCAGACATTCAGCAAGACTAGGTGATCTCCAAGAGTAGATGCTTTGAAGCTGTTTACAAGCATTTTCATAAAGTTTTGAAGGCCCTGGAAGAAACTGAAACTTATAAATTGTCAACACCAGAAACAAAATCAGAGACCAGATCTATTTTAAAAAATATGAGAATACTCAAATTCACTACTTTAACTTGTTTCTGGTACACAATATTAAAATAAATAGCTCACGTTAATCAGTTTCTGCGAAGTTAGTACTTTACAGTTGATAAAGCTGTTCGAAACATTCAAGGACTTTTGGGCTTTCTCAAAACTTCCCGGGATTCTTGTACCTCTGAAGCTATTTCTGAGGCCAAAGTGCTAGCAGACGGTAATGAGGTATCAACGGTATTCTCCGAAAAAGGATTCGAAGAAAGAAGAAAATAGCCGATGAACTTTATGAGGGTGAAGTATCGAACATTCACAGAAAAAATAAGGAATAATTGACAGAGCTTAGCACCAGGTTTACCTCACTTGAGTAAATTGGTGCGAAAATTAGTTTTCTGTGTGGTGTGCAAATTCGAGAAATGGAAGTGGAGGACTTGAAGGCCAAAGCAGCGGAACTGGCAGAAGGTTTTAGCGAGGAAGAACTTGAAGTTGAAAGTTTCAGACAACATGCGCTGGCAGTAGACAGAGCCTTGCAAGATTCCACTGCATCATCAACATTAAGTTTAATTTATAAAAATAAATTGGTAGAGGGGTATCCCATCCTTAAAACAGCGTTAAAATATATATTACCATTCTAGTTTCTGTTTCGTCTGAGAAAGCTGAAACTAATTAAATACACTTGAGGAGCACGACTGCTTAACAAATCTGAGTGTAATATCCATGATACCAAAAACAGATTTGCAGGAAAAAAATTAATTAATTTAAAAAAATAATAAATAAATAAAATCGAAAAGCGAAATTTTGAATTGATTTTTGAACATGAGTAATCTTGTAATTTTTTTGCATGTATTAAAATAGTTCTGTTTTCCTTTGATCTTAATTCAGTCAATAAAATAAGTTCATGTTGTGAGATTGTGACATTTATTTACAAATATGTAACCCGATTAGTGTTAAAAAGTCGATTCTTACAGGGGAGGGGGGGTGAAAGAAGGGGCGGCAAATTTAAGCTTGCCCCCCCCCCCCCCCCCCCCCCTTGGCCAATGCCCCAGATCTGGGCCTGGGTTCTGGCATCACAAAGCGCATGTACCTTGATGCCATATTTTGCAGGCTTGTTTGCTACATACGATCTGACTTTGAAACTTCCCCAGAATAGGGACAGCCAGGCAGCCCTGAGATCACTGGCAGCTCCAGCAACAAGGCCTAAAATTGTTGCACAATGTCACAGGGTTCTGGTGGAGCTAGGGAAAGCAATAAAGTAAAACTATTGTGGGTCCCTGGCCACTCGGGGATCAGTGGCAACGAACATGCCGACAGATTAGCCAGGATGGGGGCAGAGACTCCATTTATTGGACCGGAACCTGTCCTGACAATCACCAAGGCAATGATTAAATTGGAGCTACGTAACTGGCTCAGAAGACAGCACGTAGAATATTGTACCAAAGTCCATCGATAAAAACATGGCAAGGTGATGATGCCAAAGCCATGTTTTGAAAGAAGCTCTGAAATCCTTGGCCTGAACAGGAGAGAGATTAGACTCATGGTTGGATTGCTGACAGGCCATGGGAATTTCAAAAAACACCTACATACAATGACAATAACAGAAGAGGACCCTAAATGTAGGATCTGTGATGACGGTGATGAAACTGCATCACATCTAATCTTGGAATGCATTGAATTGAAGAGTAAAAGGCACAGAACATTTGGGACAACCAGACCCGAAGAAATTGTGTCTTTCTTTCTTTATGGTGTCCGGACTATTTAAAGGTTATCGGCCCAGTTCTGGGCTACGTATATTCCATTAGTATTCGCGACCCACAAATCTTCCAGAATACACCGGTGTGGACATTTTTCACATGTAAGAAGGTGTTCCATATCTTGAATTTCTTCACAGTCACAGTTTATATCGGTTTGGTCGATTATACCCCACTTAAGCATATTTACTTTTACTAGGGCGACCCCCGTTCTGAGCCTATTCAAGGTTCTCCAGGTTTTAAAATTTAGGTTTTGACCGGTCCACTGAACTGGGGGGAGAGGGAAATTTTCAGGCGGTTCGTCCTGGACGGTTACAAGGAAACTTCTCCTAGACTTCAGTCGTGTCTCTGGTGGTCGAGCTCTGTAGAGGACATGCCGCTCATCTGCGAGTTTTTTTACTTTCTCTGCATGTTCTAAAGCGTTTCTGCTAGCTGTGGGATCTGCAAAACCAGCTGCCTTGTACAAGAGTCTGACCGGCGTCGGTTTCATGCACCCTGTCACTATCCTGCAGGTCTCATTGAGGGCAACATCTTCTTGTTTCGTGTGAGCGCAGAAATTGTGTCTAGTAAAGAACTGGTGAAGGGACTCCTTGCACTGTTCAAGGGCATTGGTTGGCTTTACTAGATATACAGGGAGCGATACCGCACAATAAACTTAGTTTCGGTGCGGGCAGTGGCGGGTTAGACCAAGGCTGTTTTGGCTTCACTGAAAAAAAATCAAATCAAATCAATCCCCAGAATGGTTCTAACATCTCGTCTATCGTCGTCACTGCGTCGGTACTATAGCTCTTCTTGCAAACATCCACAAATTCGTCGAACGACATGTTGCATACCATGTTTATACTAATTTATAATAACAAAGAAATGATTTATTGTACAAACGTGTCTTTTTCTGGCACAAAGAGATCTCATTGTTAGAAAAAAATCTAAGACGGGAGTTATCGCGTGAGAACAATATACGCGAGCGACCGTGGGTTAAGAAATGTGATTGGAGTTAGTAACGTTATCCGTGTAAGTAGGGTAATCAATGCACAAATGAGTGGAAATACAGAGGCTAAAATGGCTGATCGGTGACGGCGTGTTTCAGGGCACTTCGGAGCACCACACGGACCGCGCTCTGTGAAGGCTCCAGCATGCTGTAGCTGCGGCAGCCACTGCAGGCCAGGTGAGCGAAAGTACTGGCTGAGTGTGCTTATGTGTGTGTGTGTTTGTGTTTCCCAGTCAATGATATTTGCGTCCCAACTTTATTCCAGGTGCGCGTGCCACACAAAATGCATTACTGATCACATTGTGCTAACCGTTCACAACACCTTCAGTCATTTACTTCTTATAACACCACCACCACCATATTTCTAATTTGAAATGTGTCATCTCTGTATATAAGAGGAAGTTCCCGATTGACTGACTGACTGATTGACTGACTGACTGACTCATCATCGCCCAGCCCAAACCACTGAAGATAGAAACTTGAAATTTGTGGAGAGGGCTGATCTTACCTCTGTAGGCGTCATTTAAGAAGCGGTTTTTCGATATTCTGTCCGCAAGGAGGTGAAGTAGGGGATGAAACGTTTTTTTGAAAATACGTAGCTATTTAGGCAATTTTGAAGCTAGAACTACAAAATTTCGGATTTTAATTCAGGGTTCGAATTTAAAAGACACGTGTTTCGGTATTTTTGGAAATTCAACCATCAAGGGCGTTAAATTGGAGAGGGGATGTTTTTTCGAAAATATGTTGCTATTTAGGCAATTTTGAAGTTAGAACTACAAATCTACGGATTTGGATTGAGAGTTCGATTTTAAAAGACACGTGTTTCGGTACTTTTTGAAATTCAACCAATAAGGGGGTAAAATAGACGACGCAAATAATTTATTTTCAAAAATATGTTGCTGTTAACTCAAATTTCAAGTTATAACTACGAAACTTAGGATATGGACTCTTGATCAGGATTAAAAAGACGCGAGTTTCGGTATTTTTGGAAATTCAAAAACTAAGGCGGTAAAAGAGGGGATCACAAATTTCTTTTCGAAAATACATTGTTGTCAAGACAATTTTGAAGCTATAGCTACAAAAATTGGTATTTGTATTGATAGTTATGATTTAAAAATATGTGTTTCGCTATTTTTGAAAAATCAACCAGCAAGGGGGTTAAATTGGACAGGGATGTTTTTCGAAAAACTTTTGCTAATAAGGCAATTTTGAAGCTACAACCACAAAGATTGGTATATGTTTTACTGGTCAGAATTAGAATGACACGTGTTTCGGTATTTTCAGAAAATTAATAAATTGGGGGGTGAAATAGGGGATGAAACATTTTTTGAAAATACGTTGCTACTAAGCCAATTTCTAACACACACAAAATATTTGCATACTTGGGTGGAAATTCCGATGTGGAATCTTGGTCAGGATTTAAAAAAATGCGTGTTTCAGTGTTTGTAAAAATTCAACAACTAAGAGGGTCAAACAGAGGATCAAAAACTCTTTTTGAAAATATGTTACTATTGGGACGATTTTCAGGCTAGAGCTACGGAAATTAATATTTGGCCTTTTAGCCAATTGAAAAAGAAAGTATTTAGGTATTTTTGGAATTTCACACATCAAAGGGGGTGAAAGAGGGAATGAATTGTTATTTCAAAAAATGTTGCCATTCAGGTAATTTTGTAGCTACAACTACATAAATTGCTGTATGGATTCTTGGTTACAATTTTTTAAAAATTAAAAAGTACGTGAGCGAACCACATATAGTTGTGCATAATAATTTTACAGATTTCCTTTCAAATACGACATGCATCTATTAAAGATGCGGGTAGACTTTTGCAAAAATAGGTTTATCAAAACACGCCTGTGTTAGAATGGAATTTTGTGTCAAAAATTGATTTTCAAAAATATGGCGCTGTTAACTCGAATTTCAAGCTCTAACTACGAAACTTAAGATATAGATTCTTCATCAGGAATATATATATATATATATATATATATATATATATATATATATATATAAGAACAACTGTTGCAGACCAACCAGCCTACGCATGCGAAGCAGCGGGGTTCAGCTAGTTAGGATATATGCTAGCTGGTCGGAATGCTGGAAGCAGCAGGAATTTCATCAGCTGATAAATTGTTGTTGTATCCCTGTATATAAGAGTACTACTTGAAAACCCGGCCTTGCCCTGGTATTTATTTACTTATTCCTACCATTTTTCAGGTATATAATTATATGTATAAGAGCTGTATGTCTGTAAAATCCCTGGGAATACAATTAGTAGTAAAGACGTAATAGATAAAAACTTGGTGTGTGATGGGGCGGTTTTCCATGAACGTTACTGTTTATGTGGTCATATCTCATGAACTACGTGTCACACTGTGATACAATTTAGAGAGTACACTCAACTATTTGTGTGTATACTGTCTGTGAAATTTACTGTCGCTACAATTTGTAGTGTTTCAATTATAAATTGTAACGTCATACCGAATGCCGTACCAGCGGAACGTTACTGTTTACGTGGTCGTATCTCATGAACTACATATCGGAATGTGATACAATTTAGAAGCTACATTCAACGATATATGCGTATACTGTCTGTAAAATTTTCTGTCGCTACAATTTGTACTGTCCAAATTACAAAGTGTAACGTCATACCGAGAGCCGTAGTTTTACTCCATAAACAGTGGAAAAGTGGTAAGCGAGAAACTTTTTTCCTTTCATCATTTTACTATGGTTGCCAGCGAGAAAAAGTTTAATAAAGGTTTGAAATTATGTTTAAAGTTTGTTGCAAGTCGCTAAGTACTGTCGTTCTCATACAGTGTATTTCGAGTCTCGCCGCATTCTAAGACATTTTTGCGATTTCTATTGGTTATGACGTAATATCTTTTGAACCTGTGCCCTATGTGATTCTTAACAGTGCAGCAATTGTTCCCTCACGGTAAGGAATGTGCGTATCAAATTTGGTTGAAATCGCTCCAATGTTTTAGGAGAAAATTAGCAGCATTGTCGCAAAATGCAGCAGTTTTTTGTGCATCTCATTGTTTATGACGTCATATCTCGTGAACTATATATCGTACGTGATTCTTACACTTACGGCGACAGTCCCCATGGAGTGAAGAAGAAAATATTCAAGACCAAGACTCTCAAGAACAAGTAGAAAAATTCAAAAGATCAAGAAGAAAGATTAACCCTCCAAGTTACCTACAAGAACTATACTGAGATTTCTGTCTACTGGCACAAACAGGTGAACCTACTAATTATGATGAAGCTGTGAACATTCCAGAGTGAAAGACTGCAATAGAAAAGGAGCTAGATTCACACAAGGATCTATGAACTTGGAGTCCATCTCAACTACCAAGAGGAAAGGTAGCAATCGACACAAAATGGGTACTCAGATCAAAAGAAGACGGCACCAAGAAGGCAAGACTTGTTGCTAGGGGATTCCAGCTGAGAGAAGACGAATGCAGTAAATGCAATTATGCTCCAGTATGCATAATGACTACATTAAGTATTCTTATTTCACAAGCGGTAAGAAATTACTGGACAATGCGCCAAGTAGACGTTCCAACAGCATTTTTGAATAGTACACTCAAAGAAGAAGTTTACATTAGAAAACCAAAAGGACTCAATCATTCTGATGAAATCCTTAAATTAAATCGTGCCTTGTACGGACTTAAAATTTCCCCAAAATGTTGGAATAATAAATTTAATGAAATAATGGAAACAAATGGTTTCCATGGATCACAACATGATTATTGTTTGTATTATGCAAATTATGTTTATCTTTTGTTATTTGTGGATGATGCTTTGATTACAGGTAAAACAGAAAACGTAGAGACTCTGGTAAACATTTTGTATAAAAATTTCAAAGTCAAGGATATGGCTGCGGCAAATACATTCCTAGGAATGCAGTTTAAGAGAACAGATGATAGTTTGGTTATCATGCAAAATAAAAACATAAATAAGTTGTTGAAAGAATTTAATATGGAAAATTGTCGTATTGTAGCCACACCAATGGAGGTTGGATTTAAAATAGAAGATTCTGAAATGATTATTGTTGTTCCTTATTGAGAGTTGGTATGTAGTTTGATGTACATCATAGTAATGACAACACGAGATTTATTATATACAGTTTCAGTGTTGAGTAGAGTTTTGAATAGATCTACTAGCCTAACTGGACAGGCTGCTAAGAGAGTTCTCAGGTATTTAAACAATACTGAAGAGATGGGGTTGAAATTTGAAAAGAATGAAGGAAAAATAATTAGCTATTCAGATGCAGATTGGGCAAGTGATACAGTATCAAGGAGAAGTGTTAATGGTTTTGTAGCTTTAGATGGTTCTGATACAATTGCTTGGTTCTCTAAAAAACAAACTTGTGTTGCTGTTTCAACTATGGAAGCAGAATATTGCGCAGCGTCAGCAGCGGCGCATTAACTTTTCAATTTGAAAGGAATACCATGTCAATTTGACAAATCTTAGAGTGTGGAATTCATAATTAAAAATTATAATTGTAGTTCTAGTTCATTAATTAAGACATCTGAAAACTCAAAAAGAGCAAAACACTTTGATATAAAATGCACTTAATTAAGGACTTGTTAGTTAAAGAAATTCTTGATGCTCAGTATATTGAGACTGACTGCAATGCAGCTGACATTTTGACTAAATCTTTGAGTAAAGAAAAGTTCATTAAACATAGAAAGACAATTCTAAACAATGATTTTTTAGTTGAATGACATTATCGTGTTCTTTCATTACATTTATTGAAACTGAATTTTTGTATTAAGAATTCGATTGAAAGTTTCACTTTTATATAATGTGTGTTTTATGTTATTTCGATTTACAATGTATTGATAAACTATCAATTCAGGAGGAGTGTTATAGGTATAGAATTTTCGATTATTGTTATGCATATATATCTTTGTAAGTATTCGACTGATCTTCGACGAAAGAGCAGCCACGTAAGGAAAAAAAAAAAAAAACTCTTGATTTGAAGACATTGCTTTCTTCGTTCTTGTGGCTAACGTGTTTGCGTGTAAGGTTTCACGTTAAATGCCCAACAGATTTGTTGCACGGTATATCCATTTGCTGAATTTCGAGTTTCAGTAAACGACTGCAAATGTTTGGGTCGCAGTTCTGCTTCTGTGGTACTTCCGTTCATTATTTGCATGTTTATGTGTGCGCGTGGGTTCCTTGCGTGAGAGTGTGTAAGAAAAGTGTAACAATGGCTGTGTTTTCCACAGGAACACCTGCGCATCGGTCAAGGAGCTGGCTCTCATCCAGACAAGCCGAGAATGGGCGTTGCGGCTGCTGCAGAGAGTGCAAGGTATTGTGGTACGAGTGGGGCAGTGCACAAATGGTTCAAATCACACTTAACTGGAAGAGTGCAGAAAGTTGAAATAGGCAGTTCACATGATACAGATGAAACAATTAATTCTTCCATCTGGGGAGTTATCAAAAATGGGGTCCCACAGGGCTCGGTCTCGGGTCCTTTGCTGTTCTTAATATATATTAATGACTTGCCATTCTACATTCACGCAGATGCTAAGCTAGTACGTTTTGCTGATGATACAAGTATAGCTATCACACCTGACAAACAGGAATTAACTGATGTAATTGTAAATGATACCTTCCAGAAAGTTATTAGTGGTTCTCTACAAATGGACTCTCATTAAACTTTGATAAAACCCAGTATATACAGTTTCATACAGTAAATGGCATGACACCATTAATAAATTTAGACTTTGAACATAAATCTGTAGCTAAGGTAGAATATTCAAAATTTTTAAGTGTTTGCCTTCACGGCAGACTGAAATGGAAGAAAAATATTGAAGATGTCCTGAAACGTCTGATTTCAGCTACTTATGCTATCAGAGTCACTGCAAAATTGGGTGATATACATCTCAGTAACTTAGCTCACTATGCCTATTTTCATTCACTGCTTTCATATGGGATCATATTCTGGGGCAATTCAACATTGAGTAAAAAAGTATTCATTGCACAAAAGCGTGTAATCAGAATAATTGCTGGAGCCCTCCCAAGAGCATCGTGCAGAAATTTATTTAGGGATCCAGGGATACTCACTGTAGCTTCACAATATATATATATATTCACTCATGAATTTTGTTATTAACAATCCAACCTAATTCAAAAGTAAAAGCAGTGTGCATAGCTACAACACTAGGAGAAAGGATGATAATCACTATTCAAGGTTAAATCTAACTTTGGCTCTGAAAGGGGTTAATTATGCGGCCACAAAAGTCTTTGGTCACTTACCAAGTAGCATCAAAAGTCTGACAGATAGCCACCTAGTATTTAAAAAGAAATTTAAGGAATTTCTGAATGGCAACTCCTTCTACAATGAAAATGAATTTTCAGATAAAACTTAAAATAAATAAATAAAATAAAAAAATAAACAAAACAAAAATCCTTAAAATACTGATTGTCAAGTATAGATAACATTTACTAAACTGGCACGTTCCACATCATTACGAAATGTCGTATATACAGGGTGTCCAGAAAAGGACTCCCTGATTTCAAAATTAAATATCTCGAAAACAAAGATCGATAGAGGAATGCAGTAAACGGTGTGTTTATTGTGACAGCCGTAAGAGGTTTATACAGCAGTTTGAAATAATAGTTACAAAAGCTGCTAACAGATGGCGCTGTACGCTGTTCAGCTCGTATCAACATACATAAGTGAAATAATCGTATGAAAACACTCTTTGCAAACAATCACATCACAATGTTTTCAAAATGTTCTCCATTGGCACTACAGAGGTGGCGCAAACGAAGAATGAAATTCGCCATCATTTCGTAGTGTCTCAATCGAAATGGATTCACATGCCACAGAGATCGCCGATTCGAGCTCGTCCAGCGTGGCGGGATGCTTCGGGTAGACCATGTCTTTCACTGTGCCCCACAAAAAAAAAAAAAAAAAAAAAAAAAAAAAAGGTCACAGGGATTCAAATCCGACGAATATGGAGGACAGTCCATACCTGCACAAGTATATTTGGGATTTCCAAAGCAAGGACTCGATTCCTGAAGTATTCCTCAAGAAAGCGAAACACTTGTTCGGTCCGATGTGGTCGGGCTCCATCTTGCATAAACCATTCAGTACCTGGACGATCCTCTAACGCTTGCTGTGTAGCGACAAATTGTTCAAAATTGCAACGTAACGTGCACCAGTGACCGTTTCTAGAATGAAAAGAGGGCCAATAATGCCTCTGCTGCATACTGCAGCCCACACAGTAACTTTAGGAGAATACAGGGATTTCGCTTCACACCAATATGGCTTTTCGGAACCCCAAAATCGCCAGTTCTGCTTATTCACGTATCCATTCAGGTGGAAGTGTGCTTCATCTGTAAACCAGATGCAGCCAACATCAAATCCTTCCCTGTCAATCATTTGAGCATCTGATTAGCAAAGGCAATCCTTTGTTGCACAGCTCGTACGGGTATGGCCTAGTGCGTTTCAATTTTGAATGGAAATATGTGTAGGCTCTTTCTCAGTATTTTCTGCGTGCTGGAAAGCTTAAAACCAGTCTCAGATGCAATTCTACGGACGGATGACATTGGATTTCGCTGAATAATTCCAAAAACTGTGGCAATATTTCAGGCGTAACTGCGGTTTGCTTGCGGCCAACATGCCCCACTAGATCATCAGTTACGCTGCCTGTTCGCTGAAATTTTGCGAAGAGCGTACGAATGGTTTTCGCAATGGGTCCTTTTGGAACATTAAATCGTGCTTGAAAACTTGGCCTTGTTGCCGTAGGATTCTCTTGTAACCTGTTGTACTCTAGCACCAGAAAAACGCATTGTTCAATGGAGTACATGGTTTTATCTCTTCCTTCGGTACGCTAACCTCCTTTCACGTTTCAATAGTGGAACTGATCGCTCTGGGCTTCGGATCACTATTTATACTAGGCATTACGTATGGCGATTACAGCGCCATCTGTTAGCAGCTTTTTAACTATTATTTCAAACTGCTGTAGAAACTTCTTACAGCTTTCACAATAAACTGTGTGGGCTGCAGTATGCAGCAGAGGCATTATTGGCCCTTTTTGTCAGCAGCGTTAGAGGATCGACCAGGTATTGAATGGTTTATGCAAGATGGAGCCTAACCACATTGGACCGAACAAGTGTTTCGCTTTCTGAGGAATACTTCGGGAATCGAGTCTTTGCTTTGGAATATTCCAAATTTACTGGTGCAGGTATGAATTGGCCTCCATATTCGTCGGATTTGAATCCCTGTGACTTTTTTTTGTGGCATCCCGCCACGCTGGACGAGCTTGAATCTGCGATTTCTGTGGCATTTGAATCCATTTCGTTTAAGACACTACGAAATGATGGCAAATTTCATTCTTTGTTTGCGCCACCTCTGTAGTGCCAATGGTAATCATTTTGAAAACATTGTGATTGTTTGCAAAGAGTGTTTTCATACGATTATTTCACTTATGTATGCTGATATGAGTTGTACAGCGTATAGCGCTATCTGTTAGCTGCTTTTGTAAATGTTATTTCAAACTGCTGTATAAACTACTTACAGCTATAAACTACTTACAGCTTTCACAATAAACATACCGTTTACTGCATTCCTCTATCGAAGAACGCCACATCCGGTCTGTTTGATTTTTCAGCGTCCGCGCTCTCGTTAAAACTAGGAGGCGCGGACGCTTCCGTTCACAAGACTTGACGCACACAATAACTCAGGCACAGCGACAGTGGCGCGCCAGGCGGAACAGCTCAGAAGCTGCTTCAAGGTCACGCACTTAAGTCTCCACGCAATAAAACTGTAGTACTCTCGAGCTCTTATGGACATGACACGAAGTGCCCCAATCAATATTTTCAAGGGATAAAAAGGAAAGGATCTCTTTATTTAACTATGATAATACACAACAACATCTCCTTGAATATTAAATTTCTTCTCAAATGGGCCTTCAACCTTAACCCAAATATGAACTCCCTCGTTGGCTGCAACACGTCTTCTATTCCTTGTTCTCAAACAAAATGGCTTATCAGAAACAAAATATGAAGTACCAAATGACTTGTTAGGTACCTCTCCAATACTCCAAGTGCGAAAAGCAATAATGTCCCTCTCAGAGAAAGACTCAAGGCCTCCTTGCCTGGCATTATTGCAGCGAACAATGGCTACAGTAAGCCACCCAGAGCCACCAAAAACTTCAGTTAAATAAAGAGATCCTTTCCTTTTTATCCCTTGAAAATATTGATTGGGGCACTTCGTGTCATGTCCATAAGAGCTCGAGAGTACTACAGTTTTATTGCGTGGAGACTTAAGTGCGTGACCTTGAAGCAGCTTCTGAGCTGTTCCGCCTGGCACGCCACTGTCGCTGTGCCTGAGTTATTGTGTGCGTCAAGTCTTGTGAACGGAAGCGTCCGCGCCTCCTAGTTTTAACGAGAGCGCGGACGCTGAAAAATCAAACAGACCGGATGTGTCGTTCTAGTTATCATGCGCGCCAGGCGGAAGGGCGTTGGCTGTGCCAGGCATCGTGTCTCATTTGGCTTGAGGCAGCCGCACGAGCAACAGCATTGAATCACGATGCCACGCCGTTATTACAGGAGACGTCGTAGTATGTTACCTGTGTATAAAGCAGTTGATACTGTTGATTTTACACCTGGTTCTGATGGATTGACTACTACTGCACAAGAAGAAGTTTTACATGGTCCAATTACATTTGTTGGAGCTCGATTTGATTTCAGTATTAGAAGTACTGAAGTTTTTGGTGGCTCTGGGTGGCTTACTGTAGCCATTGTTCGCTGCAATAATGCCAGGCAAGGAGGCCTTGAGTCTTTCTCTGAGATATTTAATTTTGAAATCATGGAGCCCTTTTCTGGACACCCTGTATGATCTATGGAACAAGTATTAGTCTAATCTAATCTAATCTAATCTAATCAAGGGGCCCCGCGGTGGAGTTTCAAAGTCAGCTGCAGCGGCTGCCGCAAGCGTGATGCGGACCAACATGATGAAGACGCAGAGGATGATGCTGCAAGTTCAGTTGCGAGAGCCTCTCCGTCCAAGAGCGATGATGCCTCAGGACGCACGGCGTGCTCACACCGCCGGACGTCGCAACAAGTAGAACCAGTCCACAAATAAACTGACAAGGATACCACGTGGCTATACATTTTGGTACTTTTTTATATTTGTGCTATGTCAAGTTCAGAACGCAAATAACAATCTGCCAAAACCATTCCATGCAGTTGTCAATAATTCTCCAGAAAATCGACTTTGAAGTTTTGCAAGTGTTGTTGTTGTTGTTGTTGTTGTTGTTGTGGTCTTCAGTCCGCAGACTGGTTTGATGCAGCTCTCCACAATACCCTATCCTGAGCAAGTCTCTTCATCTCCACATAAGAACGGCAACCTACGTTTGTCTGAATCTGCTTACTGTATCCATCTCTTGGTCTTCCTCTGCGATTTTTACCCCATACACTTCCCTCCAACGCTAAATTCACAATTCTTTGATGTCTAAGAATGTGTCCTACCAATCTATCCCTTCTTTTAGTCAAGGTATGCCAGAAATTTTTTTTCTCCCCAATTCTGTTCAGTACCTCCTCATTAGTTACGAGATCCACCCACCTAATTTTCAGCATTCTTCTGTAGCACCATATTTCAAAAGCTTCTATTCTCTTCCTGTCCGCACTGTTTATCGTCCATGTCTCACTCCCATACAAGGCAACACACCATACGAATGCCTTCAAAAAGGACTTACTTAGGCTTAAATCAATATTCGATGTTAACAAATTTCTCTTTTTCAAGAACGCTTTTCTACCCATTGCCATTCTGCATTTTATATCCTCTGTACTGCGACCATCATTTGTCATTTTACTGCCCAAGTAACAAAACTGATCTACCTCCTTTATTGCTTCGTTTCCCAATCTAATTCCTTCAGCATCACCTGATTTTCTTACACTGCACTCCATTACCCTAGTTTTGCTCTTGTTAATGTTCATCTTATATGCACCTTTCAACACACTGTCCATTCCGTTCAATTGCTCTTCCAGGTCCTTTGCTGTATTTGACAGAATTACTCTGTCGTCGGCAAAACGCAATGTTTTTAATTCTTCCCCCTGAACTTTAATTCCTTCTCCAAATTTCTCCTTGCTTTCCTTTATGGCTTGCTCAATGTACAAATTGAATAACATTGGAGAAAGGCTACAACCCTGTCTTACTCCCTTTCCAACCACTGCATCCCTTTCATGCCCTTCAACTGTGACGAACCGCTGTCTGGTTTTTGTACAAGTTGTAAGTAACCCTACGCTCCCTGTATTTTACTCCTGCTTACTTCAGAACTTGAAAGAGTTTATTCCAATCAACATTGTCAAAAGCCTTCTCCAAATCTACAAAAGCTAGAAAAGTAGGTTTGCCTTTTCTTAATCTATCTTCTAGGATGAGCCGTAAAGTGAGTATTGCCTCCAGAGTTCCTACATTTCTGCTGAACCCAAACTGATCTTCCCCGAGGTCGGCTCCTACCAGCTTTTCCATCCTTCTGTCTTGCAAGTACGTGTAATTAAAGTGCAGCGTCTGCTGGTGTAGCCGGTGTAGTGGCTCAGCGCGTTTGGTGAATTGGCCAAACGCTCTCGCCAATAAAACATAAATAAAAATTTTGTGTTATTTATTTCTTAGCAAATCTAGATTTCGACCACTGTGTGGGCATTATCAATGCTTGAAACCAATTAAAATTCATCATAAACATTGATAATGACCACACAGTGGTCGAAATCTAGATTTGCTAACAAATAAAAATATATATTTTTTACGACTGATTGTTGAAATAATTACCACAAATAAAATACAGTCGTGGAGCACCAATTCCAACATGGAATCAACCCTGATAAATAAAAACCTTAGCCAAGAACTGAACAATGAACGACGAACAAACGACCGCAACGTACCGGACAACCTGAAAAAGAAATATGGTAGGAGCGTTCCCTCCTTTCAACCATACTGTCAGTCCTTCTATTCTCGCCGTGACACGATTTGTGTGTGTGTGTTCAAATACTTACACAATTTTAATATTTTGTGGTAATTTTTACAAGAAACACACGTATTTTGTTTATTCGTAATTTTCTATATTTTTACAAAACGGTGGTATTACTGATGTGTTTATTAAAAATTTGACAAATTATATCGTTTCCAATATTGGCTTCACTATTAATTGACGACGGTTGTCTTCGATTATTCAATTTCTAAAAACCTACGATGCTGTTTTTTTAAAGTCGTCTCAGTAGGTACTAACAGCTTTCCAAGACAGCTGAACTACTTAACCATCGTTTCAGATGACGACAAGGTGTTCAGCTTGTCTACATACACATAAAAGGGCAGTGCCACGACTTGTGGCATCAGAGATCCCCAAATGTATCATATAGCTTAATTATATGACAACGGAACAAGAACAATATCTGTCTTAGCGGGATTCTAACCAGTGACTAATTGTCAAACTGTTTTAATTTTTGCTACCTACATGTACCTACAAATCTTCAAAGTCGAGCTCCTCGATATATAGCACCTCTGCTGTTGTATGAGAAGTTTCTTACAACCGTTCCGTATTTTTATGGATATATTTCAGATAAATAACTTGTAATAAACATTTTGAAAAGTATCCTATGTCCTAATCCAAGACATAAGAAATCTCTATATGACATTTCATTTAAATCAATGCTGCAGTTTTAGCGTGGTGCTGTAACAAACATACAAACTTCCGCATTTATAATATGTATAGGATAGGACATTGGAATGGCTTTGTCTGATTGTTATTTAAGTACTGGACTTCACATACCATAAACACACACACACACAAATCTAAAATCCGATGGGTTTGTGGTCTCTTTGTAAGGTGAAGCCAACTCATCTGTCAGCACTTCAGTAAAAAGAAAAGTTTCGCTCTCTGAGATTTCGTTGCTTTTAAAATAAGTAATAATAAAATGTTGATCACGTAGTCTTTCTTTGCACTCTTATTTCTGTAGTAGGTGCTGTAACAGCCTCACAAGAGGAGTAACCATTGCAAGTGTCTTACAGGTAAGATAACCAACTACAGGCCTCTACTGAAGACAAAGCCGAAAAGTTGTCTGTATGGAATACACGCAGGTTTCCTTAGGTATTTTATTAACGAAAACAACTTGGGAGGAACATGGCTATCACCATTTAAAATTAATTGAAAATTCTCTGTACTAAGATTACTGGCACATAAGCATGTGATTTAAAAGTGATCTATACTTCCGATATTGGACTGTATGTATTTCTGTGTCTGCAGTAAAGAGGCAAGGGGGAATATGATTGAACGTTCTATCGACAGCGTGGTCATTCGAGATAGAGCTCACGCACGAATTGGTGGGTAATGATGGGAAAGGAAATAGCCCATGCCATTTGAAAGAAATCAACCTGTCGTTTGCCTGGAGTGATTTAGGGAAATCCAAGAAAAGCCAAACGAGACCGGATACAAGTGGATTTGAACCACTGACCTTCCAAGTGCCAGTCCAGGGTGCTATCTCGCTTGGTGCAGTAAAGATAAGACACTAGCGTGTCCCTGTACTTCCTTTTGCAACATTTACATGACACTAGGGGTGATCCCACAAATGATTAAATTATTTGTCACTCTACCGTTACTTATCTAAGTACTATGTTTAATTACCACATAACAATGGTCACATCATGTTCTTCGTTCATCTTGTGAAACCATACATTCAGTGTAATATACATAATTAAATATCAATTTCTGCATGTATGAAAGATCATCACTTGAAATTAAGTGAACCGATTCCGCCATTATTTCTTTTGCGCTTTTTGTTTTACTTTTGTGATCGTAATTGTAAGGACAATGTTTGTACAAAAGAATAATATTTCGAAAAGTTTACCTTAAATAGGAAAATTATAAAAAACCGAAAGAGCGTTCCTCGATTGTCTTTCGTATGAACTGAAAACAATAACTGGCGACACAAACGATGGAAATCTGGAATTTGTGTGTTGATCTGTTCATTATGGTCCTATAAAGATTTCAAGGAAAAGCAAAAGTCGGGAGCATTAGAAATAAAAGTCGGAAACTTTGGTCAAACTGCAAATGTCATAAGTTTTCAATATTTTATCCATGGTAACTTACCACAGGTTTGGATTATTAGACAGATTCCAATGACATTTGATACACATGTATATTTTTTCATGGAGGTAGTTTTATATCCATGAAAAAAAATTACTGGGTATGAGGTCCGCCTGATATGCAAAACACTGTTTTTATTTGGCACCCAAACTAGTTTCAGCACCTCTGTGCCATCATCAGTGGGCTTTATATTTATTTCATGCTTATTTTACATTTTGTGGACATGTGGGACCCTTTTTACATACTTAGGAAGTGGTAGCGTTGTCATGGTTTCTTTTGACATACACTTCTACTTCCGCACCCTTTTACATAACACACATGTAATACCCATATTTTTGTGGACTTTATATATATATATATATATATATATATATATATATATATATATATGTGACAACCACTTTCCACTTTAAAAATTCGTCTGTGTTTACTTTGTTAACTTTAACTAAGTAAACACAGACGAATTTTTAAAGTGGAACAAAGTAAACACAGACGAATTTTTAAAGTGGATAGTGGTTGTTATATATAAAAAAAGTCCACAAAATATGGGTATTACATATGTGCTATGTAAAACGGTGCGGAAGAAGAACTGTATGCCAAAAGAAACCATGACAACGTTACCACTTCATAAGTGTGTAAAAAGGGTCCCACATGTCCACAAAATGTAAAATAAGCATAAAATAAATTGAAAGCCCACTGATGATGGCACAGAGGTGCTGAAACTAGTTTGGGTGCCAAATAAAAACAGTGTTTTGCATATCAGGCGGACCTCATACCGAGTAACAACAAGAGTTGTTCATTACCAAGTGTTTTGCTAAATATATTTAAAAAACAACAAATAATTCTCAAAACAATGAATTCCGATTTATCTCAATGCTGTAAGTTCATTATTGTAGAGAGTTTTGTTTTGTTTCACCTGACACAAAATTTAGGAGCCATTTGGTGGTATGATTCACGTCTTCCAAAACAGACTGACAGATACCTTGCACCTTAAACCCTGAGAAATATGATTTTTCTAAGTGTGATACTCTTTTCCTACCTTAGTGTAAACGTCATCCATGCAAATATGTAGAAGAATGTGTAATACATCCCACAAAGCAATGATGGTCCTCTTACAACACACATTACAATATATCAGGTGATTTAGGTGAATTATACATTTTAAATTTCAGAATACATGTTGGAACAACATGTTATACTACTTTCTTGAGTTTCAACCTGGGAACTGACAGTTTCATCCACACAATCCGCCATGCAGAAAAATCTAGCAATTTATTTAATGCAATTAAAGCATTTCAAGTGTCAATGTACCTTTACTTATAGGTTAGATTATGGTCTCAATCAAAATATGGTACAAAATTCGCTATAAACAAAAGACATCATACACAAGTTTCATTTAATGACATTAACATCAATAGTTTATCAACTGATGGAAAGAAATTCTCATTTGCTATGATAAATACTCTATTTGCAATCACTTTGACCTGTAACATTTCAATCTAGTTAGAAAAAGATAATTTGCATGCAAATATAAGTCACACTCAAAATATTTATTTACCATAATGGCATGCAGGCGTACAACCTATCACAATTAACATATGATAAAAATGAAACAACAGCATGTAAACTTCTTTCTGCAACTCTATTACAATATATTTTATAGGTGAGTGCATGCATATACATCAATTTACAGAATGTGAAAACTGTCTATACTTGAAGCGTAATTATATTAACGCACTGGTACATACTAGATACAAAATATTTAGCATATTTTATCTGATTTCTACGTAAAATTCAAAGAAACATAGACACATCTACAAGAGAATTCCTACTAGGTCTATGTGAGTATATGAAATTAATACTACCTCACATTACACAGGATTTCTTATAAATTATGGTTATTACATCATAGGTAATATAATTATTAACATTTCATTTGCCACTTATATGAAGGAGCCTACTTCTCTTTTTATTTCTATGATCTTATTTAAATGTTGCTGTCACGTGCAACGACATATATGAACTGTCATCTTAACACAATTATGATGTGAATTCATATATAAAGGATGAGGCTTCGGGTTTAGGATACTAGATGCCCTGGAGGTAATTGCGGCACATGCTTCCGTCGCTGGCACTCTTTACAGTGACTCACATAGTGCTTGACAGATCTGTAGAGACCTTTCCAGTAATACCTGCGTCTGATTCTGTCTATGGTCTTCACGAATCCCAGATGACCGGATATTGGAGCATCGTGGAAATATTTGAGAATAGCTGGCTGGAGATGAGCTGGAACGACCAGTAGCCATTTGGGGCCCAGTGGATCGTAGTTGCTCTTATACAATATTCCGTTTATAAGTTGGAACTCTCCATTAGTCGGTTCTCCTTTCTCCAAGGCCTCTATCGTTTTTAATAGTGCTGGATCTTCCCTCTGTTCAGCTGTAACGTCATCTAATTCAGAGAGGGCTGAAATTTCATTCATGTTGTTGTGTTACACTAATGGATTCCTCGAAAGACAGTCGGCATCCTTGTGTTTGCGCCCGTTCTTGAATACCACTGTGACATCATACTCGTGGAGTCTTAGTGCCCATCTTGCTAGTCGAGCTGATGGATCCTTCAAGCTAGTCAGCCAACACAAAGAATAGTGGTCTGTCACGACGGTGAATGGTTTGCCAAATAAATACGGCCGGAACTTGTTAATAGCCCAGATAACCGCGAGACATTCTTTTTCAGTTGTAGAGTAGTTTATCTCGAACTTTGAGAGTACTCTTGATGCATAGGCCATCACCACTGGCGTCTGTGTGAAGTTCCGTTTCTGCATTCTCGTCGTACAAGGCTAGCACTGGTGCTGAAGTTAGAACCTCCTTAAGTGCCAAGAAAGCTCTTTCTTTTGTCTCATCCCAGTAAAATTTGGCGTCTCCCTGCAGAAGTTCTTGTAATGGACGTGCCTTGTTACAAAATCCTTTTATGAAACGTTGGTAGTATGAGCACAGACCGAGAAAACTTCTCACATCACGAATGTGCTGAGGAGTTGGAAATTCTGTGACTGCGCTTACTTTATCTGGATCAGGACGGACACCATCTCCGTTGACTAGGTGCCCCAGGATTTTTATCTCTTTGGCGACGAAGAGGCACTTCTTTGGAGTGAGGTGGAGACCTGCAGCCTGAACACACTTCAGCACAGTTGACAGGCGACTCGGATGTTCTTCAAATGTTTCCAAGAAAACGACAATATCATCTAAATAGTAGAAACACGTCGTCCACTTAAGGTGTCGAAGCAAGTTGTCCATCATGCGTTCGAATGTGGCTGGAGCATTACATAATCCAAATGGCATTACTTTAAATTCATAGAGACCGTCAGGTGTAATAAAAGCCGTCTTCTCCCTGTCAGATTCGTCAACCTCGATTTGCCAGTAACCTGTCTGCATGTCCATAGTTGAGAAGAAATGTAGCTCCTTTCAAGCAGACTAAGGTGTCATCAATACGCGGCAATGGGTAGACATCTTTCTTTGTGATACTGTTCAGCCGCCGATAGTCGACACAGAATCGCCACGTGCCTTCCTTCTTCTTTACGAGGACCACCGGAGACGACCAAGGACTCTCCGAAGGTTGAATAATGTCATCTCGCAACATCTTCTCCATTTCTTCCAGAATTATCCGTCTTTCAGCTGGTGACACTCTATACGAACGCTGGGTAATTGGTGGATTATCCTCAGTGTTGATACGGTGCTTTATCGAGTGCCGTTTCATCTGACTTTTCCCCTGCTGAAGTGTAAATGCACCCGAAAATTGCCGGAGTATAGATAACACCTGCTGGCGTTGTTCCTTGGTCAGTCCAGGCCCTATTGGCAGTTCCACGTTTATTTCCTCCAGCATGTTGTCTGTACTAATAGCAGAGCATGGGTCTTCATTGATGACGTTGAGCTCACCGTCCTGGATTGGTTCAGCTGTCCCGATACACATTCCCTTGGGGATAAGTTGTGACTGCTCGTGACAATTTGTGATCCAAATCTCTCCTTGACCACAGGTAATGCTTATGATAGCCGCTGGTATGTAAATTTCTTTTGTGAGCCATTTAAACATTTTACTATCAACAAGAACTTCACAGTTTAACCAGTCATCTGTGTTTGTGACTGCAACTCTTCTCATTGTCAACGGCGGTATCGTCACATTGTCAAAGACGAATAACTTCCCAGAAAATTCTGTATTACGTGTATCTGGCGGAACAACCTCTTCAATTTGCAGCTCAGATCTTCCACAGTCAATGATAGCTTGGGGTGCCCGAAGGAAGTCCCATCCGAGGATGACATTGTGACCACATTCTGTTAACACGACAAATTCAAACGGCTGCGTCCTGTTGTTGATGGTTATTCTTGCGACACAAGTTCCTGTTGGATGGACGTACTTTCCATTCGCGACCTTCAGCACAGTTGCTCCCGTATCACAGAACATTGTCTTCTTTAGTGTTAGGCGGTAATTATCAGATAATACAGAAAAAGAGGCTCCTGAATCAACAAGTGCCCGGACAGGTTGACCATCGATTATGACGTCGATGAGATTTCCCGACTGTCGTCCATGGAGGATTTTCATCTGCGGCGGCCTCACCTCCGTAGATGGTCGCCTCGCTTAGTTTTCCTGGGCGCGGCGTCTAGGGGAGCGGCTGGACCTCTGTAGGGCGACGGTGAACGGCTGCGGCGCGTCGGGGAGCGACCTCGTCTAGGGTACGGCGATGGGCTTCTTACCATAGGTCGACTGAACCCATCAGCAGGTGATTGCCTCGGATAGAACTGCTCCGACGGCTGACGTCTTGCGGCAAAATAATCAGCGAATACTTGCCTCCTCTCTCTGCAGTAGCTTACGACATGTCCAGGGTGTCCACAGTGGAAACACAGTGGTGTGTTGTCTTCTGTCCTCCAGACGTCTGTTCTTCTGCGGGGCGCCATAGTTACCGGGGGAGTTGCTTGTGGTCGCGTCGGCCGGTTCATGGGCTGCCGTTTGGCGGCTGCAGCGTAAGTCATAGCAGGGCGACGCCATTCTTCACGTTGGGTGCGATTGACGGAGCAGACAGGAGCTAATGTCCGAAATACCTCTTCCTCAGCGACGTCGGCTCCCTCGTGACTTACAGGGCTCACATACATGGCCATAATCTGATGCTCGCTCGGTCGAATAGTCCCGGCTGCCATGCACTGTTGTAATCCTTCTATCACAATTTGTCGTATGAGAGAAGCGAAGTCACGCTGGTCTTCCACAACGGCCATAGAGGACTACATTTGGGAGTCTGTCATACGTCTTGCGTCCAACCCTGCTTTGTGGCATCTCTTCAATACGCTGGCACCACTTGATGAACTCTTCTGTCGTAGTGACGTCTTTTATCAGAAGAGCTTGGTACATGTTTTCTGCAATACCCTTCATCAGGTACGTGATTTTGTCCGCCTCAGTCATGTTCGGATTGGCTATGTTACACAGGTCCAAAACATTCTGTATGTACGATTGTGTCGGCTCACCATGTCGTTGGGCCCGGTTCTTCAGTTGTTCCTCCGCCGAGCGGATTTGTCGCTGGCGGTCTCCAAACGTCTTCTTAAGTTCATCCTGGAACGTCTCCCAGTCATTAAACTTGTCTTAGTTGTTCTCAAACCATTACTGGGATGTTCCGTCCAGGTAGAAGTAAACGTTGGCCAAGCACATCGTATGATCCCACCTGTTGTACTTGGTGACTCGGTCGAACTCTTTTAGCCATTTGTTGGGGTCCTGTCCAGGATCTCCAGAGAACACCGACGGGTGTCTGATGTGCAGCTGGCTTATTGCTGGTTTCGTCTCCATCGTTCTTCAGATAGCCGGCCGCGGTGGCCGAGGTGACTGAGTTGCTCCAGTCACGGTCAGCACGGCCACTACGGTCGGGGGTTCGAATCTCCCCTCGGGCATGGATATTTGTGCCGTCCTAGTTCGTAAGTAGTTCATAAGTAGTTTGTAAGTTTAGGGACTGATGACCCCGTAGTTAAGTCCCATAAGCTTAACAAACATTTGAACATTTGATTTTTTTTTGTTCTTCAGATAATACGGACTTTTGGAAGGATGTACTCGGTGTATCCCTTGTATTCCGGTTCCAGTCCGTGTAAGCGACGGCTTTTACGTTGCCTAATTGGAGCTACGGTGATGCAGCTGTTGTACAGGATACCCAGCGCCTCCACTAAACAATGTCGCGTTGAAATGGAAGCAGGCTTGACTTCGAAGGCATCTGAACACAGCATTTATACTGAAAGCACGTTTATTACGAACTCAACATACACGCAGCACTGACTGCCTCTCGGGCAGAGTGCTCTGCTATTTATATACAGACAGAATTTACCAGAAATTAGAAGAACAGTTAACATAAGAAACAAGTAGAATTTACAAGTGAACATAAGAAAGATGAACATTCTGGAATTGTTAATTACAAAGAAATAAATTTTTGCCGGTGGGCGGGATTGAACCGGCGACCTGCAGCAGTGCAGTTCGTGACGCTATCCCCTGTGCCACGCCGGCAGTCGGTATTCATGGTCTCTCGCGGAAATATTGTCTGAACATGTATGAATTTCTCTGAACTAGCCGCAACTAGTCTGAAATTGTGTGAACATGTCATAACTTTTCTGACCTTGTCTCAATTTGTATCAACTTGTCTGAATCTGTCTCACTTGCCTGAACTTGTATGAACTTGTCTTATCTGAACCAACTTGAATTGTCTAACCTATTTGATATTGCCTGAACTTGAGTGACATTTTATGAATTTGAGTGAACTTGTCTCAACTTATCTGAACACGTATGACTTGTCTTATATTGTCAGAAGTAGTTGAACTTGTCAGAACTTGCCTGTATTCTCTGAACGTCACTCGACTTGTCTCAACTTGTCTGAACTTGTCTCAAATTCTCGTAACTTGTCTGACCTTGCTGAACTTGCCTCATCTTGTCTGAACTAGTCTGAACTTAACTTAATTTGTCTCAACTTACATGAACATGTCTGAACTTGTCTCACTTTATGTCAACTTATCGGTACTTGTCTGAACTCTTCAGAACTTGTCTCAACTTGTCTGAATTTCTCAGATCTTGTCGCAACTTTTCTAATCTATTCTGAATGTGTCTGAAACTTTTTCAACTTTTCTCAACTTGTCTGAACTCGTCGGATTAGTCTGCCCTACTCTGACCTTGTCTGTACTTGTATCAAGTTGTCTGAATTTACCTGAGCTTGTATAAACCTTGTCTCAACGTATCGGAACTTGTCTTATCTTGCCTAAATTTATTTCAACTTGTCTGAAACTGTCTGAGTTGTCTGAAATTTTCTGGAATTGTGTGAAATTGTCTTAATTTATCTGACCTTGTCTGAACGTGAATCAAAGTGTCTGAACTTGTCTAAACTTGTCTGAATCTGTCTTACTAGCCGGAACTTGTATTAACTTGTCTTAACTTATCTGAACCAAACTGAAATGCCTGATCTTACCTGATATTGTCTGAAGTTGAGTGAACTTTTATGAACTTGCCTGGCCTTGTCACAACTAGTCTGAACTTGTCTGAACTTCTCTGAACTTGTCTCAACTTGTCTGAACTTACCTGAACTTGTCGAAACATGTCGCACCTTGTCTCAACTTATCGGTACTTGTCTGAACTTGTATCAACTTCTCAGGACTTACCTGAACTTGTCTCCACTTGTCTGAACTGTTCTGAATGTGCCTGAACTTATCTGTATGTGTCTAAATTTTTCAACTTGTTTTAACTTGTTGGAACTCTTCTGAAGATGTCTCAACTGGTCTCTAGTTGGAACATGTCTGTACTTGTCTGAACTTGACCCTAGTTGTCTGAACTTCTCTGGTATTGTCTGACCCAAATTGCCTGAACTTCCCTGGTATCGTCTGATCTTGTCTGAACGTGTATGCACTTCTCTCAATTGGTTTGAAATTGTCTCTAATTGTCTGAGATTGCTGGACTTGTGTGTTAAAGCAGTCTCAACTTCTGTGAACGTGTCTTAACTTGTCTGAATTTTTCTGTCATGCCTGAACGTGTCTAAACTTATATGGCCTACTCTAACCTTGTCTGAAGTAATATGAACTAGTCTGAACTTGTCTCAAGTTGTCTGAAATAGTCACAATTCTCCGAACACGTCTCAATTTGTCTGAAGTAGTCCCAACTTGTATGAACTTTTGGGTACTTGTCTCAACTTCTGTGAAATTGTCTCATCTTCTCTGAACTACTCTGACCTTATCTAAATTTTCCCCAAATTGTCTGAAATTTTCTGAACTTGTATTAAATTCTCTGTACTTGTCTGAACTTGTATGAGCGTGTCTGAACTTCTCTAAACGTTTCTGAACTTGTATGAATTTGTTTGAACTTGTATCAACTTGTTTGAACTTGTCTGAACTAGTTTGAACTTGTCTGACATGTCTGAACTTGTCTGAACCTTTCGCAGTTTGTCTGAACTTGTCTCAACTTTTCGGAACTTTTCTGAAATTGACTGAACTTGTCTCAAAGTTTCTGGACTTGTCTTAACTTGTCTGAACTTGTCATAACTTGTCTGAATCTGTCTCACTTGCCTGAATTTGTATGAACTTGTCTTAACTTATCTGAACTAACCCAAATTGTTTGAACTTATCTGATATTGTCTGAACTTGAGTGACCTTTTACGAACTTGTCACAATTTGTCTCAACTTTTCTGAGCATGTCTGACTTGTCTGAAATTTTCAGAACTGGTTGAACTTGATAGAACTCAAGTGAACTTGGTGAAACTTGATTCAAAGTGTCTGAACTTGAGTCAAATTGTCTTAACTTGTCTGAATATGACTGAAATTGCCTCAATTTGTCTGAACTTGGCTGAATTAGTCCCAACTCTTCTAAACTTGACTTAACTTGTCTGAACTTACGTCAAATTTTATTGACTTTTCTGAACTTCTCTAGTCTGAACTTGTCTCAACCTGTCTGAACCTTTCTCAATTGTCTAAAATAGTCTGAACCTGTCTGTATTTGGAGCTGGTGTGAATATACTTCAATTTTTCTAAACATTTCTCACGTTATCTCAGTTTATCAGAACTAGTCCGAATTTGACTCATCTTGTCAAACTATTCTGTAAGTTTCTGAACTTATCTCAACTTCCTTCAACTTTTCGGAACTAGTCTGATCTGGTCTGAACTTGTCTGTACTAGTCTGAAGTTGTCTGAATTTTTCAAAACTTGTCTAAACATGTCTGAGCTTATTTCAACTTGTCTAAACTAGTCTCTACTTGTCTCAATCTGTATGAACTTGTCTGAAACTATCTCAAGTTGTCTCAACGTCTCTCACCTTGTCTGAACTTGTGTGTACTTTTCTGGACTTCCCATAACTTATTTGAAGTTGTCTGAACTGTCCAACGTTGTCTGACCTAGTCTTAACTTGAATGAACTTGTCTGAACTTGCCTGACGTGCCTGTACTTGTCTGAAGTTGTCTCAGATTGTCTGTACATGCCTGAGCTTTTATCTGATTATGTCTGCCTTGTCTGAACTTGTCCAAACATGTCTCATCTTGTCTGAACTTGTCTCAACTTGTCTGAACGTTTTGCTCTTGTTTGAAATTGTCTAAACTTGTGTGACCTTGTATGATCTTGTTCGAACTTGTCTGAACTAATATGAACTAGTCAGAAGTTGACTGAACTTGTCTCGACTTGTCGGAACCTGCCTGACCTATTTGAACTAGTGTGAAATAGTATGAACATGTCTGAACTTGCCTGAATATTTCTGAAGTTGTTTGAATTTATCTGTTCTTGTCTGACCTCGTCTAAAATTGTACGTACTTCCCTGAACTTGTGTGAACATGTCTCAACTTGTCAGAACTTCTCTGACTTGTCTGAACTAGTCTCAACTTCTCTGAACTAGCCTGTACTTGTCTGTCTTGTCTGAGCTTGTCCGAACGTGTCTCAAATTGTCTTAACTTGTCTGTACGTGACTGAAATTGCCTTAATTTGTTTTAACATCACTTAATTGGTCTCAACTCTTCTGAACTTGACTTAACTTGTCTGAACTTGCCTCACATTGTATTTACTTGTCTGAACTTGTCTGACATTTTCTAACCTAGTCTGAAATTTGCTAAACATATTTGAAGATGACTCTACTTACCTGAACAAGCCTGAACGTGTCTGAAATTGTTTAAACTTTTGTGAGCTTGTATGATCATGTTCGAACTCTTCTGATCTTGTCTGAACTTTACTGACCTGGTCTGAACTAATTTAAACGTTTCTGAACTTGTCTGAAATTGTCTCTCTTGCCTGAAAGTGTATGAACTTGTCTCAGCTTCTCTTAACTTGTCTGAACTTGCCTCAAATTGTATTTAATTTCCTGAGTTGATCTGAACTTGTCTACACTTGTCTGCACTTCGCTACACTTGTCTAAATTTATCTGTACTTGCCTGACCTTGTCACAACTAGTCTGAACTTGTCTCAACTTGTTTGAACTTACCTGAACTTGTCGAAACATGTCGCATCTTGTCTCAACTTATCTCTACTTATCTGAACTTGTATCAACTTCTCAGGACTTCCTGAACTTGTCTCCAATTGTCTGAACTGTTCTGAACGTGTCAGAACTTATCTGAAGATGTCTAAATTTTTTAACTTGTTTGAACTTGTCGGAACTCTTGTGAACTTGTCTCAACTTGTCTGAAAAAGTCGGAACATGTCTGAACTTCTCTGAACTTGACCCTAGTTGTCTGAACTTCTCTTTCTCTCAATTGGTTTGAAATTGTCTCTAATTGTCTGAGACTGCTGCACTTGTGTGAACTATGTTAAAGTAGTCTCAACGTCTGTGAACCTGTCTCAACTTGTCCGAAGTTTTCTGTCTGTACTAGTCTGAAGTTGTCTGAACTTTTCCGAACTTGTCTAAACTTGTCTCAACTTATCTGAACTTGTCTAAACTAGTCTCTACTTGTCTGAACTTGTCTGAAATTATGTGAAGTTGTCTCTATGTCTCTCACCTTGTCTGACTTGACTGGACTTCCCAGAACTTATTTGAAGTTGTCTGAACTGTCTGACTTTGTCCGACCTTGTCTTAACTTCAATGAACTTCTCTGAACTTGCCTGACCTGCCTGTACTCGTCTGAAGTTGTCTCAGATTGTCTTTACGTGTCTTTGAGTTTGTTTGATTATGTCTGCCTTGTCTGAACTTGTTCAAACATGTCTCATCTTGTCTGAACTTGTCTGAACATGTCTCAACTTGTCTGAACTTGTTGCTCTTGTTCTAACTTGTCTGAACTTTTATGAACTAATCAGAAGTTGACTGAACTTGTCTCGACTTGTCGGAACCTGCCTGACCTATTCGAACTAGTGTGAAATAGGATGCACATGTCTGAACTTGTCTGTGTTTTTCTCAACTTGTCTGAACTTACCTGAACATGTCTAAATATGTTTCACCTTGTCTCACCTTATCAGTACTAGTCTGAACTTGTCAGAACTTGTATCAACTTGTCAGGTCTTGCCTGAACTTGTCTCCACTTGTCGGAACTGTTCTGATCGTCTCTGAACTTATCTGAAGTTGTCTAAATTTTTTCAACTTGTTTAAACTTATTTGAACTCTTATGAACTTGTCGCAACTGGTCTCAACTTGTCTGTACATTGTCTGAACCTGTCCCTAGTTGTCTGAACTTCTCTGGTATTGTCTGACCCAAATTGCCTGAACCTCCCTGGTATCGTCTGACCTTGTATGAACTCGTATGCACTTCTCTCAATTGGTTTGAAATTGTCTCTAATTGTCTGAGACTGCCGGACTTGTGTGAACTATGTTTAAGTAGTCTCAACTTCTGTGAAGTAGTCTGAAATTGTCAGAACTGGTTGAACGTGGGTAAACTTGTCGAAACTTGTCTCACTTTACATTGCTTGCAGTGGTCATTTGAGCAGCAGTCGAATATTATGTATTTCACTATAATGTTTCTAAAGGAAACGCCTTTTGCTACTGCAAATGAAGGGTTTATTTTTATAAATTATCCATACGCGTTTCGCCTTTGTCACAAGGCATCATCAATGGGTGTACAGAAATATTAACATGTTTCTGTTTACACAGAAAGGTTAAGTTTCTTACATATGTACAAAACATTTCATTTATGATTTAAAACAGTTTGTTGTTTTCTACAAAATGGTGTACTTACAGCACTCGCTACTCCACATCAGTCTCTTTCCGGCAACCAGGTCGAAAGGTTCCACTGTTTTCTGAACAACTTTGCCTTTTTCTGGTTCCACTGTCATCTTCTGCCATACTGTGTCCACTGTAGTTTGTTTTGTAGTGTTGCCAACTTTCTCAGCTTATTTGAAATTCAACTGTTTCATTGAAAGTGTGTTGAAGGTATCTTTGCCTCACCTCACACTTAATACAACTCATGAAAGGTATAAGAATCTCAGACTCAGCTACCCTTCTTTCCTTTGACATAGAAAATATGTACAATAACGTACCAGTAGATGAAACAATAACTATCATAGAACAAAATCTAAAAGAAAACAGTCAACTACCAGATGAACACATAAATGGGATACCCTCATTGCTAAAATTGATAACCGAACAAAACTATTTTCAATTTAATAATGAATATTACCTGCAAGAAGAACTGTTATCCATGGGATCACCAGTGTCAGGTACCCTAGCAAATAATTTCAGTAACCAAGTAGAAAGCATGATTTTTAAAACGTTACCATAAAAAAACTATAAAATACTCTAATGGATGAGGTACATGGATGACATACTCTGCTTAATTGATGAACCTCCGGAAAGAATAGAGCAGTTCCATGCAGATATAAACACTGTACACAAGAAAATAACATTCACAATAGAAAAAGAACATAACAACGAAATAAACTTCTTGGATATAACCATCAGAAAGGATAACAACAAGCATACCTTTGACATTTACCGTACACCGACAACTTGTCTCAACTTGTCGGAACAAGTCACAACTTGTCTAAAACTGTCTCAAATAAACTGAAATTATATTAAATTGTCTGCATTGTCTCAACTTGTCTCAATGTGTCTGAAATAGTCTGAACTAGTAACAACTTATCTCAAAATGTCTGAACGAGTCCCAAATTCTCTGAAATTGTCAGGATTTGTCTCAACTTGTCTGAACTTGTGTCAAATTGTCTCAACTAGTGTGAACTAGTCAGAACATCTGTCCACTTGTCTCTACGCCTTTGAAATTGTTTGAACTTCTCTGTACTGATTTGAACTTGTCTGAACTTGTCGAAACGTTTCTGAACTTGTCTGAACTTCTCTCGTCTGAACTTCACTGAAAAAGTCTGAACTTTTCTGAACTTTTCTAAACCTGTCTGGTCTTTTCTGAACTAGTTGAATTGATTGAATTTGTCTGAAATTGTCTGATCTTATGTGACCATTTATGAACATGTCTGAACTTGTCACAACTTGTGTGAACATGTTTCACTTAGCTGAAATTGTCTCAACTAGTTGAACGTGTCAGAACTTGAGTGAACTTGTCTCATATTTACTGAACTATTCCCAACTTCTCTGAACTTGTCTAGACTTGTCTCAACTTATCTGAAATTGTCTTAACATGTCTGAACTAGTCTGAACTTGTCTGATCATGTTTAAAGTTTTCTGAACTTGTCTGAAATTAAAACAATTTGTATGAACTTGTCTTAACTGGTCCGAACTTGTCTCAAATTGTTTGAAACTATCTGAACTAGTCTCAGCTTGTCTGAGCCCTTCTCATTTTGTCTGATCTTGTGGGAACTTGGCTGTATTCTTTGAATGTAACTGGACTTGTCTGAACTACTCTCAACTTGTCTGTACTTCTCTAAACTTCTCGGACCTTGTCTGAATTTGTCTTAACTTTTCTCGCTTTGTCTTAACTTTACTCAACAACTTGTCTAAAATTGTCTCAACTTGTCTGATCTTGTATAAACGTCTCTAAACTTGTCTGAGCTTGTCTCACCTTGTCTGAAATTGTCTGACCTATCTGAACTTGTCTCAACTTGTCTCAACGTGTCTGAACTTCTCTCAATTTGTCAGATGCAGTCACAACTAGTCTGAAATTGTCTCAAATTGGCTGAACTACTCCCAACTTCTCGGAACTTGTCTGAATTTGTCTCAAGTTATCTGAACTTGTGTCAAATTGTCTGAACTACTCAGAACTAGTCAGAACTTGTGTGCACCTGTCTCTACTTCTCTGAAATTGTCTCAACTGGTCTGTACTAGTTTGAACTTCTCTGAACTTGTCTAAACGTTTGTGAACATGTCTGAACCTCTCTCAAATTGTCTGGTTGCAGCTCATGTTCTGTCCTGGGGTACCCAATCTTGCCGTCCCACTAGGTACCCCCGTCTTGTCCCCAGGTACCATTTTTAATTTAGGTTAATATTATAGCACCAAGGATACATTCCATTAGTTATAGCATGCATTAATTTATTCCTAAACAAGCTGTTGTTTCATTGATAATACTTACTAGTATGAGAAACAATTACTTCCCTTGCCTTTTCAAGTATGAAAATGACGAATAATTGTATCAGCACAGACGAAAACACGTTTGGATGTATTCACCCCGAATGGTTTGCCCAAAATGGCTGCCAGCACAGTCAGGCACTCGCATAGCAAGTGCCCACTACTTCAACAGTTCGCCACTAGGCTGCGGTATCTGTCGTGGTAGAAATTACAAAAACCCCGTCTTTCCCTCCACCACGTCTTGCCCCGCTCTCCCCCATGGATAAAAGCAAGAACAATATGTCTAGTAAACATGGCCTCTAAATTGCATATATTCCATTTTGTAACAACGCCTTCATATTCGGTTGTCTACAGTTTGCACGCCTCTTCTGCTGTTAAAATGCTCATAACTCTTAAGGTATCCGCTGTAGACTCAATGTTTAGTAGGCATTTATTCTTGTTTCCGTCCATGTTAGCTCCTCCCAAAATATGGAAAGCGAAGATCTTGCAGTAGAAGAGTTTTGTTTCACAGATAAACAAATGTTCCTAGTGTCACTGTATATTTCCCTATATTTCCCAACGTGAGGTCCTTATCATAATGTGTACTCACTTTCCTGTGGAAGCCCTTGAAATCAATAATGGACATTTTCGAAAACAGTTTACTTATAAATATACAGCCCGTGTAATTACAAATTTTCATCAGTGTTTGGTTTAAAAATTTGTAATAAATCGCTCAAGAACCTTCGAGGTTTTCCGTAAAAGCGTTTCCAACTTTGTGCATTAGGCCTAGATATATAATCGTCAAACATATGTTTTTATATCAAAACAAGTGACAGTGGAAGCGTCATAAAAAACTGATTTTTAACGTTATCAAGGCATTTTATGAGGGGGCGGGAGTTCCAACTGCACCGACCCTGCTTATGCATTGTATAAAAACTTGAGAAACTACAACCTATTCAGGAAGTAATCATTGCCTGCAAATGCCTCTAGCATCCAATTTCATATAATTGATCTTCTTAGTATACAAACTTATAAGCACACACATTACAATATATATCATCAAGTTTCCTTCTAATTAAAAAAATAGCAGTCATTACTGTTTATCTTAACAATAAAAATTAATGTGTTGTTTTCTATCACCACATTTAGTTTATCTGATTATTTACAATGCTTATGAGTACAGGACTGAAATTTAGCTCTTGAATCTAGTGTAATATTAAGAGAACATAAATTTAACAAATAATTATAGACAACTGAAAACATCTACTACAGTTATGTAGAACATATTTGGTTCAAACAAAAATATACAAAACGGAAACATTGTTCAAGTAGTGTCTTGTGTGATCGGCTACAATGTCAATTATTTAATTCTAAATGTTCCACAGCAAGAGAGTAGTGAATTAAAATACTAGTGAAATATTACAAGCAGCACATAATCATTTGGAAGTCCAGAATTTATCGATGAGGTATTTTGGACAAAACTACACAATCAAGACACACAAACTGCACTATAAAATACACACAGTATAACGATTTTGGGAACAACACACATTTCTTTGGTATTCTAATACTATATTGACAAACATGTAAAACGCTTTAAAAATATTATCCTCAGTATCGTAAAATTCTCTAAATTCGTACCAAAAAAAATCCACCAGGATCCGTTGCAAAGGGACTTGTCAAAGGTGGTGACTATTGTTCCTGAGGTGAACACTCAAGAAATAAGAACAGGCAGCTACCATATTCCTGGATATTTTATAATTTACAAAACCACATTGTGCATTCCATACACTGTGGTGCAGAAATTTTATTCTCCTTCTGGAACTGATACTTTTAATGTCTTACTTATGCCCCAGCCGTTAAACAGTTTATACAGGCTGTATCCCACAAAACATATAGTGCAGTTTAAAAACATAGTGTAATACGTAGATAAATATGCGACGAGTTATATAGAGCGTAATAACTTCATACACTATCCGTTAACGATGAAATGAAGGTGTAATTAAGGGGAAACCCTATCACTGCCGTCAGGGCATGTGTGGAGGAGAATTTGCGTAGGTGCTACAAAGACCGTAGCATCTATATCTATTCAGACAGCAAGGCAGCCCTGAGATCACTGGCAGCTCCTGCAACAAGGTCTAAAATTGTTGCAGAATGTCACAGGGTTCTGGTGGAGCTAGGGGAAAGCATTAGAGTAAACCTATTGTGGGTTCCTGGCCACTCGGGGATCAGTGGCAACGAACATGCCGACAGATTAGCCAGGATGGGGGCAGAGACTCCATTTATTGGACCGGAACCTGTCCTGACAATCACCGAGGCAATGATCAAATTGGAGCTACGTAACTGGCTCAGAAGACAGCACGTAGAATATTGGACCAGAGTCCATCAACAAAAACATGGCAAGGTAATGATTCCAAAGCCATGTTTTAAAAGAAGCTCTGCAATCCTGTGCCTGAACAGAAGAGAGATTAGACTCATGGTTGGATTGCTGACAGGCCATGGGAATTTCAAGAAAACACCTACATACAATGGGAATGACAGAAGAGGACCCTAAATGTAGCATCTGTGATGACAGTGATGAAACTGCATCACATATAATCTTGGAATGCATTGCATTGGAGAGTAAAAGGCACAGAACATTTGGGACAACCAGACCCGAAGAAATTGTGTCCAATAAAGAACTGGTAAAGGGAATCCTTGCACTGTTCAAGGGCATTGGTTGGCTTTACTAGATATACAGGGAGCGATACCGCACAATAAACTTTGTTTCGGTGCGGGCAGTGGCGGGTTGTACCAAGACTGTTTTGGCTTCCCTGAAAAGATCAAGGGGAAACCCTAGCAAACAATTTTATTCCAGAACCTTCACTTTCCACAGTGGAGGTCTACAGCTGTGGGAATGGGTTGTTTAGCTGTACTTCGTCGCTTGCAGGAAAGGTAGCTGCCGAGACTCTAATTAGAGAATACAACCAGTACTGAAAACACTGCATAGCAAACAGAAAAGTAAATAATTTGTCTGATGTTCATTACACCAAAGTAAACCCAACTAGTACAAACTTACGAGCAGATTGTTTCAGATGTACTGTCTGCTTGTCTCCTAAAATAATATACACACCATTGCGACGAAATAGTATTTAAATTTATAACAAATGTACCCTGTGGAAGCAAAGCATCGCACTACTTTTTTTGAGGTGCCGATATGGATAATGGCAATGACAATGACCCATTCCACGAGAAGAAACATTGTCCTTTGTGTCCACATGACATAGGTATGTCTGTGAATTGCCAGATACACACTCGAACATGTAACATAAGTATCTGGATTTCGTACTACTTCTAGTTGTTCACCTCCACTCTTGCAAAGCCGAATCGTTCTTCATCACTGTTAGCTTTACTTTTCTAATTTTATGTTGGCAGTTTCATCAATTTAAAGAGCGTAATACTGTATACAGATAACTGTGGAGTAATGCAGTCATGTACATTTGTTGACACATCGAGAAGGGCATTCTTCCCGACAGACTAAATGTCTTTAGTTCACTACCAGATTGAATCTTACACCACGGAATGTGGATATAGTAAACGCCAGAGACATTTTGTTATACATACATAGAGTATTTACATTGCATTACAACATTTAACGTACATAGTGTTGACATTATTTTAGCAAATAAATAAGTTTGAATATTACTGAGTGCTTCAAGTCCAACACTATTATATCTTTCCAAGGAGAAACATTATTATCCAAAAGAAATATTACAAATATTTCCACAAAAATATTCTATTAATTAGGATAGGGTATTACAAAGACATCAATTGAGTTTCCATTATCCTACGATTGTGACATTGGTCACTACCCTGTGTGGAAAATACGTTATATCGTATGCCATACAAAACTGATCATTAAATTGGTAACTTTACCTTTTTATAACAGGAAAAAGCTGCTGCTAAAAGACAACACTGATATCAGAATAGTTGACTGCTAAATTTCGTATATCATAGCACAATGTTTTTTCCCAAATAGCTGTGAGAAAACAAACAGGTATTGTACTAGCGATGCCGCAACTACTATACAATTTGTTGCTGGATAACAGTGGGGATATTAGTAAGAGTGCACACAGAAAAGATACATCACGCATCTGCTTATTTTCACTAGGGGTCATCATTTACTATATTTTACTTTCTAAGTTGTTTACGTTTTTTATATAGAAGTCAAGAAAGAAGTAGCGGATGGGGAAATCACCAAATTGCTAGGAAACAGAGACATAATTTACAAGACGAGTTTACTAATAATTGTTTTGTCTCTTTTACTGTTGGAGAGCAGAAAACTATGTACAGCAATGAGCAACAATTTCCCATATAGGGTCACGCGATATGCGCCAGTATAGGTTTTTAGTTCACTTGCTGTGACAGATTCTTGTTGCAGTCTGCTGCTAGTAATCTCCCACCACTTAATCCTCGAAATATAGCTCACAGATAATTTACGCATCAGGTGGAAACCACCGCATTTTGCATTATAGGATTCATATGCTGCAGTGAAGGCAAATTGCAGCATATAGATGCTTTTGCAGCTTGTCGGCAATTTTTTTTCGAGGAAATGTTATGCTCCCAAACACAAAAGAAAAATGTGACTATCAATGTCAATTGCTTATGGCTGCAAAAATCAACACAAAATTGTCAAAAATTCTGTAGCAGTTCTTTTGGCACATTGGAACCAGAGTTGTACACATTACGAGCTTCCGAAGAATACGTCTGCTTGCTTTCCTGAAATCGACGCAGTGAATACAACTTTAGCAAGGCGTAAACAATGAGGAGTAATTTGGAAACATCGGTAGGCACAGGCGTTGTGGCTATAAAAGTCTTTCCGATAAACTGCGTCCACGGTGTTTGGTGTTGTGTGTTGTTTGTAGTTACGGTCTTCTGCTCCTTTACGTGTACAATTCTATGTCATGAGCAAATTTTTACTGGAAACCAACTTAGTTCAATCCTCTTCTTGAGATGTAATGAAACACACGTCAGATGCTATAAAAACGACAGCACCCTGCAGATGGAGTCCTGTTATTAGAAATTCAGGGCTGCCTTCACGATTTCAAACTCCCTCGTCTAACCCAGTGGCTGCTGCAGCCTGAGACCACACTAGCGAACAGCACCTGTCTGTGAAGAGCAGCCACACAGGTCTTGTATAACTTCATATTTATTACGCACAATTAAATGTCTTGTGACTGTTGAGTGGGGGTATCGAAACTTTTTTATCGAGTGTTGTCCGCTTAGTTAGACACAGCAACGCAAGACCTATCCTTCCGTCTGTTCACACGAGGCTGCAGTCTTCTCCACAGAGAGCAACTTTACTCTCTCCTGATGACGGAGACAGTAGCAGAAACAAGTGCCACAGAACACCATTGGGAAAGGCGTGATGCCAGATACCAGTAAGTAGCACAGCTCTTTCCGCCTTGGCCAACAATGGTACCCCGAAACTGCATCAACCTACAGCAGTTCACTGCCCAGTCTTGTTTTATTGCCACATATAGAAGTGAAAAAGTCTGCCATTTCGTCACTAGTACAGATGTAGGGAGGTGTTTCAACAGCATCTTCAGATCCTCGACACACACGAGGTGCAGCCCTTCTCTTGCCACCTTCAGCTCCACCACGAACAGGCGACGTTTGCCGAGACTCTGAAAACAAACAGAAATCCACCAATAAATAGACGATGTAAGTGAAACAGCACAATAATAGTCACAGAAAATAAATATTGTCTTGACAGTTTGGGAGATTGTGCATGTAGGACCGGCGTAAGACACAAGCAAGGCAAGAGGCCATTTGGGGGCCCTCCCACAAAATCATCATCATCATCATCATCATTAGGGACTGATTATGCCTTTCAGCGTTCAGTCTGGAGCATAGAACCTCTAATAAAATTCATCCATGATCCCCTATTCAATGCTAACATTGATGCCTCGTCTGATGTTATGCCTTTTACTTCAAAATCATTCTGCTCCGAATCTAAGTACTTTCTTCTTGGCCTACCTCGACTCCTCTCGCCCTCCGCTGCCGAGCTCATGAGTCTCTTAGGTAACCTTCACATCTATCAATAATGTCTTTGACATATTTGAGACGTAAATCCGTCTCAGGGAATATTTATTCGTATTAATTGATATTTATATCACCATAACAGGATTGTTCCACCATGTCCATTGCTGAGGTGCTATTCCGCTGCATGGAGAGCCTTGACAGTAGTGGCAATTATCTTTGGAACAAAGAAGCTGAATTAAAGTTTGTGTTGTGGAGGGAAATCATACATAGACTATCCCAAGGCGCCTTAATCGTTAGTGGTGTGGTAGTCTAACGGTTAAGACGTCTGCCTAGTAAGCATGGAGGTCCGGGTTCGATTCCCGGACACACCACAAATTTTAATTCAATGCTTCACATCTATCAATAATGCTTCATCTATGGTGTTCATTCCCAGTTTTTCTTTGATTTCCTCATTATGGACACCCTCGTGCCATTGTTTCCATCTATTAATACCTGCAATCACTCTTGCAACTTTCATATTTGTAACCTCTATCTTATGAATAAGGAAACCTGTATCCACCCCCATATAACAAAGTTGGTCGAAAAGTGCACTGCTAACTTAGTCCTTCTTCTTCATTCTTGAAGAAGATAGTAGATCTTACCTGAGCACTCACTGCATTAGCTTTGCTGCATAGAGCAATCAGAGCAAAATGCATCCCACAAAAAAAAAAAAAAAAAAAAAAAAAAAAAAAAAAAAAAAAGCTTGACATATACATGTAATACTTCCCTTTGTTAACAGATTGTGTGTTATTGTTAGCTTAATCTTCCTTTTAAGTAGTGACTGTGTAACTAACACATTAAATTCAATGATTTGTGATATTTATTTGTTACCTTAAGACAAACTAAGAAGTCGAAAGCCGTTTCGTAACCAACTGAACACTATTTTCAATCTATATCTAAGTAGAAAAGTAGTTTAATCTATATCTATAAATGTGAATGTCTGTTCGGTGTACGTTTATCACGTCTGAACCACAACGCATAACGAGCTAGAAATTTGTACAGTTACTAATGTCTACCCGGGAAGGCTTTAGGCACGGTTTTATGGCGATCGGATAGCTATTTATCTAAATATATTATTGTGAATGTCTGTTCGGTGTACGCTTATCACGTCCGAACAACAAGACGCAGAGAGTTAAAAATTTGTATACTTACTAATTGATACCTGAGGAAGGGTTTGGGCACGGTTTTATAGCGATCTGATAGATATTAAGTAATTTGAAGAATATAACGCGAAATGCAGAACAATAGTTACTCTTTGAAAATTATATTTACTCTTTGAAAATGGCTTTTTTGGTTGCATTGTTGCTTGAGGGTTGATAATGATAAAAGGGTGGAGCATATTGGGATGGAAAGTTATCGGTGTATATAAAATTCTACGTGTGTGTGTGTGTGTGTGTGTGTGTGTGTGTGTGTGTGTGTGTTAATATGTCGCTCTGCAGCGAAAACTACAGAACGCAAACGAGTGGTCTGTGTGTAATTGTTGTCTGAAGTTTCCCGTTGTACACCATACAAGATCCATGCCGATAGATTTAAGGGGGTGGAAATTATGGTGGTTGAAAGTCGTCAAATTGTTAAAAAAAATTGGGAATGAAGACCAGCGATGACGTTTACGACTCCATAGCAGGGAGGTTACATACAGCGAAAGGTGATGCCAGACACCATATCTTTGGTCGATACGTGCTACAATGTCTTCAGCTCTTTCTGTGTAAGGATAAGCATACGAATAAGGAAATATAAGAATAAATGAATAAAGCGGTAATAAAGTAATTTCTTTTAATACACAAATGAATACATACCTGCAAAAGTATACAATTGTACAACATATAACTCAATAAATATGAGATCGTACGCATTTTGTATATCATTTGTGTTTTGATTACTATCTATCTTTGGATAATTATAATTTTGTACATTATGCGAGGCAGTCTTATTTCTTATTTATTCTCCGGTAAATAAAGCATGTTGTTAGAAAAAAGGAGATGGACACACACACACACACACACACACACACACACACACACAAAGAGACAGAGAGAGAGAGAGAGAGAGAGAGAGAGAGAGAGAGAGAGAGAGAGAGAGAGAGAGAGAGAGGTTAGAAGTACTAACTAAAAGCAGGAGTTTTCAGCTAGTTTTACTATAAAAATAGTGTTATTTTGTCCTGCCAACCATCGATGGAAAATCAGTGGCAGCACGTAAGCAAACATTCGCAATAATCTCGCTAACAGTTCGTGTTTCAAGTGACACTTGTCTACTCTGAAGTGTTTGTTCTTTCTCTAGTGTACTAGCTTAAACCTGAAGCTCCGCTCACGTGTTGGTTGACTATGATAGGTAAGCTATCTTTCAGTAGTGTGCTATAATCAACATTATCAGGAAAGTAAGTAGTGTAGATCCAATCACACGTAAAAATGCACTCGTTTCGGAGAATCCAGTCACGAAATTCAACAATAATGATTGTAACAATACCACAGATCGATCACTTGATAGAATGCGTGAAATGTCAAATCGATTTTTTTAAAGAGATGTATAAAAAAATTCTTTTTTACTGCTTTATTTATTCCTATGTTTCCTTTTTCGTATGCTTATCCTTACAGAGAGTGAGCTGAAGACATTGTTGCACGCATAGACCAAAGAAATGGACTGTGGCATCACGTTTCGCTGTATGGAATCTCCTTGCTATAGAGTCACAAACGTCATCGCTGTGTGTTATATATATATATATATATATATATATATATATATATATATATATATAAAACACGGACTGATGGCAGCGATGACGTTTGTGACTCTGCAGCGAAAACTACAGAACGCAAACGAATGGTCTGTGTGTAATTGTTGCCCGAAGTCTTCCATTGTACACCACAGCAGTTCCATGACGATAGCTATAAGGGGGTGGAAGATATGGTGGTTGAAAGTCATGGAATCTCCTTGCTGTAGAGTCACAAACGTCATCGCTGTGTGTTATATATATATATATATATATATATATATATATATATATAAAACACGGACTGATGGCAGCGATGACGTTTGTGACTCTACAGCAAGGAGATTCCATGACTTTCAACCACCATATCTTCCACCCCCTTATAGCTATCGTCATGGAACTGCTGTGGTGTACAATGGAAGACTTCGGGCAACAATTACACACAGACCATTCGTTTGCGTTCTGTAGTTTTCGCTGCAGAGCTAAATATTAACACACACACGTAGAATTTTATATACACCGATAACTTTCACCCCCAATATACTCCACCCTTTTATCATTATCAACCATCAAGCAACAATGGAACCAATAGAAACATTTCCAAACAGTAAATATAATTTTTAAACAGTAATTATTGTTCCGCATTTCGTGTTATATATTTCAAATTACTAAATATCTGTCAGATCGCTATAAAACCGTGCCTAAAACCTTCCTCAGGCATACATTAGAAACTATACAAATATTTAAATCTCTGCGTCTTCTCGTTCGGACGTGATACGCGTACACCGAACAGACATTGACATTAATATATATATATATATATATATATATATATATATATATATATATATATATATATATATATATCCGATCGCCAAAAAACCGTGCCTAAAGCCTTCCCCATGTAGACATTAGTAACTATACAAATTTTTAGCTCTTTATGTCTTGTGCTTCAGACGTGATAAACGTACACCGAACAGAAATTCACATTTATAGATATAGATTTCCACGTGTATACGCATTTTCTACAAACTGAGATTAACCCTTTAGGTTTGCGAATAAATAATAATAAATCTTAGGTGTACCACAGATTGGTGTAAATTTCATGTGATCTTATTTCAGTGACGGGCGTGTAGGTTTAAATTGTTGTAGTGTCACCGGTTGTTGAACCCAGAGTAAAAGCTGCCATTCAGCTACGCAGAAAATGCCGAACTCTCCTCCAGCGCTCAGTAGTGACCAACTGATTGTTGGCGGACGTGCCCTAGCTGCTTGCCCCACTGCATACGCGACAACAATGACATCCAGACAATGTGGTAGCAACACTCGATTTCAGAGCGTAGTCTTATGTTGGTCTCCTAGAGACAGGGTTGCCAACTGGGGGGTTTTCCCCACACATTTAGGGGGCGGGGGATTTTTTTCGTGGGAAATTTTGGAAGAAAGAAATGTTAGGAGGATTTTCAGGGGTAGAAAGAAGTCTCTGAGGGATTTTTAGGGGGAAGGAGATTTTTTATTTATTTACTTTGCATCAAATGTGTGTGTAGCAAGCGGAAGACGTGTTGCCGTACTGATTGCAGATGTTCATTGCCAACCGTGCAGCGTAATGTCAGACTGTGTTGATTACATTGTCGCTCTTCTGTCGCGCTGTTTTCATTGTTTATTCAGTTCATGTTGCCTGCACTGTTTACTTTACAGAGCACGAATGTGGCATATATTTTCCCTCTCTCCAACTCCATTCCGTCGCTCAACAATAATAGGTTTTTTGTTTGTTTGTAAATCTATCGGACCAAACTGCATGGTCATCAGTCCGTAGCTTACAAACCACTTAAACCTAGGTAAACTAGCCTAAGGACAAACACACACACCCATGCGCCAGGGAGGACTCAAACCTCCATGGCGAGCAACCGCGCGCTCCGCAGCGAGACGCTTTAGACCGGTCGGCTACTCCACCCCGGCGGTTTTTTTCCCCTTTTCTCTAGTAGTTAATAGACTGGTATTTTCCAAGGACACTGCACTGAATTGCCGCTAAGTCACTTGCTATGATCGGTAATTTAGTGCGTTGGCTATCATTGTCTTATACTGGTGATCCATCATTACTTTTACTTTATTGACCAGCTCAAGTAGTGATGTAAATGCATTGTTTTATTGGTCAAAATGGCTACAAAAATAAGAGAAAGTAGGTACGAAAGTATGCGACGATCTGGGAAACGGACCTTTTGCTGAAAGTTCAGATTGTAATAGAAACTTCCTGGCAGATTAAAATTGTGTGTCGGCACCGGGACTCGAACCTGGGACCTTTGACTTTCGCGGGCAAGTGCACTACCGACTGTGCTATCCCGACACGTCTTACGATGCCGCCTCACAACTTTACTTCCGCCAGTACCTCGCCTCCTACTTTCCAAACTTCACAGAAGCTCTCCTGCGAACCATGCAGGACTAGCACTCCTGGAAGAAAGGATATGGTGGATACATGGCTTAGCCACAGCCTAAGGGATGTTTCCAGAATGAAACTTTCACTCGGCAGCGGAGTGTGCGCTGATATGAAACTTCCTGGCAGATTAAAGTTGTGTGCCGGAATCGGGACTCGAACCTGGGACCTTTGCCTTTTGCGGCAAGTTTCATTCTGGAAACATCCCTTAGGCTGTGGCTAAGCCATGTCTCCACCATATCCTTTCTTCCAGAAGTGCTAGTCTTGCAAGTTTCGCTGCTGTGAAGTTTGGAAAGTAAGAGGCGAGGTACTGGCAGAAGTAAAGTTGTAGGGCGGCATCGTGAGTCGTGTCGGGATAGCACAGTCGGTAGTGCGCTTGCCCACGAAAGGCAAAGCTCCCAAGTTCGAGTCCCGGTTCCGGCACACAATTTTAATCTGCCAGGAAGTTTCATATCAGTGCACACTCCGCTGCAGAGCGAAAGTTTCACTCAAGATTGTAATTATTTCTTATTATGAGCTGTCTTTCGGTACTGCACCCCCTACGTTCGTGCCTGTGGACATGGCTCCTAATTTTTAATTTTTGTGAAAGAGATGGCGGAAGAGAGAGAGAGAGGGAGAGAGAGAGAGAGAGAGAGAGAGAGAGAGAGAAAGAGGTGTCTCAAAAAAAGAACTTTCATTTTCTTCTTATCGAAAAGTAGTTAGGTCGGCCCCCCCTCCCCCACCGTTTTCTTTTTCTTTTTTAGGTCGATCTCTTCCGATTTAGGGGGACTTTGTAGTACATTTAGAGGGACTCTCTGCAGCAGAGTTGGCAATTCTGCCTGGAGAACCGAGCCAGTACATTTGTCGGTGTCTGTGTGACCTGACTCTATTTTTACTGTGTTTGTGACAACGAAACAGCCGCTTAAATATGGCAGAAAAAAAAATCTGGCTCATTTTACCGAAAAGGGAAAGCAAAGAATGGGCCGAAAATTAAAAACAAGATAGGACGGCTACAAAAATTTTTACGTCGACCACTGCAGGCGGTGACAAATGTCGCAATCACGATATTTCTGCAGACAGAAATAATGTGAGCTCTGGTGAGGACCTCAAGGCGGCTGCAGCGGGCTCTTCCAGAGCAGGGCCACTGATGGGGCAGCTGAGAACTTACTGCAGCTAAGTTACTTGATGCCAAACTCAGTTTCTTCTTTCTAAAATATTGCCTCAATGTTATATGAAAACTACCTGAAAACCCGGCGTTGCCCGGATATTTCTTTATTTATTCCTGTCATTTTCAGGTATATATTCATTTGTAATTGTGGTGTCGCACAAGTACAAAGTGCGCGCCACCTACTTTCGCCGCGCGCCGCCATGCACGCACGGCGCGGCGATCTCACGACGACAGCCACGAGCGCCCTCTGCGACAACGCCGCTCGTGGCCACCACTGAAGGACATCGGCCACTTCGCACTTCGCACTTCGGACTGAGATAGCAACCCGATAGGACCTTCGTAATCCGATAGGCACGAGGGAAGACTTTGCTATTGTACAGGCACTAGGCAGGCCTCTAACAACTATGTATCAACATTCTGCAGTACTATGTAAAAGTTAAGTATTGTTACATTCTGTGCAATATATCTCTTTCTAATTTACTCGAGTGTTTATAGTTTCTGGCTGCTCCCCTCCGTACCTGCACCAGCGTGTCGGTTTCATTCCACTCGGCCACCGACACCTACGGCGAGGCTGGGACACAAAAGCGGCGACGAAGTCGGGATACAAAAGTGGCGACGAGGAGTGATAGAACCTTGGACCAGCCCGCTTGCAGCAGCCAGACAGCAGCAGTCGGAGCACGCAAAAATTGCTCCCGCCCACCCACCCTTATTATAAGATTTTTGGGGGAACATTTTCAGTTACATGTTTGTGGACTTTTTTGTTGCAGAGCGTCCTCTTTCATATTGCATTTGTGTTTTGTTATAAGTTACTTGTATACGCGGCGCCTAATCGGTCAGCATGGCCACTACCCCGAACCCAAACTTAATGGAAATTATTCAGTTACAGACGGCGCAAATAACCCAGCTTCTCCAGGCGGTGGCGCACTTGACGTCAACTCAACCACAGCCGTCGCATCAGCAGCCCACACCTGCCGCCGCACCGCTTCCGACGTTCCGGCAGTACAACGAACGTGAGGAAGAATGGAGCGACTACTTCGCACAGTTTCAAGAACTCGTCGCGGCTCATCAAATTACAGGTCAGAAAGTGAAGCATCTGCTATTATCTGTGGTGGGCCCCAAAACTTTCGTGTTATTGCAGAAACTATTCCCTCACGCATCTCCTCGTGATGTAGACTTTGAACAAATTGTAGATGCACTGAATGATCATTACGAGAGAAAAGTTCTTGTAGCCGCTGCACGATACCGATTTTTCAGACTTAAAAAATTACCGCAGCAGTCACACCAAGAGTGGATTACGGAATTGAAGGGCTTAACCCGCCAATGTAAATTTACTTGCTCTTGTGGACTTTCGTATAGTGACGTGATGTTGAGGGATGCGATTACGCAGAATATTCAGGACCCCAGAATTAGAGCAGCAATTCTGAAACAGTCTGACCCCTCATTAGACAGTGTACTGCAGCTTATAGAAGCGCATGATACTTTTGACTTAGCAGATGTAGAAATGCAAAGCCACAGTGTAAATTCAGTGCGCCGCAACGGACGCTTTCCTAGCCGTAGTTCTCAGTATAGCACTTGTGATTCTTTAAATTCTACAGGCCGTGCTGAACAGACAGTGAACAGTAGCCAGTGTAAAAGTGCGACGCAAAGGTCGCCCCGTAGTGTTAGACACAGTAATTTGCATAACGGGCGCCAACGCTCATTTCAGAAAAATGTACGTAAATCTTGCCCCCAGTGTGTGTCTCGCCACAAGCGTGCTCATTGCCCTAGTCGCAACGCAACCTGTTGTCAATGTGGCAAATCAGGACATGTACAGTCTGTGTGTATGCAAGTTAAAAACTCAAAGAACGGTACCGTTAGAAACAGTGCTTCGCATAGTGCGAGAGCAGTGCATACAGTCAATGTCATAGACGCTGTGGAGTTTAACAGTGCTTTAGTTGGTTCTCCATTGCAAGAAAGTAGTTCTGCGCCTATGGCAAAACTATATAGTGCACCACGTAGCAAGCGCCGACGAGCGCGTAAAACAGTGCAACGGACAAGGGTTCGGGACAAGCAAAATGACTATGAACAGTGCATTCCTGTAGTGAAAATAGTGCCTTCTGCAACTGCTCCTTGTAATAGTGCCCCGTACTGGGTAGCTAGAGACAGTAGAATTGGTGTAGCTACTCAAAGTAATTTTAGTGCAGTAGCCTCGCATTGCGCGGACGCCGATCCGGCGGTAGTGTCATCTAGTGACAGTGTGGTTAATCCGCTGTGTGCCGAGTATGCGCCGCTTCCTACCGCACGCAACCCGCGCAAGCGCAGAAAACAATATGTATTAGACGTTGCCCACATTCGCGCACCGGTCGTGCGCCAGAAGCACAAGCTGTTTGTTACTCTCTCTATAGAATATAAGACTGTGCAATTTCAGCTCGACACTGGTTCCGCTGTTACATTAATTAATAAAGATACTTATGAACTTCTGGGTTCGCCAAAATTGTCGCCGTCACAGCAAGTGTTAACAGCTTATACAGGTCAAAATATTCCCGTGCTAGGAACGTGTAGCCTGCCTGCCTCCTTTCAAGGTGTCACGAAAACAGTTGCTTTTGTTGTTCTTCAGGCCAAATCGACGCAGAACATTTTTGGACTAGATGCATTTGATTTGTTTGGCTTATCAATTCAAAGAGATGTTCTTCAAATTTCGTCAATAGTGCCTCAGGATAAAATCAATGCATTGTGTGACAAATACAGTGACTTGTTTTCGCCGGAACTAGGTTGTGCAAAAGACTTCGTGGCACATGTGACTTTAAAAGAATCTGCAGTTCCAAAATTTCGTAAAGCTAGACCAGTGCCTATCGCCTTGCGTGATACAGTTGCCGAAGAACTTAAACGTTGGCAAGATAGTGGGGTGATTTCTCCTGTTTCTGCGAGTCAGTGGGCCTCGCCTATAGTAATTATACCCAAGCCGTCAGGAAAACTTCGTCTCTGTGCGGACTTCAAATCAACAGTGAACAGTCAAACAATTGTAGACACTTACCCTCTGCCCAGACCTGAGGAACTAATGGACAAATTAGGACAGTCTCGCTTCTTTTCCAAGATTGATTTAGCAGAGGCATACTTACAGATTCCGCTTGATGACGAGTCAAAAAAATTTTTCGTCATTAATACTCACATGGGCCTTTTTCAATTTCAACGCCTACCCTTTGGCAGTTCTTCCGCTCCCGCTATTTTTCAGCGTTTTTTGGAACAGCTGACAGTTTCTGTACCGTGTTGTTCGAACTATTTAGATGATATTGTGGTATCCGGACGTACAGTTGAAGAACATTTAGCAAACCTGGAGTGCCTTTTCAAAGTTTTGACTGCAGCAGGTCTACGTTGCAATAAAGCAAAATGTTCGTTTTTTCAAACTGAAATAGAGTACCTAGGCCATGTGATTAATGCTCAAGGAATCCATCCCTTACAGTCACATCTTCGAGCAATCAAAGACTTGCCTCCTCCTAAGAATGTGCACGAATTGCAAGCAGTAATGGGGAAGCTGAACTATTATTTCAGATTTATTCCCAATGCCTCTCAGATTGCAGCTCCACTGCATCACTTACGTAGGAAGAATGTTCCTTTTGTATGGTCTAATGATTGTTAGGTTGCCTTTGACAAACTAAAGTCTGCACTACTCAGTGATGCATGTTTGATTCCCTTTGACCCACAGAAGCCTGTAGTGCTAGCAGTTGACGCCTCGTCGTACGGTCTGGGTGTTGTTCTGTCGCATCGTATTGGATGTCACGATCGTCCTATTGCCTTTGCATCCAAGCTACTGACGCCAACGCAACAGAATTACAGTCAGATAGAAAAGGAGGCCTTAGCAATCATTTACGGCGTCACAAAGTTTCATCATTATCTGTATGGCAGAAAATTCTATTTGTTGACAGACCACAAGCCTCTCACGTCGTTGTTCTCACCCACAAAGCCAATTCCGCCACGTACGGCACAAAAGCTTCAGAGATGGTCCTTGATATTGTCTAATTATCAGTATGAGATTTTGTACCGACCTACCACTAAACACGCCAACGCGGACACACTTTCCCGACTTCCGGTTGACCAGGATGTATCATTTGATTCTTCAGAAATGGCATGTTGTCAGATAGACTCCAGAGATGCTTCCGCTGTCGCAGACTTTCCTTTGAACTCTCGTCGGGTTGCACAGGAAACAGCTGCGGATGCAGACCTAAGTGTGGTAGCACGTTTTGTTCGCTCAGGGTGGCCTGCCAGAGCCAAAGACATTGATCGGCCTCTGGTTCGACGTTATTTTGCACAACGTCATGCATTGTCTTTAAATCAGGGTGTACTGTTGTTGCATACCGACAACGACCAAGCAAGAGTGATTGTTCCTCGTTCCCTGCAACGAGAAGTGTTACGCCTCCTGCATCAAGGACATTGGGGTATTGTTAGGACAAAGCAATTGGCCAGACGTCATTGTACCTGGGTTGGTATGGACGCTCAGATAGAGAGCATGACATCACAGTGTACGGTTTGTGCGGAGCATCAGGCGGCTCCACCGCAACGTTTCTCAGACTGGCCACGCCCCAAGGGACCATGGCAACGTTTACATATTGACTTTGCCGGACCTTTCTGGAATACGCGCTGGTTAATTGTTGTAGACGCTTTCAGCAAGTTTCCTTTTGTGATTGCCATGAACTCAACGACGGCGTCTAGTACAATCAGTGCCTTAACATCAGTGTTTTGCATCGAAGGTTTGCCTGAAACTATCGTCAGTGACAATGGACCTCAGTTTGTTAGTGCGGAATTTCAACAGTTTTGTCGCGTGAATGGCATTCAGCATATCACCACCGCACCTTTTCACCCTCAGTCCAATGGTGAAGCAGAACGTTTCGTTCGAACATTCAAGTCTCACTTGGAGAAGATGAAAGGTCAGCACTCCAGGCAGCAAGCTCTTCAAATTTTCCTGTCTACGTATCGGTGCATGCCACGTGACGGCCCGTCTCCTGCCGAGCTGCTACACGGCCGCCGTCACCGCACTCTCCTTCACCTGCTGCAGCCTCCCACGCACCGAGTCGGTTCGTATGGCGCTACGCGTTTTCAGGTTTCTACGCCGGTGCTGTACAGAGTGTTTGCTGGAAACAAGAAGACATGGTTGCCGGGCACCGTTCAACGCGTGCTTGGGCGCCATATGTATGTTGTACGTTCTTCCACAGGGTCGGAGCTGCGGCGCCACGCAAACCAATTGCGCCTGCACAGACCGCGCGATCCTGTCTCCGGTTTCTTGATTCCAGACCCAGTTCACCGCCAGGGAGCACAACCACATCGTTCGTCCCCGGACTACGAGATCCCTATGGACGTCGACGTACATCCGACGCAGTCGTCGCCGCCGCTGTCGCTGCCGCAGATGACAGCGTCACCGAGAGGGACTCCGGGACCGTGCGGGCCCCCCCAGCCTGGGCCACGCACCTCAGAAGAAGATGACCTGCTCCCTCTGGGCGGGGGCGGGCGCCCTTCCCCAGGTTTCGGCGGGTTCCCTGGAGGATCGCAAGGCGGATGCCGGGGCGCGGACGGCGTCTCGATCCCGGCCTCAGCTACGACGCCCGTCCCACCAGTAACGCCCCCGCTCAGGCCCTCCTCCCAGTGCCGTCGCCGTGGCCCTCAGCCCTACGCCACGACGGCGCGGCGGTTTGGGGGGGAGGGGTGTGGTGTCGCACAAGTACAAAGTGCGCGCCACCTACTTTCGCCGCGCGCCGCCATGCACGCACGGCGCGGCGATCTCACGACGACAGCCACGAGCGCCCTCTGCGACAACGCCGCTCGTGGCCACCACTGAAGGACATCGGCCACTTCGCACTTCGCACTTCGGACTGAGATAGCAACCCGATAGGACCTTCGTAATCCGATAGGCACGAGGGAAGACTTTGCTATTTGTACAGGCACTAGGCAGGCCTCTAACAACTATGTATCAACATTCTGCAGTACTATGTAAAAGTTAAGTATTGTTACATTCTGTGCAATATATCTCTTTCTAATTTACTCGAGTGTTTATAGTTTCTGGCTGCTCCCCTCCGTACCTGCACCAGCGTGTCGGTCTCATTCTACTCGGCCACCGACACCTACGACGAGGCTGGGACACAAAAGCGGCGACGAAGTCGGGACACAAAAGTAATAAATAGGGGAAAAATAGATACAGCCTACAGAAAAATAACAGAAACGTTTCGAGATAAGAAAAGCAGCTCTAAGAACATCAAGGACTCTGATGGAAAACCAGTTCTCAGTAAAGAAGTGGAAGCTAAAAGTGGAAAGAGGATGTAGAGAGGCTCTATGAAGGAAATGAACTTAGCGGCAATATTGTAGAAAGGGGAGAAATAGGAGATACTATACTGAGTGATGAATTTGACAGAGCACTGACAGAACTAAGTCGAAACAAGGCCCCTGGAGTAGATGATATCCCCTCAGAGCTACTGAAGTCTCTGGGAGAACCAGCCATGACAAAATTGTTTCACCTGGTGTGTAAGATGTATGTGACAGGTGAAGTACCCTCAGACTTCAAGAAACATGTTATAATCCCCATTCCAAAGAAAGCAGGTGCAGACAGGTGTGAAAACTACAGAACCATCAGTTTAATAACTCATGGTTGCAAAATATTAACACGAATTATTTACAGAAGGATGGAAAAGCTAGTATAAGCCGACCTCGGGGAAGATCAGTTTGGGTTCAGGAGAAATGTAGGAACACGGGAGGCAATACTCACTTTACGGCTCATCCTAGAAGATAGATTAAGAAAAGGCAAACCTACTTTTCTAGCTTTTGTAGATTTGGAGAAGGCTTTTGACAATGTTGATTGGAATAAACTCTTTCAAGTTCTGAAGCAAGCAGAAGTAAAACATAGGGAGCGTAAGGTTGTTTACAACTTGTACAAAAACCAGACAGCGGCTGTCAGAGTTGAAGGGCATGAAAGGGATGCAGTGGTTGGAAAGGGAGTAAGACAGGGTTGTAGTCTTTCTCCAATGATGTTCAATTTGTACATTGAGCAAGCTATAAAAAAAGCAAGGGGGAACTTGGTGAAAGATTACAGTTCAGGGGGAAGAATTAAAAACATTGCGTTTTGCCGACGACATAGTAATTCTGTCAGATACAGCAAAGGACCTGGAAGAGCAATTGAACGGAATGGACAGTGTGCTGAAAAGTGCATATAAGATGAACATTAACAAGAGCAAAACTAGGGTAATGGAGTGCAGTCTAAAAAAATAAAAAATCAGGTGATGCTGAAGGAATTAGATTAGGTAACGAAGCAATAAAGGAGGTAGATGAGTTTGTTACTTGGGCAGTAAAATAACAAATGATGGTCGCAGTACAGAGGATATAAAATGCAGAATGGCAATGGGTAGAAAACCGATATTGAAAAAGAGAAATTTGTTAACATCGAATATTGATTTAAGCCTAAAGTAGTCCTTTCTGAAGGCATTTGTATGGAGTGTTGCCTTGTATGGGAGTGAGACATGGAAGATAAACAGTGCGGACAGGAAGAGGATTGAGGCTTTCGAAATATGGTGCTACAGAAGAATGCTGAAGATTAGGTGGGTGGATCGCGTAACTAATGGGGAGGTACTGAACAGAATTGGGGAGAAAAGAAATTTCTGGCATACCTTGACTAAAAGAAGGGATAGATTGGTAGAGCACATTCTTAGACATCAAGGAATTGTGAATTTAGCGTTGGTGGGAAGTGTATGGGGTAAAAACCGCAGAGGAAGACCAAGAGATGGATACAGTAAGCAGATTCAGACAGACGTAGGTTGCCGTTCTTATGTGGAGATGAAGAGGCTTGCTCAGGATAGGGTATTGTGGAGAGCTGCATCAAACCAGTCTCCGGACTGAAGACCACAACAACAACATTCATTTGTATAAGGGCTGTATGTTTGGGATACAATTAGTAGTAAAGAAGTAATAGATTAAAGCTTGCTACGTGATGGGGCGGTTTTCCGTGAACGTCACTGTTTATGTCATCATATCTCATGAACTAAGTGTTGTAATGTGCTACAATTCAGAAGGTACATTCAACTATATGTTTGTATACTGTCTGTAAAATTTCCTGTGGCCACAATTTGTAGTGTTCAAATTATAAATTGTAACGTCATACCGAGAGCCGTAGTTTTACTCCATAAACAGCGGAAAAGTAGTAAGCGAGAAACTTTTTTCTTTCATCATTTTGCAATGGTTGCCAGCGAGAAAAAGTTTAATAAAGGTTTGAAATTATGTTTAAAGTCTGTTGCAGGACGCTAAGTACTGTCATTCTCATACAGTTTATTTGGAAAGTCTCGCCGAATTATATGGCATTTTTTGCGATTTCTATTGGTTATGGCGTAATATCTTTTGAACCATGTGTCGTATATGATTCTTAACCATGCCGCAATTGTAACCTCACGATAAGGTATGTGTGAACCAAATTTGGTTGAAACCGGTCCGATGGTTTAGGAGAAAATGAGCAGCATTGTCGCTAAATGCAGCAGTTTTTCGCGCATCTCATTGTTTATGACGTCATATCTCGTTAACTATATATCGTATGTGAATTCTTACACTTACGGCGACCGTCCTCATGGATTGAAGCTTACGTGTACAAAATTTCATAAAGATTGGAACAAAACTGTAGATTTGTATGCAACACGTACAAACTTACAGACACTCTGCTTCATATATTAGAAGATAATTATTATTACAATCAGTAGATATTTTGCAATGAAATAAGTTAACGTCGTATGATCTTTAAAATAACGTATCCAATACAGATCGACTACGTAGCTTGCAACTATGCCTCACAGGCTTTACAAAAACGCAGTTTCAAATTTTTAAATGCTCTACAAGCGAGCGTCTGCTTTGATTACAACAGTACTGCATGCAAATGTGTTGCACAATAGAGCAACTTTTCTTTTGTACTATGTGCGTCATTTCCCGTTTCGGCTAATAATTTAAACCTTATAACATTTATCTTGAAATATGTACTACTTTTCTTAGACTCGTGTCACTACAAATAATTTTCAAAATGTGCACAGCAGTTCGAGACAGTAATGACCTGACTAATAGGTTGCAAAATATGAATTTGGGAGTGTTTCTTCGATAAAACGTGTAGAATTCTCCGTAAGTTCGTTTTATGAGCACATTTGTTGTATAGTAGCTACAGTTTTTTTCCTATTGTGTTCGCTGACATATGTATGTCGTTTGCATTGTCTGAAGTACTACCCGTCCTTGATGCTGTCAGTGATTTACACAGGGTGTTACAAAAAAGTACGGCCAAACTTTCAGGAAACATTCCTCACACACAAAGAAAGAAAATATGTTATGTGGACATGTGTCCGGAAACGCTTAATTTCCATGTTACAACTCATTTTAGTATTTACGGATGAGGCTTCATTCCAACGTGATCAAATTGTAAATTTTCACAACAAAGTGTGTGGGTTGACGAGAATCTGCACTAAGTTGCGCAATCACGTCATCAACACAGATTTTCTGTGAACGTTTGGGCAGGAATTGTTGGTGATGTCTTGATTGGGCCTCACGTTCTTCCAACTACGCTCACTGGAGCACGTTATCATGATTTCATACGGGATACTCTACCTGTGCTGCTAGAACATGTGCCTTTTCAAGTACGACCCAACATGTGGTTCATGCACGATGGAGCTCCTGCACATTTCAGTCTATGTATTCGTACCCTTCCCATCGACAGATTCGGTGACCGATGGATTGGTAGAGACGGACCAATTCCATAGCCTCCACGCTCTCCTGACCTCAACCCTCTTGACTTTCATTTATGGGGTCATTTAAAACCTCTTGTCTAGGCAACTGCAGTACCAAATGTAGAGACTCTTCGTGCTCTTATTGTGGACGGCTATGATACATTACGCCATTCTCCAGGGCTGCATCAGCGCATCAGGGATTCCGTGCGACGGAGGGTGGATGCATGTATCCTCGCTAACGCAGGACATTTTGAACATTTCCTGTAACAAAGTGTTTGAAGTCACGCTCGTACGTTCTGTTGTTGTGTGTTTCCATTCCATTATTAATGTGATTTGAAGAGAAGCAATAAAATGAGCTCTAACATGGAAATTAAGCGTTTTCGGACACATGTCCACATAACATATTTTCTTTCTGTGTGTGTGAGGAATGTTTCCTGAAAGTTTGGCCGTACCTTTTTGTAACACCCTGTATACAAGGTCACTAAAAACTGCCAAGCCAGATATTGTGGAAACGGGGTGTGCGATATTCACAGAATGGATTGGTAGTCAGAAGCTCGATTGTTAGTCAATAAACAGATTCAAAAACAACTTACAGAGAGTATTTTTCAACAAACACAATTTTTAAAATGGTAGAGTTGTTGTTTGTATCATGCACTGGAATCGTTGACACCAGCTGTGCACATAAAATTTTGAATGTGATTTTTATCACGTTTAGTTTGGTAGCTACAACTGTTCAAAGCTTTGGGGGCAGAGGTTGCGACAGCGTAGCTGACTGGCTGAGTGGCTAGCCCCAGCCAGTCAGCTACGCTGTCGTAGTCTCCGTCCCATAAACTCTGAATGGTTGTAGCTGCCAAAACTAAACTGCTAAATCGCGTGGTTATCAATCCTACTTTCGCAGTACCTTTATTCAAAATTTCCATAGTTTCGTTGTACTGTGTGATTGGGACGACGTGCACGACATGTTCAAGCAGTGGTTAGTCAGGTTTCGTACCTTTTGTCATGGTTATCTTGCTCAACAACTACATTAAATTAGTTTCATACAGAACTGCCGGGAATTTTAGTAGTATTTTAAGGGGCTTACTTTGTACATAGTGTTGGACCGTTACGTGCAGCAGCTCTTAAAACTCAGCTCAGTGTGTGGAAAGTGAAGTATTTTAATTTATAATTTTGCTGGTTTCATTCTGATTTAATTTGCGTATGTTGTGTTAATTTCCTCGAGACAACACAGGTAATGGTAACTGGTCTGATTCTTTAGATTGTGAGATATTATTTGGAGTCAGGCTTCCTTAAGTTTATTCTGGTGAAATAATTAAGGTCTGTATCAGTTACGTTGAATTCCGTTAAAACCAGAGTACGGCAGTATCTTTATCGATAATGTTCCAGTCTAAAGCGTCTCGCTGCGGAGCGCGCGGTTGCACGCCGTGGAGGTTCGAGTCCTCCCTGGGGCATGGGTGTGTGTGTTTGTCCTTAGGTTAGCTTACCTAGGTTTAAGTAGTTTTTAAGTTACGGACTGATGACCACGCAGTTTGATCCGATAGATTTACAAACATTTGAACATTTGATAATGTTGAAACTGAGTTAGTTAATTGGGACATCATACGAATTGTTGAAAGAACAGTGGTTAATTTCAGTCGACAAAGGGGAGGCTAAATAAAAGGTTCGTTTTAGATTGTGTTCCAATATTTACGTTGTCGAAATGTTCGTTGAGTTGGTAGCGTTGGACAAATTTATTCTTAAATATTATACGCAGTACTCATTACGTTTGATCTTTCATTTCAGGTAAATTACGTAATCAGTCAGTGTTATGACAATGGTTTTGCATTTTTTTTCACCGATTGCCTTTTTTAAACAGAGGGATGATGACTCCTTTAGACCAATCTTCTGGGATTTTGTTTTCTTCACAAATCACAGATAACACTGTATGATCTCTGTTGTCTATCTATTCAGTGATAATAACAAAGTGATGCTAAATCACAAAACATTACTATAGTTTGTAATACACAATTCAACAATAACTGACATTCTCGTTACACAGAAACGTCATATTATAATTGCGAATGAACAAATTTCTACTCGTTCATATCTGTTTCGGAAAGCCCACTGTAAGGATTTAAGAAATACCGACTATCTTATATGTCATTTTCAAGTATCTCATTGTGATCCACGCTATATACAATTAATACTACACACTAAATGTACCACAGTTCCTGGCCATGACTGCATCACCTACTGCCACCTCAAAGAATGCCCCTCCCATTCCTCACCACCTTGGCAACTCTCTACAACACCATCCTCTACACTGGCTTCTATTCCAGACTGTATAAAACGTCCCATTGTCCTCATATTCCTGAAACAGAACAATCGTCCATCTGACACTTCCTCCTACCAGCCCATCTTCCTCACCCGTGTTCTGCAAGGTCTTCGAAAATATCCTTTCTCGACACATCAACCACCATCTCCGTCTTCATCAGCTACTGCCTGACATGCAGTGTGGCTTTCGACCTTCCTTCTCGTCAGACGACCAACTCCTCTGCTTCTCCCAGCTCCTCTCCATCCAGCTCAATTCCTATCGCGCAGCTGTCTTTGTCTCCATTGAGCTGGAAGGGGCCTATTACCAGGCTTGGCATCCTAGCCTCCTCTTCAAACCCTCGTCCGGGTCCTTGTCTGCTTTCTTTCCAATCGCCCTACATACATCACAGTCCATAATTGTGACTCCCGTCTCTTCTAGCTCTCTGCTGGCGTGCCCCAAGGTTCCGTCCTCTCTCCCCTCCTACACCCCCTCTACACCTCCGACATGCCAAAACCTACCCCTCCTCTCCACCTCTTCCAGTACGCTGATACCACCGCCTTCCTTGCCTTGGCTCCCACTCCAGCTCGGTCCAATCGTCTCCTCCAGCAACACCTTGACCTCTTTGCCACTTGGTGTAACCAATGGGTCCTCTCTATCAATCCCATAGAAATCCAGGCAATCACTGTAGGTCGAGTCACCCCTTCCCTTCGACCTCACGACTTTTACCTCACTGTAGATGATCGATTCATCTGCCTCACGCCCGCCTTAAATAAATAGGCATAACTACAGATCGATCCCTCTCCTGGACTCTCCACCTCCACACCATCCCTTCTCTGATTTCTGGAACTCCTCGCTGACTGAACTTGGAGCGCCGGCTGCAGTGGCCGAGGGGACTGAGGCGCTTCAGTCACGGTCTGCACGGCCACTATGGTCGGGGGTTCGAATCCCCCCTCGGGCATGGATATTTGTGCCGTCCTTAGTTGTAGCTAGTTCATAAGTAGTTTGTAAGTTTAGGGACTGATGACCCCGTAGTTAAGTCCCATAGACTCTACAAACATTTGAACATTTTTTTGAACTTGGAGCCTACACCCATCCATGCTCCTTTATGCCTACAAATCCTTCATCCACTCCATCCTTTGTGTAGGCCATCCTTCCTGGATCTCCGAACCCACTAATCTACAAATTCCTTGAAGACCTAGAACGCCATGGCCTGCACCTTGCCTTCTGAATTCCCCTTTATCCAGCAGCACTCAAACGAATTCTCTATTCTCTATTTGTAGCCCTTTCCCTGCCTTGTCCTCTCTATTGAACATCTCCGCCTCCACTGCCTTCCTGTAAAACAGACCCAACCAATCCTCTCGTCCATCCCCTTCTCACAGATCCTGGTTTGCCTCCACGCCTCCCCCACTGTGTTCTCACGCCCTCCCTCTCTCTACCCTCTGTATTCTCTCTGGTGGAAACTTCTGCACCTTCCCCCTTCTGGAAGATGCCCTCCACCCTGACATTTATCTTACCTACCAGCTGTTATCCTTTACTAACCACCCTCCACCTATTCCTCCTGTCTCTCCTACCCACTCCTCTCTCCCCCTGTCCGTCCGGCATCCCTCACTCCCCCACCATTCCTGGCTTCCTGGGACATCCTGCATCACTTTTTCCCCCTGGACCTGTGGCCCCTCCCTGTTCCCGTCCCTTCACTTCTCCTCCCATCACCATCCCCTCCTCCTCCCGAGCCGCCACCCCTTCATTCAGTGCCAGTGGTTTGTGCTGGTGATAGACCCACGTTTGTTTTACAAAGGGTATTTTTTTTTTCAAACGAACAGCGAACGGCCAACCTGCAGCCAATGCCGACTTCGTTTTAAATCTAACGTGTTTTAAATCGACTGTCTTCTATCCACCCTCTTTTCCCCTCTCCACCCATCTATGATCTTTAAGGTTTTAATGTGTGGTACAATACTTTCATGTCATCTCAATGTGATATTTTATTTTAATGAACAGTGAACATCCAATTTGTAGCCAAAAGCTTGTGTATTTCTTTTAGACGTTTTCTGTGCTAGGTGGTCTCTGAGTCTATTCTCTTTATTATTTATCTTCGTTATGTCACCATATCAATGTTAACTGACTGCATTCTTTGCTCCAGTTTAAAACTCATGTACTTTTCTCCAAAATTGTCATCATGTGAATTTTAATTATTTTCAAATTTTATCCCCTGTAATTTCATGTATGCTCGTCCATACTTTTATATCTCTCTCGGCTGAGTGCCTGCGTGCGCTGACAGCCCGCCCCTTTTAGGGAAATTGAAATTACAATAAAGAAATAAAAGTGCTTGAATTTGCATCCACCAGCTGGAAGCAGGCACAGCGTCAATAGCTTCAAATGTTTGTAGAACTTATGGGACTTAACTATGGGTCATCAGTCCCTAAGCTTACAAACTACTTATGAACTAGCTAAGACTAAGGATGGCACAAATATCCACGCCCGAGGGGGGATTCGAACCCCCGACCGTAGTGGCCGAGCAGACCGTGACTGAAGCGCCTCAGTCTCCTCTGCCCGTCAATAGCTAACAGCTAATTTTGGTTATCTTCTTACAGTCTTCTCTGCTCTGCCTAGCATCCAGGTCCTGCTGCAGCCTGACATCACATGGTGCGTTCACTATCAAATTGGCCCCACCGTTACCATAGCCGTTGCTGGTGGCCAGGATGTGCTGCCGTTGACCACTGCCTGCCCTGCTGCCAGGCCCAATCGCCCCTGACCGAGAGATGTCGCAGTCCATTCCCACCCTCAGCTGGCAACTTCGCCACTGCAGCCCCAGCTCCCGCCAGAGGCTCCTGACACCTCCATGGTGCAGGGCTCTTCGCTAGCAATGCCGACGCCTTCACCGTTACCAGACTACGTCGTTCTTCACTCTGTTTCTGGTAATCTTTCTCGGTCTCTTTTTCTATCTCGTTTCCATCTTCAACAGTACTCATCATGGACCAGATACCCAATACCACTACCTCCATTCTGTACACCACACCTACGCAAGCCCCTGCCACATGGAGTACGTCATACACCATCCTTCCTCCACCATCCTTCCTCCACCATCCCATTATCTTGCATCGTTTCTGTTTCCACTGCCCCCCAAGGTCTTCCCTCGCCTTCTACCATTCCTTTGCTGCCCCTCGCCAACATCCGAGAATACCTCACCCTCTCCTCTCCTGCTCACATCAACACATGTCCTGCCTTGGTGACATGCCAAATCACATTCACCTCAGATTCACCTAGAGCAAGGCCCCACTCCTTGCCACAATCCTATCCAGCCCATTCCATAACCCCTAACCTCCCATGCAACCAAAAAATCAATCAAACGCTCCAGCATGGTCCCTACCGCATCTACCTCCAAACAAGCTCCTCCTTCCTCCTATCTCCTTTGTCCCTCCATCAACCTCATGACCATTGCACCCATCCCCCTCTCAAGCTCCAGACCTTCATACCTTTCTCTTCTTCCGCCCTGATCACCGATTCTTGGATAATCACACCCTCTCCATAGATATCCGATACTACTTCCCTGCCACCCCCTAGCTCAACTTATCCCATGTAAGGACTCAGTCATCATCAAATCTTCTACTCCCACCTTTCACACTGATTTACTCCAACGCCTTCCCCTTGTCCACATCAGTCCCCAAGCCACATTCACACCACATGTTCCCCAACCCCTCTGTGGCCTCCCACCCTCACCGCCATGATAACTAAACCTATCCCAGTGATCATGGAGGATGAGCTGTTGTGCCAACTTAACTCCCACCCAGACCATTCTGACCACTCCGCCAAGCAGATCTATACCTCTGCCAGCCCCACCTACAAGTTGCGGATCTTTACTAAATTTGCATCATCCATACACCGCATCCTCCTCGATGGGGCATTGATCTATAACTGCCTCCACAAAGTGGAACCTTCCCACTTGAATCCCCAATCCTACCTCTGTACCTGATGCCTTATTTATAATGGAAACTTAACCTAAAACTGTCGCAACACATCCACCTGTTTGCACTGTAAGAACGCCCACCTCCTCAAACAATGTCCCAATATTGTTTCCCCATCTACCTGTATCACTTATTCCTATAAATGCAAATCGATCCCTCCCTCCACACCTACCACCCCCGAATTCACCATAACTGTGAGCCCCATCGACCCACCTAATCATCCCAACTACTTCGTATGCCCCTCACCCACAGTTAAGAACGTCATCTGATTTGTAACCACCATCCTCGAAAACATCCATCAATTACAGTGTACCCACACCCTGCAACAGATCGCCCATCATGCCTGCCCTCTCGTCATCCTCGAAACCTACACCCGGTTCTTCTGTAACCATTCCTAGTTCACATTCTCCCGGCAGGTGACCCTCATTTAAACACACACCTTAATCCATTTTTTCGTGTAGCTCCTCCTACCGCCTCTCTCTACCCCGCAGTTCCCTCCACCATCACCAAATATGGCTACAATCTCTCCTAAATGATCCAACCAAGCTCCTCACGTTAACCTCTCCATCCCTTCCCTCAATGTCACCCTCGCCACCCTGTAAGTCTGCATCATTGCTCCTCTCCCACTTCTGTTATGTCGCAAAGTCAGTGCCACACAGCACACGTACGAAAACTTACGTGAAGAAGGCAGCAATGACTGGTAGCTAATCAAACGTTGGCACCCTGCCTCCTGAAGGGATCCACTCTACAAGCAGCTATATCAAGGCTCACATGCATCTATAGGGGCACCTCTGAACTTGGCTCCCAAACAGGCAATGACTATACTACAGCACAGCTAGCATCGTACAAGAAGATGACGCCGCAAGAAGAGACAGACGAACTTTCTCATAAGTTGAGTATTGTAAAAATTTCAGTAAATAAAACTTGTATTACTAATCTGTATAGCTGTTTTAGCTGTCCATGTATCCCATGCGTCCTGAGGAGAAACTTTTCCTGACAGAAAGGCAGGAAGGACAAAACACATGGCGACAAGGATTAAGCAACATCCATCATTTTGTTCCAACCTTTGTGATTGCTGCCGACATAAAGCTTTCTTCCCATATTCCTGCTGAACTTTGGTGATGGCGTCAATTTGTGACCACCTTGCTCTGGAGCAACATACTCCCCCTACCCTATCCCACCAGGCCCAAAATAACACCACTCCAATGTCATCCTGCTGTCTCCCACCTAATAGAGGAAGTCCTTGACCTCATAGGCAGTGACCACGACCCAGTCCCACTCACCATAGACCATCACCGTAGCCACACCCATGCTCACCATCCGGCCCCTACTTCCAAACTGATCCACTAGTACTCCCGTGCTGGCTGGGATGCCTTCCATCAATCCATTGACAACTCGGCCATTAGCCACCCACACCTGCCCCCACTCCTGCCGACACTAATTATGCCTCCTCCTACCTCCACCATACCGTAGCTGACGTGGTACAAGCGCACATCACCATCAAAGGAATCCACCCCCATCGTCCCTCCTTCCCTCCTTGTTAGAGAATCTCACAGCCTCTACTGTTCCTTTCTGATGATCCGTGACTGGAAGACACTCATCTGCTGTCAGAAAGTCCACTATTACATCATAAATCTCTTGGCCATGAGAAAACGTTGGGACTGGCGACAGACATGAACATGTCTTATATCTATGCTCTCTGTAAACTCCTCCAAGTACTGTCAGGTCTTCTTCCACCTTGCTGGCAATCAGTCCACACCTAACTACTCACTCATTCACAAAGACATTACATTTTCTGACAATGACAGTAAGACTGAACACGTCACCTCCCACCTTTCCGATATTTTACCCATTCTCGGAGATACCAGGTCTGATTACTGCCTGTTCCTTGATGTACACAAGTGTACCAATACCTCCGCCTCTCCACTCATCCCTAGTTCCAGTACTTGGAGCATGTCACACCCTCAAAAGTCAATAGACCAATCAGTGCCTTTGACACCCAAAACACTCGACACACCAAATGCAACACCGCTCCTGCTCACGACCATTTAACATACAGACACCTTTGGGCCTGTCCCCTCTCTTCTTCACTGCTCTCGCCTCCCTCTACAATGTAATCATCTACACCAGCTTTTACCCTGACCTCTGGAAAACCTCCAAGAATATCATGCTGCCCTAGCCTGAAAAACCCCTATCCCAGACATCTTTCTATTAGTATCACTGTGTTCAGCAAGGTCCCAGAAATCATCCTCTTCTGCTGAATCTATCTGCATCTTCGCCAACACAAACTCCTCCCCATCTCCCAATGTGGCTTCTAACTCTTCTTCTCTGCCGATGACCAGCTCCTGCGCCTCATCTATCTCTTCTCCATCCAGAATAAGTCCCATCACTCCACCATCTTTTATTATTATTGACGACGTTACAACTTTCATGTTTAATGAAATAAACTGCAATTTGCGATCGCTTATGGCTTCACTGTACTAGGTTTGGATGTAATACCAATGTGCGGCGAATGAAAATTTGTGGTGGGTTGTGGTAAAAGGATAGAGACAGTGTGGCAAATGGAGATTTGGGTGTGGCAGGAGACGTGTAGGGAAGAGTCCTCTGCAGTCGGGCTGGTCACTGTATCCTCGGTGGTGGAAGGTCGACGCGTCTGTCTAGTATGCAGGAAATCCCGGTTCGAGTCCTAGCCGAGCACAAATTTTCATTTGCCACACATTGGTATTACATCCAAAACTAGTACAGTGAAGCCATAAGTGATCGCAAATTGCGATGTATTTCATCCACCATCTTTGTCTCCCTCGATATCGAGAATTCCTACGGACATGTCGGGCATTCCAGTCTCCTTTTCAAATTCCACATCTACGCCCTTCCTATTACTCATGTCTGCCTCATTGCTTCCTTCCTTACCCATTTCCCCTCGTATGTCACTTTCTTTAACGCCAATTCCCGTTTGTTTTGCTCCTCGGCAGGGGTGCCACAAGGATCCATCTTCTCTCCGCTCCTCTACCTCATCTACTCTGTAGACATGCCCCAACCCCAGCCTCCAGTACACCTCCTACAATACGCTGACGATACCACCTTCCTAGCCCTCAATCCGTTCCCACCTCTTGCTCTAGTCCCACAACACTGAGTTCGCTACATGGTGTGGCTCCTTTCCGTGAATCTTGTTAAATTACACACAATTATCATAGGTCAACCTAACCCCTCCCTCTGCCTCCATGACTTTTACCGTACCCTCTATGATATCCTTATCTGTCACACCCCTCTCCTGACTCAACCTCCTGAAGCTCCTGTCAGGCCAGACGTAGGGATTCAACCTCCCCACCATTCTCCATACCCAACAATCTATGATGTGCCATGTTCTATTCATTTTCCACCCCACCTGGATTTCCATCCCTCCTGCCTACTACAAATCCCTCCAGGTCATCGAACGCCATGCTATCTGCCTCGCCTACTGCATCTGCCTCCCTTCCCCACTACATGTTCTCCATGACATAATTCGCTTCCCTCACCTTCTACAGTTCCTGGAACATATCTGTATCCTGTACACCTCCTGTAAAATAGATTCACGCAACCCCCTGGTCTACCCCATCCTTACCAATCCTGGACATCTGCCACACATACACCACTGTATATCTCCCGCACTCCACTTCTACACTCTGTACGTCCTCTCCCAGGGTCACTTCCACCACCTTCCTTTATTGGATGATGCCCTATGGTCTGAGATCTACCCATCCTACCAACCCTAATCCTTCCCACTCCCCCTGTTGTAGATCCAACATCCTATATCCCCCATCCTCTCCCTTTCCCATCCCCCACTTGGTCTACTCCTCCCTCCCATCCATGGAGTCCTTATGCACCTCTTTTACCTCCTTTCCTCTCCCCCTCCCCTGTCTCATGCTTCCTCACCCCCCTTTCCTCCTCACCCTCTCAGCTGGACCCACAGTGCTATGGTTTTATTGTGTGAATCGTCATCAGTATCATGCCACACACCCACTCAGCGTATTTCTACTCATGACCTCTGCATGAAGTACAAGTGCCACCAGTGTATATTATTCAGTCGTCGCGTTTTCTTCGTTACTGCCAGTTCTCTTATCCATCAATGTGATTTTATGCCACTGTGGCCAGGACTGCATGTTTTTATCACCTATGTCTCTGTTTCGATCTTCACATTCTTCACCATGTCTCCTTTAAAATTCTCCATTTTCTTCTCCATTGTTTTATTTAAGCATCTCCATATTCATTGTACATTTTCTATAGGCTGAAGAGTGGTGTAGGATGCTGCTGCCAGGCTAACCAGTATGGGCATAAAATGACAATAAAAAGAAAAAAAATTTAATCTGCCCAAACTTTCATAGGTTGGGCAGTTAGGACAGTTCAGGCTGGGCTGGAGGTGAAAGCCCTCAGCACTCAACCCTTGGCTGTGAGACCTGGGACATGAGGGTGAATGCACTCGGTGTTAAGACCATAGTGTAAGAAACAATTGTGTAATATAATACTCTGAATTCCCAGGATGATCATGATAGAATGGACACTTGAGGGGCAATTCTCAGAATATTGACCAGTTCCACAAATGTGTAATATAATACTCTGAATGAACGTGATGGAATTTACACATGTGTAAAATACTGACATAAGGACAATTCCCAGAATTCCAAGAATGAACGTGATCTAATGCAGCAAAGCACTGACCATAGCGTAATACTCGGAAGGATGATGTCAGCATTCCTGTGATGACCTCTACAGGGGCCAATGACCGGGTTCAAGGCTATCTAGAATCGGCACTCATCCCCTACTCTCACACACACCTGCCCAAGTTAGGACTCGAACTTCCTATGGGAATGCACACACAATTTGGAACTTGGAAAAGTGGATAATGTGGCCATTGCTATGCGGCCAGGAGTATATTTAACCAGGTCAAAAGACACACCAAACTAATCCAGTGATGTCTCTTTAAATGTTTGTGATAAGCAATTAGACGTCCTTCCCTAATTTGTGACATTCTCAGCAGTGGTTCTTATTAAAGGACAATGAAAGACGCAATAATGCTTTATTTGTTAGCGAATTGCTATTCGATACCCCCCATATTCGTACTGCACCCATCTTGCGATTTCTCCTTTTTTTCCGTGAGTGAAATGGCATCTCGAAGGATAGCGTCATAAATTTACCACAGGCATCCAATGAGCCATGACAAAAGAGTTTGCAAGCGCCGTAATTGAAAACTTCACTTCTTAATTCCCAGACCTGCAGAAACACTGAAAATTTTGTATAGATCGTTAAGGGCACAACATAGATTGGATCAAGGATCAATATTTGGTAAGTGCTGTTTTAAATTTTTCATAAATCCCGTCCTGGAATTTTTCTAAATAATCGAATATTTCGCACTAGATTACTCCAGATGCAGGCAAGGAAGAAAGATTTGGCGTACTTCATGAAAATTTTTACTTTTCAGATAACACCGTAGGGGTGTACTTGTTTCATGTTACTCGCTAGGCTATCATGCGGGTCAAAGACAAGTCACACACATATCCGTAAGTTTGCATCGCTTACGCGAGAAGCAACATTCAGTCGATTGTATCAAAGAACTTAATTGTTCAAAATGTTCAAATGTTTGTAAATCTATCGGACCAAACCGCGTGGTCATCAGTCTGTAGCTTACAAACTACTTAAACCTAGGTGAACTAACTTAAGGACAAACACACACACCCATGCCCCAGGGAGGACTCGAACCTCCACGGCGAGCAGCCGCGCGAGAACTTAATTGTGTGGTTTCTATGATGTCTTATAGCCAGCTACTAACAGCTCCACCAAAGTGACTGCCTACATCACACTTGTGCGTCCTCTCCTGGAGTACTGTTGCCCCTTGTGGGACCCTCACCAGGTGGGATTGACGGAAGACATTGAGAAGGTTCAGAAAAGGGCAGCTCGTTTTGTTTTATCACGTTACGGGGGGAAAGCGTCACGGAAATGTTACACGAATTGGGGTGGAAATCATTAAAAGAAAGACGTTATTCATTGCGGCGTGATCTGTTTGAGAAGTTTCAATCACCGACTTTTAGTTCTGAATGTGAAAATATTTTGCTAGCACCCACCTACTTAGGGAGACATGACCATCCCAATAAAATAAGAGAAATCAGATCGAAAACGGAACGATTTAGGTGTTCTTTCTTCCCGCGCGCTATTAGAGTATGGAACAGTAGAGAAAAGTTATGAAAGTGGTTAATAAAACCTCTGCCAGGCACTTGAATGTGATTTGCAGAGTATCTATGTAGATGTAGATGAAAGCTTAGACTTGCTGTTTGAGAGCCAGATTGATGTATTTTGTAACGTCTGGGGTTAAAACTTTGAGGAACACTTCGCTCCTGCCACCAGCCCTTGTAGTAAAGGACAGAAATGAGGGGTGTCAGAAGAGAAACCAAAGCTTAAAGCAGGCACTAGGGCATGGCAAAGTGTGGTACGATTACTGGTTTAGGGAGATTGTTAATTCCTTTTTGTCCTGTTTTTTTCCCACAGTTGCTGTATTATACAATAATGCAGATATTTAGGTTCTCCGTCTATGCAATTGATCAATATTGGATTTTATTGCCATATGCATTTCGCCTTCATTTGGAAGGCATCATCTGTGACCTGTAATATATATTTGATTATGTTTTACAATATTTCGTATTTGTATTTCTTAGTGTTTTAGGTTATTAGTTTTTTAAGTATAGTACTAACATCTGGATGTTATTACTTACAATATTTCGTAGCTCCTACTTCACAGGTAGTGCAGATTTTTGACTTCCGGTTGTTCTGATTCAATTATGTTCCTTTTGCATTTTTGTTTTTCAGCACTTCACAGCTAGCACCATTAGGCACATGCCATTTTGTTTGAGTTGTGTTTTTGTTTTCGTTGGCGTTGTCATCTGTTGATTCCAGGTAAATGTAAATAAAGCACTAGAAAACATCCAAAATCTACTCAATGACAAACAGAAATATCACATAACATGGAAGAACCCACTAGTACCAACACCCTGCAGCCAACCAAAAGTACATGAACAGCATAGTCTTCTAAGACCGGTTATAAATTTCAGGAATGCCCCAACATACCATAAAGCCAAACACCTCCAAAAAATGATCTCAAAACACTACAAAATAGGAAATGAACAGAGAGTGAAAAACACATGTGACCTAACAGATACAGAACATACAGATAGCACACATAGCATCACTGGTGTCATTTGACATAGGAAATATGTACATATTCATCCCCATAAAAGAAACAATGGAAATCGTTTTAAAAAATCTGACAGACCACAGGAACCTCATTACCGAAGAAATTTCAGAAATAAGAAGTTTGCTCAAACTAACTACCGAACAAAATTACTTCTAGTTCGAGAACGGATACTACCTATAGTGTGAGGGGCTATCTATGGGTTCCCCAGTATCAGGACCTTAGCTACCGTTTTCACCAGTCACTTAGAAAACCAGATAATTGAAAAGGTAGAGACAGGTGGAAGATTTAAAGTAATGTATTGTCACAGATATGTAGATGACTTCATATGTTTGATAGTTGGGTCAAATGAAAAAATATATGAACTTCGCTCTGAAATAAACAAAGCTCACAAAAACATTAAGTTCACTACTGAAGAAGAAAATAACAGCAAAATAAATTTCCTTGCTATAACAATAGAAAAAGAAAAGGGAGAAACATTTGTTCAACATTTATCGAATACCAACAGCGATAGATATAATTATACATTCCACCAGCAATCATTATTTAACAGGAAGAAATAAAGAAATCCTGGTTGCTGGTGACTTTAATACAGATTTTCTTATGGAGTCCTCCAGTAAAAATTTATTGCAGTCAGTAACTTTCTCTTTCAATCTAACACACACCGTAAACTTTCCAACTAGGTTAACTAAAACCTCTAGGACAGCAATTGATAATATTTTTATAGACAAATCAAAGGAACAAAATCATATCATAAAACCAATAATAAATGGCCTGTCAGATCATGATATGCAGCTCCTTGTTTTAGGTATAGATTCTAAACAGATTATGAAGACTGCAAAATGTACATACAGGAGAGTAGTCAACCCACCAAAATTTGAAAATTTTAGAAAACTCCTCAAAGACATGAACTGGAAAGATGTATATAGTGCTAATGGCATGAATGAAAAATATAATGTATTCATTAATAATATTAGTATCATGTTTGAAAACTTTGCCTCTAAAAGTAACGCGAATTAAACAGAAGTCTATAATAAAACCTTGGATTACACATGTAAGACAAAAAGGAGTATGTATCTATCAGCCAAGAGTAGTTGCAATGATGATGATTTAACTAAATATAAGGAATACTGTAAAATATTAAAAAAAGTTATTCAGGTATCTAAACAAATGCACTATGAAAAGAAGATAGCAACATCAGGAAACTAAATAAATACAATATGGGATATAGTGAAAGAAGAGACTGGTAGAACCAAAAAGGAACAAGAGCAGGTACGGTTAAGAGTAGCTGAGACATTAGTAACTGATGGGCATAGTGTGGCAAATCTATTTAACAAGTACTTTATATCCGTTACTGATAGTATGGGATTGTCTGGGTCAGTAAATAATGCGCTTGAATATTTGAAACTAGCATTTACAAATAACTTCACACACATGAATATGTCAGTCACTTCACCACAAGAAATATCTTCCATAATAAAATCTTAAAAAAAAAAAAAAATCCAGTGGATACGATGAAATATCAACAAAGTTAATTAAAGCGTGTTCTTGTGAACGTAGCACAATCTTAAGTTATTTGTGTAACCAGTCTGTTATAACGGGAACATTTCCTGATTGGCTAAAATATGCAGATATTAATCCTCTCTTCAAGAAGGGGGATAAAGAGATACCATCAAACTACAGACCCATTTCACTTTTGCTAGCATTCTCAAAAATTATAGAAAAGGTAATGTACAATCAGCTTCTCAACCACTTAACCACAAATGGCATATTGTCTAGAACACAGTTTGGATTTCTGAAAGGTTCCGATACTGAGAAGGCTATTTACACTTTCAGTGAGAATGTACTTAATTCATTAGATAATAAGTTGCAAGCAGCAGGTATTTTCTGTGATTTGTCAAAGGCATTTGATTGTGTGAACCATAACATCCTTTTAAGTAAATTAGAATTCTATGGGGTCGCGGGAAATGCTGCAAAATGGTTCAAGTCGTACCTCATAACAGGAAACAAAGGGTGTCAGTGCAAGTGACTAGTGAATTAGGCCAACAGTCATCATCGGGGTGGGAAGAAATTACATGTGGTGTCCCACAAGGATCCATATTAGGGCCATTGCTTTTTCTTGTGTACATTAATGATCTCTCATCAGTTACACTACCAGAAGTAGAGTTCGTTTTGTTTGCAGATGATACAAGTATTGCAATAAAGAGTAAGTCAAGTATATTGATAGAAAAGTCTGCTAATGATATTTTCATGAACATTAATAAATGGTTTAAAGCCAACTCATTGTCATTAAACTTTGAAAAGACGCACTACATGCAGTTCAGAACATGTAAGAGATTTCCTGACAGCATATGCATTAAATATGAAGAAGAGCAGATAGAAGAGGTTGATAGAATTAAATTCCTGGGATTACAGCTTGATAATAAATTTAGTTGGGAGGAACACACCACAGAACTGCAGAAACGACTCAACAAATCTGTATTTTCAATACGAGTGTTATCAGACATAGGAGACATAAAAATAACAAAGCTTGCATACTTTGCTTACTTTCATTCCTTAATGTCATATGGTATAATATTTTGGGGTAACTCTTCAAGTCAGTCAAAACTCTTCAGAGTCCAAAAACGTGTAATACGTATTATTTGTGGAGTAAATTCACGGACGTCTTGTAGAAGCCTCTTCAAAGAACTGGGTATATTAACTACTGCCTCTCAGTATATTTATTCCTTAATGAAATTTGTCATAAATAATATATCCCTTTTCCCAACAAACAGCTCAGTTCATACATACAATACTAGAAATAAAAATGATCTACACAAGGATTTAAAAGCACTTACTTTAGTTCAAAAAGGGGTCCACTACTCAGGAACACACATTTTCAATAATTTACCATCAAGTATAAAAAATTTAGCTACAAATAAAGATCAGTTTAAGAGGAACCTAAGTGACTTTCTAGTGGCCAACTCCTTCTACTCCATTAGTGAATTTCTAAATTGTACCAAATGATGCATGCACTCATACTATATTAGTATTATATTATCAGCAAAAAAAAAACCTTAAAAAATTATGTATCTGTATTTATATTATAAGTGTATGTATTTATATTATTAGTATTATTTGTTATTCAACTTGTAAATTTTGTTTCTTGACATGTTCCACATCCACGAGGATCCCCTCAATATGGATCTACGGAACAAATAAATAATCTAATCTAATCTAATCCCCAAAACCAAACATTTGCTGCATTAAGACATAAGTTATATTGGATAAACAGAATTCCTGTTAGCAAGAAAAACTATCAAAAAGTTATGAACACAATCATACAAATAGCAATGAACAATGTTTACGATACACAAGTAGCCATGGTGGAGTAGCCAAGCGGTATAAGGCGCCTCGCTGCAGAGCACGCAGTCGCTCGCCGTCGGAGGTTCGGGTCCTCCCTGGGGCATGGGTATATGTGTGTCTCGTCCTTAGGTTAGTTTACTTTAGTTTAAGTAGTTTGTTAGCTACAGACTGATGACCACGCAGTTTGGTCAGATGTATTTGCAAACATTTGAACATTTGATACACAAGTAATACAAAAACTCGATCAAAAAATTAAAAGACAAATACGGAACAAATACAACATTTCAAGCAAAACCACCAAACAGCAAAATGCACATCACCCAAACACACAAACACAAGCAACAAACACACACAATGACGACACCACAAAGGAACAAACCAAATGGTAAACCATGACATTCACACACAAATTAACACACAGAGTGACAAACATACTGAAGAAGCAAGGACTCAACGCGGAATATCTGAAACTGCCCAATCTCTATGAACAAATCTACAACCAAAAATCAAGAGAGATATATTCCAAGGTTTAGGTATATACAACCTTGAAAGCGAAAGTTGTGATGCAGAGTGAATAGGAATGACAAACACAAATCTCAAAACATGATACAAAGTGTTGTGACCTCGTAGCCTTTTGTTGTTTCATTCTTTCTGCCATCAGTAGAGTACTCGTCCCGGTCTAGTTGTCAAGAAAGGTACTGGTGCAGGAATCGATGGTCAGCTAAAACATTTCTATAGATATTAGTATTACAAGATTTATTGACTGAAGATACAATGCTACTCAGCTTTAGAATATATGTCTGTTTCTTCTGTCTTCTCACTCCCCGCAGCGTCTTCCGTATGGTGCTAGCTGCGCTGAGCCCTAATTACTGCTTCGTTCGAAGCCGAGTTCAGACCTAGTAACTGTCCTATTCCTCAATAGTAACTGACGGGCTGTCCAGAGCTATGTTTGCCTAGATACAGCCGCTTGTAGAGGGAGCACATCGTCGGTCAATCCCTGCAGGATGTGCGGAGCCTTCTCCACGATCGTTCTCTTACATCTGGCGTGTGGCGCTGACCTTGCGCCACAACACAAAGAACATATCAGATGTTGGAAATATGAAACAAACGATTCCGCATCTGCGGAACACTTAAAACAACACCAACAGCACTCAACTAATATTGACCAAGACATGAAAATTATCGGGACCAATAACGAGAACAAACACCTCATATAAACTCAAGAAAACTGCCATATCTAGAAAACCATAACCGAGAACAAACGATTAATAAATGAATAGACAAACATCAATGAAAACTCACAACTAAATCTAGTGAAGGATTTGAAACACTAATTAAAGAGAATAACTGACACCCACACACAAACTCAAACACACACACACACACACACACACACACACACACACACACACAGAGACAGACACACAGTCAAACATAAAATAAAAACACACACATCTCTCTCTCTTCTGTCTCTTTCTCTCTCTCTCTCTCTTTCTTCCTCTCTCTCTCTCTCTTTCTTCCTCTCTCTCTCTCTCTCTCTCTCTCTCTCTCTCTCTCTCTCTCTCTCTCTCTCTCTATATATATATATATATATATCTCTGTGTCTCCCTCTTTCTGTTTCTCCTCCCTTCAAAAAATAAATTAACACATATGTATGAGGTGCAGTTCTCTATGCAATTACATCGATACCACACACACAGCCAACAAAAAATGACATTTGCCTAGTGGTGCTTATGTTAAGTTCCAAAAAAAAAAAAAAAAAAAAAAAAAAAAAAAACCGCCTAATTAATACGATTGAAGCAAAACAAATGGAAGTCACCAATCAGCACTACATGTAAAGCAGGAGCCACCCAGATATCGGTAACTATACTTAAATAGCGCACCATTATTGTTTATTACCTAAAAACACTATGAAACTTAAATACGAAATATTGTATAACATAATCATGTATATATTACAGGCCACAGATGATGGCTTCTAAATAAAGGCAAAATGCATGTTACAATAAAATCTATTATTAGTCTGTTGCATAAAGGGATAACCTAAATACACCACTGCCCTTTAAAATTGCTACACTGAGAAGAAATGCAGATGATAAGCGGGTATTCATTGGACAAATATATTATACCAGAACTGACATGTGATTACATTTTCACACAATTTGGATGCACAGATCCTGAGAAATCAGTACCCAGAACAACCATCTCTTGCCGTAATAACGGTCTCGGTACACGTGGACATTGAGTCAAACAGAGCTTGGATGGCGTGTACAGGTACAGATGCCCATGCAGCTTCAACACAATAACACAGTTCATCAAGAGAAGTGACTGGCGTCTTGTGACGAGTCAGTTGCTCGGCTACCATTGACCAGACGTTTTCAGTTGGTGAGAGATCTTGAGAATGTGCTGGCCAGGGCAGCAGTGGAACATTTTTCGTATCCAGAAAGGCCCCTACAAGACCTGCAACATGCTATCGTGCATTATCCTGCTGATAGAATGAAGGGTAGAGCCATGGGTCGTAACACATCTGAAATTTAACGGCCAATGTTCAAACTACCGTCGATGAGAACAGGAAGCGACTGAGACGTGTAACCAATGGCGCCCCATACCGTCATGCCGGGTGATACGCCAGTATGGTGATGACGAATACACGCTTACAATGTGCATTCACAGCGTTGTCGCCAAACACGGATGCAACCATCATGATACTGTAAGGGGTCAAACATATTATTGCCATTAACATGTAAATTTAATCCATTCAGCTTATTCTACGAGGTATTTCATGGAGTTTGATAACCAACATGTCATATTTTAATGTAATAGAACGAAAGATTTAGGGGATAGGCCTAACAATTACGGCAGTCGTTGGATTATGGCAATGGCACACTTACATACATTACTAATGACCACATAGTGTGCGGGGAGCAAGGAAAAGACTCGTATGTACTGTACTTCCTCGATTCACCGCCAGTTGGCCCTATTTAATGTTAATGTTAATGTTGAATTCCGTGGTAGTGTTGACATGCGACGGATGAGGCTTCATTCCAACGTGATCAAATTGTAAATTTTCACAATCGACATGTGTGGGCTGACGAGAATCCGCATGCAATTGTGCGATCACGTCATCAACACAGATTTTCTGTGAACGTTTGGGCAGGAATTGTTGGTGATGTGTTGATTGGGCGTCATGTTCTTCCACCTACGCTCACTGGAGCACGTTATATGATTTCATACTGGATACTCTACCTGTGATGCTAGAACATGTGCCTTTACAAGTACGACACAACATGTGGTTCATACACGACGAAGCTCCTGCACATTTCAGTCTACGTGTTCGTACGCTTCTCAACAACAGATTCGGTGACTGATGGACTGGTAGAGGCGGACCAATTCCATGGTCTCCACGCTCTCCTGACCTCAACCCTCTTGACTTTCATTGATGGGGGCATTTGAAAGCTCTTGTCTGCGCAACCCCGGTACCAAATGTAGAGACTCTTCGTGCTCGTATTGTGGACGGCTGTGATACAATACGCCATTCTCCATGGCTGCATCAGCGCATCAGGGATTCCGTGCGACAGAGGGTGCATGCATGTATCCTCGCTAACGAAGGACGTTTTGAACATTTACTTTAACAAAGTGTTTGAAGTCACACTGGTACGTTCTGTTGTTGTGTGTTTCCATTCCATGATTAATGTGATCTGAGGAAAAGTAATAAAATGAGCTCTAACATGGAAATTAAGCGTTTCTGGACACATATCCACATAACATATTTTATTTCTTTGTGTGTGAGGAATATTTTCTGAAAGTTTGGCCGCACGTTTTCTTAACACCCTGTATGAAACGCATTGGAAGGAGGAAGGAAGGACCATTACAGTTTAACACCCCATTGACATAATGGTCATTAGAGGCAGAGATCAGGCTCAGATTTTCTGGGTTACGATGGAGAAAGAAAACGGCCGTGCCGTTTCGAGGAAACCATTCCGGCATATGTTGGTGTTGTTTTTGTTATGATCTTCAGTCCGGAGACTGGTTTGATGCAGCTCTCCACTCTACTCTATCCAGAGCAAGCCTTTTCAACTCCTCATAAGAATGGCATCCCACATCCACTTGAATCTGCTTACTATATGCGTCTCTTGGTCTCCCTCTACGATTTTTACCCCACATACTTACCTCCAATGCTAAATGTACGATCCCTCGATGTCTAAGAATGTGTCCTACCAAGCGATCCCTTCTTTTAGTCAGGGTATGCCATAAAATTCCTTTTCTCACCAATTCTGTTCAGTACATCTTCATTAGTTATGCAATCTACCCACCTAATCTTTAGCATTCTTCTGTAGCACCACATTTCAAAAGCCTCTATTCTCTTCCTGTCCGCACTGCTTCTCGTCCATGTTCCACTCCCGTACAAAGCAACACTCCACACAAATGCCTTCAGAAAAGACTTCTCTACACTTAAATTAATATTCGATGTTAGCAAATTTCTCTTTTTAAAAAAATGCTTTTCTTCTCATTGCCATTCTGAATTTATATCCTCTGTACTGCGAGCGTCATATGTTATTTTACTATCCAAATAACAAAACTCATCTACCACCTTCATTGTTTCATTACTTAATCTAATTCCTTCAGCATCGCCTGATTTTCTAAGAGCGATTCCAATATTTTTGTTTTGCTCTTGTTAATGTTCATTTGATACACTCTCTTCAACACACTGTCCATTCCATTCAACTGCTCTTCCAGGTCCTTTGCTGTCTCTGACAGAATTACAATGTCATCAGCAAAACGCAATGTTTTTATTTCTTCCCCCTGAACTTTAATCCCTATTCCAAATTTTTCCTTGCTTTCCTTCACCGCCTGCTCAGTGTACAAATTGAATAACATCGGAGAAAGGCTACAACCCTGTCTTACTCCCTTCCCAACTGTTGCTTCCGTTTCATGCCCTTCGAGTCTAATATCTGCGGTCTGTCTTTTGTACAAGTTGTAAACTCTCCTTTTGCTGTATTTTACCCCTACTGACTTCAGAATTTGAAAGAGTGTATTCCAGTCAACATTGTCAAAAGCTTTCTCCAGATCTACAAAAGCTAAAAATGTAGGTTTGCCTTTCGTTAATCTATCTTCTAAGACGTAAAGTGAGTATTGCCTCCCGGGTTTCTAAATTCGTCCTGAATGCAAACTGATCTTCCCCGAGGTCAGCTTCTACTAGCTTTTCCATTCTCGTGTAGATAATTCGTGTTAAAATTTTGCAACCGTGACTTATCAAACTGATGGTTCTGTAATTTTCACACCTGTCTGCGCCTGATTTCTTTGGAATGGGGATTATTACATTTTTCTTAAAGTCTGATGGTATTTCGCCTGTCTCATACATCCTACACACCAGTTCAAATAGTTTTGACATAGCTGGCTGTCGCAGAGACATTAGTAGCTCTGAGGGTATGTCATCTACTCCTGGGGCCTTCTTCCGACCTAGGTCTTTCAGGGCTCTGTCAAATTCATCTCTCAGTATAGTATCTCCTATTTCATCTTGATCTACTTCGTCGTCCATTCCTACAACATTGTCTCTAAGTTCATTTCCTTTGTAGAGTTGCTCTGTGTACTCTTTCCACACTTACCTTTTCCTTCTTTGCTGAGGACTGGTTTCCCATGTGAGTTCTTGATATTCGTAGAGTTGCTTTCCTTGTCCCCAAATGTCTCTTTTATTTTCCTGTAGGCGGTATCTACTTTTCCCCTTCTTATACATTCTTCTACAGATTTGCATTTGTCTGCTAGCCACTCCTGCTTAACCATTTTACATTTCCTGTCAATCTCATTTTTTAGTCGTCCGTACTCCATTTTGCCTGTTTCATTTACTGCATTTTTATATTTTCTCCTTTCATCAATTAAATTCAGTATTCCTGTGATATGTCTAATGTGATTTAGGGAAATTATGTAAAAACTACATCTGGATAGCCTGAGATGGATTTCGACCACTGTGCAGAGTCAACACCACCTAGAGAGAAGGCCACGGTGCTCTCGTGTGACGTCAGGCAGAGTATGTTGCCAAAGCAGGATCCAGTCCGGTATGCGCGTGCAACCTGCTGTGCATGACGTCACACGAGAGCGCTGCGGCCTTCTCTCTAGGTGGCGGTGCAGAATGCGGGGCCACTGTGCATCTACTGCGCCACCTCCCGCAGTCGGCTTCGGCCCACTCACCTCGGCCTCAGATGTAGAGGGACTCCAGCCGCAGGGAGTAGTAGGCGCGCGGCGGTAGAGGCTCGCGGCGGGCGGGCTGTCGCGTGATGGCGGCCATGGCGCAGCCGATGGCGAACTCGAGGGCGCGGCACGCCGTCTGGAAGCAGAACCAGGGCCAGGCGCGCGGCGCCTGCCGCTGCTGCTCCTGCTGCTGCTGCTGCTGCGACTGCTGCTGCTCGCGGCCGCCGCGGCCGTGCACCAGCGGCACCGCCTGCCACACGCACGGGACCCTCTTAATGGGTGGCACGTCTCTCACTGACATTTGGGCTTTGGCACTGGTGCAGGATCTCGGCTTTCTACGTATTATGGCAACGAGTGGGTTCGCCACAGCGACATCACTGAATGTCAGCCTGTGTAGTTCCTACAAATAATTTTTCAAAATAACCAGTCCTGTCGGAAATGACCACTTTGATTGCAGATGTCACACTTCAATTCCTGTTGGGCGCGGTTGCCGAGGGTACTGAGGTGCTCAAGTAACGGACTGCACGGCCACTACGGTCGGTGGTTCGAATCCCCCCTCGGGCATGGATATTTGTGCTGTCCTTAGTCGTAGTTATATCATAAGTAGTACATCCCTTAGGCTGTGGCTAAGCCATGTCTCCACCATATCCTTTCTTCTGGGAGTGCCAGTCTTACATGGTTCGCAGGACAGCTTCTGTGAAGTTTGGAAAATAGGAGGCGAGGTACTGGCGAAAGTAAAGTTGTGAGGCGGGATCGTGAGTCATGTCGGGATAGCTCAGTCGGGAGAGCGCTTGCTCGTGAAAGGCAAAGGTCCCAGGTTCGAGTATCGGTTCCGGCACACAATTTCAATCTGCCAGGAAGTTTCATATCACCGCACACTCCGCTGCAGAGTGAAAGTTTCATTCTGGGAACACCGTTATTATATCTCCCATTCCATTCTCGAATAGCGTGCGGGAAGAAAGAACAGCCGGCCGCGGTGGCCGAGGGGTCTGAGGCGCTCCAGTCATGGTCTGCACGACCACTACGGTCGGGGGTTCGAATACCCCCTCGACCATGGATATTTGTACCGTCTTTAGTATTAGCTAGCTCATAAGTGGTTTGTAAGTTTAGGGACTGATGACTCCGTAGTTAAGTCCCATAAGCTATACAAACATTTCAAACATTTTTAATTCTTGTCCATAATAGGAAACCCGAGCCCTGTAGTAGCCACAAACCATTATGTGAGATGGTATGTTGGCCTTTACATGGATCTCCACAGATCGAATTCCGCTGCAACATTGGAGCCTGAGTTGCCGGGACCACATTTCATTATGAACACTCTGCACCTCCCCATATTTCGATAAAACTTCACAGAGAAAATAATTCTCAACTTCAGGTGGAAGATTGAATATTCGTACATTTGTGAACTGAACGTCAGCGTTAGAAATAAGTAAGGTACTTACTCGTCCATCACGGTGCAGGAATCACATCTCACTTCCAAATTTCAGCAGCCGGCACTCCATGACGACTGGATTCAGTAGTTTTACGCAGAAGCAGTAATCCTCAACTACACGGACTGTCTTAAAGCGCGCCTTCCTCCACACCATATACTTTAATTCTCCCTCGTGTGCCCTGCGAAATGCATATCAAATTGCCAGGGTTCTCCTACGTTGGAATAGCACCCCAGCAAAGAACGCGAATAGGAACCATCCCGCCTTGTTCCTCAGGCCGAGGTGAAATAAATAACAACACATAATACAATTCCTTGAGACAACATTGTCTCGTTATACCAAAGGTATTAAACATAAGGAGAGGCATTGCATTAAAATTTATGCCATGGCTGGGATTCGAACCTGCGACCTCCCACTTACTAGGTAGGTGCTTTAGACCACTCAGGTAACACAGTGTTGTAGCCAAAGCAACTACACGAACTGTCTTAAAGTGCATCTCACTCCACATCACATACTTGAATTCTGCCTCATGTGCCCTGCGAAATGTGTATCTAATTGCCAGGGCACTCCTATATTGGAATAGCACCCCAGCAAAGAACGCGAATAGGAATTATGCTGATGTTTAATACGTTTGGTATAACGACAGAATGTTGTCTCAAGGAATTGTATTATTTGTTCAGTACACAACATAAACAAGAAAGACTCACACTGTAATGGCGTCAGTGTGTAGACAACCATGGCTGACGACAAAGACAGCCCTCAGCGCACACCTCATGCCACGTAAGCAAGGTAGTTCCGAGCCGGCGCGATGGCTAGCCGGTGGCCAGCTGCTGGGGAACGGCTCACAGCGTCATAGCGGGCAGCCACTGACCTAGCGATCGCTCCAACACTGAACTACCAGAGGCCTAAGAGAAAGACAGGCCGCGGCACGCACGTCTTATCATGTGATCAATTGAGGCCTTTGCCAGCGCGATCGCTAGCAGATTGGCTAGCTACTATGAAACAATGGGCTGTTCCCCAACGGCCGGCCAGTCTGCTAGCGATCGCACTGGCACATGCTTCACTTGATGACATGATATGACGAGCTCTAAACTACCTGAGGCCTACGAGAAAGACAGGCCGCACTGTGCATGTCGTATCACGTGATCAATTGAGGGCTGTGCCAATGTGATCGCTAGCGGATTGGCTAACTCCTATGAGATAATGGGCTGTGGCCCAACGGCCGGCCAGTCTGCTAGCGATCGCACCGGCACAGGCTTCACTTGATGACATGATATGACGAGCTCTAAACTACCTGAGGCCTACGAGAAAGACAGGCCGCATTGTGCATGTCGTATCATGTGATCAATTGAGGCCTTTGGCAGAGCGATCGCTAGCGGATTGGCTAGCCACTATGAGACAATGAGCTGTCCCCCAACGGCTGGCCAGTCTGCTAGCGATCCCACCGCCACAGGCCTCACTCGATCACATGGTATGACGTGCGTGCCGCAGCCTGTCTTTCTTGTAGGCCTCGTGAACTACCTTGCTTACGTGGCACGGGGTGCGCACTGAGGCCTGTCTTTCATGTTCGCCACAGTAGACAACAGATGTAGGTACCCAGTGCGCATGTGCAGAACGCAGACCTCAGCGCTACCACCGCGGTGTGGTAAAAGGGAACTTCAATAAAAAAACACATACAGTAATAAATATGAAAGAGATGGATTGGAAGTGTCACGGCCCACTGCCTCATAGCGGACAGCCACTGAGCTATTTATCGCGCCAGCTCGGAACTACCATGGCCTACGATAAAGACACTCCCCAGCGTGGTCAGCATACCACATAAGCAAGGTAGTTCGGAGCTGGCGCGATCGCTAGCCTATTTGGCAGGCGCTGGGGCACACCCCACTGCCTCATAGTGGACAGCCACTGAGCTAGCATTCGCGCTGGCTAAGAACTACCTTGCTTATGTGGCATGCTGACCGCGCTAGAGCCTGTCTTTCTCCCAGGCCACGGGAGCTACCTCGCTTACGTGGCATGATGACCGCGCTGGGGTTTGTCTTTCCCGTTGGCCAGGGTAGACAACAGATGTAGGTACCCAGTGCGCATGCGTGGAAAGCCGACAGCAGAGTTACCGCCGCGGTATGGTAAAAGGGAACTTAGCTAAATAACAAACACCGTAATAATTGTGAAAGATACGGATTGCAAGTGGCACGGCCCACTGTGTCATAGCGGGCAGCAACCGAGCTAGTGATCGCTTCAGCTCTGAACTACCCAAGGCATACGAGAAAGACAGGCCACAGCACCACGTCGTATCACGTGATCAACTGAGGCCCGTGGCAGAGCGATCACTAGCCGATTGGGTAGCCAGTATGAGACAATGGGCTGTGCCCCAATGACCGGCCAATCTGCTAGCGATCGCACCGGAACAGGCCTCACTTGATGACATGATAAGACATGCTGTAAACTACCCGAGGCCTACGAGAAAGACAGACTGCTGCGTGAACGTCATATCACGTGATCAATTGAAGCCTGTGGCAGCGCGATCACTTGCGGATTGGCTATCTTCTATGAGACAATGTGCTGTGCCCCAACGTCTGGTCAGTCTGCTAGCGATCGCACCGGCACAGGCCTCAGTCGATCATGTGGTACGACATGCGCGCCACCGCCTGTCTTTCTCGTAGGCCTCGTGAACTACCTTGCTTACATGGCACGAGGTGTGCACTGAGGCCTGTCTTTCCCGTTTTCCACAGTAGACAACAGATGTAGGTACCCAGTGCACATGTGCAGAACGCTGACCTCAGCGCTTCCACCGCGGTGTGGTAAAAGGGACCTTACCTAAAAATCACACATGGTAATAATTATATAAGAAAACGAAAGAGACGGACGGCAAGCGGAACCCACCAGGCGCGGCGCGGCGGCGCCGTACGGGCCGAGCGCGCGGCCCGCCTCGGCGGCGGCCAGCAGCAGCAGCAGCGCCCCCGCCGCCGCCGCCGCGCGCGCCACGCCGCGCGCCGCGCCGCCCCCGCCGCCCCCCGCGCCCGGCAGCCCGACGGCCGGTGGCGGCGCGCGGTACGCGATGTGCGCCAGCACGGAGCCCAGCGTGACGGCGTCCGGCGACGAGCAGGAGGGCTGCGCCGGCCGGCCCTGCAAGTAGACGACAGACGGGCTGAAAGAGCCAGCAGACAGGTGCACCTGGCCGAGGGTGGAGAGGCGAGCTCTGCGCGAGGCACCTGCAGGCACCTGCGTGCTCCGCGTCGCACGATTTGCGTACACGCGACTCCGTGACCTGTGCATTAGTCTTCTGCTGTTATTTCGTTTTGGAAGGATCACAAGCCCCTCGTTCCACATAAACAGATAAAACAATGCGCTAAGGTTCCTCAAATACTGGATTTAACACATCATAAATAAAAGTAGCAAATAAAAACGAAGAAATAAAGAAACCAAACACCCAAAACCAAGGGCTCATAACACTCACAACTAACCCCCAAAACAACAACAACACAAATGAAAGACATACCATAGAAACTCAGCATACAAACTGGTACACACTTACTTACGGAAATAAACTGACACACAGAATTGGAAACACCCTCAAGAAACAAGGTATCAAAATGGCTTATCAAAGCCATAACTCATTACAGAAATGCCTAATAAAAACAGAAAACACTGACATCTACCAAAAATCTGGTATTTACCAACTCAAATGTAACATTTGTGATGCTCTATACTTAGGCCAGACCAGCAGGACATTTGAAACACGATATAAAGAACACAAACGATCATGGAAATATGGCAACAGCCATTCAACATTTGCAGAACACCTTAGGCAAGAAAACCACTATCCCACCACCACAGAAACCGACATGCAAATAGTCAGATTTAGCACTAAGAAACACCTCCTGACCCTCCAAGAGAATTTCCAAATTCAAAAAGCATTAATAGAAAAGAAACACATATTGAATGACCAAGTAAACATCAGCAACCAAACATTATTTAAACTAATAAAACACATAGTAGACAAAGACAAACCTCCGCCACCCTCAAAACCAACACGTAATACGAACACATAAGACAACAACAACAACAACAAATCCCTACCCACACATTAACACATGTAGATAATCGGAATCTCTCTCTCTCTCTCTCTCTCACTCTCTCTCTCTCTCTCTCTCTCTCCCCCTCTCACTGTCTCACGCACTCACTCACACACACACAAACACACACACATAAAGAAAGTCGCTAGTTGAACTAAAACCATATTTATAAACACACAATACATTCAGAACATCGCACACAAAGTTGCTAGTAGACGCCTGTTTTGACAGAAACGGGAAAAAAAAAAAAAAAAAAAAAAAAAAAAAAAAAAAAAGGTATCACACACCTCACAGCACGAACCAAAGAACTCGAAAGCAAAGAACACACACACAGACAATAGACAAACAAAACAAACGACAAACAGAGCCTACCAGGCCACAGAAATGGCTATGTTTCAAAACCTTTCGTAAGAAATGTTACTGTAAGAAAGTGTAAATAGTGTAAATATAAGCAGTGACAGCAAGTGACAAGGTGCTACAAACCACACATGAAAATGAAAACATAAACAATTCGTGAGTAATATTAATAGTCCAATTTATTGTTACAGAACTAATTTAGTAAAAACTAAAACAAATAATGTAATACAAACCATTTGTTGTACAGCTGACCACTTAAGATGCTTTAGAATAAAGCGAAACGTGTCTGGTCTGAAGTAGACTAATTTACAGTTGCAAAAGACGGTCCAATAACCTATACAAATTGAAAAACGAAGAAAGTGTAAATACGTTTGAAGACAACACCGTAGTGGTTTGGCTGGGTAATCACAAAAATAAAAGTAGGATATCCAGGAACGCTCTTACAAGTTAAAAAATTACCTACCTAATGGTGATAGGCAAGCGGAGAACAGGTGGATAATAAACATTCGAATTCATATAGAGTGGTACAATTCACTTGCACGAATAAAATTTAAAACAGAATCGACCGTTGAGGCATTGTCAGCTAAAACGAGGTTCAAGGCGCCAGGGACATTAAAATTCCACCTCTGGCCGGCTAAATTGGACCAATCCAATAAAATGTGTTCGACTGTCAATTGTGTACAACAGCGACATCGAGGATGGTCCTCGCAATGGAGAAGTGGCCCTGTGTCATCCGGGTATGGCCGATAAGTAGGTGGCAAACGACAACTGACTCCCTATCATAGGCCCTCAGTGAGGACTTCCATCATGGTGGTAGAGAGCTCGACAACCTGGAGCTCGCTTGGTTCAGTCGAGTCTGCCCATTCAGAACTCCAAATCCCAAATAACGTATGGTGTAACTGGGATCAGAGGTCCGTTTCCAGGACGCCAGTATACAAGCACCGTGAAGTTGAAGCCTGCTTGGCTAACTGATCGATGCATTCATTGCCTGATACATCTATGTGGCCTTGTGTCCAACCGAACTGACAGAATGGCCTGACTCGGCTGGGGGTGAAGATAACGTCTCAGATAGACTACACCAAATGGCAATTGGGAATATACTGGCCAAGGCCCGGTAAGCCACTCACAGAGTTACTACAGATGACAAAAGACCTCCTGGGGCGACCTCGGAGATGTTCCAGAGCTCGTAAAGTACCGATCAGCTCTGCAGTGAAGACGCAAGACAACGCAACAATCACTTTTCAGTGTGATCACCACAAATGAAAGCTTCCCCTGCATGGCCATCGACCAGAGAACCGTCTGTGTAGATAACTGCTACGCTGTGGAATGAATCAAGCAGTGCTTGGAACTATCGATATAGATTTAACGGGATTAATAATTTTTTGTGGCCTAGGACTAGTCCAACCTAATTCCCAAGACAGAGATGCGCCAAGGAGGGGTATGGGAGGAGTGGTGGAAAGAGGGAGGGAAGGGATTCAAATGACGAGAGAAGGGAATGGACAGGAGACCGTCGTCATGGAGAAGGGAGGGCAGTAATTGAAAGAGAGGCCTGCAGTGGTCAGGCGATGTATGCACAGGGGAAACGTACAAGGTGAGCAACTGTTGTCATTGGAATGCAAGGGAGGGACCACTGCTTCAGCTGGGAGACTCGTCAATAGACTCATGCGAAAGGCCTCAGTCACCAAGCTGACACTAGAACTGGATCCAGGACCTTGAGTGCTGAAGGCACTGACGAGTCATAGACTATGCTCCTGTAGTCCAGCTGTGATTGTATGAGGCCCTTATAGAGGTGCAGGAGTGTTGGACGGGAGCTCCCCAAACAGTGTGCATGAGGCGGCGAAGAATATTTCAATGACTCCAAACTTTTTGTCTTAGCTCACGAAAGTATGGCAGCCAAGTGAGCCAGGCGTCGAAAAGCACGCCTTAAAACAGTTGTTTGTCCTCGACACAGATGGGTTCACCATCCAGGTATTGCTCTGGGGGCAGGTGAAACCTGGAATCTATGGGCAGAGGCCCATGATTGGGCCTTTGCTAATGGTACCTTGCAGCCGACATTCAGCTGCATTAATACTAATGGACCTAACATACAGGCAGAAGTCATCGGCGAACAAGGAGCAACAGACAGATGACCCCACAGAAGCAGCAAGACCATTTATTGCCACTGCGGTCATTTTCACTGACACACATGTACATTACCACAAGGGGTGAGGTACACGTACACTGATTACGTTTTGGTTTATAGGTTCAACAAAACTAACGGGGTTCCATTAAAAAAAAGAAAACAACAAAAAAACGTAGGTTTGTGTTAAAAAAAGTACTTCCGTGCATTTTTTATGGTTTGTATTAACCAATTACACTAGCCCCTCTCCTCACGTTCGGTCTGTGGAATCGGTTCGTCAATATTCGATGTTGTTTACGAAATATATCCAGCGGTAATGTTAGGTGACTCACCCTGTATACCACAAACAAAACATGTAAAACAAAATTACAAACACACTACAAAGAAAACAGGAACAACCAAAAACGAAAGACAAAAAAAAAAAAAATAGAATCGTAAGAACTAACATAAATGACATGTTTCGTGAACCCAAAGCTGGAAAGCAAGAAATTTAAACTGTTTGTTACGGTTTGCAGGTAACAGCTTTGTGAAAAATAAGGAAGGAAAGAAAGAAAAGCAAACTATCTATTACTATAACAACATGTAATAAGTAGGCTACCTTCAGAGACTTTATTCGTACCCTAATGTTCAAATGTTTGTAAATCTATCGGACCAAAGCGCGTGGTCATTAGTCCGTAGCCTCCAAACTACTTGAACTGAGGTAAACTAACCTAAGGACAACATGTACCCTAATGTAAAGGTATGTAAAATAAATAAAGTAAAATTAACAGATAAGTGTGTCACTCGTATTTCTAGGCGTAACTGCCGTGGCGGAATGGCGGAGTGGCCGAGCGCATTGAGGCGCTATGCTCTGATGCGCGAGGCCGATCCGTGTCGGGGGTTCGAATTCCCCCTGAGGCATATATGTTTGTGCTGTCTTTTGTATAAGATAGTTTATAAATAGTTTGTGGACTGATAACCACACAGTTACGTCCCATAATCTTAACAAACATTAAGTTTTATCATTTTCAGGCGTAATGTCAGAAAATTAAAATAGTTGTATTTTGTCTGATAACCAAAGCGAAATTCATTGTGAATTAACCTGAAAAAACATTTTAGGTGTATGTTAGAAGACAATTGTACAATATATACGCCAGCCGCGGTGGCCGAGGAGACTGAGGCGCTCCAGACGCGGTCTGCACGGTCACTGCGGTCGGGGGTTCGAATCCCCCCTCGGGCATGGATATTTGTGACGTCCTAGTTCGTAAGTAGTTCATAAGTAGTTTGTAAGTTTAGGGACTGATAGCCTCGTAGTTAAGTCCCATGGACTTTACAAACATTTGAAGCCATTTACAATATATACAGTTTAACAGAGTAAAAATTAAGCACCCCACTGATGATAGCACAAAATGTGCTGAAATATGTTTGGGAATCGTAACTAAAATTAAGTGTCTTCCATACAGTGGAATATCCTCATCTTTTGTTTAAGTAAGCACAGAAGAAAGAAGAGCAGGAACATTAAAAAGATGATCGATTCAACGCCCTAGATTATGTATGCCACGACAATTGCAGTACTTCATACGCGAAGGAGGATATTTGGGAGTGGTATGTGCTGCAATTTGGATACATATTCGAAATCAGTAGGTAATTATCCGTTTCTATGGGCAACAAAGAGAACTAAAAGTTCCGATCGTGTATCTCATTTCCATATTTATGTGAAGCATCCTGAACCATTCTTGAGTTTCTCCCAGCGTAGTTCATAATCAATATATCGATGGGTGTACTGCCGGTGTACAGTGTCCAATGGGCACAATATTTCGGCGATCATACATGTCGGCATCATCAGGTGAACTGACGGACTGAGCTCCTGGAAACACGCCGGCACGGAGGACCGCACGCTACGGCTGCTCGAAGGACCTGGGTTCTAGCCCGGTGGCGGGCGATTAAAATACACTCGGCCCGCGGAACGACCCCTCCGCGGTCCGCGCCCCGCACCGCGGTCGCGCAGTGGAACCGATTACGACGGCGTCTGAGATGACGTCGGTGTGAGGGCTCTGTCCGCCGTAGTCGTCACTACGTTACGTTGATAGATTTACTCTTTATTAACCCAATCGCTGGTTCCCAAGCTTTGCTAAGATTATGGAAACAGTCACGGTTTATGAGGCCGTCACTTGTGCGAATTTCAATGGCCTCTGTAACGACGCAGTCCCAGTATCTCGACGTCTGTACCAGAATCCTAGTGCGTTCATACTCCATCGCATGATTCTCCGACAAACAATGTTTAACGACCGCCGACTTGCTCGGATGCATCAATCGCGTCTGCCTCTGCTGTTCAAGGCATCGATCCTCGACGGTACGCATCATCTTTCCAATACAGGTTGTTACAGAAAGGTACGGCCAAACTTTCAGGAAACATTCCTCACACACAAAGAAAGAAAATATGTTATGTGGACATGTGTCCACAAACGCTTAATTTCCATGTTAGAGCTCATTTTATTACTTCTCTTCAAATCACATTAATCGTGGAGTGGAAACACAGAGCAACAGAACGTACCAGCGTGACTTCAAACACTTTGTTACAGGAAATGTTCAAAATGTTCTCCGTCAGCAAGGATACATGCATCCACCCTCCGTCGCTCGGAATCCCTGATGCACTGATGCAGCCCTGAAGAATGGCGTATTGTATCACAGCCGTCCACAATATCAGCACGATGAGTCTCTACATTTGGTACCGGGGTTGCGTAGACAAGAGCTTCCAAATGCCCGCACAAATGAAAGTCGTTAGGTTTGAGGTCAGGAGAGCGTGGAGACCATGGAATTGGTCCGCTACAACCAATCCATCGGTCATCGAATCTGTTGTTGAGAAGCGCACGAACACGTCGACTGAAATGTGCAGGAGATCCATCGTGCATGAACCACATGTTGTGTCGTACTTGTAAAGGCACATCTTCTAGCAGCGCAGGTAGAGTATCCCGTATTAAATCATGATAACGTGCTCCAGTACATATTTTCTACGTTTTTGTAACACACTGTATAAGAAAAGAGCTTCGTGTTCATCTGGATCATCCCTTGTCAGCTGTTCTATGCGTGTCAGACATTTTTACGTTACAATTGGTTCTGTTACAGATGTGTGTGTTGATGACGTGATTGCCCAATTGCTTGCCGATTCTCGTCAGCCTACACATGTTGATTGTGAAAATTTACAATTTTATCACGTTGTAATGAAGCCTCATCCGTACTAAAATGAGCTCTAACATGGAAATTAAGCGTTTCCGGACACATGTCAACGTAACATATTTCCTTTCTTTTTGTGTGGAATGTTTCCTGAAAGTTTGGCCGTACCTTTTTGTAACACCCTGTATAGCATATGTTTATTGAATTGTTTTATGTAGCTTGCTGAGACAACACTGTGTGCTTGTGGTCGCATTGAGGATCGAGCTGTACTCAAGCTACTCTTAACGCATCTAGACATGTAAAGAGTTTCAAGATGTACACACAAATACCATTACATTCTAATGTGCATTGTTTATTTTTATTTTTTCGTCGGTCATTGCAAGCATCATCTATACAATTATTTTGCTCAGGAGCCTTAGGGTGCGAACATATGGAACATTAGTCCTAAATGTTTTTAAATAATTGTAACACTGTGTATATGACTTGTCACACTGACATGGAATCTGGTATACGCCGGCCTTCCTCGAACCGAGATCATCTTTGGGACTCCCCAACAGTGCGAATTTTATTCGGCGAACAAAAGACAGTTCCAACCTGCCCACTGGCCGCTGTAGACCAGCAGTACACCCGTGGGGCTTTTGATCTTCATGAACCAGTTTATGAGCCTTACCTGTCAACACAATGCCATGGAGTACCTAGTTTCCAATGTTGGTACGTCTTCGTCATAGGAAAACTACACAGGTGACGGTTTACCATTGACCTATCTTAGTCTCCACTGTCACAGAAGCTATGCCGCTACTCGGCCAGAGGGTCAGGCGCTAGCTTGCTTCTGCATGGGGCAGGTTGCTGAGGTCGCCACTAGTGCGAATTTCAATGGACTCTCTAACGACGGAGTCCTAGTATCTCTAAGTCTGTACCAGAATCTTAGTACGTTCATACTCCATTGCGTGATTATCCGACAAACAATGTTCAGTGACCGCCGACTTGCTCAGATACATCAATCGTGTGTGCCTCAGGCGTTCAACGCATCGATCCTCGACGGTATGCGTTGTCTGTCCAAATATATGATTTGGAACACTGACACGGAATCTGGTACACGCCGGCATTCCTCAAATCGAGATCACATTTGGCGCTACCTACCATTTCACGAATTTTATTCGGTGGACAAAAGACAGTTCCAACATGCCCGTTGGACACTGTAGACCGGCAGTACACCCGTGGTTATTTTGATCATCATGAACTAGTTTATGAGCCTTACCTATCAACATAATGCCTTGGAGAATTTAGTTTCCAATGTTTGTACGTCTTCATCATAGGTAAACTACATGGGTGGCGATTTACCATCGACCTACCATAGTCTGGACTGTTATAAAAGCTAGTAGAGGGTCGGGCGCTACCTTGCGCCTGTGTGAGGCGTGATTCTCCCCCAAACAATGTTCAGTGACCGCCGACTTGCTCGCATACATTTATCGTGTGTGCCTCTGGTGTTCAAGGCATCGATCTTCTACGATATGCATCCTCTGTCCAATGTAAACCGGCAGTTCACCCGTGGATATTTTGATCATCATGAACCTGTTTATGAGCCTTACCTGTCAGCATAATGCCGTGGAGAACCTAGTTTCTAGTGGTTGTACTTCTTCGTCAGAGCTAAACTAAACGGGTGACGATTTACCATCAACCTATCATAGTCTCCACTGTCACAGAAGCTATGCCGCTACACGGCCAGATGGTCGGTCGCTAACTTGCTCCTGCGCGAGGCAGGTTTATGAGGTCGTCACTAGTGTCAGTTTCAATGGCGTCTCTGACGACGCAGTCCCAGTACCTCGACGTCTGTACCAGAATCCTCCATCGCGTGATTCTCCGACAAACAATGTTCAGCGACCGCCGACTTGGTCGGATACATCAATTGTGTGTGCCTCTAGTGCCTCTCGACGGTACGCATCGTCTGTCCAAATATATGACTTGCCACACGGAATGTGGAAACACACCCACTTTCCTCAAACCGAGATCATCTTTGGGGCTCCCCACCAGTGTACGAATTTTATTCGGCGGACAAAATGATTCAAATGTTTGTATAGCTTATGGGACTGAACTACAGGGTCATCAGTCCCTAAACTTACAAACTAGTTATCAAAGGATGAAACTTCTCCTCAGAGATGATAAATATTGTTGAAACGAGATAGAATTGCTGGCCAGTACTTACCTTTGTGCTGTGCCGCCGATAGTAACACAAATGAAGAAACAGAAAAAGAAAAAAGGGGACAAAAAGGACAAGCTTTTGGAACACAGTTCCTTGATCAGGTGGGAGAGAAGGGAAGAAGAAAGGATGGGAACAGAAAGGAAAGGTAGTTCACGACCTAGGTCATGAAGGTGGTGTACCAGGTGAAGGTGGTGGAAACACCACCTTCATGACCTACATCGTGAACTACCTTTCCCTTCTGTTCCCATCCTTTCTTCTTCCCTTCTCTCCCATCTGATGAAGGAACTGTGTTCCGAAAGCTTGTCCTTTTTGTCCCCTTTTTTCTTTTTCTGTTTCTTCATTTGTGTTACTATCGGCAGCACAGCACAAAGGTAAGTACTGGCCAACCATTCTATCTCGTTTTAACAAGACTACTTATCAACTACCTTATCCTAAGGACGGCACAAATAGCCATGCCCGAGATGGGGTTTGAACCCTAGACCGTAGTAGCCGTGCAGACTATGACTGGAGCGCCTCAGTCCCCTCGGCAACCGCGGCCGGCGGCGTATAAAAGACAGTTCAGAAACCTAGTACATCCATACTCCATCGCATGATTCTCCGACAAAAAATGTTCAGCGACCACCGACTTGGTCGGATACATCAATTGGGTGTGCCTCTGGCGTTCGAGGCATCGATCCTCGACGGTACACATCGTCTGTCCAATATATGACTTGCCACATTGACAAGGAATCCGGGACACGCCGGTCTTCCTCAAACCGAGATCATCTTTGGGGCTCCCCACCAGTGCACTAATTCTCTTCGGCGGACAAAAGCCAGTTCCAACCTGCTCGTAGGACACTGTAGACCGGCAGTACACCAATGGATATTTTTATCATCATAAACCTATGAGCCTTACCTTTCACCATAAGGCCGGGGAGAACCTAGTTTCCAATGGTTGCACTTCTTCATCAAAGGTAAAGTACATGGGTGATGATTTACCATACACCTTCCATAGTCTCCACTGTCACATAAGGTATGCCGCTACGTAGCCAGAGGGCCTGCACTAGCTTGCTTCTGAGCTGTGCAGGTTTATGAGGTTGTCACTAGTGCCTCTTTAACGACACAGTCCCAGTATCTGGACGTCTGTACCAGAATCCTAGTGCGTTCATACTCCATCGCGTGATTCTCCGACAAACAATGTTCAGCGACCGCCGACTTGCTCGGATACATCAATCGTGTGTGCCTCTGATGTTAAACGCATCGATCCTCGACGGTACGCATTGTCCGTCCAAATATATGACTTGCCACACTGACACGGAATCTGGTACACTCCCGCCTTCCTCAAAGCGAGATCATCTTTATGGCTCCCCACCAGTGCACGAATTTTATTCGGCAGACAAAAGACAGTTCCAACCTGCCCGTTGGAACTAGACCGGCAGTACACCCGTGGATATTTTGATCATCATGAACCAGTTTATGAGCCTTACCTGTCAGCATAAGACGTTGGAGAACCTAGTTTCCATCGTTGTAGTTCTTTGTCAGAGGTAAACTACACTGGTGACGATTTACCATCGACCTACTATAGTCTGGACTATTACAGAAGCTGGGCCACTCCACAGCCAGAGAGTCAGGTGCTACCTTGCTCCTGCGCGAGACACGATTCTCCGACAAACAATGTTCAGTGACCGCCGAGTTGCTCGGATACATCAATCGTGTGTGCCTCTGGTGTTTAAGGCATCGATCCTCGATGATACACATCGTCTGTCCAAATATATGACTTGCCATACTGACACGGACTGGTACACTGACTGGGACATGCTGGCCTTCCTCAAACGGAGATCATCTTTGGGGCTCCCCACCAGTGCACGAACAAAAGACAGTTCCAACCTGCCCGTTGGAGGCTGTAGACAGGCAGTACACCCGAGGATATCTTGATCATCATGAACAAGTTTATGAGCCTTACCTGTCAGCATAATGCCATGGAGAACCTAGTGCCCAATGGTTGTACTTGTTCTTCTACTGACCTACCAGAGCCTCGACTGTTACAGAAGCTATGCTGCTGCGCTACCTTGCTCCTGCGCGAGGCGGTGCTGTGCGCGCTGGGCGACCTGGACAGCGGCTGTTGGTGCTGCTGGTGGTGGTAGCCACCCTGCAGCCGCTGCTGCTGCTGCTGCTGCGAGTCGCGCCGGCGGTGCTGCAGCAGTGACGTCTCCGCCGTCGCCTCGTCCTCCGACCCCTCACCCGCACACGAGTTGGAGGCTGCGGAACAGGGCCAAGCAAACGTTCACTACACGTATCATATGCCTCTACATCCACATGGGGTACTCTGCAAATCACATTTAAATGCCTGGAAGAGGGTTCTTTTTTTTCCAAGAGCCTTGAATGGGATTTTTGACTGTATTGGTGTGTTACAGGTGGGTTGTAGGCGTGGACAGGAGAACCCCCCCCCCCCAAAAAAAAAACTATACATACATCTACATCTACATGAATGCCTATATGCCTTCGTATGAGCCCTAATTTCTCTTATCTTGTCTTTGATCTTTATGCGAAATGTAAGTAGGCGGCAGCAAGATCGCACTACACTCAGCTTCAAATTCCGGCCCTCTAAATTTACTTAACAGAAATTCAAGAAAAGAACGTCGTCTTTCTTCCAGCGATCCCCAATAGAGTTGCCGGAGCATTTCCGTGACACTTGCGCATTGGTCGAACCTACCGGTAACAAATCTAGCTGCTCGCCTCTGAACCGCCTCAATGTCTTCCTTTAAACTGACCTGCTGCGGGTCCCAAACACTTGAGCAATACTTAAGACGTGGCAGTACAAGCGTTTTATACGCGGTCTCCTTTACAGGTGAAGTACATCTTCCCAAAATTCTCCCAATAAACCGAAGTCGGCTGTCCGTCTTACTCACAACTGTCCTTACATGCTCGTTCCATTTCATATCGCTCTGAAATGTTACGCCTAGATATTTGAATGACGCTACAGCATGTTCAAATGTTCAAATGTTTGTATAGTCTATGGGACTTAACTACGGGGTCATCAGTCCCTAAAGTTACAAACTACTTATGAACTACTTACGAACTAGGATGGCACAAACATCCATGCCCGAGGGGGGACTCGAACCCCCGACCGTAGCGACCGCGCAGACCGTGACTGGAGCGCCCTAGTCCCTCGGCCACCGCGGCCGGCCTACAGCATCAAGAAGCTCACTACTAATGCTGTATTTGAACATTATTGGATTGTTTTTTCTACTCATGCGCATCACCTTGCATTTTTCTACATTGAGAGGTAGCTGCCAATCTTCGCACCATGCTATTACAGTCAGTTACAGACGACATAAATGGGTCTTCTTATGCTACTACATTTTTTGTGCTTTTTATGCTACTTCTAACGTTTCTACTGAGCTACATGATATGTTTTGTTTTTGCTGTTGTGTCTGCCGTATGTTCTGTGTCATACAGGGTGCGTTGGCATGTTGTGTTTCATGTGGAAGTCGCTACTGCCACGTTTAGTGTCTTATTTTGTGTCCCCCCTCCCTGCAGTGCTCACGGGTGTGCCAATAATGTACAAACCTACAGGTTGGCCTGTTGTCCGTCAAGTTTTGTAGTATTGCAGCCCAGTGTGGGATCCTTATCAGGTGGGTTTGACGGAGGACATCGAAAGAGTGCAAAGAAGGGCAGCTCGTTTCGTATTGTCATGATACAGGGGAGACAGCGTTACGGAGATGATACAGGATCTGGGATAGCAATCATTACAACAACGGCGCTTATCGTTGCGGCGTGGGCTACTTGCGAAACTCCAATCGCCAAATTCTTCTCCGAATGCGAAAATATATTGTTGACTCCCACTTACATAGGTAGAAATGATCATCAGAATAAAATACGAGAAATCAGAGCTCGAACAGGGAGATTCAGGTGTTCATTCTTCTCACGCGCTATTCGTGAATGGAATGGGAGATAAATAGTATAGTTCTGGTTCGATGAACCCTCTGCCAGGCACTTAAATGTGATTTGCAGAATATCCCATGTAGACGTAGATGCCCCCCGAACTAATTCCGGAGGGCGTGCCCCTGGCTCTGGGCTGGCCTTTTGTGTTTTCTCTTAAACGTAACTTGATCTAACTTATATCTAGCGTCGCAATCGGTGATTTTTCAGAACATGTTTGTGTGGTGTCATTCGGTTTGGTGCTTGGCCTAGCAGAGCATTGTGCGAGGTCTGTCTCAAAACCTGACTTGAAGAAACTGTGGGCACAAGAATCTATGTGTACTGTTTGTGTCCCAGAGTGCGTATCTTTAGTGTAGACGTGTGCCACGCCGCTGTGAATCGTGGAGCAGAGAGCACTTGCCGTGCAGGGCGGAGGCCGCCGTGGCGCCGGAGGCGGCGAAGCTGCGGCGGCCGCGGTGGTCCCGCTGGCTGCAGGGGCGCGGGCTGAAGCCGGGCGGCCGCTGCTGCGCGTGCGCCGCCTGCCGGGCCCCGCCCACCGGCGCCTGCGCATGCGCATGCGCAGACGAGCCCCGCCGGCCGCCACCTGCCGCCGGCGCGGTCCAGCAGTCCGGCGTCGCCACTTACATTAGATTAGATTGGTTTAGATTAATACTTGTTCCATACATCATATATACGACATTTCGTAATTCTGTGGAATGTGTCATTTTAGTAAATATTGTCTGTACTTGACAATCAATATTTTAAGGATTTAAAAAAAATTAGTTTTATCTAAAAATTCATCTACATTGTAGAAGGAGTTGTCATTCAGAAATTCCTTTAATTTATTTTTAAATACTAGGTGGCTATCTGTCAGACTTTTGATGTTACTTGGTAAGTGACCAAATGCTTTTGTGGCATCATAACTCACCGCTTTGTGAGCCAAAGTTAGATTTAACCTTGAGTAGTGAATATCATCCTTTCATCTAGTGTTGTAGCTATTGTGACGCTACTGCTGGCCCTCTCATCTCAATGTTATCGTACGATACCGTCTGCCTGGTCCTCTCATCTCAGTATCATCCTACGATACCGTCTGCTTCGGATCCGCAATCGTGTGGTTGAATAGTGATAAAAGTTGCGTGTGAAGTTAGTTAAAAACGATATAGCCAGCCTAGGAGTGTAGGACAGTGTCTCGGTGATACTGTGTTTAAAACAAGTGATAGATTTCATTAATTAAGAGATAATTCTATAAACAATACTTTTGTCATTGTACATTATTTCAATAAATAGACAGACGAAGGGTAAAAAACTTTTGTAAAACATAAAGAAATGAAAATAAATAGCATTGTATATATGTTAAGCTCATAAACAAGTTGTGTTGACCAGCTAATTGTGTTATTTTGACTATTACATCAATTATCAATATTTAATTTTTTGTATATATTGACTGACGTGAGATTTTGAGTATATTTTGTGAATGACCATGAGATTTGATAGTTCAATATAAGTTAGGAATATGTATGATGTACTCATTAACAAATTAATTGACATTTATCATTATTCTTTGTTGTGAAACAAATAGTACCGCGATTTCGTCTTAAAAAAGATGTGCCATCTAAAATTATTATAAACATAGTTTTCATTTTATATTGTGATTATTCTTGTGTACATGAAATGTTTTCTTTGTGTGTTTGTTCATTGTAAATTAGCATATTCAATTGTTATGAACAATGGATAATGTAATGCCATTATTGTCGATTATTTATATTTGCCTCACTGCCTTGTGTGGAGGAGTTCGTGTTTTGGCTTTTCAAAAGTGCACTGGAAGCTATGTCAGTCTGTTGTTTTGAAATGGAAGTACTACCGTTCTGATGCTTTGTAATTTGTATAGGTTTTGAAGTTGTTATGTTTTGGTGGAGAAGAAGTTTGATTTAAATTAAAGAAGAAATGAAAAATTGTACATATAGTGCATTTATTTCTACCGCGATGCCCCAGGAGAATAATGTTGCAGCGAGCAGAACCCCCATACACCGTATTCTTGAAAAGCTGAGTATCGGTAGAATAAACTGTAATTACTTACAATCTATTAAAACGTTGTACTATGCACACTGCTATTACTTTTGAATTGGGTCAGATTGTAATAACAAATTTCATGAGTGAATATATATATTGTGAAGCTACAGTGAGTATCCCTAGATCCCTAAATAAATGTCTGCAGGATGCTCTTGGGTAGGCTCCAGCAATTATTCTGATTACACGCTATTGGGCAATGAATACTTTCTTAATGTTGAATTGCCCCAGAATATGATCCCATATCAAAGCAATGAAGGGAAAATAGTCGTAGTAAGCTAATTTACTGAGTTGTATATCTCCAAATTTTGCAATGACTCTGATAGCATAAGTAGCTGAACTCAGACGTTTCAGGAGATCTGCAATATGTTTGTTCCAATTCAGTCCCTTGTCAATGCAAACATCTAAAAAGGTGCTAGGTGGCTATCTGTCAGACTTTTGATGCTACTTGGTAAGTGACCAAAGACTTTTGTGGCAGCATAATTCACCCCTTTCTGACCCAAAGTTAGATTTAACCTTGAATAGTGAATATCATCCTTTCTCCTAGTGTTGTAGCTATGCACACTGCTATTACTTTTGAATTGGGTCGGATTGTTAATAATAAATTTCATGAGTGAATATATATATATTTTGAAGCTAGAGTGAGTATCCCTAGATCCCTAAATAAGTGTCTGCAGGATGCTCTTCGGTGGGCTTCAGCAATTATTCTGATTACACACTTTTTTGCAATGAATACTTTTTTACTCAATGTTGAATTGTCTCAGAATATGATCCCATATGAAAGCAGTGAATGAAAATAGGTGTAGTAAGCTAATTTACTGAGATGTATATCGTCAAATTGTTTCTTTTCTTTTTATTAACTTGTTACCTAATTAAAGTCATTGAAGATTAGATTAGATTAATACTTGTTCCACGGATCATATGTGCAACATTTCATAATGATGTGGAACGAGTCAGTTTAGTAAATGTTGTCTATACTAAACAATTAATATTTTAAGGATTTTTTTTCTTTTTGTTTTTTATTTTTTCTTTTATTTTATGTTTTAAGTTTTATCTAAAAATTCATCTACATTGTCGATGGAGTTGCCATTCAGAAATTCCTTTAATTTCTTTTTAAATACTAGGTGGCTACCAAATTTTGCAATGACTCTGATAGCATAAGTTGGTGAACTCAAACGTTTCAGGATGTATTCAATATGTTTCTTCCAATTCAGTCCCTCGTCAATGCAACCACCTAAAAATTTTGAATATTCTACCTTAGCTACAGATTTACGTTCAAAGTCTAAATTTATTAATGTTGTCATGCCATTTACTGTATGAAACTGTATATACTGGGTTTCATCAAAGTTTAATGAGAGTCCATTTGTAGAGAACCAATTAATAACTTTCTGGAAGATATCATTTACAATTTCATCAGTTAATTCCTATTCGTCAGGTGTGATAGCTATACTTGTATCATCAGCAAAAAGTACAAGCTTAGCATCTTCGTGAATGTAGACTGGCAAGTCATTAATATATATTAAGAACAGCAAAGGACCCAAGACCGAACCTCATGGGACCCCATTTTTGATAACTCCCCAGTTAGAAGAATTAATTGTTTCAGCTATATCATGTGAACTGCTTATTTCAACTTTCTGCACCCTTCCAGTTAAGTATGATTTAAACCATTTGTGCACTGCCCCACTCATACCACAATACTTAAGCTTATCTAGAAGAATCCCATGATTTTCACAATCAAAAGCCTTTGAGAGATCACAAAAAATCCCAACTGGTGATGTCCAGTTATTCAAAGCATTTAATATTTCATCAGTGAAGGTATAAATAGCATTTTCAGATGAAAACATTTTTTGATAACAAAACTGACATTTGTTAGAATTTTATTTTTGCTAATATGTGAAGCAACTCGAGAATACATAACTTTTTCAAAATTTTTTGATAAAGCTGTCAGAAGGGAGATGGGCTGGTAGTTGTTGACATTGTATGTATCTGCTGTTTTATGTAAAGGTTTAACGATAGCATATTTCAGTCTATCAGGCAGTACAACTATACTGATATCGACGAGTAGAGATCAAAGGATTTTCATTATATTCGCTATCAAAGTCCACAAAGGACTAAAAACGTATTGAGTGGAGACTACATTGTTATATAAAGGAAATTATAGGGTTTCCATCTTATGGTCTTCAGTACAGGAACTGCTGTGCTCTATTTCTTCACACCATACATATTGTGTGAGCGTAATAATCTGATCAGTTTCAATATTATGGCTGGCCGCAGTGGCCGAGCGGTCTGCGGCGCTCCAGTCACAGTCTGTACGGCCATTAAGGTCGGGGGTTTGAATCCCCCCTCGGGCATGGATGTTTGTGTCGTCTTTACTGTAAGGTAGATCATAAGTAGGTTGTAAGTTGAGGGACTGATGACCCCACAGTCAAGTCCCTTAAACTTAACAAACATTAGATCAGTTTGGATTTAGGAGAAATGTAGGAAACGGAAGGCGATACATTATGCTTTATCTTCGAAGATAGGTTAAGGAAAGACAAACCTACGATTTTAACATCATGGATATGGAGAAAGGTTTTGACAATCTTCACTGGAATACACTCTAGGTAGCAGGGTATCAAATATAAGAAGCGAAGAGTTATATTCAACTTGTACAAAATACCACAAAGCAATTTTTAGAGTCGAAGGGCATGAGAGGGTCACAGTGGTTGGGAATAGAGTAAGGCAGGGTTGTAGGCTTTCTGCAATGTTGTTCAAATTGTACATTGAGCAAGCTGTGAAGGACTGTGAGGATAAATTTGGAGAGGGAATTAAAGTCCATGGAGAGGGTATAAAAACCTTGCCATTTGCTGATGACAGAGTGATTTTGTCAGAGACAGCAAAGAATCTGGAAAGTGTCTGGAAAGGAAGGTATATAAGGCATATTAACAAGAATAAAAGAAGATAATGGAATGCAGTCTTAGAAAAATAGCCGATGCTGAAGGAATAAGGTAGGCAATTTGACAATAAAAGTAGTAGACGAGTATGGTTATTTGGGTAGCTAAATAACTTCTAATGGCCGAAGTAAAGAAGATATAAGATGAAGAATGTCTATGGGAAGAGAATCTTTTCTGAAGATGCAAAATTTGTCGACATCAAACAGTCGTTTAGATGTTAGGAAATGCTTTCCGATGGCGTTTGTCTGGGAGTGATTAAAATTCAATTTTTTGTAAATCTATTGGACTCATCTATGTGGTTATTAGTCGGTATCTTAAAAACTACTAAGCTAAGCTAACCTAAGAACAAGACAAACACCCATGCCCGAGGTGGACTCGAACCCCCGATGGCGAACGGCCACTTGCACTGCAGCACGGCGCCCCAGTACGCACGGCTAATCTCCTGCGGTTCTATGGGAGTGAAAGATGGACGAAAGGAGCACAGACAAAAATATAATAGAAGATCTTGAAATGTGGTGTTACAGACGAATAAGAAGGTTGGATGGGTAGATCATGTAACAAATCAGGAGGTGCTAAAAGAATTTGGGATAAAAGGAGTTTTTGGAAAATTCTGACTAAGAGAAGAGATACATTGGTGGGACTCATTCTAAGACATCAAGGAATCGTCAACATAGCATTATAAGGAAGTGTGAGGGGTAAAAATCGCAGAGTGAGACGGAGGGATGAATACAGTAAGCAGATTCAAAAGGACATAAGTTGCCGTTCATATTCTCAGATGAAGAGGTATGCACAGGACAGGGCAGTATAGAGAGCTGCATAAAACCAGTATGCGGACTGAAGACCACAACAACAACATCTTGATACACTCTGATTGGTCACCTGTTTTGCATATGACCTGTGGCACACAGGAGCGATGGATGCTGCATCTTCAAGACTAATATTTTTAAAACAAAAGTTTTAAAATCGGTAACTGTAATCTGTTTTCCTGAAATGTGTTGGTTACGTTACACTTATATTGCCGCCAAGTTGGTTATATTCGTCTTTCTTGTGTAGTAATACGTTTTATTTTTCATTTATTTGTCGTCAATTCCAATTTTATTAGTTCGTGTTACAGATTAGCTTCAAGTAAATACAGAACATAATTCGTTTTTCAGTCTCGATACGTTGTGTACAGAAATGTTGTTAATAGCTGCACTAGTAGTAACCAGGAATATATATTGTGAAAAGGGGAGCTAGTTATTGATTTGATCTGAACAATTAAATTCACATATCCACTTCATGTTATGGTACCTTTTAATCTGTCTGTTTCGAAAATAAACTTAATGAAACGTGCAATCGTATAACAAATAAATTCAAATCGTCAGATGGAACTGAGTGCCACTTGGCTATTACAATGAATGTCGTACCGATTCCAGTGCTATGAATACAAGCTTCAAAACTGTGGTCACTGCAGAGATTCTAGGGTGAATTTTGTATTACTTCTTAATGTAAGTAAAAATTCTGGCCTGCACTGTTCAGAGTAGTTCGTGATCCGCGAATAACTATTCATTATAACGTAAAGATATTACTGAACGTGGGAATAGCGAAACGAAAAAGAACTGCACAAACAGTAATAATAGCCAGAGAAACTAGTCACAGGCATATTGGCACACACATCGCTGCTAACCAACCAGGCAGCCTACCGCTGCGATTTGCCCACACTCGTGCGACCTAGGAAGCGATCAGTCGCCCGTGCGATGGACTGCTGCGATCCGTCGCTCGTATGTGTACTGGGGCCCTTTAACAGCACATAACAAATTTCCACGAGACTAGATATTCCTTTATGGGTCAGAAAGACAGAGAGAGAAAGAGAGAGAGAAGGAGGAAGAAGGAGAGCAGCGGCTGGCCTACCGTATGCGGACTGCGTGCAGGGCCGGTCCGCGGAGAGGCTGCGGCGTCGGGACGCGGCGGCGCCGGACGGCGTCGGGGGTGGCGTCGGGGGCGGCGGCGAGGGCGGCGTCGAGGGCGCCGGCGGCGTCGGCGTCGGCGGCCGCACCGTCACAGCCGGCAGGCCGCCCACTGCGCACACGTCGTGGCCGGTCAGTTCCGGCTGAAGCAGGATTCGAAAGCAGGCCCTCCTGCGCTCGGCTGCAGACACCCCACTGATACCAACTCTGGCTCGATGTCAGCCCAACTTCGTGTCCTCTTTTATACTCGTTTCGAAAATTCAGAGGCGCTCCAGTACCCCGAGTCGCGTTTTCTAAGTAAGTTCCGTTTTGTAACTTTTCAGGCTTTCCCGGCGATCTAGTCACACGATGGGTAGTCAGGTATTCTGCGGGATGTCAGTGTCTACTCTGCACAATATTTCAGCAATGTAACTCGTAACCTTCATCAGGTGCGACCTGAGACTGCCTTCTGAGTGGATCCAAGTGCTGGAGGCATCCTCAAGCAGAGCACCAGGAACTCCACCAAAGAGTCTGCCTACATCACAGTTGTGCATCCTCTCCTGGAGTACTGTTGCCCCTTGTGGGACCCTCACCAGGTGGGACTGACGGAAGACATTGAGAAGGTTCAGAGAATGGCAGCTCGTTTTGTTTTATCACGTTATGGGGGGAAAAGCGTCACGGAAATGTTTAACGAATTGGGGTTGAAATCATTAAAAGAAAGACGTTATTCATTGTGTCGTGATCTGTTTGCGAAGTTTCAATCACCGACTTTTACTTCTGAATGTGAAAATATTTTGCTAGCACCCACCTACTTAGGGAGACATGACCATCCCAATAAAATAAGAGAAATCAGATCGAAAACGGAACGAATTAGGTGTTTTTTCTTCCCGCGCGCTATTAGAGAATGGAACGGTAGAGAAAAGTTATGAAATTGGTTAATGAACCCTCTGACAGGCCCTTAAATGTGATTTACAGAGTATCTATGTAGACGTAGATTGGACTGAAGATACAACGTCCAGGAGTGTGGACAATGGGCGCCGACCACAGAGGGAACGCCAGACCGAAGATGAAACTATCAGAGGTGGATACGATGGGCGTGAACCACAAAGAGAGCACACACGGTTGCAGCGGACGGAAAACAAAACACCTCAGCAAGCGGGCGCGGACCGCAAACACAACGCCAGACGGTGGATGGCACGACCAGAGGCGGGTGTGACGGGCGGCAATCACAGCCACTACTAACATCAGCACTGCAGAACACCTCAGCGAGTGGACACGCACTGCAAATGTAACACCTGACCGTGGATGACACGACCAGAGGTGGGTATGGCGGGAGCGGACCAGAGAGGGAGCACCTAGCACCATTACTGAGGTCAGTGCCGCAGAACATCTCAGTGAGAGGGCACGGACCGCAAAAGGAGCACAAGACCGCGGATGGCATGACCCGAGGCGGATGTGTTGGGCGCCAACCACAGCCACTACTAATATCTGGACTGCACAACACCTCAGCGAGTGGACAAGGACTGCAAACGTAACACCTGTCTGTGGACGACACGTCCGGAGGCGGGTATGGCGGGAGCGGACCAGAGAGGAAGCACCTAGGGCCATTACTGAGGTCACTGCCACAGAACATCTCAGCGAGAGGGCACGGACCGCAAACGGAGCACCAGACTGCAGATGCCACGACAAAAGGTGGGTGTGTTGGGCGCCAACCACAGCCACTACTAACATCAGCACTGCAGAACACTTCAGCGAGTGGACACGGACTGCATACGTGACACCTGACCATGGATGACACGACAGGAGGCTGGTATGGCGGGAGCGGAGCAGAGAGGGAACACCTACGACCATTACTGAGGTCAGTGCCGCAGAACATTTTAGTGAGACGGCGCGGACCACAAACGGAGCACAAGACTGCAGATGGCACAACCCAAGGCAGGTGTGTCGGGCGCCGACCACAGCCACTACTAACATCAGCACTGCAGAACAACTCAGCGAGTGGACACAGACTGCAAACGTAACACCTGACGGTGGATGACACAATGGGAGGCGGGTATGGCGCGAGCAGACCAGAGAGGGAGCACCTAGGAACATTACTGAGGTCAGTGCCACAGAACATCTCAGCAAGAGGGCGCGGACCGCAAACGGAGCACCATACCGTTAATGGCCTGACCTGAGGCGGTTTGTCGGGCGCCAACCACAGCCATTACTAACATCAGCACTGCAGCACACTGCAGCGAGTGGACACGGACAGCAAACGTAACATCTGTCTGTAAATGACACGACCGTAGGCTGGTATGGCGGGAGCGGACTAGAGAGGGAGCACCTAGGGCCATTACTGACGTCAGTGCCGCAGAACATCTCAGCGAGAGGGCGCGGACTGCAAACGGAGCACCAGACCACAGATGGCATGACCCGAGGCAGATGTGTTGGGCGCCAACCACAGCCACTACTAATATCTGGACTGCACAACAACTCAGCGAGTGGACAAGGACTGCAAACGTAACACCTGTCTGTGGATGACACGACCGGAGGTGGGTATGGCGGGAGCAGACCAGAGAGGAAGCACCTAGGGCCATTACTGAGGTCACTGCCACAGAACATCTCAGCGAGAGGGCACGGACCGCAAACGGAGCACCAGACTGCAGATGCCACGACCCAAGGTGTCTGTCTCGTGCGCCAACCACAGCCACTACTAACATCAGCACTGCAGAACACTTCAGCGAGTGGACACGGACTGCATACATGACACCTAACCATGGATGACACGATAGGAGGCGGGTATGGCGATAGCGGACCAGAGAGGGAGCACCTAGGACCATTACTGAGGTCAGTGCCGCAGAACATTTTAGTGAGACGGCGCGGACCACAAACGGAGCACAAGACTGCAGATGGCACAACCCAAGGCAGGTGTGTTGGGCGCCGACCACAGCCACTACTAACATCAGCACTGCAGAACACCTCAGCGAGTGGACACAGACTGCAAACGTAACACCTGACGGTGGATGACACAATGGGAGGCGGGTATGGCGCGAGCAGACCAGAGAGGGAACACCTAGGAACATTACTGAGGTCAGTGCCGCAGAACATCTCAGCAAGAGGGCGCGGACCGCAAACGGAGCACCATACCGTTAATGGCCTGACCTGAGGCGGGTTTGTCGGGCGCCAACCACAGCCATTACTAACATCAGCACTGCAGAACACTTCAGCGAGTGGACACGGACAGCAAACGTAACATCTGTCTGTAAATGACACGACCGTAGGCTGGTATGGCGGGAGCGGACTAGAGAGGCAGTACCTAGGGCCATTACTGACGTCAGTGCCGCAGAACATATCAACGAGACGGCGCGGTCCGCAAACAGAGCACCAGACCACATATGGCACGACCCAAGGTGTCTGTGTCGTGCGCCAACCACAGCCACTACTAACATCAGCACTGCAGAACACCTCAGCAGACGGACACGGACTGCAAACGTAACACCTGACCATGGATGACACGACCGGAGGCGGGTATGGCGCGAGCAGACCAGAGAGGGAGCACCTAGGACCATTACCGAGGTCAGTGCCGCAGAACATCTCAGCAAGAGGGCACGGACCGCAAACGGAGCACCATACCGTGGATGGATTGACCCGAGGCGGGTTTGTCGGGCAAGAACCACAGCCACTACTAACATCAGCACTGCAGAACACTTCAGCGAGTGGACACGGACTGCAAACTTAACATCTGTCTGTAAATGATACGACCGGAGGCGGGTATGGCGGGAGCGTAACAGAGAGGGAGCACCTAGGTCCATTACTGAGGTTAGTGCCGCAGAACATCTCAGCATAAGGGCACGGACCGCAAACGGAGCACCATACCACATATGGCATGACCCGAGGCGGGTGTGTCGGGCGCCAACCACAGCCACTACTAACATCAGCTGTGCAGAACACCTCAGCAAGTGGACACGGACTGCAAAAGTAATACCTGACTGCGGATGACATAACCGGACACGGGTAAGGCGGGAGCAGACCAGAGAGGGAGCACCTAGGACCATTACTGAGGACAGTGCCGCAGAACATCTGCGAGAGGGAGTGGACCGGAAACGGAGCACCAGACCGGGGATTGCACGACCAGAGGCAGGTGTGTCGTGCGCCGACTACAGCCACTACTAACATCAGCACTGCAGAAAACCTCAGTGAGTGGACACAGACTGCTAACATAACACTTGACCATGGATGACACCACCGGAGGCGGGTATGGTGGGAGAGGACCAGAGAGGAAGCACCTAGGACCATTACTGCAGTCAGTGCTGCAGAACATCTCAGAGAGAGGACGAAGACCACAAACGGAGAACCAGACCATGGATGGCACGACCCGAGGCATGAGTGTCGGGTGCCGACTACAGCCACAACTAACATCAGGACTGCAGAACACCTCAGCGAGTGGACACGGACTGCAAACGTAACACGTGACCGTGGATGACATGACCGGAGGCGGGTATGGTGGAAGCGGAGAAGAGAGGGAGCACCTAGGACCATTACTGAGGTCAGTGCCGCAGAACATCTCAGTGAGAGGGCGCTGAGCACAAACAGAGCACCAGACCACGGATGGCACAACCCGAGGTGGGTGTGCCGTGCGCCGACCACAGCCACTACTAACATCAGCACTGCAGAACACCTCAGCGAGTGGACACGGACTGCAAACGTAACACCAGACCAGGGATGACACGACCGGAGGCGGGTATAGTGGGAGCGGACCAGAGAGGAAGCTCCTGGGACCATTACTGCGGTCAGTGCCGCAGAAAATCTCATCAACAGGGCGTGGACCGCAAATGGAGGACCAGACCGCAGATTGCACGACCAGAGGCACATGTGTCGGGCGCCGCCCACAGCCTCTACTGTCATCATTACTGCAGAACTCCTCAGTGAGTGGACACAGACTGCATACGTAATACCTGACCGCGGATGACATGACCGGAGGCGGGTAAGGCAGGAGCAGACCAGAGGGGGAGCACCTAGGACCATTACTGTCGTCAGTGCCGCAGAACATATCAACAAGAGGGCGCAGTCCACAAACGGAGCACCAGACTGCAGATGGCACGACCCGAGGTGGGTGTATCGGGCGCCGACCACAGGCACTACTAACATCAGCACTGCAGAACACCTCAGCGAGTGGATACGGACTGCAACGTAACACCTGACCGTGGATGACGCGACCAGAGGTGGGTATGGCGGGAGCGGACAAGAGAGGGAGCACCTAGGACCATTACTGAGGTCAGTGCCGCAGAACATCACAGCGAGCATGTGTTGCCCGCAAACGAAGCACCAGACTGCAGATGGCACAACGAAAGGGGGGTGTGTCTGACGCCTACCACTACCACTACTAACATAAGCACTGCAAAACACCTCAGCGAGTGGACACGGACTACAAACGTAACACCTGATCGTGGATGACACGACCGGAGGCAGGTAAGGCGGGAGCGGACGTGAGAGTGAGCACCTAGGACCATTACTGACGTCAGTGCCACAGAACATCTCAGTGAGAGGGCACGGACTGCAAACGGAGCACCAGACCGCGGATGGCACAAACAGAGGCGGGTGTGTTGGGCACCGACCACAGCCAGTACAAACCTCAGCACTGCAGTACACCTCAGCGAGTGGACACGGACTGCAAACGTAACACCAGACCAGGGATGACACGACCGGAGGCGGGTATGGTGGGAGCGGACCAGAGAGAGAGCACCTAGGACCATTACTGATGTCAGCGCCGCAGAAAATCTCAGCAACAGGGCGTGGACCGCAAATGGAGGACCAGACCGCGGATTGCACGACCAGAGGCACATGTGTTGGGCGCCGCCCACAGCCTCTACTATCATCATCACTGCAGAACTCCTCAGTGAGTGGACACGGACTGCATACGTAATACCTAACCGCGGATGACATGACCGGAGGTGGGTAAGGCAGGAGCAGACCAGAGGAGGAGCACCTAGGACCATTACTGTCGTCAGTGCCGCAGAACATATCAACGAGAGGGCGCAGGCCGCAATCGGAGCACCAGACTGCAGATGGCACGACCCGAGGTGGGTGTATTGGGCGCCGACCACAGGCACTACTAACATCAGCACTGCAGAACACCTCAGTGAGTGGACACTGACCGCAAACGTAACACCTGACCATGGATGACACGACCGGGCGGGTATGGCGGGAGCGGACTAGAGAGGGAGCACCTAGGACCATTACTGGCGTCAGTGCCGCAGAACATCTCAGCGAGCATGTGTGGCCCGCAAACGTAGCACCAGACTGCAGATCGCACAACGCAAAGGGTGTGTGACTGGCGCCAACCACAGCCACTACCAACATCAGCACTGCAGAACACCTCAGTGAGTGTACATGGACTGCAAACGTAACACCTGACCATGGATGACACGACCGGAGGCGAGAATAGTGGGAGCGGACCAGAGAGGGAGCACCTAGGACCATTACTGACGTCAGTGCTGCAGAACATCTCAGCGAGAGGGCAAGGACTGCAAACGGAGCACCAGACCACGGATGGCACAAACAGAGGCGGGTGTGTTGGGCACCTGCCAAAGCCACTACAAACTTCAGCACTGCAGAACACCTCAGCATGTGGATACAGACTGCAAACGTAACACCAGACAATGTATGACACGACGGGAGGCGAGTATGGTGGGAGCTGACCAGAGAGTGAGCACCTAAGACCATTACTGATGTCAGCGCCGCAGAACATCTCAGCGAGAGTGCGTGGATCGCAAACGGAGCACCAGACTGCAGATGACACGACCCGAGGCGGGTGTGTTGGGCGCCGACCACAGCCACTACTAACAACAGCACTGCAGAACACCTCAGCGAGTGGACAAGTTCTGCATACGTAATACCTGACCGCGGATAACATGACCGGAGGCGGGTAAGGCGGGAGCAGACCAGAGAGGGAGCACCTAGGGCCATTACTGAGGTCAGTGCCACAGAACATCTCAGTGAGAGGGCGTGGACCTCAAAGAGAAAAATCCAGACGTTGGATGGCACTAGCAGAGGCGGGTGTGTCGTGCGGCGACCATAGCCACTACTAACATCAGCACTGCAGAACACCTCAGTGAGTGGACACAGACTTGAAATGTAACACCTGACAATGCATGACACCACCAGAGACTGGTATGGCAGAGCGGACCAGAGAGGAAGCACCTAGGACCATTACTGTGGTCAGTGCTGCAGCACACAGAGAGAGGGTGAAGACCGCAAATGGAGCACCAGACCACGGATGGCACGACCCAAGGCAGGAGTGTTGGGCGCCGACTACAGGCACAACTAACATCCGGACTGCACAACACCTCAGTGAGTGGACACAGACTGCCAACGTAACACCTGACCATGGATGACACCACCGGAGGCGGGTATGGCGGAAGCGGACAAGAGAGGGAGCACCTAGGACCATTACTGACGTCAGTGCCGCAGAACATCTCAGCGAGAGGGCACGGACTGCAAACAGAGCACCAGACTGCAGATGGCACGACCCGTGGTGGGTGTGTCGGGCACCGACCACAGCCACTACTAACATAAGAACTGCAGAACACCTCAGTGAGTGTACATGGACTGCAAACGAAACACCTTACCATGGATGATACGACCGGAGGCGGGTATGGTGGGAGCGGACCAGAGACAGAACACCAAAGACCATTACTGACGTCAGTGCTGCAAAACATCACAGCAAGAGGGCGTGGACCGCAAACAGAGCACCATACCGCGGATGCCACGAACAGAGGCGGGTGTGTCGGTCACTGATTACAGGCTCTACTAACATTTGCGCTGCAGAACACCTAGCGAGTGGACACAGACTGCAAACGTAACACCTGACTGTGGATGACAGCACCGGAGGCGGGAATGGCGGAAGCGGACCAGAGAGGAAGCTCCTGGGACCATTACTGCGGTCAGTGCCACAGAACATCTCAGCGAGAGGGCGTGGATCGCAAACAGAGGACCAGACTGCAGATGGCTGGCATGACCTGAGGCGGGTGTGTCGGGCGCCGACCGCAGCCACCACTAACTACAGCACTGCAGAACACCTCAGCGAGTGGACAAGGACTGCAAACGTAACACCTGATTGTGGATGACACGACCGGAGACAGGTATGGTGAGAGCGGACCAGAGTGGGAGCACCTAGGACCATTACTGTCGTCAGCGTCGCAGAACATATCAACTTGAGGGCGCAGGCCGCAACGGAGCACCAGACTGCAGATGGCACGACCCGAGGTGGGTGTATCGGGTTCCAACCACAGGCACTACTAACATCAGCACTGCAGAACACCTCAGCGATTGGACACGGACTGCAAACGTAACACCTGACCGTGGATGACGCGACCGGAGGTGGGTATGGCGGGAGCGGACAAGAGAGGGTGCACCTAGGACCAATACTGAGGTCAGTGCCGCAGAACATCTCAGCGAGCATGTGTGGCCCGCAAACGAAGCACCACACTGCAGATGGCACAACGCAAGGGGGGTGTGTCCGACGCCAAACACAGCCACTACTAACATCAGCACTCCAAAATACTTCAGCGACTGGACACGGACTGCAAACGTAACACCTGATCGTGGATGACACTACCGGAGGCAGGTATGGCGGGAGCGGACGTGAGAGGGAGCACCTAGGACCATTACTGTCGTCAGTGCTGCAGAATATCTCAGCAAGAGGGCGTGGACCGCAAACAGAGCACCAGAACATGGATGGCACAAACAGAGGCGGGTGTGTTGTGCACCGACCACAGCCACTACAAACTTCAGCACTGCAGAACACATCAGCGAGTGGACACGGACTGCAAACGTAACACCTGAACGTGGGTGACACGACCGGAAGCGGGTATGGCGGTAGCGGACCAGAGTGGGAGCACCTAGGACCATTACTGACGTCAGTGCCGCAGAACATCTCAGCGAGCATGTGTGGCCCGCAAACGGAGCACAAGACTGCAGATGGCACAACGCAAAGAGGTGTGTCGGGCGCCAACCACAGCCACTACAAACTTCAGCACTGCAGAACACCTCAGTAAGTAGACACGGACTGCAAACTTAACACCTGACCGTGGATGACGCGACCGGAGGTGGGTATGGCGGGAGCGGACCAGAGAGGGAGCACCTAGGACCATTACTGATGTCAGCGCTGCAGAACATCTCAGCGAGAGGGAGTGGACCGCAAACAGAGCACCATACCACGGATGGCACGACCAGAGGCGGGTGTGTCGGTCACTGACCACGGGCTCTACTAACATCTGCACTGCAGAACACCTAGCGAGTGGACACAGACTGCAACATAACACCTGACCGTGGATGACATGTCCGGAAGCGGGTATGGCGGGAGCGGACCAGAGAGGGAGCACCTAGGACCATTACTGTCGTCAGCGCTGCAGAACATCTCAGCGAGAGGGCACGGACCGCAAATGGAGCACCAGACCGTGGATAGCACGAACAGAGGCGGGTATGCTGGGCGCCGACCACAGCCACTACAAACTTCAGCACTGCGGAACACCTCTGCGAGTGGACACGAACTGCAAACGTAACACATGACCGTGGATGACACGACCGGAGGCGGGTATGGTGGGAGCGGACCAGAGAGGGAGCACCTAGGACCATTACTGATGTCAGTGCCGCAGAACATCTCAGCGAGAGGGCACGGACCACAAACGGAGCACCAGACCGCGGATTGCACGACCAGAGGCGGGTGTATCGGGCGCCGACCACAGCCACTACTAACATCAGCACTGCAGAACACCTCAGCGAGTGGACACGGACTGCAAACGTAACACATGACCGTGGATGACACGACCGGAGGCGTGTATGGGGGGAGCGGACAAGACAGGGAGCACCTAGGACCATTACTTGGGTCAGTGCCGCAGAACATCTCAGCGAGAGGACGCGGACCGCAAACGGAGCACCAGACTGCAGATGGCATGACCCGAGGCAGGTGTGTCGGGCGGCGACCACAGCTACTACTAACATCAGGACTGCAGAACAACTCAGCGAGTGGACACGGACTACAAACGTAATATCTGACCGTGGATGACACGACCAGAGGCGGGTATGGCGGGAGCGGACCAGAGAGGGAGGACCTAGGACCATTACTGATGTCAGCGTCGCAGAACACCTCAGCGAGAGGGCGTGGACCGCAAAAAGAGCACCATACGCGGATGGCACGACCAGAGGCGGGTGTGTCGGTCACTGACCACGGGCTCTACTAACATCTGCACTGCAGAACACCTAGCGAGTGGACACAGACTGCAACATAACACCTGACCGTGGATGACATGTCCGGAGGTGGGTATGGCGGGAGCGGACCAGAGAGGGAGCACCTAGGACCATTACTGACGTCAGCGCTGCAGAACATTTCAGCGAGAGGGCACGGACCGCAAACGGAGCACCAGACCGCGGATGGCACGAACAGAGGCGGGTGTGCTGGGCGTTGACCACAGCCACTACAAACTTCAGCACCGCAGAACACCTCAGCGAGTGGACACGGACTGCAAACGTAACACCTGACCGTGGATGACACGACTGGAGGCGGGTATGGCGGGAGCGGACCAGAGAGGGAGCACCTAGTGCCATTACTGACGTCAGCGCCGCAGAACATCTCAGCGAGCGGGCGCGGACCGCAAACGGAGCACCAGACCACAGATGGTACGATCAATGGCGGGTCTGTGGGCGCGGACCACTGTGGGTGCACCTACAACCGCCAATGGAGGGGGGAAGGCCACTGACATAAATACTGGACCTAGTCCACGCAGAAGGCAGCCTCAGGTCGCACCTGATGAAGGTTACGAGTTACGTAGCCGAAATATTATGTAGAGTAAACACTGACTTCCGGCAGAATACCCGACTATGCATTAAGTTCCGTTTTGTTGCAGACACTATACTCTGATTAAAATTACTTCCTAGTTTACAGTTTACGGGCTGGAGCTGCCTTCCTCCAATCAGAGCACTCAACGTCACGCCCAGACTGCTCCCTGTTGCCAAGCTGCCGCAACAGGTGGACAGCTCGCGTCCATTGTGTGGCTAGTGCTGCGAAGAAGCGTGTGTCTTAGGTTTGGAACCGTTTTTGCTGCTGTTGTTGTGCGTGTGTGTTGTTATCTGGTGTCGTCGTAATGTCTGGTGAAGCTTCTAGTGATTCGGAAATGGTTGATATCTACCCTTATTTCGATGATGCAACAACTTGTAGTTAGCAATCGGTGAAAGTACGTACACACAGAAAATTTCCTTAATTTTAGGCGGTGAGCGTCGTTTTGCAATATTTGTGTCGTGAGTGCGTCGCCTGTAAGCTGTAACGCGTCAGCTCATTGAGGACAGTTTCATGTAAGTAATTGAGGCGAGAAATTATAGTTTGTTTTCAGCATTGACTTCTGTTTCGATTTTCTCTTAGATATTAGTTTTTATCGTATTGACATGCTGACAGCATTCCAAATTCAGATGTTGACGAAGCTTCATGAACCACCCACACAGCGTTAGTGTGTTCAGCAGTTCACTTAATCTCTGAGTATAACGACTGTCAGACTCAGTTTTTCAAGGGGTCTTTTAACTCTGGGCAGTTTTAATAAAATTATGGACCAGTGGTCGTATTAATAATTAACAGTGGTGAATAGCGTATTCACAATGGCATGTCTTTCTTTATTAATTTGGAGAATGGAAGTTCCTGCAGTATATATGTAAATATTGAGTGACTGCTAAATATGAATCAGCGTTATCAGATTACGAAATAATGTAAGAATATATTTTTTACGTTTGTTACCTGACTTTCGTTGCAGCCCAACTGTAATTACTTCACTGGTTTTAATAACAGTTTTGCTAATTGTGTCGGCTGATATTGCAGCACTAAACTGCCTGTCGCCAATTATTTCAGTTATGCTACACTTAATCTCTCATCCCATTAAAGATTTTTGTTTATCGCTCTTCCCATTAACGAATTTTGTTTATCTCTCGTATATCACATCATCATTTTAGTCAGTAAATAACATAAAACAACTCTGTTCTTTTACGTCAATTCACGGACGTATTTTTTCATCCATTCTCAGAAGTATTCCGTCTTTTTAGTTGTATTCGTTCCAGCGAAAATAATTGCGGCACGAGCTCTCTTCTTGGTGTTCGACATCATAGCCTTGTAAAATCGCATTGTCAACAGTAAATGTTAACAGTATTATTTATGTGGACAAAGTTAACAATATTTAACTGTGAAGGTCATCTCAGTACATTTAAAGCTCAACTAATTAGCATTGTCAACAACTACCGGTGCTGGACGTGTGCAAATCACCAACAGTACTCCGCGCAGCGCCGCCTGTATGGAGTGACAGCAGTAGTGGCAACACTGCAGCCGCAGCTGACAAATCTCATCTTGCAAGTCATTTTAATCGGACTATAGTAGTTCGCGCACACACCGCAACGAGCGCGTGCGTCGTGTACCGGCATGCCTCAGGAGCAACTGCGCTCGTTTTCAGCTCTGTAGCTAACCTGTACGGTTCTGTTCTGTGCTTTCAAAAATCTTTAAGACTGTCAACTCGCCCGCCGTGAGCGAGGTTCGATCAGTGATACGGTTTTTGTCACCGAGAAACGTGTCTGGTGAGCAGAAATTCGTCGACAGATTTGCCAAGTGTACAGGGATACTGCTATGAGTGAAGGCAAAGTACGTAAGTGGGCACGAGAATTCCAAGACAACGTTCACATTGAGGAGTGTTCCGGTTGCCCATGTTCGAGTACGGACGATGTGGAGGTTTCAGATGAAGCGAGGATTCTTCAGAACAGGAGCTTCGCAGTGACAGGTCTCTCAAACGAATTTCCTGCCGGCCGCGGTGGCCGAGGGGACTGAGGCGCTTCAGTCACGGTCTGCACGGCCACTACGGTCGGGGGATCGAATCCCCCCTCGGGTATGGATATTTGTGCCGTCCTTAGTTGTAGGTAGTTCATAAGTAGTTTGAAAGTTTAGGGACTGATGACCCCGTAGTTAAGTCCCTTAAGCTTAACAAACATTTGAACATTTGAATTTCCTGACGTGTCGAGATCAGAGTTTTGCAAAATGGCAGTGAACTCTCGGTTATCGGAACAGGCGACAAGATTGTATGAAGAGGGTATTTTTAAAACTGGTCGAGAGGCATAAGTATTTACATCTAAATCTACATACATACTCCGCAATTCACCGTAAGGTGCGTGGCGGAGGGTACACTGTACCACTACTAGGCATTTCCTTTCCTATTCCACTCCCAAATAGAACGAGGAAAAAAAATGCCTGTATGCCTCCGTACGAGCCCTAATTTCTCTTATCTTGTTTTTGTGATCACCACGCTAAATGTATGTAGGCGGCAGCAAGATCGTACTACACTCAGTTTCAACTTCCGGCCGTCTAAATTTACTCAACAGAAATTCACAAAAAGAACGTCGTCTTTCCTCCAGCAATCCCCAATTGAATTGCCGGAGCATTTCCGTGTCACTCGCGCATTGGTCGAACCTACCAGTAACAAATCTAGCTGCTCGCCTCTGAACAGCCTCTATGTCTTCCTTCAAACGGATCTGCTGCGGGTCCCAAACACTTGAACAATACTCAAGACGTGGTCGTACAAGCGTTTTATACGCGGTCTCCTTTACAGGTGAAGTACAACTCCCAAAATTCTCCCAATAAACCGAAGTCGGCTGTCCGCCTTACTCACAACTGTCCTTACATGTCCGTTCCATTTCATATCGCTCTGCAGTGTTACGCCTAGATATTTGAACGACGCGACAGCATCAACAAGCTCACTACTAATGCTGTATTCGAAAATTATGGGTTGTTTTTCCTACTCATGCGCATCACCTTACATTTTTCTACATTGAGAGCTAGCTGCCATTCTTCGCACCAACTAGAAATTTTGTTAAAGACGACACCCTCTCATACACTACAGCATCATCAGCAAACAGCTGCAAATTACAACTTTGAACAAACTTGTCAACTATGTCGAAAAGTACAGTACCGTATGTACTTTCTGAAAATAAATTTACTTCTTGGAATAACCTTTACTTTTGTACTTTTGTTCAAACGGTGATTACTTAAAAAACGCGCCTGGTACAATGGCACCCCAGGGATGAGCATAAAGTGAAATAAAATTATTTGATCCCTTGCGGTCATAAGAGAGGGAGACTCCCTTACCGTGAAAAATCGAAGCATGCTCCCGCCACATTTCTCAGTGACGAACAAGCGCTCGTATTGTGGCGGCGCTATCTGATAGAACGTAACACTTAAAACGTTCCTCGCTTTTGTCTCCATGCACACCGAGTTAAAAGAGTGTAAATTTTTGAAACAGCCTGTCGGATGTATGATTCCTCCTTGGGACATGTCAGTTTGTGCTGTTGTTAGTTTACGTTCACTTAGTTGAAGTAGTCTACGGACTGATAACATATTTAGAAATATTTCAACATTTAGATTAGATCGAAACGTCAGATATGCCTAAAGTACAAACTACTAATGCCCGCATCATCATATTCTAAAATCGGATACTCTTCACAATTACGATACGAACCAAAAGGTGGACACAGAGCCACCAGCACCTAGAGAGAAGGCCACGGCGCTCTCGTGTGACGTCAGGCAGAGTAGGTTGCGCGCGCATAGCTGACTGTCTCGCTACTTCGGTATAGTGGGCCGTGCCCCAACGGCTATCCAGTCAGCAACCTACTCTGCCTGACGTCACACGAGAGCGCCGCGGTCTTCTCTCTAGCTGGTGTTGACAGAGCGTGATCTCAGTGTAACCTATACAGTCGCGACACTCACTGCTGTGAAAGTGGTTACCAGCTGACAGTTGCAACGACACGAGCGCTCCTAGCGGTGGGCAAGCCGCCGAAGGGGCAATGTTTGTTTATAATCGCTTTTGTACGTAATTAAGGAAATACTTACTATATTTTTGCGTTACAAGCATTATTAAAATATCAAGAGACAAATGTAATACGGACATTAATGTAAAAAAAGCCTAATTTAAATGATTCAATTGTATAAAGAATAACTCTGTCATGAACAAATACTTACAAATATGTGTATATTTGCCGCTTATTCCGCTGAAAGTAAGTTGCATATAAACATAATGGTATAATAAATTTCTATTATGGTCTGTTCTTACTATGACAGCCAGTTTCTGATGTGTATCAATTCGGTGTGGAGTCTAATGATTCTCACATTCTTACATGTCACTTGTGTATCTTTATACGTGCATATTCTTTTAAGTGTAATTACTTCAGCTTTAAAAAAAAAAAAACAATGTTTTGATGATTCTTGCCGTTTCTGGTTTAGATGGAGCAACAATTGTGAAATTGGAGCGCTCTGCCATATCCAGTCCTGGCAGTACCACCGATCAATGTCTCCTTTATTACTGTGTGTGCTGTAGCATCCAACACATGAAGGAAAGTACTTGTGTCAACTGAATCGTAGGCCTTCTTCAAGTCCACAAAAGTCACTATTGTGTATTTTCGTTGCCTGTGCCTGGGCTCTATTATCCTCTTGACACCAAACATCTCTTCTGCACGGTTCCTTCCTTTACTAAAGCCACGCTGGTACTCTCCTATTGTCGGCCCCAGTTTTACTTCATCTCTCTTTAGTAAGATTTTATAGATGAACCACACTCCCGTATAAAAGATATCCACACTGACACAAACACCACACAGCCACAAATACAGTTCACTATTGAAACACAAGCAGATGGAAAACTAAACTTCTTAGATCTTACCATTCATAACAGAAACAACAAACATGAATTCACAATCCACAGGAAGCCGACAAGGACCAGCACTGTGATTCACAACCAGTCCATTGATCCAGTAACCCAGAAGGAAGCAAGTTTCAGATAACTACTACACCGATTAATCAAAACAGCAATGAATAAACAAGCCTACATAGAAGAACTGGACACAATTAATCAAATTGCACAAGAAAATGGGTATTACATTAAAACAGTGCACAGAGTACACAGAAAATTACAAAAACATGTAACACACAGCCAAGAAAATTACACGCACAGAGATGAAACACTGCACCCAACATACCAACACATAGTAAGCACGACTTACAACAACAAAATCACACACAGAGTAGCCAACATACTTAAGAAACAAGAGCTGAACATAGGATACAAAACCAACAACACAATACAGAATAGTGCAGGGAAACCTTCCAACAACACTGACAAGTACAGCCAATCAGGAATCTATCAGCTTACTTGCAATAACTGTCAATCTGAGTATGTGGGTCAGATGTACAGAAATTTCAAAAACACATCAGAGCACTAAAAAGTAGTAGTCACTCAACATTCGCTGAACGTATAATAAAACAGAATCACACCCCAACAAACATAAAAACAGACCTACAAATCCTCAAAACCAGCAACAGTTTATTCCAATAGTAGAAAATTATCACATCCAAAAAGGTGTAGCCCAAGGTAAGATAGTACTAAATGAATACACGTCAGTATGCAACAAAACACTCTTTGAGACCATAAAAGAAGTTTACAAATAAATCCCACCATCACATCACAGCTGAACCCCCCCCACCTCCCCACACACACAGGCATACAGTATTCTCTCTCTCTCTCTCTCTCTCTCTCTCTCTCTCTCTCTCTCTCTCTCTCTCTCTCTCTCTCTGTTTAACACACACACACACACAAACAACAAAAACATAGCCAAATATACATCCACAAAACGATGTCAGTATCTAAACCATTCAAAAATCGCTCTCCACATCACAGACACGCCACACAAACAAATGCAACACCATACAGCCACCAAAACAAGGAAAATGGCGATGTAAACAGTGCTGTTTCACAACAAAAAACGCACTGAAAACCAAAAAACATAAGAACACGCAACAAACAAACAATCAGCAACAAAATCAAATGTTTGTAGAACTTATGGGACTTAACTACGGGGTCATCAGCCCCTAAGCTTACAAACTACTTATGAACTAGCTAAGACAAAGGACGGCACAAATATCCATGCCCGAGGGGGTATTCGAACCCCCGACCGTAGTGGCCGTGCAGACCGTAAATGGAGCGCGTCAGTCCCCTCGGCCACCGCGGCCGGCAATCAGCAATCCCACACCTCAAACGCAAGTAAGCCAAAACATCCACATAGAACAAATTTCAATATCACTTCCATGCAAATATAGGCCTACAATGAATCAGTCAGTTTTCGTAAACAAAAACGTCTTGTTGTATCAGATGACAGGCTGTCAAAATTCGTCATTCCACAATTAAAGCACATGCAAATCCTGCAAATGACACGATGTAAGTACCTTCAATAAATTAGGCCTAAAAGATCTAACAAAATTGTCAACCCAAACAACTTGTGGAAACGATTGTATAACCAAAATATGTAACATGTTATTATAGAAAATAAACAACAGAAACCCACGGAAGATGGCACAATAAGTGCCGAAACTAGTTTGGGTGTTTAAACAAAACAGAAAGTGTCTTGCATAAGGCGGAATCAACCACAAATTTTAGACAAAATCTTGTACCCTGTGATTAACCCGCGGTCGCTCGCGGATATTGGTGTCACGCGATAAATCTCGTGTTAGATTTTTTCTAACAATGAGATCTTGCACCTTTTTGTGCCAGAAAAAAACACGTTTATACAATAAATCGTTTCTTTGTTATTACCAAAGCATTATGAATTAGTATAAACATGGTATGGGACATGTCATTTGACGAATTTGTGGATGTTTGCAAGAAGAGCTATAGTACCGACGCACTGACAACGATAGACGAGATGTTAGAACCATTCTGCGGAAGTTTCAAACTGCTGCCTGACAGTCTACGTAAAGCCCTTTAATTGCCTGCAGAAGTTTGCCTTCTATACCATAATCTTGAAGAACTGACAGTAGCTTCCTCCTAGGAACACGGTCATAAGCCTTTCCCAGATCTATGAAACATAGATACAATTCCCTGTTCCACTCATAGCACTTTTCCATTACCTGCCGTAAGCTAAAGATCTGGTCCTGACAGCCTCTAAGAGGCCTAAACCCTCACTGATTTTCATCCAACTTGTCCTCAATTAATACTAGCACTCTCCTTTCAACAATGCCTGAGAATATTTTGCCTACAATGCTGTTAAGGAGATACCTCGATAGTTGTTGCAATCTTTTCTGTTTCCATGTTTGAAGATTGGCGTGATTACCGCTTTCGTCCAGTCAGACGGAACCTGTCCTGATTCCCATGCCTTTTCAATTATCCTGTGTAACCATTTGAGACTTGATATTCCACTGTATTTGACGAGTTTCGGCTTAATTTCATCCACCCCAGACGCTTTATTGCACTGTAATCTACTGACCATTTTCTCCACTTACTCAAATGAGATCCTGTTTCCTGCCGGCCGCGGTGGCTGAGGGAACTGAGGCGCTCCAGCCACAGTCTGCACGGCCACTACGATCGGGGGTTCGAATCCCCCTCGGGCATGGATATTTGTGCCGTCCTAGTTCGTAAGTAGTTCATAAGTAGTTTGTAAGTCAGGGACTGATGACCCCGTAGATAAGTCTCATAAGTTCTACAAACATTTTTTTATCCTGTTTCCATTGTCGTTCCTATCCTATTCTGCCTGAAATTCCGATGGGGCAATAAATATCTCCACCGCAGAAAGTTCCAGTCCCGGCTAGCACACACCAGTTGTCAGTCACTCGCGTGCTGGCCGTCAGCTGTTAAGACTGGGCGTCCACTGAAGGTCCTGGCGAAACGGCGTGCAGCTGACGGCGGCCGCAGCGAGCGCACTCACCTGTCTGCGGGCCGGGGGCGGCGAGGGCGGCGGGGGCGGCAGGGGCGGCGGGCGGCGGCGTGGGTGGCGGCGCGGCCAGCAGCGAGGGCGCCAGCGCGGCCGCCAGACCTCCGTGCGGCGACAGCAGCGCCAGCCGCGCCACGCCTGCGCACCACACACGTCCACACTGCACGCGCTGGAACCCACTTTGACAACCTGCCTTTGCCGCTCCATTCTCTAAAGCTGTACCGAGCGAGGTGGAGCAGTGGTAACACACACACGTGGAAGGACGGTCGTTCAAATCCACCTCCGGCTATCCAGATTTAAGGTTTCCCATGATTTCCATAAATCACTCCAGGCAAATGCCGGGATGGTTCATTTCAAAGGGCACGGCCGATTTCCTCTCCCATCCTTCCCCGAAAAAAAGCGTTAGCTCCATCTCTAATGGCCAGGCTGACGACGGGACGTAAAACCCTAAACTTCCTTCCTTCCTTCTCTAAAGTAGTCGGAACACGGAGCGTGTATCTGAACGAGTGTGGCCAACGTGGCGAGTTTCTGACGTCACAACGTGCGAACCAAGGACAACGAGAAAGACAGGTCCAAGTGCAGACGGCATGCCACCTAAGCAAAATAGTTCTGAGTCGGAGCGATCGCTAGCTCAGTGGCTGCCCGCTATGACGCATTGGGGTGTGTCCCAGCGGCCAGCCAATCGGCTAGCGATCGCGCCGGCTCGGAACTACCTTGCTTACATGGCATGAGATGCGCGCTGGGGCCTGTCTTTCTTGCCGGCCACGGGGCGAACCGCGCGTTGGCGAAGCTTTTCCAACGTGCGGGGCAGTATCGAACATGCCAGACATTCTCAACAAGCGCCTGAACGATCACCAATAAGGTGGGAGAGCGCCACCGACGTCACACCACGTGGGGAGGGGGCAGCTCTTGTCAGTGGGCACACGAAGACGCCATGTTGGCAGTCGTATTTCCTTGTGTTTATGTATACAGGGTGTTAGAAGAAGGTACGGCAAAACTTTCAGGAAACATTCCTCACACACAAAGAAAAAAAATATGTGGACATGTGTCCTGAAACGCTTAATTACCATATTAGAGCTCATTTTATTACTTCTCTACAAATAACATTAATCAAGGAATGCGAACACAGCAACAGAACGTACCAGCGTGACTTCAAACACTTTGTTACAGGAAATGTTCAAAATGACCGCCATTAGCGACAATATATGCATCCACCGTCCATCGCATGGAATCCCTCATGTGCTGATGCAGCCCTGGAGAATGGCGTATTGTATCACAGCCGTCCACAATACGAGCACGAAGAGTCTCTACATTTGCTACGGGGGTTGCACAGACAAGAGCTTTCAAATGCCCCCATAATTGAAAGTCAAGAGGGTTGGAGGCCATGGAATTGGTCCGCCTCTACTAATCCATTGGTCACCGAATCTGTTGTTGAGTAGCGTACGAACACGTCGACTGAAATGTGCAGGAGCTCCATCTTGCATGAACCACATGTTGTGTCGTACTTGTAAAGGCACATGTTCTAGCCTTGGATATTTTGACAATTGTTTGCTCGAATTATTTCAATTTACATTTAAAGAGAAATACTAAAATGAGTTCTAACATGGAAATTAAGCGTTTCCGGACACATGTCCACATACCACATTTTCTTTATTTTCGTGTGAGGAATCTTTCCTGAAAGTTTGGCAGTACCTTTATGTAACACCCTGTATAACTTAGCTCTTATGAATGTCTGACATTTCAAAGCAAGTAAAAGAAACTCTGTAAACTGAGGATCTCTCGGAAACCGGCCATTAAGGTATTATTTGTTGGAATAAATGAATGAGGACTTCTTATAGGTGGTTAAAAAATTTCCGTATTACAGTAATCTGCCGTTTCAAGGCAAGGCGGACTGAACATGTATCAACTCGAATAGTTCTTTGTATAATTTGTTGTAATTACATGTCAGCAACCGACATATTGCCAAGTACCATATACGACATGTGTAATACCGTAGGTGAGACTACATTGGCAATTTAACTGGCCGTAAAAAAGCTGAGCCATGAACATCAACGAACAAATACGATCATCGTCCGCAATAAACAAAACTACCCATAGAGAGAGAGAGAGAGAGAGAGAGAGAGAGAGAGAGAGAGAGAAAACATAGGTGGCTATGTCATGGACTACGAAGTCGAGAGGTTGCGGTGTTGGTTCAAGGCTTCAAACAAACAAATATTTTTTCTTCTTTTATTCGGTTTTCTAATACACGCAAAGACTTTCGTATAAATTTCTTTGAATTATACTGCATAATATTCGATGTTATGTAAAAATAAGTGCGAACCCTCTGAGGAGTGAGTTTGTTGGATTCGTTTTATGAACAGGATAGTTTGCACCTCACTTAGAGTAAAATACTCACTTATTGTTTCACGTATTTCATTTTACACGTTCTTAACATTCTTCTGCTGGATAGTAAGCACAATCTTTTAAGATTTACTAAAAAGCGTGACTCTTGCAATAATCTTGGTGTTGTGAAGGCCTATTCTAATTATATATCGCACAGTTTGTCATGAAACTTTTATTATTCACTGCACTTATTGATATAAAATGCAACTATTATAAGAATCATATGTTCATAGGTATTTTGTTGATAGTTATTTAGGCCCATCACAGAACATAAGGAACTTAAGCACAAGCGAGGAAGTGAGCGATTTAGTAGAGGTAAAGCAAGAATTCCACTCTTTTGATTTGGTAAACAGTGTTATTCCAGCAACTGATACCGCCGACAACTGTCGCTGGAGTGCGCTGTTGCAAAACCACCTAGAGACAAGGCCTTACAACAGTCCGTGCCTACGTCACACTTAAAATGCCATGCCTCAGCACGCATGTCATGCCATGTAAGCAAGGTGGTTCCGATTCGGCGCGATCGCTAGCTCAGTGGCTGCCCGCTGTGACGCAGTGGGGTGTGCCCCAGCGGCCGGCCAATCGGCTAGGCATCGTGCCGGCTCGGAAATACCTCGCTTACGTGGCATGATGTGCGCGCTGAGGCCTGTCTTTCTCGCCGGCCACGTAAGAGGCCACGGCCACCACCTCACTGGCTGTCCGCTGGGGCACGCCTACCGCCACGCAGCGGCCGGCCAGTAAGATGGCAGCCGCGGCCTCTTAAGTGTGACATAGGCACGGCCTGTTGTAAGGCCTTGTCTTCTAGGTGGCGTTGGCTGCGGTCGCATGTAGTTCGTTGAGGTACACGCCTCGTATGCTCAAGTCACGCCGTCTCCGAGCGTTCAGCCACAAGGTGGACTCGGCACGTTGACCACACACGTTCAGACACACGCTCCGTGTTCTGATGGCTTAAGGACAACGATGCACAGGGCCGCAGTGGGCAATCCCACCCACTGGTCTGCTGACCGCCTGGAGGTGCGGCGCGTGGTTCTGCTATGTCCGCGGCCGTCACCGCAATAGCAGTCTTTCTCCATAGCTCAGCGGTACCGTCGCTGACTACCACGCAGGAGGCCCAGGTTCGATTCGCGGCAGGGGAATGGGTATTGTGTGTTGTCCTAATCATCATCATCTCATCTTCATTACCAAGTAAGTCGCCCACACAGTGTCAAATAAAAAGACTTACACTAAGGCGGCCGAACAACCCCGCAAGGGATCTCCAGGCCAAGAAAGCCATAGGCTCATTTCCATATCACACTAGCACAGCCAAAGCCACAGTGTGCAGACGCCCTCCGTCACCTGATCTGCGGCTACCATGGCAATACTTGTCCTCTCAGCCTTTCTATAGGTAATTTTTAAATTTTGTTGTTAGTGTTGTTGGAAATTAAAGATGAATAAAATTGTCTCCGTAGGGTACTGTGGCCATTTGAGTATCTGTACGACGTTGGAGAAAGGTCACACGTCGCAAAAGCAGAAAATAAAAGTACTGAGTGCATTCCTTCCTGCAAGAAAAAGTCAGTTTTTACAGGGAGTTAAGAAACTAGAGCAGGATGTCAACGTCTTCCTTCGACCAATTATTTTCCTAAATCAGACGAATAATAACTGGAGTGACGACAAACTTCCGGTTATTTATAGACCCTGATGCGCTAAATTAAAGAACAAATATTCTATGTCAAAACGTGATTATGTTTTCATTTACAGCTATAATCATAAACGGAATAAGTGTGGTAATACTGAATTCCACATAGCTCTATTAAGTAACTATCATTACGCCATTTGCAACAGTCATTTTAACAGTATCTCCCATGTTTATGTACGAGAAGTCTATGTTTACAATTCGTTCATATGTATTTCATGGCTTGCTCTCGAAATATAACAAATGCATTTTTCAGAGAAAGCGGTGTTATCTTTGAACAACTCGGAATCTTGCAGAATATAGTTGTGTTCAGATAACAAGAGTGTGGGAAAACTTTTAGGAAGCAAGCGGAAAAAATGGCAATGGTGGTTTATGTATATACAGTGTGTTTCACTAAGTGTGTTTGCCTCTGTAACTTATAAAATAATAGGTGACGGGAAATTTTAACGCGGTAGGACAACACAACAAATGTTACACTTTCTGCAAAGCTATGAACATAGTTCATTGTATCATTTTCCAAAGAGTTACACCACAAAGATATAATTTTTTAAATAGAACAATAGTTTTTTCTATCGTGCATTGGATTCGTTGAAACTAGCTGCGTCCAAATCAATTTAAACTACATTCCTATCAATGTTAGTTTGGGAGCTACAACCCTTCAAAGTTTAGAGGGCGGAGGCTATGACAGCGTAGCTGACTGGCTGGTGGTCATGAGACAGTGGGCCGTGCTCCAGGGGATAGCCACTCGGCCAGTCAGCTACGCTATTGCAGCCTCCACCACCGGAACTTTGAAGAGTTGTAGCTCCCAAACTAACAGTGATAGGAATGTAGTTTGAATTGATTTGGACGCAGCTAGTTTCAACGAATCCAATGCATGATAGAAACAACTATTGTACCATTTAAAAAATTATATCTTTGTAGAGTAACTCTTTGGAAAATGATACAATAAATAATGTTCATAGCTCCGCAGAAAGTGTAACATTTTTTGTGTTGACCTACCGCATTAAAATTTTCCGTCACTTATTATTTTATAAGTTACAGAGGCAAACACACTTAGTGAAACACCCTGTATATTCTTCAGGGAGATCGATGCTTTGTGGCCCTTTGTTCATGTTCGTTCTGGGTTTTTCGTTGAGACTTTTACTCAGTTTTTTAATAGAGATGGCGTTGAACCAGCACTGTCTGAAGAGAAGGCCTGTGCGCTGCCGTGCCACGTCACGTCACGCAGAGTAGGTCGCGATCGCGTAGCTCACTAGCTGGCTGATGGGGCACAGCCCACAGCCTCACACCAGCCATTCAGTGAGCTACGCAATCGCGATCTACTCTGCTTGACGACAGGGCATGGCATGGAACAGGCCTTTCTCTTCAGACGGTGTTAGCTGTACCGACTTTCCGTTTCTCTCTTTTCATCGGCTCTTCGGTTTAATCGGTACTTTGCGGACGTTGGTTTCTTTCCTTCTATTTTGATCGTTTCGGGTAACTCAGTTTTCTCGATACAGAGGGCGTCGAACTACCATGACGGCAACCCTCTGACCGAGCGCCCTAGCAAGATCCGAACCACCGTCTATCATGTTCGTACATCACAAACTTCACAGAAACTCTGCTGCGAACCATGCAAGACTAGCACTCCTGGAAGAAAGGATATGGTGGAGACATGGTTTAGCCACAGCCTATGAGAAACTTTCACTCTGCAGCGGAGTGTGCGCTGATATGAAACTTCCTGGCAGATTTGGAAAGTAGGAGGCGCGGTACTGGCGGAAGTGGAATTGTGAGGCGGCATCGTGAGTCGTATCGGGATAGCACAGTCGGTAGTGCGCTTGCCCGCAAAAGGCAAAGGTCCCAGGTCCGAGTCCCGGTTCCGGCACACAATTTTAATCTGCCAGGAAGTTTCATATCAGCCCACACTCCGCTATAGAGTGAAAGTTTCATTATGTATGTCCTGTCATTAACTAACCTAGTAACAGAATTACTAAATTAGAGTATCAGATAAGGCAAAAAATATATTATACCAAAGATTACGTGAATTTCACTTATTAAATCTAAAACCTATTTTATTTGTATCAGAAGGAAAAATTAAGGAAATTCCAGTACTGCTTGAGGGAAAAAGGATATTGTGAAGAGCACGGGATGGAGATGGGGAAGTGCAGTGGGAGTGGCACGCACCTTTGTAGCTGGAGTGGGCACGCAGGCCGGCATCTGCGTCGGCGGGCATCCTCGAGAGCAGAGTGAGCAGCCGCGTGGCGCCCAGCAGCGAGGCGGCGCCCAGCGCTAGCGGCCACGACGCCAGCGCCGCCTGCACGCCGAGGCGCGCTACCTGCCGGCACAGTCAGCCAGAGTGAGCAAACAGCTGGCGAGCATAGCGAGGAGCTGTGCGGCGCTCAGCAGGGAGGTGGCACCCAGCACCAGCAGCCACGACTCCAGCGCTGCCTGCACGCCGAAGCGCACCACCTGCCGGCACGGTCAGCCAGGGTGAGCAAACAGCTGGCGAGCAAAGGGAGGAGATGTGCGGCGCCCAGCAGGGAGAAGGCGCCCAGCGCTAGCGGCCACGACGCCAGCGCTGCCTGCACGCCAAGGTGTGCCACCTGCCGGCACAGTCAGCCAGAGTGAGCAAACAGCTGGCGAGCATAGCCAGGAGCTGTGCGGCGCCCAGCAGGGAGGCCGCGCCCAGCACCAGCGGCCACGACGCCAGCGCCGTCTGCACGCCGATGCACGCCACCTGCCATCACAGTCGACCAGAGTGAGCAACAGTTGGCGAGCATAGCGAGGAGCTGTGCGGCGCCCAGCAGGGAGACGGCGCCCAGCGCTAGCGGCCACGACGCCAGCGCTGCCTGCACGCCGAGGTGTGCCACCTGCCGGCACAGTCAGCCAGAGTGAGCAAACAGCTGGCGAGCATAGCGAGGAGCTGTGCGGCGCCCAGCAGGGAGGCCGCGCCCATGGCCAGCGGCCACGACGCCAGCGCTGCCTTCACGCTGAGGCGCGCCACCTGCCGGCAGAGTCAGCCAGAGTGAGCAAACAGCTGGCGAACAAAGGGAGGAGCTGTGCGGCGCCCAGCAGGGAGGCCGCGCCCAGCACCAGTGGCCACGACGCCACGACGCCAGCGCCGTCTGCACGCCGAGGTGCTCCACATGTAGGCACAGTCAGCCAGAGTGAGCAAACAGCTGGCGAGCATAGCGAGGAGCTGTGCGGAGCCCAGCAGGGAAGCGGTGCCCAGCACCAGTAGCCTCGACGATCACGCAACCTACACGCCAAGTTGCGGCACCTGCCGGTACAGTCAGCCAGAGTGAGCAAACAGCTGGCGAGTATAGCGAGGAGCTGTGCGGCGCCCAGTACGGAGGCGGCACCCAGCGCCAGCGGCCACGACGCCAGGGCCGCCTGCACGCCGACGCGTGCCACCTGCCGGCACAGTCAGCCAGAGTGAGCAAACAGCTGGCGAGCATAGCAAGGAGCTGTGCGGCGCCCAGTACAGAGGCGGCACCCAGCGCCAGCGGCCACGACGCCAGGGCCGCCGGCACGCCGACGCGTGCCACCTACCGGCACAGTCAGCCAGAGTGAGCAAACAGCAGGCGAGCAAAGGGAGGAGCTGTGCGGCGCCCAGCAGGGAGGCCGCGCCCAGCATCAGCGGCCACGACGCCAGCGCCGTATGCACGCCGAGGTGCTCCACATATCGGCACAGTCAGCCAGAGTGAGCAAACAGCTGGCGAGCATAGCAAGGAGCCATGCGGCGCCCAGTACAAAGGCGGCACCCAGCGCCAGCAGCCACGACTCCAGTGCTGCCTGCACGCCGAAGCGCACCACCTGCCGGCACAGTCAGCCAGAGTGAGCAAACAGCAGGCGAGCAAAGGGAGGAGCTGTGCGGCGCCCAGCAGGGAGGCCGCGCCCAGCACCAGCGGCCACGACGCCAGCGCCGTCTGCACGCCGAGGTGCTCCACATGTCGGCACAGTCAGCCAGAGTGAGCAAACAGCTGGCGAGCATAGCGAGGAGCTGTGCAGAGCCCAGCAGGGAAGCGGCGCCCAGCGCCAGTGGCCTCGCCGATCACGCAACCTACACGCCAAGTTGCGGCACCTGCTGGTACAGTCAGCCAGAGTGAGCAAACAGCTGGTGAGCATAGCGAGGAGCTGTGCGGCGCCCAGTACGGAGGCGGCACCCAGCGCCAGCGGCCACGACGCCAGGGCCGCCTGCACGCCGACGCGTGCCACCTGCCGGCACAGTCAGCCAGAGTGAGCAAACAGCTGGCGAGCATAGCAAGGAGCTGTGCGGAGCCCAGTACAGAGGCGGCACCCAGCGCCAGCGGCCACGACGCCAGGGCCGCCTGCACGCCGACGCGTGCCACCTGCCGGCACAGTCAGCCAGAGTGAGCAAACAGCTGGTGGGCATAGCGAGGAGCTGTGGGAGCCGCACGGCACCCTGCCGGGAGGCGGCGTCCAGCGCCAGCGGCCACGACGCCAGCGCCGCCTGCAAGCTGAGATGCGCCACCTGCCGGCACAGTCAGCCAGAGGGAGCAAAAAGCTGGCAAGCATAGCGAGGAGCTGTGCGGCACCCAGCAGGGAGGCCGCGCCCAACGCCAACGGCTACGACGCCAGCACCGCCTGCATGCCGAGGCGTGCCACCTGCCGGCACAGTCAGCCAGAGTGAGCAAACAGCTGGTGGGCATAGCCAGGAGCTATGGGAGCTGCACGGCGCCCAGCAGGGAGGCGGCACCCAGCGCCAGTGGCCACGACGTCAGCACCGCCTGCACGCCGAGGCGTGCTACCTGCCGGCACAGTCAGTCAGAGTGAGCAAACAGCTGGTGAGCATAGCAAGGAGCTGTGCGGCGCCCAGCAGGTAGGCCGCGCCCAGTGCCAGTCGCTACGATGCCAGTGCCGCCTGCACGCCGAGGCGCTCCGCCTGCCGGCACAGTCAGCCAGAGTGAGCAAACAGCTGGCGAGCAAAGGGAGGAACTGTGCGGCGCCCAGCAGGGAGGCCGCGCCCAGCACCAGCGACCACGACGCCAGCGCCGTCTGAACGCCGATGCACGCCACCTGCCATCACAGTCAGCCAAAGTGAGCAACAGTTGGCGAGCATAGCGAGGAGCTGTGCGGCGCCCAGCAGGGTGACGGCGCCCAGCGCTAGCGGCCACGACGCCAGCGCTGCCTGCACGCCGAGGTGTGCCACCTGCCGGCACAGTCAGCCAGAGTGAGCAAACAGCTGTCGAGCATAGCGAGGAGCTGTGCAGCGCCCAGCAGGGAGGCCGCGCCAACACCAGCGGCCACGACCCCAGCGCTGCCTTCACGCTGAGGCGCCACCTGCCGGCAGAGTCAGCCAGAGTGAGCAAACATCTGGCGAACATAGCGAGGAGCTGTGCGGCACCTAGCAGGGAGGCGGCGCCCAGTGCCAGCGGCAACAACGCCAGCGCCGCCTGCACGCTGAGGCACGCCATCTGCCGGCACAATCAGCCAAAGTGAGCAGACAGCTGTCAAGCAAAGGGAGGAGCTGTGCGGCGCTCAGGAGTGAGGTGGGACGCAGCGCCATCAGCCACGACTCCAGCGCTGCCTGCACGCCGAAGCACACCACCTGCCGACACAGTCAGCCAGAGTGAGCAAACAGCTGGCGAGCAAAGGGAGGAGCTGTGCGGCAACCAGCAGGGAGGCCGCGCCCAGCACCAGCGGCCACGACGCCAGCGCCGTCTGCACGCCGAGGTGCTCCACATGTCGGCACAGTCAGCCAGAGTGAGCAAATAGCTGGCGAGCATAGCGAGGAGTTGTGTGGAGCCCAGCAGGGAAGCGGCGCCCAGCGCCAGTGGCCTCCACGATCACGCAACCTACACGCCAAGTTGCGGCACCTGCCGGTACAGTCAGCCACAGTGAGCAAACAGCTGGCGAGCATAGCAAGGAGCTGTGCGGCGCCCAGTACAGAGGCGGCACCCAGCGCCAGCGGCCACGACGCCAGGGCCGCCTGCACGCCGACGCGTGCCACCTGCCGGCACAGTCAGCCAGAGTGAGCAAACAGCTGGCGAGCATAGCAAGGAGCTGTGCGGCGCCCAGCAGGGAGGCCGCGCCCAGTGCCAGCGGCCACAACGCCAGCGCCTCCTGCACGACGAGTCATGCCACCTGCCGGCACAGTCAGACAGAGTGAGCAAACAGCTGGCAAGCAAAGGGAGGAGCTGTGCGGCGCTCAGCAGGGAGGTGGCACCCAGCGCCAGCAGCCAAGACTCCAGCGCTGCCAGCACGCCGAAGCGCACCACCTGCCGGCACAGTCAGCCAGTGTGAGCAAACAGCTGGCGAGCAAAGGGAGGAGCTGTGCGGCACCCAGCAGGGAGGCCGTGCACAGCACCAGCGGCCACGACGCCAGCGCCGTCTGCACGCCGATGCACGCCACCTGCCATCACAGTCAGCCAGAGTGAGCAAACAGCTGGCGAGCATAGCGAGGAGCTTTGCGGCGCCCAGTAGGGAGGCCTCGCCCAGCGCCAACGGCTACGACGCCAGCACCGCCTGCATGCCGAGGCGTGCCACCTGCCGGCACAGTCAGCCAGAGTGAGCAAACAGCTGGTGGGCATAGCCAGGAGCTATGGGAGCTGCACGGCACCCAGCAGGGAGGCGGCACCCAGCGCCAGTGGCCACGACGTCATTACCGCCTGCACGCCGAGGCGTGCTACCTGCTGGCACAGTCAGTCAGAGTGAGCAAACAGCTGGTGAGCATAGCAAGGAGCTGTGCGGCGCCCAGCATGGAGGCCGCGCCCAGCGCCAGTCGCTACGACACCAGTGCCGCCTGCACGCCAAGGCGCTCCACATGTCGGCACAGTCAGCCAGAGTGAGCAAACAGCTGGCAAGCAAAGGGAGGAGCTGTGCGGCGCTCAGCAGGGAGGTGGCACCCAGCGCCAGCAGCCACGACTCCAGCGCTGCCTGCACGCCGAAGCGCACCGCCTACCGGCACAGTCAGTCAGAGTGAGCAAACAGCTGGCGAGCAAAGGGAGGAGCTGTGCGGCGCCCAGCAGGGAGACGGCGCCCAGCACCAGCGGCCACGCCGCCAGCGCTGCCTGCACGCCGAGGTGCGCCACCTGCCGGCACAGTCAGCCAGAGTGAGCAAACAGCTGGTAGGCATAGCGAGGAGCTGTGGGAGCTGTGCGGCGCGCAGCAGGGAGGCGGCGCCCATCGCCAGCGTCCACGACGCCAGTGCTGCCTGCACGCCAAGGTGCACCACCTGCTGGCACAGTCAGCCATAGTAAGCAAACAGCTGGTGGGCATAGCGAGGAGCTGTGGGAGCCGCACGGCGCCCAGCCGGGAGGTGGCGCCCAGCGTCAGCGGCCACGATGCCAGCGCCGCCTGCAAGCTGAGATGCGCCACCTGCCGGCACAGTCAGCCAGAGAGAGCAAACAGCTGGCAAGCATAGCGAGGAGCTGTGCGGCGCCCAGCAGGGAGGCGGCACCCAGCGCCAGCTGACACGACGCCAGCGCTGCCTGCATGCCGAGGCGTGCCACCTGCCTGCACAGTCAGCCAGAGTGAGCAAACAGCTGGCGAGCATAGCGAGGAGCTGTGCGGCGCCCTGCAGGGAGGCCGCGCCCAGCGCCAGCGGCTACGACGCCAGCACTGCCTGCACGCCGAGGCGCTCCACATGCCGGCACAGTCAGCCAGAATGAACAAACAGCTGGCGAGCATAGCGAGGAGCTGTGCGGCGCCCAGCAGGGAGGCCGCGCCCAGCACCAGCGGCTATGACGCCAGCACTGCCTGCATGCCGAGGCGTGCCACCTGCCGGCACAGTCAGCCAGAGTGAGCAAACAGAAGGCGAACATAGCGAGGAGCTGTGCGGCGCCTAGCAGGGAGTCGGCGCCCAGTGCCAGCATCAACAACGCCAGCGCCGCCTGCACGCCGAGGCGCGCCACCTGCGGGACAATCAGCCAAAGTGAGCAAACAGCTGGCAAGCAAAGGGAGGAGCTGTGCGGCGCTCAGCAGGGAGGTGGCACCCAGCGCCAGCAGCCACGACTCCAGCGCCGCCTGCACGCCGAAGCGCACCACCTGCCGGCATAGTCAGCCAGAGAGAGCAAACAGCTGGCGAGCAAAGGGAGGAGCTGTGCAGCGCCCAGCTGGGAGGCCACGCCCAGCGCCAGCGGCCTCGACGCCAGTGCCGCCTGCATGCCGAGGCGTGCCACCTGCCGGCACAGTCAGCCAGAGTGAGCAAACATCTGGCGAGCATAGCGAGGAGCTGTGCGGTGCCCAGCAGGGAGGCGGCGCCCAGCGCCAGTGGCCACGGCGCCAGCGCTGCCTGCATGCCGAGGCGTGCCACCTGCCTGCACAGTCAACCAGAGTGAGCAAACAGCTGGCGAGCATAGCGAGGAGCTGTGTGGCGCCCAGCAGGGAGGCCGCGCCCAGCGCCAGCGGCTACGACGCCAGCACTGCCTGCACGCCGAGGCGCTCCACATGCTGGCACAGTCAGCCAGAGTGAACAAACAGCTGGCGAGCATAGCGAGGAGCTGTGCGGCGCCCAGCAGGGAGGCCGCGCCCAGCACCAGCGGCTATGACGCCAGCACCGCCTGCATGCCGAGGCGTGCCACCTGCTGGCACAGTCAGCCAGAGTGAGCAAACAGCTGGTGGGCATAGCGAGGAGATGTGGGAGCTGCACGGCGCCCAGCAGGGAGGCGGCACCCAGCGCCAGTGGCCACGACGTCAGCACCGCCTGCAGGCCGAGGCGTGCTACCTGCCGGCACAGTCAGTCAGAGTGAGCAAACAGCTGGTGAGCATAGCGAGGAGCTGTGCGGAGCCCAGCAGGGAAGCGGCGCCCAGCGCCAGTGGCCACGACGATAACGCCACCTGCACGCCAAGTTGCGGCACCTGCCGGTACAGTCAGCCAGAGTGAGCAAACAGCTGGCGAGCATAGCGAGGAGCAGTGCGGCGCCCAGCAGGGAGGCCGCGCCCAGCACCAGCGGCTATGACGCCAGCACCGCCTGCATGCCGAGGCGTGCCACCTGCCGGCACAGTCAGCCAGAGTGAGCAAACAGCTGGTGGGCATAGCGAGGAGATGTGGGAGCTGCACGGCGCCCAGCAGGGAGGCGGCACCCAGCGCCAGTGGCCTCGACGCCAGTGCCGCCTGCACGCCGAGGCGTGCCACCTGCCGGCACAGTCATCCAGAGTGAGCAAACATCTGGCGAGCATAGCGAGGAGCTGTGCGGTGCCCAGCAGTGAGGCGGCGCCCAGCGCCAGCGGCCACGACGCCAGCGCTGCCTGCATGCCGAGGCATGCCACCTGCCTGCACAGTCAGCCAGAGTGAGCAAACAGCTGGCGAGCATAGCGAGGAGCTGTGCGGCGCCCAGCAGGGAGGCCGCGCCCAGCGCCAGCGGCTACGACGCCAGCACCGCCTGCACGCCGAGGTGCTCCACATGCCGGCAGTCAGCCAGAGTGAGCAAACAGCTGGCGAGCATAGCGAGGAGCTGTGCGGCGCCCAGCAGGGAGGCCGCGCCCAGCACCAGCGGCTACGACGCCAGCACCGCCTGCATGCCGAGGCGTGCCACCTGCCGGCACAGTCAGCCAGAGTGAGCAAACAGCTGGTGGGCATAGCGAGGAGATGTGGGAGCTGCACGGCGCCCAGCAGGGAGGCGGCACCCAGCGCCAGTGGCCTCGACGCCAGTGCCGCCTGCACGCCGAGGCGTGCCACCTGCCGGCACAGTCAGCCAGAGTGAGCAAACATCTGGCGAGCATTGCGAGGAGCTGTGCGGTGCCCAGCAGGTAGGCGGCGCCCAGCGCCAGCGGCCACGACGCCAGCGCTGCCTGCATGCCGAGGCGTGCCACCTGTCTGCACAGTCAGCCAGAGTGAGCAAACAGCTGGCGAGCATAGCGAGGAGCTGTGCGGCGCCCAGCAGGGAGGCCGCGCCCAGCGCCAGCGGCTACGACGCCAGCACCGCCTGCACGCCGAGGCGCTCCACATGCCGGCACAGTCAGCCAGAGTGAGCAAACAGCTGGCGAGCATAGCGAGGAGCTGTGCGGCGCCCAGCAGGGAGGCCACGCCCAGCACCAGCGGCTACGACGCCAGCACCGCCTGCATGCCGAGGCGTGCCACCTGCCGGCACAGTCAGCCAGAGTGAGCAAACAGCTGGTGGGCACAGCGAGGAGCTGTGGGAGCTGCACGGCGCCCAGCAGGGAGGCGGCACCCAGCGCCAGTGGCCACGACGTCAGCACCGCCTGCAGGCCGAGGCGTGCTACCTGCCGGCACAGTCAGTCAGAGTGAGCAAACAGCTGGTGAGCATAGCGAGGAGCTGTGCGGAGCCCAGCAGGGAAGCGGCGCCCAGCGCCAGTGGCCACGACGATAACGCCACCTACACGCCAAGTTGTGGCACCTGCCGGTACAGTCAGCCAGAGTGAGCAAACAGCTGGCGAGCATAGCGAGGAGCTGTGCGGCGCCCAGTATGGAGGCGGCACCCAGCGCCAATGCCCACGATGCCAGGGCCGCCTGCACGCCGACGCGTGCCACCTGCCGGCACAGTCAGCCAGAGTGAGCAAACAGCTGGCGAGCATAGCAAGGAGCTGTGCGGCGCCCAGCAGGGAGGCCGCGCCCAGTGCCAGCGGCCACAACGCCAGCGCCAACGCACGACGAGTCATGCCACCTGCCGGCACAGTCAGCCAGAGTGAGCAAACAGCTGGCGAGCATAGCGAGGAGCTGTGCGGCGCCTAGCAGGGAGGCGGTGCCCAGTGCCAGCGGCCACGACGGCAGTGTCGCCTGCACGCCGAGGCGCGCCACCTGCCGGCACAGTCAGCCAGAGTGATCAACCGGCTGCCGAGCAGTGCGAGCAGCTGTGTGGCACCCAGCAGCGAGGCGGTGCCCAGCTGCCAGGGCTGCCTGCTTGACCAGGTGCACCACCTGCCAGCACACTGAGACAGGATTAGCAAACAGCTGGCAAGGCAAGCAGTGTGAGCAGCTATGTGGCACCCAGCAGGGAGGTGGCACCCAGTGCCAACGGCCACCCCCCCGACACTGCCTGCATGCCGAGGCGTGCCACCTGATGGCACACTGAGCCAGAAGGAGCGATCACTTGGCGAGCAGTGCGAGAAGCCACGTAGACCACAGCAGGGAGGCTGTGTCCAGCGCGAGAGGCCGCTACCAGCGCCGACTGCACACCCAGGTGCACCACCTTCCGGCACAATGAGCCATAGTAAGCAAACAACAGGTGATCAGTGCAAGCAGCTGCACAGAACCCAGTGGCGAGCTCACGCCCAACACTACCGGCCACAGCCTGCACAGACTGCATGTCACCTGACAGCTCAGTAAGCCAGAGTGGTCAAATAGCTTGTGAGCACTGCGAGTAGCCACCTGGCGCCTAACAGGAAGATGGGGCACAGTTCTTGGGGCCATGGCCAGTGCCGCCTGCACGCCCAGGTGCACCGTCTGCTGGCACAGTGAGCCACAGGGTGCAAACACCTGGCAAGCAGTGCAAACAGCCGCGTGGTGCTCAGCAGTGAGGCGGCACCCAAGCGCCACCAAGTGGCAACTCCACCAGTGCTGCCTGCATGCCGAGGCACGCCACCTGCCAGCACAGTGAAACAGAGTGAGAAAGAAACAGGTGACAGTGTGAGCAGCCGCCCAGCACCAGGGCGGTGCCCAGCGCCACCAGTCGCAGCCAGTGCCGCATGCACGCCCAGGTGCACCACCTGCCATCACAGTGAGCCAAAGCGAGCAAACATCTGGAGAGCATTGTGAGCAGCTGTGCGGTGCCCAGCAGCGAGGTGAAGCCTAGCACCAACGTCAGCCGCCAGCACTGCCTGCGCATCATTTGCACCGACTGCCAGCACAATAAGCTAGAATGATCAAACAGCTGGAGAGCAGTGTGAGCAACTGCATGGCGCCCAGCAGCGAGTCAACGCCAAGCATCAGTGCTCACGTTGCCAGCACTGCATGCATGCCAACGCATGCCACCTGCCGGCACAGTGAGCCGGAGTGAGCAAACAGCTGGCGAGCAGTGCCAGTAGCCATCTGGCACTCAGCAGCGAGGTGTTACCCAGAGCCAGTGGCCACACCGCCAGCACTGCCTGATGCTGAGATGTGCCACCTGCCGGCACAGTGAACCATACAGAGCAAACATCTGGCGAGCAGTACGAGCAGTTGCACAGCACCCAGCAGCAAGACGGCACCCAGCGCCACTGGCCCCCCGCCATTGCTGCCTGCATGCTGAGGCGTGCCACCTGCTGACACAGTGAGCCAGAGTGAGCAAACATCTGGGGAGCAGGGAGCAGTGCGAGCGGCTGCATGGCACCCTGCAGCAATGCGGAGTCCAGCGCCAGCGGCCGCCGCCAATACTGCCTGCACGCCGAGGTGCGCCACTTGCAGGTACAGTGACCCAGAGTGAGCAAACAGCTGGCGAGCAATGTGATCAGTCATGTGGCGCCCAGCAGCGAGGCGGGACCCAGCGACAGTGGCCACGCCGTGAGTGCTGCCTGCAGGTCGAGGCGCAGTGAGCCAGAGTGAGTATAGGGGTTGCGAAGCAGTGCGAGCAACTGTGCAGCGCCCAGCATGAGGCAGCGCCAAGCGCCAGTGGCCAGCAACAATCCTGTATGTCTCCCACAATATAGATACCCTCAACCCCCTAGTACACCTCATCCTTACTGATTTTATGCCTCTGTCACTAATCCAGCTCTGTATTCCTCCCTCTCTCCACCTGCACATGCTTCATATCCTTTCCTGAGGCAACTTCTATGCCCTTCCCCTACTGGATGGGATTTGTACTGAAATTCACCCCTCCAATCTACCCACATCCTTTCCTTGTGGCCGCAGTGGAGTAGCCAAGCGGTCTAAAGCGTATCGCTGAGGAGCGTGCGGTTGCTCACCATGGAAGTTCAAGTCCTCCCTGGGGCATGGGTGTGTGTGTTTGTCTGTAGGTTTCTAGTTTGTAAGCTACGGACTGATGACCACACAGATTGGTCTGATAGATTTACAGACATATGAACTTTCCTGGTGTCATTGGCACCGCCGCTTCCCCTCCCCTTCTCGCCTCTCCACATGCTTAGCTTTGCCCCTCCCCACCCTGGAGTCTCGACAACCCCTTCCTCTCCTCCACACATCCTCCACAGCTCCTACACGTCCCGTTGCAGTGGCCTCAGTGAAGCATTTTGAACAATGTCATCTCTTACATTGTGCATCCGTGACACCGTGTATTTTCACAATGCTTTGAACAATGACCTCTCTCTTTTTTTAAGTAGTGTCATCGTGTAATTTCTTTAATATCTTCTTTGTCCAGTGATGGTCCTATATGTGATTTTACTATTGCCGTGGCACAGACCGTATTTATCTGAATATATGTTTATTTCTGTTGCCTTGTACTTGTGCATTATTTCCGCAACGTTTTCTACAGTGTCATGCTTTTGTAATTAACCTAATGTCTACTTCTTGCCACTTTTTAAATTCACCAATGTTCTAACTTCATAACCTGTTTTTAAAGTTTCTTCTGTATTCACATGTATGCTCGGCCGAAGATCAGCGCCAATGCTGCTAGCGACCCTCTCTGCGTGTAACAGTAAGGAGAAAAACAAAAGGTAGAGAAAAAGGAGAAGAACTAGATAAGAATATCTCAGGACAAATAAGCAGTGAAACGTCTAATGTATGTATTGTTGAAAATTATATTCTGTGGAATAAAATCCCCAGTGGAAAATGAAACGCCTGCTCACAATTTGGTGAAATTTATAGCGGGACCGGCATGGGGTAAAATCACTTACAACCATAAAGATATCTGGCATATATTTATTCCTTTAACTATCGTGGATGAAACTGTGAGACGCACTAACAAGACTGTGTGTTCCACATAAGAAGAAAAAATATAACAATGTCTGGCACGAATGTCAACAAATGTTACAACAGGAGCAGAAACAGCAGCAGCACAGCTGCTTGCCGTAAGACGTTTTCACTTTGTCGTGCCTCAAAGGACGAAAAAGGAAAGCCAGTGTACAGTAAGTGCACGAAACATGTTCCAGGACCGCAGCTGTGCTGTATGACAACTGTGAAAATTCACGTGATGTTTAATTCTGTCCAGTGCCAACATGAGAAATAAATTACTGAAACAAATCTATTCCCGATTAAACTCTACTTCCTTACTTATTAACATATTATAAACTGGTTTCAGTTTTATTATATTCTACTCCTGATGCATGAAATAAGAAACATCAGGCATGATAGTATCTGTAAAATATATGCCTTAATTTAAATTATACATTAATTTAAATTATTCATAACAGGTCCATATTAAAGTCTGAACACGTTTGAAGGACATCCCCACCTGGCTTCAGACTTAACATAATAGATTACAAATATCTGCATGCTTTTCACATCTTCAGGGCGCAAACAGCTTTGGTTGAGAAATAATTCCAATTGTCGTTATTTTGCAAATTTGTTATCATTGTTATTATTGCATAACTAGCTACAGCTTCAGCAGTCTAGCTGCCTGATATTTTGCAAATATCTCGGAGAGTACTCCAGGTATATATTGTGTTTATATAAAATGTAAATGAAATAAGCCTTTCTTAAACTACAGTACTCTCCATAAGCGCCCCCAAATTTGTACTTTTTTTTATAAATGAGGCATCTGAAGGTGGTAGCTAGACTGCTGAAACTAGTTATCGAATAATCAAAAAGCCTGCCGCGATGGAGTAGTCGAGCAGTCTAGCTGCACCTCGCTGCGGAGCGCGCGGTTGCTCGCCGTGGAGGTTCGAGTCCTCCCTGGGGCATAGGTGCGTGTGTTGGTCCGTAGGTTAGCTTACCTAGGTTTACCTATGTCCCTCAGACATAGATTTTTGTCTGTATCATAGAACGTTTAAACTTACAATATACAAATGGACACATGTTAAATTAATTTACCAAAAAAAAAGCCGGCCGGGGGGCCGAGGGGACTGAGGAGCTCCAGTCACGGTCTGCACGGCCACTACGGTCGGGGGTTCGAATTCCCCCTTGGGCAAGGATATTTGTGCCGTCCTTAGTCTTAGCTATTTCATAAGTAGTTTGTAAGCTTAGGGACTGATGACCCGTAGTTAAGTCCCATAAGTTCTACAAACAATTGAACATTGAATTTAACAAGAAGATGAATGAGAATGAGATCATTTACAAAATTTTACACAACAATGTAAGAAAGGGTAAAGTAGAGAACTAAACATTGAACATATGAAACTAGAAACTGAAGCGCAATAATCAACGAAATATAATCATGAAGCTACAAAATTATTTTCAAAGTGAAACTATTCTCAGACAGATGGATGCCATAAGTTTACGGCGATTAAGAACGAAAGTGGTTGCACAGGAACGCACTCAGTGCACCTGTCCACTACACTGGACGGTTAAGAACGACCGTGGTTGCACAGGAACGCATTCAGTGCACCTGTCCACAACACTGGACGCTTAAGAACGACTGTGGCTGCACAGGAACGCATTCAGTGCACCTATCCAAAACACTGGACGCTTAAGAACGACTTTGGTTGCACAGGAACGCATTCAGTGCACCTGTCCACTACACTTGACGCTTAAGAACGACCGTGGTTGCACAGGAACGCAATCAGTGCACCTGTCCACTACATTGGAAGCTTAAGAACGACCGTGGTTGCACAGGAACGCATTCAGTGCACCTGTCCACTACACTTGACGCTTAAGAACGACCGTGGTTGCACAGGAACGCAATCAGTGCACCTGTCCACTACATTGGAAGCTTAAGAACGACCGTGGTTGCACAGGAACGCATTCAGTGCACCTGTCCACTACACTGGACGCTTAAGGACGACCGTGGTTGCACAGGAACGCATTCAGTGCACCTTTCCACTACACTGGACGCTTAGAAACGACTGTGGTTGCACAGGAACGCATTCAGTGCAACTGTCCACTACACTGGACGCTACAGGGCACAGGTTTAACATCGGTTCCCGGGCAGCCGTAGACGTGCCGTCATTGACAGCAATACGCGAGCAGCAGCTGTCATTAACGTCTCCACTCTAGTCGTGGACTGTCATTAACATCACTACTCCGCATGCAGGAGGGCCAGGGCGCGATGCCGTTAGCAATACCACCGAACCCGATGCCTTCATTTCGCAGTAATATATGTACAGGTTATCAGCTTGGAATTGCGGAATTTCAGGCCAAAGTGAAACACTACCATTGATGTGAAAAGCTGCTCACCGTCGGAGGTTCGACTTCTGCCTGGTGCATTAGTGTGTATGTTGTCCTTAGGTTAGTTTAACTTAGTTTATGTACACTGATGACCATAAAAACTGGTACATCAAGAAGAAATGCAGTTGATAAAAGGGTATGCATTGGACAAATATATTATACTAGAACTAACATGTGATTCCATTTTCACGCAATTTGGGTGCGTAGATCCTGAGAAATCAGTTCCCAGAACAACCATCTCTGGCCATAATAACGGCCTTGATACGCCTGGGCATTCAGTCAAACAGAACTTGTATGGTGTGTACAGGTACAGATGCCCATGCACCTTCAAAATGATACCACAGTTCATCAAAAGTAGTGACTGGCGTTTTGTGACGAACCAGTTGCTCGGCCACCATTGACCAGACGTTTTCAATTGGTGGGAGATCATGAGAATGTGCTGGCCAGGGCAGCAATCGAACGTTTCCTTTATCCAGAAAGGCCCCTATAGGCCCTGGAACATGCGGTCGTGCATTATTCTCCTGAAATGTATGGTTTCGCAGGGATCGAATGAAGGATAGAGCCACAGGTCATAACACATTCAGATGTGTTACTACCACTGTTCAAAGTGCTGTCGATACGAACAAGAGGTGACCGAGACGTGTAACTAATGGCACCTGAGACCATCACCACAGATTCCATGTTCTGCTAACTGTTATTGGAATACACGCTTGCAATGTGCGTTCACCGCGATGTTGCCAAACACGGATGTGAACATAATAATTCTGTAAACAGAACCTAGATTCATCCGGAAACATGACGTTTTGTCATTCGTGCACCCAGGTTCGTCGTTGCATACACCATCGCAGGCGCTACTGTCTGTGATGCAGCGTCAATGGTAACCACAGCCACGGTGACCGAGCTGATAGTCCATGCTACTGCAAATGTCGTCGAACTGTTCGTGCAGATGTTTCTTGTCTTGCAAAGGACACCATCTGTTGACTCAGGGATCGAGATGTGGCTGCACGATCCGTTGCAGCCATGCGGATAAGACGCCTGTCATCTCGACTGCTAGTAATACGAGGCCGTTGGGATCCAGCACGGCGTTCCGTATTGCCCTCCTGAACCCATCGATTCCATATTCTGCTAACAGTCATTGGACCGTGACCAACGCGAGCACCAATATAGAGATACGATAAACCGCAGCCGTGATAGGCTACAATACGACCTTTATCAAAGTCGGAAACGTTATGGTACGCATTTATCCTCCTTACACGAGACACACAACAACGTTTCACCAGGCAACGCCGATCAACTCTTGTTTGTGTATGAGAAATCGGTTGGAAACTTTCCTCATGTCAGCACGTTATAGGCGTCGCCACCGGCACCAACCTTGTGTGAATGGTCTGAAATCTAATCATTTGCATATCACAGCATTTTCTTCCTGTTGTTTAAATGTCGCGTGTGTATCACGTCATCTTCGTGTTGTAGCAATTTAAACGTTGTTGTTAGATTTTTAAAGGGGGCTAAATGCCTGGGTTATCAGTCCCCTGTTCCCAGCTAAAAGAGCACATTATTTGATTAGCGGTTAAAAATCACGTACTTCACATCTAGTACACGAGATGGTCAAAGCGACAATGAGTGCTCAAACAACAACATAAAAGCGAAACCACCAAAGTAGAGTACCAAATAGACAACAGTACTAAAATAGAACGGCAGAAGATTGTGAAGGCTGTTTGCAAGGATTATAATGGATAAGCCAGCCATTCTGCATGTACTAGAACTGCCAGTCTAAGATAGGAATGACAGGACGACAGGTGCATGGAAGATCAGGCTTGGGTACCCACCATTAAATCACATGATAAAAACCAGCTGCGCGAATAAAACCTAAAACACAGTCAACCATACCAGAATCGTCCCCTAGCATAAAAGAAAGCGCATGTGGCAGATTAAAAGATTGTCACAAGGCAACTAAAAGTGGACAGCCCAGCAGAATGTAGATCACTGTCAAGGAGGCGGCACAGTCACACTGTGGCACGGTCTCCCAAAGAAGAAGGTGGCCATGTGTCAGTCACGTGTGGCCGATTCGCAGGCGACAACTAACAACTGATTCCCTACAAGATGACCACAGTGAAGTCTTCCATGTGACCATAAATAGTTTCACTGCAAGGAGCTTCTTTGGTTGAGCCATGTTGGCCCACTCGGAATTCCAAAGTCCAAGTATCATCCAATGGAACTCCAGTCAGAGATCGCTCTCTGGAACACCAATTTCTAACGGACTGGAGGTAGTAGCCTACTTAGCCAGCTGATCAACACGTTCTCTTCCAGGAATGCCGATGTGGCCCGCAGTCCAAACGAAGGCCACAGAGCGACCAGACCGAACAAGACTGGCAACAGACTAACGTGTTGATCGCACCAAAGGGTGTATTAGAAAACAGTTGCCGAGGGCTTGCAAGCCACTCAGGGAGTCAGAACAGATAACTATATAATTTATTGTCAGAGAATTTGATCCTACTTATGAATAATAGTTTATGAATACCCTCCCTTTTTTATTTAAAGTTGTCTTTCACCAGTGCTGAGAACAATCTCAGATGCAAATTACCATGTTTTAATTCCGTTGTGCCATGCATGTTTTCACAGCCACCTTCATGAAATGGTTTAGTATGGGGTGGCTTGTATATTAATGATTGTGTGAAATTCTCATGATCCAGGATGTATTTTGGCCACCATCTTTGTCTTCCTGCTGTTAAAGTAAAGTTTAAGTCAGTTCTAAATCCTGGGCCATGGAACAAGATCCTGTTGCAGGAAGTAGCCAGTAGTTCATGCAAATGCTTTAGATGGTTTCTAGGGCCACAAACATATGGTTAAAGTAAGCTTTTAACTATCTCCCTTCAGCTAGAATTGATTTTACAAATAACGGTGGTCTTAGAACCTGTGAATCAGCACTAGGTTTAATCACCAGGAAAATGATGCTTTCCCACTATTGTGACAGGTAAGACCCCTCTGCCCACATATGGTTGAACAAGGCGAGAATCATGTGTTGGAACTCTGCTGAAAGGTGCCACATGAAGTGACTACTCCCAGAGACGTATCAGGGTATGCGGAGAGGGCAGTTCGGAATTTACATTCACTGAACAGGGAATTGTATGTTTCTTCCCGGCATGTAAGGAAGGACAGCTGGCGCTGTTCAGCCCCTCTTTGAGTACACGGAAGTCTGCACTGTATGCTTTATCTTCGGAGTTGCACCCATATGTTCAGCGATAGCAGTTGCGTCTGTGCATACACTACCCTGGATCTGTCAGTTGGGGATCGCTGCTGATGGACGGTACCCAAAATGGCGCCTAACCTGGGACCACACCTTAGATGGAGAAGTGCGAAAGCCTATGCTGGAGACATACTTCTCCCAGCTGTCCTGCTTGCTCTGCGGGATGAGCCTTTGGGCTTGGGCCAAGAGCTGTTTGAGGGATATCCGATTTTCATTGGTGGGGCAGCGCCGATGGCAATTCCCCGGATGGCTGCAGCAAACTCTGACGTCTACCAGGGCACAGACATACGCCGAGGAGAGCAGAGCCGGTGGGAACAGCAGCCTCAGCGCTAGAAACGAAGGCAGCTGTGACCTGTTGGATCGACGTCAGCCAGAAGTGGAGTGGAAATCACAGTAGCCAAGGTGTTGGTTGGCCAGTCAGAACTATGGAGGGACCACCGAGGCAGGTAGTCAGCAGGTGGACATTGTGGGAGCGACATGAAGATAGGGAAATGGTCGCTGCCGCACAGGTCGTCGTGGACCCTCGAAGCTAGATGTGGAAGAAGGCTCAGGCTACAGACAGACAGGTCAGTGGCGGAAAACGTTCCATGCACCACACTAAAGTGTGTAGGGGTACTCGTGTTAGGAAGGCAAATGTCCTGTTGTAACAATTAGGTTTCATCGTCCCTACCACGGTGGGTTTGCGTTCCATCCCACAATGGGTGGTGAGCATTAAAGTCCCCCAAAAGCAGTGATGGTGGGGGATGTTGAGCTACCAAGGTAGCCAGTTCGGTACGAGAAACAACCACATCTGTGGAGAGATAGTGTGAACAGATGGTAAGTTCCTGCATTGTCCGGATTCTGACAGCCACTGCCTCTAGGGCTGTGTGGAGGCGCACAGGGGGCACTGGGGACAGTGGCAAGGACAAACACATACACCACCAGATACACTGTCGTATTCAACATGGTATTTATATGAGCCCCAATAGTCACGAAGAGTAGGGGTCCACTGTGCAGGAAACCACATTTCCTGTATGGCTAAACAAAGGGCTGGAAAGGGGCACAACACTTAGTGCAGCTCCGACAAATGGCGGAAAAACCCGACATTGCAAGACACTGCAAGACACTGCAAGATCATAGTGTCTCCTGATCGCTGAGACATGGCGATGGAGGTGCAGTGGGGTTCACAGAATTGTCTTCTGTCACTGACGGCGGAGACAGAGTCTCTACGTCCATAGATTCTGAATTCTCAGCAATGGCCTAGTCTTCAGGGGAGACGAGGTTCTCCGCTTCGTCCTTCAAAGTTGAAGTTTGTTGTGGTGGTACGGTAGCCACCTGAGATTCTGTCCTTTTGCTCTTCTTCTTTTTCGTCTCGCTGGTCCTTCAATTTCTTGTGCTTGGGGGATTGACTGACTCAGTCTCAGGGACTGAGGTTTTCCTTGAGGCCCTACGACCAGCTTTCGTAAGCACTTTGTGCCACACACTGGCGTCCACTGTACCAGTGGGAGAAACCGTGCAGGAAAGGGATTCAAGGGATCCTTTCCTTGTGAGAGGAGCCAAAGCAAGCTGTTGCGTCTCTGGCTCTGGAGAGGGGACCAATTTCCCCATTGGTTGGGGAGTTTTTGCTCCAAAAGCAGGTGTTTTGGGGGCAACAGAAGGAGAGGGCTTGAGGGCTTGAGGGGCTTGAGGGCCCACCAGCAGTGGCTGAACAGATGGCAAACCTGGCTGCTGGAGTGAAGAGGGCATATGATATTTTAATGATGACCGGATGAAGTTTGTCATATTCTGTTTTGCCTCCGAATAAGACAACCAATCACGGGTTTTGTACTGAATGATCTTTCGCTCTTTTTGTAGTATTGTGCAGGTAGGTCAGTAAGGTGGTTGCCTCTGTCCACAGTTCATACAGATGGGACGTTAGGGTGTGATTCACGCCCACATTCTCGACAGGTGGAGTTGACAGTACACCTGGAGTACATCTGCCCATACCTCCAGCATTTAAAACATCGCATAGGGGAACGAACGTAGGGCTTTACGTCGCACCCGTGAATCATCACCTTGACCTTCTCGGGCCATCGAAAGCGAAGATGGCCCTCTTGTCCTTCCGACCCCTATGAACTCGCCAAATAAAGTGCACTCCTCGATGCTCCAAGTTCTTGCGGAGTTCCTCATCTGACTGCAACAGAAGATCTCTATGGAATATAATTCCGTGCGTCATGTTGAGGTTCTTTTGGGGGGTGATCATTACGATAACATCACCCAACTTGTGACAGGTAAGCAAAACCCATGACTGCGCTGGGGATGACGTCGTAATGAGTACTCATCCTGCTTGCATCTTTGACATGCCATCAACTTCTCTCAACTTGTCTTCCACGTTCTCCATGAAGAAGACGGGCTTTGTGTTAACAAAAGATTCTCCATATGTTCGGGGACACACTACATACTTTGGGGCATATTCTTGTCCTTGATTTCAAGCCCTACGTTCTTCCCATGGTGTATGGAAGGGAACTATTGGAGGTCGTACTTTACTCCATTATAATCTATCTTTTCTCTCTTAGAGACGGTGGTTAAACCCCCACCAGTGTTAATCTGAGTTCTTTTCATGGTGTTTCTACTAGCAGCTAGGGAAATAGCCTCGGTAAGCTTTATACAACTGAAGTGCGGCAGGTTCCTCAGAGGTTGTTCGCTAATGACTGCTCCACCTGAACAGCCATCCATCTCCTCAGCAAGTAGCACACATTGAGATTGAGGTTTTTTTCTTTAAATTTTCTTTTAGATGTTTGTACCGTCCTCACGACCCAGGTGATTAAGCCAAAATTCCCGGGCTCTGAAACGTACAATGTTCCATCGTTGCGCCGAACGATGGTCGTTGAAGCACGCACAGAGCTTACGGTGCAGTGGACTCAACGGCGTGAAAGCCTGGTAGTGTCGGCCAGTGGTGGCCCTCTTATGTTTGATTCAGTGCCCTATTTTGAGAAAGGGCACAGGAAGATAGCACAGGACACCGAAAAAGGTTTACGATCGCCGTTGTCAACACGAGCTCAATTTTACAGACACTTGTGCGCTATCCAAGGTCGTTCTAGAGTATTTGTGAAACAACGGTGCTGGTCGCGGTGGCCGAGGGGACTGAGGCGCTCGAGTCACGGTCTGCACGGCCACTACGGTCGGGGGTTCTAATCCCCTATCGGGCATGGATTTTTGTGCCGTCCTTAGTATTAGCTAGTTCATAAGTAGTTTGTAAGTTTAGGGACTGATGACCCCGTAGTTAAGTCCCATAAGCTCTACAAACATTCAAACATTGGAAACAACGGTCACACTGATGCATATGTTACTTTACATTATTCCGAATGACAGCTGACTTGGAAAAAATTAGTAGTATGCATTTCGTGCCTTGTAAATATTCAAAATAAATTCTGTTGTCTGAAGATCGATTTTAAACATTCAATAAGTGAATACGTAAATGACAGATGCCATTCACAAATTGAAATTTCCTGGCAGATTAAACTTGTGTGCTGGAACCGGGATTCCTATCTGGATTCTTGGCCTTTCGTGGGCAAGCGCTCTGCTGACTGAGCTATCCCGGCACGCTTCACGATCTGTGCTAACAACTTTACTTCTACCAGTACCTCTCCTCCCACTTTCAAAACTTAGCAGGAGCACTTCTGTCAAATTTGGAAAGTAGGAGGTGAAAGTTGTGAGGAAGTAAAGGTGTGAGGACAGACCGTGAAGCATGCTGGGATAGCTCAGTCGGTAGAGCGCTTGCCCGCGAAAAGCAAAGGTGTCAGTTTGGAATCCTGGTTCCGGCACAAAATTGAGAGGTAGGGTTGATTCAAGTGCTCTAGGAGATCGCACAGAAATGTTTATTTGTGACAGGGAGAAATAAATTATATCCATTGTCATGGTTTGCGCAGGAGCAGCCTCAGACTTTCAAGTTTTAAAATTTTCTATGATTGAAATTGGAACACAGTTTCCCTCATTGGGATGGACAGAAGAAGCTCGATGGATATGGCTGTGGGCTGGGTAGGGCTGGGGGTGTCGGACCCTGTCTGTGCAGCTACCAGCTCCTAAGCTGCAACTCCGCTGCTAACACGCCTACTTAAGCAGCGGGACTACTGGTCAAGCTGCCGCCATGACAATATATTACTCATGCAGTCAGTGACGGCAGGTCCAATCAGCGTGGCTTGATTACTTTTCAGCGGCTGTTTTCTCAGGAGGTGGGCTCGTGCCAACATGGACGAGCCTCTGGTCGTTAGTGTTTTCAAGGGGAACAGCAATTAAACCCTTGGCGTTATGATACAGGTAGGCCCCAGGTATGAACAGCTGTTAGCAATTAACGACATGTTGAAGAGGCAGTGTTAGCCTACAGCACAGTTTGTGCTCGTGCAATTTCTTAACAGCACGATGCTGGTCTGAAGGCAGCGAGGTCCTCTATTATGTGTCATTCTTGGATGGTGAACGATAGGTCTTGTCATCGATCGAGCACGTCGGAGACCAGGTTGGATATTAAGCCCCTGTGTGTTGCGCATTCCAATACTGTGATAATATTGTCTAATATCTTCTACAGGAATAGTGGATGGATGGATGGATATGACGTTACGAACGCACGACAACTAGGTCTTTAGCGCCTGTACAAGATAATTAGGCGATACTTGTGACCTGAATAAAATGAAATGAACACAAATAGGGAATCTACAGGAATAGAACTTATGTATGTATGCCTTTTAGAGTGCATTTACAAGATTTTCCTACACTGGTCGATACAGGGTTATTTAAAAAGAAATACCAGATTTCCAACATTTGTTTATCCAAACTACAAAAGAGAGAAACATGAATACAACAACAATGGAAAGAGAAAATCTCTCTTTTTATTATTAATAATTATGGTATGCATTCAATATGATCACCGTGTGTTACACGAAAAATTTCAAAATGGTGCTTCATTTCTTGTCACACACAAATCAGCTGGTCTCTGGTTATCGAATTCACAGCTTCAAAAATTCGACCCCGTAGACCTTCAAGAATGTGAGTCAACGGAGGGATAAAAACATAGTATTTTGCGTAACCACATCGAGTGAGACCTAGAGACCTGGGAGGCCATAGGCAATAATGTCTATCTTCTGTTCCTCCTTATCCAATCCAACGTCTTGGAAAGGTGTTATTCAGGTATCGTGGAACGTGTTTAAAGAAATGAGGCGGGGCACCATCTTGCATGAAGATGAAGTCTTCTGAATGATCTTCAAGTTGGGGAAATAACCAGTTTTGAAGCGTGTCCAGTTAGGTTATTCCTGTCACAGTTTTCTCGATGAAGAAGGAAGACCCATAAACTGCTGTTACAGATATCGCACAGAATACGTTCATATTTGGTGAATTTGTTTCATGTTGAAGACCTGCCGTAGGATTTTCAGTTGCCGAAATTCTAACTTAATGGCGATTAACCTTACCAGAAAGATGAAAAGTGCATGCAACGGGGAAAAAAGGTAATCGTTGAGGGATATATTATTCTTCCATATGTCATGCTTGCAAAAAATACAGCTTGTATGATTTCATGTGCAGCCGAGATTTTAGAAGTCGCCATACCGTTGGTTGAGGGATGTTAAGTTCTCTACTTGCTCGTGGTGTGGATTTCCTTGGGCTCCTTTTGTAAAGTGTACGGATGCACTCCACATTCTCGTTCGATGTGCATGGACGTCCCTCGCCTTTCCCTTTGCAGGTGCAGCCACCTCCTATCAACCCTGGTCCTTTCCCCGCAGCAACGGTGCCCCCTCTCCCCCTCAACCCGCTTGGGTTTTCCCCTGCCCCACCCCGGAGTGTCCACAACACCGCCCTCGCTCTGCTTCGCAAAACTTCCCCCGTACGTCCTACCCATCCCCTCCCACCCCCTGAGTGGGCCTTAGTGGAGAATTTTAAACAGTGTTGTCTATTCACAGTGCACCCGTCACACCGTGTGTGTTTCTACACTGCGCTGAGCGTCGACCTCTCTTTTTAAACAGTGCCATCGTGTAATTTCTTCGTTTGTCCAGTGATTGTCCTAAATGTGATTTTACCGCCACCGCGGCACAGACTGTTTTTAACTGAGTTTGTGTTTTTTCCATCGGATTGTTCGCGTGAACAATGTCTACAGTGTCATGTTTTTTTAATTAGTCACTGTCTTCTTCTTGCCATGTTTTTAAGTTCAACAATGTTTTAAACTGGTAACATATTTTTAAAACTTAATTGTCATTCACATGTACGCTGAAGGGCTGCTGCCAATCTGCCGACCCCGTCACCGTGAGAAGAACAATAAAGAAAAAAAAGAAAAAAAAAAAATGGAAAACCACATCTTCTACGGTTTTTCCATGCCACTCCTCAATTTGCTTACGACGCCACGGTTGGCTTTTAAATTGAGTGATATTCTGACTGAACTGGGACAATAGACTCTAGTTTTGCCAATTGCAGCACACAAAGTGACTTCTCCACTGGTGTAATCGCCATTTCACTCAAATGTTCAAATGTTTGTAAATCTATCGGACCAAACTGCGTGGTCATCAGTCCGAAGCTTACAAACTACTTAAACTAAGGAAAACTAACCAAAGGACAATAGTTTCTTTTCTATTGGGCCCGCAGCATACATAAGGTCAAAATATGACATTATCGTAATATAGATATCCAAGTTTGCTGCTAACAATATTTGTGCAAATTTACTCCACTACAAGCTTGTTTCGGATTATGCCATTTTCAAGTAGACCTGGTGATGTATACTAAAATAATTACCTAAGTTTACAATATACAATTTTGTATAAAAATAAATTAAAAATTCATTACAAATTCACTTACTTTTAAGTTGGATTGACGTCCATAAAGCATATTAGAGGTCGTGTCTTTTTGTGACAAGATGGTATAGTCACGATTTATCTCGTTATATTTTTAATCTGACAGATGAAGATACTGTGCCTAGGGGACTGAGGCGCTTCAGTCACGGTCTGCACGGCCACTACGGTCGGGGGTTCGAATCCCCCCTCGGGCATGGATGTTTGTGCCGTCTTTAGTATAAGGTAGTTCATAAGTAGTTTGTAAGTTTAGGGACTGATGACCCCGTAAGCTCTACAAACATTTGAATTTGAAAAAAACATCGTTTCTTTTTCTTGAGCGAATTTTTATCTGTTTTCCTTTTCCAAAATTTCAATAAAGTTCTCTAAATAAGTTTCATCTTTTAAATCTGTTTGTTCGTTGAGAGTATCAAGTGGGTATTATTTAGGTGTGTGAAAACTTCTAGTTGTTCCAGTACTAAGTTTTATATTGGGCAAATAGGAAGAAAAATGTTCAAATGTTTGTATAGCTTATGGGACTTAATTACGGGGTCATCAGTCCCTAAACTTACAAACTACTTATGAACTAGCTTATACTAAGGACGGCACAAATATCCATGCCTGAGGGGGGATTCGAACCCCCGACCGTAGTGGCCATGCTACCGTGACTGGAGCGCCTCAGTCCCCTCGGCCACCGCGGCCGGCAAAATTCGATTTAAGGAACCAACAAGATGCTGTGAAAGCGACCAGTCGAACTTTTACTTACACCTAAAAAGCAAAAATCTCACAGCTGAAAACATCGATACTGTTTTAAATATTCTACAGACAGTTTCTAAAGGCCATATTCTAAATATTGTGGAACAACTAGAAATTTTCACACACGCGAAAAAATACCCACTTGATATTCTCAACGAACAAACAGATTTAAAAAATATAAATTATTTAGAGAATTTTATTGAAATTTTGGAAAAGGAAAACTGATACAAATTTCACACAAGAAAAAGAAACGATGTTTCTCTGCTATTGTATTAGCCATGACACACGAGTACACCCTCTGACTGGCACAGATATATTTTACTGTAAACATAAAGCATCAACAGAGTAAACAGTGCCTATATTTGTCAAATAAAAAAATTAACGAGATAAAACGTGATTATATCATCTTGTCACAAAATAGACACTAACTCTAATATGCTTTATGGACGTCAATCCAACTTAAAGGTAAGTGAATTTGTAATGAATTTTTAATTTTTATTTTATTTTTATACAAAATTGTATATTGTAAACTTAGGTAATTATTTTATTATACATCGCCAGGTCTACTTGAAAATGGCAAAAGCCGGAACAAGCTTGTAGTGGAGTAAATTTGCACAAGCTGAATAAATATTGTTAGCAGCGAACTTGGATATCTATATTACGATAACCTAAGGACAACACACACATACACCCATGCCCCTGGAAGGTCTCGAACCTCCGACGGCGAGCAACAGCCTGCTCCGTAGCGAGGTGCCTTAGACCGCTCGTCTACTCCACCGTGGCGCCATTTCACTATAGACAACCAACAACAAATAACAGCTCGAATGCGGCCGTAATTTGAACTTCTACCCGGCCTTTATAAATTATAAACTTTGCTTAATCCGTTAACGTTGGGATCATGTATTTATCTTTTGTAGTTTGGAAGAAAAAAATGTTTGTTATCTGTTCATTCTTTTTCTACATCTACATCTACATGGGATACTCTGCAAAAGACATTTAAGTGCCTGGCAGAGGGTTCATAGAACCACCATTACACTATTTATCTCCCATTCCATTCTCGAATAGCACGCGGGAAGAAAGAACACCTGAAACTCTCCGTTCGAGTTCTGATTTCTCGTGTTTTATTCTGATGGTCATTTCTACCTTTGTAAGTGGGAGTCAACAATATATTTTCGCATTCGGAGGAGAATGTTGGCGATTGGAGTTTCATAAGTAGCCCACGCCGCAGCGATAAGCGCCGTTGTTGTAATGATTCCCATCCCAGATCCTGTATCATTTCCGTAACGGTGTCTCCCCTGTATCGTAACAATGCAAAACGAGCTTCCCTTCTTTGGACACTTTCGATGCCGTCCGTCAAACCCACCTGATAAGGATCCCACACTAGGCTGCAATTATCCAAAACAGTACGCACAATTGTAGTGTACGCAGTTTATTTTGTAGTTCTGTTGCATCTTTTACGGGTTCTGACAATAAAACGCAGTCTCTGGTTCGCTTTTCCCACGACATTATCTACGTGTTCTTCCCAATTTAAGTCTGAAGTAATAGTAATTCCTAGGTATTTTGTGGAGTTTACGGCGTTGTCTGCAAACAACCTAAGAGAGATACTTAGATTTTCCCCCAAATCGTTTATGTAAATAAGGAACAGCAAAGAAACAATAACACTACCCTGTGGAACGCCCGATATCACCTCTGTTGTAGTCGATTACTATGAACTGTGTCCTGTCTCACAGGAAACCCCTATTAATCGCAAATTTATGGGCGATATACCATAACCACACAATTTGATTAACAGCTGTTTGTGAGGTGCGGTGTCAAAAGCCTTCTGGAAATCAATAATACGGAATCGACTTGCTAACCCTTGTCGACAGGACACATCATTTCATGTGAATAAAGAGCTAGTTGTATTTCGCATGAACGATATTTTATAAATCTGTTGTTGACCTTGACGTCAATGAAATAGGCCTGTACTGTACTGTACTGTAGATTACTCCTACTGCCTGTCTTGAATATAGGTGTGACCTGTGCATCTTTCCAATCTTTTGGTACAGATCCTTCTATGAGAGAGCGGTTGTATTCAAAATGTTCAAATGTTTGTATAGCTTATAGGACTTAACTACGGGGTCATCAGTCCCTAAACTTACAAACTACTCATGAACTAGCTAATCCTAAAGACGGCACAAATATCCATGCCCGAGGGGGGGATTGAAACCCCCGACCGTAGTGGCCGTGCAGACCGTGACTGGAGCGCCTGAGTCCTCTCAGCCACCGCGGCCGGCAGCGGTTGTATATGACTGTTAAGTAAGGAGCTATCGGTTCAGCATAATCCTGAATAACCCTGCATAAAGTACGTCCTCTTCAGCAAGCTCTATGTGTAGGAAGGGCCAGAGTGTGAACCCAGCATGCAGACTACGCTAAGTGGAGCGGGCCGCGAGCCTCGCCGGTTACCTGCAGCTGGTCGTGGAAGCCGACGGCGATGTCGGCGCCCACCAGGCAGCTGAAGTGGGCGGTGACGGCCAGCGACAGGCACGACTTGCGCCGCAGCCGCTCCGGCCCCATCTTGAGCTGCAAAGTGGAAGCAGGCAGCGGTTAGCGCGCGTCCTCCAAAGGCAGCCACTCTGTCGGATTATCGCGCCGTTCCCGCATGATATTTCTACATCTACATACATACTGCGCAATTCACCGTAAGGTGCGTGGCGGAGGGTACACTGTACCACTACTAGGCATGTCCTTTCCTATTCCACTCCCAAATAGAACGAGGAAAACAAAAATGCCTATATGCCTCCGTAAGAGCCCTAATTTCTCTTCTCTTGTCTTTGTGATCTTTACGCGAAATGTAAGCAGGTGGCAGCAAGATCGTACCACATTCAGCTTCAAATTCCGGCCCTCTAAATTTACTTAATAGAAATTCACGAGAAGAACGTCGTCTTTCTTCCAGCGATACCCAATTGAATTGCCGGAGCATTTCCGTGACACTCACGCATTGGTCGAACCTACCGGTAACAAATCTAGCTGCTCGTCTCTGAACCGCCTCTATGTCTTCCTTCAAACCGATCTGCTGCGGGTCCCAAATACTTGAGCAATACTCAAGACGTGGTCGTACAAGCGTTTTATACGCGGTCTCCTTTACAGGTGAAGTACATCTTCCCAAAATTCTCCCAATAAACCGAAGTCGGCTGTCTGCCTTACTCACAACTGTCCTTACATGCTTGTTCCATTTCATATCGCTCTGCAATGTTACGCCTAGATATTTGAACGACGCGACAGCATCAACAAGCTCACTACTAATGCTGTATTCGAACATTATAGGATTGTTTTTTCTACTCATGCGCATCACCTTACATTTTTCTACACTGAGAGCTAGCTGCCATTCTTCGCACCAACTAGAAATTTTGTCTAAGTCAACCTGTATGCTATTACAGTCAGTTACAGACGACACCCTCCCATACACCACAGCATCATCAGCAAACAGCCGCAAATTACAACTTACTCTGTCCATCAGATCATTTATATAGATAGAAAATAATAGCGGTCCTATGACACTCCCCTGGGGCACGCCTGACGATACACTCGTCTCTGATGAGCACTCGCCGTCGAGAACAACGTACTGCGTTCTATTAACTTGCTGTCCAGTTCAAGTGATTCTGTAGTACAGCTTTCGTAATTTTTTTTAACTTTCAGTGGTTGTAAAGATCTGGATTAAATACCACTTACAGAAATGAATCAATTTCGAAACATCTACAGATATTAAATTTTTATATTATAGACTAGCTAAAAACCCGACGTTGCCCTGATATTTATTTATTTATTCCTGCCTTTTTCAGGTATATATTCTTTTGTATAAGAGCTTTATATCTGTAAAATCTCTTGGGAATGCAATTAGTAGAAAAGAACTATTAGATTAACAATTGGTGCATAATGGGGCGGTGTGCCATGAATGTTACCGTTTATGTTCTCATATCGCATGAACTACGTGTCGTAATGTGATACAATAGAAGGTACATTCAACTATATGTGTGTATACTGTCTGTAAAATTTCCTGTAGCTACAATTTGTAGTGTAGAAATTATAAATTCGGAACGTAATACCGAATGCCGTAGTTTTAGTCCATGAACAGCGGAAAAGTGGTAAGCGAGAAACTTTTTTCCTTTCATTATCTTGATGTGGTTGTCAGCGAGAAAAGTTTAATAAAGGTTTGAAATTATGTTTAAAGTGTGCTGCAAGTCGCTAAGTACTGTCATTCTCATATAGTGTATTTATGAATTCTCGCTGCATTATGTGGCAGTTTCTTGGAACTATATTGTTTATGTCGTTATATCTCCTGAAACATGTGTCGTATATCGTTCTTACTCCTACGGCAATTGTTATTTCACGTAAGGAATATCTCTACCAAATTTGACTGAAATCGGTCCAGTGCCTCAGGAGAAAATGAGCAGCATTGTTGCAAAATGCAGCAGTTTTTCGCGCATCTCATTGCTTATGACGTCATATCTCGTGAACTATATATCGTATGTGATTCTTATACTTACGGCGACCGTCCCCATGGATTGAAGCTTACGTGTACGAAATTGCATAAAGATTGGAACAAAGCTGTAGATTTGTATGCAATACGTGCAAACTGATGACCTCGCAGTTAAGTCCCATAAGCTATACAAACATTTGAACATTTTTGAACAGGATCTCTAAGTACACCTCAATGTGCTGGTGGGTGTCGTTTTTCTGCAAAGCTCTGCAACCATGCTCTAGATAGCACTGTAGATGTAATTGTAGACGCCATACGTAATGCAGATATCTTAACTATAACTTACGCAATAATCATGGTACATGTTCTCTAGCGTATTGTCATCAAAAGCCGTGATGATAGTTGCAACTTTAACCTTCTTCCCGAAAGACTGTTGGTATTCACTGCCACTGCTTCCATTGCCTCTTCCCGCACTTACCATAGCACTACCGCTTGGAATGAGTTGTTCGTCATTATCATCCCTATTAATGTCATTATGAGTTTGTAACAACAGTATCTAACGTATGCCCATATTTCTGCACCATAAGAGATACGAGAAAGCATGCAAATGATTCATCTTCTACACTAATACAATCTTCACGAAGAAGGGTTCTTCGTAGCTTCATGTCAACCAATCGCAATACATTAGAAGGATTGATTACCAGTCACCGCCCCATCTGACGCTTCACCACACAAATGACGTCACAAAACGCAACTTGGGAGGCACACTGCACCGTCCCTACTGGCGAACCGACAGGTCAAAGTGCAATGCGGCATGGCACACGCAGAGGCCTCTAACGGACGACTGCAGAGTTTTGTAGATGTGGGAGTATCACTAGTGCAATAAGGGATCTTTACATGATCTCTCATACGATTTTAGTGTATATGTGTTTGTTCGAGCCCAAGTACTTTCCTTGTAAGACATATCTTTCGATCAATAAATATACAATTACAATACAATTATAATAAACAATTTACAGCCTAGGGACAACAAATTCACTAAGTATATGTTTATAGTGTACAGTTACATTGAGAAAATTACAATCCAAGAATGCAAAATTCAATAAATATACAATTAAAATATACAAATTACAAACTAGAAACATAAGATATGGAAAGAGGTGACTAATTCTGTAGGACGCTGCTAGTTTCTCCTAGATGGAGCGCAAGCTCCAAAATTCTGCTGTCTTGATGGCCACATCATTTGCTGCGTGTAGGTCCTCTATGGTGCAGGGGTTGGGCAGGTTTCTGCAAACCTGGAGATGTTGTGGGTCCTGCACATCGCCACACTCACAGAACTCATCTTCATCTGTGAAGCCCCACTTTCTGAGATGCGTCTTGCAACGTGGCACTCCTGTCCTCAGTATGTTCAGTGCCTTCCATGTTGCATACGGCAGATGAAATCCATCGGCAGGTACCTCTTTGATGTTCTCTCCGGACCTATTGTTTGAAGAATTCTGCCATAACTCTGTTCTCCGAGTTCCAGGCCTCAATGCAGTTGACGTTGTTGTGCTCATAAAGCTCCTCCTTGACTTAAGCCTAGGTGTTTTTGGCTCGTATCCGGGGTCGGTTTCCAGTTAATTTTTCTCTGTTTCTGCAGCTGTTCTTCTGCGTATGTCTGCAGGCGCTATGCCAATAATTTCGTAGATTTCTCTGAGAGAAATTGTTCGAAGGCAGCCAGTCACTATTCGTCCAGTCTCATTCAGTGCCGCATCCACCTCTCTGGCATGTGTTGAGTTTCTCCAGACTGGTGCTGCATACTCCACTGCAGAGAATCACAGTGCCAAGGCAGATGTGCGGAGCACCTTGGCTGTGCTCCCCAGGTGGAGCCAGTGAGTTTACGTATGATGCTGTTCCGGGCAGATACTTTCATCTTGCTTTCCTGTCAATGATCCTTGAATGTGAGGCTTCGGTCCTACTTTACTCCCAAGTATTTTGGAGTATCATAGTGAAGCAGCTGTTGCCCTCTTCAGGTTACGTTTAACTTCTTCAGGTGGAAGGCACAGACCTGCCTCTTTCCAGGATTTGGATTTAGGTGGTTATCATCATAATACTTGCCGAGGTCCTCGAGGGCTGCTATCAGCTTCATATCAACTTCCTCAAAGGTTTTGTCTCGAGCTGCAGTTGCTGTGCCATCTGCATAAATAAACGTTCGTAGTTCAGAGCTGATTAGTTGGTCGTTAATGTAGGTGTTATACAACAAAGGTGCCAGTACGCTACCCTGAGGAAGACCGTTCATCCGCTTTCTCGATCGGCTCTTCTTATTATGCAGAGTTACAAAAACAAACGTCCGATTTTGCAGCAAACACTGGATGAACTGTGTTAGGCGATTTTGATGACTGAATACACCTTTCTCATGAGCTTCTTGTGACTGACGGTGTCATACGCTGCTGACAGATCAATGAATGGTTCTCCTGTAACTTGTCCTCTTTCGTATCCATCTTCTATGTATTGAGCCAGGTTGAGGACATGATTACAGCATGACTTTCCAGGGCGGAATCCTGACTGTTCATTTCCGAGATTTTTATCAACATGTTCTGAGATACGATTGAAGATCAACCTTTCCCAAACTTTATACAGTTGGCAAAGAAGAGAAACTGGACGGAAGTGTTTAGGATCAGTAGGTACTATCCCAGGCTTCAGAAATGCAACAACTTTGGCCTTGCGCCAGATCTTAGGGAATTGTAATTTTGAAATGCAGTTGTGCAATAAATTTAAGATCCATTATTTTGTTCCTGGCCCAAACATTTTAATTTCCTCTGGTCTCAGGTCATTTAGGCCTGCAGCTTTATTGTTCTTCATAGATTTAAAAACTACTTCCAATTCCACTTCCAAAATCAAGGACCAAATTCAAGAATCGGCGTTATAACATAGCGGTAGTCATTATTGAAGTTAAGACAACACCTGAGAGCACTGATACAAAAAAAAAGTCTGCTAATAAGAAATGAAATTAAACTATCCACCGTAAATCGGTGCCCGGCGATCTCTCGCTTTGCATAACAAACTTTCTCGATACCTTTAAGTTACTAACACAATAGGGAAATAAAAGTATACAATTTCGGACTTTGCCGAATAAAAACATTAATTGTAGGTTCTGAAAATGGAATCAGTATAAACTGAATGTAGGAGAGGGTTAAGATTGAAGCAGAGCTATGCAATCACGAAACGAATAGTGATAATGACCAAGCATCTTTTTAAGATCGACCACAGCTTGCTGAAAACAATACATAAAAAACTTATTGGGCACAGGAGAAGTTCATTTTGAATTTAAAAAATGGTTGAAATCAAACTGGGGGTTCATTACAATAAGATTAAATAAATAATGCTCACACTTACATTTTAGCGGCACAGAGTGTTAAGAGGCGTCCGATCATTACAAGAGTGCAGAACAGAGAGACCGAGGGCGCTTCCGTTCTCTCTCCAGACAATCGCAAACCAAAAAGTCACAGATATAGATTGAAAGGAAAATGGACACCCAAATTACAAATGTCGCAGATATAACTACAGTAAAAGTATTTAATGTAATGCTCACTACCCAAGAAGGGTCCTCGGGTGTATCGAATCCCTCTAGACAGGCATACTGGCGGGAAGCGACTGCTGGGGAGGCTGGGAGCCCATTCCCGCGCGGCGTGTCTCCAAGAGCCACTTCCCGACCTGCATCTGGTGATCGATCGTTTTCTATCACGTCGGTACACATGTCCATAACATATGTCAACTATTCCAAGTGTACAGCATTTTCGTTAGTTTTGGACGCATCGTCAGTTTAGACGTGCGCTAGCGTACTCTGCGGTTTTCTAATTTAGAGATGGAGAAAAGAACTCGCTTCACACTTTGTGTGAAAGTACTTGAAATGTTGACAATGGCGTGCGGTCGGTCCGCTCTAAGTAAACCAAACTGTTTACAAGTCGTACAAGCTCTACCACAATGGCCTAGAAGATGCGAATGACGAACCTCGCTTTAGACGCCGCAGCGCAGATGATAAAGTGAAAGATGCGAAAGAAATTGTTTTGAAAAATCGTCGAATGACGACAATGATGATGCTGATTTTTCTAAACTGTCATAACTGGTGATAATACATGGGTTTAAGGTTATAACGTCGAATGCAAGACCGAAAAAGTTTTGGCAAGTTCGATCAAATGTGAAAGTTTGGGTTACTGTTCCATTTTTTTAACTACCGATGCGTGCTGCATCATAAACTTTAGCCCGAAGGTTGTACCGTCAATGATTGTTACCGAGGCGTAATGCGCAGCTGGGAGAAGCAATACGCCAAAAAACCTCCGAAATTTTGGAAAACCCATTCACGTCTTTTGCATCACGACAATGGAGCTGCTCATTCATCATTCCTTCTGAGAGATATTTTGGGCAGAAACAACACGACACTTATGCGTCAACCACCGTATGAAAGGGACAACATGAGTAAATATTATTTTCTGAAAAAAATATAAATACAGCTTCGTATCTGAACGCACTTCGTAAACTGGACACGATCCAAATTTAAATATTAATTCAGAAACCCTGAGCCGGTTTTTCGTCTGTAATATGTCCAAGATATTAATGATAAAGGTGAATCAATGAATTAAGACTTGTGATGCGGCCGGGAATCAAACCCGGGCCTCCATGCTTACTAGGCCGACGTCTTACCGTTAGACCACATCACCAACGTGTGATGCACCTCAGAATAATCGTAGTACGACTTCCCTCCATGTCACATACTTTAATTCAGCTTCGGTGTTCCATACCACTACTGCCAAGGTCCTCCAGGCAGCGGAATAGCACCTTGGCAATATACATAGTGGAACATTCCTACTAAGATGATATAGATATCAATTTAAATAATAATTCAGAAACCCTGAGACGGTTTTTCGTCTCAAATATGTCCAAGATATTAATGATAAAGGTGAAGCAAAGAATTAAAATTTTATGATGCAGCCGGGAATATAACCCGGACCTCCATGCTTACTAGGCAGACGTCTTACCGTTACACCAACACATCACTAACGGGTAAGTTTGTTACGTGGCGGAAAGTCGTACTTAGATTATTCTGAGGCGCCATACACGTTAGTGATGTGGTGGTCTAACGGTAAGACGTCTGCCTAGTATACATGGAGGTCTAGGTTACATTCCTGGCCAAATCACAAAATTTAATTCTTTGCTTCACCTTTATCATTAATCTACATCTACGTAGATACTCTGCAATCACATTTAAGTGCCTGGCAGAGGGTTCATTAACCACTTTCATAACTTTTCTCTACTGTTCCATTCTCTGATAGCGCGACGGGAAGAAAGAACACCTAAATCGTTCCGTTTTCGACCTGATTTCTCTTATTGCATTGCGATGGTCATGTCTCCCTAAGTATGTGGGTGCTAGCAAAATATTTTCACATTCAGAAGTAAAAATCGGTGATTGAAACTTCGCAAATAGATCACGCTGCAATGAATAACGTCTTTCTTTTAATGATTTCCAAACCAATTCGTGCAACATTCCCGTGACGCTTTCCCCCCCGTAACGCGATAAAACAAAACGAGCTGCCCTTCTCTTAACCTTCTCAATGTCTTCCTTCAGTCCCACCTAGTGAGGGTCCCACAAGGGGCAACAGTACTCCAGGAGAGGACGCACAAGTCTGATGTAGGCAGTCTCTTTGGTGGAGTTGGTACATCTTCGAATCGTTGTGCTAATGAAACGTAACCTTTGGTTCGCCTTCCCCACAATATTTTCTGTGTGTTCTCTCCAGTCAAAGTTGTTCGTAATTTTAACTCCTAGGTATTTGGTAGAATTTACGACCTTAAGGTTTGACTGAGTTATCGCGTAATTGAAGTTCAGCGGATTTCTTTTAGTGGTCATGTGTATTACTTCACACTTTTCTTTATTTAGTGTCAATTGCCAATTTTCGCACCAAGTAGAAATTTTTTCTAAATCGCTATGAAGTTGCTTTTGATCCTCTGTTGACTTCACTAACCGATAAACGACAGCATCATCCGCGAACAGTCTAAGGGAGCTATTCAGATTATCTCCTAAATCGTTTATAAACACGAGGAAGAGTAGAGGACCTATAACGCTTCCCTGTGGAACGCCAGATATTACGTCTGTTTCACTAGATGACTTAACGTCAATTACAACGAACTGTGTCCTTTCTGATAGGAAGTCGTGAATCTAATCGCACAATTGGGGAGATATTCCACAAGCACGCAATTTCATTAGAAGCCGCTTGTGGGGTACAGTGTCAAAAGCCTTCGGACATCCAGAAATATGGAATCGATTTGAGATCCCTTGTCGATGGCACTTAACACTTCGTGTGAATAAGGGCAAGCTGTGTTTCGCAAGAGCGATACTTTCTGAATCCGTGTTGACTATTGGTTAATAGACTCTATCCATTAAGGGGCACTCTGTTCACACGCAGGTTGGCGTAAGGGTCAAGCAGCCGAAAGTCGGCTCCGACAGCTGATACTCCTAAATCATTACGGCATCGCCGGAAGAAGGACGCGCGACGGCAATCGGCGTGGTGGAGAGCAGCGAGGACGTGCCGTTCACACAGCTGAGGGTCGGAGGATTTTCTGGAAGCGACAGTAAGTTTTGGCTTCGCTCGCGAAATGATGTTGCGGCAGAAGAGAAACAAATCGAGAAAGCCATTATGGAACTACGTGGGGCCACGTGGGTGTTAGGTGCACCACGAAGCCTTCAGCATCAGAGAGCGTATCGTTATGGCGGTCATGATCAGTGGCGGCTGGTGATAATGTGCTAATGTGCTGCAGCACACTGTCAATATATTACTAAAATTATGCCATTTCTCTTCGAAAGCAAGCGAGAAATCGCTGTAAAATTATACACCCTTTCTCTTGGAATGCGATCCAGATATGACAATAAAATTATGCCAATTCCCTTCAATTACGTATTACAATGTTAGTAATAAGGATGAAAAAGCATTTTGGAGCGCTCTCGCCGCGATAGCTGGAAACCAGCTCCGTGTGCTGAAGTGGGATTCAGCCGCGCTGGTACGTGCGCAGAGGGGCGGCGCAGTCGTCTGTTCGCTAGTGCGCATGCGCAGACGTGACGTCAGGCCTGTCGGCTCGTGTGTGCTGAGACCGACTGCAGCACCAGACCAATATTTCTCTTCGCGCTGCGTGTGACGGCTGTGGAAGAATAGTGTATGGCGAATACTGCGGCATACAGAGTCAAATAGCGCGCTGGCTCAGGCGTCTCGCGCGTTGTCTCTCAAACCTACTATTATGAGGCTTGTATTCAAATACCTCTGAGTCTAAATTTTTAATTTCTGTAAATAAAACTTCAATCACTAACAACATTAGTAATGTATAGCCAACATGCGAGTGAAACTGCACATTGCAGCCAAGCAGTTTCATTGGTCACTTGTGTAGAACGCATATGACGTGGTGGGGATATTTGTAAGCTCCGTTATTTCCATTGTCAGTCGCGCTTTTTATTTTAGTATATTTTGTTTCCTGTTTATTTTTGTAATATTGTAGCACACAAGTCAAATTTTGTACGAGCCACCACTGGTCACGATGAAAGAATCGCCACCAAGAGTTGACACTCTTCCACGATGGCTCAGATGTGAAGTGCGCCAACTGCTGCTATCTAATCGTGCTGAGTTCGACAGTTGGTTGCAAGTCCTTCCGGGAGATGCACCAGAAGAAAGAAAATATGGCTACTGCAGGATACAGCAAATATGCGAAAAGGTCCAGGAACGTTCAAACACAGATTCGGAAGCATGGCGCAAGCTAACAACGGGTGGTCCTGGATGCTCGCCCAAAGCGCTTGGGGCCTGATGCCGGCTAGTGCATACAACGATATGCAGGTGGGTATTCCCCATCAGAGTCACGGTGTAGGCCAATAAATGCAACTTCTGTTTAGGACTAGACAGTGCAGACAGCACAGGAGGATTCATTCACACGATGCAGCTGGCACAGTTTTCAATTAAGAATATTTTAAATGGTGATCTAAAACTTGCAATGAATTGCATGATGAAAGAATCGCCACTGACAGTTCGATACTCTTCCACGATGGCTCAGATGTGAAGTGCACCAACTGAGGCATTGTATACACGCTGAGTTAGAGAGTTCGTTCCAAGTCCTTCTGGAAGCTGCACCACAAGAAAGAGAAGAAGGCGACTACTGGATATGGCACATATACACGGCAAAGGTCAAGGAACATTCAAAAACCGAGAACCGAGATCATGGTCAAGCTGTCGAAGGATGGTCGAGGACGTTACCCCAAAGCACGTGGGGCCCGATGCCAGAAAGTGCATAGAAAGATATGCAAGTGGGGAATGCCCGCTAGAGTCAAGTTGTCGGCGGAAAATCGCAAATTCTGGTTAGGACTAGAGGCTGCAGACAGCACAGGACGTATCATTCACACAGTTTGGCTGGCACAGTTTTCAATTTAGAATGTTTCGAAATTGTGAACTAAAAATTGCAATGCCATTATGAAGCCTTGAGGGCTTATTAGTTAATCACTAGGTTACAAATAAACAGTAGTTAATAACAAGTCCGTTATTTATTCCCGTTTAAACATGTCACTAGTGTAGTAAGGAATTGTATTATTCAGCGGGTTTATTTGTTTTTATTTATTTATTTGTTTATTTAGCATGATCAGATTAGGGCCATCAGGCCCTCTCTTACATCGGACCAGGGTTTTACACATGAAGTATTTCTTTACACGTGAGTTACCTATAACATAACAATGATTTTTACAGATAAACAATTAATAACATAATTTATACAAGTTGATTACATGTAAAAGGATGTAAATAAAAGGTACTGAATTAATTCTAATAGTATTAATACTAGTAGTACCACGGAGACTCCTTCTGCTGCTGTTGGTGTAATAATAGAAGTAACAACATTGATATTAGCAGATACAAGATGTACTTTTGAATATATCGAGACTGGTTAAGGCATGGCGAATTCTGACAGAAGGAAGTTAAGAAAGCTGTACCTGGCGAGAGCAATGGCAGTAGGAGAATATCTTGGGAGGAGGAATGGATGTGACGTACCTGGACCGTAGGGTATTATTGCTTTAGTAAGTAATCCATTAACTGTTGTTTGAAGCTGGTAGTGTTATTCAGTTCTCTGATAAAATGAGGTAGATTGTTCCAGAGCCTGGTTCTTGCTACTGAAAAGGATTTTCAGAAACCGGCTGAGTGATCGATAGGGACGGAAAGGGTTTTGCTCTTACAGGAACGAGTAGTTCTGTTATGTTGATCAGATGAGAGTGTTAAGGTCGAGGAAAGATATGAGGGACAGTGTACGTTGATAAGAGAGTAGAGGAAACAGAGTGTATGAAAATCTCTGCGCTTGTCAGCTCGGAGCCAGGATAGTTGCTTATAAGATGGTGAAATGTGATCAAAGAGACGGATGTTACCTATATATATATCGAACGCAGGCATTCATGATTAGTTCCAGACGTCGTGAGCTTTCCCAAGAGAGAGAGAGAATGGAACGGTACAGAAAAGTTATGAAAGTGGTTAATGAACCCTCAAATGTTCAAATGTTTGTCCAGGGTAGGAAATAATTCCGATGTGCACTCGGTATGTCTGCCGAGGGACCTCATCTGAAATGAGGAGGCTCCCTTGTCGGTTGTTGAGTATACGGGGTGTGGTTGTCTTCTAAGATCGTACGAGCGGATGGTGGAATGTGTGAAGTATGCTGACCTTGGCACGTATGATGTAAGGAGAGCTTACAATTTGCAGCATTGTTTCGAGAGTAGATCGAGGTCTTTGGGTTTGAAGCCGAGTGGAAGGTCTCAAACAGAGGCTTCGACGACTCTGTGGCAGACATGGCTGCAGATTTCTGGACCTGAGTTATAGGGTGCGGAATTGTAGAGAACTTCTGATAATTCAGGAGTTCACAAACGAAGTAGCTACCTGCATTGCAGAGAACTTATGGAGTGCATATGGGGTATTTTTAGGCTAAGCGATACTTCTCATGAATACCTGTCTATCGTTATACAGACAGTGAAATCATGTCTTATTTAGAAGGACTCATCAACTTATTAGCAATAATTTTCAAAGTATTAGAAATAAAGTTCCAATATTTACTCATTACATGAAAGTAGGTATGCAATGAGAGTTCTGGATCAAATTTGGCCTTTGTCCTTGACTTTTTTCCTCTTGACCTCTTCACCCTTGACCTCTTGACCGTCTGGATGCGTACCTCACAGGGGCTAGTAGGTCAACATTGTGGTCATCTCACTGACCCTCAAGGTCATCACACTAATAACAGTCTGCTTGCCTCCCTTGCTGCGGCCAGTAGGTCAACAATGTGATCACCTCACTGACCCTTGAGGTCATTACAACAATAATGGTCTATTTGCCTGCCTCACTGGGTCCAGTAGGTCAATATTGTGGTCGTCCCACTGACCCTTGAGGTCATCACACTAATAATGATCAGCCTTCTTCCAGCCTAATGCTGCAATATTGCGAACTTAAGCGACAAGATGGCGCACATAAGAAGACGGTGGCAGTGGCAGCGACAGCTGCAGTGGACATATGCAGAATGATCATGACTCAAGTTTATTCTATAATGACAGCTTCCAAGGTCGTAAGATGACATTGCATCCCCTCAACTAGTAGTTTCGACTATAATATCTGATTTCAAGCAATAATCAAAGCCTCTCAAAGTTCTTCTTCAATAGCAATTATTTCATTATTGTGAGCGGTGTTTCCAGCTCTCTTGGATGCTAGTAACAGAAGCAATTGTTCCACCAGTTCATCCAGCCCATTCCAATGTCTATAAGTATTAGTTTTCCAACTTTTGACTTTGACATTATTTTCGGTCTCACCATATCCATCCAGCGCCATTCCTTCTTTAGCCAACACACCTTCTTTTTCTAACAAGGGGCGAATTATGTTAGTATACTTGTAATCCTTGTTGACATTTAATGGTATGTGGGAATTATAACTTTGTCTATGTGCATTGGTGGCAAATAGTATTTTAGCATAATTTTGATGATCCATAGCTGTATAACTGTTTTTGCAGGTTTGTTTTTAAACAAGAGATTATACAATCCTTTTATTCCAGAATATTTTACTTTTTGACTTATTAAATAATCTCCATCAACTCATACTGTAGAATTTCCAATCGCCCACATCTTTAAATCATCATCAAACCTAATGCCATGTGTAGGATCCGCTTCTTGTGGTATATGAAAAAATAATTTCACTTATCTTCCTTTATTCTTGTTAGCACTGTCATCATCATTATCATCATCATCATCATCCCCTCCTCCATCTTCCTCCAAATCTTCCTCTGCTTCTTCTTCTTCTTCCTTTGCATCTAGAGCTTTGTCATCTGGTTTTATGAATGCACGTTTTTCATCAATGTCTTCAAGTTTATTCTTCCTATGCACAACTCCAGGCTTGAGCTGTTGGGTATTTTGAACAACCTCTGTAGTGGTTGAGTTTCTGGTATCATTACTTTCTTCACTACACTCTCGGCTTCTGCCTCACGCCTTTGTAGTAAAGCCAATTTCTATGGTATAGTGTGTCGAGCTTCTAGTACTCGCTTGTAAAGTTTCATCTTCTCATAAAAGCGAGCGTGCAGTGGTATGGTCTCACGGCTTTTCTCTGTCTCTCGTCTATATAGTGTATCCAATTTCTTATGTTTAGCACGTCTTTGTAGAATATCCAATTTCTTGCGTTTAGCACATCGATTTTTTATGATTTATCTTTTCATCAATACAATTGTGCTGTGACATAATGGCAGCTGGATTATGAACGCCTATTCGTACTTCTATATACTCCCCCCTCCCCCCCCCCTACACACACAGATGTTGGACTTTTTTCGATGCTTACTGGGATATGTCACTATCATCTATGCCAAGCTAACTATTAGCTGCTGGAGGAGCATCGGCTGAAAGGTTACCTGAGCTGTCTGTAGCAGGCCCTTCTACAACGTGCTTGGCTAGTAGTATCCACACACACATACCGCACGACACAACTCCTATACATTAATACAAATATAGTTATCAGAATTACAGCGGTAACTACCTTTACATAAATCGTCATCTTTACTTATAACTGGGAAATTATGCATGTTACCACTACATATATTTTTACACAAAGTAATGAATGAATTAAATGTCATAGCAGGATTAACGTGATCACTGAAAACATGTTGCATATTACGTTCATCTGGTTTGACGACAACAATAATATTAGCATTATCTGTAATTAACTGTTTCTGGAATTTTGGTGTAAGTCTGGTATAAGTAAATAGAATCTACCCCATAATGGCGATCCATTGAAAAGTATGCTCTCATATTATTCTTTTTATCGCAAATAATGTCATTAGAAATGAAAATGGAGTGTGGAAGTGCTTCATCCGGCGATATTACTTCATCATTACTCATGAATGGGAAATATCCGATATCTCCAATGCAGCCAATCACTTGAGCTGGAAATTTGTATTTATATTGCTGCAAAGATTTGGAGTACATATAAAAGTTCTTAAATGACAGACCATTCTCATGCACAAGAAGATTAATTATCAATTTCGTTTTTCCACGGTTTGAAAGGCCAGATATAATACATCTAATTGTATCTGGAAATAGATGACCATGTTTACGACTTGGTGCAGCTGATGCCCCATCCTTCTTTTCGGTAATAGGAGTGATTGGGAGATGGCGTATGTGCTTCTTTAAATGCATCTTCAAGTTCACTAGTGAGTCTTATGTATATAAGAAAAGTTACGGTATTGATATGTTCGAAGTTTCACGAAGAAAGCGTGGTGGATCGCTTCTTAATAGCGCAATTAATGGCCTACTTGTCGAACTACATATACCTGGTTACTCTTACTGCAGGCCAGGCACAAAGTTAGCAAAACGACTGCAAAGAGGTGTCATTGGAATCAATAAACTGGACTCAGCGTGCAAAGAACACTATGTTGCGTATGCAAAACACCCAAACAGTTTGTCTGACAGTCATAGAGCGGACTTGATTCTAGTAGATAAAGCGGTACAAAGAATAAAGGCCTCAGACGCTAAGCTCATTGAAAACCTTGCCGTCCTAGCGGTGACTGGTGCAATGAAGGCCAAAGTCAAGCTCCGTATGGGTAGTAATGAAGAGTATGAAGAAGAAGGAGAAGAATATGAAAAGGAATACAAAAAATCTGTGATCATGAGAAGAAAGGCTTAATTTAAATAATTCGCTCTGCTCTTAAGCACTAATGGCACTTATTTCTGGGGGGCATTGAAAGCAGCTCATAACATTGCTTCGGGTGCAGCTCCAAAAGAAAAATCTATTATTAAAGAATGTATATTACCGCTTCCCAAGAGAGGTGGCTTTTTGCCCCTCATTCCAATTTTCGCAGCTTTATCAGCCATTGCTGGACTGGTAGGCGGTGCAGCAGGCATTGCCAAGGCAGTTGTGGATGCAATAAAAATGCTCACAAAGTGCTGTCGGAGTTGCAACGACAGAACCCAACTATGAAGGCCATAGCGCTTCGCAAATGCAGGGGTCGTATTTAGGACCTTATAGGATGAATGCTTTCGGGCTACATTTGGAGAAGTAAAAAAAGTCTCGTTAAACAGCCTTTCCAAAAGAGCTCTTACAAACATCGACTTAGAACGCTCTGCTAGAAAACTTGAAATACGACACTTTCAAGGTGTCTTCATGAGAGACACCTAACCATACATGAGAGTGCAATTTTCAACCTCCAGACAGATAGTGAGCCTGGCTCCCACTGGGTTTCTTTTAAGAAGAGGGAAAGTTATGTCTACTATTTTGATAGCTTCGGAAATTTACCACCTCCTCTGAAACAATCAGGTATTTCAAAAATTGTTCTATTAAGTATAAATACAATACGTATCAGTCGCCTAAGAGCCATAGGTGTGGTCATCTTTGTTTAAAGTTTCTAAACTCGGGATAAATTATTGGGAATTAGAACACCTAATCGACATTGGTCACGACGGCGTGACGTTTAGCCTGTCAGGTAAAGACTCGATTATAACCTCCACATTTAATTCCACAATTGACTTGTCTCATCATTCCTGCGAAACGTCATTACTCAACTTATTTACATACAATTCTATACCGAATATTACGTTTAAAAACAATAATTTTTACATCTTTAACTACATTGGTAATAATGAAATTTTAGACAAAGTTACTATAAAACCTGAAACGTACAAACTCAAAGATATATTTTCATCTTTACTTATGGAGATGGAATTGTACAACGGCAAGTTTGCCAATGATGCTGCAAGTAGGCCAATGATGATGTGCATGAGGGTAAACGGAAATTCAAGGTATAACTGAGAATCTCTTACCATAAACCCTACAAACGATGTAATATATGGTGTAATGTAGCTGTTGATTATCCACTGGATAATAACTTTGGCTCAGTACTAGGGTTTGAGAATATGTATATTGACAAGGAAACATCAACGCTACCTGATCACAGTGTGAATATTCAGAACGTTAATGTGCTATACATCGATTGCAATACTGCGGCTGGGTCCTTCCACAACGGTGCTCCGACACATACATTACATGAGTTCTGGCGTGTAGTCCCACCTAGGTATAAGATTGCGGAATCACCAAATTCGCCCATGTACATGCCAGTTGTTGTACAATTAATTAAAGAGTTAAGTATATCTATTAGCGATCAGGATGGGCCTAACAGATTTCGATGGGGAGGAAATAACTGTGAGATTCCAGAATGAAACTTTCACCCTGCAGCGGAGTGTGAGTTCCTGGCAGATTGAAATTGTGTGTCAGGACCGTGACTCGAATCTGGGACCTTTGCCTTTCGCGGGCAAGTATACTACCGACTGTGCTATCCCGACAATACTCACGATGCCGCCTCACAACTTTACTTCCGTCAGTACCTCGCCTCCTACTTTCCAAACTTCACAGAAGCTCTCCTGCGAAACTTGCAAGACAAGCACTCCTGGAAGAAAGGATATGGTGGAGACATGGCTTAGCCAAGGCCTAAGGGATGTTTCCAGAATGAAACTTTCACTTTGCTGCGGAGTGTGCGCTGAGGAGTGAAAGTTTCATTCTGGAAACATCCATTAGGATGTCAATGCAATCCCATCTGCTTGCCATTCGCGACCTGCCAGCACCAAAAAATGTGAAAGAATTAGAGTCTGTCTTGGGTAAGTTTACGTAGTATATTAGATTGATTCCCAAATCAGAACAAATTGCAGCCTTTTCCATCGCGTACACCGTAAAAATGCCAATGCGCATTTAAACAGTTGAAAGATGCATTTCTCAGTGATCTATGTTTCGTACACTTTGATCCAGAAAAACCAGTTCTTTTGCAAGTTGACTCGTCATCGTATTGTCTAGGTGCAGTGCTGTCACATAGACATCGGGATACGGACCGTCCAATAGCGTTTGCGTCCAAACTTTTAACGGACACACAGTGTCGCTAATCTCAAATTGAGAAGGAAGCTTTAGCAATTGTATATGGTGACAAGAAATTCCATCACTATTTGTATGGGAAAAAAATTATTTAGTAACTGACCACAAGCCTTTGCGGTCATTGTTTCTTCCAGCCAAACCGATTCCTACTCGCATGGCACACAAATTGCAATGCTGGGCATTTCTCTTGTCACAGTATCAGTACGAGATTGTGTACAGACTCACAACTCGACATGAAAATGCCAACGTACATTCTCGTCTTCCGATTGGCCCTGATAAAACTTTGATCCTTCTGAGACGCCTTGTTGTCAGCTAGATGCACAGGAAGATAGTTCGTTGCTATCCTTCCAATTGTACTATAGGAAAATTGCTTGGGCCATGGAAACAGACCCCAATTTACAAATTTTGCTGCGCTACATTCGCACAGAGTTGCCTCACTCACAATATGACATCCAAAATTCTCTGGTGCGTCGCTATTTTGCTAGAAGAAATGAACTTTCAGTCCATAGAGGTGTCGTTCTAGTTTAAAATGACAGTGGACAGACGCGTGTGTTGATCCCGCGATGTTTGCAGAAAGAAGCTTTGAACTTACTTCACCAAGAACATTGGGGAATGGTTCGCACTAAGGAATTGGCAGGGCGACGCTGTATTAGGCAGGGTATGGACGTCCATACAGAACTGATGACGTCAAAGTGTTGAAGCTGCGCAATTAAGCAGTCCGCTCCTCCTCAGAAGTATTTTCCGTGACCAATAGCAGATTCACCATGGCAATGAGTGCATATTGATTTTGCTGGTCCGTTCTGGAACACTAAGTGGCTTATTGTGATGCTTTTAGTGGTTACCCATTTACAGTGCCAATGTCTTCTACAACTTCCAGTGTCAGGATTAGGGCGTTATCTTCAATTTTTTGTCTGGAAGATCTCCCTGAACTGACAGTCTCTGACAAAGGCCCTCAGTTCGCATCGCACGAATTTCGCTCCTTTTGTGCACGCAATGGAATTAAGCATCTCACCAGTGCACAGTTTCACCCGCAGTCAAAGTGCTGAGGAGTGCTTCGTCCGGACATTTAAGCGAGAGGTGCCAAAACTTCGTTTGCAGCACTCACTGTTGTGTCGTAAAGTCAGCGCCACACTACAGATGCAAGAGAACGATCGTGGAGAAGGCAGCGGACGACCGGCAGCCAATTGCACGCCTGTGCCGCTTCTCTTGGAGAGAGAAACCGTAGAAGCACCCCCTCTACAAGCCGCTTTATCTAGGCCGACATGCGTCTGGACGAGCCCGTTTTAACTTGGCTCCATACTAGGCAGTCACTAGGATGCAGCAGTAGAGAGGAGAAGAGAAGAGAAGACACAGGCGTAAGTATCATAGTTGAGTATTGTTTACTACAGTAAATAAAACTAGTGTTATTAATCTATATAAGTGTTATAGCTCTCCACACTTCCTGACAAGAACCTTTCCTGAAAGACAGGCCGGAAACAACTAAACAGAGTCTGACCATGACGAAAAAAGACTCACAGGAGGGAGCTTTGCAACTGTTCCTCGCCTCCTACCGGTCACATCCATGAGAAGGGTTCATCGCCGGCAGGGCTTCTGCATAGCCGCCTCAACCGCACCCTGCTCCATTTGCTCCACCCACCATGCCACCTGAAGCAGCAGCTGACTACACGTAGGTGTCACGTCCGTGTTTGAAATTTCAGGACCTGATGGCGTCTTACACAAGCACCAGAATTAAATTCGCCCTCATTGTGTACCCTGTGATCCTTCTGCGTTTCATCTGGCAGATTCGCGCTGTATGTAGCCCTCGCGGCCTAAGCCGGCCGTGCGACCTCAGCAGCTGCCCCTTCAGCAGATGTCCAGGGCACCGCTGCCAGACTTCTTGGAGGCAGAGCCCTCGCCGCCTCCACATCCGCTCGACATCCCAATGGACTAGGATCACATGCCATGAAGCATCAGATACTGTCACCGCTTATGTCTTCACTCTAGAGTCCCGGCACAATGAGTTTGAGAGCCCGCCAGACCACATGGACTGTGACAGCTGCCGTTAGGTGGCGTGCACAACCTACGAGCGCTGTCATCGCCACTACAGCGCTGCACGCAGTGGCGCACCTACCGCGCCAGTCATCTGCACAGAGAGCCGCTTTATTTAGGGTCCGAAGCCGCAGTTCGCTCCTCAGTCGTGTGTTGACTGCCCTCTGTAGACTATACGTTCGGGCATTGTGTTGTTATCTGGCATCGTACTTGGCTCTGTCACGGTCTCGATGGGCTTACGCTTTGGTCTGTCTTTTCCATTTAGTTGTTGTTATTGTTTGTCGCCTCTGGTGGTCGTGTAGTGTTGATCGCTAGCGACGACTCTTCGCGAGTTGCTCCCGACCCAGTCCGACCTTTTGTCACAATAATTGGGCCGCAGTGGAGCAGCCGAGTGGGCTAAAGCGTCTCGCTGCGGAGCGCGCGGTTGCTCGCCATGGAGGTTCGAATCCTCCCTGGGGCATGGGTGTGTGTGTTGTCCTTAGGTTAGTTTACCTAGGATTAAGTAGTTTGTAAGCTACGGAGTGATGACCACGTGGTTTGGTCCGATAGATTTACAAACATTTGAAACATTTGAACAATAATTGGCGACAAGGTATAAAGTTACATCACGTCGCATGGACGAAAGACTTGTGCCACTCGCGGAGCAGCAAGAATAAGAGCTGCTCCTACAGCACCAACAAATTGATTTTTTACGACAGGAAATTCAACTTTTGGTGGAACGCTTACAGGTTCAGTGTTCACAAACTGTCCAAGAGGTTGTCACGACTTCGACGGATTTCCGACTCCCATCGTTTCCGCCATTTAACGACACCAAAGAGGATTGGGATACTTACTTACAGCACTTGAAACAGCACTTCGCCGCATTTCAGGTCTCTGGTGACGCATTACAACGGTCGCTTTTTCTTTCTTGCGGTTCCCCTGAGACGTTTTTCTTAGTGAAGAAGTTGTTCCCCCCCTCTACAATCTGGTGACACTGACGTTCCATGAAATGTGCGCATTGCTTTCCAGTTATTATTCGCAACGGTTTCACGTTGTCACATCGCGCCTCAAATTCCATCAGTACCACAAACAGCCAGGTCAAGCCGATGACGGATTTGCAAGAAGTGCAGGCGGAAGTCTGGAGCTGGACGACCCGTCTCTGGAGGTCATCCTGAAGATTGCACATTCTTTCGAGATTGCACAGGCGGCAAATGAGCACCTCATGGCTCGTTCTCAGGTAGCAACTGTACAACTGCCGCAAAGGGGACGTAATGCCCAGGCATAGGTTGAAACCTACGCAATTCCACGGCAGGAGGACCTCCTCACAAAGCTTGTTGGAGGCGAATATTTTTCTAAGATAGACCTAGCTGACGCCTATTTGCAAATCAGCTCGATGAGGAATCTCAGCAAATAATGGTCATCAATACCCCTTTTGGTCTTTATAAATACAAACGTTTACCCCTTGGGATTTCTTCAGCTCCAGCCATCTTCCCGAGGTATCTAGATCAGTTTTAACCATGCCTATACCCGATTGTGGTAACTATCTTGACGATGTCATCGTTGCTGGGGCTACACGCCAGGAGCACTTGCATAACCTCCGCACTCTATATACCACATTGCGGGACGCTGGGATCACGTGCCGCCTCCATAAATACCAGTTTTTCCAGGAACCGGTCAAATACCTTGGCTACTTGCTCTCCAAAGACGGAATCCAGCCCACAGAGCGCACTGTATCGGCGGTCGATGCTCTATCACATCATCAAAACATACAGGAATTGCAGGAGGCGTCTTTGGGTAAGGTGAACTATTATGCAAAGTTCCTCCCAGAAGCAGCCCACATAATGCACCCACTCAACTGTCTCGGGAAGGATGGTGTACAGTTCCGGTGGTTATATGCTTCTGAGCATTCCTTTCAACCGCTAAAGCACCTGTTGTGTTTAGCACCCTGCCTTACGCCATTTTCTCCATCACGTACCCGTGTTTTGGCAGTGGACACATTTCCCTATGGCATTGGAGCAGTGTTGGCACACTGCAATGATGATGGTACTGAACAACCGATAGCCTTGCATCCAAAACCCTGACGGCTGCAGAAAAGAACTACTCTCAGATAGAAAAGGAGGCATCAGCGATCGTCTATGAGGTTAAGAAATTCCATGTGTATCCTTTTGGCGCCACGTTTACCCTCATTACAGACCACAAACCATTGGTCGCTCTATTTGGGCCACACTCTCGGCTCCCAGAACGTACAGCCCAAAGACTCCAGCGTTGGGCTCCATTTCTTAGTTTATACAACTACACCATTAAGTACATGACTACTACGCAACACACCAATGCAGACGCTCTTTCTCGTCTGCCTTCAGGACTTGACCCAGCATATGACTGACATTAAGTCTCCTGTTTCCACATTCATCTGGAATGACAAAATACCTTAGATGGGTTCCCTATCACAGCCACACGCATTCTGCAGACACACACCAGGACCCTCTCTCACAACGAGTCATCCATCATGTGCTTCATTGGTGGCCCACTTACTTCCCAAAGTCAACGAATTAATAGCTACGTGCCTGGTCCCATCTCTCTCATTAATTGTCTGTCATCGATGGTGTTCTCCTGCTCGATGCAGAGGGCGATACCCACGGGGTGGTTATCCCGCCAGCCTTAGCCCTCAGGTTCTTGATCTTCTCCATCAGGGGCATTGGGGTATGTCACGCATGAAATCCCTGGCCAGGAGACACGTTTATTGGCTAGGTCTGACGAAAGATGTAGAGGCCGTCGTCCGTCATTGCTCTACTTGTGCTAAGCACCAGGCTGCTCCAGCCCAATCTTTCCCTCCCTGGCCCGCTACACGTTGCCCTTGGGACCGCATCCATCTTGACTTTGTGGGCCCCTTTCTGGGATCTATGTGGCTTATTGTCATCAATGCCTATTCCCACTACCCCTATGTAGTCAGCAATGCCCTCACACAAATTCTTGCCATCGAGGATCAACCGCATACAATCGTCTCTGACAATGGGCCTCAGTTTACAGCGACGCCCTTTGAGCAGTTTCGTGGTGCCAATGGCATCAACACCTGTTTAGTCCCCCATTCCACCTGGCCTCCAATGGTGCTGCTGAGCGGCTGGTGCGAGCATTCAAGCAACAAACGCTGAAATCTGTGGGCACATCCACCACCACAGCAGCACTCACATTATTCCTACAGTACTACCCCTAACCAGGATCGTAGCCAGGCAGAACTCCTCTGTGGCTGACAGCCATGCATACTTCTCTATCTCTTGTCCCCACAGCCAACCGAGGATCTGGTACACGGGGCAATATGTGACAGGTTCCACTCTTGTGGGCCCATCCTATGGTACAAAGCCCTCACGGCTGCCGGCTACAGTAGTGGCCACTCACAACCGACGCCTCCTCTCTGTCAACAGAGCAGTTTGGAGCGCTTACATACTAACCAGCTCCGTCCTCGTTTCCCTGCACACCCAGACTCGGAGCCCCCGCCATTGCCAATCCCCTGACCCCAAAATCTGCACTCTGGGGCATAATCTGCTGCTCCAGTCAATGCAGGTACGGAGGTGGCACACTCTCACAGGGAAGATCACCCTCTGGCACGCCTCAACCACATGGGCCCCATATGCGCCTTGGGGCGGCTTTGATGACCCCAGGCGACATGGGCATGTAGGTAGAGACCTCGCCCCCACATTCGCCCTCACGGCAATCACCTTTCACACCGACACATGCTTGTACCTCTCTGGAGGCCCTACATCTGTACCCTGACTTAGCAGGCTCTGCAACTGGGACACCACTCGTACCGTTGGTCCACCTTTGGAAGCATCGTCCTGGGCACTTCCATCCCTCTGTGCCCATTTCAGGGGGGAGGGATCAGGTGATGAGTTTGAGAGCCCGCCAGACCACGTGGACTGTGACAGCGGCCGTTAGGCGGCGCGCACAACCTACGAGCGCTGCCATCACTACTACAGTGCTGCAGGCAGTGGCGCGCCTACCCCGCCGGTCATCTGCGCAGGAAGCTGCACTATTTAGGGTCCGGAGCCACAGCTCACTCCTCAGTCGTGTGTTGACTGCGCTATGTATACGTTCAGGCATTCTGTTGTTATCCGGGATCGTACTTGGCTCTGTCACGGTCTCGATTGGCTTACGCTTTGGTCTGTCTTTTCCATTTAGTAGTTGTAATTGTTTGTCGCCTCTGGTGGTCGTGTAGTGTTCATCGCTAGCGGCGACGCTTGTCGGTCGTTCGCGAGTCACTTCCGACCCAGTCCGACCTTCGGTCACAATAATCACCTGGACATGCGCCCTTCGGAGGTTTTCCCAGAGGATCTTCCCTCGCGAGCTCAGGCTGGATGGTGGGGTCTGGCCGGTGGTCTGCCGTCCTATACAGATACAGACTCCGGTCTATCACTGTTCCCCATTTTTGTGCTTCCTACACAACAACGGTCTGTTGCTTTGGGGGGAGGGATGTTGCGGCGTAGTCGGCCGCGGTGGCCGAGGTGACTGAGGCGCGTCAGTCACGGTATGCACGGCCACTACGGTCGGGGGTTCGAGTCCCCCCTCGGGCATGGATATTTGTGCTGTCCTTAGTGTTAGGTAGTTTGTAAGCTTAGGGACTGAAGACCCCATAGTTAAGTCCCATAAGCTGTACAAACATTTGAACATTTGTTGCGGCATAAACTGAGCACCACAAGTGAGCCGCACGAGAATGATCGTGTAGAAGACAGCGACTGAACGGCAGCCAATTACACGCTGGCGCCACGCCTCATGGAGGGAGAAAAGGAGAAGAATGCCCTCTACAGGCTGCTATATCTAGGCTGATCCATCTGAGCTCGACTGCGAACTAGGAAGTCACTATACTACAGCACAGCTAGCACTGTACAAGAAGACGCTGCTGCGAGACGAGACAGAGAGAACTGAATGCGAGTAACTGTATCTAAATTAGTAAATAAAACTTGTATTACTAATCGGTACAGGTCGTTTAGCTGCCTACACATCCTGAAAGATAGGCTGGGAAGGACGAAACACATGGCGCTGAGGCTGACCAGAAAGAAACACCGAGAAATGTATGGCTGCTATCAATGACTTTGTGATACTTTTTTCAAACTAATGAATCACAGCGTTTTTGGAAAACCTGTTCAAAATGTTCACAAAATGGTTAATGTAAAACTCGTGACGAAATGGGATGGGTGCTATGGCGCTGCAGCTGTAATTGCAAAACCAAATCATAAAAGGAATGTTACTTTTAAGGAAAATTTAGTAGCCATGGAGTTCGGCCGACTCATTGTAGTATTTGATAAACCAATAGTTGTGGATATGGCCATTTTAGACATATCACAGACACTTCTTGCAGATTTTCATTATCGTTACATGTTAAAACAATTTTCAGCAAACCATGTTAAAATGTGCTATACTGCCACAGATACTTTAATTCACCACATAAAAATTGCTAATATTTATGACGTGGTTAGAAACGATGCACACAAATGGTTTGATACATCGAGTTATCCTGTAGACAACGAATATAACATTCCACTTGTGACTAAAAAGGTACTAGGTTTAATAAAAGATTAATTAAAAGGAGATGTTTTAACAGAATTAATAGGTTTGAGGGCATAAACTGGAAACAGTAGAATAATGGATTGTGCGAAGAGTTAAAGGCATAAAACGCTCGTGTGCTAAAACGTAAAGTATTGACAACTATCGACAATGTGTGTAAAATGATACAGAGAAAACTATTGAACAATACCTAAGTCAATCAAAACTACACACTGTCTCAACAATGAAATAATCTACATTAGCTTTATCATCAAACGTTGATAAACGCTACATACTCAATTATCAAGTCAGTACTTTAGCTTGGGGACATTTTCGAGGAAGACAGCTGACTTCACAACAGAATAACTGTTATTGTTACATGCATAAATATATATATTTGGGTGGATCAAAAAACTCGTTTTTCTTCAATACAAGTCTAATAGTGCAGAAACCATGCACATAGACGGCATTATAAACGAAAAAATACAAAAAAATATATTAAATACGTTCCTTTTTTTCTAATAGTGAAAAAAGTGTTTCTAAGAGTGTCCTTAATGTATGCAAAATATAATTAGACCCATTCTTGTTTTACTAAATTCGCGCAAAAGGTCTCGTGTTCTTTTGTTCATTGTATAAAGTAAATAGAAACTGTAAGTGTTGTAAATAAAGTTCACCTTAGTTGACTGGTTGGGTAGGGTGAAGGTAGGACCGACCTAGCAGCCACTTCCTCACAGTGAGTCCTGAGTCATTTCAGCACAAATTACATTGGCTAACACTTTTTTTTATCCCTCGGTGTCTAAGGGAGCTGGCAATACAGCTCGTGATAATGAAATAATTGCTATTGTAGAACTGCGAGAGGCTTAGATTATTGCTTGATAATAGAGATTGCACTCGAAAGTCGTAGCTTAGGGACTGCAATATCATCTTACGATGCAATGACAGAATAAACTTTACTTATATATATATATATATATATATATATATATATATATATATATATTTCATAATGATTTTCCTTCATATGTCTGCCACTTCCACCGCCATCTTCTTTACGTTCACTGCCGCCATATTAATTATGCTCGCCATCCTGCTGTTTATGTCCGCCATCTTGCGGAACTAGGATGGAAGAAGGCAGACCATTATTAGTGTGATGACCTCAAGGGTCAGTGAGGTGACCACATTCTTGACCTACTAGCCCCAGCAAGGCGGATGACCAGACCATTATTAATGTGATGACCTCAAGGGTCAGACAGGTGACCACAATGTTGACTTACTAGCCCCAGCAAGTAAGACAACTAGACCATTATTAGTCTGATGACCTCAAGGGTCAGTCAGGTGACCACAATGTTGACCTACCAGTCCTGGGAAAACGGGCAACCAGACCATTATTAGTGTGATGACCTCCGGGTCAGTGAGGTGACCACAATGTCGACCTACTTGGCCCAGCAAGGCGGGCAACCAGGCTATTATTAGTGTGCTGACCTCAAGGGTCAGTGATGTGACCACAATGTTGATCTCACCAAAAATTTTGGCATGCGAACATATTCGCTATTTTTTCTGCTGAATGTGAGTAGGACAGAGACAGTGCAACAGGCAGAGATAGCTATACATGATGGAACAGAGAAAGTGTAGGTTCAGGGGAAAGGCATATGCATTGAAGCAGCAGTGGGAAGCGAAACGAGAATGTCAGAAGTCAGGCACAGTGCCAACAACAAACGAAGACAGATGCAGATAGTAGCAATTGGAGCAAAAGAGTAAACAGTGGGAAACTGAGACGAACGGAAACCATACATAAAGCATGAGCATGAGGCGCTCCAATACTATAGCACGAAAAAATTTATCCAAATTTTCCCATCCACAGCCCACGTGCTAAAGTTTTCCGGTCTGCAGGTCAGACCCCAAGCAAACCATCCCCATGCACATATGTGTAAAAGAGACAATCGTGACCGAACACAATGAAAGCCCACTCTAAGTGAGAAAGAAAGGATACTGGCAACAGGACAGGAAGTGAATGGGACAACGTCAGTGGGGCAGAGAGACGATGAAAGTGGCAGAACAGACTACAGTCAGAAATCATGAGGGAAAGGGACGAAGACATTGAAAGTTTGACACAGACAGAAAGCGACAGTGGAAGAGACAGCAAACAAACGGACAGAGACGTATATACACACTGAAAGTGAGACGACATTGCTGGACGGCTTAACTGGGCAAGTGCACAAATATGTTCGCATGCCCAGATGTTTGGTGAAGAAGTTGGAAAGAGAATTGAGGCAACTGGTTCCACACTTTAGTGTCAGAGAACATATTCGCCTTTTCTGTGCTCGGGCAGAAGCATTTCTCAGGTGGTTGTAATATGTGTGCACTACTAATAGTTTCCTACATACTATTTTTGTCATGGCCGAAGTAATTCGCATTCACACACTTAAAATTAATTCTGCTAAACACTAAAAGTTGCTCAAATATACTTTTCGTATATATTCAATAAGAAATATTTACCTAACATAGCTTTTGACAAAACGAGTTGCGACTGCCCAACAGTTTGATTTCACACTACAAAACGATGCTATCCTGCACAAACGCATCAAAAAACACTGTAATATAATATCATGTGGAAAGTTAAGTGAGACAATATAACAGTGAGGGACCTCTATCGACTACAGATTACCTCTGTTGAACTAATTCAGCCATCAGTTCACTGGACGGCAGAATACGAAAAGCAGATTTCGCAGCCCAGTGGCTAAATTTATGCAAGGCGATCGAAGATAGACCAGTTTACAGAAGCAATTCAATGCATCTGCTGCGACATCAATTATATTATCCACGCCACAGGGCGGTCAGGATACAGACATGTAGGCGATATATGTCATTCCAGACATTTGGCAAATACTCACAATGTTGTGTATTTAAGTGCGAGTCCATGCATCATGTCAGGGAGAAACTATGGTTCACTTCACTTTTACCCAGCTTTTTTATATTAAGAGAATATTTGAATTTAAGTGATACGCTTACATCCATTTCTTTGCATTACTGTAGGAGTGATAGGTCTAGTGAACAGGAACATGTTAAATTAGTTCTGTAGGAGCGGTGCCTTACCTGGGTCAGCTGGAAGAAGGCGAGCTGGATGAGACAGAAGGCCGACGTGATGCAGGGGAACCCTACGTCCCACAGCACCAAGCCCAGGACGCGTGGCATCGTCTGCAACACACCACACGAGTATGCAACTGGCAGGAGGCGAGCTGTACAAGGCAGGAGGCCGATGTGACGAATCAGAAGCCCGCGTATTACAGCACCGAGTCCAGGAAGTGTGGCATCGTTTGCAACACACTGCGCAAGTTAGCACCTGGAAGAAACCGAGCTGTACAAGGCAGAAGGCCAACGTGACCCAGGGGAAGACCAAATAATACAGCACCGAGTCCAGGAACTGCAGCAAGCATCGTCTTCAAGTCACAGCACGAGTTAAGAGCTGGAAGAAACGTCGTTTTACAAATCAGAAGGCGTACATGACGTAGGGAGAGGCAACAGAATACAGCACCGAATGCAGGAAGTGCAGCATCATATTCAGGTCATAGCACGAGTTAAAAGCTGGAAGAAACTGCACAATACAAGGAAAACCGTCGACATGACGCAGGGGAAGCCCACATATTACAGTACCAAGTCTGAGAAGTGCAGTATCGTCTTCTAGTCACTGCACAGGTTAACAGAATCAGCACTTTACAACGGAGAACACCGACATCACGCAACGGAAGCCCACATATTACAGCACTGAGTCCAAGAAGTACAGCATCAAAAAAAAATTGAAATGTTTGTAAATGTATCGGACCAAACTGCGTGGTGATCAGTCTGTAGTTTACAAACTACTTAAAACTAGGTAAACTAAACTAACGACACAACACACACCCATGCCCCAGGGAGGACTCGAACCTCCACGGCGAGCAACCACGCACTCCGCAGCAAGACGCCTTAGACCGCTCGGCTACTCCACCAGGCCAAGTGCTGAATCGTCTTCACGTCACAGAACGAGTTAACAGCTGGAAGAAACCCTGCTATTCAAGGCGGAACGAAGACATGACGCAGGAGAACCCCACATATAACAGCATCGTGACCAGGAAGTGCAACATCATCTATAAGTCACAGCACGAGTTAACAGCTGGAGGAAACCACGCCTTACAAGACAGAATGCCGACATGACACAGGGGACGCCCACATATTTCACCATAGAGTCCAGGAAGTGCAGCATCGTCTTCAAGTATAGTATGAGGTAAAAGCTGGAAGAAACTGCACATTACAAGGCAAACCGTCGGCATGATGCTGGGGAAGACCACATATTACAGCACCAAGTCTGAGAAGTGCAGTATCGTCTTCTAGTCACTGCACAGGTTAACAGAATCCGCACTTTGCTTGGCAGAACACCCACATCACGCAACGGAAGCCCACAAATTGCAGCACCGAGTCCAAGAAGTGCAACATAAAAAAAATCAATAAAAATAAAAATAAAACAATGTTGACATGTTTGTAAATCTATCGGACCAAACTGCGTGGTCAACAGTCCGTGGCTTACAAACTACTTAAACCTACGTAAACTAACCTAAGGACAACACACACACCCATGCTCCAGGGAAGACTCGAACCTCCAAGGCGAGCAATCGCGCGCTCCGCAGCAAGACGCTTTAGACCGCTCGGATACTCCACTGCGACAAGTGCAGCATCATCTTCTAGTCACTGCACGAGTTAACAGCTGGAAGAAACGGCGTTTTATAAGGCAGAAGGCGGACATGACGCAGGGACTGGCAACAGAATACAGCACCGAGTCCAGGAAGTGCAGCATCGTCTTCAAGTCATAGCATGAGGTAAAATCTGGAAGAAACTGCACATTATAAGGCAAACCGTCGGCATAACGCAGGTTAAGACCACATATTACAGCACCAAGTCTGAGAAGTGCAGTATCCTCTTCTAGTCTCTGCACGAGTTAAAGCGCACTTTACAAGGCAGAACGCCGACATCACGGAACGGAAGCCCACATATTAAAGTACTGAGTCCAGGACGTGCTGCATCATCTTCAAGTCACAGCACGCCTTAACAGCTGGAAGAAACCGTGCTATTCAAGGCAGAACGAAGACAAAAATGTTCAAATGTTTGTATAGTTTACGGGGTCATCAGACCCTAAACTTACAAACTACTTATGAACTAACTGAGACTAAGGACGGCACAAATAGCCATGCCCGATGGGGGATTCGTACCCCCGACCGTAGTGGCCGTGCAGACCGTGACTGGAGCGCCTCAGTCTCCTCGGCCACCGCGGCCGGCGGAACGAAGACATGACGCAGGAGAACCCAACATATAACAGCACCGAGAAGAGGAAGTTCAAGTCACAGCACGAGTTAACAGCTGGAAAAAACCGTGCTATACAAGGCAGAACGCCGACATGACACATGGGAAGCCCACATATTTCAGCACAGAGTCAGGGAATTGCAGCATCATCTTCAAGTCACAGCATGAGTTAACAACTGGGAAAAACTGCGCTATTCAATGCGTAACGAAGACATGATGCAGGAGAACCCAACATTTTGTCGCGTTGCAATGGAAGCAGCAGCAATATAATAGCACCGAGACCAGGAAGTGCAAGTCACAGCATGAGTTAGCGGCTGGAAGAAACTGTGCTATTCAAGGCGGAACGGAGACATGACGCAGGAGAACCCCACATATAACAGCGCGGACCCAGGAAGTACAAGTAACAGCACGAGTTAACAGCCGGAAGAAACCGTGCTATACAAGGCAGAACGCCGACATGACACACAGGAAGCCCACATATTTCAGAACAGAGTCAGGGAAGTGCAGCATCATCTTCAAGTCACAGCAGGAGTTAACAGCAGTTTTTGTTATAGTGTATTTTCACCCGTATATGCTATCGCTATAATTGTGATTAACCCTTTAAGTTTACTAATAAATAATTAATAAATTTTGTGTGAACCACAGATTGGTGTAAATTTCATATGTTATTTCAGTGACGGGCGTGTAGGTTCAAATTTGTGTAGTGTCACCGGTTGTTGAACCCAGCGTAAAAGCTACCATTCAGCTTCCCAGGTGAATGCCCAACACTTCTCCAGTGCTCAGTAATGACCAACTGATTGTTGGCAGACGCGTCCTAGCCGGCTGTGACGCCCCTTCCTCTCCTGCCCCATTGCATACGCGACAACAATGACATCCAAACAATGTGGTAGCAACACTCGATTTCAGAGCGCAGTGTTATGATGGTCTCCTTGAGAGCTATCGGTCCAAGCCTGTTCCATGCCTGTGTGACATCACTGTATTTTTACATCCACATCAACATTTATATGGGATACTCTGCAATCACATTTAAGTGTCTGACAGAGGGTTCATCGAAACACCTTTATACTATTAATTTACCATTTCATTCTCGAATAGCACGCGGAAAGAAAGAACACCCGCATCTCTCCGTTCAAGCTCTGATTTCTCGTAATTTATTCTGATGACAATTTCTACCTACGTTGATGGCAGTCAAAACATTCTCCCATTCAGAGGAGAATGTTAGCAATTGGTGTTTCGTAAGTAGACCACGCCACAGCGATATAAGCCATTGTTGTAATGATTCCCATCCCAGATCCTGTAACATTTCCGTGACGCTGTCTCCCCTGCATCGTCACACTAGAAAATACGCTGCCCTTGTTTGGACTCTCTCGATGTCCTCCGTCAAACCCACCCCATAAAGATCCCACATAGGGCAGTAATACTCCAAATAACGACGGACAATCATGGTGTATGCAGTCTCTTTAGTAGTTCTGTTGCATCTTTCAAGTTTTGTGCCAATAAAACGCAATCTCTGGTTCGTCTTTCCTACGACATTATCTACGTGTTCTTTCCAGTTTAAGTCTGATGTAACGGTAATTCCTAGATATTTAGTGCAGTTTACAGCTTTCATATTCGATTAATTTATATTGTAAACAAAATTTAACGGATTTATTTTCGTACTAATGTGGACGACTTCACACACCTCATTATTTAGAGTCAATTGCCAATTTTTACACCAAACTGATATTGAGATGATGTTACTTGATGGTAAATGACGGCGTCATCTGCAAACAACCTAACAGAGCTGCTAAGATCTTTTCCCGAATCGTTTATGTAAATAAGAATTAGCAGAGAACCAATGACACTACCCTGTGCAATGCCCGATATCACCTCTGTTTTAGTCGATGCCTTACCATCGATTACTACGACCTGTGTCCTCATTTACAGGAAATCCATTGTCCACAGCTTGTCCGATATTCCATTACCACGCAATTTGATCAAACCCATTTGTGACGTAAGGTGTCAAAAGTCTTCTGGAAATCTAGAAATACGGAATCAATTTGAGAATCCTTCTCGACAGCACTCATCACTTTCTGTAGGTAAAGAGAAAGTTGTGTTTCTAAATCTAAATCAGTGTTGACCTTGGGTCAATAGATGATTGTGTTCGAGATAATTCATAATATTTTAATACACAATAAGTTCCAAAACCCTGCTGCAAATTGACGTCAATGCAAGAGGCCTGTAGTTTAGTGGGTTACTCCTACCGCCTTTCTGGAATATAGGTGTGACCTGTGCAACTTTCCAGTCTTTTGGTACAGATACTTCTTTGATCGAGCGGTTCTATAAGGCTATTATATGAGGAGCTATCGCATCAGCATAATCAAACAAAAATCTAATGGGTATACAGTCCGACTCAGAAGATTTGTTCTTGTTAAGGGATTTCAGTTGCTTCACTACTGCGATGATATCTAATTCTACGTTATTCATTCTGGCATCTGTAATTCGAAATCTGGAATATTGATTTCGTCTTCTTTGGTGAATGGGTTTCTAAAAGCTGTGTTGCACTCTCATCGGTGGGGTCGCCATTTCTATCAAGTAGTGAGGGTATTATTGTTTGTGTTTTGCCTGTAGTATATTTCACATATCACAGAAATCACGATGGGTTTTCGGTCAAATTTCGAGAAAGCGGTTCATTGTGGAAAGTATTGTAAGCATCTCGCATTGAAGACCTCGCCAAATTTCGAGCTTCTGTGTAGGATCCGCAATCCTGGAGATTTTGTGTTCGTTTAAATTTTGCATGCCCTTTCACTGTTTTTGTAACAGTGTCCTGACCTGTTTTGTGTACCTGTTTTGTGTCTTTTATTAATTTCTACATACATACTCCGCAATTCACCGTAAGGTGCGTGGCGGAGGGCACACTGTACCACTACTAGGCATTTCTTTTCCTATTCCACTCCCAAATTGAACGAGGAAAAAAAGAATGCCTATATGCCTCGGTACGAGCCCTCATTTCTGTTATATTGTCTTTGTGATCTTTATGCGAAATGTAAGTAGGCGGCAGCAAGATCGTACTACACTCAGCTTCAAATTCCGGCCCTCTAAATTTACGTCGTCTTTCTTCCAGCGATCCCCAATTGAGTTGTCGGAGCATTTCCGTGACACTCGCGCATTGGTCGAACCTACCAGTAACAAACCTAGCTGCTCGCCTCTGAACCGCCTCTATGTCTTCCTTCAAACCGATCTGCTGCGGGTCACAACACTTGAGCAATACTCAAGACGTGGTCGTACAAGCGTTTTATACGCGGTCTCCTTTACAGGTGAAGTACATCTTCCCAAAATTCTCCCAATAAACCGAAGTCGGCTGTCCACCTTACAACTGTCCTTACATGCTCGTTCCATTTCATATCGCTCTGCAATGTTACACCTAGATATTTGAACGACGCGACAGCATCAAGAAGCTCACTACTAATGCTGTATTCGAACATTATGGGATTGTTTTTTCTACTCATGCGCATCACCTTACATTTTTGTACATTGAGAGCTAGCTGCCAATCTTCGCACCAAGTAGAAATTTTGTCTAAGTCATCCTGTATGCTATTACAGTCAGTTACAGACGACACCCTCCCATACACCACAGCATCATCAGCAAACAGTCGCAAATTACAACTTACTCTGTCCATCAGATCATTTACATAGATAGAAAATAATAGCGGTCCTATCACACTCCCCTGGGGCACGCCTGACGATACACTCGTTTCTGATGAACACTCGCCGTCGAGAACAACGTACTGCGTTCTATTACTTAGGAAGTCTTCCAGCCAGTCACAAATCTGTGAACCTATTCCATAAGCTCGTATCTTCGTTAGCAGTCTTCAGTGTGGAACAGCGTCGAACGCCTTATTGAAGTCGAGAAAAACACAATCCACCTGTTTCGTCCATGGCTCGCAAGATGTCATATGAGAAAAGGGCAAGCTGAGTTTCACATGAACGATGTTTCCTAAAGCCGTGCTCATTTATGGAATTTATTTGGCATATAACTGTCAATTGCTGTCGATACCACTACTTTGAATTTGAGCCACATCTGGTCTACACTCACATTTAGGGTTTGGAATGAGTCGAAATTAAGAAATTGTTTAGAGAGCAATTGTGTTGTTTTTTGCAAATTGTTTTCTGGGTTAATAAGAACAGTGAAAATTGTCCGGTATGTCCCTAAATCTAGCGAATTCCTCTGTCAAATAGTACGTTTGCGGTCTGAAAGGTGATTTGATTGGTAAATTGCGTTTGCATGGTAATCAGAAAAAAATGTGTAGAAATATGATGATCGATTTATGCCAACGTCGGGGTGCGATAATAGTTTTGGCGATCATTATGTTGCACGTATGCAGTTGTAGTGTAACAAAAAGGAAGTGTAGACACAATGTTCAATTGTTTGTTAAGCTTATGGAACTTAACTACGGGGTCATCAGTCCCTAAACTTACAAACTACTTATCAACTACTTACAAATTAGGACGGCACAAATATCCATGCCCGAGGGGGGATTCGAACCCCCGACCGTAGTGGCCGTGCAGACCGTGACTGAAGCGCCTCAGTCCCCTCGGCCACCGCGGCCGGCGAAGTGTAGACACACCATGTTGCGGAGTGCAGGTTAGCATCGTAGCCATCTTCGTTTGCGTTAGACATCTGCTTAAAGTTATCGATTAAAAACTCCGAATTTGGTTTAGTAGAAGGAAACAAGAAATCACAGAAAAGGAGCTTGATTTGCGTTTGGTGTGAGAATTTTTATCTCTATTTTGGGTAATGTGTGGGTCGATTTTGCTCTACAGAACTGAAAAATCTGTCGTATGTGTATACCATCGGGCAGGTAAAGTACTGCGTTTCCGTAGTTGCTGTATTGGTGAGTGTTATTTCGAAGAAGGATGTTATTAGTTCAATGCTTAAAAAAAAAGGTTTCATTGTAGACGGTCGGAAATCGATAAACTACTGATCTTAAATTATTTCACGCTTTTTTTTAAATTGTTTATTGTGACTATTCACGAAAATGCCGTTGTACAATAGGGTTTACTTTTGTTTAAACAAAGAGAAAGAACAAGTTTAAACGTCTTCTGGAGTGCTCGAATAGAGGTATTTGCAAGTTTGACTTGTGTCAGTTAAATGTTGTGAAGACTTGGAACATTACGAAATGATGTTTTCGGTATCCTTCGACTAAGGTGTACTCGTATTTGCTTTATAGGCGGTAGACTCGATATCATTTAAATTGTGAGCAGGTGCGTTGGTCGCGGAAAGACTTATTTGCTGTATCTTGTAATACCGCGTCTGGGCACAATGAGAAACTGAGGCAGTATGTAAGGTAATATTGCTTGTGTGATTAGTGCAAGAACTTTACATGAGGCTAGTTATGTGTGCCGTACGTACTGAGTTGCGGATAGGTCGTTGTCCTTTTATTCTATGTCGAAGTAAGACATTTAACGTCCTTCTATCTGCTTGAGGGGCTCTCTATTTTGAGCTGTTTTGCGGTACGTAGCTCGCGAAACAGACTTATTGTTTAAGGAATATCGACTATTACTTGATCTGATGTGACTTGTGTTCTTTCGTCAAAGGCTTCGAAGTATGTGATGTTGGGTAGGAAAATAAAGAAGTATAATAATGAGCATGTGCAGTGTATAGTATGTTTCACTGTTATCCCCAGTTGTGTCATTTTGATCATCAGAGACCTATGTTTTCAACGTGTTTGAAGTTGAACCATTAGTGCGACATTTCTGTATGTACAGTACATTTAGGTCCTTTGTGGAATAGGAAAGGAAGAGTGGTTCGTTGAAAATGATAATAGTGGCTGAAGATAGCCAGTATTCGTTGCTGTCACTGTTTTTGAGAAGCAATATGCGTTTGATAATGTTGTTGATGATTGAGAGCGACTCCATAAAGCAGGCATCTGTTGCCCGAAAGCGCATTCCTGGGTGTGTGTACTTAAGCTCACAACAGCAGCAGGTAGACGCGGTGGAGTAGCCGAGCGGTCTACAGCGCCTCGCTGCGGAGCGCGCGGTTGCTCGCCGTGGAGGTTCGAGTCCTCCCTGGGGCACGGGTGTGTATGTTGTCCTTAGGTTAGTTTACCTAGGTTTAAGTAGTTTGTAAGCTACGGACTGATGACCACGCGCCGCGGTGGAGTAGCCGAGCGGTCTAAAGCGTCTCGCTGCGGAGCGCGCGGTTGCTCGCCGTGGAGGTTCGAGTCCTCCCTGGGGCATGGGTGTGTGTGTTTGTCCTTAGGTTAGTTTACCTAGGTTTAAGTAGTTTGTAAGCTACGGACTGATGACCACGCAGTTTGGTCCGATAGATTTACAAACATTTGAACATTTGATGACCACGCAGTAGCCGAGCGGTCTAAAGCGTCTCGCTGCGGAGCGCGCGGTTGCTCGCCGTGGAGGTTCGAGTCCTCCCTGGGACACGAGTGTGTGTGTTGTCCTTAGGTTAGTTTACCTAGGTTTAAGTAGTTTGTAAGCTACGGACTGATGACCACGCAGTTTGGTCCGATAGATTTACAAACATTTGATGACCACGCAGTAGCCGAGCGGTCTAAAGCGTCTCGCTGCGGAGCGCGCAGTTGCTCGCCGTGGAGGTTCGAGTCCTCCCTGGGACACGGGTGTGTGTGTTGTCCTTAGGTTAGTTTACCTAGGTTTAAGTAGTTTGTAAGCTACGGACTGATGACCACGCAGTAGCCGAGCGGTCTAAAGCGTCTCGCTGCGGAGCGCCCGGTTGCTCGCCGTGGAGGTTCGAGTCCTCCCTGGGACACGGGTGTGTGTGTTGTCCTTAGGTTAGTTTACCTAGGTTTAAGTAGTTTGTAAGCTACGGACTGATGACCACGCAGTAGCCGAGCGGTCTAAAGCGTCTCGCTGCGGAGCGCGCGGTTGCTCGCCGTGGAGGTTCGAGTCCTCCCTGGGGCATGGGTGTGTGTGTTTGTCCGTAGGTTAGTTTACCTAGGTTTAAGTAGTTTGTAAGCTACGGACTGATGACCACGCAGTTTGGTCCGATAGATTTACAAACATTTAATTTACAAATAAGGTAGACGCGTCTCCGGCAGCGGTCCACGCGGCCGCTTAGCAGCTCACACTCCATTCGGGCGGAGGCGAATTTTAGGCCCGCAAACACCGTAAACGCAGTGCGGCAACTGGGAGTCGTCGTCAGCGTGTATTACGCACCTCTGTGGTGTGTCGAAAGAGGGTGCTGGTGGCTGCGAGTCCATTTACATATCTGATGTAGATGGTTGCGAAGTGGTTTGTTTAAATTAATAAAAACTCTACATCTACATACATACTCCACCGTAAAGTGCGTGGCGGAGGGTACACTGTAGCACTGCTAGGCATTTCATTTCCTATTCCACTCCCAAATAGAACGAGGAAAAAAAGAATTCCTATATGCCTCCGTACGAGCCCTCATTTCTCTTATTTTGTCTTTGCGATCACTACGCGAAATGTAAGTAGGCGGCAGCAAGATCGTGCTACACTCAGCTTCAAATTCCGGCCCTCTAAATTTCCTCAACAGAAAGTCACGAAAAGAACGTCGTCGTTCCTCCAGCGGTCCCCAATTGAGTTGCCGGAGTATTTTCGTGACACTCGGGCATTGGTCGAACCTACCGGTAACAAACCTAGCTGCTCGCCTCTGAACCGCCTCTGTGTCTTCCTTTAAACTGATCTGCTGCGGGTCCCAACCACTTGATCAATACTCGAAACGTGGACGTACAAGCGTTTTATACGCGGTCACCATTACAGATGAAGTACATCTTCTCAAAATTCTCCGAATGTTCGTTCCATTTCATATCGCTCTGCAATTTTACGCCTAGATATTTGAACGACGCGACAGCATCAAGAAGCTCACTACTAATGCTGTATTCGAACATTATGGGATTGTTTTTTCTACTCACCTTACATTTTTCTACATTGAGAGCTAGCTGCCATTCTTCGCACCAACTAGAAATTTTATTCTAAGTCATCCTGTATGCTATTACAGTCAGTTACAGACGACACCCTCCCATACACCACAGCATCATCAGCAAACAGCCGCAAATTACAACTTACTCTGTCCATTAGATCATTTATATAGATAGAAAATAATAGCGGTCCTATCACACTCCCCTGGGGCACGCCTGACGAAACACTCGCGTCTGATGAACACTCGGCACCGAGAACAACGTACTGCGTTCTATTACTTAGGAAGTCTTCCAGCCAGTCACAAATCTGTGAACCTATTCCATAAGCTCGTATCTTCGTTAGCAGTCTGCAGTGTGGCACCGCGTCGAACGCCTTTTTGTAGTCGAGAAAAACACAATCCGCCTGTTGCCCTTCATCCATGGCTTGCAAGATGTCATGTGAGAAAAGGGCAAGCTGAGTTTCACATGAACGATGTTTCCTAAACCCGTGCTGATTTACAGAAAGAAGCTTTTCCGTTTCAAGGAAAGTTACTACATTCGATCTGAGAATATGGTCTAAAATTCTACATGAAACTGATGTCAACGATATTGGTCTGTAAGTGTGTGGGTCAGTTCTCTTGCCTTTCTTATAAACGGGAGTCACCTGCGCTTTTTTCCAATCACTAGGAACTTTGCGCTGAATTAAAGATTCGCCATAAATGCGAGCTAAGTAGGGGGCCAACGCCACAGAATAGTCTTTGTAAAACCGAACTGGTATTCCATCCGGACCAGCAGACTTTTTCGTATTTAGCTCTCTCAGCTGCTTCTCTGCACCAGAAATACCTACTGCTATGTCCCCCATTTCGGAATTAGTACGTTGATCAAATGATGGTATATTTGTGCGGTCCTCCTGCGTGAAAGATTTCTTAAAGGTTAAGTTTAGAATTTGAGCTTTCCGTTTGCTTTCTTCTATTACTGCCCCGGAATGATCAACGAGTGACTGGACAGTGGGCTTTGACCCGCTTATCGATATTACATAGGACCGGAATTTTTTCGGGTTCTCGGAAAGATCTTTTGCTAAGGTATGTCTGTGGTAATTATTGTATGCTTCGCGCATCGATCTTTTTATAGACGCACGAATCTCTACTAACTTTTGCCTGTCATCATTTGCGTGTTCTTTTTTGAATCGAGAGTGCAACAGTCTTAGCTTTCTCAGTAGCTTTCTAACATTATTATTATACCACGGTGGATCTTTTCCATCGTTAATCGTCTTTACTGGCACATATTTCTCTAACCATTTATTTACAATGCACTTAAATTTAGTCCACAAATTCATTTTCTAAATGCGATCGTAACATTTACTTATCGGCTCTTCCCAACAAAAACACGCTCCAAGCCTTCTTGATTGGATTGTGAACTTTGGTCACCATCGATGCTACGACGATATCATGATCACTAATTCCTGTCTCTAGACAGACATCGTTAATAACTTCAGGCCTGTTCGTGGCTATAAGGTCTAAAATATTTCCATTGCGCGTGGTTTGCTTGTTTTACTGCTCAAGACAGTTTTCGGAGAATGTGTCCAAAAGATTTGATATTTGTTTAAAAATTTAGCAAATTTTATCGTTGTAAGGACGTTTATGTTGCTAGTTGAGAGAAAATTGGTGGCTTGGGGAAGAGAGAGTGGGGCCCCATAGGTACACAAAGCTTTCCCCAGGGTCCTGGCAGTTTGGTTGAAGGCAGAGACTGGAGGAAGGGGGTAACACGTCTCAGCGGCCTCTTTCGACACGGATTGAAAGGAGAAGGGACAAGAAGGTATCATCGTCCCCTATTGCCAGAAGTTTGAACTCTTTGCCTTCTCCTTTGCTCACCAGGAGTGACAGAGCAAATCGTTTTCTTGTGCGCCATATTGTGAATTGAGGAGGAAATCACCACCTCCGCTATCACCCTGTCTGGCTCTAACCTCTCCTTAATTATCCCACTGACCACCAGATCCTCAGCCTCATTCTTCCATATCTTACAGTCACCCAAACCACCATCTATATTCGCAGTACCGCTCGCCTCCCCTATGCCTTCCTCTCCCACATCTACCAACCCTTTAGACGTATGTGATTGCCGCTGACCTTAGCTTTCTCCCTGTCTACCTGCTGAAATCCGCCCTGAAAGCAACACCACACCAGATGTCGTTCCTGGCATCTCCCAACCTCTGCATCATGGTTGAAGTCCTTCACCTTTAGGCAGTGACCACACCCCTGTCCTACTGACCCTTGACCAGTGCCGACGACCCACCCGTCCTTCCCCAGCCCACCAGCCCCGAAAGCAACACCACACCTGATGTCGTTCTGGCGTCTCCCAACCTCTGCATCATGGCAGAAGTCCTTCACCTTACTTCACCTTATAGGCAGTGACCACGCCCCTGTCCTACTGACCCTTGACCACTGCCACGACCCACCTGTCCTCCAAGTCCTATGCCCCTCCCAAACTTGTCCGTCAATACTCCCATGCTAACTGGGATGCCTACAGTCGCTCCATTGACACCTCAGTCGTGAGCCACTCCCTTGCCCTCTACATCCCCGACGACATTGACCATGCCTCTTCCTTCCTCCAGCTGGCTGTCGCTAACACAGACCATGCCCACATCCCCACCAAAGTCATATACCCCCAACGTCCTAACCTTCCCTCACAGGCCATCCTTCTCCTTATGTTGTTGCATATTTACGGTATATGTACCTGGCTTTACAGATGATTTTCCTTGTGTCCCAACTATATGTACATCTAAATTTGAATGCAATATGATCTGTAAGTAAGATGCTTTCTATTACGTTACAACAACTGAGTGCACAGACTTTGTAATATATATTGTACTGGTCTGAGTGAGTGGGCCATCATCCAACCCATCTGGTAGCAGGCAACACCTATACGTGCTGCTAACGTTAGTGTCTGCTTTCCAGGTCAGCTGTCGTCGAGTCCTGCCGCCAATGGGACACCTGGCCCCATCCGTGCTGTTCATCGCCACGGTTGCTGTGCCCAGCCCACCGCGCTTGGAGGTACCAGTCCAGCCTTCCTTATGCTGCCTGCCGCCACTCGCCATCTGGAAGGTTTTGAGGATTCAGCTGCCCCTCTCCTGGGGCCCCGCTGTCCTTCAGTGATTGGCCATCTGCTCCTCCTCCTCCTACTACTCCTCCTCCTCCTCCTCCTCAATCCCAGCCGGACCTCTTTACCTCCTCAGAACTCATTTCCTTGACAACTGGTCCCTCTTCCCACAACTCATGAAATACTTCCCAGCTGCTCTCTTCGCCCAGCTCATCCCCTGTAGGGACTCCTTTCTCATTAAATCCCCCAGCCCAACCTTCCACACTGATATGCTCCAGCACTTCTCCACCATCCATATCGGCCGTCACTCTACTCTTACTCCATTCTACATCAGTTCCTCTCCCCATCTGCCTCTCCTACCCCACCGGCTGGCCACCCTTACAACCATGATAACCAAGCCGAGCCCCGGAATCGTGTGGGAGGAGGTGTTGGGCCAACTCAACTCCCATCCCGACATATCCATCTGGTCCACCATGCGGATCCTTATCACCACTGGTCCTACATACCTGATATCTATCTTCACAGAGTACGCATCATCCATCGATCACCTTGTCCTGGAGTACACATCTGTGCCACCACAAGGTGGAACCCTCCCACTCCCAGCCCCAGTCCTACCGGTGTGCTAGTTGTCTTGTTTACAACAAGCACCAGACACAGCACTGCTGCAACCCTCCTACCTGTCTGCACTGAAGTCCTCTCACCTCCACAAGCACTGCCCCAACTTTGCCCGTACACAACACCTTTAGTGGCCTCCGCCCTCCCTATCTAGCCCTACAAGTGTAAATCAGTCCCACCACTCCAGAACCCACCATCCCTGTCCATCCAGTCGACCCTCTCAAGCACCCTAACAACTCCCTATGCCCACCTCCTACCATCGAAGATGTCATCCACTTCATGACCACCGTCCTACAAAACTTCCATCCCTTCCAGTGTCCCCATACCTTCCAACAGATCGCTCTCGCCACCCATTCCTTTGGCACCTTCTCCCAAGCCCACTCCCACTTCACATTATTCCATCAGGTTCCGCTCATTTAAGCATACCCTAAACTTTTTCTTCGTCTCCCCCTTCCTCCCCCCCCCCCCGCCGCTTCCTAGTAGACCCCTATGGCAAGCTCTTCCTATACCTCCCCTCCAACAAACACCTTTTTATGCATACCCTCTCCCACCACTGTGTAGATGCTTTCCTCCTCAATGAAACATTCCTTCGTCCCTGTCGTCCTATCAGCACTGCTCCCTACCTCCTCCACCGCAAAAATGGCCCCCTCCCCTCGCCCGAGGCCGAGTGGCGATTGGCCACCTCCGCCATCACCCTGACTGGCTCTAACCTCTCCATAATGATCCCACTGACCACCAGCTGCTCAGCCTCTTTCTTCCATATCTTACAGTCAACCTTGCCACCATCTATATCTGCAGTACCACTCCCCTCCTCTATGCCTTCCTCTCCCACATCTACCAAGCCTTTACGACCTATGTGATTGCAGCTGTCCTTAATCTTTCTTCCTGTCTACCTGCTGAAATCCGGCAGTGGTGTCAGTTTGACACTACCTCACTCTGGGGCGATATCCTCCCCCTTCCCCAGCTCACTGTCCCGAAAGCAACATCACACCTGATGTCGTTCTGGTGTCTCCCAACCTTTGCATCATGGTGGAAGTCCTTCATCTTATAGGCAGTGACCATGCCTCTGTCCTACTGACCCATGACCACCGCCTTCGATCCATCCGTCCTCCTAATCGTATGCCCCTCGTAAACTTGTCCATCAGTACTCCCACGCTGACTGGGATGCCTACTGTCGATCCATTGACACCTTGGTCGCAAGCCACTCCCTGGCCTTCCATATCCCCGACGACATTTACCATGTCTCTTACTTCCTCCACAAGGCTGTTGCTGACACAGTCTATGCCCACATCCCCACCAAAGTCATACACCCCCAACGTCCTAACCTTCGCCCATAGGCCTTCCTTCTCCTATGCGAATCCCATCGCCTCTACCGCTCCTTCCTCTGGACTCATGTTCAGGATACACTCCAATGCTAACAGCAACTCCAAAGACACATTAGAAACCTCTTGTCTGTGAAACAACTCAGGGACTGGCGCCAGACATACACCTGCCTAAATTCGATGCTGTCCATCAACTACTCCAAGTACTGGCATGCCTTCTGCACCTAACTGGCAGTCACTCCACGCCTCACTATCTCCTTCTCCATGACGACCATCCCTTTGCCGAAATGCCAGTAAGGCAGAACACTTTACCTCCAATCTGTCCGAAATCTTTATCATTCCTGAAAATCCTAACTTTTACTATTCTCTCTTCCCCAATCTTCAAGGGCGAATGAACCGTCACCTCCTCTCTCCTGCTTGTCCCTGGCGTCCAGTACTTGGACCACATTCCTTCTCAGAATTGAACACGCCTATCACTGGTGATGATATATTTGAAACTCTGCACCAAATGCAACACCACCCCTGGTCACGAAAGGCTGATCTATTGACGCCTCCGTGCCTGCTCCTTCCTTCCATGCAGTCCTCACATCCCTTTACGATGTCGTCCTATTCACTGGCTTGTACCACAACCTTCTGTATTCTCATGTTCCTCAAACCCAACAAGTCCCCATCCCAGACCTCATCCTACCTTTCCATCAGTCTCACCTCCGTGTTCAGGAAGCTCATCCTCTCCTGAATTACCATCAGCACCTCCACCACCACCTCTCCCTCTCCCAATGTGGCTTCTGACCCTCCTTCTCTGCTGATGACCAGCTCCTTCGTCTCACCCTCCTACTCTCTGCCCAGCTTAACTTCCATCGCTCCGCTATCTTTGTATACCTTAACATAGAAAAAGCCTATGACAATGTATGGCATTATGGTCTCCTTTTCAAGCTCCAGTTCTACGCCCTTCCTCTTAATTTTATCTGCCTCATCGCTTCCTTCCTCACCCAACGCCTCTCCTATGTCACTGTCTGCAACTCAGACTGCCATTTGTTCTACCCTTCTGATGGGGTGCCTCAAGGCTCAGTCCTCTCTCCTTTTCTTGATCTCATCTACTCTGTAGATATGTCCTAACCTCAACCTCCTCTCTACCTACTACAATATGCTGACAACACTGCCTTCCCAGCCCTCGCCCCTCCCTTGCCCATTCCCAGTTTTTGCTCCAGTCCACCTCACCAAGTTGGCCTCATGGTGTACTGGAGACTCCTTTCCCTGAACTCTGAATAAACTCCAGCCAATCCATTATAGGCTCTGCCATCCCTGCCTTCGGCCTCCCTGACTTCTACCATACCATCCACAAAATCACATCTGCCACACCCCCAGTTCTCAAGTACCTTGGACTAACCCTTGACTGCTCCCTATCCTAGACCCCACACCTCTGTGCTGTTCGCCAGAAAGCCCTCTTTGGCCTCCCTCCTCAATCTCCTTGCTGGCTGGACATGGTGTCTTAACCCTTCCACCATTCTGTACTCATACTGTTCCGTCATGTATTCCATCCTCTGCAGTTTCCATCCTGCCTGGATATCCGCTCCCATATCCTACTACAAAACCTTACACATCCTGGAACACCATGCCCTCTGCCTTATCTACTGCATCAGGCTCTTCTCCCTCATGTGGATCCTTTATGATCTCATCCCTTTACCAATCTCCTCAAATACGTTGAACATATCCTCACCCTGCTGGCTGTTGGAGCAGACTGAGTGACAGGGGCGTGGTCCTGGATTTTCCCTGGTGGCCATTTTGTTCCAGATCAGGGAACGACGCCATCTTCGATGACGTCATTGGGTGGGAGAGCATGGGGCTGTGGTCCTAGCGTCATGGCAGCCTCTAGTTATCTGCCAAAACATTTTGGCTTATTGCCAAATGCATTCAACTAAAATAAAAAAAAGCCTATGAATCTCCAGTGAGGTAGCATCTTGAATTACATCATAGGGCAATGGGAAGTATGGGGTGCAGTCTAGCATCATGGTTACCTCTAGTTTCCCACCAAAAATATTGGGCTATTACCAGTAGCATTGAAGTACAATTCAAATTTCCTGCTATGTAACCTTCTTGATTATCTTGAACTTGGCGTAACAATATATATATATATATATATAACATTACTCGCATTCAGTGTAGGACTCTGCTGCTGCTGTAACCTCTCCCTTCGTTCTCCTGGAGCAGACTGAAAGAGGTACCTGCCAATTTTGTAGCTTTGGGGGGAGAGTAAGGTGGGTGGAGGGAGGGTGGAGGAGTTGTTGTGCTGACATCTAGTGGTGGAATTTATAATTTTTCCGCAAAAAAATTTGGAAATGGCCAATAGCAAGCAATGAAAATTCAATTTCTGAATCTCCCGCAAGGTAGCCATCTTGGAAGGAGTCATAGGGGATGAGGAAGCAGGGGTGCATGATCCTGGAGTTTCACTGGTAGCCAGTTTGTTCCGGATCAGGTAACGACGGCAATTTGAATTACGTCAAAAGAGGTGTGGGAGCAGGGGGCGTGGTCCTGGTGTCATGGCAACCTCTACCCACCAGGTAGCCATCTTGTTTTACGTCATATGGGAATGGGAAGCAAGGAGGCGTGTTCCTATGGAGCGAACATTCTGATAGGGGTGGGGTCAGGTAGGGACTTTGAATCAGGACTACTGTGTTCGATACCTGGGCCAACCAATGTAGTGGTTCTGAATGTATGTGTATTGGTGCTAGGAGGAATAAAGATGGTGGATGACATCTGACAACACTGTACTGTGCCAGAACTCTCGTTAATTCGAATCTCCCGCCATGTAGCCAACTTGAATTACCTCATGGGGGACTGGGAAGTAGGTGGGGACGTGGTGTTAGTGTCATGGCAAGATCTAGTTTTCCGCCAAGAAACACTTGAAATTGACCAATAGCATGCTATGAAATTCAACTTTCCTGGAAGACGCCATCTCGAAATATGTCAAGGGTTTTCCCCAAGGCGGTCATTTTGTGCCGAAACCGGAAACGACGCCATCTGGGATTATGTAGCACGTCAATGACATTGGCCACCATCTTGGATAACATCATTGCCACGTTGCCGTTACGTCAACGGGGTCAACGACCGAGATACTGGGGTAGAACACCGCTAACTACTATACTTCCGTAATAGCTGAGATTACATTTATTTTGTTGTTGCAGTAGCTCTAGTGGTTAGAGGGATAGATTTCGTTCCTCCATTTGGTAGAGGAAGTTTACAATTCCTCTTGTTGGTAGAGGGAACTCTGTGGCATATGCTTCAGCTGGCATGTGCGCATGCTGAGTCTCTGTTCAAGCATTGCTAGTTCTGAAGGAGATATACAGGCACCGCCACCCTCATTCATAAAGGGGTTTCCCCTGGAGAAATCCAAGTAGGCGTTGGGGATTTGTTTCTGTGTTCTCAAGATGTAAAAATTGTGTGCTAATTACGAAATGTAATGACTTTTCAGTAATTTAAATCAGTAATTTGAGCCATAGAATAGTAAAATTAATACTGTGCACCACTAATCAAGTTTTCCATTGATGCTTTCCAGATGAACACAGTTAGAAACGAGGTGTGCAAAACGAGTAGGATGAGGAATAAGAGATCAAAGGTCCATGAAGGTACAATACCTGGCCACTTGAAACTTAGACATTGACGGGAAGTGCAAGATCAAAATGTTCAAATGTTTTTACAGCTTATGGGGCTTAACTATGGGGTCATCAGTCCCTAAAATTACAAACTACTTGTGAACTACTTACGAACTAGGACGGCACAAATATCCATGCCCGAGGGGGGATTCGAACCCCCGACCGTAGTAGCCGTGCAGACCGTGACTGGAGGGCCTCAGTCCCCTCGGCCACCGCGGCCGGCAGTACAAGATCCATTGACGCCATGACAATCATATTTATCGAGCCGTGTCCGTGGAGAGTTGAGAGGGAGGACTACCAATGAAAGGTGGTGTGACGTACCACTCTGTCTGTGTTATAATGAGCAGGTGGAACCTTGTGGAACTGCAGTTTATGATGTACATGCGTGAATTGCATTATAGTTTATTTTGTCTTTTGTGCCATGTTGTCTAGTGCAAAACCATTTCTTTGTTTAAGCTTTACTTTCATGTATTAATGTGGTAACCTGATCTTCTTGTATTTTCTAAAGAGTACTGACTTATTAATCAATTCTTTCATTTATTTAGGCAATGATAACCTACTTGTCATTACATAATATAGACTTACAGCAGTACATTTCGGCCATACAATTTTCATGATCTTGTTTTTTATTTATTTTGAAAATGGTAACATTTTAATTTGTTTCTGAGTGCAAGTAAATGTGCAGCCTGCCCTCCACAAGTATAGAGATATTTCTAACATTTTATAGGGCAAGGTAACTGCTCTATGCGGTCAGCTACTCCGAAAATATGTACCGTTGGCGAATGTATACCTGCGGAGCGCGACTGCTTCATGCCATTTGACACCTCATACACAGACCAAAAGCGCCAGACGTTTTGTGAATACATGATAATCTTGAACCTAAACGATTTCTCGATGGATATGTGAGAAGTGAGATATTAGATGTCAGATATTACGTCTGTCTGTCTGTCTCCGATTCTGCATTTCACAGATATCTGAGACACGGAAGAGGACGTCTGCAGGTGCATCAATTGCAGCGATTTTTTATTTATTTTACAATGCCGAAGCCCCGCTTCTATCGTGTGCAAATTGCCTGTCGCTTGCACTACCGCAATGCCGCCTGTCTGAGAAGGGTGTATCTGTGAGTGCCCTGACCATATACTAACAAAAAAAACCTTTCCTGGAGTGATACATTTTCCTTCTATATATTAATTTAAAATTTTATAACGTCCAATCTGTTTTAAGCCAAACCGACATTGATTTTTCTTGTAATATCTTAAAGTTTAGAATGTCCAATATATGCAAAGTAAAGTGGACATTATACTTTGTAATACATTTTTAATTGTTGAAAATTGTATAATGTTGCAATGACTAGAGTTAATCCACTCAAGAAATTAATTGTGACACATAACGACGCCATGTGTGGCTAAACTGGACAGCCACGTGTGTATGCCCTAGAGCAGCTGAGACGTTTAGTTCATGTGCCACACCGACGCTACACCGTCGCACGCTGCCAGCCCGTCGTGACGTTAGAGCCGTCGCCGCGAACTCACTGACGGCGTGTCCTGTCGAACGGGGCCCTCGCCCCGACAAAAATATCCCACAGCTCAGGGGATTTAACTGCGGGGTCGTCAGACCCTAAACTTACCAACAACTTATGAACTAATTTATACTGGAGACAGTACTGACATCCTTGCCGGAGGGAGGTCTGGAACTTCCGACGGAGATGGACGCGTGATGCATAACGTGACACTCCAGACCGCTCGTCTACTATGAAACTACTCGCTGGGCAGTCTCGCACATCCGCCGGCGAACGCTGTGGGTGACGACACCACGCCTCTCGCTTTGTGTGTCTGGGCCACGCAACATTGCCTAGAAGAAGAGGCCTCACAACAGGCCGTTCCTACAGGCCGCGGCCGCCATCTGACTAGTCGGCCACTCGTGCACCACCGCACAGGCCTCTCGGATTGGCGAAACCCGCCGTGGGCTGCGCTAATGGTGTGGAAGCGCGGGCTCTGCTGTGACTTCATGGAGCACTTGCCCGTGGCTGTGCTGGTCGCCAGCCGACACTGCCTACGCAACAGTCGACACTTCCCTCGCCACAGTCGAAAGTGCCCTCTCCACTGCTGACACTGTACCTGAGGCAACTGACACTGCTCTCGCTACTGACGACACTGCCTTCGCAACAGCCGTCTCAGCCATCGCCACAGTCGATACTGCCCTCGCCACAGCCGACACTATCCTCGCCAAAGTCTAAATGCCCTCGCCATGACCGACACCACCCTCGCCACAGTGACACTGCCATCGCAACAGCCGTTACAGCCCTCGCCACAACTGACTCTGCCCTCATCACAGCCGACACTGCCCCCACCATATCTGACACTGACCTGGCAGGAGCCAAAACGGCCCTCGACACAGCCAACACCGCCCCCACCACAGTCGACTCTGCCCTCGACACAATTGACACAGCACTCGCCACAGTCGACACTGGGCTCACCACAGTCGACACAACCTTCGCCATAGCCGACACAGCCTTTGCAACAGTCCACACTGCCATCAATATACCGAAACTGTCCTCGTCACAGAAGAATATGCCCTCGCCACAGTCGACACTGCTCTCGCTACTGCCAATCCTGCTCTCGCTACATTCGGCAGTGCCTTCGCTATAGTCTACATTGCACACGCCACAGCCGACACTGTCCCCACCACATCTGACACTGCCCTCACCAGAGCCGACACTGCCTTCGCATAGCCAACAATGACATTGCCAAACTCAACACTGCCAGCACCAGAGCCGACACTGACCTCGCCTAAGCTGACACTGACTTCGCCATATCTACCACTGACCTCAGCATAGCTGCCACTGCCCTCGCCATAGCTGACACTGACTTCGCAATAGCTGACACTGCACTAGCCATAGCTTACACTGACATCGCCACAGCTAACACTGCCCTCGCCATAGCTGAAACTGAACTCACCATAGCTACCTCTGCCCTCACCATAGCTGACACTGACCTCGCCACAGCTGACACTGCCCTTGCCACAAGACCACGCTGCTCTCGCCATAGCTGGCACAGTCACCACATCCCTCTCCACTCTCAACACTGCTCTCGCTACAGCTAACACTGCCCTCACCATAGCCGACTCAGACCTCACCATTGCTGACATTGCCCTCGCCATAGCTGACACTGACCTCACCATAGCTGCCACTACCCTGGCCATAGGTGACACTGACCTCGCCACAGCAGACACTGCCCTTGCCACAGACCATGCTGCTCTCACCATAGCTGACACAGTCGCCACATCCCTCTCCACTCTCAACACTGCTCTCGCTACAGCTAACACTGCCCTCACCATTGCCGACTCAGACCTCACAATAGCTGACATTGCCCTCGCCATAGCTGACACTGACCTCACCATAGCTTCCACTACCGAGGCCATAGCTGACACTGACATCGCCACAGCTGACACTGCACTTGCCACAGACCATGCTGCCCTCGCCATAGCTGACACAGTCGACACATCCCTCTCCACTCTCAACACTGCTCTCACTACAGCTGTCACTGACCACACCATAGCCGACTCAGCCCTAGCCATAGTTGACACTGCCCTCACCATAGCTGACACTACCCTCACCATAACTGTCACTGACCACACCATAGCCGACACTGCCCTCACCATAGCCGACACTGCCCTAACCATAGCCGACACTGCCCTCACCATAACAGACACTGCCCTCACCATAGCCGACACTATCACGCCATAGCTGACACTGACCTCACCTTAGCCGACACTGCCCTCACCATAGCAGACACTGCCCTCGCCATAGCAGACACTGCCCTCGCCATAGCAGACACTGCCCTCGCCATAGCAGGCACTTACCTCGCCATAGCTGCCACTGACCTCACCATAGCTGCCACTGCCCTCACCATAGCTGACACCGACCTCGCCACAGCTGACACTGCCCTAGCTGGATGTGGCCATAATCGAAACTGGCGTCGCTACAGCCGACATAGTCCTCACCACAGTTGACTATGCCCTCGCCACATATGACACTGCCCTCACCATAGCTGACACTGCCCTCGTTACAGCAGTAATGACTCTCGCAACCATCAACACTGCCCTCGCCACACGTGACACTGTCTTAGTCACAATCGACAGTGCACTAGCCACAGTCTAATATGCCCTTGGCACATCCGAAATACCCTTGCTATACACGACATTGCCCGCGCCACAGTCGAGCATGCGCTCGCCACATACGACTCTGCCCTCGTCGAAGTAGACACTGCTTCCACCACAGCCAGCACTGCCCTCACCATAGCCGCCACTGCCCTCGCCATAGCTGACACTGAACGCACCATAGCCGCCACTGCCCTCGCCATAGCTGACACTGACCTCACCATAGCTGACATTGCCCTCAACATAGCTGCCACTGCCATCGCCACAGCCGACACTGTCCTTGTCACAGACCACACTGCTCTTGCCATAGCTGACACAGACAAGACATCCCTCTCCACTCTCGACACTGCTCTCGCCACAGCTGACACTGCCCTCACCATAGCCACCACTGCCCTCGTCATAGCTGACACTGACCTCACCATAGCTGACATTGCCCTTACCATACCTGACACTGACCTCACCATAGCCGACACAGTTGACACATCCCTCTCCACTCTCGACATTGCTCTCGCCACAGCTGACACTGCCCTCTCCATCACTGCCCTCGCCATAGCTGACACTGACCTCACCATAGCTAACATTGCCCTCGCCATAGCTGACACTGACCTCACCATAGCTGACATTGACCTCGCCATAGCTGACACTGACCTCACCATAGTTGCCACTGCCCTCGCCATAGCTGACACTGACCTCGACACAACCGACACTGCCCTTGCCACAGACCACACTGCTCTCGCCATAGCCGACACAGTCAACAAGTCCCTCTCCACTCTCGACACTGCCCACACCACAGCTGACACTGCCCTCTCCATAACTGACACTAACTTCACCATAGCTGCCACTGGCCTCGCCATAGCTACTGTCCTCGCCACAGCCGACACTGCCCTTGCCACAGACCACACTGCTCTCGCCATAGCCGACACAGTCGACACTTCCCTCTCCATTCGCGACACTCCCCACACCACAGGACACTGCCCTCTCCATAACCGACACTGCCCTCGCCATAGCTGACACTGACCTCACCATAGCTGACATTGACCTCGCCATAGCTGACACAGACCTCACCATAGTTGCCACTGCCCTCGCCATAGCTGACACTGACCTCGCCACAGCCGACACTGCCCTTGCCGCAGACCACACTGCTCTCGCCATAGCCAACACAGTCGACACTTCCCTCTCCATTCGTGACACTCCCCACACCACAGGACACTGCCCTCTCCATAACCGACACTGCCCTCGCCATAGCTGACACTGACCTCACCATAGCTAACATTGACCTCGCCATAGCTGACACAGACCTCACCATAGTTGCCACTGCCCTCGCCATAGCTGACACTGACCTCGCCACAGCCGACACTGCCCTTGCCACAGACCACACTGCTCTCGCCATAGCCGACACAGTCGACATGTCCCTCTCCACTCTCGACACTGCCCACACCACAGCTGACACTGCCTTCTCCATAACCGACACTGCCCTCGCCATAGCTGACACTGACCTCACCATAGCTGACATTTACCTCGCCATAGCTGACACTGACCTCACCATAGTTGCCACTGCCCTCGCCATAGCTGACACTGACCTCGCCACAGCCGACACTGCCCTCGCCACAGACCACCCTGCTCTCGCCATAGCCGACATAGTCGACATGTCCCTCTCCACTCTCGACACTGCCCACACCACAGCTGACACTGCCCTCTCCATAACCGACACTGCCCTCACCATAGCTGACACTGACCTGACCATAGCTGACACTGACCTCGCCATAGCTGACACTGACCTCACCATAGCTGCCACTGGCCTCGCCATAGCTGACACTATCCTCGCCACAGCCGACACTGCCCTTGCCACAGACCACACTGCTCTCGCCATAGCCGACACAGTCGACACGTCCCTCTCCACTCGCGACACTGCCCACACCACAGCTGACACTGCCCTCTCCATAACCGACACTGCCCTCGCCATAGCTGACACTGACCTCACCATAGCTGACATTGACCTCGCCATAGCTGACACTGACCTCACCATAGTTGCCACTGCCCTCGCCATAGCTGACACTGACCTCGCCACAGCCGACACTGCCCTTGCCACAGACCACACTGCTCTCGCCATAGCCAACACAGTCGACATGTCCCTCTCCACTCTCGACACTGCCCACACCACAGCTGACACTGCCCTCTCCATAACTGACATTGCCCTCGCCATAGCTGACACTGACCTCACCATAGCTGCACTGACCTCGCCATAGCTGACACTGACCTCACCATAGCTGCCACTGGCCTCGCCATAGCTGACACTGTCCTCGCCACAGCCGACACTGCCCTTGCCACAGACCACACTGCTCTCGCCATAGCCGACACAGTCGATACGTCCCTCTCCACTCTCGACACTGCCCTTACCACAGCTGACACTGCCCTCTCCATAATCGACACTGCCCTCGCCATAGCTGACACTGACCTCGCCATAGCTGACACTGACCTCGCCATAGCTGCCACTGGCCTCGCCATAGCTGCCACTGGCCTCGCCATAGCTGACACTGTCCTCGCCACAGCCGACACTGCCCTTGCCACAGACCACACTGCTCTCGCCATAGCCGACACAGTCGACACGTCCCTCTCCACTCGCGACACTGCCCACACCACAGCTGACACTGCCCTCTCCATAACCGACACTGCCCTCGCCATAGCTGACACTGACCTCACCATAGCTGACATTGACCTCACCATAGCTGACACTGACCCCACCATAGTTGCCACTGCCCTCGCCATAGCTGACACTGACCTCGCCACAGCCGACACTGCCCTTGCCACGGACCACACTGCTCTCGCCATAGCCGACACAGTCGACATGTCCCTCTCCACTCTCGACACTGCCCACACCACAGCTGACACTGCCCTCTCCATAACTGACACTGCCCTCGCCATAGCTGACACTGACCCCACCATAGCTGACACTGACCTCGCCATAGCTGACACTGACCTCACAATAGCTGCCACTGGCCTCGCCATAGCTGACACTGTCCTCGCCACAGCCGACACTGCCCTTGCCACAGACCACACTGCTCTCGCCATAGCCGACACAGTCAACACGTCCCTCTCCACTCGCGACACTGCCCACACCACAGCTGTCACTGCCCTCTCCATAACCGACACTGCCCTCGACATAGCTGACACTGACCTCACCATAGCTGACATTGACCTCACCATAGCTGACACAGACCTCACCATAGCTGCCACTGCCCTCGCCATAGCTGACACTGACCTCGCCACAGCCGACACTGCATTTGCCACAGACCACACTGCCTTCGCCATAGCCGACACAGTCGACATGTCCCTCTCCACTCTCGACACTGCCCACACCACAGCTGACACTGCCCTCTCCATAACTGACACTGCCCTCGCCATAGCTGACACTGACCTCACCATAGCTGCCACTGGCCTTGCCATAGCTGACACTGGCCTTGCCATAGCTGACACTGTCCTCGCCACAGCCGACACTGCCCTTGCCACAGACCACACTGCTCTCGCCATAGCCGACACAGTCGACACGTCCCTCTCCACTCGCGACACTGCCCACACCACAGCTGTCACTGGCCTCTCCATAACCGACACTGCCCTCGCCATAGCTGACACTGACCTCACCATAGCTGCCACTGGCCTCGCCATAGCTGACACTGTCCTCGCCACAGCCGACACTGCCCTTGCCACAGACCACACTGCTCTCGCCATAGCCGACACAGTCGACACGTCCCTCTCCACTCGCGACACTGCCCACACCACAGCTGACACTACCCTCTCCATAACCGACACTGCCCTCGCCATAGCTGACACTGACCTCACCATAGCTGACATTGACCTCGCCATAGCTGACACAGACCTCACCATAGTTGCCACTGCCCTCGCCATAGCTGACACTGACCTCGCCACAGCCGACACTGCATTTGCCACAGACCACACTGCTCTCGCCATAGCCGACACAGTCGACATGTCCCTCTCCACTCTCGACACTGCCCACACCACAGCTGACACTGCCCTCTCCATAACCGACACTGCCCTCGCCATAGCTGACACTGACCTCACCATAGCTGACATTGACCTCGCCATAGCTGACACAGACCTCACCATAGTTGCCACTGCCCTCGCCATAGCTGACACTGACCTCGCCACAGCCGACACTGCCCTTGCCACAGACCACACTGCTCTCGCCATAGCCGACACAGTCGACATGTCCCTCTCCACTCTCGACACTGCCCACACCACAGCTGACACTGCCCTCTCCATAACTGACACTGCCCTCGCCATAGCTGACACTGACCTCACCATAGCTGATACTGACCTCACCATAGCTGACACTGACCTCGCCATAGCTGACACTGACCTCACCATAGCTGCCACTGGCCTCGCCATAGCTGACACTGTCCTCGCCACAGCCGACACTGCCCTTGCCACAGACCACACTGCTCTCGCCATAGCCGACACAGTCGACACGTCCCTCTCCACTCTCGACACTGCCCACACCACAGCTGACACTGCCCTCTCCATAACCGACACTGCCCTCGCCATAGCTGACACTGACCTCACCATAGCTGACATTTACCTCGCCATAGCTGACACTGACCTCACCATAGTTGCCACTGTCCTCGCCATAGCTGACACTGACCTCGCCACAGCCGACACTGCCCTTGCCACAGACCACACTGCTCTCGCCATAGCCGACACAGTCGACATGTCCCTCTCCACTCTCGACACTGCCCACACCACAGCTGACACTGCCCACACCACAGCTGACACTGCCCTCTCCATAACTGACACTGACCTCACCATAGCTGACATTGACCTCGCCATAGCAGACACTGCCCTGACCATAGCCGCCACTGCCCCCGCCATAGCTGATACTGACCTCCCCACAGCCGACACTGCCCTTGCCACATGGGACACTGCCTTCGAAACAGCCAACACTGTCCCCACTACAGTGGACACTACTCTCGCCACAGCAGACACTATCCTCTCTATAGCGACACTGATCCTGCCGCAGCCGACACTGCCCACTCCACCACTCCACGGCTAACACTACCATCACCACAGTCGACACAGCCCTCGCAAAAGCCAACATGGCAACACGGCCTTTAGCACATCCGATACTGCCCTCACCACAGCTGACACTAACCTCATTACAGTCAACTCTGCTGTCGCCAAAACCAGCTCTCCCCACAGCCGCATGCACACACAACACCTGACAGTGCCTATACGCCACAGTCGATACAGCCCTTGCCACAGCCTGTGCTGCCGTCGCCTTATCTGACACTGCTCTCGCCACTGCCGACACTGCCGTCGCCACATGCACACTGCCCTCACCACAGCTGACAGCTCCTTCACCAAAGCCGACACTGCCCTCGCTATAGTGGGTACTACTCTCGCTACAGCCGAGACTGCCCTCGCCACAGTCGACACAGATCTCGCCATAGCCGACACTGGCCTCGCCATAGCCGACATTGATTGCCCTCGAAACAGTCGACACTGCCCTGTAAAAGACGATCTTGCCTTCAGCACCGTCGACACTGCCATCCCCATAGTCAACACAGCAGACGCCAAAGCTGACAACTACCCTACTCACACCTGTCAGTGATCTCGGTACAGCTGACACTGCCCTCGCTATAGTGGACACTACTCTCGCCACAGTCGACACTGCCTTCGCCACAGCCGACAGTGATCTTGCCGCAGACGACACTGCCCTCTCCATGGCAGACACTGCCCTCGCCATAGACCACACTACTCTTGCCACAGTTGACACTGCCCTCGCCACAGCCGAAACTGCCTTGGCGACAGCCGACATTGCATTCGCCACCACTGACACTGCCCTCTTAAAAGCCAACACTGACGTCGGCTAAGGCGAATCTGCCCTCGCCACAGCTGACACTGCCCTTGCCACAACCGATACTGAACTCGCCACATCCAAAACTGCCCCCGCCATTGCCACCGGTGGCCTCACCACAGTCAATACTGCCCTCAACACAGATGTCACTGCCACATACGACACTGCCCTCGTCACAACCGATACTGAACTCGCCACAATCGACACTGTGCTTGCCACAGCTCTCACTGCCCTGGCCACAGTCGAAACTGCCCTCACCACAGTCGAAACTGCCTTCACCAAAGCTGACACTGCACTCACCACAGCCTACACTGCCATCGCCACAGTTGACACTGCCCTCACCACAGCCAACGCTGCCCTCGCAACACTCAACACTGCACTCGCCACATTCGACGATGCCTTTGCCACAGCTACCAATGCTGTCGCCACAGCCAACCATGCCCTCACCTTACTCGACACTGTCCTCACAACACTCGACACTTCCCACGCCAATGTCGACAATGAATTCACCACAGCCAACACTACCCACGCCGCAGCCGACAGTACCCTCAAAACACTCGACACTGCGCTCAGCACATTTGACACTGCCCTTGCCATAGGCAACACTGCCCTCGACACAACCAAAACCGCCCTCGCCGCAACTGACACTGCCCTCGCCACAGGCTGTACTGTGAACGCCACAGTCGACAGTGCCCTTGCCACATTCGACACTGCCCGAGCCACATTAGACACTGCCATCGCCGCAGTCACCACTGCCTCGCCAAGTCGACACTGCTCCGCCACAGCAAACATTGGCTCGCCACAGTCGAGACTGCCCTCAAAACAGCCGACACTGCCCTCGCCACAGCCGAAACTGTCCTTGTCGGAGAGGACACCGCCCTCGTCACTGGTGTGAGTGCTCTTGCTACAGCCGACCCTCCATTCGCCACAGTCGACACTGCCCTTGCCACAGTGGTCACTGCCCTCGCCACATCCGACATTTCCGACGCCATAGCCGACACTGCCAAGGCCATGAGCGACGCAGCCCTCACCAAATTCGACACTGACCTCGCCACACTCGACACTGCCCTCCGAACAGTCGACTCAAATCTCGGCACAAAACACACTCTCTTCGCCACAATCGACACTGCCATCGCCACAGACAACACTGCCCACGCCAAAACCGATACTACCCTCACCACAGGCTATACTGTGCACGCCACAGCCGACTCTGACCTCGCAACACTCGACACTGCACTCGCCACATTCGACTCTGCAATCGCCACAGCGGCCAATGCTGCCGCCACAGCCTACCATGCCTTCTCCTCAGTCGACACTGTCCTCGCAACACACGACACTTCCCTTGCCACAGTCTACACTTCCCTCGCCACAACCGACACTACCTTCTCCTCAGTTGACACTGCCCTTGCAACACTCGACACTGCCCTCACCACAGTCAACACTGCCCTTGCATCATCCGACACTACACTCTTCACAGCCGACACTGTCCTCGCCACAGCCAGCATTGCCATCGCCTAACCAAATGTTAAATTAGAAAAGTTGGCTGTGAATGAGTCAGTAACATTGCCTCACCCTCCATCAAAATTTTCAATCGACGATAGGTTGATGAAAGACGGCTGTCTCCCATCTTTCCTAGGTTTTTAACTTTGTAATTAATTTAAGTTCACTAGATGGGCTTTTTTCCTTAACGAGAACCCATTTCGTTCGGAAGCGTAAGAAATAGCTTTTTATTTCATGTTTTTAAATATTAGTTCCTGTAATACTCTGTTAATATTGTGGAGACTTTATTATGCTAATAATTTATCTCATTGTGTCCATGAATGTGGCAATTTGAACTTTTTTTTTTTTTTTTTTTTTTTTTTTTTGTGATGCCACTGTCCCTGTGAGAATGTGTACTTGCTTTATTCTGTACGTGCATGTATGAGTATCTTCTAGCATGGGAGTCTGAGTGTATGTATGAGAATTTTTGTCGTCGGCTGCTGGATGTGCGCTTTGCATCTCTGGCTTTGTGTCAGTAAGTAGTCGTTACCTACCTCTGTTTTTGATGCTACTAAAGAGGTTCCTCCACCCTTTGGTTACAAGTAGGGTTGGCAATGTTCAGTAGCGAGCCTCGGCAAGACGGGCGAATTTAGGCTTTCCCCACCACCGCGGTTTTTCCTGGGGATTTTACCGATTTCCGACCGTTGGTGGCGGTCTCGTGTTCCTTCTGAACACTCTGTGGCTGCGCTTCGACCTGGTAAGACATTCTGATTTCCTTTCCTCCCTCCAGATGGTAGCGATTCGTTGTCTGGTTTGTCTAAGTTAGAGCTCAGAACTTAGGTTCATTTTTCGAAATAAGTTTCTTCTATCATGTACGGAAGTGTATTCAGTTTCATTTCGGTGATTTTGCATAGGTAAGTGCGGTGAATATGTAACAAATTCGGTTTGATAATGGCTGAGAATCGGTAGCGACTAGATGGCGGTGTACGAAATCGGTTTAATTTCATTCTAGCTTTGTGGGATTCAACTAAGGTGCGGGAATATTTGTATTTTGTGTAGTGAATGTGAAATATTCTTTTCCATTTTCCCTTTCCTCGAATTATGAACAGCACATGATGTGTTCTTACAACAAAGCCTTCAGCTACCCCTGGGTCTGTTTCTATACCCTTCAAGCAAGAAATTATACATGTATCTTTCTGATTTTCATTACTACCTCGTGATCTCCTCTCCATCTGTTTTAAATTGTGTTTCCTTTCCAAACTTGTACTTTGCATTCAGACTCACCCAGTAAATTCTCTTCTAGCCTTGTACAACCCCCTTTATTAGCTTGCTTGTGAAATACTACGTATCTCTAGGGGTTTCATCATGCCGTATTTCTCAACTGATTTACACCGACTTGGAATTATTCCACTTTTCTGATTTTTGAAGACTGGACTTCGTCCATCCATGTAGAACCTTCCCAGTCGCGTCTAACTGTATTTCTTTAGCTTCCTTATGATATGCTACGCATGCTGTAGCTATTTTTGTTTCTTTTTCGGAAATTGAATTTTGTAGTTTTTTCACTGGTTTTCGGAACCAAGTTGCAGATAACTCGCAATTACTTATGAAAGGAGTTAGATATCGTTGCGACCACTATTTCAAAAACTTTTCTGTACCTTTACCCCAATTTCACTCGCTGTAATGTATGGTCTAAAGTGCATAGAACAGTAAGCTGGCCGCCATCGAAATTTTTCAATGCACGATTTGTAAATCAAGTGCGCATACTTGATGAAAAGCATCATTTGAAAACGACCGTTACGAATTTCGAAAAGGTGAATGTTCTATTCGAAAGCTAAGATGATGTACTACCATTCGTCCAAAAATCAGAATTTTTGACCGCGAGTGAGAAGCGTTACGAAACAAAAAACTCACGCAAGAATGAAAAGTAGACTTTTCATTTTTTTCCAGGCAAGACAAAGATCGTAAGGAAAAAATAAAGTGATACAACGATTTATACCGTCAAAATTTTTTACACCTTGAAAATCGAAAAGTTGATTTTCGCCCCTCTTTTTCGTCTCGGCATATCCCGGCTCGGCTCTGCACGGCCGGTAGTGTAAACGCACCCTTAAGTACCAAGTGGTGTTCGACCACGAGGAATTACATAGAATTTACAAAAGAAATTAATTTACAATAGCAAGTACAGCACACGCGAGAATTCAGGTAGAAGAAACCAGTATTAATATAAGCATGGCTGAAGGCGGAAGTAATGACCGTTACAAATGCACGTGGTGCAATCGGTCATACAAGACAGGAAAGACGGAATCAAACGAGAAAATCTGAAAAATATTTAGCCAACTCACGAATAGAGACGCACCGCGAAAACGTTAGTTAAAAAAAATCGCACTGACCTATTTTACGGCCCACTTTAGATTTGTAGTTTAAGTTTTTGCAAACATTTTCGACCAAAATCATAATCTAAATCATACAAAATTAATTAAAAAGAATGTCTGAACCCTTTTAGGAAATAAAAAATTTAGGTAATGGCGGGTTCCGAACCACCGACCTTCAGCGCCATAAACCAAATCCTTGCCCACTACGCTATTTTTTTTTTTTTTTTTTTTTTTTTTTTTTGCTCTATGGTTAGTTCTATTCATTGCGGATGCTAATCGTATTCGTTTCTTTGATGTTCGAAATGTTCTTGGCTGAACTTTTTTTATACAGCGGGCGTTGAGCCCCCTGACCGGGCGCGCTACGGCTATTAATCAAAAGATGAGTCCTTTACTCTCGTACTATTGATGTCCGTTGTTAACTGATACTAATATGGCATTTGTAGACGCTGGACTATCATTTATCGTACGAAGAACGATGTGTTTATGTTAAATCTTCAGTGCGCCATTGCATTGAAATAACAACGTCCAAGTTACAATAAGAAAACCATCAAATACGCAACGCAAGATGGCGTATGCCCGGGAGAGTTCTGGGCGAGGAATGTCACGTGACATCTCCGAACGGCTGGTTTTCGTTAATTCAATGGACGGTGTCAAATCTGCGTTATTTTTGCAAATATGTCTCAAATGATACGAGATACGAAAAAAACATAAGGGAGCTAAGTTGTAGAGAATTTTCTTCTCTACCAATTAGGTTATTCAATTTTTGTGTCAGATGAACGGTTCGTTTGCAATTACAATTATATTACAAACGACATTTTTGGTATTACTACCGTATTTTGCCCGAAAAATTTGAAAAAGGAAGGTTCTGGTCTCTGGCGGCCTACAATCATGTCTGTACAATTTGGTGCCAATCGGGTGAACGGTTCGTCTTAAAAGCAGGGAACACGTTACGGACGGACAGACAGACAGACATCCCAAAATCGCCGTTATTTTTGCAAATATCTTCAAATATCTTTGAAACGCTACGAGATATGAAAAAAACATAATAGCAAAGTTGTAGAGAATGTTCTCCTCTACAAATTCGGTTATTCAATTTTCGTGTCAGATGAATAGTTATGCCTTTATTTTCATTTAAATTTCGAGCTGTCAAAAGATGATCGGAGCCAAAAAAATAACGAAATGTAAACGTACTAAGTTTACACACAGGCTAAAGATTATGGGAATGAAAATGCAAATACTAAATTTACACTGAATTATTCGACTTCTGTCAATTAAGAAACACTTCGCCTCACATAGCGAAAGAAAACTATAACTGAAAAATCGAAACTGCCTGATCACAAAGAAAGCAACGTTCTAACATCACGCCTTCCCCTCAGCATGATTCGAAAAAGTACTTATTTCCACGGTATCAGCAAGAGTGAAGTCCTTACGCGACGCCAAAATCTTCCCCACCACACACCGGATGTAGAGCGCGCTAGAAACCCATACAGAGCGCGTTTAGAGCATAGTGTCTACCAACCCTCTCTACCTGAGGAAGATAAACCCTCTTCAATGGCTCCCAGAGAGGTCTCCTGTCACCTCTTTCGTCCAAGGTTAGGTTGTTACCACACTAAGAACACGGCCACCTCGTCATCTTGCCAAGTAAGCTTGTCTCTGGCCACCCAGCAGACGCCAGCGCAGACGACAGGCGAAACCATGCGTTCTTGACTACAGCAAAACGAGCCCTAAAGCGGGAGGCGGAGACTGTAAGCCACTGTGCGGCAGTCAGTCAATATTAAGAGCAACATTCCACATTCACACGAACACACAAGTTCAATCACACGGGTGGAAACATATATAAACATGAGGCATTGATCATTAATGAACAGAATAGAAATAATTAACATACTGGTAGATAATATTAATGGCGCAGAAACATTTTAGGTTAATGAATAACTAAAAAATGGAGACGACCACACATTCAGTGGACGTGTTTCAATGTTGAAAAGAATCAAAACTGGACAGAACCTTCAAATGTACCTCGCGATGTGAGGGTTATGGTGTTGTGTGAAATATGTAGTACCTTAACAAAAAGACCTTCTTTCATTGACCAGACCTAGTTCTAGAAGCTACCACAAAATTCCGCAAAAAGTGTTTTTTTTTTTTTTTTTTTTTTTTTTTTTTTTTTTTTTTTTTTTTTTAATTTAGATAGGATGGTTCGATGGTCAGTTTCGTGCTCTTTGCAATGTCTGACATGGTACTGTGAAATGGCCGCTCAGATTACCTCTTAAAGATAGTTTTACATTCACAGAAACTATGAAATAGACACCATCTCGAGAAATGAATTGAAGAAGAATGTGTCAACATTTCTACGATACTCCTTCTGTGGGCGCACAACGACTAAGTTTAGCACCATCAAACCTTCAGTGCCCGAGACAGACAACACGTTGACTACGTTAAAAGCCTGTTCTTTACAGGGAACTGTGGTGTCTGTATCTCCAAACATTCCAATCGTATCTCTTATGTCTAACTACAGGATGTCCAGAAAACGACTTCCTGATTTCAGAATTAAATATCTCGAAAACAAAGATCGATAGAGGAATGCAGTAAACGGTATGTTTATTGTGAAATCTGTAAGAAGTTTATACAACAGTTTGAAATAATAGTTACAAAAGCTGCTAACAGATGGCGTTGTAAGCTGTACAGCTCATATCAGCGTACATAAGTGAAATAATCGTATGAAAACACTTTTTGCAAACAGTCACATCACAATGTTTACCAAAATGTTCACCATTGGCACTACAGAGGTGGCGCAAACGAAGAATGAAATTCGCCATCACATTTCGTAGTGTCTCAACCCAAATGGATTCACATACCACTGAGATCGCCGATTCAAGCTCGTCCAGCGTGGCGGGATGCTTCGGGTAGACCATGTCTTTCACTGTGCCCCACAAAAAAGTCACAGGGAGTCAGATCCGGCAAATATGGAGGCCAATCCATGCCTGCACCAGTAAATTTGGGATATTCCAAAGCAATGACTCGATTCCCGAAGTATTCCTCAAGAAAGCGAAACACTTGTTCGGTCCGATGTGGTCGGGCTCCATCTTGCAAAAACCATTCAGTACCGGGTCGATCCTCTAACGCTTGCTGTGTTGCAACAAATTGTTCGAAAATTGCAACGTAACGTGCACCAGTGACCGTTTCTGGAATGAAAAAAGGGCCAATAATGTCTCTGCTCCATACAGCAGCCCACACAGTAACTTTAGGAGAATACAAGGGTTTCGCTTCACACCAATGTGGCTTTTCGGAACCCCAAAATCGCCAGTTCTGCTTATTCACGTATCCATTCAGGTGGAAGTGTGCTTCATCTGTAAACCAGATGCAGCCAACATCAAATCCCTCACTATCAATCATTGTGAGCATCTGATTAACAAAGGCAACCCTTTGTTGCACAGCTCGTACGGGTATGGCCTGGTGCGTTTGAATTTTGAATGGAAACATGTGTAGGCTGTTTCTCAGTATTTTCTGCGTGCTGGAACGCTTCAAACCAGTCTCAGATGCAATTCTACGGACGGATGACATTGGATTTCGCCGAATAATTCAAGAAACTGCGGCAATATTTTCAGGCGTAACTGCGGTTTGCTTGCAGCCAACATGCTCCACTAGATCATCAGTTACGCTACCTGTTCGCTGAAATTTTGCGAAGAGCGTACGATTGGTTTCGCATCGGGTCCTTTTGGAACATTAAATCGTGCTTGAAAACTTGGCCTTGTTGGCATAGGACTCTCTTATAACCAGTGGTACTCTAGCACTAGAAAAACGCGTTGTTCAATGGAGTACACGGTTTTAATCTGTTCCTTCGGTACGCTAACCTCCTTTCACGTTTCAATAGTGGAACTGATCGCTCTGGGCTTCGGATCACTATTTATACTAGGCATTACATATGGCGATTACAGCGCCATCTGTTAGCAGCTTTTATAACTATTATTTCAAACTGCTGTATAAACTTCTTAAATCTTCCACAATAAATATAGCATTTACTGCATTGCTCTGTCGATATTTGTTTTCGAGATATTTAATTTTGAAATCAGGGAGTCCTGTTCTTGGCACCCTGTATTTTCAGTAATGTACTTCTCAGAAAAAGCTGATGTTCTCTGATATATCACACAACCACATTTAAATTAAAAAAAAAAATTAAATTCAAGATAGAGCCACCTCTCCGAGTTCGCCTCCTGGTGTAACCGGTGGCTCCTCTCTGTCAACCCTGACAAATCCCAGGCAATTGTCATAGGTCGTACCACCCGCTCCTTCCGTCTCCACGATTTCTACCTCACCCTCCACAACCGCCCTATCCGCCACACCCCCACCCTGAAGTACCTCGGCCTAACCCTCGACCGTAACCTCTCCTGGACCCCCACCTCCGCACTGTCCGACAGAAAGCCCTCCCGCCTTAACCTCCTCAAAGTCCTCACCGACCGGACGTGGGGTCTCAGCCCCTCCACCATCCTCTACACCTACCGCTCCCTCGTGCGTTCCGTCCTTTGCAGCTTCCGTCCCGCCTGGACCTCCGCTCCCACATCCTACTATAAAACCCTCCGAGTCCTCGAGCGCCACGCCCTCCGCCTCGCCTACCGCATCTGGCTCCCTTCCCCCATGTGGATCCTGTACGACCTGATCCCGTTTCCCCACCTCCTCGAATACCTCCACCGTATCCGTATCCTCTACACCACCCGTAAAATAGACTCCCGCAACCCCCTGGTCCACCCCATCCTTACTAACCCTGGGCCTCTGCCACGCCTCTACCGCGTTATACCCCCTTCCCTTCACCTCCATACCCTCCGTGTCCTCTCCCAGGGTAGTTTCCGCCGCCTCCCCCTCCCTGATGACGTCCTCTGTTCCGACATATACCCGTCCTACCAGCTCTGATCCCTCCCCCCATAGATAAACTGCCCCCTCTCCCCCTCTCCCCCTCCCTGCCCTGGAGTCCCTACGGCTCCTCCCGACCGCCTCCTTCCCTGCCGTTTTTCCTCTCCCCCACGCTTCCCTCCCCCCACCCCCCTTCTCGGGGTCCTGGACCGACAGTTTTAACAGTGCTACGTCAAGTGTTGTGTGCTGTGCTCCAGTGCAGTGTGTGTTTTTTTAACTGCGTCCACCGTAACCAGACAAGCGTCGTGCAGTGTATTTTAATTAGTGTCTCCGTGTACTCGCCGTCCTGTGTTATTGTCGTCCTACATGCGCTTTAAGTCACCGTGGCTCCTCATTTTTAACTGACTAAATCTGGTTTTTGTTCACCTGTCAACTGTTTGTACTTCGAATTGTCACCATGTCTATGTCATTGTTCCTCCGTTGTTTTTTCGCCTGTCTTGTATTCTAATTTTCATCTCATCCATGTATTTTATTCCCTCGGCTGAAGAGCAGCCTCTGGAGCTGCTGCCAGCCTACTGGTGTAACAACTGATGTGAAATACCCTTAAAGGAAAAAAAAAAACAAGATAGAGTCCATGTACGGTACATAACGTGAATGAGTGGCCACCTCGCATATAGCTCATTGGAATATTCAGGTTAACTAGTTGGCGCAGAGTTTTTGGAAACAAAAGTTTGTGCCTGCGACTTGCGACTCACCTCTTTGAGGTTGTAGGGGTCGATGAGCAGGCAGCCGGCCCTGGAGGCGCCCAGCAGGCACAGGAAGCCGTTGATGGACGACATGTAGGGCCGAGCGGAGATGAGGGACCTGCAGCAGCGGCCGAGCGAGCCCAAGCACAGACATTGACATTTACACTACTACCTCCCAATGTCATTGTGCACAAGCTAGACTAGATTAGACTAGATGTACTTTTCGTTCCAGTAGATCCGAATTGAGGGAATACCCTTGGATGTAGAACATGCAGAATAAAATACACAATGAAACTTCCTGGCAGATTAAAATTGTGCGCTGGAACCGGGACTCGAACCTGGGACCTTTGCCATTCACGGCCAAGCGCTCTACCGTCTTTATATATGCCGCGGTTGCACAGTGGTAGAATACCAGACTACACATCCAAAAGTCGCAGGTTCGATCCCCGCCTGTCACTTTCCACTTCTTTTACCTCTAGCAGTATTGCTCATGTGAAAAATACCGAGTAGCACCGTGGTTCGGAACCCACGTTAAACTGTAGGTCCCCCTATAACTGGCTGGGTAAGTCAGTTCCAAGGTCGGAGGAAGGCAACGGCATACCACCTCCAAACAGGACCATGCCTAGTAAAGCACTGTTTTGTTCAAACCAATCTTCGGATTGTTGACTGCTTTACCTTTATATATATATATATATATATATATATATATATATATATATATATATATATATATATCAAATAAAGGCTTTCTTCGGCCGGATCCTGTATTTTGGATTTCCCTTTTTTTTTCCTTTTCTTCTTTTTTCCTCTGTGGGCCTAGTAGCGTAAGAAAAAAAATCAGTTTTTCCTGAAGAAGAACGTAATTTTCTGAAGATAGATGGTAGTGGTAGCAAGTACTGCTCTACACTGTCTACCCCGCTCATTGGGCACTTGAAAAAAAAATTCCTTTTCTTCTGTTTAGCGATATGCCCTTTCCTTGGACATCTGAAGTGAAACAAAGAAAAAACAAAGAAATAAAGAGAAAAGTAATAATGATAAGTACAAAAAAGATCTTTTTTTTCTAGAATAATAATTTAAGTGGAGCAACTGGGATTGTTGTGTTATTCGTAACGTTTTACTGGGGTAAGAACTGCCGTTTCAGAGTTCTGCTGAGGCCTTCACGGCTACCGTAGCGGCCACAGGGCTCACGTAGTCCACTACTTTAGCAAGTTTTTACGCTGTTTGACGTTGGGTTTAGGTTATTATCCTATTCCCTGTTTCTGGAACACGATTCTCATCATGTTGCCAAAATTCTTTTTGTGATCTTTCTTATGATATACTTTGTAATATTCTCCTCGTAGAAATTCTCTATACTCCTGTATATCATCTTTTCCCTTCTTGTTTATGACGTACCAAATGTAGTGGGCAAGCAACCATAGAATTACATTGTTTTTCTGTGGAGGAAACGAAACATCTTCGGAGAACTGAGCTATCCCGACACGACTCACGATGCCGCCTCACAACTTCACTTCCGCCAGTACCTCGCCTCCTACTTTCGAAATTTCACAGAAGCTCTCCTGGAAACACGCAAGACTAGCACTCCTGGAAGAAAGGATATGGTGGAGGCATGGCTTAGCCACAGCCTAAGGGATGTTTCCAGAATGAAATTTTTTGGCACACAATTTTAATCTGCCAGGAAGTTTCATATCAGCGCACACTCCGCTGCAGAGTGAAAAATTTCATTCGGGAAACATCCCTTAGGCTGTGGCTAAGCCATGTCTCCACCATATCCTTTCTTCCAGGAGTGCTAGTCTTGCGTGTTTGCAGGAGAGCTTCTGTGAAATTTCGAAAGTAGGAGGCGAGGTACTGGCGGAAGTGAAGTTGTGAGGCGGCATCGTGAGTCGTGTCGGGATATCACAATCGGTAGTGCGTTTGCCCGCGAAGGTCCCAGGTTCTAGTCCCGGTTCCGGCACACAATTTTAATCTGCCAGGAAGTTTCACTCCGCTGCAGAGTGAAAAATTTCATTCTAAAATACACAATATATACTTACAAAAAGAGAGCATATGTGTTAATATACCTTCCACAGACCCCAAATGTAAATACCCTTGTGGATGTAGAATTGGTCAGGAAAAACAACTATCTTAAAAATATTTACATTTTAAAGGACACAAAAACATATTATTACTTACTAGTTTACTTGGTGCAAATTAAAATTCTTAGCAAGAACTTTATTTTTTTTTATTTTTTTTTTAAACTTCTTTTTATTTTTTATACTGATTTACAATTATCACATTACTGCACAAGACTTGTACTGAAGTCAAACTGAACACAGTATTCATATTTGTGAATATTATATACAATAAATTACAATCAATCACTTCTGGTAAGAAGTAAGCTAAACGTAGACATTTAGTTTCATTATTTAAAAGCGGTATTCTTAAAAACATAAGTCTTCAGTTTTAACAAAATATTTACTTAAAGTTATTAACCCTAGTATGCATGCCCTGGCTCCAATGGACCGGGGAACAATTTTAATTTTTAATTTGTGTATTGAAGACTTGAAATTGAGTCCCAACCGTTGAGGTATGCTCTCTGGCAATATTCAGCAATACATTACAGATACTACTAGATCTGTGTGTCATTAGTTTAAGTGCCACTTTAATTTACTTCTTTACACCACACATTTACATAACCTGGGTCCGATGGACCCCGTGGTTTACATTAAAGTGTCATTAAATTAGATTGGGTTGTAATCAGTTACATTTTGTTGGAGTACCGAGAATACTTTAGTGCCACACATATGCATTGTTGTGATCGTAGAAAACATATTTTATAACTTGGCACGTTCAACAGTCAGATAGTATACTTCTGCGTTGTGTAAGAACCAAAATATCGCAGTGGGTGGTTATTAGTGTGTGACGCTGTGCAGGAAGACTGTAGGAGTTTGCTACACAGCAGTAATGTTACTGGTAAAAGTAAAAAATAACATGAAGAGCCACTATATTTCTACACTCCATAGTAGAAGAGAGTACTGAGGGTATTTATTCATAATATTATTTTTCAGACAATGTCAGGATCTGCATTTTAAAAAAAGGAGCAGGAAAGAGGATAGCAACCGTTTTCCAAGCCCAAATTTCGAATCAGTTGTTACTCAATGGGTAGCTGAAGATGACGCTTTCCTTTCAGATATAAGATCTGCTTCAGATGAAAACCACGAAGCCGTTCCTCAGGCAGTGTCATACGAGTCTTCGGATGAAGAACCACGTAGTGGTGGTGGTGAAGATGATTATTTAGATAATAATATCTCAGGACAAATTAGCAGTGAAAGTGCTAACGTTTATATTGCTCCAAATGGTATGCTATGGAGTGAAAGGCCCCCAGTGCAAAATGAAACGCCTGCTCAGAATGTGGTGTAATTTGTACCAGGACCAGCAACATTGATGTTATGTTTTTTTTTCTTTTTTTTTTTTTGTGAAATGATTTATTCTTTGTCAGTGGCAAGATCACCTATTTGAACACTGTGAAAAATAATATTGGTGGTGTCTGTATCAGTTTTCATAATATAATCCATGAAAAAAATTATTCAGCGTTAAAATTATACAAATTATACAATTTAAAAGCTATTTAAGTCATTAAAATAGCCACAGCTTTCTTATATTATACTCATGAACGTTCAAATAAAAATATTTGTGCATGATGATATCCACAAAACACTTATTTTCATTTAAATTCTCATATTAGATATAACGGGTCCAATGGACCCAAGGTATGTAAATGTGCAAAAAATATAGGTCATGCATAGAAGGGTTAAATAAACTCTTTTGAAACTACTAACATCATAAAAAAAGTGTTACATGACGACCGTTTTACATGTTCATGGCGCTTTACACACATCTGGAATAGGGATGTACGTACGAGGCACGTCCACAAAGTAAATAGTAAATTCCGTTTGGTTATATAAAACGAACGGGTACATATGCAAAAAAAAAAATATATATATATATATATATATATATATATATATATATATATATATATATATTGTTGAAATGAGATAGAATGGCTGGCCAGTACTTACCATTGTGCTGTACCGCCGATAGTAACACAAAATGAAAAAACAGAAAAAAAGGGACAAAGGGACAAGCTTTCGGAACAGAGTTCCTTCGTCAGGTGGGAGGGAAGGGAAGAATAAAGGATGGGAATAGAAGGGAAAGGTGGTTCACGACCTAGGTCATGAAGGTGTGGGCGTCAGAGATACTGCATGTATGTACTGAGCCAAGCCAGAGAGGATAAATATAACTAAAAAGGAAAGATCAAGATCTTTACTACTTGATCTTTCCTTTTTAGTTATATTTATCCTCTCTGGCTTGGCTCAGTACATACATGCAGTATCTCTGACGCCCACACCTTCATGACCTAGGTCGTGAACCACCTTTCCCTTCTATTCCCATCCTTTATTCTTCCCTTCTCTCCCACCTGACGAAGGAACTCTGTTCCGAAAGCTTGTCCCTTTGTCCCTTTTTTTCTGTTTTTTCATTTTGTGTTACTATCGGCGGTACAGCACAATGGTAAGTACTGGCCAGCCATTCTATCTCATTTCAACAATATTTATTATCTCTGAGGAGAATTTTCATCATTAATCGAATATATATATATATATATATATAGTAACACTAAAAGTGGGCCTTTGCGATCGTCTCGATATTTAAATGAAAATAACGGCTTAACTATTCATCTGACACGAAAATTGAATAACCGAATTTGTAGAGGAGAAAATTCTCTACAACTTTGCTCTCTTATGTTTTTTTTTTTTTCATATCTCATAGCGTTTCAAAGATATTTCCAAAAATAATGGCGATTTTTCGATGTCTATCTGTCCGTCTGTCTGTCTGTCCGTAAGGAGTTCCCTGTTATTAAGACGAACCGTTCAACCAATCAGCACCAAATTTTACAGACATGATTGTAGGCCGCCAGAGACCAGAACCTCCATTTTTCAAATTTTTCGGACAAAACATACGGTAGTAGAACGAAAAAAATCCGTTTTTAATATAATTGTAATTGCAAACAAACCGTTCATCTGACATGAAAATTGAATGACCTAAATGGTAGAGGAGAAAATTCTCTACAACTTAGCTCCCTTATATTTTTATCATATCTCGTATCGTTTGAGACATATTTGCACAAATAACAGAGATTTAACACAGTGCACTGAATTAGCGAAAACCAGTCGTTCGGAGATGCCACGTGACATTCCTCGCGTATTTGATGGTTTTCTTATTGTAACTTACACGTTGTCATTTCAAAGCAACGGCACACTGAGGAATTAAGAAAAACACATCGTTCTTCGTACGATAAATGATAATCTAGTGTCTAGAAATGCTATATTACTATCAGTTAACAACAGCCACCAATAGATTAAAGAATTCCTGTTTTGATTTATAGCCGTAGCGTAGTGGGCAAAGTGCTGGGCTGTGACGCGAAAGGTCGGTGGTTCGAAACCCGCCAGTACCCATTTTTTTCCCTAAAAGGGTCTTAGACACTTTTATTAATTAATTTATTATTATTTAGATTATTATTTTGGTCCAAAATGTTTGCAAAGCCTTCAACTACAAATCTAAAGTGGGCCGTAAAACAGGTCAGTGCGATTCTTTCGTGAATTCAACCATGTGGTAACATCTTCCTTCAGCTTGTCATCATCGCTGAAATGTTGTCCACGAAGGACAGATTTTAGGTGTAAGAAGAGGATTACTGTCAAAAGTATTATTTTTTTATTTTTATTTCAGGATAATGCCTGACCTCACACACCGAATGTGACCAAACAATTGTTACGGAAATTTCAATGGGACCTGTTTGATCGTCCTCCATACAGCTCGGACCTCTCTCCTAGCGACTTTCACCTCTTCTTACACCTAAAATCTGTCCTTGGTGGTCAACACTTCAATGATGATAAAGAGCTGTTACCACACGGTTGAATACACAGGCGGCAACGTTCTCTGAAAGATGCATGCAAAAACTTGAGGCACGCTATGACAAGTGCCTACAAAATTTCGGCAGTTATGTGGAAAAGTAGTTTTAGAGTTGTAGAATTTTGTGCAATAAAAATTTCTTCTGTATCTGTGTACAATTTCATTTTATTACCAAACGGAACGCCGCGGTGGGGTAGCCAAGCGGTCTAAAGCGTCTCGCTGCGGAGCGCGCGGTTGCTCGCCGTGGAGGTTCGAGTCCTCCCTGGGGCATGGCTGTGTGTGTTTGTCCTTAGGTTAGTTTACCTAGGTGTAAGTAGTTTGTAAGCTACGGAATGATGACCACGCAGTTTGGTCCGATAGATTTACAAACATTTACACATTTGAACCAAACGGAACTTACTTTCTGGACGCGCCTTGTAAACATTATTTCAGACGTTGTGTTCCATGACTCGAAGGGCATGAAAGGGAAGTATCAGTTGGGAAGGGAGTAAGACAGGGTTGTAGCCTTTCTCCGATGTTATTCAATTTCTACATCGAGCAGGCGGTGAAGGAAAGCAAGGAAAAATTTGGAATAGGGATTAAAGTTCAGGGACAAGAGATGAAAACATTGTGTTTTGCTGATGACATTGTAATTCTGTCAGAGACAGCAAAGGACCTGGAAGAGTAGTTGAATGGAATGGACAGTGTGTTGAAGAGAGCGTATAAAATGAATATTAACAAGAGCAAAACAAAAATAATGGAATGCGGTCTTAGAAAATCAGGCGATGCGGAAGGAAGTATTAGGTAACGAAACAATGAAGGTGGTAGATGAGTTTTGTTACTTGGGTAGTAAAATAACGTGCGATGGTCGCAGTACAGAGGATATAAAATGCAGAATGGCAATGGGAAGAAAAGCATTTTTGAAAAAGAGAAATTTGTTAACATCGAATATTAATTTAAGTGTAAGGAAGTCTTTTCTGAAGGCATTTGTGTAGAGTGTTGCCTTGTACGGGAGTGAAACATGGACGATAAGCAGTGCGGACAGGAAGAGAATAGAGGCTTTTGAAATGTGGTGCTACAGAAGAATGCTGAAGATTAGGTGGGTAGATCACATAACTAATGAAGAGGTACTGAACAGAATTGGTGAGAAAAGGAATTTTTGGCATACCCTGACTAAAAGAAGGGATCGCTTGGTAGGACACATTCTTCGACATCGGGGAATCGTAAATTTAGCATTGGAGGGAAGTGTGTGGGGTAAAAATCGCAGAGGGAGACGAAGATACGTGTATAGTAAGCAGATTGAAGTGGATGTGGGTTGCCGTTCTTATGAGGAGATGAAGAGGCTTGCTCAGGATAGAGTAGGGTGGAGAGCTGCATCAAACCTGTCTCCGGACTGAAGACCATAACAACAAAGTGTTCGATGTTGCAACTTAAATGTGTAACCATAACAGCTGGTAAAGGTCCCCTTGCACTGATGCTGAGTAGGACAGCATGGCAGATTCTAACTGACCTTGATCCCAGTCACTGACACTTGCAGGTCTTTCTGAGAATGCCGATTCAAGGTCACCAGTCTCATAGTACAACTCAATTTGTCAAGGGGTGCAGAAGGCAGGACCCTATCACTTTGTTCGGCCAATCGCAACACGCCTTAGACAGCCCTTCTCCCCTCCTCTCCCCATGCCACAAAGCTGTATACGCTGTACACAATAATTGGAGATCCCGCATAACAAATAACTGGGGAGCTTCAGAGGACAGCCAATCGTTTGAACCGCTGGCCACCGGTAACTCGCTCACGGCTGCGCTCACTTGCACCCACACCCAAACCTTCAGATGTCAGACACTCAGATCCGTACCAAACGTTGTATATCGATAGAGTAGCAACCTAAATTTCTACATAATTCCTGATTTTTGCTGCCGTCCAGTAGAACGTACATAAACTATAATAATAAGTAACAGCTAACCTACGGAATAGAGCAAAAGCGTATCTGTGAGGCATAGTCACGTCACCCTTCCGTGGGTTAGTAAGTTGTCCTAATCATCATCATCTCATCATCATTGGCACGTAAGTCGCCCACGCGGCGTCAAATAAAAAAAAAACTTACAGTAATGCGGCCGAAAAAACCGGCAAGGGTTCTCCCGGCCAAGAAAGCCATAAGCTCATTTCCATTTCTAGCTAGTTTATTATTTCTATTGCCATAAGGTGATACTTTCTTGAGGGACAGCTGATCTATTTTCTGTTTATTGAATTTACTTCAGAAACTTTCTCCTCAACCTTGCTGTAAATATTGTTTGATCAACTAATGTAGTTATACCGATGGTTTCAGATTTTGGTCACAAAGATCTTTCAAATCATTCAATGTTTCTAAAGGGTATAATAACTAAGTTTGTAAGAGATATAAAAAACATAAAAATAAAACAAAAATAAAAAAGTAGAGCATTAGATTGTCTTCCAGAGGGTCCTGGGTTCAATATACACCTAGACCTTAAATTTTTTAATTGTTTAAACTACAGTACCTTGGAAATTGTTAAAAGGGGCAACGTGTTCCTCATATGTAAAATAACTGTTTCCATTTTGTAGCAATGTGTTATTGGCAGTTTACTCTTGCTTCGTTTTATTTGAAAGTAGCTAATCCGTAGGGTTTATTCGTGGTTTCACAGAATAAAGGAACATAATCAGAACATGTGCACCTTGGTTGCACAGTGGTAGAGTGCCAGACTAAAAATCCAAAGGTCGCGGGTTCGATCCCCACCAGGTTCTAGGATTTTTATCTGGCACTTTCCACTTCTTTCACCTCTGGCAGTATTGCTCATGTGAAAAATACCGAGTAGCGCCGTGCTTCTGAACCCACGTTAAACTGTAGGTCCTCCTATAACTGGCTGGGTAAGTCAGTTCCAAGGTCATTCGCAAGTTTTCCGCCGAGCGGGACGGACGTGTGGCGGCCCCGGACGTACACATCGCTGTCAACAAGGCTGTTTACCTGCGCTCCAGGTTAGTCGCTGCAGCTAGCGCGCTGCCTTACGCTTTGTGATACGAAGAACAACATGAGTACAACTACTTACCAGAGAAAAGACACGATAAAGTTTACATTTGATCGAAATGTCACCCGTCCAAAAGCTATTGAGGTTAGATCATGGTTTTCGGAAAAAGTTAAGATACGTCAAGAGGACATTGTAGGTGTTCATTTGTCAATAGTGAGTCCTTGCGCCTATGTAAAACTCTCGAGTTGTGACTTATGTACTTCAATCGTAGAAAAGTGTGGCGGCACGATGAAGTTCAACCACTCGAATGGTGAAATTAGTGACGTTCTAGTTTCTTTCGCTGGGATGGGAATAAGGACGGTACGTGTGTTTGAACTTCCCTTCGAAATACCTGCTGAAGAAATAAACAGTGTTCTTAAGGCGTACGGCAGAATTCTATCAAATGTCGCGGAAAAATGGTCTGAACCGCATATGTTCCCCGTTCTGAACGGCGTCCGTCAAGTTAAAATAGAGCTTCAGCGGCATATTCCGTCTTTTGTCAACATATGTGGGTATCGTGCTCTGATCATTTACGATGGTCAGCCTAGGACATGTGCTCTGTGCAATTCGACAGAGCATGTCCGTGCTGAATGTAGTAGAAGAAGGGTCCCACAGTTATCAACTGATGACGGTACAACTGCAGGACCGATGGTACAAATGAAACTGACATACGCTGCCGTCACCTCATCACGACGATCGATAGCGACGGAACGAGTGCAGCAGGTAGAACCATCCGTGAACCTGGAAGCTGTTCAAAATCACATGGATGTCCAAGATACTGTGGAAACCCAAACGGTTCCCGCACGGAACGAAACCGATCTTGTGAAAGGACAAATTAAAGAGAAGGACAACGATTTTGGTGCAGGTCCCTCTACACTTATGGAGGGTGAACCGCGTACATCCGCTGCGTTATCTGCACAGACGGCGCTCACTGAAACTCGCGCTCGACCTACCGGACATGACAGTCAGGGACAAGAAGGATCAGCCACTAAGGACAACCTTGAAGTTACGGAGGAACGCTTGAATAGTGAAGCAGATGGAAACGAAGAATTCAGTAAAGGAGCTGTTGAAACACTGAAAGAGACAGGGAGTTATAGCCACACGTCCAGCGTCCAGGAGATCAGAACACCTTTGGAAGAAGGTGAAACAAGCGCCAACGCCACTTTTCCCGGACGAGAGGAAAGTTCTAAGTTAGTAACGTCTTCGCCGGATTCGTCTGAGAAGTCCCCTGATACATCCCCTGAGCGGTCAAGATCGCCCAGAAAGTCCAAGAGAAGTAACAAAAAGAGAAGGTTAGCGCATCAAAATGCGGAAACTTTGGCTCCTCCTTTACGAGAGAGGTTACGTACAATACGGGAAGAGGCAAAAGCGGGCGACCGCCAACCACAGGTCATAAGTAATGAAAGGCAGCACCGAATTGCAAGAAGCAACGAAGATACCGACGCGGCCAGAAAAGGAACACCAACAATAGACACTTCGCAAGGGTTTGCAGAAGACAAATTCTGCACGAGCACGTCTCCTTGGTCGGAAGATCAGCAGGAAGGAGATTTACATATGGAAGAGATAAATGCAATCCCAAACTAAGTCGTTACAGGATGAAAGAACAATACAGTCTCCACAAAGTCGAAGGACTCCAGACTGGAACCACCAACCGAGTAACACTTTACCTGTAGAATAGCCCATTAGGCTGGACCAAACATACAACGTCACAACATTAAATGTTAACAGAATACAGAGCGACACTAAACTTGCTGCACTTAAAGATTTTGTCTATCAGTCCGATACGGACGTAGCGCTCTTACAAGAAGTCCTTTTTACCAACTTCCACATTGCAGGATACAAAGAAATTTTAAACGTGGCCTTAGAAAGGGCATGTGGCACTGCCATACTAGTAAAGGAAGGCATCGAGGTCACTGATGTTTGTTTTTTAGATTCAGGAAGGGGCATTAGGTGTAAGATATTCAATGTCACGCTTGTAAATGTATACTTACCGTCTGGAAGTAATGCTCGACAGGACAGGGAAAATTTTTTAAAAAATGATTTAGTCATCTTGTTGCAGGACAATCCCGCGGAAGTCATCATTGGCGGCGATTGGAACTGCGTAATAAATAAGAAAGACCAAAAACCAAATTTCAAATTTCAAGGAACTACTGAGCATAGTGAACAATCTACAATGGAAGGACGTATGGGAAATCAAACACCCGACATCTGTTAAATTCACGTATGTAAGCAAAACATCGCAAAGTAGGATCGACCGCATTTACGTCACTTCAAATTTAAGTACTAAAATCAGTGGAGTTGAAGTAATACCTACCATTTTCTCTAACCACCTTGCAGTTAAGTGTAGTATCGGCCTTACAAAGCAAATGACGTACTGGGGCCGACCTTCATGGAAGCTTAATATAGATATGCTTCATGACACTGCTTTAGTTGAGCACATCGAACGTTCTTGGGATATTTCCCTAAGACAGCGTCACAAATATAGGTCCACTATTGATTGGTGGACACTTTGTGCGAAAAAGAAACTTAGGTCAGCACTAATGTCTTATGGAAGGGAACGAGCGAGATGGTTTAGGGATACGGTGGAATTCCATTATTGTTGTTTGAGAGACCTCTATGAGCTGCCATTGTCCGAAGAAGTAAGAATAAACATAAATAAGGTAAAGGCTACCCTTTTAAGCCTCAAAAGAAGACAACTAGAGGGACTTAAAATTAAATCGTGTGTGCAAACCACACTTGCAGAAGAAAATACATCAATCTACCATTTAATTCAACATACAAAAAATAGACGACGAACGTTCATAGCGAAACTTCGCACAGAAGACAATCGAATTATAGCACAACAGAAAGACATTTTACACGAGGCACATAGATTTTATAACTCTTTATACAGTGAGGTCCACTACACCTCGTCGACTGCAAGGGAATTACTTCACAACAGTGATATCGGGAATAGCGTAACTGAAGACCAGAACAGAAGTCTTACACGTGAAATAAATTGTGAAGACGTTTTAGATACAATAAAAACTTCCCCTCTCAAAAAATCGCCAGGACCCGATGGTTTACCTGTAGAATTCTATGTAACTTATTGGCACATAATAGGCGAGAAAATCACAGACGTAATAAATGAAACATTAAATGGTGCACATGTCCCTGAAGAAATGAAAGAATGTGTAACTGTGCTATTGCCTAAAGGGAGGAATAAAGAGGTGAAACAACTCGCACAAATGAGGCCAATTTCTTTAATGAACTCAGATTATAAAATCATTGCTAGAGTAATGAAAGAACGACTTAGACCTGTTCTGGATAAAGTAATTGGCTCTCATCAAACGTGTCTTCCTGGTAAGAGTATTTTCCAAACTGTGAGTGAATACAGGGACATAATAGCAATATTTTCCACAACCCTGGCCAAAGCTGGCATAGCTTTCATAGACTTCTCGAAAGCTTTTGACAGGGTAAATCATGAATATTTGTTCCAAACAATGACGTACATAGGTTTTAACGACAATTACCTGGTTGTTTTGCGTAATCTCTTGCAAGGAATTAAAACGAAAATTTTACTCAATGGCCACCATACTAAGCCAGTAGAGATTAAAAATGGTGTTCCTCAAGGCAGTCCACTGTCAATGCTGTTATACGTCATTGCTCTCGAACCTTTACTGAGACGGCTCAACAGTGAGCTCGAGGGCATAACAATACTAGGAGAAAGTCGAGCTACCAATGCTTATGCCGACGATGTCGGGGTCCTCGTGAGGAGTTCCGACGACATAGACAAACTAACAGCATTAGTCCGGCTCTACTGTAATGCAACAGGGGCCAAAATCAACGAGACGAAAAGCTCGTTTTTAAATCTCAACGGGTTTAGAAATATTCGCCTAGGCTGGGCACAATCAGTGGAATATCACACAGCTTTAGGCGTGACGTTCTACAAGGATACTTTACAAACGATGACGTTCAACTGGAGGAAGGTTTTGGCAAATATAAGAGGTTCCCTAATACTAAATAAAATCAGACATTTAAACCTGATCCAAAAAACTCAAATAATTAACTGTGCAGTTCTCTCCAAAGCAATATATGTGGGGCAAATCTTCCCAATACCCATAGAAATACCAAAAACCATCATGGCCACCATCTGTAAATACATCTGGCAAGGCGAGACTTTCAGGGTAGCTGCTAGTAGTATTACACTGAAACCTGAAGAGGGAGGCCTAGGCCTCACCGACGTCCGCCGCAAGGCCACGGCACTCTTTATTAGGAGAACCCTTCATATTATAGAAAACTACCCCAACAGTGTGACATCCAGTCTATTCAGGATATTACAGCCTGCAAGCTTGCAACCACCTGTAAATATAAATGGAATAAATTATAAGCTAAAGTATGTTCGACACTTTTACCTAGAGATAAGTTATCTGGATAGTATTATGAGGGACAAACATAAAAGAACCTGCAGCTACATTGTGGACAGCATGAAAACCAGAGAAAATCGCAATAAAATGGAAGAAACAAACCCCAACCAAAACTGGAAATCTATTTGGAAAAATATACATAACAAAGTATTGCCAACGGATGTGAAGGCAGCGTGGTACCAAGTAGTAAATAATATCGTTTGTACAAATGACAGGCTATGTCATATTGGTGTAAGTAATACCAATGTCTGTCAGCGATGTCTTGCGGTAGACACCATCAGTCATAGGTTTGTCTGTAGAGGATACAAAAATATTTGGGAAACTGTCAGGAAACAGGTTGCCCTTATAAAGGGAAGTGATGGCAGAGAAATTACAATTAATAATATAATACTACCACAAACTGTTTCGTCTCCCGAACAGAAGAATAATGCGATAGTTTGGCTACTTGGACACTGTGTCAATTATGTCGTTCACAAAAAGGGCGCAGATAATATTATGGAATATGAACAATATATACACTGCGCATACTTCACGGAACATAGAAGGAAGAGTCACCACAAACACTTTGGAGAGAGATTAACGATGCTGTTCGAGAGACAGGGAATTGGATAACAGCGTCTGGGCGAAGTACAGAAGCTTGCCAAAGTAGGGGACAGCTGCTGAGGGTGAGGTACGGTGGGGACTTCGTGGGCCCCGAGGCCGCTACGGTAGCCGTGAAGGCCTCAGCAGAACCCTGAAACAGCAATGCACTAACGAAGGAGAGTAGAAGGACGCACAACAGTTCGGAAAGTCAAAAAATTAAATTTCATCACGTATAAACGGAATAGTTATAGAAGGTTGTACCAAACGATAACAATGTTAAAAAATGAGTTAGAAATCGAAATTTCCTTATTTATATTCCAAGCACATATCATTTACTTTATTATGATTTGGAGAGAAAATTTGTTTTGCACATAGTACAGTACGACAAGTACAAAAGGCCACAGGAGAGGCATTTTTTTAAATCTAGTTACTTTAATTTTCTTTCATACACGCATTACATAGAGAACTTCTTGCACACAGAAAAAAAAAAAAAAAAGTGGTGTAGGGGACAGCGAAAAAAAAAGTGCTTAAGGCGTAAAAAAAAAAAAATAAAAAAAAAAAATTGGTGTAGGGGTCAGCTTAAAAAAATAAAAAAAAATAAAAAAAAGTGGTGTAGGGAAAAAAAAAGGTCGGAGGAAGGCAACGGCATACCACCTCCAAACAGGACCATGCCTAGTAAAGCACTGTGCTGTTCAAACCAATCTTCGGATTGTTGACTGCCTTTTTTAATCAGAATATATGAATAAAAAAACAACTGCATCACACATACAGCGGTATTAATAGTAATAACAATAACAAAAAAGTAATGTGAAAAACAATAAGCGTAATTAAAGTAATAACACTGTACAGGTTTCCTACTTTCAAATAAAACGAAGCAAGAGAAAACTGCCAATAAGACATTGCTACAAAATGGAAACAGTCGTTTTACATATGAGGAACACGTTGCCCCTTTTAACAATTTCCAACGTACTGTAGTTTAAACAATGAAAAAAAAAATTAAGCGAGTTGGGGCTTGTACCCGGGACCGTCTGCACCACAAGCTAACGCTCTACCAACTAAGCCACGGTGGCGTGGGTTGATTGCCCCTCACAGACACGCTTTTCTCTAATCCGTAGGTTTGATGTTACTTATTATTATAATTTACGCACGTTCTACTGGACGGCAGCAAAAATCAGGAATTATATAGATGTTTCGGTTGATACTCTATCGATATACGTTTGGTGCGGATCTGAGTGTCTGACATCTGAAGGTTTGGGTGTCAATCCAAAAAAATGTTCAAACGTTTGTTAAGCTTATGGGACTTAACTACGGGGTCATCAGTCCCTAAACTTACAAACTACTTATCAACTACCTTATACTAAGGACGGCACAAATATCCATACCCGAGGGGAGATACGAACCCCTGACCGTAGTGGCCGTGCAGACCGTGACTGGAGCGCCTCAGCTCCCCCCCTTTTTTTTTACATTATACGAAGTTTATTAAGCTTCTTGTTTTCTTCAATCAAGCAAACATTATGAGAAGCAAACTTAACAGCACACAATACTATTCATTACACACGCTCCGATATCCTACTTGCAACTGTCCGTAGTTGTCCGTACACTTTAGATGGTGTACTACCAAGAATCAGGTTGCATGAAGCTCTTCTGGCCAGTTGGATGTTTTGAAACGATCCCAAAATGTGAATTTTTTAATCTGCCAAAACAATTCGAGTCTTCGTAGCATTTTCTATTGCAAACTTAGTTCTTCCACCTTTTCCTGCTAGCCTACCGATTGCACGAGATAAGTGATCACCTTTCAGCGGTTTAACGTCATTAATCTCGAAGGATTCAATGAATAAATCATCTAAACGTAGAAGAGCCAAATCAGCTTTCTGTAGATTTGCTATGTCTTCTGTGTCCTTGCACGTACGTATTTCAACATGTCTTGTCTTCAGACTGAATCTTATCTGCAAATGTAAATGTTCGACGACAGGAGTAAATATATTCATCCAGTTTTCCTTCAGTGGCGTGAAACGATGAGCCGGCACTGGCACTTTCCTAATTTCTACCTTTTCGGCAGAAATATTCTCTTGTCTTTTGGCTGGACCAGAATTAGGCCTCGCTTTTCCTTCGATATCCCATGGTCGATTTCCATAGGACTGTCATTCTGGGCTCTACGTTTGACAGCTTCTTTACTCCTCCTATTTCTGGCATTTTGAGTTCTTCTGTAACGTATAGCTTATCTCTTCATATTTACAAACCCACGTGCTTGCGGCCACCGCGGCCGACACAGTCAGTCCCCTCGGCCCCGCATGACAGGTATTGAGACTAGGCAAACTGCTACATTCCACCGTTCTTTCTATAACAGTTTCTATGGAATGCTGAGATATATTGAACTGTCTACAGTACAGATAATTAAAAACCAACGTTTGACAATAAAATGCAAGTAATGAAATAGCAATATGCAGCTGCTGACAAATGATTTACTTCAAATTATATAGGACTAGTCCTCAGAAGTGCGGCTACGTAGCACAGTGGTAGAGTGCCAGACTAAAAATCCAAAGGTCGCGGGTTCGACCCCTGTCAAGTCTTAGGATTTTTATCTGTCACTTTCCACTTCTTTCACCTCTGACAGCGTTGCTCATGTGAAAAATACCGAGTAGCACCGTGGTTCGGAACCCACGTTAAACTGTAGGTCCCCCTATAACTGGCTGGGTAAGTCAGTTCCAAGGTCGGAGGAAGGCGACGGCATACCTCCTCCAAACAGGACCATGCCTAGTAAAGCACTGTGGTGTTCAATCCAATCTTCGGATTGTTGACTGCTTACCTTTTAGTCCTTAAAAACTTAAAATAACAGCATTTGAATTACAACCTTCCAATCGCTCACCTGCAACAGTTGCTGGCAACAACAACGACCTAATTTGACACATTTGTCAAACAGATCGCAATAACGACAAATACTGTAATGTTATCCTAACAATAATGTGGGAAACAGAATTCAGACTTTACAGCATAACCATTTATAGCTCTCAACTTTACAAAAACTTAAAAATAATAATGATAATAATAATAATAAAAATTAGTAAAATCAAAGTAAAGTAACTCTCTTCGTACTTGTGTTTACTCCATAATCACACAAAATACTGACCAATATTTGGCTTTTCTGGCGTGTCTCAGTCCTGTCAGCAGGAAATCCCTTGAGCCCCCCCCCCCCCCCCAATCCGAATCCGACATTCGTGGCCGAGTGCACCAACCTCGGTCAAACGTTAATCGCGGTCAAGTCGTCACTTAACCGTGGTCTACTCAAGTTTCTGGTGCGCCGACACCGATCAAATATAAATGAGGCAGTTGACCGCGGCTGACGCCCGGTTTTGTCGAGGTGACCAGCGTTATACGAGTGTGCAGTATCAAGATGGCGGCGCGTTTTGAAGTTTTAGACGGAACTGACGAAGATTTATTTTACCTCGATCATTTAAATCGGGATCAAAACCGGAACGTCGTGATTGTCGAAAGGGGGACTCTTTTGAAGATTACAGTCACAAAAAGTTCGAAGAAAGATTTCATTTGTCCAAAGACACGGTGTGGTGGTTGTTAAACTAAATCAATGACATGTAACAATTTCCTACCGATAGAAATAACCCTATTTGGCCTATGAACAGACTGTTGAATACGTTAAGAGCATATGCATCTGGTGCATTTAACATACATATTGGTGCATGGGAAAATACGCTGTCAACAAGAATGACAATTGTCTTGATTTGTTCGAAACAATAAATCATAACTTATGTAATTACATAAATATGTCAGAGTGTTTTTTAATAATCATTTCTCTTTGCAATATGACTGAATTCGGTAAAATTTTACGACGCTTTTCGCCGGGCTACAGTGCTTATGTTGACAACAGATGAACAATCAAGTGTAGAATTGCTTTAATATTTTTCACGAGCTACAAAGTAAATGTTATTGCTGCTCGTTTCACTCTCAGAAAATTTAATACTGTACCTGCCGTATGGTCGACAGGTTGTTGTATGTACCCTTGTCCGTTCAGAAAAAAATAACTTTCGTTTTAATTGCAGTTGTCACGAAAAAACATTTATTGGTCACCTGAGTTGCCGTCATAAGCATTGGTGCCAACATAACCAGTGCAGCCCGGCGAGAAGCGTCGTACAATTTAACCCAGAAGCATTAGCTCCGACTAATTATAATAGAATATTAACTTAGAATTCGGAAAAAATCGGAGCACTCTTCTCCATATCGGCAAGACTGCAATTGTATACAGATTACAGTATTTAGAATCTCGTACATACAAATCACGTGGTACTTCCGTCATTCGCCAAAGATAGTCGAGAATACACATGTAGGTAAGCTCAACTAACACCTTTGCATCTCTTGGGTGCCTTCCATTGCGCTACACGGACTTGATCGCGATCAGATGCACGATTGGATGACGACGGTTTGCTGACCGGTGATGAACGCTGGTGCACCGCAGAGACGTTTTGACCGCGGTTAGCTTTTGAGCGTGTTCTCGGAACCCTTGTTTATCGTGCTTTTTGATCGAAGTTGGTGCATTCGGTCGACGGTCATTCTATTAATCGTGCGATATGGATGACGAGCAGTCACTTGCGCAAGGTTGCATTAATTCAACACAAGTTGTAGCACAGTCTAATATATACAGTCACGACACTCCCGAAGATTTTTGTTATACGCTGCGATAGCAGCGCTCCAAGCGGCCGGCAAGCTACGTTTCTCAATGTGGTGTTTTATGAGTGCGAATAGTATCGTTTAGATTGATTACAACATACTTTTTACATTATGGAACGTACGTAGTGCCTTATAAATGGGTAATATATTAAAAATAGCTTCCCATTTGTCTTTCTTAGGTTTCATAAGATCCACGATAAGGTACGAAACGGTACATTACATGATAGTTAATTTACAATTATCCTGTAACATACAGGCTTTAAATGAGTAATTTCATTTTCTATTAAAAATAAAAATGCCTAGGAAACACCAGGAGACATGCCCTTTAGCAGAGAGACGTCAATTTCTATGCAGGAACGTTAAGTATTCTTCATTACAATTCCAGTAAAATCGGTGAGGGTGGAACATAGGAAACGTATATAGAATGCAATAAATACGGTATTTAACATACCAAATCAACCATCACAGCTGTGGCTGAAGGAAAAACGTCACAGACATGGCAATATAATGATAAAAGCATCCAAACGGTTTTCCAACAACGAAGACCCCAATTCCACAATTGTTGCTACATCTGAACCACAAACGGCAAGAATCATCAAAACATTGGTTTTTAAAAGCTAAAGTAATTACACTTAAAAGAATATGCACGTATAAGAAAGACGAGTGACGTGTAAAAATGTGAGAATCATTAGACTTCATACCGAATTAATGCACGTCAAAAACTGGCTGTCATAGTAAGAACAGACCATAATAGAAATTTATTATAGTATTATGTTTATATGCAACTTACTTTCAGCGGAATAAGCTGCAAATATCCACATATTCGTAAGTATTTGTTCATGAGAGAGTTGTTCTTTATACCACTGAATCATTTAAATTAGGCTGTTTTTATATTAATTGCCGTATTATGTTTGTCTGTCGATATTTAAATAATGCTTGTAACGCAAAAATTACAGTAAGTATTTCGTGAATTACGTACAAAAAAAATGTTCAAATGTTTGTTAAGCTTATGGGACGTAACTACGGGGTCATCAGTCCCTAAACTTACAAACTACTTATGAACTACTTACGAACTAGGACGGCACAAATATCCATGCCCGAGGAGGGATTCGAACCCCCGATCGTAGTGGCCGTGCTGACCGTGACTGGAGCGCCTCAGTCACCTCGGCCACCGCGGCCGGCTACGTACAAAAGCGATTATAAACAAACATCACTCCTTCGGCAGCTTGCCCACCGCTAGGAGCGCTAGTGTCGCAGCAACTGTCAGTTGGTAACAACTTTTACAGCAGTGAGTGTCGTGACTGTATATGTTACACTGTGGTTGTAGTTCCAGGACCCTCGTTGTTATTACCTTTTCGGCACACGTCACAGGTATCTTTTAACATTTGTGACTCTGTAAGGACCTAGATTCTTGGCCTGTGGTCCAGTCTGTATTCCTTAGTTGCTACCAGATCACCAACCTTGTACTTGTAGGCTTTCTTTCGATGGTGGTTGAACTTTACACGGTAGCTTATCATCTTCGCTCAGTACACAATGTCTCTCTTCAAACAAGAAAATAAATTCTTCATCCAATCGTTTTGTTATCTGAAGATCAGTGTGCGTCTTGACTCCCATCAGAACTTCAAAAAATGTTATATGAATGTTTCTGTGATACGTTCAATTCATGACAGGTTGAATTGATACCATTCCCTTGGGCTATCAATAACAAGCTTAGCAATAATAATGATAGTGATAATGATAGAATTAATCCATGAGCTCTATCCATTGTCTCTAAGAAGTCCTGTTGATGTCAAACTTTGTTCAATTCCTTTCGTGTTGGAATACCCATTGTATTCTTGAAAGGTAAAGCAAGGCCCTTTGTCGGTAATTATTTGAACTGGGTTTCCAGAGTTCGTTTTCTGTAATTACATTTTTCTAATTGTTTTCGAAGATTCTCTCTGTTTTCACATGATATAGCCAGATAAACGTGGTAAATGCCTCAATAATATTTAGAATGTAATTGTATCCTTTGTGAGTTGATTGAAGTGGACCAAAATGGTCCACAAGATAAATATGAAATGGCTCAGTTTCTTTGAATAAGGGATAAAGTAAGCCTTCCGTCTTTCCTGAGTTCTTGTTTAATTGTAAACATTTTACGCAATTGGAGATAATTTTCTTCACGTTATCTGTCAGATCTGCTGTATAATGATATTGTTTCACTTCCTCTTCTGTTTTCGTAACTAAGTAATGTCCTTTCTCATGTACAAGCTTGATGCTTTCACATTGCATAGAGCGTGGAACAATAGAGGTACATTTACCTTCACAGAACTTGAAAAGAATACCATCTCTGATTAAAACGTTTTCATATGGCTCTTTAAAAGCTGTACGTGTGTTGTGTGAATGTTGAACCTATCGTTAGATCAGACAATAAATTGTTCCTTGACACAGCAATTTGATTTAATTATGGCCCTGATACTGATGTATATGCTATTAAGTGAGAAACAGTGCATGAAACTGATTATGTGCGCAACGGATATTTTTAACAAAACAACTGTGACATGTAGCCTTTTGAAACAGACACTGACTATACTCAAAAATTTTGACTGCGAGAAAGATATTAAAAAAACCACAAATCACTTTCTTAATGCTTGACTGTGAGAATTTTATGCAGATCAGTTTCTAATTATTGAAATTTAGTATCAATTTAGTATCATAGTCAATTAACTATCATTTACTATGGCACCAATAATGAAATCCGTTCAACAATATTATTCACATCAATACTGCACTTTAAATCCACTAATAATTAATTATCAAATGAAGGAAGTAGGTTAATTTTCTAACTACGTAAATGAAAGATGAAAGAAAGTTTAAGTTACTTATTATTAATAATCAGCATTACATTACCTACATAATACTACTTCTGACTTGCTGGCAAAGCAGCCTCTGCTCTACATCGGAGCCATACACACAGCTCAACCGCTCTCTAAGCGAGCTGAACCACAAGTGCTACTCTCTCTCAGCGCGAGCTACAATGCTATGCAATACATGATCTTTGCCAAAGATGAAACTTCATAAAGGACACATATCGATACATACAGTAGAAGCGATATTATACATTTTCTTGCAAGCAAGTTACTCGATACAAAACAGGAGGCACAATATTGGACATTTTCTTACAAAATAATTTTTTATGGACACGTTTCATCTTCTTTGAGAATACTCTTGTTTACTTTCTCGATTTAATCTACTAGGTCATCTCCTAATTCGAACAGTACATTTGCACAACGACTTAAGGTATCTCTATGTTTCGTCCTACAACTAGGTCGGTGTGGATCTTCAATTTGTCCAGGTGTAGTTTATAGTTCTCGGGTGAACAGCCTGGTGGATGTGTCCAAAGGACACAATATTTCGGCAATCGACTGGTACATCAGCACACCTGATGATGGCAACACGGTCGATTACGGAAATATTGTGTCCTTTGAACACATCCACCATGCTGTTGACCTGAGAACTATTTCGTCAACTAGATCGGTGTTCGATGGTGTAGGAATACTCTTAAAAGGCTATTCTTGGTGACAATTCTTCTTGTTAGCAGTCTATTAGCATGCATCGGTGTATTAGAATCATGAAACATATTCCTATTAACTGCACTGGGAATTTCTTTAATGCATTAGCTATAGCTAAAACTCCAAGCTATATATATGCTGATCCAGATGATACTACTAATATTGCACATGTTGGAAATTCAAGCCCATAACAATAAGGAGACATTGTACCCTCTTGGTAACTGGGATACTGAAATTCCTTTTTCAAATACACACGAACGTGACTCAGAAGTAGAGGACTGCCCATTTAGGGTTTCATTCTATTGGAGCTCGGGTTTTGCATTTTCATGGAGATTCTCAGGCACATAAAAATTGTAGACTTTGTTGAATACTGATCATGATGACACTACTAATACAGAACAAGTTGGAATTCAAGGCCATATCACAAGGGAAACGTTGTACAATCTTGGAAACTGGTCTACTGAGGGAATTTTTCGAACATGCACACACACACACACACACACACAAACATGAATAAGTCCTCAACTTCTGATTCATAATTGAGTGTGTGTGTGTGTTTGAATAGAAATTTCTGTGCCCCATTTACTAAGAGGTCACAATGTCTCCTAAGTATTATGGAATTGCCTTTCCAACGTGTAGATATTAGTAGTATTATCATGATCAGTATTTCCTGTAACCGTGTATGATTTCAACAAAAACGGTAATTATTATGTTCTTGAGAAATTACATGAAACTGCAAATACAATGCACCAATAGAATGAAAATGAGTAGTAAATCATATCTGATGCATGTTTGTGTGTACGAAAAAGTATGTCAGTAGCCCTGTTTCCAGTTTGTTTATTGTTATGGGATTGAATTTCCAACGTGTTCAGTATTAGTGGTATCATCATGATCAGTATATCTTCTTACCGTGTGTGATTTCAACAAAAATCGACAATTTTTTGTCCTTGAGAACTTACATGAAACTGCAAATACAGGGTACGAGAACAACGAGACAATTAATGTGCAGTCCTCCACTTCTGATTCATGTTCGTGTGAGTGTGTTTGAAAAGTAATTGCCATAGCCCAGGTGCACGAGTTTGCAATGTATCCTTATTCTGATAGGCTTGAATTTCCATCGTGTTCAATATTAGTATTATCGTCATGATCAGTATTTCCTGTACAGTGTATGTTTTCAAGAAAATCGATCATTTTAATTTGAATAAGAATTTACGTGTAACAGCAAACGCAGATCACCAATAAAATGAAAAACTAAATGAGTAGTTCTCCAATTCTGATTCATGTTCCTGTGTGTGTGTTTGTGTACTTCAAAAAATGTTTGTATAGTTTATGGGACTTAACTACGGGGTCTTCAGTCCCCAAACTTACAAACTACTTATGAACTACTTACGAACTAGGACGGCACAAATATCCATGCCCGAGGGGGGATTCGAACGCCCGACCGTAGTGGCCGTGTAGACCGTGACTGGAGCGCCTCAGTCTCCTCGGCCACCGCGGCCGGCGTTTGTGTATTTGAATAGAAATTTCCGTAGCCCAGTTTCCAAGAGTTTACAATGTATACTTATTGTGATAGGCTTTAAATTACCAACGTGTTCAATATTAGTAGTATCACGCTGATCAGTATTTCCTGTTACCGTGTGTGATATCGACAAAAAGGGTAGTTATTATGTTCTTAGGAGTTGGCCTGAAACTGCAAATACAGATCACCTACAGAATGAAACCCTAAATGGGCAGTCCTCCACTTCTGACTCATGTTGGTGCATGTGTGTGTGTATGTGTGTTTGATAAGAAATATCTGTGGCCCAGTTTGCAAGAATTTAAATGTATCCTTATTGTGATAGGATTGAATTTCCAACGTGTTCAATATTAGTAGTGTCATCATGATCAGTATTTCCTTTTATGGTGTATGATTTCAACAAAAAACTATAATTTTTATTCACTTGATAATTTACTTGAAACTGCAAATGCAGAGCACGAGAAGAATGAAGCCCTTAATGTGCACTCCTCCACTTCTGATTCATGTCCTTGTGTGTGTGTGTGTGTGTGTGTGTGTTTGTGTGTGTGTTTGAAAAGAAATTTCTGTAGCTCAGTTAGCAAGGTATCTTTATTGTGATAGGTTTGAATTTCCAATGTGTTCGATATTACTATTGTCATAATGATCAGAATATCCTATTACCATGTATGATTTTAACAAAAACGGTAATTAATATGTTCTTGAGAAAATACATGATACTACAAATACAGGGCACCAATAGAATGAAACCCATAATCAGGAGTTATCCTCCAGTGTGTGTGTGTGTGTGTTCGAAAAATTATTTCAGAAGCCTATTTTCAAAGATTTTACAATGTTTCCTCATTGTTATGGGCTTGAGTTTCCATTGTGTGCGATATTATAAGTATCATCATCAGTATTTCTAGTACCCGTGTATGATTTCAACAAAAATCGGTAATTTTTATGTACTTGATAATTTACTTGAAACTTGTAACGATACTGCTGACCCCTTCATCTCAATGTTATCGTACGATACCGTCTGCCTGGTCCTCTCATCTCAATGTCATCCTACGATACCGTCTGCGTCGGATCAGGAATCGTGTGGTTCCATAGTGTTAAAAGTTGCGTGTGAAGTTAGTTAAAAACGATACAGCCAGCCTAGGAATCAGTGTAGGACAGTGTCTCGGTGATATTGTGATCAAAACAAGTGATAGATTTCATTAATTAAGAAATTCATATAGTTTCTTTGCAGATAATTCGATAAACAATACTTTTGCCATCGTACAATACTTCAAGACTTAAACAGATGTATTGTAAAACCCTTTGTAAAGAACAAAAAGAAATGACTGTCAATAGCATTGAATATATGTTAGGCTCATAAACAAGTTATGCAGACCAGGTAATTGTGAAATTAATTATGTACTGGAGATTTGAATATTGTATTTCTTTGTATATATTGACTCACTTGAGATTTTGAACCTATTTTGAGAATTTCCAAGATAATTGATAGCTCAATATGTGTTAGGAACATGTATGATGTATTCATTAACAAATTAATTGATATTTAACATCGCACTTTGTTGTTAACAGAAAGATCAGAAATTTCGTCTTAAAAATACATGTGTCATGTAAAATTATTGTATGCATACTTTTCATTTTATATTGTGATTATTTTTGTATCCATGAAATGTTTTACTGTTGTGTTCGTTGATTGTAAATTACTATATTCAATTGTTATGAACAATGGATAATGTAAGGTCATTATTGCCGATGTTATATATTTGCCTCAGCACCTTGCGTGGGGGAGTTTGAGTTTTGGCTTTTACAAAGTGCACTGGAAGATATGTTAGTCTGCGCCTTGAAATGGAAGTACTATCGTTCTGATGCTTTGTAACTTGTATTTGTTTTGAATTTGTTATGTTTTGGTGGAGAATAAGTTTGGTTCAAATTAAAGAAGAAGTGAAAAGTTGAACATATAGAGTATTCATTTCTACCACGACGCCCCAGGAGAATAATGTTGCAGCGAGCAGAACCCCCATACATCGAGATGTGGAAAAGCTGAGTATCGGTAGAATGAAACAGTAATCACTACTTAAAACCTATTAAAATGATATAAAGTACAAATACAGAGCACCAGTAGTATGAATCCCTAATTGAGCAGTCCTCCACTTCTCATTCATGTTCGTGTGTGTGTGTGTGTGTGTGTGTGTGTGTGTGTTTGTGTGTGTGTTCGAAAAATTTTCTCAGTAGCCCAGTATTAGAGTATGTGTGAGTGTGTGTGTTCTAAAACAAATTTCTGTAGCCCAATTTGCTAGGCTTTAAAATGTATCATTATTGTGATAGGCTCGAATTCCAACATATTCAGTATTAGTAATATCATCGTGACCAGTATTTCCTGTTACCATGTATGGTTTCAAAAAAAACATTAATTATTGTCTTATAGAGAATTTATATGAAACTGCAAATACCGAGGACTAATGGAATGAAACCCAACATGAGCAGACCTCCACTTCTGACTTATGTTTGTGTGTGTGTGTGTGTGTGTGTGTGTGTGTGTGTGTGTGTGTTTCGAAAATTAATTTCAGTATCCAAGTTACCAAGAGGTTACAAAGTGTCCTTATTGTTATGGGATTGAATGTCCAACGTGTTCAATATTAGTAGTATCATTATGATCATGATTTCAACAAAGTCTACAATTATCATAGGTTTGAGAGTTTCCATGAAACTGCAAACACAAAGTACCAGTAGAATGTAATCCTAAATGAGCAGACGTCGACATCTGACTTATGTTGGTGTGTGTGTGTGTGTGTGTGTGTGAGAGAGAGAGAGAGAGAGAGAGAGAGAGAGAGAGAGAGAGAGAGAGAGAGAGAGAGTGTTTGAAAAGTTATTTCTGTATCTCCTTATTGTTATGGGCCTGAATTTCCAACGTGTTCAATATTAGTAGTAGCAGGTTGGGGATGAAGAAGTCGATGTCGGAGGTGAGCACAAAGAAGAGGCAATCGTAGAAGTACATACGGGGCAGGAAGACTGACTCGGGCTTGTGGAAGGGGAAAGGAGGCGTAGAAGAATAAGCGGTGGACGAAGCTCTGCATTTGCTGCTGGAAGGCCCACCTGAGGTTGAGGATGAGGGGAAAGAGATGGAAGCCGGCCGCGGTGGCCGAGGGGACTGAGGCGCTCCAGTCACGGTCTGCACGGCCACTACGGTCGGGGGTTCGAATCCCCCCTCGGGCATGGATATTTGTGCCGTCCTAGTTCGTAAGTAGTTCATAAGTAGTTTGTAAGTTTGGGGACTGAAGACCCCGTAGTTAAGTCCCATAAACTATACAAACATTTTTTGAAATACACAAACATACACACAGGAACATGAATCAGAATTGGAGAACTACTCATTTAGTTTTTCATTTTATTGGTGATCTGCGTTTGCTGTTACACGTAAATTCTTATTCAAATTAAAATGATCGATTTTCTTGAAAACATACACTGTACAGGAAATACTGATCATGACGATAATACTAATATTGAACACGATGGAAATTCAAGCCTATCAGAATAAGGATACATTGCAAACTCGTGCACCTGGGCTATGGAAATTACTTTTCAAACACACTCACACGAAAATGAATCAGAAATGGAGGACTGCACATTAATTGTCTCATTGTTCTCGTACCCTGTATTTGCAGTTTCATGTAAGTTCTCAAGGACAAAAAATTGTCGATTTTTGTTGAAATCACACACGGTAAGAAGATATACTGATCATGATGATACCACTAATACTGAACACGTTGGAAATTCAATCCCATAACAATAAACAAACTGGAAACAGGGCTACTGACATACTTTTTCGTACACACAAACATGCATCAGATATGATTTACTACTCATTTTCATTCTATTGGTGCATTGTATTTGCAGTTTCATGTAATTTCTCAAGAACATAATAATTACCGTTTTTGTTGAAATCATACACGGTTACAGGAAATACTGATCATGATAATACTACTAATATCTACACATTGGAAAGTCAATTCCATAATACTTAGGAGACATTGTGACCTCTTAGTAAATGGGTCACAGAAATTTCTATTCAAACACACACACACACTCAATTATGAATCAGAAGTTGAGGACTTATTCATGTGTGTGTGTGTGTGTGTGTGTGTGTGTGTGTGTGTGTGTGTGTGTGTGTGTGTGTGTGTGCACGTTCGAAAAATTCTCTGAGTAGCCCAGTTTCCAAGATTGTACAACGTTTCCCTTATGATATGGCCTTGAATTTCCAACTTGTTCTATATTAGTAGTGTCATCATGATGAGTATTCAACAAAGTCTACAATTTTTAGGTGCCTGAGAATCTCCTTGAAAATGCAAATACCGAGCTCCAATAGAATGAAACCTTAAATGGGCAGTCCTCTACTTCTGAGTCACGTTCGTGTGTATTTGAAAAGGAATTTCAGTATCCCAGTTACCAAGAGGGTACAATGTCTCCTTATTGTTATGGGCTTGAATTTCCAACATGTGCAATATTAGTAGTATCATCTGGATCAGTATATTCTGTTACCGAGTATCATTTCGACAAAAATGGCAATTATTTTGTTCTTGAGAATGTACATAAGTAGTTTGTAATTTTAGGGACTGATGACCCCGTAGTTAAGTCCCATAAGCTTAACAAACATTTTTTTTGTCACCATTGCCAAACCTGCTCTCCGGCGTTATCTGTTCGATTTTAGTCGTGAAAAAGCGTACTGGCGACGCTCTACGCAGGAATTTTACCAACAGTGCCTGCAGCACCTGGCGCAGCGGGTCACGGGAGATCCCCAGTTGCTTCCGGTTTTGAAGCGATTCGAAGCCAAGCTTTTACGACATTTTCGGCTCCGTGGTGACGGTGCAGTTATGCGCAGTCAGCCTCTTGGCACGGTTTCCGGTGAACCTCAGTTTACCGTCTCCAATGCGAATGGCGTCGTCGTGAGAAGCTCATCACCGATAACTGGGTCACGAAAGGCGGGACTCCGACCACCGACCTGTGTGTTCTCCACACTGAAATTCACGACTGTTTTGTCAGTTTGTTTGGAGATGTGCCAATAGACGTCACGGCAGTGGACGCTGGCTTGCACCATGTCCCATCTGCTCTGACGGAAGAGGACAGGGAGTGTCTGACTGAGGAATTCACTAGAGATGACATCCTGGATGCCCTAAAGACGAGTCCTCGAGGTTAGTCGCCAGGCCTCGATGGCGTTACGGTTGAGTTTTACCTCAGGTTTTCAGATGTTTTGCAAGATGTCCTCGTCCCATAAGCTTTACAAACATTTGAACATTTTTTGAAAGAGATGGAAGGCGTGAGCGACGAATATGTGAGGTTGTGTGATACGCTTGCAGCTTACAGATGGACAGCCTACCTGAGGTTGAGGATGGAGAAGAAGGCGTAGAAGGCGAGCACGAAGAAGAGGCAGCCGAAGCCGTAGGCGTGCAGCAGGAAGGCCCACCGCAGCTCCCTGCGCACCGCCTGCGCCGTGGGCGCCACCAGCAGCAGCAGCGCCCGTCTGCAAAGCGGGGACCACGCTCACTACACTGCACTGCACTAGAGCCACCCGCGCTGCGGACCCTTGTGGGCCATACCAGCACCACCTAGAAGACAAGGCCTTACAACAGGCCGTGCCTACGTCACACTTAGAGGCCCCGGACGCCATCTGACTGGCCGGCCGCTGCGCGGCGGTAGGCGTGCCTCAGCCAACAGCCAGTGAGGTGGCGGCCGCGGCCTCTAAGTGTGACGTAGGCACGGCCTGTTGTAAGGCCTTGTCTTCTAGGTGGTGTTGGCCATACCGCTTTATGCAACACACTCTTCTGTTTTGACACCCACACTAGTTTCGGCACTTAATGTGCCACCTTGTGTGGGCTTCTGGTGTTTATCTGTATCTATAAATCTGAATGTCTGTTCGGTGTACGTTTATCACGTCTGAACTACAAGACATAATGAACTAAAAATTTGTACAAAATGGTCAAATGTCTGTAAATCTATCGGACCAAACTGCGTGGTCATCATTCCGTAGCTTACAAACTACTTACACCCAGGTAAACTAACCTAAGGACAAACACACACACCCATGCCCCAGGGAGGACTCGAACCTCCACGGCGAGCAACCGCGCGCTCCGCAGCGAGGTGCTTTAGACCGCTCGGCTACTCCACCGCGGCAAAATTTGTACAGTTACCAATATCTACCCCGGGAAAGCTTTAGGTACGATCTTCTGGCGATCGAATAGCTATTAATCTATTTATATTAATGTGAATGTCTGTTCCGTGTACTTTTATCACGTCTGAACAACAAGGCATGAAGACCTAAAAATTTGTACAGTTACTAATGTCTACCCGGGGAAGGCTTCACACACGGTTTTATGGTCATCGGATATATATATATATGTGTGTGTGTGTGTGTGTGTGTGTGTGTGTGTGTGTGTGTGAGAATGTCTGTTCGGTGTACGTTTGTTTTTCACGTCTGAATCACAAGACATAAATAGCTAAAAATTTGTATAGTTACTAATGTCTACCCGGGGAAGGCTTTAGGAACGGTTTTATGGAAATCGGATAGGATAGCTCTATATATATATATATATATTTATGTGAATGTCTGTTCGGTGTACGTTTATCACGTCTGAACTACAAGACGTAAAGAGCTTAAAATTTATACAGTTACTAATGTCTATCTGGGGAATTCCTTAGGAACGGTTTTAAGGCGATCGGATAGCTATTTATCTATATATATTAATGTGAATGTCTGTTCGGTGTACGCTTATTTACATTTATCGATTTTTTCTATAATAACATGTTACATATTTTGGTTATACAATCGTTTGTTCAAGTTTTTTGGTTTGACAATTTTTTAAACGTAATTTCTTCAAGGTACTTACATTGTGGCATTCGCAGGATTTTCATGTGCATCAATTGTGGAATGACAAGTTTTGGCAGCCTGTCATCTGCACGGTTTTGTTTACGAAAACTGACTCATTTACTGTTGGCCTACATTAGACTGGAAATTATATATAAACTAGCTTAATCACACGGCTCCGCTCGTGTGTTGGTTTATTATGGTAGATGGGCTATCTTTCACTAGTGTGCTGTGAGACTAGTTTTGAAAGTTAAAATGAAATACAATACCTACTTTAGAATCAACTTTTTAATCAACATTCAAATTAAAAAAAAAATGATTTTAATAATATCACAGATCGATCACTTCATGTAATGCGCAAAACATCAAATCAATTTTTTCGACGAGATGTATTGAAAGATTTTTTTTTACTCCTTTATTTATTTATTCTTATATTTCGTTATTCGTATGCTTATCCTTACAGAGAAAGAGCTGAAGACATTGTACCACGCATACACCAAAGATATTGTCTGTGGCATCGCGTTTCTCTGTATGTAACCTCCTCGCTATAGAGTCCCATACGTCATCGCTGCCTTAAGCCTGAATTTTTTTTAATAATTTGGCGATTTTCAACCACCATATCTTCCACCCCCTTATAGCTATCGCCATGGAACTGCTATGGTGTACAACAGGAGACTTCGGACTACACTTACACACAGACCATTCGTTTGCGTTCTGTAGTTTTCGCTGCAGAGCGAAATATTAACACACACACACGTAGAATTTTATATACACCGGTAACTTTCCATCCCAATATACTCCACCCTCTTATCACTATCAACCCTCAAGCAACAATGCAACCAATAAAACCATTTTCAAAGAGTAAATATAATTTTCAAAGAGTAATTATTGTTCCACATTTCGCGTTATAGTCTGCTAATTACTAAATATCTATCAGATCGCTATAAAATCTTCCTCAGGTATAAATTAGTAACTGTAAAAATATTCAAGTCTCTGCGTCTTGTCGTTCGGACGTAATAAGTGTACACTGAACAGACATTCACATTAATATAAAAATAGCTATCCGATGGCCATCAAACCGTGCCTAAAGCTTTTCCTGGGTAGACATTAGTAACCGTACAAATTTTTAACTCTTTATGTCTTGTGGTGCAGACGTCATAAACGTACACCGAACAGACATACACATTTATAGATATAGATAATAACATGTTACATATTTTGGTTATACAATCGTTTCCTCGAGTTATTTGCTTTGACAATTTTGTAGATGTTTTAGGTGTAATTTATTCGAGGTACGTACATTGTGTCATTCGCAGGATTTGCATGTGCATTAATTGTGGAATGACAAGACTTGACAGCCTATCATTTGCTAACAACAAGACGTTTTTGTTTACGAAAACTGACTAAACGTCCCCCCCCCCCCTGAGGGGTGAGCTAAAGCTAGGAGGTGGAATCGTACCATTTTTGAGTGCGCTTTACGAAAAAATGTTCCACATAAAAATGAGAGATAATCGAATTCGCTATAAAATTGTTTCAATACATATACGTCGAATTCCCAACGGTTTTCGACACATACATAAATGAAAATCGACAATTTCAGCAAAAATTATTTTCACCGCATTATTGTTCTCAAACATTTACTTCTAGTGTCTCACTCGATCGTTTCTCAGACAATTTGCCAGAAAGAAAGTTGTATAGCATTAGATTTCCTTCGATTTGATGTGCAAATGTGCTATCTTATCTTCAGCAAAACAGAAGTTACATCATTTATAAGATGTGCGCTCAGTTTCGACGTCCTCCTAGAAATGAGTGTTTTGAAGGGATGTGACGTGTTTATTTTATGAAACGTGTTAGCATGGTAAATAACAATCCTTTAACACTGGTAATAAGGTAGTTGCAGGTGAAAAAGAACACCTTTTAATAATTATTTTATAGCTTTTATTATAATACTAGCTTAAGCCCGCGGCTCCATTCGCGTGTTGGTTGATTTTGATAGATAAGCTATCTTTCAGTAGTGTGCTATGAGACTGGTTTTGAAGGAAGTGAAAAATATTGCAGAAGTCTGTGTACTTATAGTTTATCAGGAAAGTAAGTTGTGCAAATCAAATCACACGTAAAAATGCACTCGGTTCGAAGAATCCAGTCAGGAAATTCAACAACAATGATTCTAATAATATCACAGATCGATGACTTGATGTAATGCGCGAGACGTCAAATCGATTTTTTGTTAAAGAGATGTATTTAAGGAAATTTCTTTTTTACTGCTTTATTTATTTATTCTTGTATATCCTTATTCGTATGCTTAATTTTACAGAGAAAAAGCAGAAAACTTTATAGAACGCATAGACCAAAGATATGGCATGTGTCATCACGTTTTGCTGTATGTAACCTCCTTGCTATAAAGTCGCAAATGTCATTGCTGCCCTTTTTTTATAATTTCACGACTTTCCACCCCCTTATAGCTATCGCCATGGAACTGCTATGGTGAACAACGGGAGACTTCGGACTACACTTACACACACACACACCATTCGTTTGCGTTCTGTAGTTTTCACTGCAGAGCGAAATATTTACACCACACATAAACACGTAGAATTTTATTTACATCAACAGCTTTCCATCCCAATATACTCCACCCTTTTATCATTATCAACCCTCAGGCAACAATGCAACCAATAAAGCCATTTTCAAAGAGTAAAAATAATATTCAATGAGTAATTATTGTTCCGCATTTCGAGTTATATTCTTCAGATTACTAAATATCTACCAGATCGCTATAAAATCGTGCCTAAAATCTTCCTCAGGTATAAATTAGTAACTGTACAAATATTTAAGTCTCTGCGTCTTGTCGTTCGGACGTGATAAGCGTACACCGAACAGACAATAATGTTAATATATGTGGATAAATAACTATCTGATCGCCATAAAATCGTGCCTAATGCCTTACCCGGGTAGACATTAGTAATTCTAGAAAATTTTAATTCTTCATGTTGTGACGATACTGCTGGCCCTCTCATCTCAATGTTATCGTACTATACCGTCTGCGTCGGACCCGGAATCGTGTGGTTCAATAGTGATACATGTTGCGTGTGAAGTTACTTAAAAACATTATAGCCAGCTTAGGAATCAGTGTAGGACAGTGTCTCGGTGATACTGTGATTAGTTAACAAGCGATAGATTTCATTAATTAAGAGATTTCCATAAGACGTTTCCAGACATTCTATAAACAATACTTTTGTAATTGTACATTATTTTAATGAACTGACAGACGAAGGGTGCAGACCTATGTAAAACATAAAGTCATGAAAGTAAATAGCATTGTATATATGTTAGGCTCATAAACAAGTTGTGTTGATCAGCTAATTGTTAATTAACATAATAGTAAAAATTTGAATATCGTAATTCTTTGTATATATTGACGGACGTGAGATTTTGAACCTATTTTGAGACTTGCGAAGACATTTGATAGTTCAATATAAGTTAGGAACATGTATGATGTACTCATTAACAAATCAATTGACATTTTACATCACACTTTGTTGTCAAACAGCGAGTACCGCGATTAAGATTTAAAAAGAAGTGTGTCATTTAAAATTATTGTATGTAATGTTTTCATTTTATATTGTGATTATTCTTGTGTACATGAAATATTTTATTTGTATGTTTTTTAATTGTAAATTCATATATACAATTGTTATGAACAATGGCTGATGTAATGTCATTATTGCCGATGTTATATATTTCCCCATTCCAAAGAAAGCAGGTGCAGACAGGTGTGAAAACTACAGAACCATCAGTCTAATAAGTCATGATTGCAAAATATTAACACGAATTATATACAGAAGGATGGAAAAGGTGGTAGAAGCCGACCTCGTGGAAGATCAGTTTGGGTTCAGGAGAAATGTAGGAACACGGGAGGCAATACTCACTTTACGGCTTATCCTAGAAGATAGATTAAGAAAAGGCAAACCTACATTTCTAGCTTTTGTAGATTTGGATAAGGCTTTTGACAATGTTGATTGGAATAAACTCTTCAGACTTCTGAAGCAAGCAGGAGTAAAATATAGGGAACGTAAGGTTATTTACAACTTGTACAAAAACCAGACAGCGGTTATCAGAGTTTAAGGGCATGAAAGGGATGCAGTGGTTGGAAAGGGAGTAAGACAGGGTTGTATTTCTCCATTGTTATTCAATTTGTACATTGAGCAAGCTATAAAGGAAAGCAAGGAGAAATTTGGAGAAGGAATTAAAGTTCAGGGTGAAGAATTAAAAACATTGCGTTTTGCCGACGACATTGTAATAATCTCAGAGACAGCAAAAGACCTGGAAGAGCAGTTGAAGGGAATGGACAGTGTGCTGAAAGGTGCATATAAGATGAACATTAACAAGAGCAAAACTAGGGCAATGGAGTGCAGTGTAAGGAAATCAGGTGATGCTGAAGGAATTAGATTAGGTACCGAAACAATAAAGGAGGTAGATGAGTTTTGTTACTTGGGCAGTAAAATAACAAATGATTGTCGTAGTACAGAGGATATAAAATGCAGAATGGCAATGGGTAGAAAAGCTTTCTTGAAAAAGAGAAATTTGTTAACATCGAAAATTGATTTAAGCCTAAGGAAGTATTTTCTGAAGGCATTTGTATGGAGTGTTGCCTTGTATGGGAGTGAGACATGGACGATAAGCAGTGCGGACAGGAAGTGGATAGAGGCTTTTGAAATATGGTGCTACAGATGAATGCTGAAGATTAGGTAAGTGGATCGCGTAAGTAATGGGGAGGTACTGAACAGAATTGGGGAGAAAAGAAATTTCTGGCATACCTTGACTAAAAGAAGGGATAGATTGGTAGGAGACATTCTTAGACATCAAGGAATTGTGAATTTAGCATTGGAGGGAAGTGTGCGGGGTAAAAATCGCAGAGGAAGACCAAGAGATGGGTACAGTAAGCAGATTGAGACAGATGTAGGTTGCCGTTCTTATGTGGAGATGAAGAGGCTTGCTCAGGATAGGGTATTGTGGAGAGCTGCATCAAACCAGTCTCCGGACTGAAGATCACAACAACAACATATATTTGCCTCACCGCCTTGCGTGGGGGAGTTCGAGTTTTGGCTTTTCTAAAGTGCACTGGAAGCTATGTCAGTCTGTTGTTTTATAATGGAAGTTCTGTCAGGAAGTTCTGATGCTTTGTTACGAATTTGTAATGTTTTGGTGGAGGAGAAGTTGGATTCAAATTAAAGAAGAAGTGAAAAATTGTACCTACGTGTATTTACCACGACGCCCCAGGAGAATAATGTTGCAGCGAGCAGAACCCCCATACATCGTAATGTTAAAAAGATGACTATCGGTAGAATAAACTGTAATTACTAAATTATCATGAAAACATCTTAATGTCTTGTGGTTTAGACATGATAAAGTACACCGAACAGACATTCACATTTATAGATATATATTATGAATCACAATTGAAAGAATTTAAAAGCATTGATAGTGGTTCAAAATGAAAAATAAGTGCATACAAAGCAACAGCTTCGTTTTTCTGCTCTGGCAAAGGTGATGCCATTCAGCATTATGTCCACTGATAATGGAGCATATGTAGTGGATAAAATTTCTTTCAAACCAGCTGCCATCATGTGGTACCCTGAAAACCCTGAAAATCGCAACAGCATACGAAATCCGCCGAGTCGTGCAACACAACTCAACAGCTCGGAGTATGATGTATTCGTGGCAGCTGCAACAATACAGTGGTTGATCAAAAGTTATGAGTACATGTGATATGTGGAAATTCTTTCAGCAATCAGTCGTAAAAAATATATTTATTTATTCGCAAATCTAGATTTCTACCACTGTGTGGTCAATACGAACGCAACTTCCAACATGGAGGTCGAGATGTTTTAAGTATTTTAATTGTTTTTAAGCATTAATAATATCCAAACAGTGGTCGAAATCTAGATTTGCGAATAAATAAATAATTTTTTTACGACTGATTGCTGAAAAAATTTCCACAAATCAAATACAATCGTGGAGCACCAATTCCAACATGGAATCAAGCCTGTCATGTGATATGTTTCACACGCAACAGCTGTGCGCTATAAACTGTCATATTCTGATGGCAAGGCATTTATAAAAGGAAGGGTAATCACTAAGTCTTTTCACCTGGTATTCTCCTTTTTATGCATCGCATGTATTCCTTCCAATCTTGGACTACAATATCTCATCTCTTCATACATTGCACGTATCCCTTCCAATCTGCGACTACAGTACCTTGTTTTTTGGCTACAAATCACAGGATTTCATGTGGTGCAGGATGTAGCGGTTCTTCTGGTATATCATTGTGTGCCATAGTCACGTTTCATAGACCTCCTTTCATCGCAGTGTATCTTTCTAGTGGAACAGTGCCGAGTTTTCCAGTTTTAGCTGATGTAGACATTATGTTTAATCTTCATATGTCTGAACTTCTTTTAACATTGGTTGAAGGAGTGATACATTTCATGTCTCCCATGGCGTGAAAGATTTTCAGTTTGACTAAGGTATAAGCACTGGAATCCACATTATCAAAAACAAGTTGTTTGAATGCTGCTGGATTGTAGGTTAGCTTTTCCTGGGCAATCTGTAATAATTCCAGTTTTTGTGCTTCATAGTAGGATGGCAAGGGAGTAAGAGAGGGTTGTAGCCTTTCCCCAATGTTGTTCAATCTGTTCATTGAGCAGGCAGTGAAGGAATGAAAGGAGAAATTTTGAGAGGGCATTTAAGTGCAGGGGGAAGAAATAAGAACATTGCGGTTTGCCGATGACATAGTAATCCTGTCAGAGACCGCAAACGATCTAGAAGAGCAATTAAACAGAATGGACAGTGTCTTGAAAGGAAGGAATAAGATGAACATTAACAAGAGTAAAACGAAGGTAATGGAATGCAATTGAATGGAGTACGCAATATAATTTTCACATAATTTTTGCCTGTCATAGAGCATTGAGCATGTTTTGTTATAAAAACCAAAACTATAATTCTGCAGAAAACAAATTTATGTATATTTTGTACCATTTCACTAATCGATATAACATACTGTACTCATTTTCATATCTTTGCTGTCAACCAAAGACATTGTTTTATCTTTGGAGTGTGTCTTGCACTCTAAATTGTTGCGTTTAAAGAGTCGAGGTGTGACCTTCGTGTAGAGAGGAGTCGGTGTGTGACCTTCGTGCAGGATAGTTGATGTAGAGGTAGTCGTGAAACTGTCGGGTTATTCTGCATATGTGTTAGACTCGAAGAGTAAAAATTAAGTTTTCAAGAGTCGCAGCCAAGTCTGCAGATTGAAAATTTTGTATGGAAATTTATGTCTCAAATAAGGTAAACTTGTATTTTTCTATTGTTATGTATGGTAGTCTGTATGTAGCCTATATTGTAGTTGGTGTTTGTCCTCTTTGCTAATGAATACTGTTTAATTCAGCTCGCATTTATCATTTATCCCTGGGTCATTTTACCAGTTCCTCGTTCCTTTCACCAATTTGAATTGCTATCCGTTCTGATCATTGTTTCTTATGATAGAGTTGCATAATTTATTGTGTTTGTAAATTTGTATGCTAAATAGAACAGTTCAGTGTAGGCATTTTGTGATGATCAGTTGGTCTAATAATGAGAGCAGGAAGTAGTTTGTTCATAATTGCAGTAAAGATCATAGTTAGAGATTTTCTCAGTCTTAATGAAAGTTCAGATTATTAAGTTAGTTAATGTTAGTAACAGTTAAAGTGATTTGTCTGATCAGAAGAGAAGTAGATCCCGTAAAGAGATGAGACATATTTGCAGTGTGTGATACTTGAAATCTTTACCAGATTTGTAGAAATTTTTTTATTACATTGAATCTGTATGGTAATTGTTGTACAGATAGGCACATTATCAAGTGTAGTGATCTTGATATGCGATTAATATCAAATATCCTTGTTTGGCATCCTGTTAATTCAAGTAGCAAAATTATCACTGTAGTAGCACTTTCTGTTCGTTCTCGCAGTCGAATTGTACATGTATAATCTGGCTGCTGGTATATGGTGCACGCTAACGGATCTGAACATTTCATTTGCTCACATTGTTTTTTCACACACGAGATTAAGGTGTAGACCAATTACGAGTTTAATTACTGTTGACTTATTAACAACTGTACAATTTAAAGTGTTATCCGTTGCGCATCAAACTAAACCACATTTACGTAAGATCATTGCATCCCATGTGAGTTGCAATTTATTCTAACAGGGCAAAGGAAGGTACTGAGTCTCATTGCTTAGTCAAATTATTTTGTTACCAAAACCACAACAGAACATTTATTTGGGAATTTTAGCGGGGACGGTCTCTTAACAAAAACGGTGACACGCTCGCCTCACAAACACATACTACTTTTCATTTCAAACAAACGCACACCACTTTTCCAATCTCCGAAAATCAGGCGATGCTGGAGGAAGTAGATTACGTAATGAGACAATAAAAGTAGTAGATGAATTTTGTTATTTGGGTAGCAAGATAACTTCTGATGGCCGAAGTAAAGAAGATATAAAATGCGGAATGGCTATGGGAAGGAAAGCGTTTTTAAAGAAGCGAAACTTGTTAACATCCAATATTAATTTAAATGTTGGGAATTCCTTTCTGAAAGCATTTCTCTAGAGTGTAGCATTGTATGGGAGTGAAACGTGGACGATAAGGAGTTCAGACAAAAATATGATAGAAGCTTATGAAATGTGGTGCTACAGACGAATGATGAAAATTAGATGGGTAGATCACGAAACTAATGAGGAGGTGCTTAACCGAATCGGGGAGAAAATGAGTTTCTGGCATATCCTGACTAAGAGGAGGGATAGATTGGTTGGACACATTCTGAGACATCAAGGAATTGTCAGCATTAGAAGGAAGTGCGGGGGGTAAAAATCGTAGAGGGAGACCGAGGGACGAATGCAGTAAGCAGATTTAAAAGGATGTAGGTTGCCTAACGTATTCTGAGATGAAGAGACTTGCACAGGACAGGGTAACGTGGAGAGCTGCATCAAACCAGTCTGCGGATTGAAGACCACAACAACAACAGTAGGATGAGCAGACACCCAGACTTGCTAGAAGATCAGTGAAGTTCTATGAGACGTATTTCCTGTGGAGGAGAAGGTAGATACCTGCCAATATTGATGACAAGAAGGTTCGTGGCCTGACGACCGATATGATAGCATGTCGAATAGCAACGCTCTTCCTCCTTCATTCCTCAGATTTCTTGCTACATTTCGAGATATCCTGCTCGAGAAAGGTTTGGAGGGATTGAGGGAGAGAACCTGCATCCTTCAAGAAGTTGTCTCTTGGCGGGTATGCATTGTAACTGTACACTTCACTTTGAATATCTTGCCTTATTATCTCATTAGCTTTCTGAAGAATCCTGAGTCGCTCTGCTTTCTCATCCTTTTCCTTGTCATCGTACCAGGCGTTAGTTAGCAATTTGTACCCAGTGTACCTAAAACAACTTATTCGAACCCTAAACCTGTTGGAGCTGCGATCACGAGTATGGGATCCCCATACCTCTTCAACAGTTCTGATAGTTCTCCACTCAGGTTTCCCCCCAGTAATAACACCCATAATTTCATTTACGGTAAACTGACAGGCACTATTCCTCTCCAGTAAGACACTAACCTCTTCCATTGCGTTTCAAACGCAGTCTTCCGACGTGGATGTTAAAGGTTTCTGGTACAGCGGCCTCACAAAAACCAACTGACATTCATCGTGATACACGGTCACCTCTGCAACTAAATCATTTGAGGTGGAAAGACGCCTCAACACTCCCTCTCCCCTTTGATCGCGTCTAGCTCAAGCAGCATTTAAAGATGAGCCATTGCTATGTCCCCTTTCTCTACTTGCTTTGATGAGTGATAGTATTCCTTTTGGGCCACTTTAGGTCACGGTAATAACACTAAAAGTGAGCCTTTGCGATTGCCTATTGACAGCTAGAAATTCAAATGAAAATAACGGCTTAACGATTCATCTGACACGAAAATTGAATAACCGAATTTGTAGAGAATAACATTCTCTACAACTTTGATCTATTATGTTTCTTTCATATCTCGTATCATTTCAGAGATATTTGCAAAAATAACGGAGATTTTGGGACGTCTGTCTGTCTGTCTGTCTGTCCGTAACGTGTTCCCCGTTTTTAAGACGAACCGTTCAACTGATCAGCACCAAGTTTTACAGACATGAGTGTAGGCCACCAGAGACCAGAACCTCCCTTCTTCAAATTTTTCGGTCAAAAAAAATGCGATAGTAATACAAAAAAGCCTTTTGTAATATAATTGTAATTGCAAACTAACCTTCCATCTGACACGAAAATTGAATAACCTAATTGGTAGAGGGGAAAATTGTCTACAACTTCCTTCTATTACGTTTTTTTTCATATCTTGCATCGTTACAGAGAAATTTGCAAAAATAATGGCTATTTGACGATGTCTGTCTGGCTGCAACGTATTCCCATTTTTGGTCGAACCGTTCAACCGATCGTCACCAAATTTTACAGACATAATTGTTGGCTATCAGAGACCAAAAACTCTCTTTTTCAAATATTTCGGACATGAAATACGTTAGTAATACCAAAAACGCCGTTTGTAATGTAATTTTAATTGCAAATAAACCGTTCATCGGAAGTCAAAATTGAATAACAGAATTTTTAGAGGGGAAAATTCTCTACAACTTTGCTCTCTTATGTTTTTTTTTTTTTTTTTTCATATCTCGTATCGTTTGAGTCATATTTGCAAAAATTACGGAGTTTTGAGACCCTTCATTGAATTAACGAAAACCAGCCGTTCGCAGATGTCACGTGACATTCCTCGCCCAGAACTCTCTCTGGCATACGCCATCTCGCGTTGCGTATTTGATGATTTTCTTATTATAATTACACGTTGACATTTCAAAGCAATGGCGCACTGAAGAATTAACAAAATTTTGTCGTTCTTCGTACGATAAATAATAATCTAGTGTCTACAAATGCCATATTAACAATTAACAACGGACATGAATTGTATGAGATTATAGAACGAAATTTCTGTTAGCTGTAGCGTAGTGTGCAATGCCTTGGAGTGTGACGCTGACGGTCAGTGGTTCAGAACCCGTCACTACCATTTTTTTTCCTAAAAGGATTTCAGACAGTCTTATTAATTAATTTTTTATTATTTAGATTATTATTTTGGTCGAAAATGTTCGCAAAAACTTATAAAACTACAAATGTAAAGTGGGTCATGAAACATGTCAGTGCGATTTTCTTTTGTCACTGTGGAAACACCAAAACGTTGTCCAGGTATTGTTTCATCATATACAAAACACCGAGTAGCTATTGTGCGCAATACACAGTCAACATTTTCATAAATAAATAAAAAATATTACGAAAAGCCGCCATAAAGTACCGACACACACACACACACACTTTCTCCACGCTCGGCAAACGTTTGAAGTGAACTGAAGTGAAAAGAGAGTGAGATCACTCCATTCCACCCTCCAATAAGGTGTTTTGCATGCAGCCAGTGACGGGCCTTGGATGTTCATCTACATCTGCATACACACTCCGCAATTCACCGTAAGGTGCGTGGCGGAGGGTACACTGTACCACTACTAGGCATTTCCTTTCCTATTCCACTCCCAAATGGAACGAGGAAAGAAAGAATGCCTATATGCCTCCGTACGAGACCTAATTTTCTCTTTTTCGTCGTGGATGGTGGTTAGACAAAAAAGAGGCGTGATTAACACATTAGTAGACAGGGCCCACAAAATTTGTGAACCAACGCACTTAGACGATGAGATTCAACATCTTAGAGTGACATTTAAGAAGAATGGCTATTCAGACAGGGAGATAGAGCGTGCACTACGCCCTAGACTGACAACCAGGAGGACGAGGAACGACAACAACCCAAGGGGAAAGTTTTTCTACCATTTATCAGTAAGGTCACTAATCGTATTGGAAATATTTTAAGCAACTACGATGTGGAAACTGTTTTCAGACTAACCACGAAAATAAAAGAATTTTTAGGATCCGCAAAAGATAAACGACATCCTCTAGCCACATCAGGTGTCTATAAAATCCTCTGCAGTTGTGAAAAAGTGTATATAGGTACTAAAAGGAGTGTCGACACTCGTCAGAGCGAACACAAAAGGAACTGCCGCCTCGGACACACTGACAAATCGGCTGTAGCGGAACACGAGTTTCAAGAAGGCGACCACGAAATAAAATTTAGCGAGACGTCCGTCATAGCAAAGACGTCGCATTTTTATGCGCGATTGTACAGAGGCCATTGAGATTTTTAAACATCCAAATAATTTTAACAAAAAAGAAGAAGGTCTCAAACTCGATAAAATATGGATGAAGAAGAAGGTCTCAAACTCGATAAGATATCGATGTCAACACTGCAGCAACAGCATGACAATCGATTAATTTCAATCGGGGAGGTTGGCAATAGCAGACACTGACTGACAGCGGCGCCCTCTGCTTTGCCTATATATATATATACGACGCTCACTCGCGCTCTCGCTGCAGTACGCCGCTTTACCTCCGAGGATGCCTTCCGCAGGCGAGGGCGAAACGTCAGGGGAAAGTTTTATGTATGGACCACGGCATCTCAGGCCGGAAGCTTTAAGTAATGATGTTCGTTCCTTTTCCATCTTGGGGCTTCCCCATGGTTAACCCTCTCCCGGGCGTCAGGTACCGGCGACCTTGACGGCGTGTCCACTGCAAGCGACAATACATGGGCCTCGACTCTCCCGCCTCACAAAAACGAAGATGTTGCGTTGAATACACTTTTTATCGCTATCACTGCTTGTAAATACTTTCACTGTATGATTCACAATGTAAGGGAACGGATTATTAAAATCCATCAAATAAGTAACTAACAAACGATCAAATGTATCTGTTAAAAGGGGTGTTTCATGTATTATTTTAATTTTAAATATATTCATAGGTGTGTGTTGGTTTTTTCTTTGTTCAAGGTGTTCTTCTGGGCGCGGTGGGGAGGCACAAGGTGCAGCAAAGAGATTCTTTTCATCGTACTGGGTTCCGAGGAGCGCCGATAACAAAGAAGAGAACATTTATGGACACAGGGTTACTATGCAAGACAACGATTAGGCAGTCTTGAGATAATCTTGTAATGGTCTTGAGATAAGACGGATGTATAGATATTGTTTAACACTTTGTAATAAATTTGTTAATGAACTGAAGTTTAACTGTGTTACTGAGTCGTCATTATATATACAGAATGTTTCACTAAGTGTGTTTGCCTCTGTAACATATAAAATAATAGGTGACGGGAAATTTTAATGCGGTAGGTCAACACAAGAAATGTTACACTTTCTGCGGAGCTATGAACATAGTTTATTGTATCATTTTCCAAAGAGTTACAGCACAACGATATAATTTTTTAAATGGAACACTAGTTTTTTCTATCGTGCATTGGATTCGTTGAAACCAGCTGCGTCCAAATCAATTAAAACTACATTCCTATCACTGTTAGTTTGGGAGCTACAACCCTTCATGCCCCATAATGCGATGCGCCTTCTGAATGTGTTGCGGCCGAGTTGTAACGTCGCCGGTGTCACGGAGCGAGAAGCTTCCTCGATGCGCTGTTAGACTGCCGACTGTGGCCGCACACGGCCGTATACCCGACAGTTGGAGCCACGCAAACAACCGAGGCTCAATATACCACAGTTACTGACGTCGGATGACGATGGCGTACACGAACGACGAATACGTCGACATGTTGCTGATGCTCGGCGAGTGCCGACACGATGCCACTGAAGCTTCTCGCTCCGTGACACCGGCGACGTTACAACTCGGCCGCACCACATTCAGAAGGCGCATCGCATTATGCGCAGCGTTTGTGGTATCTGCTCCTGAAACTTTGAAGGATTGTATCTCCCAAACTAACAGTGATAGGAATGTAGTTTAAATTGATTTGGACGCAGCTGGGTTCAACGAATCCAAGGCACGATAGAAAAAACTATTGTTCCATTTAAGAAATTATATCTTTGTGCTGTAGCTCTTTCGAACATGATACAATAAACTATGTTCATAGCTCCGCAGAAAGTGTAACATTTCGTGTGTTGACCTACCGCATTAAAAATTCCCGTCACCTATTATTTTATAAGTTACAGAGGCAAACACACTTCGTGAAACAGCATATATATATATATATATATATATATATATATATATATATATATATATATATATATCAGTGAGTGTCCGTACGAGAGTACAGGGCCTAGTGAAGCAAGAAGTCATTTTGCTTTGGATTGTAATTATTAAAATTACTATTACGTGCGGAACCTCGCAATAAAATGATGATAAAAGCTACAGTTATATAAAGGTGTTCTGTTTCAATAGCAATTACATTATAACCAGTGTTAATGGATTGTTATTTACCATAGTAACATGTTTCATAACATAAAAAAGTCACAGACCCACTAAACACTCATTTCTAGAAGAACATCGAAACTGAGCGCACATCTTATAAATGACTAGCTGTAAACCCTGCGCTGCCCGGGTATTTATTTATTCATTCCTGCCATATTCCAAATATATTTATTTGTATAAGGGCTGTAAGTCTGTAAAATCTCTTGGGAATACAGTTAGTACTAAAGAAGTAATAGATTAAAACTTGCTGCGTGATGGGGTCGTTTTCCTTGAACGTTGCTGTTTATGTGCTCATATCTCATGAACTACGTGTCGGAATATGATACAATTTAGAAGCTACATTCAACTATATATGTGTATACTGTCTGTAAAATTTCCTGTCGCTACAATTTGTAGTGTTCAAATTATAAATTGTAACGTCATACCGACAGCCGTAGTTTTACTACATGAACAGCGGAAAAGTAGAAAGCGAGAAACTTTTTTCCTTTCATCATTTTACTATGGTTGCCAGCGAGAAAAAGTTTAATAAAGGTTTGAAAATATGTTTAAAGATTGTTGCAAGTCACTAAGTACTGTCGTTCTCATACAGTGTATTTCGAAAGTCTCGCCGCATTATATGGCATTTTTTGCGATTTCTATTGGTTATTATCATTTGTACCATGTGCCGTATGTGATTCTTAACCATTCAGCAGTTGTTACCTCACGGTAAGCAATGTGAGTACCAAATTGGATTCAAATCCCTCCAATTGTTTAGGAGAAAATGAGCTGCATTGTCACTTAATGCAGCAGTTTTTCGCGCATCTCATTGTTTGTGACGTCATATCTCGTGAACTATATATCGTATGTGATTCTTACACTTACGGCGACCGTCCTCATGGATTGAAGCTTACGTGTACAAAGTTTCATAAAGATTGGAATAAAACTGTAGATTCGTATGGAAGACGTACTAACATACTGACACTCTGTTTTATATATTAGATGTAACTTCTGATGGGCTGAAGATAAGGGAGCAAATGTGCACTTCAAATTGAAGGAAATTTAATGCTGTACTACTTTCTTTCTGACAAATTTTCTGAGAAACAATCGAGTGAATCACTAGAAGTAAATGATTGAGAACATTGTTGTCGTTGTTGTGTTCTTCAGTCCGTAGACTGGTTTGATGCAGCTCTCCACGCTACCCTGTCCTGTGCAAGTCTCTTCATCTGAGAATACGTTCGGCAACCTACATCGTTTTGAATCTGCTTACTGTATTCGTCCCTCGGTCTTCCTCTACGATTTTTACCCCACACACTTCCTTCTAAAGCTAAGTTGACAATTCCTTGATGTCTCAGAATGTGTCCAACCAATCTATCCCTTCTCTTAGTCAGGATATGCTAGAAACTCCCGAATCGGTTAATCGCCTCCTCATTAGTTACGTGGTCACCCATATAATCTTCATCATTCGTCTGTAGCACTACATTTCAAAAGCTTCTATCATCTTTTTATCTGAACTCCTTATCGTCCACGTTTCACAGCCACGCAATGCTACATTCTAGACAAATGCTTTCAGAAAGGACTTCCTCACATTTAAATTAATAATTAACAAGTTTCGCTTCTTTAGAAACGCTTTTCTTCCCATAGCCATTCTGCATTTTATATCTTCTTTACTTCGGCTATCAGACGTTATCTTGCTATCCAAATTACAAAATTCATCTACTACTTTTATTGTCTCATTACCTAATCTAATTCCTTCAGCATCGCCTGATTTTGTGACATTGCATTCCTTTACCTTTGTTTTACTTCATCTTATATCTTCCTTTCAATAAACTGTCCATTCAGTTGAATTGCTCTTCCAGATCCTTTGCGGTCTGTGACAGAATTACTACGTCATCAGCAAACCGCAATGTTTTTATTTCTTCTCCCCGCACTTTAATGCCCTCTACAAAATTTCTCCTTACATTCCTTCACTGCCTGTTCAATGTGCAGATTGAACAACATTGGGGAAAGACTACAACCCTCTCTTACTTCCTTCCCAACCACTGCGTCCCTTTCTTGCCCTTCGACTCTAACAACCGCTGTCTGGTTTTTGTATAGCTTGAATATAACTCTTCGCTCCCTATATTTTGCCCCTGCGACCTTCAGAATTTGGAAGAGTGGATTCCAGTCGATATTGTCAAAAGCTTTCTCCAAATCGACAAACGCTAAAAACGTAGGTTTCCCCTTCCTTAGTCTGTCTTCTAAGATAAATCGTAATGTATTTCCTCCCTCGTCGCTACATTTCTCCTAAATACAAACTGATCCTCCCCGAGGTCGGATTCCACAAGCTTCTCCATTCGTCTGTAAATAATTCGTGTTAGTATTTTGCAACCATGTCTTAGGAAACTGATAGTTCTGTAACTTTCACACTTGTCTGCACTTGCTTTCTTTGGAATTGGGATTACGATATTCTTCTTGAAGTCGGAGGGTATTTCCCCTGTCTTAACATTATTAAGAAAAAAATGGTTGCTTTTCACCCTCCCTGTCCCCTCCGTCCCCGCTTCAGCTAACCCCCCAGGGGCGGGGCGTTTTAGTACGTTAATCTTCAGGTTTTAGCGGCGCAAAGACTGTTCCATTAAGTTTCGGGTGTGCAGCCGCAAGAACTGTCCTAATATTTCGGCTGCATAGCGTTCAGCCATATTCAGAGTGAGCCGAAAGACCGACCCTCCAGTTTTTTTTCTTTTATTGTATTGTAATGCCACGCGGGACAGGCTGGCAGCAGCCTCGTACGCTGCTCTTCAGCCCAGGGTACATATGTACATCTACATCTACATAGATACTCTGCAAATCACATTTAAGTGCCTGGCAGAGGGTTCATTAACCACTTTCATAACTTTTCTCTACCGATCCATTCTCTAATAGCGCGCGGGAAGAAAGAACACCTAAATCGTTACGTTTTAGATCTGATTTCTCTTATTTTATTGGGATGGTCATGTCTCCCTGAGTAGGTGGGTGCTAGCAAAATATTTTCACATTCATAAGCAAAAGTCTGTGATTGAAACTTCGCAAACAGATCACGCCGCAATGAATAACGTCTTTCTTTTAATGATTTCCACCCCAATTCGTGCAACATTTCCGTGACGCTTTCCCCCCCGTAACGTGATAAAACAAAACGAGTTGCCCTTCTCTGAACCGTCTCAATGTCTTCCGTCAGTCCCACCTGGTGAGGGTCCCACAAGGGGCAACAGTACTCCAGGAGAGGACGCACAAGTGTGATGTAGGCAGTCTCTTTGGTGGAGCTGGTGCATCTTCGCCTTTTCCAACATATTTTCTGTGTGTTCTCTCCAGTCTAAGTTGTTCGTAATTGTAACTCCTAGGTATTTTGCAGAATCTACGACCTTAAGTTTTGACTGATTTATCGCGTAATTTGAGTTCAGCGGATTTCTTTTAGTGGTCATGTGTATTACTTCACACTTTTCCTTATTTATTGTCAATTGTCAATTTTCGTACCATGAAGATATTTTGTCTAAATCGCGTTGCAGTTGTTGAATTCACTGACCGATAAACGACAGCATCATCCGCGAACAGTCTAAGGGAGCTATTCAGATTGTCTCCTAAATCGTTTATAAACACAAGGAAGAGTAGGGGACCTATAACGCTTCCCTGTGGAACGCCAGATATCACTTCTGTTTTACTCGATGACTTACCGTCAATTACAACGAACTGTGTCCTTTCTGATAGGAAATCGTGAATCCAATCGCAAAATTGGGGAGATATTCCATAAGCACGCAATTTCATTATAAGCCGCTTGTGGGGTACAGTGTCAAAAGCCTTCCTGAAATCCGGAAATATGGAATCGATTTGAGATCCCTTGTCGATGGCACTTAACACTTCATGTGAATAAAGGGCAAGCTGTGTTTCGCAAGAGTGATACTTTCGTGAATCCGTGTTGACTACTGGTTAATAGGTCGTTTTCTTCGAGGTAGTTCATAATATTCGAACAAAGTATGTGTTCCAAAATCCTACTGCAAATTGACGTCAATGAGACAGGCCTGCAATTTTGGGGATCACTCCTATTGCCTTTCTTGAATATTGGAGTAACTTGGGCAACTTTCCAATCTTTGGGTACGGATCTTTCGCTGAGTGATCGGTTGTAAATTATAGCTAAGTATGGAGCTATTGCATCAGCATACTCTGAGAGGAATCTAGTTGGTATAAAATTTGGCCCGGAGGATTTGTTTTTGTTTAGTGACTTAAGTTGTTTTACTACTCCAGGAACATCTACCTCTAAGTTTCGCATGCTGGCAGCTGTTCTTGGATTGAATACTGGAGTGTTCACTTCGTCTTCTTTGGTGAACGAATTTCGGAAAGCTGTGTTGAGTAATTCTGCGTAAGCAATACTGTCATCGGTAGTATTACCATTGCTATCGCGTAGTGAAGGTATTGTTTGTGTTTTGCCGCTAGTGTACTTCACATATGACCAGAATTTCTTTGGATTTTCTGTGGAAACAACTATAAGATTCTCGCGTTGAAGTCCGCGCTAGGTTGAGAGTTTCAGTAAAAGATTGCCAGTCTTGCGGATTCTGTGTCTTTTTAAATTTTGCATGCTTTTTTCTTTGTTTCTGCAACAGTGATCTGACCTGTTTTGTGTACCACGGGGGTCAGCCCCCTCTTTTATTAATTTATTTGGTATAAATCTCTCGATTGCTACTGATATTATGTCTTTGAAAGTAAGCCACAACTGATCTACACTCGCATTTTTAGTTTTGAAAGACTGGAGACTATCACTCAGGAAAGCGTGAAGCGAATTTTTATCTGCTTTATTGAATAGATATGTTTTTCGCCTATTTTTGTGCATTTGGGAATTTCGACGTTCAGTCTCGCTAATCCCTGTATCTGTTTTGATGCTCTTTACTATCTCCGGATTATTTGTTGCTAGGAGATCAAGGGTATTTTCGCAACCACTTACTATTCTAGTAGGTTCATGAACTAACTGTTCGAAGTATTTTTCAGAAAAACTATTCAGAACTACATAGGACGGTGTTTTATATTTGCCCCCGGTTTTGAATACGTAATTATGCCAACATATAGAGAGTAAATTAAAGTCGCCACCGATTATAACAGTATGCTTCGGATACCTATTTGAAATGTGATTCAAACTTTCTTTCTCTGTATTTGACAACAGAGATGTTAGGTTAAAACAGGAGATAAAATGTTGATTTTAGCGTTAAAAAGGAGATAAAAATGTTGAATCTAATAATAAGAAGGAGAAAAAATAGGCGAACAAAATACAATGAAATTAAGGCTTTAAAACACACATACTCAGTATTGAAGACGGTGGCTAAAAAACACAGATTTTGCACAGTGAATGGCAACGATAAGAGAGAAATTAAAAAACAAACCATGGCAACAAAGTGCTCTGCATTAGCAGCCGTTGCTGACGTTTTAAAAGCATACGTACACTCGAAGCACGAACTCACTGAAACATAATTAAAACACTGAGCAGGCCCCGCAGTGGAGAAAGAGGGGGAAGAAAGCGTGGTGGGGGAAAAAGGAGGGGAGGGGGGCGGAGTGGGGATGGGATGGGATGGAATGGAAGGACTCCAAGGGTTGGGATGGGGATCTAAGCGGAGGAAGGGAAAAGGATGGGTGGAGGGGGACGTGGCACTGATCCACAGGGAAGGCTAAGGTTGATAGGAAAGGTACATGTCAGGATGGAGAGCATCATCCAGGATAGGAAGTGGACGGAAGTTACCCTGGGATAGGATGTGGAGAGTATGGAGGTGAAGAGAGGTAGGAACATGCTGGTAAAGACGCTCCAGTGCTCGCTTCTGCCCTTTATCCTCACCTACCGCGCGACTGCCCATGCGGCCACAGATACATATACGCCAGAGACGATGGTCGGCGGCAAAGACGTGCGTAATGCACGAGTTCAATCTAGGACTCTGCAGTCGATCGGTGTTGGCATGTCGATGTATCCCTATGAGCTGCACTGTGACGACGTAATAAACTCACAAAGACGTCTTTGCCGCCGACGAACGTCTCTGGCGCATATGTATCTGTGGCCACACGCGCAGTTGCGCGGTACGCGAGTATAAAGGGCCGAAGAGAGCACTGGAGCGTCTTCTACCTCACCCTCCAAAACCACCCTATCCGCCACACCCCCACCCTGAAGTACCTCGGCCTAACCCTCGACCGTAACCTCTCCTGGACCCCCACCTCCGCACTGTCCGACAGAAAGCCCTCTCCCGCCTTAACCTCCTCAAACTCCTCACCGGCCGGACGTGGGGCCTCAGCCCCTCCACCATCCTCTACACCTACCGCTCCCTCATGCGTCCCGTCCTTTGCAGCTTCTATCCCGCCTGGATCTCTGCTCCCACATCCTACTACAAAACCCTCCAAGTCCTCGAGTGCCACGCCCTCCGCCTCGCCTACCGCATCCGGTTCCCTTCCCCGACACAGATCCTGCATGACCTTATTCCAGCATAACCGTATCCTCTATACCACCCGTAAAATTGACTCCCGCAACCCCCTGGTCCACCCCATCCTTACCGACCCTGGGCCTCTGCCACGCCTCTACCGCGTTATACCCCCTTCCCTTCACCTCCACACCCTCCGTGTCCTCTCCCAGGGTAATTTCCGCTGCCTCCCCCTCCCTGATGACGTCCTCTGTCCCAACATATCCCCGTCCTACCAGCCCTGATCCCTCCCCATAGATGTAGAGCCCCCTCTCCCCCCCTCCCCTTCCCCTCCCCCACTTGGATCTACATCTACATCTACAACCATACTCCACAAGCCACCCGACGGTCTGTGGCAGAGGGTACCTTGAGTACCACTATCGATTTTCCCTCCTATTCCAGTCATGTATTGTTCGCGGAAAGAAGGATTGTCGGTATGTATCTGTGTGGGCTCTAATCTCTCTGATTTTATCCTCACGATCTCTTCGCGAGATATACGTAGGAGGGAGCAATATACTGCTAGACTCCTCGGTAAAGGTATGTTCTCGAAACTTCGACAAGAGCCCGTACCGAGCGACAGAGCGTCTCTCCTGCAGAGTCTTCCACTGGAGTTTAGCGATTATCTCCGTAACGCTTTCACGATTACCTAATGATCCTGTAACGAAGCGCGCTGCTCTCCGTTGGATCTTCTCCACTTCCTCTATCAATCCCACCTGGTACGGATCCCACACCGGTGAGCAGTATTCAAGCTGTGGGCGAACAGGTATACTGTAACCTACTTCCTTTGTTTTCGGACTGCATTTACTTAGAATTCTCCCAATAAAGCTAAGTCTGGCATCTGCTTTACCGACGATTGATTTTATATGGTCGTTCCATTTTAAATCCCTCCTAATGACTACTCCCAGATAATTTATGGAATTAACTGCTTCCAGTTGCTGACCTGCTATAGTGTAGCTAAATGATAAAGGATCTTTGTTTCTGTGCATTCGCAGCACATTACACTTGTCTACATTAAGCTTTAATTGCCATTCCCTGCACCGTGCGTCAATTCGATGCAGATCCTCCTGCATCTCAATACAATTTTTCATTGTTACAACCTCTGTATATACCACAGCATCATCCGCAGAAAGCCTCAGTGAAATTCCTGTGGCACACCTGATATAACTTCTACTTCAGAAGATTTCTCTCCATTGAGAATGACCTGCTGCTTTCTGTTATCTAGGAATTCCTCAATCCAATCACACAATTGGTCTGATAGACCATATGCTCTCACTTTGTTCATTAAACGTTTGTGGGGAACTGTATCAAACGCCTTGCGGAAGTCGAGAAACACAGCATCTACCTGAAAACCCGTGTCTATGGCCCTCTGAGCCTCGTGGACGAATAGCGCGAGTTGGGTTTCACCCGAACGCCTTTTTCGAAACACATGCTGATTCCTACAGAGCAGATTCCTAGTCTCGAGAAATGTCATTATATTCGAACATAATACATGTTCCAAAATTGTGCAACTGACCGACGTTAGAGATATAGGCCTATAGTTCTGCACATCTGTTCGAGGAGACTTCTTGAAAACGGGGATGACCTGAGCCATTTTCCAATCTTTCTGAACGATATGCTGTTCTAGAGACCTACGATACACCACTGCGATAAGGGGGGCCAGTTCCTTCGCGTACTCTGTGTAAAAACGAACTGGTATCCCATCAGGTCCTGCGGCCTTTCCTCTTTTGAGCGCTTTTACTTGTTTTTCTATCCCCCTCCCTACGGCTCCTCCCCACCGCGTCTTCCCCCACCTCCTCCTCCTCCTCCCCTGCGCTTCCCACCTTCCCCCACCCCACGGGGTCCTGGATCGGCAGATGTAACCCTCTGATGCGTCGCATCCTCAAATGACAACACTTAAATTTTGTCTCATTTCTGTCACCTTTCACATCTGAGGTGATTGTAAAAGCTAAGGTACCTTATATGAAGACTGATAACGAATGCTAGAATGTCTCCTAGACATCAGTGTTAGTCGTTGGGCTAACAAAGGAATGGAAAATAGAGATTATAAGAAAGAGTAGAAACAGGCCTTCAGGTGAAAGCACATTGTTGTCTGTACATCGAAAAGAAAGCCTGTCCTTCGGTACCCAACGAATTACGCTTCGATGGGGTAGAACAATGGCCACCCAAGTCAGGTGAACCCAATGCCAAGAGGTGCCATGATCGAGACTGCCGAAGGAAAACACGTTACATCTGAGAAAGGAGTCAACTTGCTGTGTGCCCTAAGTGCCTGAAACAGTTTCATTGTACGGAAAATACAAAACAGTGTACACTCTTCATGTATCATTTGATGATATCCGTACATGTTCCATGTGAAATGTAGCAATTTTCGTGCTCACGTCCTCATTTGCGGACACCTCCCTATTGGTTTATGAGATTTTTTAAATATAAATTGTCATGATTTCTGCACAAGATAGGTCTTGAAGTTACCAAATAATGAATAATGTATCAGAAATTTTGTTCAATGTCGGGTTTATAATTGCTGCTTGAGAGGGTTAACAGTGCTACGACCAGTATTGTGTGCAGTGCTCCAGAGAAGTGTGTGTTTTTTATCTGCGCCCACCACTAACAAACAAGTGTTGCACTGAGTGTTTTAATTAGTGTCTCCGCGTACTCGGCGTCCTGTGTTATTGTCCTACTATATGGTTTCTATGTCACCGTGGCTCCTCGTTTTTAACTTACTAAATATGATTTTAATCATCTGTCAACTGTTTGTACTTTGAATTGTCACATTTCGTGCGCTCCCGTCTCGACTATGGTTGTGTGGTCTATGGCTCGGCATCCCCAACATCTCTAAAGATGAAACTTCCTGGCAGATTACAATTGTGTGCCGGAACCGGGACTCGAACCTGGGACCTTTGCGTTTCGCGGGCAAGCGCACTACCGACTGTGCTATCCCGACACGACTCACGATGCCGCCTCACAACTTTACTTCCGCCGGTACCTCGCCTCGTACTTTCCAAACTTCACAGAAGCTCTCCTGCGAAACTTGCAAGACTAGCACTCCTGGAAGAAAGGATATGGTGGAGACATGGCTTAGCCACAGCCTAAGGGATGTTTCCAGAATGAAACTTTCACTCTGCAGTGGAGTGAGGCGGCATCGTGAGTCGTGTCGGGATAGCACAGTCGGTAGTGCGCTTGCCCGCGAAAGGCAAAGGTCCCACGTTCGAGCCTCGGTTCCGGCACACAATTTTAATCTGCCAGCAAGTTTCATATCAGCGCACACTCCGCTGCAGAGTGAAAGTTTCAGTCTCTAAAGATGTTGGATTCTGTGCACCACGAGGGTATCAGATAGGCTACGGGAGCCTCTAGGACAAGCCCTATAACTAGCCTGTGCACCGAGACAGGAGAGCCGCCATTATACGTCCGGCGGCGTTTCCATATTGCTAAACACGCCTTATGGCTCCGGTCATTTCCGTCGTCTCCGGCTTTTTCTGTGACTATTGACATCCTGGCCCCCTTGAAGCTTCTCTACAACGCACGACAACGAGGGTCGAAACCATTTGGCATCAGAGCGCAGCAGCGTTTCCTGGATCTCGGTGTGCCTGCGATCAACATACAGCGTCAGAGTTGGTGCAAAGCGCCATCCTGGCTGTTAGTGGAGCCCAGCCTCATTTCAGACTTGACTGAGTGCAACAAACCGTTCACTCCAGATCATGTTTTTAAGGACAGGTTTCTTGACATTTTAAACAGGCATCATACGTTTAATGTTATATATACAGTTGGGTCAAACCAGGGGGACACTGTTGGGTGCTCTGTTAGTGTTCCCTACCCAAATCCTCAGATACCGTCTGCCTTATCAGTTCACGGTATTTGATGCAGAACTTTACGCTGTTTTGAAAGCAGTGGAGCATATGAAACGTCATACTGGGTCTACCTTTTTGCTTTGCCCTGATTCATCCAGTGCTCTGCAGACCAATCAGCACGTGTACCCAGCAGATAAGACCGTCCAGAATATCCAAGACGTCCTTTTGCAGTTGCAACGGCAAGGACAGGTGGTTTCCTTCTGCTGGGTACCTGGCCATGTGGGCATCCGTGGAAACGAGTTGGCCAATACCGCGGCCAAGGAGGCGTGTCGGTCTCCGAACGTAGCTGATTGTCCTCTCCCTCTCCGTGCCTCGCTGTCATTTCTCAGGAGCTTTGTCATGCGTCTCTGGGAGCAAGAATGGTTCGCCGTCGTGGATAATAAGTTGCGGTCGATAAAAGACACAGTTGGGCCCTGGCGTACATCCGTACAGCCTGTCAGGTGTGCTGAAGTCTGTTTAACAAGACTTCGAATAGGACACTGCCCCCTGACGCATAGATTCCTTCTTTGTGGCGACGAGCCCCCTACTTGTGAGGCTTGTTGAGTGTTTCCTATGTTGCTGCGAGGGAACAAGCCAGTTTGTCGGATGACCTCCGCTCCATTTTAGGTGACAGTGAACTGACAGTTGCACGCGTTCTACGATTTTGTGTTTTGGCCGACCTCCTACCAAAGATCTTAGGTCGAAAGTTCTAAAATATAGATAGAGGAAGATAGGATCGTTCGGTCCATCCATCTATGTTTAGCCCACCGTATTTTCAGCCTTGTCCCCCATTAGTCTGTTTTATCTAGTTTCATATTACTGCCACTGACCTTTCTTCATTATACATATGATGTAGGGGGAAGAGCGTACGTCGTTTCGTATTGTCTCTTCCCTTGCCTGTCTCCTGAACCATTTAGGAGTATTAGACTCATCTCTTCCTAGTAGGGCGCTGATGACCAAGATGTTGACCGCCCTAAAGCTCCAATAACAACAACAACAACAATGCCACCATGTCTATGTCATTGTTCTCCGCATTTTATCCCCTGTTACGTACTTTTTATTGTAAAATGTTAACTTTCACGGCTGGAATGGTCAAAATTGCTAAAACTTTCCGGGCTGTTATGCCGTGGTCTAGTGGGTTTATTATTAAAACCCAAAGTTTCGTCCCCGACTGCGGAGGACATTCTCAAGGGAGATTCTAGCACGTTTGGAAGTCCGATTCACACCCTGGCTCGCTAGCCAGGTAGCGAGCCAGAGTGTGCATCGGACATCCAAAAGTGCCACGATACCCCTTTGAAAATGTCCTCCACTGTCGGGGACGAAACGTTGGGTTTTAGTAATAAATCCACTAGATCACGGCATAACAGCCAGGAAATGTTTAGTAACTATAATGACACATTTTCCTTTCCCCGATATTATCAGAGAAAGTTTTGTATTTTTATATTATTTCGGCATGTTAAAATAGTTATCTATGAAAGTCAGAGAAAGAAAATTTAGGAACAACACTTTCAATTTTTTTGTAAGAAAGAAGACACTCTTGCTTTGTACTTCGTAGCGATAGCATCTTGCAGACTGGAGCTGTACTTTATTATTTTTTTTTATGTGGCCGCTATTATGTACATTCAGGTAAATATATGTGAAGTGCGCGTATCTTAAATTTATAAATAAACCCCCACCTCTCACTTAAATTCGCACTTATGAATTTTTATTAATAATTTTGCCCTATCCTCCCTCCGCCCATAATGTCTTTTTCAGCCTTGTTGAATCACCGCAACAATGGATGGCATAGTTTTTAGTTAATATTGAATGGTGATATTTCGTGTAGCCTGCCAGTCTTGTTTAAAAATTTATTCCATAATATTATCATTTACTGGCAATAGAACCTGCAGTCGATTTTCTTGTAAAGTTTTAGAAGTCCGATGTGTTTGACTTACGTAATATTCCTATCCGATTTATATCATGTCACTTATCATACTTTACTGTTTGCTACACGAGTCGTAGTTTAATAACGACGAACTGTCATCCACTGTTCGGCGAGTGGTTATCATATTATTAAAATTTCATTTACAGCCAAATTTCAACCACCGATGGATCTATTGTTAAAGGTAACTGCTCGTCGATTCTTTTTGTAATGTTCTGCCTGCACAACACTCCACCGTTAATTAGCTTTCATTTAAATGCATGTAATAATTTTCCCCGTAATTTACTGATTGGGATCTTTCATAGCTTCTAACTTCAAACCACTTCCTTCTGTAAATTTGTTAATCTCAAAAATTAATAGCCAGGCTGGAACATTATATAACACTTACTTTTATGTCATCTCATCCACGTATTTTATTCTCTCGGCTGAAGAGCAGCCTATGGAGCTGATGCCAGCCTACTGGCTGTATCGCTAGTGTTAAAACACGATAAAAAAAAAAAAAAAAAAAAAAAAAAAAATCAACGAAAGAAACTGTAGCGTCAGTATTTCGGCTCACTCTGAAGATGGCTGAACGTTATACAGCCCAAAATATTAGAAGAAGAAGGAGAATTGTTGCGGCTTTTAGTATGTCCACCTGGTAACTAAGTTCTGAAGTCTCGCGTATTTTGCGCACCGTACCCTCACTGACTGGACTGAGAGAGGCGGTGGGCGCGAGAGCGGCGGACGCACCTGTGGGCGTGGGCGGCGGTGGAGGCGGTGGAGGCGGCAGTGGAGGCGGTGGCGGCGGTGGCCGCCCCCAGCTCCCACAGTGGCGGCGGCGTCGCGTTCCCGCCCCCGGGCGCCGGCGACCACGCCTCCTCCAACAGCCAGGCCGACGCGTTGCCGCCGCCCCCTGCAATGACACGACGAAAATCGAAGCAATATCTAAAATGTGTGAAAGGGAAGAAGGAGATAAAGCGGAATAGAGGAGAGAGTATTGGCCAGTTCCAATGCAATAATCCACAGGCTGCTACAAAAAGGTATGGCCAAACATTCAGGTAACATTCCTCAAACACAAAGAAAGAAAATATGTTACGTGGACATGTGTCCGGAAACGCTTAATTTCCATGATAGAGCTCATTTTAGTATTTCTTCCACCTACGCTCACTGGAGCACGTTATCATGATTTCATACAGGATACTCTACCTGTGCTGCTAGATGTTCAAATTTTTGTTAAGCTTATGGGACTTAACTACGGGGTCATCAGTCCCTAAACTGACAAACTACTTACGAACTAGGACGGCACAAATATCCATGCCCGACGGGGAATTCGAACCCCCGACCGTAGTGGCCGTGCTGACCGTGACTGGAGCGCCTCAGTCTCCTCGGCCACCGCGGCTGGCCTCATTTTAGTATTTGCGGATTCCAACGTGATCAAATTGTAAATTTTCACAATCAACATGTGTGGGCTGGCGAGAATCCGCACGCAATTGTGCAATCACGTCATCAACACAGATTTTCTGTGAACGTTTGGGCTGGAATTCTTGGTGATGTCTTGATTGGGTCTCAAGTTCTTCCACCTACGCTCACTGGAGCACATTATCATGATTTCATACGGGATACTCTACCTGTGCTGCTAGAATATGTGCCTTTACAAGTACGACACAACATGTGGTTCATGCACGATGGAGCTCCTGCACATTTCAGTCGACGTGTTCGTACGCTTCTCGACAACAGATTCGGTGACCGATGGATTGCTAGATGCGGACCAATTCCATTGACCTCAACCATCTTGCCTTTCATTTATGGTGGGCATTTGAAAGCACTCGTCTACGCAACCCCGGTACCAAATGTAGAGACTCTTCGTGCTCGTATTGTGGACGGCTGTGATACAATACGCCATTCTCCAGGGTTGCATCAGCGCATCAGGGATTCCGTGCGACGGAGGGTGGATTCTTGTATCCTCGCTAATGGACGACATTTTGAACATTTCCTGTAACAAAGTGTTTGAAGTCACGCTGGTACGGTCTGTTGCTGTGTGTTTCCATTCCATGATTAATGTGATTTGAAGATAAGTAATGAAATGAGCACTGACACATGTCCACATAACATATTTTCTTTCTTTGTGTGTGACGAATGTTTCCTGAAAGTTTGGCCGTACCTTTTTGTAACACCCTGTAGATATTAATGTGAATGTCTGTTAGGTGTAAGCTTATTACGTCCAAATGACAAGACGTAGAGACTTAAATATATGTACATTTACTAATTTATACCCGAGGAATGTTTTAGGCACGGTTTTATAGCGATCTGATGGATATTTAGTAATTTGAAGAATATATCACGAAAAGCGGAACAATGATTACCCTTTGATAATAGTTTTATTAGTTGCATTGTTAGTTGGGGTTGATAATGATAGAACGGTCGAGTATATCGGGATGGAAAGTTATCGGTGTATATAAAATTCTAGGTGTGTGTTAATATTTCGCTCTGCAGCAAAAACTGCAGAACGCAAACGAATGGTCTGTGTGTAATTGTTGTCCGAAGTCTCCCGTTTAAACCATAGCAGTTCCATGCCGATAGCTATAAGGGGGTGCAAGATATGGTGGTTAAAAGTCGTCAAACTATAGAAAAAATTCAGACTCTGTAGCAAGGAGGTTACATACAGCGAAACGTGATACCATGACCATATCTTTGGCCTATGCATGCTACAATGTCTTCAGCTCTTTCTGTGTAAGAATAAGCATACGAATAAGGAAATATAAGAATAAATAAATAAAGCAGTAAAAATAAATTTCCTTTAATACATGTCTTTGTGAAATCCTACCGTTTCTGGTAGTCTGCTGGACTGAAATTTTTCACAAACCCATAGCTTTTGCGCAATGGAGGGATCAGAAGTAATTTTTGAAGTACCTAGTTGGACCTGCATGGGCGGAAAATTGTCCCAGCCACGGAAGGTCACAATTCAGCTGATTGCATACGTTTCACTCCGCTTGCCGCTTCTCTTGCAGTGAGGCGAAACACAAAGCTGTGTAATAAAAATCATGTACAGGAAATTCTACCAATATCACTTACGCTAAAGGGTACTGCTCAAGAATCAAGAAAATGACATTGAAACTAATAATAATTACTTAAATAATTTATCAGGACAACTATAATGAAATGTTTCCCAAATTAATGCAGATATTTAGGAACTAACTGAGCCAGTCACTGTCTCGCGGTTTCTGCGCTGGATTAATGGCAGGGCTAAGTGTGATGTGACTGTGTGGCCTACGCTGCCTCACAGTACCTCTCTGACGTAGCTGCTGCGGCTTCTGCAGACGTGCTGAAACCTAATCTCAAAACTAGAGGCCGGCCGCGGTGGCCGCGGAGACTGAGGCTGAAAGGCGTCTACAGGGAGCCATTCGAAAAGCGCAGTCGTGGGCCTCAACACATGGGTTCCAGTTCTCTCCATCTGCCGTCATCGCGCTGTCCATTTGGACCCAGACTTATATTTATATGATGAACTTCTTCGTGTCGAAGAGACTCACCGATTTCTTGGCATGCTCTTCGACAGCCGGCTCACTTGGGTGCCCCATCTTCGTCGGCTCAAGCAGAAGTGCATGCGGTACCTACGCTGCCTCAGCCACACTAGTTGGGGAGCCGCTCGTACAAGTCTTTTGCAGCTCTACAGGGCGCTGATTCAATAGCGCTTAGATTACGGGAGCTTTGTGTATGGTTCGGCAGCCCCATCTGCATTGCAGGCCTGGGACCCAGTACTCCACAGTGGCGTCCGTTTAGCGACAGGGGCCTTTCGGACAAGTCCAGCGGAAAGCCTACTAGCCGAAGCTGGAGTCCTTCCCCTGCGATTTCGGCGGCGGCAGCTGTTGGCCTCCTATGCTGCCCATGTTCATGAGATACCGCATCATCCGAATCGCAGGCTTCTTTTTCCAACTGCTGCACTTCCATCTCCACAACGACGACCGAGGTCGGGTCTTCCGATCGCGGTGCGTGTTCGTTCCGTCCTGTCGTCTCTTGAGTCCATTCCTATCCCTCCGGCTTTTCACAGGCCTTACCGCATCGCTCCCTGGTCACTTTCACGTCCACAGCTTCGGCTGGACTTGGCGCATGTATCAAAAGCCTCTGTAGCGCCACTGAGTCTCCGTCGCCAGTTTCAGGCGGTTTTAGAGTCGTTCTGTGGCGCGGACGTCGACTACACGGTACTGAGGCGCTTCAGTCACGGTCTGCACGACCACTACGGTCGGGGGTTCGAATCCCCCCTCAGGCATGGATATTTGTGCCATCCTAGTTCGTAAGTAGTTCATAAGTAGTTTGTAAGTTTAGGGACTGATGACCCCGTAGTTAAGTCCCATAGACTATACAAACAACATCAAAACTAGAAAATCTCACCTAAATTCTGGACTGTATTCACAGTTGACACTTCTACCAATCCTGAAGGGATTATAACCACCCTAAATGCTTTACCTAAATAATTGGACCTAATGTCCAGCACTCTGACTTTTACCGTAACTTGCGAAAAGCTCAAGTCCAACACTTGGTAAAATCGCTAATATTAGGCGCATTTCCCATTTAGGAAAATTCGCACCAAGATCGCTGTGACGTTCAGAGTGGAGCTGGCTGGAACTACGTCCATACTCCAGGCCTCTCGCTGCTGAAGTGATTCTCCGCTGCTCTGCAAGCATAGCATCGGCAAAAATCTCCCACTCCTTGACACTGATGCCACCTGGTGAGAGAATTGCTCCAATGGAATAACTCGTATTATTTCCAACAGCCAATCACAAGGACGCTTCTGTCCTCCTTTGATTTGATTTGATTTTTTCAGGGAAGCCAAAACAGTCTTGGTCCAACCCGCCACTGCCCTCACCGAAACTAAGTTTATTGTGCGGTATCGCTCCCTGTATATCTAGTAAAGCCAACCAATGCCCTTGAACAGTTCAAGGAGTCCCTTTACCAGTTCTTTATTAGACACAATTTCTTCGTGTCTGGTTGTCCCAAATGTTCTGTGCCTTTTACTCTCCAATGCAATGCATTCGAAGATTAGATGTGATGCAGTTTCATCACCGTCATCACAGATCCTACATTTAGAGTCCTCTTCTGTTATTCCCATTGTATGTAGGTGTTTTTTGAAATTCTCATGGCCTGTCAGGAATCCAACCGTGAGTCTAATCTCTCTCCTGTTCAGACCCAGGATTGCAGAGCTTCTTCTAAAACATGGCTTTGGCATCATTACCTTGCCATGTTTTTGTTGATGGACTTTGGTCCAATATTCTAAGTGTTGTCTTCTGAGCCAGTTACGTAGCTCCAATTTGATCATTGCCTCGGTGATTGTCAGGACAGGTTCCGGTCCAATAAATGGAGTCTCTGCCCCCATCCTGGCTAATCTGTCGGCATGTTCGTTGCCACTGATCCCCGAGTGGCCAGGGACCCACAACAGGTTTACTCTATTGCTTTTCCCCAGATCCACCAGAAACCTGTGACATTCTGCAACAATTTTAGACCTTGTTGCAGGTGCTTCTAGAGATCTCAGGGCTGCCTGGCTGTCTGAATAGATATAGATGCTACGATCTTTGTAGCACCTACGCAAATTCTCCTCCACACACGCCCTGATGGCAGTGATTTCGGCCTGGAATACTGAGGCCAGTTTCCCTAGAGACATGACGCCCTCCAGTCTTGGCTGCACCCCGTATATCCCAGCCCCAAGACCTTGGTCCAATTTTGACCCGTCAGTGAACCAGACAATATCCCCCGTTCGGTGTCTAACTATTTTCTCCCACTGCTCCTTGCTTCCAATTGTTATATTGAAAGGCTTGTTGAAGCACTATGGGGTTATAATATAGTCGGCTGGCATTTCCCCAACATTTCCTATATTTACCTCTCTCACTATTTTAGTGTGTGATTCTGGATATCCCAAAGAGTTCCAGTTGTTGCCAGATTTGAGTCTGTATGCACCAGCCGCTGCCTCCATCTTGACCCAAAGGTGTAATGGGGGCATATCCAACATGGTTTCCATCCCAGCAGTTGGTGTGCTGCTAATTCCGCCTGTTATGGCTAAGCAGGCTAATCTCTGCACCTAACCAAGCTCCTTAGCAGCAACCTGCTGTTCTACCTTCTTCCACCACACGACCGCTCCATAGGTGATCCTGGGTCTAATCACTGTGGTGTATATCCAGTGCATACCCTTGGGCTCAGGCCCCAATTTTTTCCACAAGCTCTTCTGGTACTCACAAGAGTACCTTTTGCCTTGGAGCAAATATTCCTGATGTGAGGGCTCCATGTCAGTTTCTCATCTAGGGTAACCCCTAGATATTTCATTGTCCCCTTCACAGGTAGTGCTTCATTGAAAAGGTTTAGATTCCAACTTGAATGTTGTATATGTTTCCTTGTGAATGGTACGACGACAGTCTCCTTAGGACTAACCCCCAGATCCTGTTTTCTGCACCAGTCTTGCACAATGTCCAGTGCTCTGTCCTCTTTAGGTGACGGTGCGTACTAACAGGTGTGAGCTTCTGGCGTGGAACTACGGAATGGAAATATTATATCTCGTTAAAAGGTGGAAACGATTTTATTGCGAATGGATAGCCGTCCTAGACACATGCGGGCAACACGGTACATCCATGTGACTGACACGAGGTGTGCATGAGGCGATCACGTGATACCCCACGCCCCCCCCCCCTCTGCGTCTTCTGTTCTTCGCTGCGGCTGGCTGGCGGAATACTTCTTCCCCGCGCTAGTCTTTTCCTTGCTCCCCGCACACTATGTGTAATGTATGTAAGTGCGCCATTGCCATAACCCAACGACTGCCATAAATGTTAGGTCTATCCCCTAAATATTTCGTTCTATTAAATTAAAACATGACATGCGGGTTATCAAACTCCATGAAATACCTCGTAGCATAAGCTGAATGGATTGAATTGACATGTTGATGGCAAAAATATGTTTGACCCTTTACATCTTTAACAAAAAAATCGATTTGACGTTTCATGCATTACATCAAGTGATCGATCTGCGATATTATTACAATCATTATTGTTGGATTTCGTGATTGTATTCTTCGAAATGAGTGCAGTTTTACGCGTGATTTTATATACACTACTTACTTTCCTGATAAACGGTAAGTGCATAGACTTCTGCAATCTGATAGGAATAGTTTTCAGTTTGTTTCTAAAGAAGGTATTGCATTTCATTTCATCCTTCAAAACCAGTCTCATAGCACACTACTGAGAGATAGCTTATCTATCATAATCAACCAACACGCGAGCGGAGCCGCGGGTGTAGGCTAGTAACAGATATGATCCAGCCGATCTGTATCACCTTAAAGTCTTTGGACTGATGTATTAGGCAAGAGTAGCGATAAAGAACACACACTAAACCTTAAGGGAAATAATAAGTAACACTTTCGAGAGTAAAACTGAAAACTGAATCAATCATTAAGACGACATCAGCTAAAGCGAGAGTTAAAACCTAAGGCCGATTAATAGTTCGTATCAACGTGGCTAACTGTGGACATTCTAATATAATGTGCGCGACTCGAATCTGGAACTACACCAATCCTGTTGAGGAACTTCGGGATAGAGGTGATGGCCGTCCGTTTCCAGGTTTCATCAATGTGTATCCGGGAGAGCACAACGGAGGCAATGCAAGTTGCGCATGTGGACAACCTTAACTCGGTATCAGCCTCCTTTGTGGCTCGCAATTTATTCGGCACAAATAGGGCAAATCTACGTTTCTGGCGTTTGTACATTTGGAGAAAGCTTTTGACAATGTCGACTGGAACACACTCTTCCAAACTCTGAAGGTAGCAAGGGTAAAATATAGGGAGCAAAGAGTTATATTCAACCTATACAAGAACCAGACAGCGGTTATTAGAGACTGGCCGCGGTGGCCGAGGGGACTGAGGCGCTTCAGTCACGGTCTGCACGGCCACTACGGTCGGGGGTACGAATCCCCCCTTGGGCATGGATATTTGTGCCGTCCTAGTTCGTAAGTAGTTCATAAGTAGTTTGTAAGTTTAGGGACTGATGACCCCGTAGTTAAGTCCCATAGATTATATGAACATTTGAAAAAAAAATTTGGACGGTTATTAGAGTCGAAGGGAAAGAAAGCGACACAGAGGTTGGGACGGGAGTAAGACAGTGTTGTAGCCTTTCCCCAGTGTTGTTCAATCTGTACCTTGAGCAGGCAGTGAAGGAATGGATGGAGAAATTTGGAGAGAGAATTAAAGTTCAGAAAGAAGAAATGAAAACACTGCGGTTTGCTGATGACATAGTAATTCTGTCAGAGACCGCTAAAGATTTGGACGAGCAATTGAATGGAATGGACAGTGTCTTGAAAGTATGGTATAAGATGAACATTAACAAGAGTAAAGCGAAGGTAATGGAATGTAATGTCAGAAAATCAGGCGATGCTGAAGGAAGTAGATTAGGTATTGAGACAATAAAAGTAGTAGATGAATTTTGTTATTTGGATAGCAAGATATCTTCTCATGGCTGAAGTAAAGAAGATATAAGACGAATGATGAAAATTGGGTGAGTAGATCATGTGACTAACGAGGAAGTGCTTAACCGAATCAGGGAGTAAAGGAGTTTCTGGCATATCTACATCTACATCTACATCTAAATCTACATACATACTCCGCAATTCACCGTAAGGTGCGTGGCGGAGGGTACACTGTACCACTACAAGGCATTTCCTTTCCTGTTCCACTCCCAAATTGAACGAGGAAAGAAAGAATGCCTATATGCCTCCGTACGAGCCCTAATTTCTCTTATCTTGTCTTTGTGATCTTTACGCGAAATGTATGTACGTGGCAGCAAGATCGTACTACACTCAGCTTAAAATTCCGTCGTCTTTCTTCCAGCGATCCCCAATTGAGTTGCCGGAGCATTTCCGTGACACTCGCACATTGGTCGAACCTACCGGTAACAAATCTAGCTGCTCGCCTCTGAACCGCTTCTATGTCTTTCTTCAAACCGATCTGCTGCGGGTCCCAAATACTTGAGCAATACTCAAGACGTGGTCGTACAAGCGTTTTATACGCGGTCTCCTTTACAGGTGAAGTACATCTTCCCAAAATTCTCCCAATAAACCGAAGTCGGCTGTCTGCCTTACTCAGAACTGTCCTTACATGCTCGTTCCATTTCATATCGCTCTGCAATGTTACGCCTAGATATTTGAACGACGCGACAGCATCAAGAACCTCACTACTAATGCTGTATTCGAACATTATGGGATTGTTTTTTCTACTCATACGCATCACCTTACATTTTTCTACATTGAGAGCTAGCTGCCATTCTTCGCACCAACTAGAAATTTTGTCCAAGTCATCCTGTATGCTATTACAGTCAGTTACAGACGACACCCTCCCATACACCACAGCATCATCAGCAAACAGCCGCAAATTACAACTTACTCTGTCCATCAGATCATTTATATAGATAGAAAATAATAGCGGTCCTATCACACTCCCCTGGGACACGCCTGACGATACACTCGTCTCTGATGAACACTCGCCGTCGAGAACAACGTACTGCGTTCTATTACTTAGGAAGTCTTCCAGCCAGTCACAAATCTGTGAACCTATTCCTTAAGCTCGTATCTTCGTTAGCAGTCTGCAGTGTGGCACCGCGTCGAACGCCTTTTCGAAGTCGAGAAAAACACAATCCGCCTGTTGCCCTTCATCCATGGCTCGCAAGATATCATGTGAGAAAAGGGCATGTCCATGTTAGAGCTCATTTTATTACTTCTCTTCGAACCACACTAATTATGAAATGCAAACACACAGCAACAGAACGTACCAGCGTGACTTCAAACACTTTGATACAGGAAATGTTCAAAATGTCCTCCGTTAGCGAGGATACATGCATCCACCCTCCGTCGCATGGAATCCCTGAAGCGCTGATGCAGCCCTGGAGAATGGCGTATTGTATCACAGCCGTCCGCAATACGAGCACGAAGAGTCTCTGCATTTGGTACCGGGGTTGCGTAGACAAGAGCTTTCAAATGCCGCCATAAATGAAAGTCAAGAGGGTTGAGGTCAGGAGAGCGTGGAGGCCACGGAATTGGTTCGCCTCTAATCCATCGGTCACCGAATCTGTTGTCGAGAAGCGAACGAACACGTCGACTGAAATGTGCAGGAGCTCCATCGTGCATGAACCACATGTTGTGTCGTACTTGTAAAGGCACATGTTCTAGCAGCACAGGTAGAGTATCCCGTATGAAATCATGAGAACGTGTTCCAGTGAGCGTAGGTGGAAGAAATACTAAAATGAGCTTTAACATGGAAATTAACCGTTTCCGGACACATGTCCACTTAACATATTTTCTTTCTTTGTTTGTGTGTGAGCAATGTTTCCTGAAAGTTTGGCGGTGCCTTTTTGTGACACCCTCTAGATATCTGATATCGGTTTGCATCAATAATGTCCGATTATAATATAATACAAGCGTTAATATTTTATTACTTTTGCCACGTACAATGAAGGCAAAACATAAAACAAGAAAAATATTGGCTATTGACATTAAATAATGTGAGCAAAGAAATTATTGATGTACGTGACAAAAACTGATTTTATAGGGATAATGAACAGTCTGTATTCATCTTCAGAATTGTGTAACGCTAATAATGGCAGAAATTATTGACTTGCTGACATACATACTCAGTCAAGAAATATCTTCCCATTAAAAATGACATTAGTCAGTTGGGAATAAAGTAAAAAATTCATAGTGCCACACAAATATTGAGGATGTGTAATTTTGTTGCTTGTAAACGGAACAGACAATACTTTTCGCCTGGTTACATTGTAACGTTTCTGCTATGTTGCACGCTCCTTACAAAAATCAGTTGCCAACATTACACACACGAAATATCGGACACCTAAAATAAAACTTTGCTACCGGACATGTGAAATATCACATTTTAACGTTCAGTTTAACATACTATTAACAATATTAGTGAAATGCTTTTAAGAAACAGTACGTTGATTTAAGCATAACTTTGTCTATCCTTTTTACGTAATTTTAAAATTTTAATACTTTCGTAAATAATAGCTGCAAACACTAAAAATGCATGACAGTTTCGGAAATTGCTGAACCTATATAGATACTAATTTGAATAAAAACAACAAGACTACATATTATAACTATTGCACAACATGATTACATATATATCTTTTGTTTAAATAAATTACGACAGACCATGTTTTATATATCACTCGATTCTAAATTAAATACTGATCATTTTTCACATACTAAAATTAATAATCCTTTTGGTACTAAGAAACTATCTTCGAAATAGACGAAACTACTACAACATTACACAAATCAGTATTAATAAAAATTAGACCGCAAACTGAAATACATTAAAATTCCAAATGTAAATAATAGTACGCCTACACAATATTGGCAAAACAGATAAGAGTGCATTTCGAAAACATAAATAACGCAAATAAATTGAGTTATTTTAAAATGAGTCAAAATACTTCTTTAATTTGCGTACACTATTAAATACAAGTTTCATAAAACACATACGTCCACTGAGATAAATAGTTAAAGCCTAAATGTAATATTTTAATTTGTGTATCGTGACATATTTCAAGTATTATTATATTATTTATTTGGTAACCGAAGAACTTTGTCATCAGTCTTATTATGTGGTTACGATGAAAGATGTTTGAGAGAAACCATGTTTCATTTCCTCTAGCAGTCACAAAACTGTTGTCTTGCTGCTGCATTTTTAAAATTTTGGATTGTGCAACAATGTGATTGGTTTAAACTTCATTTAAATGGAAATAAAATCGTTTCCATATGAACTGACATTTTTATGATTTACGAAAAGATCCTGAAACATCAACTCTTTTAGTGAATGCCGAAGACAGCTCACAACGCAATGGACTTCAGCCAGCATATAAGTTATTTTACGTCAACTTCACCTACAGTGGAATGACTTTGTTATAGAGACAGAGAACTAATAAAACTTTCCGTGATTTAGGAAAATATTAGGGCTCAGTTTGAGTCATTCCCAAAAAGGGTGACCGTCGTTAGAACATGTAAAAATAATAATCAGCGCATTGTCAGAAATATGGAGAAATCACGTTACCTTTACTACTAAGGTCCGGTTCGTCCATCTCTCGTTAATCTTCTCGTTAGTAAACGAGAGGATGCCTTTAACGTCCAGTTAAATGTGCTCGTTAAGTGCATTACGTTTGTCGTTGCCACATACACCTCTCGTTTGCTAACCTGGAGAAAACGAGAAGGTGCGATATATTTCGACTAGGTTGGCAATAGAAACAAATGAAAGTGCCGTCTGAAAAAACAGCTTTTTCCCTTATTTAACTATCAGGGAAGAGGTTAGCAGAGAGTTGTTAATTGGCGTTATGGAAAACAAACGCGAAAGAAGCTCGAATTTTATAAGAAGTTAGTGCGAGTGTGTTGTGTCCTCAATAGAGAAATATTAGGGTGCATTGGAATGTAACAAAAAACGGACGCCACGACATGGAAGGAGAAGAAAAAAGCGACATGATCGCGTGTGCAAATGAATTCAGTGCTTTCCACGGAAAATGTAGGACAGTAATAATGCTTAGGGCTTAGTATGATAACATTCCAAGTGCGTAGTATCTTAGTGCAAGCTTGCACATAGGCAAAAGTATACTGTTCCTGTAGATCGGTGGAAGGAATCACATATCAGGCTTCACACTAGGCGCAACAAGCATAAGTAAATACTGGGTAATATTTTACGACGCTTCTCGCCGGGCTCCAGTGCTTATGTTGGCAACAGATAAACAGTGAAGTGTAGAATTGTGTTAATATCTTTCACGAGCTACAGAGTAAATGTTATTGCGGCTCGTTATACTCGCAGCAAAATTAATAATGTAACTGCTTTTTTGATGACAACTTCTTGTATGTACCCTTGTTCGTTCAGAAAAAGATAATTTTCGTTTTAATTGAGGTTGTCACGATAAAACATTTATTGGTCGTCTGAGTTGCCAACATAACCACTGCAGCCCGGCGAGAAGCTTGGTACAATTTAAGCAAATACTGAATTAATAACATTGCAGGCATAAATAATGTATTCTGTTTTCTATTATGACAGATAACTTACAAAATACGTAACTATCTGTTGGACTCTTGAGATGGTCGTGGAGTTTGGCATGTAACGTTTCGAAGATGAAATAGCGTAACAAGTTCTACATCATCTCAGCATTCCAAATGATACGTCTAGGTCGCTTTATAGGAGCAATGACCTTTAGATCGTCTAATATTGACATCGTCTTCATTGTCAACCAAATCTCTTATTCCAACCATTTTCATCATACCGATTCTCACTGAACTAGTCGTTACTCATAAGTTTGTATTTTGATATCGCAACAATAATTTTAAGGTTATGTTGCGTATCTGCAATGTATCAAACTCATCTGCTAGCTACGGACATGGATGCGGCGAGAAATATGACGATAAAATTTTTCAATGCAGCTGCTTTCGACACTAGTTTTTCATACATGTAGTGCTTCTGTTATTTTGTTCGATAGGTCTGTCTTATCACGTGAATATATTACGGTATTTTAGCGCTTTGGAATCTTTCTATTTTCATACAGATTTTCACTTAACTGATAGTTAGCCGTGTAACGAGCAGAATTCTACTCGTTAACTTATCGGCCAGTTTGAGGTCTCTTAAGGTCTGTTTAACCCATAACGAAACAGTGACAAAGGCAATTCTCCGCTAACGACAGGATAAAACCTTAACCGGAACATAACGAGACATTGAGAAACCGACCCTAAATGTGTAACAGGAATACGAGAAGTCGTTTTATTGTTAAAATCGACGCTTGACTTCATCTGTTAATTAGAAAAACTGTCGTTCGTAACTGATAATAGCCGTGTAATGAGCAAAATTCTGCTCGTTAACTTAGCGGCCAGTTTGAGGTCTTTTAACGTCTGGTTAACCCATAATGCAACACTGGCAAACGTAATTCTTCGCTAATGACAAGATAAAATCTGAACCGAAAGTTAACGAGACATTGACAAACCGGCCCTAAATGTGTAATAGGAATACGAGAAGTCGTTTTATTGTTTCAATCGACGCTTGACTTCATCTGTAAATTAGAAAAACTGTCGTCCGTAACGACGAAGCCTCAGTCACGTGACTCGGGGCCATTAGATGTTGGTTTCAAAGCACGACACAGCAGAGATAGTGACACGAGCAGCCCACGGTGTGTTATCTCTGGTCTGCGGGCGCCCTCGAGTGGCGGCTTCCGGTCGCGGCCACGCCCCCGGAAGTGACGGCTATCGAGCGCTTCCGGCAGCCAGACACGCGACCGGCCCGTATGCCGCGCTTCGTGCTTCGAGACGGGCTGTGGCTTCTTCTGCTCTCGTCCCAAAGGCTTCTTCTTAAACAGCTCTGAAATGCTACAGTCAGTGTTCAGGAATATCTTTGGAGCCGAGATGATCCGACACTCTCTATCACGTGAGTATTAATATCAGGCAGAAGAAAAATAAAAATCCAACACTCACTTCAAAGTTTCTCAATTATTAGTCTAAAAAGACAACTGATTTTCAATCTGTGCTTCGAAGGCTTCGTCCTAGCGTCGAAAGTTTCATTTACTGTAATACTAGCCAGAAATCCGCCTTGGCCCGGATGTTTATTTATTCCACACTCTCGTAGTCCACCTCCCCTTCCCCCCTCTCTCTACATCCACCTCTTTCTCTCCCATCTCTCTTTTCGTTTGCACCATTCCATCTCTCGGCAAAGTTTTCTTCAAGGTACCCTCTGTCATGTACCATACAAACATTTATCTACATCTACATGGGATACTAGGCAAATCACATTTAAGTGCCTGGGAGATTGTTCATCCACCATTATACTATTTATCTCCCATTCCATTCTCGAATAGCGCGCGGGAAGAAAGGACACCTCAATTTTTCCGTTCGAGCTCCGATTTCTCGTATTTTATTCTGATGGTCATTTCTACCTACGTAAGTGAGAGTCGACAATATATTTTCGCATTCGGAGGAGAATGTTGGCGATTGGAGTTTCGTAAGTAGCCCACGCCGCAGCGATAAGCGCCGTTGTTGTAATGATTCCCATCCCAGATCCTGTATCATTTCCGTAACGCTGTCTCCCCTGTATCGTGACAATACGAAACGAGCTGCCCTTCTTTGGACTCTTTCGATGTCCTCCGTCAAACCCACCTGATAAGGATCTCACACTGGGCTGCAATACTCCAAAAATGGACGGACATGCGTAGTGTATGCAGTTTCTTTAGTAGTTCTGTTGCATCTTTTAAGGGTTCTGCCAATAAAATGCAGTCTCTAGTTCGCCTTTCCCACGATATTATCTACGTGTTCTTTCCAATTTTAGTCTGAAGTAATAGTAATTCCTAGGTTTCTGTGGAGTTTACGGCCTTCACATTTGATTGAGTTATCTTGTAAACAAAGTTTAACGGATTTCTTTTCGTACTCATGTGGACGACTTCACGCTTCTCATTATTTAGAGCCAATTGTCAAATTTTACACCATAGTGATATCTTATTCAGATCGTTCTGCAGTTGGTTTTGATCTCCAGATGATTTCACTAGACGGTAAATGACGGCGTCATCTGCAAACAACCCAAGAGAGCTACTTAGATTTTCCCCTAAATCGTTTACGTAAATAAGGAACAGCAGAGGACCACTAACACTACCCCGTGGAACGCCCAATATCACCTCTGTTTTAGTCGACGCCTTACCATCGATTACTACGAACTGTGTCCTCTCTTACAGGAAATACCCTATCCAGTCGCAAATTTGGGGCGATATACCGTAACCGCGCAATTCGATTAAAAGCCTTTGTGTAGCAAGTGATCTTCCTCTTGGTTCAAAGGTCATGTGTGCAAAAATTCATAAAGATTGGAGGAAAATTATGCATTTTGTGAAATTCCGTAAGTTAAGTACCCTCCACCAAGCACCGAACGAAATTTTATATAGACAGTAACATTCCTCTTGTTTTTGAGGTAGTGTATGCAAAATTTAATCAATGTCGGAACAAAACTGTAGAAACTCGGGTAGCAGAGTACTTGTGGAGTGCACATGGGTTTTTTTTAGGCTAGGCGCTAACTCTGATGAGCACTCGCCTGTCAGCATTCAAACAACTAATTCAGGCCACGTTCGGAACAAAAATTCGAACATAAAAATATTAGCCACAAACTTACAGAATATTAGAAACAAAGTTCCCGAATTTGCAGCGCTGCATGGAAGTTATTTCGCACAGATAGTTTTAGGCACCGAAAGCTGGCTAAATGATGATGTGGCAAGTTCAGGAATATTTAGCGAAGCGTGGAATGTATATCGGAAAGATAGATCTGATACAACTGGAGGAGGAGTGTTCATCGCTGTGGACAAAGATATTGTTTCTACTGAGATCGAGGTTGAAAGTAACTGTGAAGTTATCTGGGCACGTATAACAGGTCTAAATGAAGTAAAGTTAATAGTTGGGAGTTTTTACCGGCCCCCTAGTGCTGCTGTAGCAGTTTTAGAATCATTCAAAGAAAGTCTACATCAGGTAGTGCATAGGTATCAGGGACATGTAATATAAGAGTATAGATTGGGACCTCGCTAGTTACATTTCAGGCGGTACAGACAAGCAGTCTTTGGAGCTACTTTTGGACACATTCTCCGAAAACTGTCTTGAGCAGTTAAACCGGCAACCCACGCGCAATGGAAATATTCTAGACCTAATAGCCACAAACAGGCCTGACCTTATTAACGATGTGTGTGTAGAGACAGGAATTAGTGATCATGATATCGTCATAATGTCGATGGTGACCAAAGTTCATAAACCAATCAAGAAGGCTAGGAGCGTGTTTTTGTTGGGAAGATCCGATAAGCAAATGTTACGATCGCACTTAGAAAATGAGTGGGCATCGTTTAATTCCGGGACTATGCATGTAGAGGAATTGTCGACAAAATTTAAGTGCATTGTTAATAAAGGGTTAGAGAAATATGTGCCAGTAAAGACGATTAAGGATGGAAAAGATCCACCGTGGTATAATAATAATAATGTTAGAAAGCTGCTGAGAAAGCAAAGGCTGTTGCACTCTCGATTCAAAAAAGAACACGCAATTGATGACAGGCAAAAGTTAGTAGAGGTTCGTGCGTCTATAAAAATATCGATGCGCGAACCATACGATAATTATCACAGCCATACCTTAGCAAAACCTCTTTCCGAGAACTCGAAAAAATTCTGATCCTATGTAAAATCGATAAGCGGTTCAAAGCCCACAGTCCAGTCACTAGTTGATCATTCCGGGGCAGTAATAGAAGAAAGCAAACGGAAAGCTGAAGTTCTAAATTTAACCTTTAAGAAATCTTTCACGCAGGAGGACCGCACAAATATACCATCATTTGATCAACGTACTAATTCCGAAATGGGGGACATAGCAGTAGGTATTTCTGGTGTAGAGAAGCAGCTGAGAGAGCTAAATACGAAAAAGTCTGCTGGTCCGGATGGAATACCAGTTCGGTTTTACAAAGACTATTCTGCGGCACTGGCCCCCTACTTAGCTTGCATTTATCGCGAATCTTTAATTCAGCGCAAAGTTCCTAGTGATTGGAAAAAAGCGCAGGTGACTCCCGTTTATAAGAAAGGAAAGAGAACTGACCCACACAATTACAGGCCAATCTCGTTGACATCAGTTTCATGTAGAATTTTGGAGCATACTCTCAATTCGAATATAGTAGATTTCCTCGAAACGGAAAAGCTTCTTTCCATGAATCAGTACGGGTTTAGGAAACATCGTTCATGTGAAACTCAGCTTGCCCTATTCTCACATGACATCTTGTGAGCCATGGATGAAGGGCAACAGGCGGATTGTGTTTTTCTCGACTTCAAAAAGGCTTTCGCCGCGGTGCCACACTGCAGACTGCTAACGAAGATACGAGCTTATAGAATAGGTTCACAGATTTGTGACTGGCTGGAAGACTTCCTAAGTAATAGAACGCAGTACGTTGTTCTCGACGGCGAGTGTTCATCAGAGACGAGTGTATCGTGAGGCGTGCCCCAGGGGAGTGTGATAGGACCGCTATTATTTTCTATCTATATAAATGATCTGATGGACAGAGTAACTTGTAATTTGCGGCTGTTTGCTAATGATGCTGTTGTGTATGGGAGGGTGTCGTCTGTAACTGGCTGTAATAGCATACAGGTTGACTTAGACAAAATTTCTAGTTGGTGCGAAGAATGGCAGCTAGCTCTCAATGTAGAAAAATGTAAGGTGATGCGCTTGAGTAGAAAAACAATCCTATAATGTTCGAATACAGCATTAGTAGTGAGCTTCTTGATGCTGTCGCGTCATTCAAATATCTAGGCGTAACATTGCAGAGCGATATGAAATGGAACGAGCATGTAAGGACAGTTCTGAGTAAGGCGGACAGCAGACTTCGGTTTATTGGCAGAATTTTGGGAAGACGTACTTCACCTGTAAAGGAGACTGCATATAAAACGCTTGTACGACCACGTCTTGAGTATTGCTCAAGTATTTGGGACCCGCAGCAGATCAGTTTAAAGGAAGACATAGAGGCGGTTCAGAGGCGAGCAGCTAGGTTTGTTACCGGTAGGTTCGACCAATGCGCGAGTGTCACGGAAATGCTCCGGCAACTCAATTGGGGATCGCTGGAAGAAAGACGACGTTCTTTTCGTGAATTTCTGTTGAGGAAATTTAGAGGGCCGGAATTTGAAGCTGAGTGTAGTACGATCTTGCTGCCGCCTACTTACATTTCGCGTAAAGATCACAAAGACAAGATAAGAGAAATTAGGGCTAGTACGGAGGCATATAGGCATCCTTTTTTTTTCTCGTTCAATTTGGGAGTGGAATAGGAAAAGAAATAACTAGTAGTGGTACAGTGTACCCTCCGCCACGCATCATACGGTGAATTGCGGAGTATGTATGTAGATGTAGATGTAGATGACTGAAGCCAATCTCTGTTTACGAGGGCAGAGGTGCGATGTCAGGTGTTTTTGATATGCGCGGGCAATTCGTCGTTGCCGATTGCCGTCGTTGATATCGTCCCATGGTGGAAGACTGTTACATTTCTTCTTCAAAACCGGAATCCAGATATCATTTAGTTTCACGCCCTCCTCCATCCAATTGAAATTATTGGGGTGTTTTACAATTTCTGTAGCCGCTCTGTACAGTCTTTCGTGCTATCCATTTGTGTTTGCTAAAAAATGAGTCTTGTCGAATTGATTAAGGTGGTCCCCTGGTTGAAAAACATCTTCAGCAACAGCTGAACAGCTGTCAATCTCTCCCCTTCTACAGTTCCCCTTGTGCTCATCTAGTCGTCTTTTGACTGTTCTTTTCGTGGTACCCACGTATACGTCGCCACAGCTACACGGAATTCTATAAATTCCTGCTTTTTCCAGCTGTTTGCGAGCATCGTTTGCCGATTTCAGGTGATCCTGTATCTTCCGAGTAGGTTTGTAAATAACGGCAATATTCCGTTTCGTCAACATTTTACCGATGCGGTCGGTGACGTCCTTAATAAAAGGCAGGAAGACTTTGGACGAATAGCCATTCTTAGGTAAAGCATTACTCGGTGCAGCGTTAGCATAGCCTGTTCTCTTGATGGTTTTTACTGTTTCATTTATTCTTATATTTCCTTATTCGTATGCTTATCCTTCCACAGAAAGAGCTGAAGACATTGTAGCACGCATAGACCAAAGATATGATCTGTGGTATCACGTTTCGCTATATGTAACCTCCTTGCTATAGAGTCTCAAACGTCATCGCTGGCATTAAGTCTGAGGTTTTTTTTTATAATATGACGACTTTCAACAACCATATCTTCCACCCCGTTATAGCTATCGCCATGGTACTGCTATGGTGTACAACGGGAGACCTCAGACAACAATTACACACACACAATTCGTTTGCGTTCTGTAGTATTCGTTGCAGAGCGAAATATTAACACACACACACGTAGAATTTTATATACACCGATAACTTTCCATCCCAATATACTCCACCCTTTTATCGTTATCAACCCTCAAACAACAATGCAACCAATAAAAAATTTTCAAAGAGTAAATATAATTTTCAAAGAGTGATTATTGTTCCGCATTTCGCGTTATATTCTTCATATTACGAAATATCTATCAGATCACTATAAAACCGTGCCTAAAACTTTCCTCAGGTATAAATTAGTAACTGCACAAATATTTAAGTCTCTGCTTTTTGTCGTTCGGACGTGATAGGCGTACACAGGACATTAATATATATATATATATATATATATATATATATATATATATATATATATATATATATATATATAATACCGTGAATAATCATTCCCCGGGTTGACTTTAGTAACTATACAAACTTTTAGCTCTTTATGTCTTGTGGTTCAGACGTGATAAAACGTACACCGTACATTCACATATATACATATACAGGGTGTTACAAAAATATACGGCCAAACTTTCAGGAAACATTCCTCACACACAAAGAAAGAAAATATGTTATGTGGACATGTGTTCGGAAAAGCTTAATTTCCATGTTAGAGCTCATTTTATTACTTATCTTCAAACCACATTAATCATGGAATGGAAACACACAGCAACAGAACGTACCAGCGTGACTTCAAACACTTTGTTACAGGAAATGTTCAAAATGTCCTCCGTTAGCGAGGATACATGCATCCACCCTCCGTCGCACGGAATCCCTGATGCGCTGATGCAGCCCTGGAGAATGATGTATTGTATCATAGCCGTCCACAATACGAGCACGAAGAGTCTCTACATTTGGTACTGCAGTTGCGTAGACGAGAGCTTTCAAATGCCCCCATAAATGAAAGTCAAGAGGGTTGAGGACAGGAGAGCGTGGAGGCCACGGAATTGGTCCGCCTCTACCAATCCATCGGTCACCGAATCTGTTGTCGAGAAGCGTACGAACACGTCGACTGAAATGTACAGGAGCTCCATCGTGCATGAACCGCATGTTTTGTCGTACTTGTAAAGGCACATGTTCTAGCAGCACAGGTAGAGTACTCCGAATGAAGTCATGATAACGTGCTCCAGTGAGCGTTGGTGAAAGAACATGAGGCCCAATCAAGACATCACCAACAATCCCTGCCCAAACGTTCACAGTAAATCTGTGTTGATGACGTGATTACACAATTGCGTGCGGATTGTCTTCAGACCACACATGTTCATTGTGAAAATTTACAATTTGATCACGTTGGAATGAAGCCGCATGCGTAAATAAAATACTAAAATGAGCTCTAACATGGAAATTGACCGTTTCCGGACACATGTCCACATGACATTTTTGCGTCGCCGCTTTTGTGTCTCGTTTCCGTCGGAGGTGTCGGTGGCCGAGTGGAATGAGACCGACACAGGAATAAAGATAGCACGCTGGTGCAGGTACGGAGGGGAGCAGCCAGAAACTAGAAACACTAGAGTAAATTAGAACGAGATATATATTGCACAGAATTTATACAATAGTTAACTTTTACAATGCTCAGTACTGCAGAATGCTGAAACATAGTTGAGCTAGAGGTCTGCCTAGTGCCTGTACGATAGCCAAGTCTTCACTGGTGCCTATCTGATTCCGAAGGTCTTAACTGGTTCCTATCTCAGTCCCAAGTCAACGATGTCGTTCAGCGGTGGCCACGAGCGGAGTTGCAGCAGAGGGCGCTCGTGGCTGACGTCGTAAGAACGCCGCGCCGTGCGTGCATGGCGGCGCGCGGCGAAAGTAGGTGGCGCGCACTTTGGACTTGTGCGACACCACAGACATATTTTCTCTCTTTGTGTGTGAGGAATGTTTCCTGGAAATTTGGCCGTACCTTTTTGTAACACCGTGTAGATAAATGGATGACAGAAGGTCCTGTGGAAGAAAAAGAGAGAAACGTTACGTTCCTTTTCAAAACAGTCAGACTGAAATCTGCTGCGCTGGCGTTTACTGTCTCCGCCGCCGTGCTATCCATCGACATCCGGCGCTTCCTGCAGCGGCCGAGGCGCAGGGGCAGTGTGTCTGATAGCGACCGCGGACCACCCATCGCTGAAAAGTGTGGACGCACTGGGAACAAGTATTGTGGACAGCTTGTAGGGACTGATGGCAGTTTTCTACACATGCAGTGAAGGCTTTCACGACTGGCTGAAATAATTGATGTTGAATCTTCCGGCTTATGTGGTCGTGGTCGAAGAAACGTATCTGCTCCTGACGTTTCGTCCAGAGCTGCGCTGGACATCCTCAGAGGTGCTACTGGTAGCGGTGAGTCTTGCCGACTGACGAGTCGGCTTTTTTTTTTTTTTCCTTTATTGAATTTTATACCAGCAGTACACCAGTAGGCTGGCAGCAGCACTATGGGCTGCTCTTCAGCCGAGAGTAAAAAGACATATATGAGTGGAGAATTAAAATACATAACAGGAGATAAAACAACAGAGATAAAGTGACATAGACAAGGCGACAGTTTGGAGTACATGACAATAGACAGATGATTAAAACCACATATAGTTAGTTAAAAATGAGGAGCCACGGTGACCTAAAAAACGATGTAGGACGACAATAACACAGGACGGAGAGTACACGGAGACACTAATTAGAATACACGGTGCGACACTTGTCTGGTTGCGGTGGACGCAGTTACAAAACACACACTTCACTGCAGCGCAGCAAACAACACTTGACGTTGCACTGTTAAAAGTGTCGGTCCAGGATCCCGAGAAGGGGGGGGGGAGGGAAGCGTGGGGGGGAGGAAAAACGGCGGGGAAGGAGGCGGTAGGGAGGAGCCGTAGGGACTCCAGGGCAGGGAGGGGAGGGGGGAGAGGGGGCACTTTGTCTATGGGTGGGGGATCAGAGCTGGTAGGACGGGTAGATGTCGGAACGGAGGACGTCAGCAGGGAGGGGGAGGCGGCGGAAATTACCCTGGGAGAGGACATGGAGGGTGTGGAGGTGAAGGGAAGGGGGTATAACGCGATAGAGGCGTGGCAGAGGCCCAGGGTTGGTGAGGATGGGGTGGACCAGGGGGTTGCGGGAGTCAATTTTACGGGTGGTATAGAGGATACGGATACGCTGGAGGTATTCGAGGAGGTGGGGAAACGGGATCAGATCGTACAGGATCCGCGTGGGGGAAGGGAGCCGGATGCGGTAGGCGAGGCGGAGACGAGTCGGGCGTCAGAGAGCGGTATAAATACTGTCCGAAAGGGGGCGTGGTCAAGCGTTCACGTGCGCAGCACAGATAAGCCTGGTCAAAGATAAAACATAACTTTCGATAGTCGATGGTCAAAGATAAAAGCGTAACTACCTACCAGTGATCTCTATACAAACTGGATGTATAACTCCGATGTTCGGACATATAACTGCAGCGTGCCTGCACATTCATATGTTTTGCACACGATTTCGCATTGTCCGCCATGTTTAAATTTGGCAAACGAGTTTCCATTAGTTAGTACGTGACAAAGAATTGCTTGCTTACTTCTTGATTTGGAATTTAATCCAATATTCGATGTTGTAGGCTGATATGAGAGCGGAATCGAAACATATTTTCTTCTCTTTTTCTTGAAATGCTGCTTAGGCAAGAAACTAAATATGAATATCTTTGCCTGGCACGCTAGGACAGCTGAAGGTCAACATCCAGAGTGTATAGAGATCAATGCTACGTACTCTGAAGAGCCACAGTCCATATGTCATTAAGTTTCATTGCTTCTTCCTTTCTATTAAGATTATCCCCTTGTTTGTATATTTCGATACAGTCGTGGATAATAGTTCGTCGTTGTAGATAAAATTTCCGTTTCGGAAAACTTCACTTCATGATTTCCTGATTGGAAAAATGTTCTGCTATAGCTGATTTCTCAATTCTACCCAGTCGGCAAAGACTTTTGTGTTCTTTCAGTTTTGTATTCACACTCCTTTTTGTAGTACCAATATACACCTTTCCACAAGAACACGGAATTTTGTACACTCCACTGGATGATAGAGGTGGGCGTTTGTCCTTTACAGATCGGAGTGCCTGACTTATCTTTTTTGTTGGTTTAAAAACCGGTCTGATATCGTGTTTACGTAAAATCTTTCCTATCCGATCCGTAACTGTTTTAATGAAGGGGAGAGAAACGGTGTTCTTCCATCGTTGTGTTTGGTTGCCGTCCTTTTGTTTACCTCTCCTTGGTGGCAGAACCCTATTTACTTCTTTCCGTGTATATCCATTTTTCTCAAAAGCCTGCATCAGATGCTGTAACTCGGCATCTAGGTGTTCTGGCGTACAAATTCGTTTAGCTCTGTCAATAAGACACTTCTATTTTGCTGAGGATGAAGGTTGGAATCCTTGTGCAAGTATCAAAAAAAATGTTCAAATGTCTGTAAATCTATCGGACCAAACTGCGTGGTCATCAGTCCGTAGCTTACAAACTACTTAAACCTAGGTAAACTAACCTACGGACAAACACACACACCCATGCCCCAGGGAGGACTCGAACCTCCACGGCGAGCAACCGCGCGCTCTGCAGCGAGGTGCTTTAGACCGTTCGGCCACTCCACCGCGGCGTGCAAGTATCTGTCAGTATGTGTAACTTTGCGGAAAACCTTGTGCTTCAAACTTCCATCCGTCTGTCGCATAACTGAAACATCCAAGAAAGATATTTCATTGTCATTTTCCATCTCCATAGTGAATTGGATCTTTGGATGTACACTATTCAGATAATTAAAGAAGTCTTCCAATGATTTGTGTCATCCACATATCAAAAACAACGATTCACAAAGGTCTTTGCCGACTGGGTACAATTGAGAAATCAGCTATCGCAGAACATGTGTTCCAACCAGGAAATCATGAAGTGAAGTTTTCCGAAACGGAAATTTTATCTACAACGACGAACTATTATGCACGACTGTATCGAAATATACAAACAAGGGGGTTAATCTTAATAGAAAGGAAGAAGCAATGAAACTTAATGACATATGGACTGTGGCTCTTCAGAGTAGGTAGTTACGCTTTTATCTTTGACCATCGACTATCGAAAGTTATGTTTTATCTTTGACCAGGCTTATCTGTGCTGCGCACGTGAACGCTTGACCACGCCCCCTTTCGGACAGTATTTATACCGCTCTCCGACGGCCGACTCGTCAGTCGGCAAGACTCACCGCTACCAGTAGCACCTCTGAGGATGTCCAGCGCAGCTCTGGAAGAAACGTCAGTAGCAGATACGTTTCTTCGAACACGACCAGATAACCCGGAAGATTCAACAGCAATTAGTTTTCTACACGACAGTCGTTTGTGTACAATCTGGTTCCTCTTTCTGTATATTCATTCCAGGCTGCAGGTATACTATATATTTGTTTTGGTTGTGTAATGCAAGTTTCTGCTGACATTAAATTGTCTTACCCACTTACATAGGTAGAAATGATCATCAGAATAAAATACGAGAAATCAGAGGTCGAACAGAGAGATTAAGGTGTTCATTCTTCCCGCGCGCTGTTCGAGAATGAAATGGGAGGTGAATAGTATATTGGTGGTTCGATGAACCCTATGCCAGGCATTTAAATGTGATTTGCAGAGTATCCCATGTAGATGTAAATTTAGTGTCTGTGTTTTGCGACCGCACTGCAAAACCGTGCGATTAGCAGATGAAAGAAAGTGCCTCTCCAATGGGAACCGCAGGAAAACACGTCTGATGTCGACGAAGTCTTCTCGGGTTATCATCAGAGCCAGGGCGTCGTTCTGTGGCAACGTTTCAGCAACTGTCCTGCTTGCCATCCTCAGGCGGCTGTGTCCCTTCCCTTTGCCGCCTCCATCGGTTTCACACCAGCGCGTTCTCGGCGTATTTTCTATAACGCTGCATCCCGTGCGGTGCTTGGCTAGAATCCACTGTCCCTGTTCACTAGAGTGTCGTGTACTCGAATCTCCACAGCCTCTTTGAAGGTCTAGTCCCAGAACCCGTTCGCCCTGCAAAGCACCTTTGTATGTTCGAAATCGAACGTACGGTTTTCGTTGAGGTTGTGTTCCGCCACAGCGGATACGTCCGTATACGTCCTGTGCACTTCAAACCTACTACATTCTCTACATTCTTCAAGTGCCCACTTCCCAAAATGTATGCATCTGTATTACACCTAAATTCTGTATTTACCTAAATTCTGCACTATGGCGTCATTGCCCCAGTTGAAAAATATGACTAAGAACGTCAATTTAAAGCCAAAGATTTTGTGAAACACTTAGGTTAGAGACACCATAACGGGGCCCTCATCCCATAACCGCCTGAAATCTCCTGCACTCATACCCAATCCTACTGCTTGTTCCTGCTGTCTCACTTATAATGACCACCTTTCGCTAAACTTCCACCTCCCTCCTGTCTGTCTCCATTGCCAAGGCCCCCATTTTCAGACCTCCCGACCCAACCTTACCGACCCCCTCCTGCAAAAACTGTGGCGAGGCTCACCCCACCTACTCCTACAAGTGTAAATCCCGTCCCTCTCCTGTCAAAGCAGAACTCGCACCAATCCTGCTACCCCTAACAACAACTCCCTCTGCCCACCCACATCCGCGAAGGATATCGTCAGGTTCCTCAGCATTATCCTTCAAAATATCCACCCTTTTCAACGCCTCCACATCCTTCAACAAGTGTCCCTAGCCACCCGTTCCCTTTTCAGCCTCTGTTTTAAAGCCAGGACATCTCAGAACCACATCCACTTCTCCTTTTCCCACACCGACAGCTGCCAGACCCTCTTTTAGTCCCTCTCCTGCCCCTTCCCTCCCTTTGATCCGTTATTCTTTTCATGGTGCAGCAAGTTACCCTTCTTTTCACCAACATTCACTCCCTTCCAACATACAAACTCCTTCTTATGAAAACCCTCTCCCAACACTGCATGGATGCCTTTCTCCTGGACTAAACCTTTCTCCTTCCCCACCACCATGTTACCACCTCCCCCTACCTCCTCCATCAGCACAACTCCCGTCACCCCACTTTGGCCACCTTTGCCACTACCCAGAAAAACCGCATCCCCTTCTTAATATCCCTTGTGATCACCTTATCCATACCTTGTTCCTTCCTTCCTTTATCATTATCAGTGCTGCCATATACATTTTCTCCCACATCCCTCCCGTCTATTACTTCCTGAGTCATATTGACTCTTCCTTTTGACCTACATGATCCCTGCTGACCTCAATACCCATTTGTGCACTCATGCTGAACTCCGCCGGTAGCATCAATTCCTTCTCACCATTAGTGGTGATGTCGTCCCCCTCCCCCACCCTACCCACCCTTACAGCAGGACCACCCCCAACATCATCATAATTTTTCCTAACCTCCTGGGGCTTTGTCTTTGACCCTGTTAGCAGTGACCACGACATTGTTCTCCGCACCTTAACCCAAATGTCCATCTCCCCAACAATCGTCACCCTCCCCGCCTCCTCGCCTTGTCCATGATTACTCCTGAGCAGACTGTGATGCCTTCCGCCTTTCCCTCACCCATCAGGTTGAGAGCCACTCTCTTCCCCTCGACTCCCCTGCTGACATAGACTACACAGCCTCTTTCCTCCAATAAATTTTGTTTGACAGTGTCCAATCCTACATTCCCAACTAAGCCATACACTCTCACCATCCCAGCCTTCCCCCAAAGGCAGTCCGACTCCTCCGGGAATCCCGCAACCTCTACCATTCCTTTCTCTGAACAGGGTTATATTTATACACCTCCAGCAATACAGTCAAAAGCGTAGGGGATTGGCGACAGACAGTTACATGGCTGAATGCCCACATCCCTATAGACTCCTCTCGGTATTGGAAAGCCTTCCACCACCTTACTGGCTCGCAACCCACCCCTTCCTGTCACCTACTACACCATGACAAATCCCTAGCCGATGATGCCAGTAAGGCTGACCATTTTGCCTCCGTCCTTTATGACATTTTCACCTTCCCAGGCAATCCCAGCTGCGATTATTCCCTTTTCCCAGACATTCGTGAGGAAACGGACGTCTTGCTTCAACCCTTAGCTCCTGGCTTCCAATACGTGCGACACGTTCCCCCTTCAGACATAAACACACGCATCACTGCACGTGAGCTATAGCTGATACTCTGCACGAAATGCAACACAGCTCCCGGCCATGTCTGTATCACCTATTCCCGCCTCCATGAATGCCCCCTTCCTTTCCTGACCAACCTAGCAACTCTCTATACCACTATACTATTACAACATTTACTTTCCCTGCCCTCATGTTCCTTAAACCAAACAAACCCCCTTTGATTCCCCCTCCTACCATCCAACCTCCTACTACCCTGGTATTCAGCAAGGTCTTCAGATACACCCTACGCTGTCACATCCATCACCACCTGTAGGTTCACCATCTTCTCCCTGACACCCAATGTGACTTCCATCCTTCCTTCTCCACTGACGACCAACTCCTTCATCTTACCCAACTCCTCTCTGTCGTGCTGCCATCTTTGTCCGCCTAGCCCTCGAATGGACCTATGATCGGGCTGCCATTCTGGCCTGCTATTCATACTGGAAACCTACACTCCTTCCATTAACAATGTCAAGGTCCTTGCCGCCTTTCTCTCTGACCGCCCTACCTATGCTACTCTTCACAACACCGATTCCCAGCGTGCCCCAAGGTTCCATCCTTTCTTCGCTCCTTATTTCCTGTATACCACAGAAATGCCCAAGCCCGCTCCCCCATATGCCTCTTTCAATATGCTGATGACACCGTTCTCCTTGCCTTGGCTCCCACTCTCGCCTGTTCCAACCGCCTTCTCCAAGCACACCTTGACCTTTTCACAATTTGGTGCAACCAGTGGCTCCAATCTATAAATCCTACCAAAAGCCATTATAGGTTGCACCACCCTCCCTTCCACCCCTATGACTTTTACCTTACCCTCCATATCTGTCCCATCTGATTTGTTCAAATGTTGAAATGTTTGTATAATCTATGGGACATAACTATGGGGTCATCAGTCCCTAAACTTACAAACTACTTATGAACTACTTACGAACTAGGACGGCACAAATATCCATGCCCGAGGGAGGATTCGAACCCCCGACTGTAGTGCATACGATTTGTTCCCCTGTCGAGTACCTAGGCCTCACCATCGATAGCACCCTCTCCTGGACCCTCCCACCTACACACCATCCAGGATAAAGCACACACCCACCTACACCTACTCAAACTCGTTGTTGGCTGAACCTGGGGCCTCAACCCTTCCACCATCCTCTACACTTAGAAATCCCTAATCCGCCCCATCTTTTGTATCTCCAATCCTGCCTGGATCTCTGCCCCTCCATCCTTTCACAAGTCCCTAGAGATGATGGACCTCCACACCCTCTGCACCACCTTCCGTATTCACTCCTACCCTCCATCCCACTTGAGACTCTTTTATGATCTCCCCCCTTCCCCTGCCTTCTCCGCATCATTGAGCACCTTCGTCTCTGTTTCCTCTACAGTAAACGGGATCCCCTCACCCTAATGGCCATCCTATCCTCACCAATACCAGTCCATTGTTGCGCCTTTACCACTGTATCACCCTGCTCTCCATATCCTTTGCTGTGGAAATTTCCACACCATCCCTCTCCCTGACGATGCCCTCCACCCAGACATCTAACCCTCGTACCATCTGTGATCCATCCCCTTCTACCCCCGTTATCCCGCTAAGAGGGCCCCGCCCCCTCCTTCCTCGACGCCCCTCCTCTTGCTAGTCCCTCTGGAATCTCACACCCGCTCCTCACAGCTTCTGCGGAACATCCAACCACCTTCCTTTCCCCTGGCCCTATGGCCCCTCCTTACCATGTCCCCACCTGTCGCCCCTCCTTCGCTCCCTCCCCCTCTTTATCCCTCCGTTTGCTCCTCCCCAATATACACCTGTCACATTCATCATCATGTGTGTGTGCATCGTCTTAATTCTCTCTCCAAATTTCTCCATCCATTCCTTCACTGCCTGCTCAAGGTACAGATTGAACAACACTGGGGAAAGGCTACAACCCTGTCTTACTCCCGTCCCAACCTCTGTCTCCCTTTCTTTCCCTTCGACTCTAATAACCAAATGTCCAAATTTTTTTTCAAATGTTTGTATAATCTATGGGACTTAACTACGGGGTCATCAGTCCCTAAACTTACAAACTACTTATGAACTATTTACGAACTAGGACGGCACAAATATCCATGCCCGAGGGGGGATTCGAACCCCCGACCATAGTGGCCGTGCAGACCGTGACTTGAGTGCCTTAGTCCCCTCGGCCACTGCGGCCGGCTCGTCTATGTCTCCATCAAAGTGTAAATAATCAGTGTTTTTTAATGCAACTGCGCTCAACAACCCGCAGCCGACGCCTCTGTTTTTTAACGGTCTGTGTGATTAAGTGCTTTAGTGTATCGTTTCCCCGTTTTTCACCGCAATGTGATTATATGTAACATTGCACAACAACGTTTCTAATATTGCTCATCTTATATTATGTTGCCGTGTTATGTGTATTATCTCTTTTTGTTTATATTCTTCATTTCATGTACAAATTCTGTAGGTCGAAGAACGCCTGAGGTGTTGCCAGCCCTCCCCACCCAGGGAACGAACTACGTACAAATAAAAAAAAAAAAAGCACTGACGTGTTTTACGGCCCACTTTAGATTTGTAGTTTTATTAGTTTTGCAAACATTTTGGACCAAAATAATAATCTAAATAATAAAAAATTAATTAATTAGTGTCTGAAACTATTTCAGGAAAAAAATTTAGGTAGTGACGGGTTTCGAACCACTGACCTCCCGTGTAAGAATCCAACGCATTGCCCACTTTTTTTTTTTTTTTTTTGTTTCTTCTATGGGTAGTTTTCTTCGTAGCGGACGCTGCTCGTTTTTGTTCGCTCTTGTTCGACGTGTTGTTGGCTCAGCTTTTTTATTACAGAGGGCGTGGAGCCCTCTGACCGGGCGGGCTGAGCCACGGCGCCTGGCTCCCACTAGACAACAACAAACAGTTAGGAGTTACGTTCTATAATCTGATACTATTGATGGCCATTGTTAACTGATGTTAATATGGCATTTGTAGACATTAGATTATCATTTATCGTACGAAGAACGATGTGTTTTTGTTAAATCTGCAGTGCGCCATTGCTTTCACATGACAACGTGTAAGTTACAATAAGAAAATCATTATATACGCAACGCAAGATGGCGTATGCCATAGAGAGTTCTGGGCGTGGAATGTCACGTGACATCTGCGAACGGCTGGTTTCCGTTAATTCAGTGGAGGGTGTCAAAACTCCGTTATTTTTGCAAATATCTCTCAAACGATACGAGATATGAAAAAGAAAGGAACAAAGTTGTAGAGAATTTTCTCCTCTACAAGTCCGTTTATTCAATTTTCGCGTCAGATGAACGGTTTATTTGCAATTAAAATTATACTACAAAAGGCTTTTTTGTATTACTACCATATTTTTTTGTCCGAAAAATTTGAAAAAGGGAGGTTCTGGTCTCTGGGGGCCTACAATTATGTCTGTAAAATTTGGTGCTTATCGGTTAAACGGTTCGTCTTAGAAACAGGGAACACGTTACGGACAGATAGACAGACATCCCAAAATCGCCGCTTCTTTTGCAAATATCTCTGAAACGATAAAAGATACGAGAAAACATAACAGAGAAAAGTTGTAGAGAATTTTCTCCTCTACAAATTCCGTTATTGAGTTTTCGTATCAGATGAATGGTTAAGCCGTTATCTGCATTTAAATTTCGAGCTGTCAAAAGGCCCACTTTTAGTGTTACTACCGTAACCTAAAGTGGACCAAGAAGAAAGAGTGAGTGAGCGTCCAGCAGCCTGGAAGCGAAAGTTTCGAGGCCAACCAGGAACTGATCACCTGCCAATTTGTGGTTTTTTGATGTACAGCCTTCCTGTACCACTCATGTGGACTTGCAAGGGCTGATCATTTGTGCTCCGTGTCTTAGTGCTCCTTTCCTATTCAGCTAGCAATTTCTGATTTGTTGTTAAACGCTACTGATGACCAACATTGCAGATGCTGCTGGAGGGACGAGGTCCTCACCCTGCTTGCTCTACGACCAGACTGACCGAGATTGCCGAAAATTTCTCAGTCAGGGAGAGGATGGGACCACATGATCTTAGCGTGTTGGGAACAACACACGATGGCGGTTGTTGTGTGGACGATACAAGGAGCGGTAGCGATCGTAGGAAAAATAATTACATGCGTTTCAGGTGAAAAAAATTGCATACAATTTGATGTTATTGTTATGGTCTTCAGTCCGGAGACTGGTTTGATGCAGCTCTCCACCCTACTCTATCCTGAGCAAGCCTTTTCATCTCCTCATAAGAGCGGCAACCCACATCCACTTGAATCTGCTTACTATACGTGTCTCTTGGTCTCCCTCTGCGATTTTTACCCCACACACTTCCCTCCAATGCTAAATTTACGATTCCCCGATGTCTAAGAATGTGTCCTACCAAGCGATCTCTTCTTTTAATCAGGGTATGCCAAAAATTCTTTTTCTCGCCAATTCTGTTCAGTACCTCTTCATTAGTTATGTGATCTACCCACCTAATCTTCAGCATTCTTCTGTAGCACCACATTTCAGAAGCCTCTATTCTCTTCCTGTCCGCACTGCTTATCGTCCTTGTTTCACTCCCGTACAAGGCAACACTCCACACAAATGCCTTCAGAAAAGACTTCCTTACACTTACATTAATATTCGATGTTATCAAATTTCTCCTTTTCAAAAATGCGTTTCTTCCCATTGCCATTCTGAATTTTATATCCTCTGTACTGCGACCATCACATGTTATTTTACTACCCAAGTAACAAAACTCATCTACCACCTTCATTGTTTCGTTACCTAATCTAATTCCTTCAGCATCACCAGACTTTCTAAGACCGCATTCCATTATTTTTGTTTTGCTCTTGTTAATGTTCATTTTATACGCTCTCTTCAACACACTGTCCATTCCATTTAATTGCTCTTCCACGTCCTTTGCTGTCTCTGAAAGAATTACAATGTCATCAGCAAAACGCAATATTTTTATTTCTTCCCCCTGAACTTTAATCCCTATTCCAAAATTTTCCTTGCTTTCCTTCACCGCCTGCTCAATGTACAAATTGAATAACATCAGAGAAAGGCTACAACCCTGTCTTACTCCCTTCCCAACTGATGCTTCCCTTTCATGCCCTTCGAGTCTAATAACTGCGGTCTGGCTTTTGTACAAGTTGTAAATAACTCTCCTTTCCCTGTATTTTACCCCTGCTGACTTCAGAATTTTAAAGAATGTATTCCAGTCAACATTGTCAAAAGCTTTCTCCAGATCTACAGAAGCCAAAAATGTAGGTTTGCCTTTCCTTAATCTATCTTCTAAGATAAGACGTAAGGTAAGTATTGCCTCCCGGGTTCCTACGTTCCTCCTGAATCCAAACTGATCTTCCCCGATGTCAGGTTCTACCAGCTTTTCCATTCTCCTGTAGATAATTCGTGTTAAAATTTTGCAACCATGACTTATCAAACTGATGGTTCTGTAATTTTCACACCTGTCTGCGCCTGATTTCTTTGGAATGGGAATTATTAAATTTTTTTAAAGTCTGAGGGTATTTCGCCTGTCTCATACATCCTACACACCAGTTCAAATAGTCTTGTCATGGCTGGCTCTCCCAGAGACTTTAGTAGCTCTGAGGGTATGTCATCTACTCCTGGGGCCTTGTTCCGACCTAGGTCTTTCCGGGCTCTGTCAAATTCATCTCTCAGTATAGTATCTCCTATTTCATCTTGATCTATTTCCTCTTCCCTTCCTACAACATCGTCTCCAAGTTCATTTCCTTTGTAGAGCTGCTCTATGTACTCTTTCCACCTTTCAGCTTTTCCTTCTTTGCTGAGAACTGGTTTTCCATCTGAGTTCTTGATATTCGCAGATCTGCTCTTCTTGTTCGCAAATGTCTCTTTGATTTTCCTGTAGGCAGTATCTACTTTTCCTCTTCTTATACATTCTTCTACAGATTTGCATTTGACTTCTAGCCACTCCTGCTTAGCCATTTTGCACTTCCTATCAATCTCATTTCTTAGTCGTCTGTACTCCGTTTTGCCTGTTTCATTTACTGCATTTTTATATTTTCTTCTTTCATCGATTAAATTTAGTATCTCCTGTGATATCCAAGGATTTTTTGTAGGTCTTGCCTTTCTACCTATTTTGTTCTCTGCTGCCTTCACTATTTCATCTCTCAATGCTACCCATTCCTCTTCCACTGTTTTATTTCCCCCTGTTTGATATGCAAATGAAATAATTGGTGGCGGATCGCCTGGACGTGGGCGACCTTATGGGGCAGGTTGCCTGGGGGCGGACACGTCTGGACATGTGGGAGGAGCAGACCTGCCAAATCAACAGGCGTGGCGACGCGACGGGCAGGTCTCAACCTATCGGAGGGGCAGACCCGCAAACCGACGCCACCTCGACTTTTGAACCAGTACCTCAGAGGGGTGTGCATGGAGGTCAGGTGGGAAGATGTCGATGGCTCAGTAGGTGTCGCGATGTCGAAGAGTAACACCTTCAAGAGCAAATACAGTAAGAGTAATTGTAAGATGCAATTACAGTACAGAGTAATTGAAAAACGAAATGATATATAATAGATTTTAATGAATTTGTATGATTAAAAAATTTACATAATTAGTGAAAAAATTGCGTATTTAATTTGTTTTCAATGTGATATCAATACCTAACCCTCATGACATCAACGTCGATGTTCAATTCTCAGTGGAGCCGTATGCATATTGCTCCACTACTTTTGTGCAATTGCTGCAGTGTTTGTAAGGACATGTTGGCCAGCTGCAGTGGCCGAGCGGTCTGCGGCGCGCCAGTCACGGTCTGCACGGCCACTTCGGTCGGGGGTTCGAACCCCCTCTTGGGCATGGATATTTTTGTCGTCCTTAGTGTAAGGTAGTTCATAAGTAGTTTGTAAGTTTTGGGACTGATGACCATGCAGTTAAGTCCCTTAAACTTAAACATTTGAACATTTTTGAAGGACCTGTTGGTAGATACGTTTCTCTTGTATTATAAGCAAAATAAGTGTAGAACTATGACGTCCAGTGTCGGATACCTGATGTGCATCTCACACTTTGTACCATAGTGTGGTTGATATTGTAAAATTTGTGCTACATAAATCGAGATATGTAAATGTGTCATGTTGAGAGCTTGTTTAAACAGTATGGTATGATAATGAGTGATTAATAGAGACATATAATTTCAAAGTGTGTGTGGAATTAAATGTACATCCAGAAATTGTGAGTTGGAATTGCAGAGTGAAAGGTTATTCCGAGATGTGTTAGGTTGAGATCTCGGTTAAATGGGTGGGAACGTTGACGACTGTTGGATTGAGAGACGTTAATAATTCCCAGGTGTGTTTGTGTGGTGTTGAATAATTAGTTTCGAAGAGTACTCTCAGTACTAGTGATTGGAGAAAAGCGCAGGTGACTCCCGTTTATAAGAAAGGAAAGAGAACTGACCCACACAATTACAGGCCAATCTCGTTGACATCAGTTTCATGTAGAATTTTAGAGCATTAAGTAATAGAACGCAGTACATTGTTCTCGACGACGAGTGTTGATCAGAGACGAGTGTATCGTCAGGCGTGCCCCAGGGGAGTGTGATAGGACCGCTATTATTTTCTATCTATATAAATGATCTCATGGACAGAGTAAGTTGTAATTTGCGGCTGTTTGCTAATGATGCTGTGGTGTATGGGAGGGTGTCCTCTGTAACTGACTGTAATAGCATACAGGACGACTTAGACAAAATTTCTGGTTGGTGCGAAGAATGGCAGCTAGCTCTCAATGTAGAAAAATGTAAGCTGATGCGCATGAGTAAGAAAAACAATCCTATAATGTTAAAATACAGCATTAGTAGTGAGCTTCTTGATGCTGTTGCGTCGTTCAAATATCTAGGCGTAACATTGCAGAGCAATATGAAATGGAACGAACATGTAAGGACAGTTGTGAGTAAGGCGGACAGCCGACTTCGGTTTATTGGGAGAATTTTGGGAAGATGTACTTCACCTGTAAAGGAGACCGCATATAGAACGCTTGTACGACCACGTCTTGAGTATTTCTCAAGTGGTTGGGACCCGCAGCAGATCAGTTTAAAGGAAGACATAGAGGCGGTTCAGAGGCGAGCAGCTAGATTTGTTACCGGTAGGTTCGACCAATGCGCGAGTGTCACGGATATGCTCCGGCAACTCAATTGGGGATCGCTGGAGGAAAGACGACGTTCTTTTCTTTAATTTCTGTTAAGTAAATTTAGAGGGCCAGAATTTGAAGCTGAGTGTAGTACGATCTCGCTGCCGCCTACTTACTTTTCGCGTAAAGATCACAAAGACAAGATAAGAGAAATTAGGGCTCGTACAGAGGCTTATAGGCATTCTTTTTTCCTCTTTCTATTTGGCAGTGGAATAGGAAAGGAAATGCCTAGTAGTGGTACAGTGTACCCTCCGCCACGCACATTACGGTGAATTGCGGAGTATGTATGTAGATGTAGATATGCTCCTGTCGGTAGCCATTATGGAATTGTTGTCATGTGGAGAGGGTGATTACAAATTATTACTTGTGATGTTTCTCTACTCACATGTAATACACTTATTTATTTTAGGGCAGACGTGTGCGTGATTTTATTGTTTCATTTAATTGTTTATTTTTTTCAAATTTTTTTTTTTTGTAAGTAGTGGAGAGATATTTCATCACTGGCACAATTTTGTTTGATCATTATCAACACTCAAGCAACAATGCAACCAATAAAACCATTTTCAAAGAGGAAATATAATTTTCAATGAGTCATTATTGTTCCGCATTTCGCGTTATATTCAAAAAAATGTTTGTTAAGCTTATGGGACTTAACTACGGGGTCATCAGTCCCTAAACTTACAAACTACTTATCAACTACCTTATACTAAGGACGGCACAAATATCCATGCCCGAGCGGGGATTCGAACCGCCGACCGTAGTGGCGGTGCAGACCGTGACTGGAGCGCCTCAGTCCCCTCGGCCACCGCGGCCGGCAACAGCAGCCGTTTCATTCTCTCTGCCGGTACCCTCAACTGCAACCCACCGCCTGTTGTCGTCACGTATTATTCGTTTCTGTGGCGGCTACCCATTTAATCGAAAGGAGGTGTCGATGTACGTGACATTACACGGATTGTATTCAGTACTAGCTTAAACCCGCGGCTCCGCTCGCGTATTGGTTGATTATCATAGATAAGCTATCTTTCAGTAGTGTGCTATGACTATGAGACTGGTTTTGAAGGATGAAATGAAATACAATACCTTCTTTAGAAACAAACCTTTTTAATCAACATTATCAGGAAAGTAAGTAGTGTAGATCTAATCACACGTAAAAATGCACTCGTTTCGTAGAATCCAATCACGAAATTCAACAATAATGATTGTAGTAATAGTCTTATATCACAGATCGATCACTTGATGCAATGCGCAAAACGTCAAATCGCTTTTTTTTTAAGAGACGTATTAAAATAAATTTCTTATTTACTGCTTTATTTACTTATTCTAACATATCCTTATTAGTATGCTTATCCTTACAGATATAGAGCTGAAGACATTGTAGCACGTATAGACCAAAGATATGGTCTGTGGTATCACGTTTCGCTGTATGTAACCTCCTTCCTATAAAGTCGCAAACGTCATAGCTGGCCTCCAGTCCGTATTTTTTAATAATTTGACGACTTTCAACCACCATATCTTCCACCCCCTTATAGCTATCGGCATGGAATTGCTATGATGTACGACGGGAGACTTTGGACAACAATTACACACAGACCATTCGTTTGCTTCCGTAGTTTTCGCTGCAGAGCAAAATATAAACACACACACACACACACACGCACGCACGCAGAATTTTATATACACCGATAACTTTCCATATCAGTATACTCCATCGTTTCATCATTATGAACCCTCAAGCAACAATGCAACCAATAAAACCATTTTCAAAGAGTAAACTTAATTTTCAAAGAGTAATTATTGTTCCGCATTTCGCGTTATATTCTTCAAATTACTAAATATCTATCAGATCTCTATAAATCCGTGGCTAAAACCTTTGTCAGGTATAAACTAGTAACTGTAGAAATATTTAAGTCTCTGTGTCTTGTCGTTTGGACGTAATAAGCGTAAACCGAACATTATATATATATATATATATATATATATATATATATATATATATGCGATCGCCATAAGACCGTGCCTATACCCTTCCCTGGTAGACATTTCTAACTGTACAAAATTTTTATCTCTTTCTGTCTAGTGCTTAAGACGTGATAAATGTACACCGAACAGACATTCACATTTATAGATATAGAAATAGAAAAGAGTGCTTACATCGATATTTTTGAGTCAGAATGCTTAATGAAAAGTGGTAGGATAAAATGTTTGGATGTATATCGATATGGTGGTAGGAATGTTTTTGTAACTTGCTGAGAGTACAATGTCACTCTAGCAGGAGACCCGAGTTCATTGGATGGAGTATGGAGAACAGGTTGTGGGACGCTGGTCACCAGTGGCAAACTGGGGCTGTGTGGATGGAACTGGAGCGAAGCACAGTGCAGCTGCCTAGGACAGAGTGAACGTAGACTGTCCACGTTCCTACCTTTTCTGTCAAATGGCTCTCAGATCATTTGCGTGTGTGTGTGTGTGTTTGTATTAACTTTAAATTAATACTGCAATAATGGAACGTGCCTGAGGCATTACACATAACTTTCGTCATGTCGCATCTAAACTGAGAGTATAGAGTTGTAGAACATAGTCTTGCCCAGAGAGTAGGTCATAAATGATTTCCGAAAACCAAAATGTTTTTGTAGATAGCTAACGCAAACATAGCTCCACCCAAAATGTGGTGACGGACATAACTGTTTAAAGAATAGTTCTCAAATACATGTAAACAACATTTATGTCCAGCATCATCTTAAGTGAAAGAATCAAGCAATTTAAAATGTTGTGAGACACCGAGAAATTGTCATTTTTTAATTGGAAGGAAATGTGTGGGATAACGAATGTAGTATGCAAGTCCAAATAGATTACGAAGATGTGATTCTTCAGTTTCTCCCGGCGTATTTGATAGTCAAAATATCCACGGGTGTACTGCCGGTCTATAGTGTCCAACGGGCACAATATTTCGGCGATCATAAAGGTCGCCATCATCAGGTGAACTGACGGACTGAGCTCCTTAAAACTCTAGGACATAGGGCGCGCACTATCTCCGACGCAGAGAGTCTACCCCAGGAATTGGAACACCTGAGAACTGTATTTCGAAAAAATGGGTACTCAGAGTGGCAGATTCAGCGGGCTCTCCGCCCAACCAGTACATCACAACCTGTGGAAACACGAGGGAGGATGTAGCCACTGCGTTCATTCCATATACCGGCGCACTCTCGGGGAAGGTCGCCCGCATTTTGAAAAAACACCAGGTTGGAACTGTTTTTTGTCCGCCGAATAAAATTCGTGCACTGGTGGGGAGCGCCAAAGATGATCTCTGTTTGAGGAAGGCCGGCGTGTACCAGATTCCGTGTCAGTGTGGAAAGTCATATATTGGACAGACGATGCGTACCGTCGAGGATCGATGCGTTGAACACCAGAGGCACACACGATTGATGTATCCGAGCAAGTCGGCGGTCGCTGAACATTGTTTGTCGGAGAATCATACGATGGACTATGAAGGCACTAGGATTCTGGTACAGACGTCGAGATACTGGGACTGCGTCGTTAGAGAGGCCATTGAAATTCGCACAAGTGACGACCTCATAAACCGTGACTGTGGCTATAGTCTTAGCAAAGCTTGGGAACCAGCGATTGTGTTAATTAAGAGTAAATCTAGCAAACGTAACGAAGTGACGACCACGGCGGACAGAGCCCTCACACCGACGTCATCTCAGACGCCGCCGCAATCGGTTCCACTGCGCGGACCGCGGAGGGGTCGCTCCGCGGGCCGAGGGTATTTAAATGGCCCGCCACCGGGCTAGAACCCAGGTCCCTTCGAGCAGCCATAGCGTGCGGATCTCCGTGCCGGCGTGTTTCCAGGAGCTCAGTCCGTCAGTTCACCTGATGATGGCGACATGTATGATCGCCGAAATATTGTGCCCGTTGGACACTATAGACCGGCAGTACACTCGTAGATTACGAAGAGATTAAGACGCTTGTCCAGCATTGAGCGAGGTGGGGATCTGCAGCAAACAAGTATTTGGGCTGAAGACAACAACAACAACATGGAATGTACTGTGAAACACGTCCACATAACGTGTTCCATTTAATTGACTCCCCATGAACAAATGTTGACGAGCTTCAGACATGTTTTTTTTAGTGTAGCAAGTCACTCCACTTGCAGTATGCGAGATACCAGGCATTGTATATTGATTTACGTTTATCTGTATGCAAAATTCTGTCTATTTTGTACATGTGGCTCCAAATATGTATTAGTGTGTACTGTGATGTGCTCCCACTGGCCGTGACATCCACAGACTGAATGAAACTTTGTATGTAAGAAAGTCTAGCAAGTGCTAGGTGCGCCCGTCTGTTTTGTGTCGTCGTTTCATTCAAACGCTGGGCGTTGAATGTCTCTGGGCGAGAAGTAGATTTTCCAACTGCTGAGCTGAACCCAACCTTAGCAAAGATTCTTAATGTAGCCTGCTCTTAACCTCCTCGGCTGTGGGTTGGCCAGGTTACCTGCCTGATGAACGGTGACGCTCTCTGGGCTCCCCTCCACTACCCCTCATCGCTAACGGCTAGGCAGTGGTCTAGAGAACTATTCATTCTCTTCTTGGTTCCTGGTAGGGTAAGTACCTCTGGGTTTGGGTCTGCTGAGGCCTCGTGGCTCGACTTAGTTCAGGCTCCATAGTCGTACTTATGCCTTTTCACGAGTTTAATTCGAGAGTAGCAGCTACACTATGTGTAGTAGTGGAATTTTGCTTAATTTCGTACAGTATTGCTAATTTTATGTCGATTTTTGCTGGAATCTGATTCCGACGCTCTGATGGTGTTTCGTTAGCATATTTCTTGCACTTCATAACTATTAAATCATTTCCTTGTCTATTTAAATATGTTCAGTGTCTTTCGCGTTCTTATCGTAGTTGAATTCAAATATTTTAGGGGACTTGTGGTGCCTATACTGTTCGTACTTTGTCGACAGAACAAGTGGACGATATCAGACAAAGCCTTCAGCTTTTCCATCATTCAGTGCACATGAGTGGTTAATAATTGTATAGCTAATTTGCTAATGTGTTTCGTAGTGAGTTTAGCATGATAATTTTCCCTGAAAATTGTCCATTCTAACTTGTAATCTGTGTACTTGTCGGCCCACGTGTGTGCCGATTAGCGTGTTCCCTGTCGTGGTTATTACCAGTAAATAGATCTTTTTCCTCTGTGTAGAGAGAACCGTTGCGTGACGTATATCGTGTTTTTAATTTTCATGAAATGTAATTATTTCACTTCTCTGAATTTTAGTGACTGAACTCTGTATTTCGCTGTAGCAATCTATAACCGTGCTTTTCTAATAGATATCATTCCTCTGATCAGAAAGAATGGTTACACGATATATTTCGCGATCTTATTCGCTTCGAAACCGATTTTGTTAACTTTATGCATATTTTGTGTTCTGACTTAGTAGAGTGCTGTATTGATATAAGAACCTTAACCTTCTGTAGTTATCTTCTCCCTGTGCTAATCGAACGCCAAAGCGACCGTTTTTAGATATTATTTAATGAAATCTGGATTTAATGTATAGTTAGAAGTTCTAGGGAAACTTTTAACTTCCGTCTGTACACCGCACTTTGTGATGTTAAACCAAGTGTGTTTGTTTCTGATAGTTTATCATGATCCTAAGCCACTAGCTTGACACGTTATGGAAGCTAAGTACTATTTCATTGTGCACGAGTGAACCTTCGACCTGCATTCTCCACATTGCTTGGCTGTCGTCTTGGTGTATTGGTGTCAGGTGCTTGGTAAGTACCTGCGTGGCTTGGTGTATGAATCTGTGTGAGATTGTGCTGCAAGTCCTCCGTTCCCCACTATGAAACGTGATCGTAATTAACCTGACCTCAACTTTGCAGGTGGGCAATTTTAGGGCCATGTAATTGTGGATATTTTGAATATTTTTAAGGTGCGTTTTTATTGTAATTATAAAAAATGGTCTTCCCCTTGTTGTTCTTGTCTTGAACATTAAATTAATTTGTTAAACTATTATCCTTTTCGGCTATTTTAAATTCTCCCCTCATAATTTATTTTGGATTAATGCAGGGTAATTTGTTCATTTATCTTGTGTCTCTGCTCCCTTCTGGAATAGAGAATATTTGCATTTCCACTGCCAGCATTTATGATTTTTGATTTATATCCATGACTGCGGATCATTATTTAATTGTGTGCAGTTTCCTCGAAAGTTGCTTATCTTATAGAATCAGAGTTTTGCTTAAGGGAACTGTATACGTCCGCCGCTGTGTGAATATCGCCGTAATGAGATTTTGTGAGCAAGCAGTCAATTGTTAACTTCACAAACACGGCTAGTTAACAGTCGAAAGAACAGCGGGCGCGTTTCACCTGTATTTATTGCATTCCAGAAGATGTGAAGTAACGCCCTGTAACCGCCAGTGATCTGTTGGCACGTTACGAGCAGTTACGTGTCACCCCACGGAACTGCAGAAACGACTCAACAAATCAGACATAGGAGACATAAAAATGACAAAGCTTGCATACTTTGCTTACTTTCATTCCCTTAATGTCATATGGTATAATATTTTAGGGTAACTCTTCAAGTCAGTCAAAAGTCTTCAGAGTCCAAAAACGTGTAATACGTATTACTTGTGGAGTAAATTCACGGACGTCCTGTAGAAGCCTCTTCAAAGATCTGGGTATATTAACTACTGCCTCTCAGTATATTTATTCCTTAATGAAATTTGTCATAAATAATATATCCCTTTTCCCAACAAGCAGCTCAGTTCATACATACTAGGAATAAAAATGATCTACACAAGGCCTTAAAAGCACTTACTTTAGTTCAAAAAGGGGTCCACTACTCAGGAACACACATTTTCAATAATTTTCCATCAAGTATAAAAAATTTAGCTACAAAGAAAGATCAGTTTAAGAGGAGACTAAAAGACTTTCTGGTGGCCTACTCCTTCTACTCCATTAGTGAATTTCTAAATTGTACCAAATGATGCATGCACTCATACTGTATTAGTATTATTATATTACCAGCAAAAAGTCTTAAAATTTATGTATCTGTATTTATATCAGGCGCGGCTCGTGGTTTTCACACTAGGGAAGGCTCTGACATTTACCGATCGGAACAAACCCAGACCTCGAGCTACGTATCAGTCCGTAACCACGACGATTTCCAGAAAGGGGGGGGGGGGGGCAATGTCATATTTTACCTGAAACTTTACGTGCTACACCTTCTTCCTGTTTCAGAAGCAATTAAAAATCAAAGGCTAAAACCAACATAAAGCCCTCTGACAGCTTTTATATACTGATATTATGTCTCAAGACTTTATCACAATAAACAGTACTAAATGACGCCGTTTGCAGGAATCTTTAAAGTGGTGTGCATAAACTACGCTGCTTGCTTAATGTTATGATAATCTCAATTGTAAACACGAGGAGTAATATATAATTGTGAGTAACAGTGAATAAAGTGGGCATTTTGATACACTTCTTTCATTCTTATCCAAACTGCATTATTGCGGCCACTCATAACAGGAGCACCGTCTTAACACTGAGCTATCAGTTTTTCCGGTTTTTGACGTATATTCATTTTCTCCAGCTCGCAGAAAATTGCTGCAGTTAAATTCTCTGCAGTGTGTCTTTTCGCTCGTACAAAGTAAATAAATCTTTCATTTATTTTCCCCAGTAGTTCATAGCGAATTATGAAGACCAATTGAGACAAATTTGCACAGTCAGTCGTTTCGTCAACTTCGATTGCGAGGTAATTTGTCTGCGACAGTTCACTCCTTGTGAGATTGAGGCATACTTCATAAATCGATTCTAGCAGATCATTTTGAAGTAAAAGTCACTAAACGTTAACCGCAAACTCGAATCAGCGAGAACGGAATCGAAAGTGACGGGACATATTTCGCGCGCTTTTTCCTTAAATCATTCGCAACTCTCTCGCTAGGTGGTGACACTTTACGGTACCGCATTGTAGTGCACTCTAGTGAGAAATTTGCGAACTTTAACACCGGATACAGCAGCCAATGTCAGAAACAAAAAGTTATCTAAAACTCTATTAAAACAGTAAAACTAACGAGTGGTAAACCTCATACCAAAACATAATAGACATATATAGAGACAAGAGATTCGATAGTGGAGTTTCAGCCACTCTTTATCCTCTTTTGAAGTAAGCAGAAGAACGTGAAATTAGTGAGGAGGTTGGTAGGACCCTCTTAGGCTACGAGCTCGGAGCCTTCGAGACGGCCATAAAAGCAATACACCAATGAACCCCCACTCCCAAGCCTCCACTGCATGGAGCTAAACGACACCTCAAGGCGCAGCCTTAAGGCTACTACCCGATTGAAAAAATATCGTTCAATATCAACAGTTCCAAAAACATTCATCTTCATTCTTTAAATCCGTGTGACGGAAAAATGCTAAATGAATTCTGAAGATTATAATTCTGTAATCTGTTGTTCATACATATATTTCAAATATTTGTTTGGGGGGGGGGGCTCTGCCTTAGAGCCTTTAATTACGAGCCGCAGCTGTATTTATATTATAAGTGTATGTATCTGTATTTATATTATTAGTATTATCTATTATTCAACTTGTGAATTTTGTTTCTTGACATGTTCCACATCCACGAGGATCCCCTCAACATGGATCAACGGAACGAATAACTAATCTAATCTAATGCCTGGACTCACCCGCGGTGGTGTTGTAGGCGGCCATGGCTGCGAGCGCCGGTGGCGCTGCCCTCGGCGGTCAGGAGAACTAGCGCTGCCGCTCAGCCATCTGCAACAGAGGGCGCCCGCTCAGCTGTCTGCCGCCTGCCGCCTGGAACCACACACGTACACTACTTACTAGACCGGCGAACGTTCCTCTCTGATTCAAGCAGAGACGCCAACTTAGCCAGTTTATGGCTACATCTGGCCACTTTGAAGTGGCGTCTAGCCACTGTTTAAAAAAAACACTACTGCTGGCATTCCTAGCCATTTTGCTGATATTAGGTTCGTTCCAGCAGCTGCCAGACGGATACTTAAAAGAAACAGGTGTTACTGCGCATGCGCAGCTACTACGACGTAAAAATCCTTGTTTGATACTTGCACTGCTGGAACGCTGTTTGCACTGTTCCTGGTTGCAAGGGAATGTCAGTTTAAAGGAATAATTAAAATACTTTCCTTCCTAATATCGAAGAAGTGTAAATGAGAAATATTCGATCTCAAGTGGGATTGCAGTGACATCGAAATAATCGAAAAACACGCCACAAACACACACTTATCACGTGATGGCTACCCCCCACTATACCTCAGACCTTTCTGCGCATGCGCAAATGGGCAGCTTGACCGCGCCAGAAATATTTTCCCGGGTAGCGTCTGGCTGCTTGCGGCAACTGCTCGAACAAACAGCCGCACTCCAAGTAGCCAGAAGCGGGAGAAGAGAAGGCGCTGCTAGAACACAATTTCAGCGTTGCGCATGCGCGTCAAGCAATCTGGCAGCTGCTGGAACGAACCTTAGATATAGCCATTTCTAGCCATTTTTATTATTCGATAATTTTCACAACAAAAATGCAAAACTATGAAGTTTTTTATAAATAAAGAACAGTCCAGAGTGCAATAATTTATTTCATTCAACCAGTTTCAGTCCTATTTAGATCATCTTCAGGAATTTCGACTCCATCGATGTCGTGGAGCTGGCAGCTGACTGGGAGCCTTCCAGTGCGTCACTGCTAGACTGTTCTTTATTCATAAACTAGCTGAACCCCCTCTGCTTCGCATGCATAGGCTGCTTGGTCTGAACCAGTTGTTTCTTTTTAATCCTGATGAAGAATCCATATCTTACGTTTCGTAGTTATAGCTCGAAACTTGAGTTAACAGCAACATATTTTTGAAAATCAATTTTTGCCTCTCGTATTTCACCCCCTTATTGGTCGAATTTCCAAAAATACCGAAACACGTCTCTTTTAAATTCTGACCAAGAAAACATATGCCAATTTTTGTGGTGGTAGCTTCAAAATTGCCTTATTAGCAAAAATTTTTCGAAAAACATCCCCTCTCCAATTTAACCCCCTTGATGGTTGAATTTCCAAAAATACCGAATACGTATTTTTCAAATTCTAACGAACAATACAAATACCAATTTTTGTAGCTATAGCTTCAAAATTGTCTTGTCAACAATGTGTTTTCAAAAAGAATTTTTGATCCTCTATTTAACCCTCTTACTTGTTGAATTTCCAAAAATACTAAATATCATGGATTTTTAATTCTGACCAAGATTCCATATCCGAAGTTTCGTAGTTGTAGCTTAAAATTTGAGTTAACAGCAACATATTTTTGAAAATCAATTTTTTACGTCCACTATTTTATCCCCTTATTTGTCGAATTTCAAAAAATGCTGAAACACGTCTCTTTTAAATTCGAACCCTGAATTAAAATCCGAAATTTTGTAGTTCTAGCTTCAAAATTGCCCGAATAGCTACGTATTTTTAAAAAAACGTTTCATCCCCTATTTCACCCCCTTACGGACGGAATACCGAAAAATCGCTTCTTAAATGACGCCTAGAGAGTAAGATCAACAGCCTCCACAAATTTCAAGTTTCTGTCTTCCGTGGTTTGAGCTGGGTGATGATGAGTCAGTCAGTCAGTCAGTCAATCGGGACACTTCCTTTTGTATATAGAGATTTAAATAAGACTGCTGTTGACCCAAACACAGTGAAACGAAAATGTTTCCAAAAATATGTCTGAAGTTTATATTATGAATAGAAATGTATTTCTTGATTTTTTTTAACGTTCCTCCAAAGTACGACAAATGAAACACCACTGTATCAAAACAGTGATACCTGGAAGTTGCGAGACAGTGAAACAGTTCCGCATATCGATTCATTGTTCTGAAACATACAAACAATGGCCAACACTATGTAGTTGCACTTGCTTGGAAACGCTGTACAAGTTACAACTAGGGTTACCAGACGTGCGTCTGCAGAAAAGAGGACATTTCTAGATTCATAAGAGAACCTCTCTCTCTCGCTCGTATTGACAACTCAAATACTAGTGGTGTCTCTACTATATTATGAGTCTTGTTTGCAATACATCTTACGAAATTTTTTCATCTTCTTACAAATTAAGAAGCATGAAATGTTGAGACCCTTAGAACGAATTACAGGACTACATAGCAATGAAACCCTGATATTTCATCACTTCACTACTTGTAATCATCGTCTTAAGTGCTGAACATTTTTTTCCCCATACTTTGCCGATCACCTTGTTTTCACCTGAAAGTTTTTACGATGCATCATTTACGGAAACCATAGTACTGTTGACTGTAAAATCGTCACGAATAAAGTAGCTGTAAAAATTATCTAAGCGTTCCTTGATATAGTTATGTTCCCATTTCGGATCGGATCGACGTGACTATATACATGATTAGCATGTAGGTTCTAGTGAGTGAATTGAATATGTAAGCCGGCCGCGGTGGCCGAGGGGACTGAGGCGCTTCAGTCACGGTCTACACGGCCCTTACGGTCGGGGGTTCGAATCCCCCCTCGGGCATGGATATTTGTGCCGTCCTAGTTCGTAAGTAGTTCATAAGTAGTTTGTAAGTTTAGGGACTGATGACCCCGTAGTTAAGTTCCATAAGCTTTACAAACATTTGAACTTTTTTTTTTTGGTATATGTAAGGCCTAGGTGAAAAAAGCAATGAATAAAATAAAAACATTCTTTACCGTACAAAGGCTCGCAATTAATTATTAAAAACTAATCAGTTTTTAGGACGAAAGCTATAAATCGATTTTTTTAAAACACTGTTTATGAAGTTACATCTCTTTGGGCCTAAAGAGGCGAATGGTGAAACGGCAATGGTGACTGTGGCATCTGACCTTATTTCTGTGAAGATTTGAACAAGATTTTAACTTATGTATAACGAACATTGCACTAGCTTTTGATCTTAAAGTCATTAAGTGTGGTTGACAGACACACACAGAACTGCCGAGTTGTAGCTCGACAGACTGAACGTCTCATTTTTGGGTGTCACACAACACTCCGACCAGAGAAAGGAGGGCAGAGTTTCATATTGTATTATGTGTATTGCGCTGTCTTCCATTGTTATTTCGAAGTAGCTTGACCTCAGAGCAGCACGACACGAAAACGAGTAAAAAACTCACATTGTTTAAAAAAAGGTTGAATTCTCTAGAGTTAGTGATTGTGACAGTTCAGAGAGTTGTATTTACGCACTTTCAAGTTGAAGCAGTTGCACAACGCAAAAAAGAGGACATTTCCCCATTTTGTTAAAAACCCGGCCGGACCACTTTTAGGGTCCAAAAAAGCGGACATGTGCGGGTAAAAGGGGACGTCTCGCAACCCCAGTTACAACAGTGTGGTGTGAAGTGTCTCCTTTTTTAACGTGTGTTAACATTGAGTGTTTGAAGAATACCGTGTGCTGTACCAGTGTTTTGTGACTGTCATCGTTAATTATCTAGCCATGCCGAAACCGCAATATACACAAACTTACAGGAAGGAATCGGTGTAGCCAGTTTCAACAGACAGGTCGAGAGAATTTTTAGCCAAATGAACTTGGTGAAAGACCAGGCGCGGCATGTAATCAAAGGCTCTGGGGCGGAGCCACCCCAAAAAAATATTTGAAATATATGTATCAACAACGGATTACAGAATTATAATCATCAGAATTCATTTAGCATTTTTCCGTCAAACGGATGTAAAGAATGAAGATGAATGAAGAATGAATAGAACGATGTTTTTCAATCGGGTAGTAGCCTTAAGGCTGTGCCTGGAGGTGTCGTTTAGCTCCCTGCAGTGGAGGGTTGGGAGTGGGGGTTCGTTGGTGTATTGCTTTTATGGCCGTCTCGAAGGCTCCGAGCTTGTAGCCTAAGAGTGTCCTACCAACCTCCACACTACTTTCACGTTCTTCCGCTTGGTTCAAAAGAGAATAATGAGAGGCTGAAACTCCACTATATATATATATATATATATATATATATATATATATATATATATATTTTAATGTTTGTTAAGCTTATGGGACTTAACTACGGGGTCATCAGTCCCTAACCTTACAAACTATTTATCAACTACCTTATACTAAAGACGACACAAATATCCATGCCTGAGGGGGATTCGAACGCCCGACCGTAGTGGCCGTGCAGACCGTGACTGGAGCGCCTGAGTCTCCTCGGCCACCGCGGCCAGCCACTATCCTATCCTTTAGTAAAGTGATTATTCCGAGAGACCCACTAAAATAACTACAAACCATTCTAATAACATTCGCTTTGCTTAAATCCATGGTGGAGTTGCATTGAAAGTGAACAGTAGAGTAAATCGTATCTCCACTGAGCAAATACAGTTTCAGTTAGTTCAAGAATAACGTTTTCTGAAGTGATAAATTTAAATCTGATTATTAATAATATATGTTGAGCAGTGATATAAACTTTGGTGTTACGTAAATTCAGTGCATAGTAATTTGTGCGTAAACAAGAATAGCATATCAGATTCAGGGACCACACTCTTGAAAACTGTGTTGCTTTGCCAAATTGTTAAACTGGAGACAATTAATTACTTAGAGGACAGTAATTTATTACGCAACAATCTCACATTCAGTAGTTAATGAAAATATAAGCTTGTTAGTGTTATAAATATTTCTTGAACAGTGTTTTACTAAGAGGTTGCTATTTTGAATTGCTTAAACTATGGTAACACAGAATAACATTTTTTTCTTATTGTGAAGTAGGCCTGTACTGAATGTTGGCTAAGTTACTGTCTGAAGTTTATTAATTACCCGTAGAATAGTACATTTTTCCATTCACCACGTTGTTGGTTCTAGCAAGGACTTTAACTGAATTTTTCCATTTGCATATAATGCTTACTTGCAACTATAGATTATGTTGAGGCTGTCTGCTACCTTAAAAAGCGACCACACTACATAAGTGTTGCATTTACATTACGTTTGTTAATGTTGTCTAAATTTTTAGGAAATATTTTACTTATTCAGTAATTATCGAGTCATTGAGATACTTGGTAATTGTTGTCCCTAAAGGAGTGGCGACCGTAAATTGAATTTTTTTTTAGTGGTAATTTTGTTTGATAATATTGCTCTTTCTGACTCCAGGTAACTTTATCACTGTTTTGTTTCGCAATAAACTGATGTTCACCGCACTGAATGTTATCACCGATGCCCTTGTTCATTAGGGTAACACACGGTTAAAGAAAAATCCTCTAGGAGGTGCACCTTGTTGTAGGCGTATGTTGTCCCTAAAGGAGTGGCGACCGTAAATTGAATTTTTTTAAGTGGTAATTTTGTTTGATAATATTGCTCTTTCTGACTCCAGGTAACTTTATCACTGTTTTGTTTCGCAATAAACTGATGTTCACCGCACTGAATGTTATCACCGATGCCCTTGTTCATTAGGGTAACACACGGTTAAAGAAAAATCCTCTCGGAGGTGCACCTTGTTGTAGGCGTATGTTGTCCCTAAAGGAGTGGCGACCGTAAATTGAATTTTTTTAGTGGTAATTTTGTTTGATAATATTGCTCTTTCTGACTCCAGGTAACTTTATCACTGTTTTGTTTCGCAATAAACTGATGTTCACCGCACTGAATGTTATCACCGATGCCCTTGTTCATTAGGGTAACACACGGTTAAAGAAAAATCCTCTCGGAGGTGCACCTTCTTGTAGGCGTATGTTGTCCCTAAAGGAGTGGCGACCGTAAATTGAATTTTTTTAAGTGGTAATTTTGTTTGATAATATTGCTCTTTCTGACTCCAGGTAACTTTATCACTGTTTTGTTTCGCAATAAACTGATGTTCACCGCACTGAATGTTATCACCGATGCCCTTGTTCATTAGGGTAACACACGGTTAAAGAAAAATCCTCTCGGAGGTGCACCTTGTTGTAGGCGTATGTTGTCCCTAAAGGAGTGGCGACCGTAAATTGAATTTTTTTTAGTGGTAATTTTGTTTGATAATATTGCTCTTTCTGACTCCAGGTAACTTTATCACTGTTTTGTTTCGCAATAAACTGATGTTCACCGCACTGAATGTTATCACCGATGCCCTTGTTCATTAGGGTAACACACGGTTAAAGAAAAATCCTCTCGGAGGTGCACCTTGTTGTAGGCGTATGTTGTCCCTAAAGGAGTGGCGACCGTAAATTGAATTTTTTTTAGTGGTAATTTTGTTTGATAATATTGCTCTTTCTGACTCCAGGTAACTTTATCACTGTTTTGTTTCGCAATAAACTGATGTTCACCGCACTGAATGTTATCACCGATGCCCTTGTTCATTAGGGTAACACACGGTTAAAGAAAAATCCTCTCGGAGGTGCACCTTGTTGTAGGCGTATGTTGTCCCTAAAGGAGTGGCGACCGTAAATTGAATTTTTTTTAGTGGTAATTTTGTTTGATAATATTGCTCTTTCTGACTCCAGGTAACTTTATCACTGTTTTGTTTCGCAATAAACTGATGTTCACCGCACTGAATGTTATCACCGATGCCCTTGTTCATTAGGGTAACACACGGTTAAAGAAAAATCCTCTCGGAGGTGCACCTTGTTGTAGGCGTATGTTGTCCCTAAAGGAGTGGCGACCGTAAATTGAATTTTTTTTAGTGGTAATTTTGTTTGATAATATTGCTCTTTCTGACTCCAGGTAACTTTATCACTGTTTTGTTTCGCAATAAACTGATGTTCACCACACTGAATGTTATCACCGATGCCCTTGTTCATTAGGGTAACACACGGTTAAAGAAAAATCCTCTCGGAGGTGCACCTTGTTGTAGGCGTATGTTGTCCCTAAAGGAGTGGCGACCGTAAATTGAATTTTTTTTAGTGGTAATTTTGTTTGATAATATTGCTCTTTCTGACTCCAGGTAACTTTATCACTGTTTTGTTTCGCAATAAACTGATGTTCACCGCACTGAATGTTATCACCGATGCCCTTGTTCATTAGGGTAACACACGGTTAAAGAAAAATCCTCTCGGAGGTGCACCTTGTTGTAGGCGTATGTTGTCCCTAAAGGAGTGGCGACCGTAAATTGAATTTTTTTTAGTGGTAATTTTGTTTGATAATATTGCTCTTTCTGACTCCAGGTAACTTTATCACTGTTTTGTTTCGCAATAAACTGATGTTCACCGCACTGAATGTTATCACCGATGCCCTTGTTCATTAGGGTAACACACGGTTAAAGAAAAATCCTCTCGGAGGTGCACCTTGTTGTAGGCGTATGTTGTCCCTAAAGGAGTGGCGACCGTAAATTGAATTTTTTTTAGTGGTAATTTTGTTTGATAATATTGCTCTTTCTGACTCCAGGTAACTTTATCACTGTTTTGTTTCGCAATAAACTGATGTTCACCACACTGAATGTTATCACCGATGCCCTTGTTCATTAGGGTAACACACGGTTAAAGAAAAATCCTCTCGGAGGTGCACCTTGTTGTAGGCGTATGTTGTCCCTAAAGGAGTGGCGACCGTAAATTGAATTTTTTTTAGTGGTAATTTTGTTTGATAATATTGCTCTTTCTGACTCCAGGTAACTTTATCACTGTTTTGTTTCGCAATAAACTGATGTTCACCGCACTGAATGTTATCACCGATGCCCTTGTTCATTAGGGTAACACACGGTTAAAGAAAAATCCTCTCGGAGGTGCACCTTGTTGTAGGCGTATGTTGTCCCTAAAGGAGTGGCGACCGTAAATTGAATTTTTTTTAGTGGTAATTTTGTTTGATAATATTGCTCTTTCTGACTCCAGGTAACTTTATCACTGTTTTGTTTCGCAATAAACTGATGTTCACCGCACTGAATGTTATCACCGATGCCCTTGTTCATTAGGGTAACACACGGTTAAAGAAAAATCCTCTCGGAGGTGCACCTTGTTGTAGGCGTATGTTGTCCCTAAAGGAGTGGCGACCGTAAATTGAATTTTTTTTAGTGGTAATTTTGTTTGATAATATTGCTCTTTCTGACTCCAGGTAACTTTATCACTGTTTTGTTTCGCAATAAACTGATGTTCACCACACTGAATGTTATCACCGATGCCCTTGTTCATTAGGGTAACACACGGTTAAAGAAAAATCCTCTCGGAGGTGCACCTTGTTGTAGGCGTATGTTGTCCCTAAAGGAGTGGCGACCGTAAATTGAATTTTTTTTAGTGGTAATTTTGTTTGATAATATTGCTCTTTCTGACTCCAGGTAACTTTATCACTGTTTTGTTTCGCAATAAACTGATGTTCACCGCACTGAATGTTATCACCGATGCCCTTGTTCATTAGGGTAACACACGGTTAAAGAAAAATCCTCTCGGAGGTGCACCTTGTTGTAGGCGTATGTTGTCCCTAAAGGAGTGGCGACCGTAAATTGAATTTTTTTTAGTGGTAATTTTGTTTGATAATATTGCTCTTTCTGACTCCAGGTAACTTTATCACTGTTTTGTTTCGCAATAAACTGATGTTCACCGCACTGAATGTTATCACCGATGCCCTTGTTCATTAGGGTAACACACGGTTAAAGAAAAATCCTCTCGGAGGTGCACCTTGTTGTAGGCGTATGTTGTCCCTAAAGGAGTGGCGACCGTAAATTGAATTTTTTTTAGTGGTAATTTTGTTTGATAATATTGCTCTTTCTGACTCCAGGTAACTTTATCACTGTTTTGTTTCGCAATAAACTGATGTTCACCACACTGAATGTTATCACCGATGCCCTTGTTCATTAGGGTAACACACGGTTAAAGAAAAATCCTCTCGGAGGTGCACCTTGTTGTAGGCGTATGTTGTCCCTAAAGGAGTGGCGACCGTAAATTGAATTTTTTTTAGTGGTAATTTTGTTTGATAATATTGCTCTTTCTGACTCCAGGTAACTTTATCACTGTTTTGTTTCGCAATAAACTGATGTTCACCGCACTGAATGTTATCACCGATGCCCTTGTTCATTAGGGTAACACACGGTTAAAGAAAAATCCTCTCGGAGGTGCACCTTGTTGTAGGCGTATGTTGTCCCTAAAGGAGTGGCGACCGTAAATTGAATTTTTTTTAGTGGTAATTTTGTTTGATAATATTGCTCTTTCTGATTCCAGGTAACTTTATCACTGTTTTGTTTCGCAATAAACTGATGTTCACCGCACTGAATGTTATCACCGATGCCCTTGTTCATTAGGGTAACACACGGTTAAAGAAAAATCCTCTCGGAGGTGCACCTTGTTGTAGGCGTATGTTGTCCCTAAAGGAGTGGCGACCGTAAATTGAATTTTTTTTAGTGGTAATTTTGTTTGATAATATTGCTCTTTCTGATTCCAGGTAACTTTATCACTGTTTTGTTTCGTAATAAACTGATGTTCACCACACTGAATGTTATCACCGATGCCCTTGTTCTTTAGGGTAACACACGGTTAAAGAAAAATCCTCTCGGAGGTGCACCTTGTTGTAGGCGTATGTTGTACCTAAAGGAGTGGCGACCGTAAATTGAATTTTTTTTAGTGGTAATTTTGTTTGATAATATTCCTCTTTCTGACTCCAGGTAACTTTATCACTGTTTTGTTTCGCAATAAACTGATGTTCACCGCACTGAATGTTATCACCGATGCCCTTGTTCATTAGGGTAACACACGGTTAAAGAAAAATCCTCTCGGAGGTGCACCTTGTTGTAGGCGTATGTTGTCCCTAAAGGAGTGGCGACCGTAATTTGAATTTTTTTTAGTGGTAATTTTGTTTGATAATATTGCTCTTTCTGATTCCAGGTAACTTTATCACTGTTTTGTTTCGCAATAAACTGATGTTCACCGCACTGAATGTTATCACCGATGCCCTTGTTCATTAGGGTAACACACGGTTAAAGAAAAATCCTCTCGGAGGTGCACCTTGTTGTAGGCGTATGTTGTCCCTAAAGGAGTGGCGACCATAAATTGAATTTTTTTTAGTGGTAATTTTGTTTGATAATATTGCTCTTTCTGATTCCAGGTAACTTTATCACCGTTTTGTTTCGCAATAAACTGATGTTCACCGCACTGAATGTTATCACCGATGCCCTTGTTCATTAGGGTAACACACGGTTAAAGAAAAATCCTCTCGGAGGTGCACCTTGTTGTAGGCGTATGTTGTCCCTAAAGGAGTGGCGACCGTAAATTGAATTTTTTTTAGTGGTAATTTTGTTTGATAATATTGCTCTTTCTGATTCCAGGTAACTTTATCACTGTTTTGTTTCGCAATAAACTGATGTTCACCGCACTGAATGTTATCACCGATGCCCTTGTTCATTAGGGTAACACACGGTTAAAGAAAAATCCTCTCGGAGGTGCACCTTGTTGTAGGCGTATGTTGTCCCTAAAGGAGTGGCGACCGTAAATTGAATTTTTTTTAGTGGTAATTTTGTTTGATAATATTGCTCTTTCTGACTCCAGGTAACTTTATCACTGTTTTGTTTCGCAATAAACTGATGTTCACCGCACTGAATGTTATCACCGATGACCTTGTTCATTAGGGTAACACACGGTTAAAGAAAAATCCTCTCGGAGGTGCACCTTGTTGTAGGCGTATGTTGTCCCTAAAGGAGTGGCGACCGTAAATTGAATTTTTTTTAGTGGTAATTTTGTTTGATAATATTGCTCTTTCTGATTCCAGGTAACTTTATCACTGTTTTGTTTCGCAATAAACTGATGTTCACCGCACTGAATGTTATCACCGATGCCCTTGTTCATTAGGGTAACACACGGTTAAAGAAAAATCCTCTCGGAGGTGCACCTTGTTGTAGGCGTATGTTGTCCCTAAAGGAGTGGCGACCGTAAATTGAATTTTTTTTAGTGGTAATTTTGTTTGATAATATTGCTCTTTCTGACTCCAGGTAACTTTATCACTGTTTTGTTTCGCAATAAACTGATGTTCACCGCACTGAATGTTATCACCGATGCCCTTGTTCATTAGGGTAACACACGGTTAAAGAAAAATCCTCTCGGAGGTGCACCTTCTTGTAGGCGTATGTTGTCCCTAAAGGAGTGGCGACCGTAAATTGAATTTTTTTTAGTGGTAAATTTGTTTGATAATATTGCTCTTTCTGACTCCAGGTAACTTTATCACTGTTTTGTTTCGCAATAAACTGATGTTCACCGCACTGAATGTTATCACCGATGCCCTTGTTCATTAGGGTAACACACGGTTAAAGAAAAATCCTCTCGGAGGTGCACCTTGTTGTAGGCGTATGTTGTCCCTAAAGGAGTGGCGACCGTAAATTGAATTTTTTTTAGTGGTAATTTTGTTTGATAATATTGCTCTTTCTGACTCCAGGTAACTTTATCACTGTTTTGTTTCGCAATAAACTGATGTTCACCGCACTGAATGTTATCACCGATGCCCTTGTTCATTAGGGTAACACACGGTTAAAGAAAAATCCTCTCGGAGGTGCACCTTGTTGTAGGCGTATGTTGTCCCTAAAGGAGTGGCGACCGTAAATTGAATTTTTTTTAGTGGTAATTTTGTTTGATAATATTGCTCTTTCTGACTCCAGGTAACTTTATCACTGTTTTGTTTCGCAATAAACTGATGTTCACCGCACTGAATGTTATCACCGATGCCCTTGTTCATTAGGGTAACACACGGTTAAAGAAAAATCCTCTCGGAGGTGCACCTTGTTGTAGGCGTATGTTGTCCCTAAAGGAGTGGCGACCGTAAATTGAATTTTTTTTAGTGGTAATTTTGTTTGATAATATTGCTCTTTCTGACTCCAGGTAACTTTATCACTGTTTTGTTTCGCAATAAACTGATGTTCACCACACTGAATGTTATCACCGATGCCCTTGTTCATTAGGGTAACACACGGTTAAAGAAAAATCCTCTCGGAGGTGCACCTTGTTGTAGGCGTATGTTGTCCCTAAAGGAGTGGCGACCGTAAATTGAATTTTTTTTAGTGGTAATTTTGTTTGATAATATTGCTCTTTCTGACTCCAGGTAACTTTATCACTGTTTTGTTTCGCAATAAACTGATGTTCACCGCACTGAATGTTATCACCGATGCCCTTGTTCATTAGGGTAACACACGGTTAAAGAAAAATCCTCTCGGAGGTGCACCTTGTTGTAGGCGTATGTTGTCCCTAAAGGAGTGGCGACCGTAAATTGAATTTTTTTTAGTGGTAATTTTGTTTGATAATATTGCTCTTTCTGACTCCAGGTAACTTTATCACTGTTTTGTTTCGCAATAAACTGATGTTCACCGCACTGAATGTTATCACCGATGCCCTTGTTCATTAGGGTAACACACGGTTAAAGAAAAATCCTCTCGGAGGTGCACCTTGTTGTAGGCGTATGTTGTCCCTAAAGGAGTGGCGACCGTAAATTGAATTTTTTTTAGTGGTAATTTTGTTTGATAATATTGCTCTTTCTGACTCCAGGTAACTTTATCACTGTTTTGTTTCGCAATAAACTGATGTTCACCGCACTGAATGTTATCACCGATGCCCTTGTTCATTAGGGTAACACACGGTTAAAGAAAAATCCTCTCGGAGGTGCACCTTGTTGTAGGCGTATGTTGTCCCTAAAGGAGTGGCGACCGTAAATTGAATTTTTTTTAGTGGTAATTTTGTTTGATAATATTGCTCTTTCTGACTCCAGGTAACTTTATCACTGTTTTGTTTCACAATAAACTGATGTTCACCGCACTGAATGTTATCACCGATGCCCTTGTTCATTAGGGTAACACACGGTTAAAGAAAAATCCTCTCGGAGGTGCACCTTGTTGTAGGCGTATGTTGTCCCTAAAGGAGTGGCGACCGTAAATTGAATTTTTTTTAGTGGTAATTTTGTTTGATAATATTGCTCTTTCTGACTCCAGGTAACTTTATCACTGTTTTGTTTCGCAATAAACTGATGTTCACCGCACTGAATGTTATCACCGATGCCCTTGTTCATTAGGGTAACACACGGTTAAAGAAAAATCCTCTCGGAGGTGCACCTTGTTGTAGGCGTATGTTGTCCCTAAAGGAGTGGCGACCGTAAATTGAATTTTTTTTAGTGGTAATTTTGTTTGATAATATTGCTCTTTCTGATTCCAGGTAACTTTATCACTGTTTTGTTTCGCAATAAACTGATGTTCACCGCACTGAATGTTATCACCGATGCCCTTGTTCATTAGGGTAACACACGGTTAAAGAAAAATCCTCTCAGAGGTGCACCTTGTTGTAGGAGTATGTTGTCCCTAAAGGAGTGGCGACCGTAAATTGAATTTTTTTTAGTGGTAATTTTGTTTGATAATATTGCTCTTTCTGACTCCAGGTAACTTTATCACTGTTTTGTTTCGCAATAAACTGATGTTCACCGCACTGAATGTTATCACCGATGCCCTTGTTCATTAGGGTAACACACGGTTAAAGAAAAATCCTCTCGGAGGTGCACCTTGTTGTAGGCGTATGTTGTCCCTAAAGGAGTGGCGACCGTAAATTGAATTTTTTTTAGTGGTAATTTTGTTTGATAATATTGCTCTTTCTGACTCCAGGTAACTTTATCACTGTTTTGTTTCGCAATAAACTGATGTTCACCGCACTGAATGTTATCACCGATGCCCTTGTTCATTAGGGTAACACACGGTTAAAGAAAAATCCTCTCGGAGGTGCACCTTGTTGTAGGCGTATGTTGTCCCTAAAGGAGTGGCGACCGTAAATTGAATTTTTTTTAGTGGTAATTTTGTTTGATAATATTGCTCTTTCTGACTCCAGGTAACTTTATCACTGTTTTGTTTCGCAATAAACTGATGTTCACCGCACTGAATGTTATCACCGATGCCCTTGTTCATTAGGGTAACACACGGTTAAAGAAAAATCCTCTCGGAGGTGCACCTTGTTGTAGGCGTATGTTGTCCCTAAAGGAGTGGCGACCGTAAATTGAATTTTTTTTAGTGGTAATTTTGTTTGATAATATTGCTCTTTCTGACTCCAGGTAACTTTATCACTGTTTTGTTTCGCAATAAACTGATGTTCACCGCACTGAATGTTATCACCGATGCCCTTGTTCATTAGGGTAACACACGGTTAAAGAAAAATCCTCTCGGAGGTGCACCTTGTTGTAGGCGTATGTTGTCCCTAAAGGAGTGGCGACCGTAAATTGAATTTTTTTTAGTGGTAATTTTGTTTGATAATATTGCTCTTTCTGACTCCAGGTAACTTTATCACTGTTTTGTTTCGCAATAAACTGATGTTCACCGCACTGAATGTTATCACCGATGCCCTTGTTCATTAGGGTAACACACGGTTAAAGAAAAATCCTCTCGGAGGTGCACCTTGTTGTAGGCGTATGTTGTCCCTAAAGGAGTGGCGACCGTAAATTGAATTTTTTTTAGTGGTAATTTTGTTTGATAATATTGCTCTTTCTGACTCCAGGTAACTTTATCACTGTTTTGTTTCGCAATAAACTGATGTTCACCGCACTGAATGTTATCACCGATGCCCTTGTTCATTAGGGTAACACACGGTTAAAGAAAAATCCTCTCGGAGGTGCACCTTGTTGTAGGCGTATGTTGTCCCTAAAGGAGTGGCGACCGTAAATTGAATTTTTTTTAGTGGTAATTTTGTTTGATAATATTGCTCTTTCTGACTCCAGGTAACTTTATCACTGTTTTGTTTCGCAATAAACTGATGTTCACCGCACTGAATGTTATCACCGATGCCCTTGTTCATTAGGGTAACACACGGTTAAAGAAAAATCCTCTCGGAGGTGCACCTTGTTGTAGGCGTATGTTGTCCCTAAAGGAGTGGCGACCGTAAATTGAATTTTTTTTAGTGGTAATTTTGTTTGATAATATTGCTCTTTCTGACTCCAGGTAACTTTATCACTGTTTTGTTTCGCAATAAACTGATGTTCACCGCACTGAATGTTATCACCGATGCCCTTGTTCATTAGGGTAACACACGGTTAAAGAAAAATCCTCTCGGAGGTGCACCTTGTTGTAGGCGTATGTTGTCCCTAAAGGAGTGGCGATCGTAAATTGAATTTTTTTTAGTGGTAATTTTGTTTGATAATATTGCTCTTTCTGACTCCAGGTAACTTTATCACTGTTTTGTTTCGCAATAAACTGATGTTCACCGCACTGAATGTTATCACCGATGCCCTTGTTCATTAGGGTAACACACGGTTAAAGAAAAATCCTCTCGGAGGTGCACCTTGTTGTAGGCGTATGTTGTCCCTAAAGGAGTGGCGACCGTAAATTGAATTTTTTTTAGTGGTAATTTTGTTTGATAATATTGCTCTTTCTGACTCCAGGTAACTTTATCACTGTTTTGTTTCGCAATAAACTGATGTTCACCGCACTGAATGTTATCACCGATGCCCTTGTTCATTAGGGTAACACACGGTTAAAGAAAAATCCTCTCGGAGGTGCACCTTGTTGTAGGCGTATGTTGTCCCTAAAGGAGTGGCGACCGTAAATTGAAATTTTTTTAGTGGTAATTTTGTTTGATAATATTGCTCTTTCTGACTCCAGGTAACTTTATCACTGTTTTTTTCGCAATAAACTGATGTTCACCGCACTGAATGTTATCACCGATGCCCTTGTTCATTAGGGTAACACACGGTTAAAGAAAAATCCTCTCGGAGGTGCACCTTGTTGTAGGCGTATGTTGTCCCTAAAGGAGTGGCGATCGTAAATTGAATTTTTTTTAGTGGTAATTTTGTTTGATAATATTGCTCTTTCTGACTCCAGGTAACTTTATCACTGTTTTGTTTCGCAATAAACTGATGTTCACCGCACTGAATGTTATCACCGATGCCCTTGTTCATTAGGGTAACACACGGTTAAAGAAAAATCCTCTCGGAGGTGCACCTTGTTGTAGGCGTATGTTGTCCCTAAAGGAGTGGCGACCGTAAATTGAATTTTTTTTAGTGGTAATTTTGTTTGATAATATTGCTCTTTCTGACTCCAGGTAACTTTATCACTGTTTTGTTTCGCAATAAACTGATGTTCACCGCACTGAATGTTATCACCGATGCCCTTGTTCATTAGGGTAACACACGGTTAAAGAAAAATCCTCTCGGAGGTGCACCTTGTTGTAGGCGTATGTTGTCCCTAAAGGAGTGGCGACCGTAAATTGAATTTTTTTTAGTGGTAATTTTGTTTGATAATATTGCTCTTTCTGACTCCAGGTAACTTTATCACTGTTTTGTTTCGCAATAAACTGATGTTCACCGCACTGAATGTTATCACCGATGCCCTTGTTCATTAGGGTAACACACGGTTAAAGAAAAATCCTCTCGGAGGTGCACCTTGTTGTAGGCATATGTTGTCCCTAAAGGAGTGGCGACCGTAAATTGAATTTTTTTTAGTGGTAATTTTGTTTGATAATATTGCTCTTTCTGACTCCAGGTAACTTTATCACTGTTTTGTTTCGCAATAAACTGATGTTCACCGCACTGAATGTTATCACCGATGCCCTTGTTCATTAGGGTAACACACGGTTAAAGAAAAATCCTCTCGGAGGTGCACCTTGTTGTAGGCGTATGTTGTCCCTAAAGGAGTGGCGACCGTAAATTGAATTTTTTTTAGTGGTAATTTTGTTTGATAATATTGCTCTTTCTGACTCCAGGTAACTTTATCACTGTTTTGCTTCGCAATAAACTGATGTTCACCGCACTGAATGTTATCACCGATGCCCTTGTTCATTAGGGTAACTCACGGTTAAAGAAAAATCCTCTCGGAGGTGCACCTTGTTGTAGGCGTATGTTGTCCCTAAAGGAGTGGCGACCGTAAATTGAATTTTTTTTAGTGGTAATTTTGTTTGATAATATTGCTCTTTCTGACTCCAGGTAACTTTATCACTGTTTTGTTTCGCAATAAACTGATGTTCACCGCACTGAATGTTATCACCGATGCCCTAGTTCATTAGGGTAACACACGGTTAAAGAAAAATTCTCTCGGAGGTGCACCTTGTTGTAGGCGTATGTTGTCCCTAAAGGAGTGGCGACCGTAAATTGAATTTTTTTTAGTGGTAATTTTGTTTGATAATATTGCTCTTTCTGACTCCAGGTAACTTTATCACTGTTTTGTTTCGCAATAAACTGATGTTCACCGCACTGAATGTTATCACCGATGCCCTTGTTCATTAGGGTAACACACGGTTAAAGAAAAATCCTCTCGGAGGTGCACCTTGTTGTAGGCGTATGTTGTCCCTAAAGGAGTGGCGACCGTAAATTGAATTTTTTTTAGTGGTAATTTTGTTTGATAATATTGCTCTTTCTGACTCCAGGTAACTTTATCACTGTTTTGTTTCGCAATAAACTGATGTTCACCGCACTGAATGTTATCACCGATGCCCTTGTTCATTAGGGTAACACACGGTTAAAGAAAAATCCTCTCGGAGGTGCACCTTGTTGTAGGCGTATGTTGTCCCTAAAGGAGTGGCGACCGTAAATTGAATTTTTTTTAGTGGTAATTTTGTTTGATAATATTGCTCTTTCTGACTCCAGGTAACTTTGTCACTGTTTTGTTTCGCAATAAACTGATGTTCACCGCACTGAATGTTATCACCGATGCCCTTGTTCATTAGGGTAACACACGGTTAAAGAAAAATCCTCTCGGAGGTGCACCTTGTTGTAGGCGTATGTTGTCCCTAAATGAGTGGCGACCGTAAATTGAATTTTTTTTAGTGGTAATTTTGTTTGATAATATTGCTCTTTCTGACTCCAGGTAACTTTATCACTGTTTTGTTTCGCAATAAACTGATGTTCACCGCACTGAATGTTATCACCGATGCCCTTGTTCATTAGGGTAACACACGGTTAAAGAAAAATCCTCTCGGAGGTGCACCTTGTTGTAGGCGTATGTTGTCCCTAAAGGAGTGGCGACCGTAAATTGAATTTTTTTTAGTGGTAATTTTGTTTGATAATATTGCTCTTTCTGACTCCAGGTAACTTTATCACTGTTTTGTTTCGCAATAAACTGATGTTCACCGCACTGAATGTTATCACCGATGCCCTTGTTCATTAGGGTAACACACGGTTAAAGAAAAATCCTCTCGGAGGTGCACCTTGTTGTAGGCGTATGTTGTCCCTAAAGGAGTGGCGACCGTAAATTGAATTTTTTTTAGTGGTAATTTTGTTTGATAATATTGCTCTTTCTGACTCCAGGTAACTTTATCACTGTTTTGTTTCGCAATAAACTGATGTTCACCGCACTGAATGTTATCACCGATGCCCTTGTTCATTAGGGTAACACACGGTTAAAGAAAAATCCTCTCGGAGGTGCACCTTGTTGTAGGCGTATGTTGTCCCTAAAGGAGTGGCGACCGTAAATTGAATTTTTTTTAGTGGTAATTTTGTTTGATAATATTGCTCTTTCTGATTCCAGGTAACTTTATCACTGTTTTGTTTCGCAATAAACTGATGTTCACTGCACTGAATGTTATCACCGATGCCCTTGTTCATTAGGGTAACACACGGTTAAAGAAAAATCCTTTCGGAGGTGCACCTTGTTGTAGGCGTATGTTGTCCCTAAAGGAGTGGCGACCGTAAATTGAATTTTTTTTAGTGGTAATTTTGTTTGATAATATTGCTCTTTCTGACTCCAGGTAACTTTATCACTGTTTTGTTTCGCAATAAACTGATGTTCACCGCACTGAATGTTATCACCGATGACCTTGTTCATTAGGGTAACACACGGTTAAAGAAAAATCCTCTCGGAGGTGCACCTTGTTGTAGGCGTATGTTGTCCCTAAAGGAGTGGCGACCGTAAATTGAATTTTTTTTTAGTGGTAATTTTGTTTGACAATATTGCTCTTTCTGATTCCAGGTAACTTTATCACTGTTTTGTTTCGCAATAAACTGATGTTCACCGCACTGAATGTTATCACCGATGCCCTTGTTCATTAGTGTAACACACGGTTAAAGAAAAATCCTCTCGGAGGTGCACCTTGTTGTAGGCGTATGTTGTCCCTAAAGGAGTGGCGACCGTAAATTGAATTTTTTTTAGTGGTAATTTTGTTTGATAATATTGCTCTTTCTGACTCCAGGTAACTTTATCACTGTTTTGTTTCGCAATAAACTGATGTTCACCGCACTGAATGTTATCACCGATGCCCTTGTTCATTAGGGTAACACACGGTTAAAGAAAAATCCTCTCGGAGGTGCACCTTGTTGTAGGCGTATGTTGTCCCTAAAGGAGTGGCGACCGTAAATTGAATTTTTTTTAGTGGTAATTTTGTTTGATAATATTGCTCTTTCTGACTCCAGGTAACTTTATCACTGTTTTGTTTCGCAATAAACTGATGTTCACCGCACTGAATGTTATCACCGATGCCCTTGTTCATTAGGGTAACACACGGTTAAAGAAAAATCCTCTCGGAGGTGCACCTTGTTGTAGGCGTATGTTGTCCCTAAAGGAGTGGCGACCGTAAATTGAATTTTTTTTAGTGGTAATTTTGTTTGATAATATTGCTCTTTCTGACTCCAGGTAACTTTATCACTGTTTTGTTTCGCAATAAACTGATGTTCACCGCACTGAATGTTATCACCGATGCCCTTGTTCATTAGGGTAACACACGGTTAAAGAAAAATCCTCTCGGAGGTGCACCTTGTTGTAGGCGTATGTTGTCCCTAAAGGAGTGGCGACCGTAAATTGAATTTTTTTTAGTGGTAATTTTGTTTGATAATATTGCTCTTTCTGACTCCAGGTAACTTTATCACTGTTTTGTTTCGCAATAAACTGATGTTCACCGCACTGAATGTTATCACCGATGCCATTGTTCATTAGGGTAACACACGGTTAAAGAAAAATCCTCTCAGAGGTGCACCTTGTTGTAGGCGTATGTTGTCCCTAAAGGAGTGGCGACCGTAAATTGAATTTTTTTTAGTGGTAATTTTGTTTGATAATATTGCTCTTTCTGACTCCAGGTAAATTTATCACTGTTTTGTTTCGCAATAAACTGATGTTCACCGCACTGAATGTTATCACCGATGCCCTTGTTCATTAGGGTAACACACGGTTAAAGAAAAATCCTCTCGGAGGTGCACCTTGTTGTAGGCGTATGTTGTCCCTAAAGGAGTGGCGACCGTAAATTGAAATTTTTTTAGTGGTAATTTTGTTTGATAATATTGCTCTTTCTGACTCCAGGTAACTTTATCACTGTTTTGTTTCGCAATAAACTGATGTTCACCGCACTGAATGTTATCACCGATGCCCTTGTTCATTAGGGTAACACACGGTTAAAGAAAAATCCTCTCGGAGGTGCACCTTGTTGTAGGCGTATGTTGTCCCTAAAGGAGTGGCGACCGTAAATTGAATTTTTTTTAGTGGTAATTTTGTTTGATAATATTGCTCTTTCTGATTCCAGGTAACTTTATCACTGTTTTGTTTCGCAATAAACTGATGTTCACCGCACTGAATGTTATCACCGATGCCCTTGTTCATTAGGGTAACACACGGTTAAAGAAAAATCCTCTCGGAGGTGCACCTTGTTGTAGGCGTATGTTGTCCCTAAAGGAGTGGCGACCGTAAATTGAATTTTTTTTAGTGGTAATTTTGTTTGATAATATTGCTCTTTCTGACTCCAGGTAACTTTATCACTGTTTTGTTTCGCAATAAACTGATGTTCACCGCACTGAATGTTATCACCGATGACCTTGTTCATTAGGGTAACACACGGTTAAAGAAAAATCCTCTCGGAGGTGCACCTTGTTGTAGGCGTATGTTGTCCCTAAAGGAGTGGCGACCGTAAATTGAATTTTTTTTAGTGGTAATTTTGTTTGATAATATTGCTCTTTCTGATTCCAGGTAACTTTATCACTGTTTTGTTTCGCAATAAACTGATGTTCACCGCACTGAATGTTATCACCGATGCCCTTGTTCATTAGGGTAACACACGGTTAAAGAAAAATCCTCTCGGAGGTGCACCTTGTTGTAGGCGTATGTTGTCCCTAAAGGAGTGGCGACCGTAAATTGAATTTTTTTTAGTGGTAATTTTGTTTGATAATATTGCTCTTTCTGACTCCAGGTAACTTTATCACTGTTTTGTTTCGCAATAAACTGATGTTCACCGCACTGAATGTTATCACCGATGCCCTTGTTCATTAGGGTAACACACGGTTAAAGAAAAATCCTCTCGGAGGTGCACCTTGTTGTAGGCGTATGTTGTCCCTAAAGGAGTGGCGACCGTAAATTGAATTTTTTTTAGTGGTAATTTTGTTTGATAATATTGCTCTTTCTGACTCCAGGTAACTTTATCACTGTTTTGTTTCGCAATAAACTGATGTTCACCGCACTGAATGTTATCACCGATGCCCTTGTTCATTAGGGTAACACACGGTTAAAGAAAAATCCTCTCGGAGGTGCACCTTGTTGTAGGCGTATGTTGTCCCTAAAGGAGTGGCGACCGTAAATTGAATTTTTTTTAGTGGTAATTTTGTTTGATAATATTGCTCTTTCTGACTCCAGGTAACTTTATCACTGTTTTGTTTCGCAATAAACTGATGTTCACCGCACTGAATGTTATCACCGATGCCCTTGTTCATTAGGGTAACACACGGTTAAAGAAAAATCCTCTCGGAGGTGCACCTTGTTGTAGGCGTATGTTGTCCCTAAAGGAGTGGCGACCGTAAATTGAATTTTTTTTAGTGGTAATTTTGTTTGATAATATTGCTCTTTCTGACTCCAGGTAACTTTATCACTGTTTTGTTTCGCAATAAACTGATGTTCACCGCACTGAATGTTATCACCGATGCCCTTGTTCATTAGGGTAACACACGGTTAAAGAAAAATCCTCTCGGAGGTGCACCTTGTTGTAGGCATATGTTGTCCCTAAAGGAGTGGCGACCGTAAATTGAATTTTTTTTAGTGGTAATTTTGTTTGATAATATTGCTCTTTCTGACTCCAGGTAACTTTATCACTGTTTTGTTTCGCAATAAACTGATGTTCACCGCACTGAATGTTATCACCGATGCCCTTGTTCATTAGGGTAACACACGGTTAAAGAAAAATCCTCTCGGAGGTGCACCTTGTTGTAGGCGTATGTTGTCCCTAAAGGAGTGGCGACCGTAAATTGAATTTTTTTTAGTGGTAATTTTGTTTGATAATATTGCTCTTTCTGACTCCAGGTAACTTTATCACTGTTTTGCTTCGCAATAAACTGATGTTCACCGCACTGAATGTTATCACCGATGCCCTTGTTCATTAGGGTAACTCACGGTTAAAGAAAAATCCTCTCGGAGGTGCACCTTGTTGTAGGCGTATGTTGTCCCTAAAGGAGTGGCGACCGTAAATTGAATTTTTTTTAGTGGTAATTTTGTTTGATAATATTGCTCTTTCTGATTCCAGGTAACTTTATCACTGTTTTGTTTCGCAATAAACTGATGTTCACTGCACTGAATGTTATCACCGATGCCCTTGTTCATTAGGGTAACACACGGTTAAAGAAAAATCCTTTCGGAGGTGCACCTTGTTGTAGGCGTATGTTGTCCCTAAAGGAGTGGCGACCGTAAATTGAATTTTTTTTAGTGGTAATTTTGTTTGATAATATTGCTCTTTCTGACTCCAGGTAACTTTATCACTGTTTTGTTTCGCAATAAACTGATGTTCACCGCACTGAATGTTATCACCGATGACCTTGTTCATTAGGGTAACACACGGTTAAAGAAAAATCCTCTCGGAGGTGCACCTTGTTGTAGGCGTATGTTGTCCCTAAAGGAGTGGCGACCGTAAATTGAATTTTTTTTAGTGGTAATTTTGTTTGATAATATTGCTCTTTCTGATTCCAGGTAACTTTATCACTGTTTTGTTTCGCAATAAACTGATGTTCACCGCACTGAATGTTATCACCGATGCCCTTGTTCATTAGTGTAACACACGGTTAAAGAAAAATCCTCTCGGAGGTGCACCTTGTTGTAGGCGTATGTTGTCCCTAAAGGAGTGGCGACCGTAAATTGAATTTTTTTTAGTGGTAATTTTGTTTGATAATATTGCTCTTTCTGACTCCAGGTAACTTTATCACTGTTTTGTTTCGCAATAAACTGATGTTCACCGCACTGAATGTTATCACCGATGCCCTTGTTCATTAGGGTAACACACGGTTAAAGAAAAATCCTCTCGGAGGTGCACCTTGTTGTAGGCGTATGTTGTCCCTAAAGGAGTGGCGACCGTAAATTGAATTTTTTTTAGTGGTAATTTTGTTTGATAATATTGCTCTTTCTGACTCCAGGTAACTTTATCACTGTTTTGTTTCGCAATAAACTGATGTTCACCGCACTGAATGTTATCACCGATGCCCTTGTTCATTAGGGTAACACACGGTTAAAGAAAAATCCTCTCGGAGGTGCACCTTGTTGTAGGCGTATGTTGTCCCTAAAGGAGTGGCGACCGTAAATTGAATTTTTTTTAGTGGTAATTTTGTTTGATAATATTGCTCTTTCTGACTCCAGGTAACTTTATCACTGTTTTGTTTCGCAATAAACTGATGTTCACCGCACTGAATGTTATCACCGATGCCCTTGTTCATTAGGGTAACACACGGTTAAAGAAAAATCCTCTCGGAGGTGCACCTTGTTGTAGGCGTATGTTGTCCCTAAAGGAGTGGCGACCGTAAATTGAATTTTTTTTAGTGGTAATTTTGTTTGATAATATTGCTCTTTCTGACTCCAGGTAACTTTATCACTGTTTTGTTTCGCAATAAACTGATGTTCACCGCACTGAATGTTATCACCGATGCCCTTGTTCATTAGGGTAACACACGGTTAAAGAAAAATCCTCTCGGAGGTGCACCTTGTTGTAGGCGTATGTTGTCCCTAAAGGAGTGGCGACCGTAAATTGAATTTTTTTTAGTGGTAATTTTGTTTGATAATATTGCTCTTTCTGATTCCAGGTAACTTTATCACTGTTTTGTTTCGCAATAAACTGATGTTCACCGCACTGAATGTTATCACCGATGCCCTTGTTCATTAGTGTAACACACGGTTAAAGAAAAATCCTCTCGGAGGTGCACCTTGTTGTAGGCGTATGTTGTCCCTAAAGGAGTGGCGACCGTAAATTGAATTTTTTTTAGTGGTAATTTTGTTTGATAATATTGCTCTTTCTGACTCCAGGTAACTTTATCACTGTTTTGTTTCGCAATAAACTGATGTTCACCGCACTGAATGTTATCACCGATGCCCTTGTTCATTAGGGTAACACACGGTTAAAGAAAAATCCTCTCGGAGGTGCACCTTGTTGTAGGCGTATGTTGTCCCTAAAGGAGTGGCGACCGTAAATTGAATTTTTTTTAGTGGTAATTTTGTTTGATAATATTGCTCTTTCTGACTCCAGGTAACTTTATCACTGTTTTGTTTCGCAATAAACTGATGTTCACCGCACTGAATGTTATCACCGATGCCCTTGTTCATTAGGGTAACACACGGTTAAAGAAAAATCCTCTCGGAGGTGCACCTTGTTGTAGGCGTATGTTGTCCCTAAAGGAGTGGCGACCGTAAATTGAATTTTTTTTAGTGGTAATTTTGTTTGATAATATTGCTCTTTCTGACTCCAGGTAACTTTATCACTGTTTTGTTTCGCAATAAACTGATGTTCACCGCACTGAATGTTATCACCGATGCCCTTGTTCATTAGGGTAACACACGGTTAAAGAAAAATCCTCTCGGAGGTGCACCTTGTTGTAGGCGTATGTTGTCCCTAAAGGAGTGGCGACCGTAAATTGAATTTTTTTTAGTGGTAATTTTGTTTGATAATATTGCTCTTTCTGACTCCAGGTAACTTTATCACTGTTTTGTTTCGCAATAAACTGATGTTCACCGCACTGAATGTTATCACCGATGCCCTTGTTCATTAGGGTAACACACGGTTAAAGAAAAATCCTCTCGGAGGTGCACCTTGTTGTAGGCGTATGTTGTCCCTAAAGGAGTGGCGACCGTAAATTGAATTTTTTTTAGTGGTAATTTTGTTTGATAATATTGCTCTTTCTGATTCCAGGTAACTTTATCACTGTTTTGTTTCGCAATAAACTGATGTTCACCGCACTGAATGTTATCACCGATGCCCTTGTTCATTAGGGTAACACACGGTTAAAGAAAAATCCTCTCGGAGGTGCACCTTGTTGTAGGCGTATGTTGTCCCTAAAGGAGTGGCGACGGTAAATTGAATTTTTTTTAGTGGTAATTTTGTTTGATAATATTGCTCTTTCTGACTCCAGGTAACTTTATCACTGTTTTGTTTCGCAATAAACTGATGTTCACCGCACTGAATGTTATCACCGATGACCTTGTTCATTAGGGTAACACACGGTTAAAGAAAAATCCTCTCGGAGGTGCACCTTGTTGTAGGCGTATGTTGTCCCTAAAGGAGTGGCGACCGTAAATTGAATTTTTTTTAGTGGTAATTTTGTTTGATAATATTGCTCTTTCTGATTCCAGGTAACTTTATCACTGTTTTGTTTCGCAATAAACTGATGTTCACCGCACTGAATGTTATCACCGATGCCCTTGTTCATTAGGGTAACACACGGTTAAAGAAAAATCCTCTCGGAGGTGCACCTTGTTGTAGGCGTATGTTGTCCCTAAAGGAGTGGCGACCGTAAATTGAATTTTTTTTAGTGGTAATTTTGTTTGATAATATTGCTCTTTCTGACTCCAGGTAACTTTATCACTGTTTTGTTTCGCAATAAACTGATGTTCACCGCACTGAATGTTATCACCGATGCCCTTGTTCATTAGGGTAACACACGGTTAAAGAAAAATCCTCTCGGAGGTGCACCTTGTTGTAGGCGTATGTTGTCCCTAAAGGAGTGGCGACCGTAAATTGAATTTTTTTTAGTGGTAATTTTGTTTGATAATATTGCTCTTTCTGACTCCAGGTAACTTTATCACTGTTTTGTTTCGCAATAAACTGATGTTCACCGCACTGAATGTTATCACCGATGCCCTTGTTCATTAGGGTAACACACGGTTAAAGAAAAATCCTCTCGGAGGTGCACCTTGTTGTAGGCGTATGTTGTCCCTAAAGGAGTGGCGACCGTAAATTGAATTTTTTTTAGTGGTAATTTTGTTTGATAATATTGCTCTTTCTGACTCCAGGTAACTTTATCACTGTTTTGTTTCGCAATAAACTGATGTTCACCGCACTGAATGTTATCACCGATGCCCTTGTTCATTAGGGTAACACACGGTTAAAGAAAAATCCTCTCGGAGGTGCACCTTGTTGTAGGCGTATGTTGTCCCTAAAGGAGTGGCGACCGTAAATTGAATTTTTTTAGTGGTAATTTTGTTTGATAATATTGCTCTTTCTGACTCCAGGTAACTTTATCACTGTTTTGTTTCGCAATAAACTGATGTTCACCGCACTGAATGTTATCACCGATGCCCTTGTTCATTAGGGTAACACACGGTTAAAGAAAAATCCTCTCGGAGGTGCACCTTGTTGTACGCATATGTTGTCCCTAAAGGAGTGGCGACCGTAAATTGAATTTTTTTTAGTGGTAATTTTGTTTGATAATATTGCTCTTTCTGACTCCAGGTAACTTTATCACTGTTTTGTTTCGCAATAAACTGATGTTCACCGCACTGAATGTTATCACCGATGCCCTTGTTCATTAGGGTAACACACGGTTAAAGAAAAATCCTCTCGGAGGTGCACCTTGTTGTAGGCGTATGTTGTCCCTAAAGGAGTGGCGACCGTAAATTGAATTTTTTTTAGTGGTAATTTTGTTTGATAATATTGCTCTTTCTGACTCCAGGTAACTTTATCACTGTTTTGCTTCGCAATAAACTGATGTTCACCGCACTGAATGTTATCACCGATGCCCTTGTTCATTAGGGTAACTCACGGTTAAAGAAAAATCCTCTCGGAGGTGCACCTTGTTGTAGGCGTATGTTGTCCCTAAAGGAGTGGCGACCGTAAATTGAATTTTTTTTAGTGGTAATTTTGTTTGATAATATTGCTCTTTCTGACTCCAGGTAACTTTATCACTGTTTTGTTTCGCAATAAACTGATGTTCACCGCACTGAATGTTATCACCGATGCCCTTGTTCATTAGGGTAACACACGGTTAAAGAAAAATCCTCTCGGAGGTGCACCTTGTTGTAGGCGTATGTTGTCCCTAAAGGAGTGGCGACCGTAAATTGAATTTTTTTTAGTGGTAATTTTGTTTGATAATATTGCTCTTTCTGACTCCAGGTAACTTTATCACTGTTTTGCTTCGCAATAAACTGATGTTCACCGCACTGAATGTTATCACCGATGCCCTTGTTCATTAGGGTAACTCACGGTTAAAGAAAAATCCTCTCGGAGGTGCACCTTGTTGTAGGCGTATGTTGTCCCTAAAGGAGTGGCGACCGTAAATTGAATTTTTTTTAGTGGTAATTTTGTTTGATAATATTGCTCTTTCTGACTCCAGGTAACTTTATCACTGTTTTGTTTCGCAATAAACTGATGTTCACCGCACTGAATGTTATCACCGATGCCCTTGTTCATTAGGGTAACACACGGTTAAAGAAAAATCCTCTCGGAGGTGCACCTTGTTGTAGGCGTATGTTGTCCCTAAAGGAGTGGCGACCGTAAATTGAATTTTTTTTAGTGGTAATTTTGTTTGATAATATTGCTCTTTCTGACTCCAGGTAACTTTATCACTGTTTTGTTTCGCAATAAACTGATGTTCACCGCACTGAATGTTATCACCGATGCCCTTGTTCATTAGGGTAACACACGGTTAAAGAAAAATCCTCTCGGAGGTGCACCTTGTTGTAGGCGTATGTTGTCCCTAAAGGAGTGGCGACCGTAAATTGAATTTTTTTTAGTGGTAATTTTGTTTGATAATATTGCTCTTTCTGACTCCAGGTAACTTTATCACTGTTTTGTTTCGCAATAAACTGATGTACACCGCACTGAATGTTATCACCGATGCCCTTGTTCATTAGGGTAACACACGGTTAAAGAAAAATCCTCTCGGAGGTGCACCTTGTTGTAGGCGTATGTTGTCCCTAAAGGAGTGGCGACCGTAAATTGAATTTTTTTTAGTGGTAATTTTGTTTGATAATATTGCTCTTTCTGACTCCAGGTAACTTTATCACTGTTTTGTTTCGCAATAAACTGATGTTCACCGCACTGAATGTTATCACCGATGCCCTTGTTCATTAGGGTAACACACGGTTAAAGAAAAATCCTCTCGGTGGTGCACCTTGTTGTAGGCGTATGTTGTCCCTAAAGGAGTGGCGACCGTAAATTGAATTTTTTTTAGTGGTAATTTTGTTTGATAATATTGCTCTTTCTGACTCCAGGTAACTTTATCACTGTTTTGTTTCGCAATAAACTGATGTTCACCGCACTGAATGTTATCACCGATGCCCTTGTTCATTAGGGTAACACACGGTTAAAGAAAAATCCTCTCGGAGGTGCACCTTGTTGTAGGCGTATGTTGTCCCTAAAGGAGTGGCGACCGTAAATTGAATTTTTTTTAGTGGTAATTTTGTTTGATAATATTGCTCTTTCTGACTCCAGGTAACTTTATCACTGTTTTGTTTCGCAATAACCTGATGTACACCGCACTGAATGTTATCACCGATGCCCTTGTTCATTAGGGTAACACACGGTTAAAGAAAAATCCTCTCGGAGGTGCACCTTGTTGTAGGCGTATGTTGTCCCTAAAGGAGTGGCGACCGTAAATTGAATTTTTTTTAGTGGTAATTTTGTTTGATAATATTGCTCTTTCTGACTCCAGGTAACTTTATCACTGTTTTGTTTCGCAATAAACTGATGTTCACCGCACTGAATGTTATCACCGATGCCCTTGTTCATTAGGGTAACACACGGTTAAAGAAAAATCCTCTCGGAGGTGCACCTTGTTGTAGGCATATGTTGTCCCTAAAGGAGTGGCGACCGTAAATTGAATTTTTTTTAGTGGTAATTTTGTTTGATAATATTCCTCTTTCTGACTCCAGGTAACTTTATCACTGTTTTGTTTCGCAATAAACTGATGTTCACCGCACTGAATGTTATCACCGATGCCCTTGTTCATTAGGGTAACACACGGTTAAAGAAAAATCCTCTCGGAGGTGCACCTTGTTGTAGGCGTATGTTGTCCCTAAAGGAGTGGCGACCGTAAATTGAATTTTTTTTAGTGGTAATTTTGTTTGATAATATTGCTCTTTCTGACTCCAGGTAACTTTATCACTGTTTTGTTTCGCAATAAACTGATGTTCACCGCACTGAATGTTATCACCGATGCCCTTGTTCATTAGGGTAACACACGGTTAAAGAAAAATCCTCTCGGAGGTGCACCTTGTTGTAGGCGTATGTTGTCCCTAAAGGAGTGGCGACCGTAAATTGAATTTTTTTTAGTGGTAATTTTGTTTGATAATATTGCTCTTTCTGACTCCAGGTAACTTTATCACTGTTTTGTTTCGCAATAAACTGATGTTCACCGCACTGAATGTTATCACCGATGCCCTTGTTCATTAGGGTAACACACGGTTAAAGAAAAATCCTCTCGGAGGTGCACCTTGTTGTAGGCGTATGTTGTCCCTAAAGGAGTGGCGACCGTAAATTGAATTTTTTTTAGTGGTAATTTTGTTTGATAATATTGCTCTTTCTGACTCCAGGTAACTTTATCACTGTTTTGTTTCGCAATAAACTGATGTTCACCGCACTGAATGTTATCACCGATGCCCTTGTTCATTAGGGTAACACACGGTTAAAGAAAAATCCTCTCGGAGGTGCACCTTGTTGTAGGCGTATGTTGTCCCTAAAGGAGTGGCGACCGTAAATTGAATTTTTTTTAGTGGTAATTTTGTTTGATAATATTGCTCTTTCTGACTCCAGGTAACTTTATCACTGTTTTGTTTCGCAATAAACTGATGTTCACCGCACTGAATGTTATCACCGATGCCCTGGTTCATTAGGGTAACACACGGTTAAAGAAAAATCCTCTCGGAGGTGCACCTTGTTGTAGGCGTATGTTGTCCCTAAAGGAGTGGCGACCGTAAATTGAATTTTTTTTAGTGGTAATTTTGTTTGATAATATTGCTCTTTCTGATTCCAGGTAACTTTATCACTGTTTTGTTTCGCAATAAACTGATGTTCACCGCACTGAATGTTATCACCGATGCCCTTGTTCATTAGGGTAACACACGGTTAAAGAAAAATCCTCTCGGAGGTGCACCTTGTTGTAGGCGTATGTTGTCCCTAAAGGAGTGGCGACCGTAAATTGAATTTTTTTTAGTGGTAATTTTGTTTGATAATATTGCTCTTTCTGACTCCAGGTAACTTTATCACTGTTTTGTTTCGCAATAAACTGATGTTCACCGCACTGAATGTTATCACCGATGACCTTGTTCATTAGGGTAACACACGGTTAAAGAAAAATCCTCTCGGAGGTGCACCTTGTTGTAGGCGTATGTTGTCCCTAAAGGAGTGGCGACCGTAAATTGAATTTTTTTTAGTGGTAATTTTGTTTGATAATATTGCTCTTTCTGATTCCAGGTAACTTTATCACTGTTTTGTTTCGCAATAAACTGATGTTCACCGCACTGAATGTTATCACCGATGCCCTTGTTCATTAGGGTAACACACGGTTAAAGAAAAATCTTCTCGGAAGTGCACCTTCTTGTAGGCGTATGTTGTCCCTAAAGGAGTGGCGACCGTAAATTGAATTTTTTTTAGTGGTAATTTTGTTTGATAATATTGCTCTTTCTGACTCCAGGTAACTTTATCACTGTTTTGTTTCGCAATAAACTGATGTTCACCGCACTGAATGTTATCACCGATGCCCTTGTTCATTAGGGTAACACACGGTTAAAGAAAAATCCTCTCGGAGGTGCACCTTGTTGTAGGCGTATGTTGTCCCTAAAGGAGTGGCGACCGTAAATTGAATTTTTTTTAGTGGTAATTTTGTTTGATAATATTGCTCTTTCTGACTCCAGGTAACTTTATCACTGTTTTGTTTCGCAATAAACTGATGTTCACCGCACTGAATGTTATCACCGATGCCCTTGTTCATTAGGGTAACACACGGTTAAAGAAAAATCCTCTCGGAGGTGCACCTTGTTGTAGGCATATGTTGTCCCTAAAGGAGTGGCGACCGTAAATTGAATTTTTTTTAGTGGTAATTTTGTTTGATAATATTGCTCTTTCTGACTCCAGGTAACTTTATCACTGTTTTGTTTCGCAATAAACTGATGTTCACCGCACTGAATGTTATCACCGATGCCCTTGTTCATTAGGGTAACACACGGTTAAAGAAAAATCCTCTCGGAGGTGCACCTTGTTGTAGGCGTATGTTGTCCCTAAAGGAGTGGCGACCGTAAATTGAATTTTTTTTAGTGGTAATTTTGTTTGATAATATTGCTCTTTCTGACTCCAGGTAACTTTATCACTGTTTTGTTTCGCAATAAACTGATGTTCACCGCACTGAATGTTATCACCGATGCCCTGGTTCATTAGGGTAACACACGGTTAAAGAAAAATCCTCTCGGAGGTGCACCTTGTTGTAGGCGTATGTTGTCCCTAAAGGAGTGGCGACCGTAAATTGAATTTTTTTTAGTGGTAATTTTGTTTGATAATATTGCTCTTTCTGATTCCAGGTAACTTTATCACTGTTTTGTTTCGCAATAAACTGATGTTCACCGCACTGAATGTTATCACCGATGCCCTTGTTCATTAGGGTAACACACGGTTAAAGAAAAATCCTCTCGGAGGTGCACCTTGTTGTAGGCGTATGTTGTCCCTAAAGGAGTGGCGACCGTAAATTGAATTTTTTTTAGTGGTAATTTTGTTTGATAATATTGCTCTTTCTGACTCCAGGTAACTTTATCACTGTTTTGTTTCGCAATAAACTGATGTTCACCGCACTGAATGTTATCACCGATGACCTTGTTCATTAGGGTAACACACGGTTAAAGAAAAATCCTCTCGGAGGTGCACCTTGTTGTAGGCGTATGTTGTCCCTAAAGGAGTGGCGACCGTAAATTGAATTTTTTTTAGTGGTAATTTTGTTTGATAATATTGCTCTTTCTGATTCCAGGTAACTTTATCACTGTTTTGTTTCGCAATAAACTGATGTTCACCGCACTGAATGTTATCACCGATGCCCTTGTTCATTAGGGTAACACACGGTTAAAGAAAAATCTTCTCGGAAGTGCACCTTCTTGTAGGCGTATGTTGTCCCTAAAGGAGTGGCGACCGTAAATTGAATTTTTTTTAGTGGTAATTTTGTTTGATAATATTGCTCTTTCTGACTCCAGGTAACTTTATCACTGTTTTGTTTCGCAATAAACTGATGTTCACCGCACTGAATGTTATCACCGATGCCCTTGTTCATTAGGGTAACACACGGTTAAAGAAAAATCCTCTCGGAGGTGCACCTTGTTGTAGGCGTATGTTGTCCCTAAAGGAGTGGCGACCGTAAATTGAATTTTTTTTAGTGGTAATTTTGTTTGATAATATTGCTCTTTCTGACTCCAGGTAACTTTATCACTGTTTTGTTTCGCAATAAACTGATGTTCACCGCACTGAATGTTATCACCGATGCCCTTGTTCATTAGGGTAACACACGGTTAAAGAAAAATCCTCTCGGAGGTGCACCTTGTTGTAGGCATATGTTGTCCCTAAAGGAGTGGCGACCGTAAATTGAATTTTTTTTAGTGGTAATTTTGTTTGATAATATTGCTCTTTCTGACTCCAGGTAATTTTATCACTGTTTTGTTTCGCAATAAACTGATGTTCACTGCACTGAATGTTATCACCGATGCCCTTGTTCATTAGGGTAACACACGGTTAAAGAAAAATCCTCTCGGAGGTGCACCTTGTTGTAGGCGTATGTTGTCCCTAAAGGAGTGGCGACCGTAAATTGAATTTTTTTTAGTGGTAATTTTGTTTGATAATATTGCTCTTTCTGACTCCAGGTAACTTTATCACTGTTTTGTTTCGCAATAAACTGATGTTCACCGCACTGAATGTTATCACCGATGCCCTGGTTCATTAGGGTAACACACGGTTAAAGAAAAATTCTCTCGGAGGTGCACCTTGTTGTAGGCGTATGATGTCCCTAAAGGAGTGGCGACCGTAAATTGAATTTTTTTTAGTGGTAATTTTGTTTGATAATATTGCTCTTTCTGACTCCAGGTAACTTTATCACTGTTTTGTTTCGCAATAAACTGATGTTCACCGCACTGAATGTTATCACCGATGCCCTTGTTCATTAGGGTAACACACGGTTAAAGAAAAATCCTCTCGGAGGTGCACCTTGTTGTAGGCGTATGTTGTCCCTAAAGGAGTGGCGACCGTAAATTGAATTTTTTTTAGTGGTAATTTTGTTTGATAATATTCCTCTTTCTGACTCCAGGTAAATTTATCACTGTTTTGTTTCGCAATAAACTGATGTTCACTGCACTGAATGTTATCACCGATGCCCTTGTTCATTAGGGTAACACACGGTTAAAGAAAAATCCTCTCGGAGGTGCACCTTGTTGTAGGCGTATGTTGTCCCTAAAGGAGTGGCAACTGTAAATTGAATTTTTTTTAGTGGTAATTTTGTCTGATAATATTGCTCTTTCTGACTGCAGGTAACTTTATCACTGTTTTGTTTCGCAATAAACTGATGTTCACCGCACTGAATGTTATCACCGATGCCCTTGTTCATTAGGGTAACACACGGTTAAAGAAAAATCCACTCGGAGGTGCACCTTGTTGTAGGCGTATGTTGTCCCTAAAGGAGTGGCGACCGTAAATTGAATTTTTTCTAGTGGTAATTTTGTTTGATAATATTGCTCTTTCTGACTCCAGGTAACTTTATCACTGTTTTGTTTCGCAATAAACTGATGTTCACCGCACTGAATGTTATCACCGATGCCCTTGTTCATTAGGGTAACACACGGTTAAAGAAAAATCCTCTCGGAGGTGCACCTTGTTGTAGGCATATGTTGTCCCTAAAGGAGTGGCGACCGTAAATTGAATTTTTTTTAGTGGTAATTTTGTTTGATAATATTGCTCTTTCTGATTCCAGGTAACTTTATCACTGTTTTGTTTCGCAATAAACTGATGTTCACCGCACTGAATGTTATCACCGATGCCCTTGTTCATTAGGGTAACACACGGTTAAAGAAAAATCCTCTCGGAGGTGCACCTTGTTGTGGGCGTATGTTGTCCCTAAAGGAGTGGCGACCGTAAATTGAATTTTTTTTAGTGGTAATTTTGTTTGATAATATTGCTCTTTCTGACTCCAGGTAACTTTATCACTGTTTTGTTTCGCAATAAACTGATGTTCACCGCACTGAATGTTATCACCGATGCCCTTGTTCATTAGGGTAACACACGGTTAAAGAAAAATCCTCTCGGAGGTGCACCTTGTTGTAGGCGTATGTTGTCCCTAAAGGAGTGGCGACCGTAAATTGAATTTTTTTTAGTGGTAATTTTGTTTGATAATATTGCTCTTTCTGACTCCAGGTAACTTTATCACTGTTTTGTTTCGCAATAAACTGATGTTCACCGCACTGAATGTTATCACCGATGCCCTTGTTCATTAGGGTAACACACGGTTAAAGAAAAATCCTCTCGGAGGTGCACCTTGTTGTAGGCGTATGTTGTCCCTAAAGGAGTGGCGACCGTAAATTGAATTTTTTTTAGTGGTAATTTTGTTTGATAATATTGCTCTTTCTGATTCCAGGTAACTTTATCACTGTTTTGTTTCGCAATAAACTGATGTTCACCGCACTGAATGTTATCACCGATGCCCTTGTTCATTAGGGTAACACACGGTTAAAGAAAAATCCTCTCGGAGGTGCACCTTGTTGTAGGCATATGTTGTCCCTAAAGGAGTGGCGACCGTAAATTGAATTTTTTTTAGTGGTAATTTTGTTTGATAATATTGCTCTTTCTGACTCCAGGTAATTTTATCACTGTTTTGTTTCGCAATAAACTGATGTTCACCGCACTGAATGTTATCACCGATGCCCTTGTTCATTAGGGTAACACACGGTTAAAGAAAAATCCTCTCGGAGGTGCACCTTGTTGTAGGCGTATGTTGTCCCTAAAGGAGTGGCGACCGTAAATTGAATTTTTTTTAGTGGTAATTTTGTTTGATAATATTGCTCTTTCTGACTCCAGGTAACTTTATCACTGTTTTGTTTCGCAATAAACTGATGTTCACCGCACTGAATGTTATCACCGATGCCCTTGTTCATTAGGGTAACACACGGTTAAAGAAAAATCCTCTCGGCGGTGCACCTTGTTGTAGGCGTATGTTGTCCCTAAAGGAGTGGCGACCGTAAATTGAATTTTTTTTAGTGGTAATTTTGTTTGATAATATTGCTCTTTCTGACTCCAGGTAACTTTATCACTGTTTTGTTTCGCAATAAACTGATGTTCACCGCACTGAATGTTATCACCGATGCCCTTGTTCATTAGGGTAACACACGGTTAAAGAAAAATCCTCTCGGAGGTGCACCTTGTTGTAGGCGTATGTTGTCCCTAAAGGAGTGGCGACCGTAAATTGAATTTTTTTTAGTGGTAATTTTGTTTGATAATATTGCTCTTTCTGACTCCAGGTAACTTTATCACTGTTTTGTTTCGCAATAAACTGATGTTCACCGCACTGAATGTTATCACCGATGCCCTTGTTCATTAGGGTAACACACGGTTAAAGAAAAATCCTCTCGGAGGTGCACCTTGTTGTAGGCGTATGTTGTCCCTAAAGGAGTGGCGACCGTAAATTGAATTTTTTTTAGTGGTAATTTTGTTTGATAATATTGCTCTTTCTGACTCCAGGTAACTTTATCACTGTTTTGTTTCGCAATAAACTGATGTTCACCGCACTGAATGTTATCACCGATGCCCTTGTTCATTAGGGTAACACACGGTTAAAGAAAAATCCTCTCGGAGGTGCACCTTGTTGTAGGCATATGTTGTCCCTAAAGGAGTGGCGACCGTAAATTGAATTTTTTTTAGTGGTAATTTTGTTTGATAATATTGCTCTTTCTGACTCCAGGTAATTTTATCACTGTTTTGTTTCGCAATAAACTGATGTTCACCGCACTGAATGTTATCACCGATGCCCTTGTTCATTAGGGTAACACACGGTTAAAGAAAAATCCTCTCGGAGGTGCACCTTGTTGTAGGCGTATGTTGTCCCTAAAGGAGTGGCGACCGTAAATTGAATTTTTTTTAGTGGTAATTTTGTTTGATAATATTGCTCTTTCTGACTCCAGGTAACTTTATCACTGTTTTGTTTCGCAATAAACTGATGTTCACCGCACTGAATGTTATCACCGATGCCCTTGTTCATTAGGGTAACACACGGTTAAAGAAAAATCCTCTCGGAGGTGCACCTTGTTGTAGGCGTATGTTGTCCCTAAAGGAGTGGCGACCGTAAATTGAATTTTTTTTAGTGGTAATTTTGTTTGATAATATTCCTCTTTCTGACTCCAGGTAAATTTATCACTGTTTTGTTTCGCAATAAACTGATGTTCACCGCACTGAATGTTATCACCGATGCCCTTGTTCATTAGGGTAACACACGGTTAAAGAAAAATCCACTCGGAGGTGCACCTTGTTGTAGGCGTATGTTGTCCCTAAAGGAGTGGCGACCGTAAATTGAATTTTTTCTAGTGGTAATTTTGTTTGATAATATTGCTCTTTCTGACTCCAGGTAACTTTATCACTGTTTTGTTTCGCAATAAACTGATGTTCACCGCACTGAATGTTATCACCGATGCCCTTGTTCATTAGGGTAACACACGGTTAAAGAAAAATCCTCTCGGAGGTGCACCTTGTTGTAGGCGTATGTTGTCACTAAAGGAGTGGCGACCGTAAATTGAATTTTTTTTAGTGGTAATTTTGTTTGATAATATTGCTCTTTCTGATTCCAGGTAACTTTATCACTGTTTTGTTTCGCAATAAACTGATGTTCACCGCACTGAATGTTATCACCGATGCCCTTGTTCATTAGGGTAACACACGGTTAAAGAAAAATCCTCTCGGAGGTGCACCTTGTTGTAGGCGTATGTTGTCCCTAAAGGAGTGGCGACTGTAAATTGAATTTTTTTTAGTGGTAATTTTGTCTGATAATATTGCTCTTTCTGACTCCAGGTAACTTTATCACTGTTTTGTTTCGCAATAAACTGATGTTCACCGCACTGAATGTTATCACCTATGCCCTTGTTCATTAGGGTAACACACGGTTAAAGAAAAATCCTCTCGGAGGTGCACCTTGTTGTAGGCGTATGTTGTCCCTAAAGGAGTGGCGACCGTAAATTGAATTTTTTTTAGTGGTAATTTTGTTTGATAATATTGCTCTTTCTGACTCCAGATAACTTTATCACTGTTTTGTTTCGCAATAAACTGATGTTCACCGCACTGAATGTTATCACCGATGCCCTTGTTCATTAGGGTAACACACGGTTAAAGAAAAATCCTCTCGGAGGTGCACCTTGTTGTAGGCGTATGTTGTCACTAAAGGAGTGGCGACCGTAAATTGAATTTTTTTTAGTGGTAATTTTGTTTGATAATATTGCTCTTTCTGATTCCAGGTAACTTTATCACTGTTTTGTTTCGCAATAAACTGATGTTCACCGCACTGAATGTTATCACCGATGCCCTTGTTCATTAGGGTAACACACGGTTAAAGAAAAATCCTCTCGGAGGTGCACCTTGTTGTAGGCGTATGTTGTCCCTAAAGGAGTGGCGACCGTAAATTGAATTTTTTTTAGTGGTAATTTTGTTTGATAATATTCCTCTTTCTGACTCCAGGTAAATTTATCACTGTTTTGTTTCGCAATAAACTGATGTTCACCGCACTGAATGTTATCACCGATGCCCTTGTTCATTAGGGTAACACACGGTTAAAGAAAAATCCTCTCGGAGGTGCACCTTGTTGTAGGCGTATGTTGTCCCTAAAGGAGTGGCGACTGTAAATTGAATTTTTTTTAGTGGTAATTTTGTTTGATAATATTGCTCTTTCTGACTCCAGGTAACTTTATCACTGTTTTGTTTCGCAATAAACTGATGTTCACCGCACTGAATGTTATCACCGATGCCCTGGTTCATTAGGGTAACACACGGTTAAAGAAAAATCCTCTCGGAGGTGCACCTTGTTGTAGGCGTATGTTGTCCCTAAAGGAGTGGCGACCGTAAATTGAATTTTTTTTAGTGGTAATTTTGTTTGATAATATTGCTCTTTCTGACTCCAGGTAACTTTATCACTGTTTTGTTTCGCAATAAACTGATGTTCACCGCACTGAATGTTATCACCGATGCCCTGGTTCATTAGGGTAACACACGGTTAAAGAAAAATCCTCTCGGAGGTGCACCTTGTTGTAGGCGTATGTTGTCCCTAAAGGAGTGGCGACCGTAAATTGAATTTTTTTTTAGTGGTAATTTTGTTTGATAATATTGCTCTTTCTGACTCCAGGTAACTTTATCACTGTTTTGTTTCGCAATAAACTGATGTTCACCGCACTGAATGTTATCACCGATGCCCTGGTTCATTAGGGTAACACACGGTTAAAGAAAAATCCTCTCGGAGGTGCACCTTGTTGTAGGCGTATGTTGTCCCTAAAGGAGTGGCGACCGTAAATTGAATTTTTTTTAGTGGTAATTTTGTTTGATAATATTGCTCTTTCTGACTCCAGGTAAGTTTATCACTGTTTTGTTTCGCAATAAACTGATGTTCACTGCACTGAATGTTATCACCGATGCCCTTGTTCATTAGGGTAACACACGGTTAAAGAAAAATCCTCTCGGAGGTGCACCTTGTTGTAGGCGTATGTTGTCCCTAAAGGAGTGGCGACCGTAAATTGAATTTTTTTTAGTGGTAATTTTGTTTGATAATATTGCTCTTTCTGACTCCAGGTAACTTTATCACTGTTTTGTTTCGCAATAAACTGATGTTCACCGCACTGAATGTTATCACCGATGCCCTTGTTCATTAGGGTAACACACGGTTAAAGAAAAATCCTCTCGGAGGTGCACCTTGTTGTAGGCGTATGTTGTCCCTAAAGGAGTGGCGACCGTAAATTGAATTTTTTTTAGTGGTAATTTTGTTTGATAATATTGCTCTTTCTGACTCCAGGTAACTTTATCACTGTTTTGTTTCGCAATAAACTGATGTTCACCGCACTGAATGTTATCACCGATGCCCTTGTTCATTAGGGTAACACACGGTTAAAGAAAAATCCTCTCGGAGGTGCACCTTGTTGTAGGCATATGTTGTCCCTAAAGGAGTGGCGACCATAAATTGAATTTTTTTTAGTGATAATTTTGTTTGATAATATTGCTCTTTCTGATTCCAGGTAACTTTATCACTGTTTTGTTTCGCAATAAACTGATGTTCACCGCACTGAATGTTATCACCGATGCCCTTGTTCATTAGGGTAACACACGGTTAAAGAAAAATCCTCTCGGAGGTGCACCTTGTTGTAGGCGTATGTTGTCCCTAAAGGAGTGGCGACCGTAAATTGAATTTTTTTTAGTGGTAATTTTGTTTGATAATATTGCTCTTTCTGACTCCAGGTAACTTTATCACTGTTTTGTTTCGCAATAAACTGATGTTCACCGCACTGAATGTTATCACCGATGCCCTGGTTCATTAGGGTAACACACGGTTAAAGAAAAATTCTCTCGGAGGTGCACCTTGTTGTAGGCGTATGTTGTCCCTAAAGGAGTGGCGACCGTAAATTGAATTTTTTTTAGTGGTAATTTTGTTTGATAATATTGCTCTTTCTGACTCCAGGTAAATTTATCACTGTTTTGTTTCGCAATAAACTGATGTTCACTGCACTGAATGTTATCACCGATGCCCTTGTTCATTAGGGTAACACACGGTTAAAGAAAAATCCTCTCGGAGGTGCACCTTGTTGTAGGCGTATGTTGTCCCTAAAGGAGTGGCGACCGTAAATTGAATTTTTTTTAGTGGTAATTTTGTTTGATAATATTGCTCTTTCTGACTCCAGGTAACTTTATCACTGTTTTGTTTCGCAATAAACTGATGTTCACCGCACTGAATGTTATCACCGATGCCCTGGTTCATTAGGGTAACACACGGTTAAAGAAAAATTCTCTCGGAGGTGCACCTTGTTGTAGGCGTATGTTGTCCCTAAAGGAGTGGCGACCGTAAATTGAATTTTTTTTAGTGGTAATTTTGTTTGATAATATTGCTCTTTCTGACTCCAGGTAACTTTATCACTGTTTTGTTTCGCAATAAACTGATGTTCACCGCACTGAATGTTATCACCGATGCCCTGGTTCATTAGGGTAACACACGGTTAAAGAAAAATTCTCTCGGAGGTGCACCTTGTTGTAGGCGTATGTTGTCCCTAAAGGAGTGGCGACCGTAAATTGAATTTTTTTTAGTGATAATTTTGTTTGATAATATTGCTCTTTCTGACTCCAGGTAAATTTATCACTGTTTTGTTTCGCAATAAACTGATGTTCACTGCACTGAATGTTATCACCGATGCCCTTGTTCATTAGGGTAACACACGGTTAAAGAAAAATCCTCTCGGAGGTGCACCTTGTTGTAGGCGTATGTTGTCCCTAAAGGAGTGGCGACCGTAAATTGAATTTTTTTTAGTGGTAATTTTGTTTGATAATATTGCTCTTTCTGACTCCAGGTAACTTTATCACTGTTTTGTTTCGCAATAAACTGATGTTCACCGCACTGAATGTTATCACCGATGCCCTGGTTCATTAGGGTAACACACGGTTAAAGAAAAATTCTCTCGGAGGTGCACCTTGTTGTAGGCGTATGTTGTCCCTAAAGGAGTGGCGACCGTAAATTGAATTTTTTTTAGTGGTAATTTTGTTTGATAATATTGCTCTTTCTGACTCCAGGTAACTTTATCACTGTTTTGTTTCGCAATAAACTGATGTTCACCGCACTGAATGTTATCACCGATGCCCTTGTTCATTAGGGTAACACACGGTTAAAGAAAAATTCTCTCGGAGGTGCACCTTGTTGTAGGCGTATGTTGTCCCTAAAGGAGTGGCGACCGTAAATTGAATTTTTTTTAGTGATAATTTTGTTTGATAATATTGCTCTTTCTGACTCCAGGTAAATTTATCACTGTTTTGTTTCGCAATAAACTGATGTTCACTGCACTGAATGTTATCACCGATGCCCTTGTTCATTAGGGTAACACACGGTTAAAGAAAAATCCTCTCGGAGGTGCACCTTGTTGTAGGCGTATGTTGTCCCTAAAGGAGTGGCGACCGTAAATTGAATTTTTTTTAGTGGTAATTTTGTTTGATAATATTGCTCTTTCTGACTCCAGGTAACTTTATCACTGTTTTGTTTCGCAATAAACTGATGTTCACCGCACTGAATGTTATCACCGATGCCCTGGTTCATTAGGGTAACACACGGTTAAAGAAAAATTCTCTCGGAGGTGCACCTTGTTGTAGGCGTATGTTGTCCCTAAAGGAGTGGCGACCGTAAATTGAATTTTTTTTAGTGGTAATTTTGTTTGATAATATTGCTCTTTCTGACTCCAGGTAACTTTATCACTGTTTTGTTTCGCAATAAACTGATGTTCACCGCACTGAATGTTATCACCGATGCCCTTGTTCATTAGGGTAACACACGGTTAAAGAAAAATCCTCTCGGAGGTGCACCTTGTTGTAGGCGTATGTTGTCCCTAAAGGAGTGGCGACCGTAAATTGAATTTTTTTTAGTGGTAATTTTGTTTGATAATATTGCTCTTTCTGACTCCAGGTAACTTTATCACTGTTTTGTTTCGCAATAAACTGATGTTCACCGCACTGAATGTTATCACCGATGCCCTTGTTCATTAGGGTAACACAAGGTTAAAGAAAAATCCTCTCGGAGGTGCACCTTGTTGTAGGCGTATGTTGTCCCTAAAGGAGTGGCGACCGTAAATTGAATTTTTTTTAGTGGTAATTTTGTTTGATAATATTGCTCTTTCTGACTCCAGGTAACTTTATCACTGTTTTGTTTCGCAATAAACTGATGTTCACCGCACTGAATGTTATCACCGATGCCCTTGTTCATTAGGGTAACACACGGTTAAAGAAAAATCCTCTCGGAGGTGCACCTTGTTGTAGGCGTATGTTGTCCCTAAAGGAGTGGCGACCGTAAATTGAATTTTTTTTAGTGGTAATTTTGTTTGATAATATTGCTCTTTCTGACTCCAGGTAACTTTATCACTGTTTTGTTTCGCAATAAACTGATGTTCACCGCACTGAATGTTATCACCGATGCCCTTGTTCATTAGGGTAACACACGGTTAAAGAAAAATCCTCTCGGAGGTGCACCTTGTTGTAGGCGTATGTTGTCCCTAAAGGAGTGGCGACCGTAAATTGAATTTTTTTTAGTGGTAATTTTGTTTGATAATATTGCTCTTTCTGACTCCAGGTAACTTTATCACTGTTTTGTTTCGCAATAAACTGATGTTCACCGCACTGAATGTTATCACCGATGCCCTTGTTCATTAGGGTAACACACGGTTAAAGAAAAATCCTCTCGGAGGTGCACCTTGTTGTAGGCGTATGTTGTCCCTAAAGGAGTGGCGACCGTAAATTGAATTTTTTTTAGTGGTAATTTTGTTTGATAATATTGCTCTTTCTGACTCCAGGTAACTTTATCACTGTTTTGTTTCGCAATAAACTGATGTTCACCGCACTGAATGTTATCACCGATGCCCTGGTTCATTAGGGTAACACACGGTTAAAGAAAAATCCTCTCGGAGGTGCACCTTGTTGTAGGCGTATGTTGTCCCTAAAGGAGTGGCGACCGTAAATGGAAATTTTTTTAGTGGTAATTTTGTTTGATAATATTGCTCTTTCTGACTCCAGGTAACTTTATCACTGTTTTGTTTCGCAATAAACTGATGTTCACAGCACTGAATGTTATCACCGATGCCCTTGTTCATTAGGGTAACACACGGTTAAAGAAAAATCCTCTCGGAGGTGCACCTTGTTGTAGGCGTATGTTGTCCCTAAAGGAGTGGCGACCGTAAATTGAATTTTTTTTAGTGGTAATTTTGTTTGATAATATTGCTATTTCTGACTCCGGGTAACTTTATCACTGTTTTGTTTCGCAATAAACTGATGTTCACCGCACTGAATGTTATCACCGATGCCCTTGTTCATTAGGGTAACACACGGTTAAAGAAAAATCCTCTCGGAGGTGCACCTTGTTGTAGGCGTATGTTGTCCCTAAAGGAGTGGCGACCGTAAATTGAATTTTTTTTAGTGGTAATTTTGTTTGATAATATTGCTCTTTCTGACTCCAGGTAAATTTATCACTGTTTTGTTTCCCAAAAACCTGATGTTCACTGCACTGAATGTTATCACCAATGCCCTTGTTCATTAGGGTAACACACGGTTAAAGAAAAATCCTCTCGGAGGTGCACCTTGTTAAAGGCGTATGTTGTCCCTAAAGGAGTGGCGACCGTAAATTGAATTTTTTTTAGTGGTAATTTTGTTTGATAATATTGCTCTTTCTGACTCCAGGTAACTTTATCACTGTTTTGTTTCGCAATAAACTGATGTTCACCGCACTGAATGTTATCACCGATGCCCTTGTTCATTAGGGTAACACACGGTTAAAGAAAAATCCTCTCGGAGGTGCACCTTGTTGTAGGCATATGTTGTCCCTAAAGGAGTGGCGACCGTAAATTGAATTTTTTTTAGTGGTAATTTTGTTTGATAATATTGCTCTTTCTGATTCCAGGTAACTTTATCACTGTTTTGTTTCGCAATAAACTGATGTTCACCGCACTGAATGTTATCACCGATGCCCTTGTTCATTAGGGTAACACACGGTTAAAGAAAAATCCTCTCGGAGGTGCACCTTGTTGTAGGCGTATGTTGTCCCTAAAGGAGTGGCGACCGTAAATTGAATTTTTTTTAGTGGTAATTTTGTTTGATAATATTGCTCTTTCTGATTCCAGGTAATTTTATCACTGTTTTGTTTCGCAATAAACTGATGTTCACCGCACTGAATGTTATCACCGATGCCCTTGTTCATTAGGGTAACACACGGTTAAAGAAAAATCCTCTCGGAGGTGCACCTTGTTGTAGGCGTATGTTGTCCCTAAAGGAGTGGCGACTGTAAATTGAATTTTTTTTAGTGGTAATTTTGTTTGATAATATTGCTCTTTCTGACTCCAGGTAACTTTATCACTGTTTTGTTTCGCAATAAACTGATGTTCACCGCACTGAATGTTATCACCGATGCCCTTGTTCATTAGGGTAACACACGGTTAAAGAAAAATCCTCTCGGAGGTGCACCTTGTTGTAGGCGTATGTTGTCCCTAAAGGAGTGGCGACCGTAAATTGAATTTTTTTTAGTGGTAATTTTGTTTGATAATATTGCTCTTTCTGACTCCAGGTAACTTTATCACTGTTTTGTTTCGCAATAAACTGATGTTCACCGCACTGAATGTTATCACCGATGCCCTTGTTCATTAGGGTAACACACGGTTAAAGAAAAATTCTCTCGGAGGTGCACCTTGTTGTAGGCGTATGTTGTCCCTAAAGGAGTGGCGACCGTAAATTGAATTTTTTTTAGTGGTAATTTTGTTTGATAATATTGCTCTTTCTGACTCCAGGTAACTTTATCACTGTTTTGTTTCGCAATAAACTGATGTTCACCGCACTGAATGTTATCACCGATGCCCTTGTTCATTAGGGTAACACACGGTTAAAGAAAAATCCTCTCGGAGGTGCACCTTGTTGTAGGCGTATGTTGTCCCTAAAGGAGTGGCGACCGTAAATTGAATTTTTTTTAGTGGTAATTTTGTTTGATAATATTGCTCTTTCTGACTCCAGGTAACTTTATCACTGTTTGGTTTCGCAACAAACTGATGTTCACCGCACTGAATGTTATCACCGATGCCCTTGTTCATTAGGGTAACACACGGTTAAAGAAAAATCCTCTCGGAGGTGCACCTTGTTGTAGGCGTATGTTGTCCCTAAAGGAGTGGCGACCGTAAATTGAATTTTTTTTAGTGGTAATTTTGTTTGATAATATTGCTCTTTCTGACTCCAGGTAACTTTATCACTGTTTTGTTTCGCAATAAACTGATGTTCACTGCACTGAATGTTATCACCGATGCCCTAGTTCATTAGGGTAACACACGGTTAAAGAAAAATCCTCTCGGAGGTGCACCTTGTTGTAGGCGTATGTTGTCCCTAAAGGAGTGGCGACCGTAAATTGAATTTTTTTTAGTGGTAATTTTGTTTGATAATATTGCTCTTTCTGACTCCAGGTAACTTTATCACTGTTTTGTTTCGCAATAAACTGATGTTCACCGCACTGAATGTTATCACCGATGCCCTGGTTCATTAGGGTAACACACGGTTAAAGAAAAATCCTCTCGGAGATGCACCTTGTTGTAGGCGTATGTTGTCCCTAAAGGAGTGGCGACCGTAAATTGAATTTTTTTTAGTGGTAATTTTGTTTGATAATATTGCTCTTTCTGATTCCAGGTAACTTTATCACTGTTTTGTTTCGCAATAAACTGATGTTCACCGCACTGAATGTTATCACCGATGCCCTTGTTCATTAGGGTAACACACGGTTAAAGAAAAATCCTCTCGGAGGTGCACCTTGTTGTAGGCGTATGTTGTTCCTAAAGGAGTGGCGACCGTAAATTGAATTTTTTTTAGTGGTAATTTTGTTTGATAATATTGCTCTTTCTGATTCCAGGTAACTTTATCACTGTTTTGTTTCGCAATAAACTGATGTTCACCGCACTGAATGTTATCACCGATGCCCTTGTTCATTAGGGTAACACACGGTTAAAGAAAAATCCTCTCGGAGGTGCACCTTGTTGTAGGCGTATGTTGTCCCTAAAGGAGTGGCGACCGTAAATTGAATTTTTTTTAGTGGTAATTTTGTTTGATAATATTGCTCTTTCTGACTCCAGGTAACTTTATCACTGTTTTGTTTCGCAATAAACTGATGTTCACCGCACTGAATGTTATCACCGATGCCCTTGTTCATTAGGGTAACACACGGTTAAAGAAAAATCCTCTCGGAGGTGCACCTTGTTGTAGGCGTATGTTGTCCCTAAAGGAGTGGCGACCGTAAATTGAATTTTTTTTAGTGGTAATTTTGTTTGATAATATTGCTCTTTCTGATTCCAGGTAACTTTATCACTGTTTTGTTTCGCAATAAACTGATGTTCACCGCACTGAATGTTATCACCTATGCCCTTGTTCATTAGGGTAACACACGGTTAATGAAAAATCCCCTCGGAGGTGCACCTTGTTGTAGGCGTATGTTGTCCCTAAAGGAGTGGCGACCGTAAATTGAATTTTTTTTAGTGGTAATTTTGTTTGATAATATTGCTCTTTCTGATTCCAGGTAACTTTATCACTGTTTTGTTTCGCAATAAACTGATGTTCACCGCACTGAATGTTATCACCGATGCCCTTGTTCATTAGGGTAACACACGGTTAAAGAAAAATCCACTCGGAGGTGCACCTTGTTGTAGGCGTATGTTGTCCCTAAAGGAGTGGCGACCGTAAATTGAATTTTTTTAGTGGTAATTCTGTTTGATAATATTGCTCTTTCTGACTCCAGGTAACTTTATCACTGTTTTGTTTCGCAATAAACTGATGTTCACCGCACTGAATGTTATCACCGATGCCCTTGTTCATTAGGGTAACACACGGTTAAAGAAAAATCCTCTCGGAGGTGCACCTTGTTGTAGGCGTATGTTGTCCCTAAAGGAGTGGCGACCGTAAATTGAATTTTTTTTAGTGGTAATTTTGTTTGATAATATTGCTCTTTCTGATTCCAGGTAACTTTATCACTGTTTTGTTTCGCAATAAACTGATGTTCACCGCACTGAATGTTATCACCGATGCCCTTGTTCATTAGGGTAACACACGGTTAAAGAAAAATCCTCTCGGAGGTGCACCTTGTTGTAGGCGTATGTTGTCCCTAAAGGAGTGGCGACCGTAAATTGAATTTTTTTTAGTGGTAATTTTGTTTGATAATATTGCTCTTTCTGCCTCCAGGTAACTTTATCACTGTTTTGTTTCGCAATAAACTGATGTTCACCGCACTGAATGTTATCACCGATGCCCTTGTTCATTAGGGTAACACACGGTTAAAGAAAAATCCACTCGGAGGTGCACCTTGTTGTAGGCGTATGTTGTCCCTAAAGGAGTGGCGACCGTAAATTGAATTTTTTTTAGTGGTAATTTTGTTTGATAATATTGCTCTTTCTGACTCCAGGTAACTTTATCACTGTTTTGTTTCGCAATAAACTGATGTTCACCGCACTGAATGTTATCACCGATGCCCTTGTTCATTAGGGTAACACACGGTTAAAGAAAAATCCTCTCGGAGGTGCACCTTGTTGTAGGCGTATGTTGTCCCTAAAGGAGTGGCGACAGTAAATTGAATTTTTTTTAGTGGTAATTTTGTTTGATAATATTGCTCTTTCTGATTCCAGGTAACTTTATCACTGTTTTGTTTCGCAATAAACTGATGTTCACCGCACTGAATGTTATCACCGATGCCCTTGTTCATTAGGGTAACACACGGTTAAAGAAAAATCCTCTCGGAGGTGCACCTTGTTGTAGACGTATGTTGTCCCTAAAGGAGTGGCGACCGTAAATTGAATTTTTTTAGTGGTAATTTTGTTTGATAATATTGCTCTTTCTGATTCCAGGTAACTTTATCACTGTTTTGTTTCGCAATAAACTGATGTTCACCGCACTGAATGTTATCACCGATGCCCTTGTTCATTAGGGTAACACACGGTTAAAGAAAAATCCTCTCGGAGGTGCACCTTGTTGTAGGCGTATGTTGTCCCTAAAGGAGTGGCGACCGTAAATAGAATTTTTTTTAGTGGTAATTTTGTTTGATAATATTGCTCTTTCTGACTCCAGGTAACTTTATCACTGTTTTGTTTCGCAATAAACTGATGTTCACCGCACTGAATGTTATCACCGATGCCCTTGTTCATTAGGGTAACACACGGTTAAAGAAAAATCCTCTCGGAGGTGCACCTTGTTGTAGGCGTATGTTGTCCCTAAAGGAGTGGCGACCGTAAATTGAATTTTTTTTAGTGGTAATTTTGTTTGATAATATTGCTCTTTCTGACTCCAGGTAACTTTATCACTGTTTTGTTTCGCAATAAACTGATGTTCACCGCACTGAATGTTATCACCGATGCCCTTGTTCATTAGGGTAACACACGGTTAAAGAAAAATCCTCTCGAAGGTGCACCTTGTTGTAGGCGTATGTTGTCCCTAAAGGAGTGACGACTGTAAATTGAATTTTTTTTAGTGGTAATTTTGTTTGATAATATTGCTCTTTCTGACTCCAGGTAACTTTATCACTGTTTTGTTTCGCAATAAACTGATGTTCACCGCACTGAATGTTATCACCGATGCCCTTGTTCATTAGGGTAACACACGGTTAAAGAAAAATCCTCTCGGAGGTGCACCTTGTTGTAGGCGTATGTTGTCCCTAAAGGAGTGGCGACCGTAAATTGAATTTTTTTTAGTGGTAATTTTGTTTGATAATATTGCTCTTTCTGACTCCAGGTAACTTTATCACTGTTTTGTTTCGCAATAAACTGATGTTCACCGCACTGAATGTTATCACCGATGCCCTTGTTCATTAGGGTAACACACGGTTAAAGAAAAATCCTCTCGGAGGTGCACCTTGTTGTAGGCGTATGTTGTCCCTAAAGGAGTGGCGACCGTAAATTGAATTTTTTTTAGTGGTAATTTTGTTTGATAATATTGCTCTTTCTGACTCCAGGTAACTTTATCACTGTTTTGTTTCGCAATAAACTGATGTTCACCGCACTGAATGTTATCACCGATGCCCTTGTTCATTAGGGTAACACACGGTTAAAGAAAAATCCTCTCGGAGGTGCACCTTGTTGTAGGCGTATGTTGTCCCTAAAGGAGTGGCGGCCGTAAATTGAATTTTTTTTAGTGGTAATTTTGTTTGATAATATTGCTCTAACTGACTCCAGGTAACTTTATCACTGTTTTGTTTCGCAATGAACTGATGTTCACCACACTGAATGTTATCACCGATGCCCTTGTTCATTAGGGTAACACACGGTTAAAGAAAAATCCTCTCGGAGGTGCACCTTGTTGTAGGCGTATGTTGTCCCTAAAGGAGTGGCGACCGTAAATTGAATTTTTTTTAGTGGTAATTTTGTTTGATAATATTGCTCTTTCTGACTCCAGGTAACTTTATCACTGTTTTGTTTCGCAATAAACTGATGTTCACCGCACTGAATGTTATCACCGATGCCCTTGTTCATTAGGGTAACACACGGTTAAAGAAAAATCCTCTCGGAGGTGCACCTTGTTGTAGGCGTATGTTGTCCCTAAAGGAGTGGCGACCGTAAATTGAATTTTTTTTAGTGGTAATTTTTTTTGATAATATTGCTCTTTCTGACTCCAGGTAACTTTATCACTGTTTTGTTTCGCAATAAACTGATGTTCACCGCACTGAATGTTATCACCGATGCCCTTGTTCATTAGGGTAACACACGGTTAAAGAAAAATCCTCTCGGAGGTGCACCTTGTTGTAGGCGTATGTTGTCCCTAAAGGAGTGGCGACCGTAAATTGAATTTTTTTTAGTGGTAATTTTGTTTGATAATATTGCTCTTTCTGACTCCAGGTAACTTTATCACTGTTTTGTTTCGCAATAAACTGATGTTCACCGCACTGAATGTTATCACCGATGCCCTTGTTCATTAGGGTAACACACGGTTAAAGAAAAATCCTCTCGGAGGTGCACCTTGTTGTAGGCGTATGTTGTCCCTAAAGGAGTGGCGACCGTAAATTGAATTTTTTTTAGTGGTAATTTTGTTTGATAATATTGCTCTTTCTGACTCCAGGTAACTTTATCACTGTTTTGTTTCGCAATAAACTGATGTTCACCGCACTGAATGTTATCACCGATGCCCTGGTTCATTAGGGTAACACACGGTTAAAGAAAAATCCTCTCGGAGATGCACCTTGTTGTAGGCGTATGTTGTCCCTAAAGGAGTGGCGACCGTAAATTGAATTTTTTTTAGTGGTAATTTTGTTTGATAATATTGCTCTTTCTGATTCCAGGTAACTTTATCACTGTTTTGTTTCGCAATAAACTGATGTTCACCGCACTGAATGTTATCACCGATGCCCTTGTTCATTAGGGTAACACACGGTTAAAGAAAAATCCTCTCGGAGGTGCACCTTGTTGTAGGCGTATGTTGTCCCTAAAGGAGTGGCGACCGTAAATTGAATTTTTTTTAGTGGTAATTTTGTTTGATAATATTGCTCTTTCTGACTCCAGGTAACTTTATCACTGTTTTGTTTCGCAATAAACTGATGTTCACCGCACTGAATGTTATCACCGATGCCCTTGTTCATTAGGGTAACACACGGTTAAAGAAAAATCCTCTCGGAGGTGCACCTTGTTGTAGGCGTATGTTGTCCCTAAAGGAGTGGCGACCGTAAATTGAATTTTTTTTAGTGGTAATTTTGTTTGATAATATTGCTCTTTCTGATTCCAGGTAACTTTATCACTGTTTTGTTTCGCAATAAACTGATGTTCACCGCACTGAATGTTATCACCTATGCCCTTGTTCATTAGGGTAACACACGGTTAAAGAAAAATCCCCTCGGAGGTGCACCTTGTTGTAGGCGTATGTTGTCCCTAAAGGAGTGGCGACCGTAAATTGAATTTTTTTTAGTGGTAATTTTGTTTGATAATATTGCTCTTTCTGATTCCAGGTAACTTTATCACTGTTTTGTTTCGCAATAAACTGATGTTCACCGCACTGAATGTTATCACCGATGCCCTTGTTCATTAGGGTAACACACGGTTAAAGAAAAATCCACTCGGAGGTGCACCTTGTTGTAGGCGTATGTTGTCCCTAAAGGAGTGGCGACCGTAAATTGAATTTTTTTAGTGGTAATTCTGTTTGATAATATTGCTCTTTCTGACTCCAGGTAACTTTATCACTGTTTTGTTTCGCAATAAACTGATGTTCACCGCACTGAATGTTATCACCGATGCCCTTGTTCATTAGGGTAACACACGGTTAAAGAAAAATCCACTCGGAGGTGCACCTTGTTGTAGGCGTATGTTGTCCCTAAAGGAGTGGCGACCGTAAATTGAATTTTTTTTAGTGGTAATTTTGTTTGATAATATTGCTCTTTCTGACTCCAGGTAACTTTATCACTGTTTTGTTTCGCAATAAACTGATGTTCACCGCACTGAATGTTATCACCGATGCCCTTGTTCATTAGGGTAACACACGGTTAAAGAAAAATCCTCTCGGAGGTGCACCTTGTTGTAGGCGTATGTTGTCCCTAAAGGAGTGGCGACAGTAAATTGAATTTTTTTTAGTGGTAATTTTGTTTGATAATATTGCTCTTTCTGATTCCAGGTAACTTTATCACTGTTTTGTTTCGCAATAAACTGATGTTCACCGCACTGAATGTTATCACCGATGCCCTTGTTCATTAGGGTAACACACGGTTAAAGAAAAATCCTCTCGGAGGTGCACCTTGTTGTAGACGTATGTTGTCCCTAAAGGAGTGGCGACCGTAAATTGAATTTTTTTAGTGGTAATTTTGTTTGATAATATTGCTCTTTCTGATTCCAGGTAACTTTATCACTGTTTTGTTTCGCAATAAACTGATGTTCACCGCACTGAATGTTATCACCGATGCCCTTGTTCATTAGGGTAACACACGGTTAAAGAAAAATCCTCTCGGAGGTGCACCTTGTTGTAGGCGTATGTTGTCCCTAAAGGAGTGGCGACCGTAAATTGAATTTTTTTTAGTGGTAATTTTGTTTGATAATATTGCTCTTTCTGACTCCAGGTAACTTTATCACTGTTTTGTTTCGCAATAAACTGATGTTCACCGCACTGAATGTTATCACCGATGCCCTTGTTCATTAGGGTAACACACGGTTAAAGAAAAATCCTCTCGGAGGTGCACCTTGTTGTAGGCGTATGTTGTCCCTAAAGGAGTGGCGACCGTAAATTGAATTTTTTTTAGTGGTAATTTTGTTTGATAATATTGCTCTTTCTGACTCCAGGTAACTTTATCACTGTTTTGTTTCGCAATAAACTGATGTTCACCGCACTGAATGTTATCACCGATGCCCTTGTTCATTAGGGTAACACACGGTTAAAGAAAAATCCTCTCGAAGGTGCACCTTGTTGTAGGCGTATGTTGTCCCTAAAGGAGTGACGACTGTAAATTGAATTTTTTTTAGTGGTAATTTTGTTTGATAATATTGCTCTTTCTGACTCCAGGTAACTTTATCACTGTTTTGTTTCGCAATAAACTGATGTTCACCGCACTGAATGTTATCACCGATGCCCTTGTTCATTAGGGTAACACACGGTTAAAGAAAAATCCTCTCGGAGGTGCACCTTGTTGTAGGCGTATGTTGTCCCTAAAGGAGTGGCGACCGTAAATTGAATTTTTTTTAGTGGTAATTTTGTTTGATAATATTGCTCTTTCTGACTCCAGGTAACTTTATCACTGTTTTGTTTCGCAATAAACTGATGTTCACCGCACTGAATGTTATCACCGATGCCCTTGTTCATTAGGGTAACACACGGTTAAAGAAAAATCCTCTCGGAGGTGCACCTTGTTGTAGGCGTATGTTGTCCCTAAAGGAGTGGCGACCGTAAATTGAATTTTTTTTAGTGGTAATTTTGTTTGATAATATTGCTCTTTCTGACTCCAGGTAACTTTATCACTGTTTTGTTTCGCAATAAACTGATGTTCACAGCACTGAATGTTATCACCGATGCCCTTGTTCATTAGGGTAACACACGGTTAAAGAAAAATCCTCTCGGAGGTGCACCTTGTTGTAGGCGTATGTTGTCCCTAAAGGAGTGGCGGCCGTAAATTGAATTTTTTTTAGTGGTAATTTTGTTTGATAATATTGCTCTAACTGACTCCAGGTAACTTTATCACTGTTTTGTTTCGCAATGAACTGATGTTCACCGCACTGAATGTTATCACCGATGCCCTTGTTCATTAGGGTAACACACGGTTAAAGAAAAATCCTCTCGGAGGTGCACCTTGTTGTAGGCGTATGTTGTCCCTAAAGGAGTGGCGACCGTAAATTGAATTTTTTTTAGTGGTAATTTTGTTTGATAATATTGCTCTTTCTGACTCCAGGTAACTTTATCACTGTTTTGTTTCGCAATAAACTGATGTTCACCGCACTGAATGTTATCACCGATGCCCTTGTTCATTAGGGTAACACACGGTTAAAGAAAAATCCTCTCGGAGGTGCACCTTGTTGTAGGCGTATGTTGTCCCTAAAGGAGTGGCGACCGTAAATTGAATTTTTTTTAGTGGTAATTTTGTTTGATAATATTGCTCTTTCTGACTCCAGGTAACTTTATCACTGTTTTGTTTCGCAATAAACTGATGTTCACCGCACTGAATGTTATCACCGATGCCCTTGTTCATTAGGGTAACACACGGTTAAAGAAAAATCCTCTCGGAGGTGCACCTTGTTGTAGGCGTATGTTGTCCCTAAAGGAGTGGCGACCGTAAATTGAATTTTTTTTAGTGGTAATTTTGTTTGATAATATTGCTCTTTCTGACTCCAGGTAACTTTATCACTGTTTTGTTTGGCAATAAACTGATGTTCACCGCACTGAATGTTATCACCGATGCCCTTGTTCATTAGGGTAACACACGGTTAAAGAAAAATCCTCTCGGAGGTGCACCTTGTTGTAGGCGTATGTTGTCCCTAAAGGAGTGGCGACCGTAAATTGAATTTTTTTTAGTGGTAATTTTTTTTGATAATATTGCTCTTTCTGACTCCAGGTAACTTTATCACTGTTTTGTTTCGCAATAAACTGATGTTCACCGCACTGAATGTTATCACCGATGCCCTTGTTCATTAGGGTAACACACGGTTAAAGAAAAATCCTCTCGGAGGTGCACCTTGTTGTAGGCGTATGTTGTCCCTAAAGGAGTGGCGACCGTAAATTGAATTTTTTTTAGTGGTAATTTTGTTTGATAATATTGCTCTTTCTGACTCCAGGTAACTTTATCACTGTTTTGTTTCGCAATAAACTGATGTTCACCGCACTGAATGTTATCACCGATGCCCTTGTTCATTAGGGTAACACACGGTTAAAGAAAAATCCTCTCGGAGGTGCACCTTGTTGTAGGCGTATGTTGTCCCTAAAGGAGTGGCGACCGTAAATTGAATTTTTTTTAGTGGTAATTTTGTTTGATAATATTGCTCTTTCTGACTCCAGGTAACTTTATCACTGTTTTGTTTCGCAATAAACTAATGTTCACCGCACTGAATGTTATCACCGATGCCCTTGTTCATTAGGGTAACACACGGTTAAAGAAAAATCCTCTCGGAGGTGCACCTTGTTGTAGGCGTATGTTGTCCCTAAAGGAGTGGCAACCGTAAATTGAATTTTTTTTAGTGGTAATTTTGTTTGATAATATTGCTCTTTCTGACTCCAGGTAACTTTATCACTGTTTTGTTTGGCAATAAACTGATGTTCACCGCACTGAATGTTATCACCGATGCCCTTGTTCATTAGGGTAACACACGGTTAAAGAAAAATCCTCTCGGAGGTGCACCTTGTTGTAGGCGTATGTTGTCCCTAAAGGAGTGGCGACCGTAAATTGAATTTTTTTTAGTGGTAATTTTGTTTGATAATATTGCTCTTTCTGACTCCAGGTAACTTTATCACTGTTTTGTTTCGCAATAAACTGATGTTCACCGCACTGAATGTTATCACCGATGCCCTTGTTCATTAGGGTAACACACGGTTAAAGAAAAATCCTCTCGGAGGTGCACCTTGTTGTAGGCGTATGTTGTCCCTAAAGGAGTGGCGACCGTAAATTGAATTTTTTTTAGTGGTAATTTTGTTTGATAATATTGCTCTTTCTGACTCCAGGTAACTTTATCACTGTTTTGTTTCGCAATAAACTGATGTTCACCGCACTGAATGTTATCACCGATGCCCTTGTTCATTAGGGTAACACACGGTTAAAGAAAAATCCTCTCGAAGGTGCACCTTGTTGTAGGCGTATGTTGTCCCTAAAGGAGTGACGACTGTAAATTGAATTTTTTTTAGTGGTAATTTTGTTTGATAATATTGCTCTTTCTGACTCCAGGTAACTTTATCACTGTTTTGTTTGGCAATAAACTGATGTTCACCGCACTGAATGTTATCATCGATGCCCTTGTTCATTAGGGTAACACACGGTTAAAGAAAAATCCTCTCGGAGGTGCACCTTGTTGTAGGCGTATGTTGTCCCTAAAGGAGTGGCGACCGTAAATTGAATTTTTTTTAGTGGTAATTTTGTTTGATAATATTGCTCTTTCTGACTCCAGGTAACTTTATCACTGTTTTGTTTCGCAATAAACTGATGTTCACCGCACTGAATGTTATCACCGATGCCCTTGTTCATTAGGGTAACACACGGTTAAAGAAAAATCCTCTCGGAGGTGCACCTTGTTGTAGGCGTATGTTGTCCCTAAAGGTGTGGCGACCGTAAATTGAATTTTTTTTAGTGGTAATTTTGTTTGATAATATTGCTCTTTCTGACTCCAGGTAACTTTATCACTGTTTTGTTTCGCAATAAACTGATGTTCACCGCACTGAATGTTATCACCGATGCCCTTGTTCATTAGGGTAACACACGGTTAAAGAAAAATCCTCTCGGAGGTGCACCTTGTTGTAGGCGTATGTTGTCCCTAAAGGAGTGGCGGCCGTAAATTGAATTTTTTTTAGTGGTAATTTTGTTTGATAATATTGCTCTAACTGAGTCCAGGTAACTTTATCACTGTTTTGTTTCGCAATGAACTGATGTTCACCGCACTGAATGTTATCACCGATGCCCTTGTTCATTAGGGTAACACACGGTTAAAGAAAAATCCTCTCGGAGGTGCACCTTGTTGTAGGCGTATGTTGTCCCTAAAGGAGTGGCGACCGTAAATTGAATTTTTTTTAGTGGTAATTTTGTTTGATAATATTGCTCTTTCTGACTCCAGGTAACTTTATCACTGTTTTGTTTCGCAATAAACTGATGTTCACCGCACTGAATGTTATCACCGATGCCCTTGTTCATTAGGGTAACACACGGTTAAAGAAAAATCCTCTCGGAGGTGCACCTTGTTGTAGGCGTATGTTGTCCCTAAAGGAGTGGCGACCGTAAATTGAATTTTTTTTAGTGGTAATTTTGTTTGATAATATTGCTCTTTCTGACTCCAGGTAACTTTATCACTGTTTTGTTTCGCAATAAACTGATGTTCACCGCACTGAATGTTATCACCGATGCCCTTGTTCATTAGGGTAACACACGGTTAAAGAAAAATCCTCTCGGAGGTGCACCTTGTTGTAGGCGTATGTTGTCCCTAAAGGAGTGGCGACCGTAAATTGAATTTTTTTTAGTGGTAATTTTGTTTGATAATATTGCTCTTTCTGACTCCAGGTAACTTTATCACTGTTTTGTTTCGCAATAAACTGATGTTCACCGCACTGAATGTTATCACCGATGCCCTTGTTCATTAGGGTAACACACGGTTAAAGAAAAATCCTCTCGGAGGTGCACCTTGTTGTAGGCGTATGTTGTCCCTAAAGGAGTGGCGACCGTAAATTGAATTTTTTTTAGTGGTAATTTTGTTTGATAATATTGCTCTTTCTGACTCCAGGTAACTTTATCACTGTTTTGTTTCGCAATAAACTGATGTTCACCGCACTGAATGTTATCACCGATGCCCTTGTTCATTAGGGTAACACACGGTTAAAGAAAAATCCTCTCGGAGGTGCACCTTGTTGTAGGCGTATGTTGTCCCTAAAGGAGTGGCGACCGTAAATTGAATTTTTTTTAGTGGTAATTTTGTTTGATAATATTGCTCTTTCTGACTCCAGGTAACTTTATCACTGTTTTGTTTCGCAATAAACTGATGTTCACCGCACTGAATGTTATCACCGATGCCCTTGTTCATTAGGGTAACACACGGTTAAAGAAAAATCCTCTCGGAGGTGCACCTTGTTGTAGGCGTATGTTGTCCCTAAAGGAGTGGCGACCGTAAATTGAATTTTTTTTAGTGGTAATTTTGTTTGATAATATTGCTCTTTCTGACTCCAGGTAACTTTATCACTGTTTTGTTTCGCAATAAACTGATGTTCACCGCACTGAATGTTATCACCGATGCCCTTGTTCATTAGGGTAACACACGGTTAAAGAAAAATCCTCTCGGAGGTGCACCTTGTTGTAGGCGTATGTTGTCCCTAAAGGAGTGGCGACCGTAAATTGAATTTTTTTTAGTGGTAATTTTGTTTGATAATATTGCTCTTTCTGACTCCAGGTAACTTTATCACTGTTTTGTTTCGCAATAAACTGATGTTCACCGCACTGAATGTTATCACCGATGCCCTTGTTCATTAGGGTAACACACGGTTAAAGAAAAATTCTCTCGGAGGTGCACCTTGTTGTAGGCGTATGTTGTCCCTAAAGGAGTGGCGACCGTAAATTGAATTTTTTTTAGTGGTAATTTTGTTTGATAATATTGCTCTTTCTGATTCCAGGTAACTTTATCACTGTTTTGTTTCGCAATAAACTGATGTTCACCGCACTGAATGTTATCACCGATGCCCATGTTCATTAGGGTAACACAGGGTTAAAGAAAAATCCTCCCGGAGGTGCACCTTGTTGTAGGCGTATGTTGTCCCTAAAGGAGTGGCGACCGTAAATTGAATTTTTTTTAGTGGTAATTTTGTTTGATAATATTGCTCTTTCTGACTCCAGGTAACTTTATCACTGTTTTGTTTCGCAATAAACTGATGTTCACCGCACTGAATGTTATCACCGATGCCCTTGTTCATTAGGGTAACACACGGTTAAAGAAAAATCCTCTCGGAGGTGCACCTTGTTGTAGGCGTATGTTGTCCCTAAAGGAGTGGCGACCGTAAATTGAATTTTTTTTAGTGGTAATTTTGTTTGATAATATTGCTCTTTCTGACTCCAGGAAACTTTATCACTGTTTTGTTTCGCAATAAACTGATGTTCACCGCACTGAATGTTATCACCGATGCCCTTGTTCATTAGGGTAACACACGGTTAAAGAAAAATCCTCTCGGAGGTGCACCTTGTTGTAGGCGTATGTTGTCCCTAAAGGAGTGGCGACCGTAAATTGAATTTTTTTTATTGGTAATTTTGTTTGATAATATTGCTCTTTCTGATTCCAGGTAACTTTATCACTGTTTTGTTTCGCAATAAACTGATGTTCACCGCACTGAATGTTATCACCGATGCCCTTGTTCATTAGGGTAACACACGGTTAAAGAAAAATCCTCTCGGAGGTGCACCTTGTTGTAGGCGTATGTTGTCCCTAAAGGAGTGGCGACCGTAAATTGAATTTTTTTTAGTGGTAATTTTGTTTGATAATATTGCTCTTTCTGACTCCAGGTAACTTTATCACTGTTTTGTTTCGCAATAAACTGATGTTCACCGCACTGAATGTTATCACCGATGCCCTTGTTCATTAGGGTAACACACGGTTAAAGAAAAATCCTCTCGGAGGTGCACCTTGTTGTAGGCGTATGTTGTCCCTAAAGGAGTGGCGACCGTAAATTGAATTTTTTTTAGTGGTAATTTTGTTTGATAATATTGCTCTTTCTGACTCCAGGTAACTTTATCACTGTTTTGTTTCGCAATAAACTGATGTTCACCGCACTGAATGTTATCACCGATGCCCTGGTTCATTAGGGTAATACACGGTTAAAGAAAAATCCTCTCGGAGGTGCACCTTGTTGTAGGCGTATGTTGTCCCTAAAGGAGTGGCGACCGTAAATTGAATTTTTTTTAGTGGTAATTTTGTTTGATAATATTGCTCTTTCTGACTCCAGGTAACTTTATCACTGTTTTGTTTCGCAATAAACTGATGTTCACCGCACTGAATGTTATCACCGATGCCCTTGTTCATTAGGGTAACACACGGTTAAAGAAAAATCCTCTCGGAGGTGCACCTTGTTGTAGGCGTATGTTGTCCCTAAAGGAGTGGCGACCGTAAATTGAATTTTTTTTAGTGGTAATTTTGTTTGATAATATTGCTCTTTCTGACTCCAGGTAACTTTATCACTGTTTTGTTTCGCAATAAACTGATGTTCACCGCACTGAATGTTATCACCGATGCCCTTGTTCATTAGGGTAACACACGGTTAAAGAAAAATCCTCTCGGAGGTGCACCTTGTTGTAGGCGTATGTTGTCCCTAAAGGAGTGGCGACCGTAAATTGAATTTTTTTTAGTGGTAATTTTGTTTGATAATATTGCTCTTTCTGACTCCAGGTAACTTTATCACTGTTTTGTTTCGCAATAAACTGATGTTCACCGCACTGAATGTTATCACCGATGCCCTTGTTCATTAGGGTAACACACGGTTAAAGAAAAATCCTCTCGGAGGTGCACCTTGTTGTAGGCGTATGTTGTCCCTAAAGGAGTGGCGACCGTAAATTGAATTTTTTTTAGTGGTAATTTTGTTTGATAATATTGCTCTTTCTGACTCCAGGTAACTTTATCACTGTTTTGTTTCGCAATAAACTGATGTTCACCGCACTGAATGTTATCACCGATGCCCTTGTTCATTAGGGTAACACACGGTTAAAGAAAAATCCTCTCGGAGGTGCACCTTGTTGTAGGCGTATGTTGTCCCTAAAGGAGTGGCGACCGTAAATTGAATTTTTTTTAGTGGTAATTTTGTTTGATAATATTGCTCTTTCTGACTCCAGGTAACTTTATCACTGTTTTGTTTCGCAATAAACTGATGTTCACCGCACTGAATGTTATCACCGATGCCCTTGTTCATTAGGGTAACACACGGTTAAAGAAAAATCCTCTCGGAGGTGCACCTTGTTGTAGGCGTATGTTGTCCCTAAAGGAGTGGCGACCGTAAATTGAATTTTTTTTAGTGGTAATTTTGTTTGATAATATTGCTCTTTCTGACTCCAGGTAACTTTATCACTGTTTTGTTTCGCAATAAACTGATGTTCACCGCACTGAATGTTATCACCGATGCCCTTGTTCATTTGGGTAACACACGGTTAAAGAAAAATCCTCTCGGAGGTGCACCTTGTTGTAGGCGTATGTTGTCCCTAAAGGAGTGGCGACCGTAAATTGAATTTTTTTTAGTGGTAATTTTGTTTGATAATATTGCTCTTTCTGACTCCAGGTAACTTTATCACTGTTTTGTTTCGCAATAAACTGATGTTCACCGCACTGAATGTTATCACCGATGCCCTTGTTCATTAGGGTAACACACGGTTAAAGAAAAATCCTCTCGGAGGTGCACCTTGTTGTAGGCGTATGTTGTCCCTAAAGGAGTGGCGACGGTAAATTGAATTTTTTTTAGTGGTAATTTTGTTTGATAATATTGCTCTTTCTGACTCCAGGTAACTTTATCACTGTTTTGTTTCGCAATAAACTGATGTTCACCACACTGAATGTTATCACCGATGCCCTTGTTCATTAGGGTAACACACGGTTAAAGAAAAATCCTCTCGGAGGTGCACCTTGTTGTAGGCGTATGTTGTCCCTAAAGGAGTGGCGACCGTAAATTGAATTTTTTTTAGTGGTAATTTTGTTTGATAATATTGCTCTTTCTGACTCCAGGTAACTTTATCACTGTTTTGTTTCGCAATAAACTGATGTTCACCGCACTGAATGTTATCACCGATGCCCTTGTTCATTAGGGTAACACACGGTTAAAGAAAAATCCTCTCGGAGGTGCACCTTGTTGTAGGCGTATGTTGTCCCTAAAGGAGTGGCGACCGTAAATTGAATTTTTTTAGTGGTAATTTTGTTTGATAATATTGCTCTTTCTGACTCCAGGTAACTTTATCACTGTTTTGTTTCGCAATAAACTGATGTTCACCGCACTGAATGTTATCACCGATGCCCTTGTTCATTAGGGTAACACACGGTTAAAGAAAAATCCTCTCGGAGGTGCACCTTGTTGTAGGCGTATGTTGTCCCTAAAGGAGTGGCGACCGTAAATTGAATTTTTTTTAGTGGTAACTTTGTTTGATAATATTGCTCTTTCTGATTCCAGGTAACTTTATCACTGTTTTGTTTCGCAATAAACTGATGTTCACCGCACTGAATGTTATCACCGATGCCCTTGTTCATTAGGGTAACACACGGTTAAAGAAAAATCCTCTCGGAGGTGCACCTTGTTGTAGGCGTATGTTCTCCCTAAAGGAGTGGCGACCATAAATTGAATTTTTTTTAGTGGTAATTTTGTTTGATAATATTGCTCTTTCTGACTCCAGGAAACTTTATCACTGTTTTGTTTCGCAATAAACTGATGTTCACCGCACTGAATGTTATCACCGATGCCCTTGTTCATTAGGGTAACACACGGTTAAAGAAAAATCCTCTCGGAGGTGCACCTTGTTGTAGGCGTATGTTGTCCCTAAAGGAGTGGCGACCGTAAATTGAATTTTTTTTAGTGGTAATTTTGTTTGATAATATTGCTCTAACTGACTCCAGGTAACTTTATCACTGTTTTGTTTCGCAATAAACTGATGTTCACCGCACTGAATGTTATCACCGATGCCCTTGTTCATTAGGGTAACACACGGTTAAAGAAAAATCCTCTCGGAGGTGCACCTTGTTGTAGGCGTATGTTGTCCCTAAAGGACTGGCGACCGTAAATTGAATTTTTTTTATTGGTAATTTTGTTTGATAATATTGCTCTTTCTGACTCCAGGTAACTTTATCACTGTTTTGTTTCGCAATAAACTGATGTTCACCGCACTGAATGTTATCACCGATGCCCTTGTTCATTAGGGTAACACACGGTTAAAGAAAAATCCTCTCGGAGGTGCACCTTGTTGTAGGCGTATGTTGTCCCTAAAGGAGTGGCGACCGTAAATTGAATTTTTTTTAGTGGTAATTTTGTTTGATAATATTGCTCTTTCTGACTCCAGGTAACTTTATCACTGTTTTGTTTCGCAATAAACTGATGTTCACCGCACTGAATGTTATCATTGATGCCCTTGTTCATTAGGGTAACACACGGTTAAAGAAAAATCCTCTCGGAGGTGCACCTTGTTGTAGGCGTATGTTGTCCCTAAAGGAGTGGCGACCATAAATTGAATTTTTTTTAGTGGTAATTTTGTTTGATAATATTGCTCTTTCTGACTCCAGGTAACTTTATCACTGTTTTGTTTCGCAATAAACTGATGTTCACCGCACTGAATGTTATCACCGATGCCCTTGTTCATTAGGGTAACACACGGTTAAAGAAAAATCCTCTCGGAGGTGCACCTTGTTGTAGGCGTATGTTGTCCCTAAAGGAGTGGCGACCGTAAATTGAATTTTTTTTAGTGGTAATTTTGTTTGATAATATTGCTCTTTCTGATTCCAGGTAACTTTATCACTGTTTTGTTTCGCAATAAACTGATGTTCACCGCACTGAATGTTATCACCGATGCCCTTGTTCATTAGGGTAACACACGGTTAAAGAAAAATCCTCTCGGAGGTGCACCTTGTTGTAGGCGTATGTTGTCCCTAAAGGAGTGGCGACCGTAAATTGAATTTTTTTTAGTGGTAATTTTGTTTGATAATATTGCTCTTTCTGACTCCAGGTAACTTTATCACTGTTTTGTTTCGCAATAAACTGATGTTCACCGCACTGCATGTTATCACCGATGCCCTTGTTCATTAGGGTAACACACGGTTAAAGAAAAATCCTCTCGGAGGTGCACTTTGTTGTAGGCGTATGTTGTCCCTAAAGGAGTGGCGACCGTAAATTGAATTTTTTTTAGTGGTAATTTTGTTTGATAATATTGCTCTTTCTGACTCCAGGTAACTTTATCACTGTTTTGTTTCGCAATAAACTGATGTTCACCGCACTGAATGTTATCACCGATGCCCTTGTTCATTAGGGTAACACACGGTTAAAGAAAAATCCTCTCGGAGGTGCACCTTGTTGTAGGCGTATGTTGTCCCTAAAGGAGTGGCGACCGTAAATTGAATTTTTTTTAGTGGTAATTTTGTTTGATAATATTGCTCTTTCTGACTCCAGGTAACTTTATCACTGTTTTGTTTCGCAATAAACTGATGTTCACCGCACTGAATGTTATCACCGATGCCCTTGTTCATTAGGGTAACACACGGTTAAAGAAAAATCCTCTCGGAGGTGCACCTTGTTGTAGGCGTATGTTGTCCCTAAAGGAGTGGCGACTGTAAATTGAATTTTTTTTAGTGGTAATTTTGTTTGATAATATTGCTCTTTTTGACTCCAGGTAACTTTATCACTGTTTTGTTTCGCAATAAACTGATGTTCACCGCACTGAATGTTATCACCGATGCCCTTGTTCATTAGGGTAACACACGGTTAAAGAAAAATCCTCTCGGAGGTGCACCTTGTTGTAGGCGTATGTTGTCCCTAAAGGAGTGGCGACCGTAAATTGAATTTTTTTTAGTGGTAATTTTGTTTGATAATATTGCTCTTTCTGACTCCAGGTAACTTTATCACTGTTTTGTTTCGCAATAAACTGATGTTCACCGCACTGAATGTTATCACCGATGCCCTTGTTCATTAGGGTAACACACGGTTAAAGAAAAATCCTCTCGGAGGTGCACCTTGTTGTAGGCGTATGTTGTCCCTAAACGAGTGGCGACCGTAAATTGAATTTTTTTTAGTGGTAATTTTGTTTGATAATATTGCTCTTTCTGACTCCAGGTAACTTTATCACTGTTTTGTTTCGCAATAAACTGATGTTCACCGCACTGAATGTTAGCACCGATGCCCTTGTTCATTAGGGTAACACACGGTTAAAGAAAAATCCTCTCGGAGGTGCACCTTGTTGTAGGCGTATGTTGTCCCTAAAGGAGTGGCGACCGTAAATTGAATTTTTTTTAGTGGTAATTTTGTTTGATAATATTGCTCTTTCTGACTCCAGGTAACTTTATCACTGTTTTGTTTTGCAATAAACTGATGTTCACCGCACTGAATGTTATCACCTATGGCCTTGTTCATTAGGGTAACACACGGTTAAAGAAAAATCCTCTCGGAGGTGCACCTTGTTGTAGGCGTATGTTGTCCCTAAAGGAGTGGCGACCGTAAATTGAATTTTTTTTAGTGGTAATTTTGTTTGATAATATTGCTCTTTCTGACTCCAGGTAACTTTATCACTGTTTTGTTTCGCAATAAACTGATGTTCACCGCACTGAATGTTATCACCGATGCCCTTGTTCATTTGGGTAACACACGGTTAAAGAAAAATCCTCTCGGAGGTGCACCTTGTTGTAGGCGTATGTTGTCCCTAAAGGAGTGGCGACCGTAAATTGAATTTTTTTTAGTGGTAATTTTGTTTGATAATATTGCTCTTTCTGACTCCAGGTAACTTTATCACTGTTTTGTTTCGCAATAAACTGATGTTCACCGCACTGAATGTTATCACCGATGCCCTTGTTCATTAGGGTAACACACGGTTAAAGAAAAATCCTCTCGGAGGTGCACCTTGTTGTAGGCGTATGTTGTCCCTAAAGGAGTGGCGACCGTAAATTGAATTTTTTTTAGTGGTAATTTTGTTTGATAATATTGCTCTTTCTGACTCCAGGTAACTTTATCACTGTTTTGTTTCGCAATAAACTGATGTTCACCGCACTGAATGTTATCACCGATGCCCTTGTTCATTAGGGTAACACACGGTTAAAGAAAAATCCTCTCGGAGGTGCACCTTGTTGTAGGCGTATGTTGTCCCTAAAGGAGTGGCGACCGTAAATTGAATTTTTTTTAGTGGTAATTTTGTTTGATAATATTGCTCTTTCTGACTCCAGGTAACTTTATCACTGTTTTGTTTCGCAATAAACTGATGTTCACCGCACTGCATGTTATCACCGATGCCCTTGTTCATTAGGGTAACACACGGTTAAAGAAAAATCCTCTCGGAGGTGCACCTTGTTGTAGGCGTATGTTGTCCCTAAAGGAGTGGCGACCGTAAATTGAATTTTTTTTAGTGGTAATTTTGTTTGATAATATTGCTCTTTCTGACTCCAGGTAACTTTATCACTGTTTTGTTTCGCAATAAACTGATGTTCACCGCACTGAATGTTATCACCGATGCCCTTGTTCATTAGGGTAACACACGGTTAAAGAAAAATCCTCTCGGAGGTGCACCTTGTTGTAGGCGTATGTTGTCCCTAAAGGAGTGGCGACCGTAAATTGAATTTTTTTTAGTGGTAATTTTGTTTGATAATATTGCTCTTTCTGACTCCAGGTAACTTTATCACTGTTTTGTTTCGCAATAAACTGATGTTCACCGCACTGAATGTTATCACCGATGCCCTTGTTCATTAGGGTAACACACGGTTAAAGAAAAATCCTCTCGGAGGTGCACCTTGTTGTAGGCGTAAGCTGGTAGCAAGTAATGAGTTTTGTTAGCGAGTTATGTAGCAACTCTGCCACGTTATTTTGGATATCAATACCTGAACTACAGGTAGTTGTAAAGCTTATCAACCCACAAAGAGTGTGGCAACTTCTCGACGTAATCGCCCTGCAGACGTACACATTTTTCACAACGCTGACGCCATGATTCCGTGGCAGCGGCGAAGGCTTCTTTAGGAGTCTGTTTTGACCATTGGAAAATCGCTGAGGCCATAGCAGCACGGCTGGTGAATGTCTTTCGTTGATGGAGAAAGCCAAAAGTCACTAGTAGCCAGGTCAGGTGAGTAGGGAGCATAAGGAATCACTTCAAAGTTGTTATCACGAAGAAACCGTTGCGTAACGTTAGCTCGATGTGCGGGTGCGTTGTCTCGGTGAAACAGCACACGCGCAGCCCTTCCCGGACGTTTTTGTTGCAGTGCAGGAAGGAATTTGTTCTTCAAAACATTTTCGTAGGATGCACCTGTTAGCGTAGTGCCCTTTGGAACGCAATGGGTAAGGATTACGCCCTCGCTGTCCCAGAACATGGACACCATTTTTTCAGCACTGGCAGTTACCCGAAATTTTTTTGGTGGCGGTGAGTCTGTGTGCTTCCATTGAGCTGACTGGCGCTTTGTTTCTGGATTGAAAAATGGCATCCCCGTCTCATCCATTGTCACAACCGACGAAAAGAAAGTCCCATTGGTGCTGTCGTTGAGCGTCAACATTGCCACATGGGCAGCCTTGTGGTCGTCCAAAAAAAAAAAAAAAATGTTCAAATGTTTGTTAAGCTTATGGGACGTAACTACGGGGTCATCAGTCCCTAAACTTACAAACTACTTATGAACTACTTACGAACTAGGACGGCACAAATATCCATGCCCGTGGGGGGGATTCGAACCCCCGACCGTAAGGGCCGTGCTGACCGTGACTGGAGCGCCTCTGTCCCCTCGGCTACCGCGGCCGGCTGTGGTCGTCCGTCAGCATTCGTGGCTCCCACCTGGACGACACTTTTCGCAGTTTCAGGTCGTCATGCAGGATTGTGTGCACAGAACCCGCAGAAATGCCAACTCTGGAGGCGATCTGTTCAACAGTCATTCGGCGATCCCCCAAAACAATTCTCTCCACTCTATCGATCGTGTCGTCAGACCGGCTTGTGCGAGCCCGAGGTTGTTTCGGTTTGTTGTCGCACGATGTTCTGCCTTCGTTAAACTGTCGCACCCACGAACGCACTTTCGACACATCCATAACTCCATCACCACACGTCTCCTTCAACTTTCGATGAATTTCAATTGGTGTCACACCATGCAAATTCAGAAAACGAATGATTGCACGCTGTTCAAGTATGGAAAACTTCGCCATTTTAAGTATCTAAAACAGTTCTCATTCTCGCCGGCTGACGGTAAAACGCATATTAATCTAAATCATATGTGTTTTAGACCCAGTAGCTTTATAAAGGCATCATCAGACAGTCTAAGTATCGGTGAACGTTAAATGTGCAAAATTTTATCGGAATCGTACGAATGATATTGATATCCCAAACAAAAGAGCTCCTCCAGTTTTCCACAAATTTTCGTATTTTTGGGAACTATTACAAACTTTTACTTCACTGAAACTTTTATCTCGCTTTGAACATCGAATGTGCAAAATTTTATCCCCATCAGATGAATGGTATTGATATTTCATAGAAAAATCTCTTTCTGTTTTTTCTCAATTTTCCAATTTTCCAGGACACCTATCCAAATTTTAATTTCATGGGAACAGTACTCTTGCTTTGAACGACAAAAGCACAATATTTTGTCGCAATCAGACGAATGATATTGATATCCTATTGCAAAAACCTATTTCAGTTTCTCGCGAATTTTCAAATTTTCCGGGTTACTTTCGCAAATTTTTAGTTCATAAGAACGTTCATCTTTCCCTGAACGTCAACTGATCAAAATGAACAGTTCTCAACAGTTGTTGAGTACATTTAGAAACGCATTGAAAAATGAACTTGGATCAAATTTGGCGAATTTTCTTTATAATTATCCCTATTTTTTTACTGAAAACTTTTCCAAGATCTTAATGAACAAAACAAAAAAATAATTACCCCTCTCCGTACAAAGCTTGTCCTGTGAAGCCGTACTCAAGTGATGCTCTTACAATCATGTACCAATTGATTTCTATTCATAGAAAAAATCACTTTTGGTTTTTCCTAAATTTTCCTACTTTCTGGACGACTTTACCGAATTTTTATTTCATGCTACCCTTCCTCTTGCTTTCAATATGTACAACATTTGGACATTTGGATAAAAGGTATTGATAGCTCACTGGAAAAAGCTGTTTCAGTTTTTCCAGATTTTCCTATTTTTCGGGACAACTTTTCCATATACGAGGCGCGTCCAGAAAGTAAGTTCCGTTTGGTAATAAAATGAAATTGTACAGAGATACACAAGAAATTTTTATGGCACAAAATTCTACAACTCTTAAACTACTTTCCCACATAACTGCCGAAATTTTGTAGGCACTTGTCGTAGCGTGCCACAAGTTTTTGCATGCATCCTTCACAGAAGGTTGCCACCTGTGTATTCAACCATGTGGTAACAGATCTTAATCATCGTTGAAAGTGTTGACCACCAAGGACAGATTTTAGGTGTAAGACGAGATGAAAGTCGCTAGGAGAGAGGTCCGAGCTGTATGGAGGATGATCAAACAGGTCCCACTGAAATTTCCGTAAGAATTGTTTGGTGACATTCGGTGTGTGAGGTCAGGCGTTATCGTGGGAAGAATTTCTGACAGTAATCCTCTTCTTACACCTAAAATCAGTCCTTTGTGGACAACACTTCAGCGATGATGACGAGCTGAAAGAACACGTTACCACATGGTTGAATACACAGGCGGCAACATTCTATAAGAAATGCACACAAAACCTTGTGCCATGCTATGACAATTGTCTACAAAATTTCGGAAGCTATGTAGAAAAGTAGTTTAACAATTGTAGATTTTTGTACAGTCAATATTTTTTTCTGTATCTGTACACGTTCGTTTTATATAACCAAACGGAACTTACTTCCTGGACGCACCTCGTATTATCAAAGTTTAAACCTTCTCTTGACTTACACGAATGTTTCAAGACTAAAATCGGTCCAGCCGTTCTCGAGTTTTAGCGAGACCAACGAACAGCGTTACGTGACAGAATGGGAGAGTGATCTGAAAAGTTGATAAACGCTATCATCGACACATTTCCCGTTGGCAGTAGTTTCTGTGTGTCGTAATCATCAGTCGTTCTCCTGCTGCCAATGTTTGCGATTTACAGAAACTGGTATCAAGTATTTTAGTTTCTGCCTGAACTGTGTTGTACGATAGGTAAGTTTTCGGTTCTGTACGAGACGCTTCTGAGACACCGCCGCTTTGCCTCGAGGGTCATGGCATGTCATCCTACCGTCCTACTAACAAAGCCACGTGAGCTGTATTACTATTGTGGGTGAAGTGGCATAGTGATGCTTGAATTTCATTGCTCCATTTTCAAATAGGCCTACTAACATGCACAGTTTTCTCTCGCCCAATATAACATACTAGCTTAAAACCCGGCGTTGCCCACGTATTTATTTATTTATTCCTGCCATTTCTTCGATATATATTCATTTGTATAAGACCTGTATAACTGTAAAATCTCTTGAGAATACAATTAGTAGTTAAGAAGTAATAGATTAAAACTTGGTGCGTGATGGGTCAGTTTTCCGTGAAAATTACTGTTTATGTGCTCATATCTCATTAATTACGTGTCGTACTTTGATACAATTTAGAAGTTACACTAAACTATATGCCTGTATATTGTCTGTAAAATTTCCTGCAGCTACAATTTTTAGTGTAAAAATTATAAATTGTAACGTCATACCGACAGCCGTAGTTTTACTCCATAAACAGCGGAAAAGTAGTAAGCGAGAAACTTTTTTCCTTTCATCATTTTACTATGGTTGCCAGCGAGAAAAAGTTTAATAAAGCTTTGAAATTATGTTTAAAGTTTGTTGCAAGTCGCTAAGTACTGTCATTCTCATGCAGTATATTTAGAAAGTCTCGCCGCATGTTTTGAACAATATGTCGTATATGATTTTTAACCCTGCAGCAATTGTACCTCACGGTAAGGAATGTGTGTACCAAATTTGGTTGAAATCGGTCCAGTGGTTTAGGAGAAAATGAGCAGCATTGTCGCTAAATGCAGCAGTTTTCAGCGCATATCTCGTGAACAATATATCGTATGTCACTCTTACACTTACGGCGACCGTTCTCATGGATTGAAGCTTACGTGTGCAAAATTTCATAACGATTGGAACAAAATTGTAGATTTGTATGCAACACGTACAAATACACGGACACTCTGCTTTATATATTAGACGAGAATCATGTGACATCGTCATAAGCCAATCGCGTATTTTGTCGTGAAATCAAGCATACAGCAGAAACAGCAGCATTTATCTATACTCTATGTGGTTCGGTCATCTTTGCAACGATTTTATATCGTGTTATTGATGTTTTTCCACCACGCTTCCACGATAGTGATCAATGTTCCACAAGTATTTTTATCTTTGAGTCTATCTGGATTTTTATCTTGGTTCTGTGTCTCCGTTCATAGTCGGCAATGTGTGGTTGACGGAAACATGTGACCTATTTAAAAAATTGCGTACTTGACGTTATTAAAGTCTGAAAGGACCGCATTGTCTGACGATTGAAAGAATAAACAGATTTTGACTCGTACCGTAAAGTTCGTAAGTCACAGAGTATATAGCTTTTCCTAAGAGTATTTATTGCATATTTTGCGAATGTTTGCTCGTCACACTCACCCACTGCCACGCACCGCGACCAAACTCCCTTACTAACATCATTAGACCAAGGGCTATCTACCACCACATGTGGTCATGGAGAAAAGTGTGTCAGCACGTACACACACAAGCCTTTTATATATAGATATAGATTGATTCGTCTTTGCACAAGCAGGAAGATAGTTCAAAATCGGTATATCATTTACTTCTTAAATTCTGTCCATTTTATGTTATCCTCTGCCGTTAATCATGTGATGTTGTTGAAAGTAGCCTGCTATTAAAATAAGCAAGTTCTCAGGCAGTTGAGATCTGCAAATGTAAGTTGAAATGCTTACTGCTGCTCTAAATTACATTATGAGTTTGCGCAGTACATGCACAACAGGAATTTATCTAACTGCTCACTCTTTAAGGGTGCAGCCAACGTCAAAAGACACAAAATCAATGCTAAAAAATAAATGAATAGATAATTAAACATAGGATGGGTAATATGAAATCATACAGCAGAGGTTTGATACTTTAAAATCATAATCTATTCAGAAAAATTAACAAGCAACTAAATGTGGGGAGACCAAATTAAGCACACACCTTGTACAAAAGTGAATTAAATCATATAATTACTTCCTGTAGTAAAATTGTTTCTGCCTTTTATGAATATGGAGGTAACGTGGGAAGAAATTTGCAAACATACAATGGGTAGCTGAAAGCACATTCATTCATTCCCAGGCATGTGCATAATGCTTGGTGGTACATTACTCTGTGGGAACAATCGATAAGAGCAGCGAAACGAAGCGTCGGCGGCGTCTTGACGAGATGGCAGGTGTCTTGATCACAAATATTGAGTATACTGTGCTCTAAATGAACTCATGTGTGGGGAGGCAGTGTCTCACTATTCTTAAGTACCACGTGGTGTGTGAACACACTGAATTTCATAACATTTACTAACAAATTAATTTAGAATAAGCAAGTAAAGCACATGTGAGATTTCGTGTAGAAGAAAGCTTGTATTAATAAAAGCGTGGCTGAAGGCCAAAGTAGTGACTGATACAAAAGATCGTGGTGCAATCGGTCATACAAGACAGGAAAGATGGACTCAAGCTAGAAAATCTGAGAAATATTTAGCATACTCGCACATACAGACGCGACTTGAAAAGTTAGTTAAAAACATGAAGGAAATTCACAAAGGCTGAAGGCGAACTTGAGCAAAACCAGATACACAATCATCAATGGAATAAAAGTGTAAATAATAAATTTACTCTAAATTTACATGAATTCTGTAAATTAAGAAACACTTCACCTCACATAGCAAAAGAATTACTAATTACTCAAGAGAACTATCAGTGAAAACCAAGACTGGCTGATCACAAAGAAAGCAAAGTCCTAACAGCACGCCCTCCCCTCAGCATGATCCGGCGGAGTAGGCGTCAGAGCCAGAATGCAGAGTGACTAGTGTAGCTCTAAGACTACAGAAAAACTTCCCCCTGCAATACACCGGATGTAGAGGGCGCTAAAAGCGACACAGGGCGTGTTCAGAGACTCCTACCAACCCTTGCTACCTGGCGAAGACAATTCCCTCTACATCCGCTCCCAGAGAGGTCTCCTGTCTACTCTTCCTTCCAAGATTAGGTTGGTACCACCCTAAGAACACGAACACCTCCCTATTTTGCCAAGTAAGCTTGTCTCTGGCCACCCAGCAGACGCTAGCGCAGATGACAAACGAAGCCACGAGTTCTTAACAACTGCAAAACGAGGCCTAAAGCGAGAGGCGGCGACTGTATAGGCTACATTACACGGAGCGTATCTGGTCGCTAGTCGCTGGCGTCTGTTGTCGCTCGGCGTATGGGCGAACAGCGAACGAATACGCTGACGCAATGACACGCAGCCACTTCAGACACTAGCGTCTTCGTAAAAACTATCGAAACGCGACGTAGCATATGATACATTGTTTTGGAGGTTAGGTGATACCAAACAGTTCTGTTCCCCAAAGTGCTACATGACCATTTTCCCGTCTACAGCAAATCGGAAACAGGACAAATTTAGTAATAGACTACGGTACCTTATAAAACATAAATAAGGCATTACAGTCATCAATATAAAAATGTGTTAAAATATCATACATCATACCTGTTGTTACATTCCTTCATGACGATACACTTATGCTGTGATGATGCCATATGACTACATTACATGTATTGATGACTGTAGGTTAATGCATTATTTATGTTTTCTAAGGTAGTCTAATACTAGATGTATCCTTTTGTTTCTGATTTGCTGTAGACTTTAAAATGGTCATGCTGACCGAAACCGGTCGTCAAAACGACGAGAAATTTTGTGATCATTGACGTAAATAAAGATATTAAAAGTTCTGTGTCCCAGCAAACAAAATATGAAGTGGAACTGTAATCAAATTTCTGAAAATTTATCGAAGTTTTCTAGTATTATAGGACATTAAAAATGACGATTCTTTAAATTTTATTTTGGCGACATCGACATCCTTATGATGGTATTCTGTTTCCTTATTTTATCCTCTAACATTTACAGTAATCTATCAAAATTTTCTTATGTTATGCTCATTATATTTCTGTAGGCAGGAGGATCTTCACGCGATAATTCACCCAAAAGATTTGCAGAAGCACCATATTTATCCCTCCTCGCAATCCACCTTCTCATCCATTTTCTTTTATTCTCTTCTACTTTACCGTTTTGCTTCTGGTTCATTAATTGTTTTTTTTTAACTGTTGCGAGAAACACAACGCTAGCATTTACAATTTCCTTCGACACTTTGACTCTACTGGTGGCTACTGTACTTCAGACGCTCCCGTATATGACACGGGGCGACCAAAAACGCCAGCGACCAGCGTCTAGAGTACTGCAGCCCACCTCACCCTTCAACTTTAGACGCTCGCGTTTCGGAGCAGCGACTTTGCTCGCTGTCCCTGTTCACACGTGGCGAATTCAGCAGCTGCGTCCAAATACGCCAGCGACTAGCGACCAAATACGCTCCGTGTAATATGCCCTTAAGCCATTCCGCGACAGTCAGTCAATATTAAGAGCAACATTCCACATTCACACAAACACACATGTTCAATCACACGGGTGTAAACATATATGAATATGGGGCAAACATATATAAACATGGGGCATTGATCATTAATAAAAAGAATAGAATAATTAACACATAGATAACATTAATGGTGCAGAAACAGTTTCGGTTAATGAATAAATCAAAATGGAACCTGACCACACATTCAGTGGATGTGTTTCAATGTAAATATATAAAAGTAATGCATTTTATACAAAATATTGTTGCTGTTAAAAAGAAACCAGTAACATAATTTGTGATTTAAAAGATCATATTACAGGAACCACCCCCACGAACCACAGACATTGCTGAGGTGTGGTGGCTTGCATGCCTCGATGTCACAAATAGCCGTACCGACGTGCAACCACAGTGGAGGGGTATTGTAGAGAGGCCTGAGGAACGTGTGGTTCCTGGAAAGTGGCAGCAGAATTTTCAATAGTTACAGGGCCAACAGTCTGGATGATTGACTCAGCTGCCCTTGTAGAATTAGCTACTGCTAACGGCTGAAACCAAGGGGAAACTACAGACGTTACTTTTGATGAGGACTTGCAGCTCTATACTCTATTAATATTCAAAGACGACCGTCTGTCGTCTTCCACATATTATTTATAAAATTGTAATTTATTTAATGTCGCTAGATTAGCATTTTGTTAAAACTAGAACCCCTCTTTTCAAGGCATGAGGAATAGCATTTTTCTTTCATGTTTTAAGATAAAACTTTCTGAAATGTTATTTAATATTGCTAGGATTTTTTTTAATAATTTATTATTGTGGTTATGAATGTGGCAATAACTATGCCTTTTCTGCTATGCCACTGTCCCTGTGATAATGTGTACTTATTTTATTTTTAAGTGGATGTGCCTGAATCTAATGGCTGTCTGATTGTGGGTGGTAATAGCTGGATTTGCATGGTTCTCTCTGGCTCAGAGTCGATAGTTAGTCGTTACGAACCCCTGCTGCTGATGTGAACAAAGAGGTTTCTACACCCTTTGGTCACAAACTAGTCAGCGAGCCTTCTCCAGGGCGAGTTCACGATCTTCTCTCCACGCCACAGCTGGGTTTCCCAGTTTCTGGTAGCTTTCCAGCCCCGTGGCCACTCGGACTTCACTTTGTGCTGGGATCGTGGTGAGGTAAGGTTGATTCGTGTCTTGTGCTTGCGGAGATGGTAGGGATTCGTTGTCTTGAATGTTTAACTTAGACTCTTGAACTCAGATTAATTTTTTGAAATATTCCTTCTGATCGTGTGCGAAAATGTGTTCTACTTCTTCAACCCAGTGATATCCAACAGATAAATGCGGTGTATGTGTTATTAGTTGCAGTTTGATAATGGCATGGTATATTCAAACCTTTTGTGATTACTTTGCGGTGTACGAACTCTGTGTAAGTTCCCTCTAGCTTTGTGGGGTCCGATTTCTAATAGACAATGTGTTCATTTTTGTACAGTGCATCTAAAAATTTTCTTATCGTTTCCTTCCATGAGTTATATGTGTCCCACATGGTCGGTTCTCGGAACAAAGCTTTCAGCTTCCACTGTTGTTTGTTCCATGCCCATCAGGCAAGTAACTGTGCATGTATCCTTCTGATTTCCACTAATGTTTCGCGATTCTCTCTTCCCGCCTAAATCACAATTTGCGATCACTTATGGCATCAGTGTACAGCGTTCACTAAAATGAACGCTGTAACGTCGTCAAAAATATATAATTGTATACAAGCCGAGGCCGGGCTCCTGACGACAATTAATTGTGTCACGATACCTCATGGTCTGTTCCTCCTGAAAGGGAATACAGTCAGTATTGTGGCTGCGAGCATTACAGAACAAATAGGCTGTGGTGTAGGAAAGAGACAGCGTGGCGAATGGAGATTTGTGTGTGGCGGGAGACGTGCAGGGAAGAGTCCTCTGCAGTCGGGCTGGTCACTGTGTCCTGGTGGCGGAGTGCTCAACGCGTCTGCCTAGTAAGCAGGAGATCGCGGGTTCGAGTCCCGGCCGGGCACAAATTTTCATTCGCCGCCCTTTGGTATTCCATCTAAACCTAGTACAGTGATGCCATAAGTGATAGCAAATTGCGATTTATTTCATTTGTAATTAACCTGCACGATTGATTTACGCTAACAGCATCTCTATTTTTTTGAGAGGTCCGAGGTCTGAAATGTACTACTGTTATTCTATGTAATGAAATTGTAATTTGTGGTGTCGCACAAGTCCAAAGTGCGCGCCACGTACTTCCGCCGCGCGCCGCCATGCACGCACGGCGCGGTTCTTACGACGTCAGCCACGAGCGCCCTCTGCTGCAACTCCGCTCGTGGCCACCACTGAACTGCATTGGTCACTTGGCATTAGGACAGGCACCAGATAACACTCTCATCAGTAGGCAGGCCTCTATCTAGTTAAACTATGTACCAGCATTCCACTAGACTGCTGCCCTCCAAGTTCAGTATTGTATTATTTCTACGAAATATATTTCTTGTTCTAATCTAGCTCAATGTTTCTAGTTTCTGCTGTCCGACTGGCTGGTCACCTCAGACTCTGTACCCGCACACGCGTGCATCCTATTTCCCTGTGTCTGTCTTTCTCCACTCGGCTACCGACGCCCAGGACAACCGGCGGGCCGGCCGCGGTGGCCGAGGGGACTGAGGCGCTCCAGTCACGGTCTGCACGGCCACTACGGTCGGAGGTTCGAAAGCCTCCTCGGGCATGGATATTTGTGCCGTCCTAGTATTAGCTAGCTCATTAGTAGTTTGTAAGTTTAGGGACTGATGACCCCGTAGTTAAGTCCCATAAGCTATACAAACATTTGAAACATTTTGTAGTACGATCTTGCTGCCGCCTGTAACTGACTGTAATAGCATACAGGATGACTTAGACAAAATTTCTAGTTTGTGCGAAGAATGTCAGCTAGCTCTCAATGTAGAGAAATGTAAGGTGATGCGCATGAGTAGGAAAAACAATCCCATAATGTTCGAATACAGCATTAGTAGTGAGCTTCTTGATGCTGTCGCGTCGTTCAAATATCTAGGCGTAACATTGCAGAGCGATATGAAATGGAACGAACATGTAAGGACGGTTGTGAGTAAGGCGGACAGCTGACTTCGGTTTATTGGGAGAATTTTGGGAAGATGTATTTCACCTGTAAAGGAGACCGCGTATAAAACGCTTGTACGACCACGTCTTGAGTATTGGTCAAGTGTTTGGGACCCGCAGCAGATTCGTTTGAAGGAAGACATAGAAGCGGTTCAGAGGCGAGCAGCTAGGTTTGTTACCGGTAGGTTCGACCAATGCGCGAGTGTCGCGGAAATGCTCCGGCAACTCTATTGGGGATCGCTGGGAGAAAGACGACGTTCTTTTCGTGAATTTGTGTTAAATAAATTTAGAGGGCCGGAATTTGAAGCTGAGTGTAGAACGATGCCGGCCGCGGTGGCCGAGGGGACTGAGGCGCTCCAGTCACGGTCTGCACGGCCACTACGGTAGGGGGTTCGAAAGCCTCCTCGGACATGGATATTTGTGCCGTCATAGTTCGTAAGTAGTTCATAAGTAGTTTGTAAGTTTAGGGACTGATGACCCCGTAGTTAACCCTCAACCCGAAACATCTTTGAAATGTGCGTAACTGCAAACATGCTGTCTCTCAGACCACCTAATGTTATGTCACCGACCTGCAAATTAGTTCACAGAAATTAAGTAAAGAGTCAGTTAATTCATATTCTAAGTAAATTTAATACTTTCTAGTTGATAATAAAACTTTTTTGTTTACATTATATAAAATATCACAAGTGCGATCTGACTTTTTTCTTTCCTCCCTGGTAGTTACATCGTCAAATCTCAGGCTGCTTAGAAGTATTTCAAAGCGCTTTGCCGACATTGCCACCACACATATAGGACGTCCGGTCAGGTCTTTTTCGAAAAGAGAAGACATATCTTCATGAGACGATTTGAATTCCGATGTCATATGATAGTATTCATATTCACGTTTGTATGTAAAACTATTTCATCTATCATGTCATCATCAAATAAATTCTTCCATATTTGACATTTAGTAGGACTTTGTTCCACATTTCGACATTTGGCTGTTAGTCCAGGCATTCCTGCTTTCAGAATGTTGTGCTCGGGTGTTCTTCTTGCCCTAACAGGCTCAAAACGTTACCACTTGAGATTATTTTTACCATAAAAGAACTGTGTTTCCTGTGAGGTATTATCTGTAGTACAGACCACTCCAGGCTCTTCTTCCAATAAAACATTTTCTTCACTAGTATCACTCTCTGTTTCACGGTGGCCATCACCTATCACGAAATCCGGATCATCGTCAGAATCATCAAATGTGTCAGCATCGTTCACATTTCCCTCTACATCTAAATCCCGTAATTGCGCTTGCACCCAAGCTTCCAAATCTGGATTAGCTGCAGATATGTTACTCTTCTTAGAAAGTCGATCCATATTATACCTGAAACATAACAATCCAAGAGTCAACACAGTTTCAGCCGACCAGTTGCATAAAATAGTTTACATCTATAAACATCTATATAAAGGTTTATAGATGTAAACTATTTTATGCAACTGGTCGGCTGAAACTGTGTTGACTCTTGGATTGTTGTTCCACCGTTGCTGAATTGCAGCCATGCTTAAAATTTTGAAACATAACATATATTCACGCACAGAAGAAAATGCTACAAAGAAAACCACTGAAATCAGACCATGTCGTAATTAGAAACATGCGGTCTATTGGACCCACCAATTTCTTGTACGTAATACGAAACATGCGGTATCTCAGGCACACAACTTGGCGCACGCGTCTAAACAATACTCTGATGGCCGAGTGCACCAACCTCGGTCAAAAAGCACGATGATCAAGGGTTCCGAGAACACGGTCAAAAGTTAACCGCGGTTAAAACGTCTCTGCGGTGCACCAGCGTTAATCACCGGTCAGCAAACCGTCGTCAGCCAATCGTACACTTGATCGTGATCAAGTCCGTGTAGCGCAATGGAAGGCACCCAGGTGATGCAAAGGTATTACTTGAGCTTACCTGCATGTGTATTCTCGACCATCTTTGGTGAATGACGACAGTACCACGTGATTTGTAGGTACAAGATTGTAAATACGGTCAAATTGTACGACGCTTCTCGCCGGGCTGCAGTGGTTATGTTGGCATCAATGGTAATGACGGCAACTAAGATGACCAATAAATATTTTTTCGTGACAACTTCAATTAAAACGAAAATTTTCTTATGAACGGACAAGGGTACATACAAGAACCTTTCAACCATAGAGCAGGTACAGTATTAATTTTGCTGCGAGTGAAACGAGCAGCAATAACATTTACTCTGTAGCTTGTGAAAAATATTAACGCAATTCTTCACTTCATTGTTCATCTGTTGCCAACATAAGCCCTGGAGCCCAGCGAGAAGCGTCGTAAAATTTTACCGAATCCAGTCATATTGCAAAGAGAAATAATTATTAAAAAAACACCCTAAGACAGATTTATATAATTACTTAAATTATGATTTATTGTTTCGAACAAATCAACTCAAATGTCATTGTTGTTCACAGCGTATTTTCCCATGCACCGCATGTTCACCTGGTAACAGAAATATACAGATAACATGTTTTAATAACACGAAAGCTTTACGATTGTAGTTACGGAACATATCGTAATTTTTTATTCAAAACTTTTTTGAATTTGATAGTTACTTTACTGGAAATATTCATTAATTATGGCGCCGCGAACTGCTCTTCCTGGCAATGTGTCGTCGCGATATATGTTACTGTTGCCACCAATAAATATGTTAAATGCACCAGTTGCATATGCTCTTAACGTAATCTATAGTCTGTTTATAGGCGAAATAGGGTTATTTCTATCGGTAGGAAATTCTGTCACTGATTTGGTTTAACAACCTCCACACTTTCTTTGGACAAACAAAATCTTTCTTCGAACTTTTTGTCACTGTAATCTTCAAAAGAGTCCCCCTTTCCACAATCACGACGTTCCGGTTTCGAACCCGATTTAAATGATTGAGGTAACATAAATGTTTGTCAATTCCGTCTAAAACAGCAAAACGCGCCGCCATCTTGGTACTGCACACTCGTATAACCCTGATCATCTCGACAAAACCGGGCGTCAGCCGCGATCAACTGCCTCGCTTAACTTTGATCGGTGCCGGTGCACCAGAAACTTGAGTTGACCACGGTTAAACGCCGACTTGACCGCGATTAACTTTTGACAGAGGTTGGTGCACTCGGCCGTGAGTCTCTTCAGTGACGAAGCAAAACTGTTGACTGTTGCTTCACACGTGGCAAGTATTGCTACGAAGGTACTGGCAAGGGGGAGCCACGCTTTTTTGCAGTGATGCCACACTCGACCTTTAAAATAAACTAGGGGTCTGAGAGACCGATGTTTCGGGTTAAGGGTTAAGTCCCATAAACTATACAAACTCTTGAACGTTTGAACAACCGGCGGCAAAATAATTAGTTCGAAACAAGACTTATGTTCATCTGACTGTCATTCCGTTATATCGATGCGCCTGGCATTAATGAAAACAGGGGAAATTGTTAGTTGTGTTTTAGAAACGTTTGCAGTTTCACGCAGATGCAGCATTTGGTCATTGGCGTAACTGCCTCACAGCGCCTTATCGCGTTACAGAGGCATTATAATTCGTGCCACGGTCTCGCTCACCCAGCAAGGGAGCGCAAAACGCAGCGTGAGTGGGCATCCCGACGGAGTCCTGTACCACGTTTTGATTGACATCAGTCACTGCAGTCGCAACAAGGAGATAGATAATTATCCATATAGACAACACCAACATTTTATTCGTCACCATCTTCTTGTTATCTTATCTATATCTGTGTGAATGTCTGTTCGGTGTACGTTTATAACGTCTGAACCACAAGACATAAGGAGCTAAAAGTTTGTAGAGTTACTAATGTCTAGCCGAGGAAGGCTTTAGGCACGGTTTTATGGCGATCGGATAGCTATATATATATATATATATAACTACGGAGTCATCAGTCCCTAAACTTACAAACTACTTATCAACTACTTACGAACTAGGACGGCACAAATATCCATGCCCGAGGGGGGATTCGAACCCCCGACCGTAGTGGCCGTGCTGCCCGTGACTGGAGCGCCTCAGTCCCTGCGGCCACCGCGGTCGGCGATTCAAGTACAGCCGGCCGCGTTATATTGTTCAAATTACTAAATATCTATCAGATTGCTATAAAACCGTGCCTAAAACCATCCTCAGGTATAAATTGCACAAATATTTAAGTCTCTGCGTCTTGTCGTTCGGACGTGATAAGCGTACACTGAACAGACATTCACATTAATGTGAATGTCTGTTCGGTGTACGCTTATCACGTCCGAACGACAAGACGCAGAGACTTAAATATTTGTGCAAAAAAAAAAAAAAATATATATATATATATATATATATATATATATTAATGTGAATGTCTGTTCGGTGTACGCTTATCACGTCCGAACGACAAGACGCAGAGACTTAAATATATGTGCAGTTCCTAATTTATACCTGAGGATGGTTTTAGGCACGGTTTTATAGCAATCTGATAGATATTTAGTAATTTGAACAATATAACGTGGCCGGCCGCGGTGGCGGAGGAGACTGAGGCGCTCCAGTCACGGGCAGCACGGCCACTACGGTCTGGGGTTCGAATCCCCCCTCGGGCATGGATATTTGTGCCGTCCTAGTTCGTAAGTAGTTGATAAGTAGTTTGTAAGTTTAGGGACTGATGACTCCGTAGTTAAGTCCCATAAGCTTAACAAACATTTTTCTGAATATAACGCGAAATGCGGAACAATAATTACTCTTTGAAAATTATATTTACTCTTTGAAAATGGTTTTATTGGTTGCATTGTTGCTTGAGTGTTGATAATGATAAAAGGATAGAGTATACTGGGATGGAAAGTTACCGGTGTATATAAAATTCTACGTGTGTGTGTGTTTTAATATTTCGCTCTGCAGCGAAAACTACAGAACGCAAACGAATGGTCTGTGTGTAATTGTTGTCCGAAGTCTTCCGTTGTACACCATAGTAGTTCCATGCCGATAGCTATAACAGGGTGGATGATATGGTGGTTGAAAGTCGTAAAATTATTATTATAAAAAAAAAAAAAAACGGACTGAAGGCCACCGATGACGCTTCCGACTCTAAAGCAAGGAGGTTACATACAGCGAAACGTGATGCCACATACCATATCTTTGGTCTATGCGTGCTACAATGCTTCCGCTCTTTCTCTGTATGGATAAGCATACGAATAAGGAAATATAAGAATAAATAAAAAAAGCAGTAGACAAGAAATTTCTTTTAATACATCTATTTGAAAAAATCCATTTAACGTTTCGCGCATCATCTATCAAAATCAACCAACACGCGAGCGGAGCCGCGGGTTTAAGCTAGTTATTTACATAGACAACACGAACATTTTATTCGTCGCCATCTTCTTGTTATAGGTTGTTACAAAAATGTACGGCAAAACTTTTAGGAAACATTCCTCGCACACAAAGAAACAAAATGCGTTATGTGGACATGGTCCGGAAACGCTTAACTTCCATGTTAGAGCTCATTTTATTACTTTTCTTCAAATCACATTATTCATGGAATGGAAACACACAGCAACAGAACGTACCAGCGTGACGTCAAACACTTTGTTACAGGAAATGATCAAAATGTCCTCCGTTAGCGACAATACATGCATCCTCCCTCCGTCGCATGGAATCCCTGATGCGCTGATGCAGCCCTGGAGAATGGCGTATTGTATCACAGCCGTCCACAATACGAACACGAAGAGTCTCTACATTTGGTACCGGGGTTGCGTAGACAAGAGCTTTCAAATGCCCACTATAAATGAAAGTCAAGAGGGTTGAGGTCAGGAGAGCGTGGAGGCCACGGAATTGGTCCGCCTCTACCAATCCATCGGTCACTGAATCTGTTGTCGAGAAGCGTACGAACACGTCGACTGAAATGTGCAGGAGCTCCATCGTGCATGAACCACATGTTGTGCCGTACTTGTAAAGGCACATGTTCTAGCAGCACAGGTAGAGTATCCCGTATGAAATCATGATAACGTGCTCCAGTGAGCGTAGGTAGAAGAACATGAGGCCCAATCAAGACATCACCAACAATTCCTACCCAAACGTTCACAGAAAATCTGTGTTGATGACGTGACTCGAGGAAGTACAGTACATACCAACGAAACAATTGGGTATTTGCCAATTGTCTGCACATATTATTTCAATTTACATTTAAAGAGAAATACTAAAATGAGCTCTAACATGGAAATTAAGCGTTTCCGGACAAATGTCCACATCAAATATTTCCTTTCTTTGTGTATGAGGAATGTTTCCTGAAAGTTTGGTCGTACCTTTTTGTAACACCCTGTATATAACTAGTTGACCCGGTGAACTTCGTATCACTTACTTTTTAATTTTAGTATCGGTTCGACAGTGGGTGGTAAGAGTGGGTAAATCACGCACAGATGTCCAAGATAATGTTCATTTCACATTCATGGAAGTTCAAGGTAGGATTGAACCGTGATAAAATATGGAAAAATTGCGAGGAATATTTAGATTTTACACATGTAAAATAATGACTTGGTTGTTGTGTTGGGTGCGTTCAGAAATATATTTAAGTTTAAAGTTCGTTTTACACTATCTGAAAATGTTCGAATGTTTGTAGAACTTATGGGACTTAACTACGGGGTCATCAGCTTACAAACTACTTATGAACCACCTAAGACTAAGAACGGCACAAATATCCATGCCCGAGGCGGGATTCGAACCCCCGCCCGTAGTGGCCGTGCAGACCGTGACTGGAGCGCCTCAGTCCCCTCGGCCACCGCGGCCGGCACTATCTGAACCCGTACATGAACTGCCAAAGATAAAAACCAATTGCTGTTCCTTAGTCTCGCTAAAACTCGAAAACTGCTGAACTGTTTCGGCTGTATATCATTACATAAACCACTGAATCTATTGTGAGAAAGTCTAGTGCGAAGATAGCTTGAGCGCTGAAGTACAGGATAAGATACTTTAGAAAGTGTGTAATTCAAGATATTTTTTGAAGTATATAAAGCGAAATATCAAACAATAGTTACTCTCTGGAAATTCCATTCAATTACTCTTCCAGATCTTTTGCGGTCTTTGACAGAATTACTATGTCATCAGCAAACTGCAATGTTTTTATTTCTTCTCCCTGCACTTTAATGCCCTCTCCAAATTTCTCCTTCCATTCCTTCACTGCCTGCTCAATGTACAGACTGAACTACATTGGTGAAAGGCTACAACCATGCCTCATTTCCTTCCCAACCTCTGCGTCCCTTTCTTGCCCTTCGACTCTAATAACCGCTGTCTGGTTATTGTATAGGTTGAATATAACTCTTCGCTCCCTATATCTTACCCCTGCTACCTTCAGAATTTGGAAGAGTGTATTCCAGTCGACATTGTCAAAAGCTTTTTCCAAATCTACAAACGCCGATAACGTAGGTTTGCTCTTCCTTAGCCTATCATCTAAGATAATTCGTAATGTGAGTATTGCCTCCCGTGTTCCAAACTGATCTTTCCCGAGGTCAGATTCCACAAGTTCTTCCATTTCTCTGTAAACAATTTGTGTTAGTATTTTGCAACAGTGACCTATTAAACTGATAGTTCTGTAATTTTCACACTTGCCTTCATTTGCTTTCTTTGGAATTGGAATTACAATATTCTTCTTGAAGTCGGAGGGTATTTCCCCTGACTCATGCTTCTTGCAATTTTTTCACGACTGGGTCTCCTAACGATATCAGCAGTTCAGACGGGATGTCATATATTCCAGGGGCCTTGTTTCTATTCAAATCTTTTAGTGCTCTGTCAAATTCTTCTCGCAGTATAATATCTCCTCTCTCATCCTCCTCTATTTCATCTTCCATTTCTAGAATACTGCTTTCAAGTTTATTTCCTTTGTACAGACCTTCTATATATTCCTTCCACCTTTCAACTTTCCCATCTTTGCTCAGTACTGGTTTTCCATCCGAGTTCTTGATATTCATGCCTCTACTTTTCTTGTTTAAAAATCTCTTTTATTTTCCTGTAGGCGGTATCTATCTTTCCCCTAGTTATGCATTCTTCTACGGTCCTGCATTTGTCCTGTAGCCACTCCTACTTAGCCAGTCTGCACTTCCTGTCAATCTCATTATTCAGACGTTAGTACTCCCTTTTTCCTGTTTCACTTGCTGAATTTTTGCATTTTCTCCTCTCATCAATTAAGTTCAGTATATCCTGTGTTATCCAGGGATTTCTATTAGGCTTGTCCTTCTGCCTATATGATCCTCTGCAGTCCTCACTACCTTATCTCTCAGAGCTACCCATTCTTCTTGTACTGTATTACTTTCCCCCGTTTCAGCCAATCCTTGCCTAATGCTCCCTCTGAAACTCTCAACCACCTCTGGTTTCTGCAATTTGTCCAGGTTCCATCTCCTAACTTTTCTACCTTTCTGCAGTCTCTTTAAGTTCTAAGAGAAGAAAAAATGGGTCATTAAATGTCGGCGCAAAAGCTGGGAACCCGAAGCCAGCCCAAAGTTATGTACTGTAAGTAAATAGTTATTATTATGACTTGAGGCAATATTCAATAGTAAAAATCGTTTCTGATATTTGAACGTACGTTTTTGTTTAACTCTTTTGAAAGTACTGCCTCTTAACAGAGAACCTGCCTGTACGGAATTAGCAGCCGCAAAAATCATAACACAGCAAAACATCCCAGAACATACTGTTTTTAGAGCACAATATGTGTGTCTTATGTAGTATATTGAGAAATACACCTCATCAAAAACTTTTGTATTGACGTTGCATAAATTATTGAAGATACTTCTGTTACGTTACGTATTGCGAGAAAGTATTACACTAAAACGGAAAATATACTTGGCATAAAGTTTCGTTACGGCTATGGCAGTGTACTGTGCTGATTCAGGCAACTACCGTTCAATGCTATTTGTGGTATTTCGAAGTTTCAGCGTTACAACTTGTAGTATGCAATTTGACATAATAGGAAGGTACCTGATGTTTTATCACAAAATACACCCTCAATTCAATTTCTTATTGATAAATGCCAATATTGACGCTTATCTTTAAGAGGCTGTAACATAACTGTCAAAGAATACTGGGTACATTTTACTTACGGCTGCGGCGGCGTAGTGTGCTAATGTTGGCAACGAAATGTTTGCTTTATAAGGATTATTAAATTACTGACAAGACAAGGGTACTGTTACATACGAAAAACCTGTCAACCGTAGAGAAGGAACGGAATTATTTATTTATTTTATGGTCAAGACATTCTATACGATTAGGTTTTCAAACAGCATTCAAAGGTTGTTGCCAACATCGGCGCCGTGTGCCTCTATAACCGTAAACTTTTTATCCTGTACACTAATATAATTTTTAGTTTTAGTGTTTGTAATACGTTCTGAAACTTCCTCAGTAGCATAATAGAAGTAGTTTCAGCAATTTGAGTTCAAAATTCCGATGTGATGAATTTGTGACAGCAGACAACAGACACTTACTAGAGGAAGGTAAACTAACCTCGCATACTTACAGTCATTATTCAAATACACGCCAAGATCGCTTAAAAATTTTATCTACATGACCAGTTTCTCAGCATTGAACGTAATACGCGTATTTCATTACTGAAATATATGTTCCAAGCTCTTTTTTTTTCCTGTATTTGGACAGAAGCAGCAACAAGTAAAGAAAACGCGAGATTTTTGTGTCTAATGCACATATCGGTGTAAACAAGAGTGGAATGCAAGCTCAAAGTAGCACGATCTAAGGCTGTATGCCGGGCACTTGTAAAATATTTCACTAAACTTAAATAAAACGACACTGTTGGTATAAGCCGCAGGAATGAAAATGGCGGATGCGCCAGCCTGTGTTTTTAGCAGCTCTAGGTACGGCTAAAGCAGTAGATACACCTAGCTGAACAATTCGCCATTTTGAATCCCAATCCGGCGACAGTGTTGTATGCTTCGTGTAGTGTAGCGAAGTGAATCAGAGAATATTTTGTGATTTTAATGTGTGAAACTCTTCAAAAATGTTCAAATGTCTGTAAATCTATCGGACCAAAGTGCGTGGTCATCAGTCCGTAGCTTACAAACTACTTAAACCTAGGTAAACTAACCTACGGACAAACACACACACACACACCCATGCCCCAGGGAGGACTCGAACCTCCACGGCGAGCAACCTCGCGCTCCGTAGCAAGGTGCTTTAGACCGCTCGGCTACTCCACCGCGGCATGAAACTGTTGGTTGTGCAGCTCCAAGCTGCTCAAATAATAGCAGACATGGTTTCTACTGTATAAGTTTTATCGGTTTCCTTCAAATACAATCGGCGTAAAAGGTTGCTTGTAAATTGCAGACACGAAGTATAGACGCCAAAATCGTGCAGCTATCTGTGTAACGTTAAGTACAAAACTTTTTTTTTTTTTTCAATTTGTATTAGAAATAATTATGCTCACAGAGAGGTAGTAATTAAAATATGGGCCTATACATGTAAGCAATGGTTCATTTTAATTTCGCTACAGATTGTTAACATAACACGACATACAGTGTGTTTAAAGGTACTTTTCTTGATTTTGTTTAGCCTAAGTAAGGATTTATTACAAGGGCTGGTAATTGTATTTTAAGTGATGCATGAATGCACCTGACTTTTAAACTATATTACTTCGCATTAGTACAGTGTTTAATTTAAATGTGACTCTTAAGACGAGAATATGTTGGACTAAGCCAAGCTGTGAACAGGATGTCTGGGGAAAAAATAATAATAATAAAACATAGTAAAGTATGGGAACAAGAAAGAAGTCGTACATAAAAGCTATTAAACTCAAAACTACCAGAGATACTTTATTTAGTCATCATCTAACTAAACTAGATATTCAAAGTTATTAAACACATTTTTGGCTTAAAATCTTCTTTGAAATATAGTGTATGTAAACTACACGAGACATTAGAGGGGGGGAAACGGAAAGTACAGTATACGCAATTTAACATTATTGCCTAACAGTTTTCGAATGCAACTGTTAATTACCGTAAATGTATGTGGATGTACCATTTATAATCCAGAAAATACGATAAGTGTAACGTATTTTAACTGTGTGTGGTAAATATTTATAACGGCAACATATGCCTTCATTTCGAATGTAAGTGAATCTATCGTATCTCTAAATATCCATCTAATCATTAACTTTAAGTTGCTTGCCTCTTATAGTAAAATGTAAGCCAATAAATTTTCTATGTTGTAATATTTTCTGCGTTAAGGAAGTATACTTAGGGCCGGTTTGTCAATGTCTCCTTAAGTTCCCGTTAAGATTTTATCTTGTCGTTAGCGGAGAACTGCGTTTGTCAATGTTTCGTTATGAGTTACCAGACGTTAAAAGGCGTCAAACTGGCCGTTAAGTTAACGAGTAGAATTCTGCTAGTTACACGGCTAACTATCAGTTAAGTGAGAATCTGTATGAAAATGGCAGGATTCCAAAGCGCTAAAATACCGCAATATATTCACGTGATAAGATCGATTTATCGAACAAAATAACAGAAGCACTACATGTATGAAAAACTAGTGTGGAAAGAAGCTTCATTGAAAAATTTTATCGTCATATTTCTCGCCCCAACCATGTCAGTAGCTAGCAGATGAGTTTGCAGTTACGCAACATAACCTTAAAATTATTGTTGCCATATCAAAATACAAACTTATGGGTAACGACTAGTTCAGTCAGAATCGGTATGACGAAAATGATTGGAACAAGAGATTTGGTTGACAGTGAATACGATGTCAATATTTTAGACGATCTAGAGGTCATTCCTCCTATAATGCGATATAGACGTATTTACGTTCGCCCAAATCATTTTGAATGCTGAGATGATGCAGAATTTGTTACGCTATTTCGTCTTGGAAACGCTACATGAAAAACTCCAGATAGTTACGTATTTTGTAAGTTATCTGTCATAATAGGAAACATAACACATTACTTATGCCTGCAATTTTATTAGTTCAGTATTTGGTTAAATTGTACCACGATCCTCGCCGAGCTGCAGTGGTTATGTTGGCATCAATATATGTTTTGTCTTGATAACTTCAATTAAAACGAAAGTTATTTTTTTCTGAACGGATAAGGGTACATACAAGAACCTGTCAACCACAGAGCAGGTACACTATTAATTTTGCTGCGAGTGAAACGAGCAGCAATAACATTTACTCTGTAGGTCGTGAAAAATATTATACAATTCTACACTTCATTGTTTATCTGCTGCCAACATAAGCACTGGAGCCCGGCGAGAAGCGTCGTAAAATTTTACCCAGTATTTACTTATGCTTGTTGAGCCTAGTGTGGAGCCTGATATGTGATTTCTTCCACCGATCTACAGGAACAGTATACTTTTGCCTATGTGAAAGCTTGCACTAAGATACTACACACTTGGCATGTTATCGTACTAAGCCCTAAGCATGTTTACTGTTCTACATTTTCAGGGGAAAGCATTGAAGCATTGAATTCATCTGCCACACGCGATCATGCCGCTTTTTTCTTCTCCTTCCATGTCGTAGGGTCAGGCCTTTTTTTTATTTATTTATTTATTATTTATTTATTTATTTATTTATTTATTTTTTTTTTTTTTTTTTACAATGCACTCTAATATTTCTCTATTGAGGACACAACACACTCGCTCTAACTTCTTATAAAATTCGAGCCTCTTTCACGTTTGTTTTCCATAACGCCAATTAACAACTATCTGCTAACCTCTTCCCTGATAGTTAAATAAGGGAAACAGCTTTTTTATTCAGATGGCACTTTCATTTGTTTCTATTGCCAATATAGTCGAAATATATCGTAGCTTCTCGTTTCCTGCAGGTTAGCAAACGAGAGGTGTATCTGGCAATGACAAACGTAATGCACTTAACGAGCACATTTAACTGGACGTTAAAGGCATCTTCTCGTTTACTAACGACAAGATTAACGAGAGATGGACGAACCGGATCTTAATGGCCTTGAGAGCATATAAAAAAAAAAAGCGTGATCCGTAGTCTTTCAATGCGCGCCTTGAACGTGGGATTCAAAATGGCGGACTGTTCAGCTTGTACTGTACAGCGCTCTAGGTACGGCTAAGGCTCCTATAAGTACGATCTGACGTATCCGCCATTTTCATTCCAGTAGCTCTTAACTTAAATATACTGCAGTGCTATAGGATTTCCGTCACGTCACTTTAGCACGACATTTCGTGTGGTTGTGTTGCCATAAACTGCTCAGATAATTCCAGAGGTGGCTACAGAAAGTTGAGTTTCCCGAGAGATTCTGAGAGAAGATGAAATGGATCATTAACTGTCGGCCCAACAACTGGGAACTCGGACCTAGCCCACAGTTATGTATTATAAATAAATATCTATTATTATTACCTGAGGCAATATTTAATACTAAAAATCGTCTGTGATATTCCAACGTAAATTTTTGTTTAGCCCTTCTGAAAGTACTACCTCGTAACAGAGGAGCTGCCTTTAGGGAATTAGCAACCGCAAATTATCATAACACAGCAAAACATCCCAGAACATACTGTTTTTAGAGCACAATATGTGTGTCTTTAAATGCCAATATTGACGCTTATCTATAAGAGACTATAACATAAGAGATAAAGAATACTGTGCAAATTTTACTTACGACTGTGGCGGCCTATTGTGCTAATGTTGGCAACGAAATGTTTGCTTTACAATGATTATTCAATTACTGACAAGACAAGGGTACTGTTACATATAAAAACGTGTCAATCTAGAGAAGGGACAGAATTATTTATTCATTTGATTGTCAACACAAAGGATTATTCCCCCTATTCTATACAATTAGGTTTTCCAGTAACATTCATCGGTTGTTGCCAACATCGGCACCGTGTGTGTCTACGATCGTAAACTTTAGATACTATACACTAATATTCTTTTTCGTTTTAGTGATTGTAATACGTTCTTAAACTTCTTCAATAATAGAAGTACATTCAGCAATGTGAGTACAAAAATCCGATGTGGTGAATTTGTCACAGCAAACAAAAAACATTTATTGCAAGACGGCAAACAAACCTCGTGTATTGACAGTCATTATTCAAATACAAGCCAAGATCGCTTAAAACCTTTATATAGATGACCAGTTTCGGCAGAATGAAACGTAGTACGCAATTTTTATCACAGAAATATATATGTTTGTTGTGCTTTTTTTCTCTTTATTTGGCAGCAAAGAAAAGCAGCGATAAGTAAAGAAAGAGCTAGATTTTTGTGTCTAACCAACATATCGATGTAAACAAGAGCGGACTGCAAGCTCAAAGTAGTACTATCTAAGGCTCAATGGCGGGCACTTACACAATATTTCACTGAACTTGAACAGAACAACACCGTTCGTATAAGCTACGTATTGTGTTCAGCATTCAGAAGTGTGTTTAGCAAACAGAAGTGATATCTGGCGTTCCACAGGGAAGCGTTATAGGTCCCCTACTCTTCCTCTTGTTTACAAACGATTTAGGAGACAATCTGAATAGCTCCCTTAGATTGTTCGTGGATGATGCTGTCGTTTATCGGTTAGTGAAGTAAACAGAGGATCAAAAGCAACTGCAAAGCGATTTAGACTAAATTTCTGCACGGTGCAAAAATTGTCAATTGACACTAAATAAAGAAAAGTGTAAAGTAACACACATGACCACTAAATGAAATCCGCTGAACTTCAATTACGCGATGAATCAGTCAAAACTTAAGGTCGTAGATTCTACCAAATACCTAGCAGTTACAATTAAGAACAACTTTGACTGGAGAGAACACACAGAAAATATTGTGGGGAAGGCGAACCAAAGGTTACGTTTCATTGGCAGAACGCTTCGAAGATGCACCAGCTCCACCAAAGAGACTGGCTACATCACACTTGTGCGTCCTCTCCTGGAGTACTGTTGCCCCCTGTGGGACCCTCACCAGGTGGGACTGACGGAAGATACTGAGAAGGTTCAGAGAAGGGCAGCTCGTTTTGTTTTATCACGTTACGGGGGGGGAAGGCGTCACGGAAATGTTGCACGAATTGGGGTGGAAATCATTAAAAGAAAGACGTTATTCATTGCGGCGTGATCTGTTTGCAAAGTTTCAATCACCGACTTTTACTTCTGAATGTGAAAATATTTTGCTAGCACCCACCTAGTTAGGGAGACATGACCATCCCAATAAAATAAGAGAAATCAGATCGAAAACGGAACGATTTAGGTGTTCTTTGTTCCCACGCGCTATTAGAGAATGGAACGGTAGAGAAAAGTTATGAAAGTGGTTAATAAATAGGGTTGCCAGATCTCCGGGTTTAGAATGAATTCTCCGGCTCTACCGGCCAATACTCTCATCTCCGGGCTTCAATGTAACCTTCATCTTAACTTTTTTTTACGACGCTTTTAAAGTACTATGCTCATGTAGCGACGATCTACAACGAACTTAACGTAACTTAAAACTAAGGACGAACACAACATCCATGCCCTAGGGGGGATTCGAACCTCTGGCGGGAGCAGCCTCGCGCACCGTGGCAAGACGCCTCAGTGACTCGGCCATTCTCGGCCGGCTCCTCTCTAGTAATTATGAATAACTTTATATAAATGTCAATTTATTATTGCAACAAACGCTACTTTTCTATTCTTCGTCTGAAAACTTTTCATTGCTGCGTCGGTAGTAATCGGCTAGCGCATTATCAAGCAAACACTGTTGCGGCAACGTGTCAACTGGCGACGTCTATTATTTGTGTTCGTTCGTTCATTGATTGTTATCAGTTTACCGGCAATTTTTGGAATACTCGGATCGTGTGTGGACAAGCTTACATAAACTCAGATTATTGAGTAATAACAGTGAAATGAAGAGACGATAACTAAGGTCGTTCCGTGAAGAATGGTTGCAGGAAGAAAATTATAAAGAGTGGCTACAAAAAGTCGATACTGATGAGTGTATGTGTAAGTGCAGAATATGCAGTATGTCATTTACTGTTAAGTAGGACGGAGTGAAAGCTATGAATAAACGTTTTCAATCAGAAAGACACAAAGCGAATATTACCACACAAAAGAAGAATCAGTCACTTATTAAATTCTTGCGGAAACAATTTTCTGCAGAAGACGACAAAGTCACTGCAACGGAATTAACTTTGACTTACCATGGTGTGAAACGCCACAATTCTTACAATTCTCAAGATTGGTGATAAGCTATACCCTTATGTTTTTAGAGATTCCTCAATGGCAACGAAAGTAAGATGCGGCCGAACAAAAAGCGAGGCATTAGTAAAAAATGTGCTTCTGCCTTATGATAAAGAGAAGCTACTAAGCGAATTAAAGCAAAATGTCCCGTTTTCATTAGGCATTTTTTTTCCTTTCAGAATTCACGTGTAATCCTGGTTGGGGGGGGGGGGGGAGTTGGTCGCAGTTGGGGGGGGGGGTGAGTCATTGGCCAAGGGGGAGGGGGGCACGTCTGGTCTCCGGGCCTGCCTCGAGTTCAATCTGGCAACCCTATTAATAAACCCTCTGCCAGGCACTTGAATGTGATTTGCAGAGTATCTATGTAGATGTAGATTCACAAGGAATGAAAATGGCGGCTAGTTGAGCTGGGATGATAGGAGCCTTAGGTAGGGCTGTGACGTCACGGGAGTCCGTGTCCGCGCAGGCGAGGCCGCGCAGCTATTCCGGTCCCTGTTATCGACCGCGCGGGCAGGGGCGCCGCCGCGGCCTCCACCAGAGGTCAGAACCTGGCCTCCGCCAGGCGGACACCAGCTGCCACGCGGGCAGTCTCACTTTGGTCAGGCCGGAATTACACTAGCAAATTTTCTTTGACAAAGAATCTTTGTCCAATATTCTTTGACAAAGAATCTTTGACGTGGTGAAAAGGGGACATTACACTATCAAATTTTCTTTGGCCAAGAATCTGCCAAAATGCATCGAAAATGGCGGATGAATATCTATTATTAACAAGGAGGTTAGAATAGCCTCCTTGGCTATTAACCTCAGCTGTTGCTTACGTAGCTTATATATATCTATTTATACACCTTGATTGCATGTAAGCCTAAACAGTGCAGCGGCTAGACGTTTGGAAGACTGACAATATTGGTGACACTTGCTTCTGCAGTGGTATTCTGCTCTAAAAATTTTAAGAGGTCGAACCAGTAAATTTGTCGCTGGTAAGGAGCCTGTGCCCTGTTTCCCTTTTGCTAGTGCTCTGTCACGCCTGCAGTGAACAAAAACTTTCGAAATACGGTATTTATATTTTGTGTAAATATATTTCATGTAAATAGTATATTTGTCTGAATAAATATATGCCGGGAATTAAACACTGTTATTATCTATTTTGTTTTCTCCGCTGCAAAAGTGGTGCAGAAGCCATTAATTTTCTTTTTATACGTCGTCTACCGTGAAACCCGCTAATGAATTTTGCAAGTGTCATCTAGTTTTCGGCTCGATGCAGCCGGTTTTTGCAATCAGCCTTATATTACTGCATAAATTGTGTTGTTGTGACGACACACAATACGAATTACGTGGTCACGGTTTCAAACTATGTGAAAGGTAGTTTGAAACCGTGACCACGTAATTCGTGTTGTGTGTCGTCCCAACAACTAAATGCATGCAGTAATCACATAAACTTAACCTCCTTGCGTCAAAAACTGCTACCGCGATGCTAGCGCTTCAAGTGGTCAAGGATGATATTCACTATTCAAGGTCAAATCTAACTTTGGCTCAAAAAGGGGTGAATTATGCTGCCACAAAAGTCTTTGGTCACTTACCAAGTAGCATCAAAAGTCTGACAGATAGCCAACTAGTATTTAAAAAGAAATTAAAGGAATTTCTGAATGGCAACTCCTTCTACAATGTAGACGAATTTTTAGATAAAACATAAAAAAATATATAAAAATAAATAAAAAATAAAAAAAATAAACAAACAAAATTCTTAAAATATAGATTGTCAAGTATAGACAAAATTTACTAAACTGACACGTTCCACATCATTACGAAATGTCGTATACATGATCTAAGGAACAAGTATTAATCTCATCTAATCTAATCTCACCGCAATTAACAAAAGACGAACGCTTTCTTTGATCAAATTTTCGGTGAGCTGCTAGATTTGATCAAAGAATTTTTGACCAAAGGCGACTTTGACGAAAGTTCCATATTACACTGTCCAATTTTCTTTCACAAAGATTCTTTGTCAAAGAAAATTTGATAGTGTAACACCGGCCTCACGTCCGGCTGTAGCGAGGTCGTACGACTCCCCATGTGGAGTAGAGTTGGGCAACACGATTCTTTTTTAGGAATCGATTCTTGCGATTCAATCCCACATTGTGAATCGATTCCTACGATTCGTTCACGATTATTTCGCGATTCTTTAGTCTGCATTGGTGCGATTCTTACTCCTACATCCTGCTCATAGACGGTAATACATCTCTGTGTTATGTAGAGCCCTGTACAGGGCTCTAGTGTTATGGATGTTGGAATCTGCTCCTACGATTCGTTCACGATTGTTTCTGGTCTGCGACGGCACGATTCTTACAAAATGCCGAAAAGCTGACAATATGGGTATCGGATTTTTTTAAAAATATTTATGGTGCGTAAAGTTCAGACTTAAAATAACAACGAGGCAAAGCCATTCGATTCAGCTCTCAAAAATTGTCGAGAAAATAGTCTGAAGTTTAGCGAGCGGTTATAAAGTAGCTGTCTTAGGTTGTTTGCAGATGACGCCGTCATTTACCGTCTAGTAAAATCATCTGAAGATCAAAACCAACTGCAGAACGATCTGAATAAGATATCAGTATGGTGTAAAAATTGGCAGTTGACTCTAAATAATGAGAAGTGTGAAGTCGTCCACATGAGTACGAAAACAAATCCGTTAAACTTTGTTTACAACATAAATCAATCGAAAGTGAAGGCCGTAAACTCCACAAAATACCTAGGAATCACTATTACTTCAGACTTAAACTGGAAAGAACACGTAGATAATATCGTGGGAAAGGCGAACCAGAGACTGCGTTTTATTGTCAGAACCCTTAAAAGATGCAACAGAACTACTAAAGAAACTGCATTGTGGGATCCTTATCAGGTGGGTTTGACGGAGGACATCGAAAGAGTCCAAAGAAGGGCAGCTCGTTTCGTATTGTCACGATACAGGGGAGACAGCGTTACGGAAATGATACAGGATCTGGGATGGGAATCATTACAACAACGGCGCTTATCGCTGCAGCGTGGGCTACTTGCGAAACTCCAATCGCCGACATTCTCCTCCGAATGCGAAAATATATTGTTGCCTCCCACTTACATAGGTAGAAATGATCATCAGAATAAAATAAGAGAAATCAGAGCTCGAACAGAGAGATTCAGGTGTTCTTTCTTCCAGCGCGCTATTCGAGAATGGAATGGGAGATAAATAGTATAATTGTGGTTCGATGAACCATCTGCCAGGCACTTAAATGTGATTTGCAGAGTATCCCATGTAGATGTAGATGTAGATGAAATACATATTACACGACCAGCTATTTCCAGTGGCGGCGACGTCGGCCACCGCCGACGGCTTCGCGCCTGTGGGGGCCTCGCAAAACATTGTCAACATTTTAGCTTTCTTTTCCTGGTTTTATGCTTAACGGCACTTTTCAACGGCTATGTTATGTAGCGACGACCTAGATCTAACTAACACTAGCTTAACCAAAGGTCGAACATAACAGCCGTACCCAAGAGTGCGATTCGGCTCCAACAAAAGCGACCTCGCTCACCATGGTATGACGCTTTAGTACGCTCGGTCATTCCCCGACGGCAGCTATTACGTTTCCCTATTTATTTCCGAATGAGTGCAGCATTGATGAAATTTTTAGTTAAATACTTGCAAAACAACTTCTTCAGTACATTTTAGAAAACAATTTCGAAGAAGTATATCCAAATATTTATGTAACAATCAGAGTCAGCTCACAGTTTGTCAGTACAGCTACAGCAGAGAGAAGCTTCTTTAAGTTAAAATTAAGACTTCAAAAAAATGTTTGTAAATCTATCGGAGAAAACTGCGTGGTCATCAGTCCGTAGCTTGCAAACTACTTAAACCTAGGTAAACTAACCTAAGGACAAACACACACACACACACACACCCATGCCCCAGGGAGAACTCGAACCTCCACGGCGAGCAACCGCGCGCTCCGCAGCGAGGTGCTTTAGACCGCTTTTTTTTTTTTTTTTTTTTTTTTTCTCTCTGGGTAGTTCTCTTCGTTGCGGACGCTGATCGTTTTTGTTCGAGGTTGTTCGTTGAATATTTGGCTCAGCTTTTTTATTACAGAGGGCGTGGAGCCCTCTGACCGGGCGCGCTGAGCCACGGCGCCCGGCGACCGCTCGGCTACTCCACCGCGGCAAAATTAAGACTTACTTGAGAATCACAATGACCCAAGAAAGACTATCTACGTTGCCAGTACTGTCAATACAAGCCGAAAAAGGGTCTAGTATTATCTAAGATGTGATTTTAAAAAATTCAGTGAGACGAAAAGCCGATACGTTTCTCTGTTAATTTGTGTTTATTTATTGTAATTTGTCATTGTAATAATAATTGTCTATTACATTAACAAAATTTTAGTATAATGATTATTGATGTATAATTCAGCTCATTTTATTTAACATTTTCTTCCTTAATGAAAAAATGAAAGGGGCCTCTCAAAGGCGTGTTCGCCGACGCCCAGTTTTCGTCTAGCGTCGCCACTGACTATTTCTGCTGTCATCATAGCTCATTTAGTAGCTTTGTAGGTTTAGTGAACGTAGGGCACTTAATTTCGAATCCTGTAGTAACCTTATAACTTTTTTTCGTTCTGTTTGAATACTTCGGAAATATAAACTAGCCTATATGCCCGTGCTTCGCAACGGTTGTTAAAGAAGGTCCTGTGTATATCATGGTTCTTTGGGTTCCGGACGTAGGTCAGCAAAAAGACAATCCTTGTTGGATCTCTCTGTCAATAAACTCAGTTCTCCTAGCCAAGATGTCAAATTTAAGTAGATGTCATTGTCGAAAACGATGAATGTTCATAAAGTTTTTCATACTAAGAGTGAAATTAAATTAAGTCCGTGCTTCGGAACAATGTAAATTCAATGTTTTCTTGTGTTCATAAAGTTACACATTGCAACAGGGGCGCCGAAAGCGGCTGGCAAATTACATTTCTGAAAACGATATTGGATAAGTGCGAATATTGATTTGTAACAGTTTTCACAAATATCTTCTTGAATAGGAATTTGGAATGAATTGAAAGACTATGTGAATCATGAGACTCTATACAAAAGAGTTTCGCGTGAAAGTGCAGGTCATAATGAGATGTGACAACAACGGATGTATCTGATTCGGTAAAATTTTACTTTCTATCCTGGCGGCCTCGTGTTTTTACGTTGGCAACATCAATAACACGATATAAAATCGTTGCAAAGATAACCGAACCACGTAGAGAGTAGATAAATACTGCTGTTCCTGCTGTATGCTTGATTTCACGACAAAATATTTGCTTGTCACGCGATAGGCTTATGACGATGTCACATGATTCTCGTTATTCAACATCTGTTGCCAACATTACCACAGGAGGCCACCGGGATATGAGTAGGACTACGTCGCATAGTTTTTCTTGACCCAGTTGTCAAACGATAATACCTTTTAACAGCAGAGAGTGTCGCGGCTATATACATCAGAGATCACTGATTAGCACAGACCAGTGAGCTTACTGGCGCATGTATATTAATATCTCTGGCCTAAGAGACATTCATTAATGAATGTCTGTGTTTCCACCACGCTTCCACGACAGTGGTCAATGTTCCACGAGTATTTTTATCTTTGAGTCTATCTGGATTTTTATCTTTGTTTTGTGTGTCTGTTCATAGTCGGTAATGTGTGATTGACGGAAACATGTGATCTATTTAAAAAAATTGCGTATTTTATATTCCTCGTCGTTATTAGTCTGAAAGGACCGCATTGTCTGACGATTGAAAGAATAAACAGATTTTGACTCGTACCGTAAAGTTCGTAAGTCACAGAGCATATAGCTTTTCCTAAGAGTATTTATTGCATATTTTGCGAATTTTTGCTCGTCACACTCACCCACTGCCACGCACCGCGACCAAACTCCCTTACTAACATCATTAGACCAAGGGCTATCTACCACCACAACCACGAGTGGGTGGCAGTATGTGCTCATGGGGAAAAGTGTGTAAGCACGTACACACACAAGCCTTTTATATATAGATATAGATTAAATCTATAGTAATTAATAGGTATCTAATCTTTATAAAACACTTATGTGAAATCAATTAGTTGAAGGAAACACGAAATAAACATTAAAAATAAAAATCCGTTTCGAAATATTAAATTTCTTTCGAGATGCAAGAAATTCACCTTTATTAAAATGTTTCTTTTTTGTGAAAATCGGTTTTTTTTTCAGGAAAGCTGATAACGTAAAAACCAAAATGGCAGAAAAGATGGCTTTAAAAACATTTAAAATCGCGTTTTTATATAAAAAGAATATTTTTGTAAAATTGATTTTTTACGAAGACTATAACTACGTAGATGAACTCGAAAAGCTTACTAAACCTCTCTAAACACAAAATACAATGTAAATCGTTACAGCCATTTCCGGGATACACGTAATATAAATGTGTAAGGATTGCTCGTTTAAATACATAAATAAATAAATACATAATATGTAAACTGTATAAACGACGTATATTCGTATGTACTGACAGCTGTGTATTTCGCTGCGTTCTGTTTCTGTCTTGTGTAATTCGTGAATAGACTAATAATTAACAGCTCACGATCTTCGTTCTGCGCTTCCTTTGTTCACACGCTTCCTGGCTTTCGTAATCATTTGTCACGATTCGCCACTTGCTTTCGAATCATGAATCGTTAGACAGGCGATTCTTTTGAATGACGATTCGTCCCCCTAGAGCCGGCACAAGGCCAAGCGCCGCCCCGTGCGAGCTTCTAAATTGCCGCCCCCCCCCTGTTTTTTATTTTTTATTTTTATTTTTATTTTATTTATTTATTTATTTTACAAAGCGTTTGTGGAATTTTATTTAAACAAATGTGTAGGAAATATCAGCAATCAATCGCAATTTTTGTTTTTACTTTTCAGTCCTACCTAGGTTTCGGCCACCTTGTCGCCAGTCTCAAATCTTCTAATATGTGCTTACATCTAAACCACCATATTGACAATTACGTTCAGCATGACGGTATAGATGTAAACATAACTCAAAGCATTGCGAATAGCCACACTGTACCCGAAATCTATGTAGATCTGAAAAATAAAAACTGCAACTTACTGGTGACATTCTCTACAGATTTGTACGAAACAGTCGCTGGGCACCAGCTCAAAAATGGAGTCAAACCTGATTGAAGAAATCTAGCTAATTTTATTAAGCCTTGTGAATTTACAAAAATGTTCAAATGTGTGTGAAATCTTATAGGACTTAACTGCTAAGGTCATCAGTCCCTAACCTTACACACTACTCACCCTAAATTATCCTAAGGACGAACACATACACACACTCACACTCACACACACACACACACACACACACACACACACACACACACACACATACATACCCATGCCCGAGGGAGGACTCGAAACTCCGCCGGGACCAGCCGCACACTCAGTGACTGCAGCGCATTTTTAGACCGCTCGGCTAATTCGCACGGCATGAACTTGCAGTTAACGTAAATAAGCATTTTTCAATGGATGTGAACATATAATGTATTCAACGGTAAACAGTATACAATAAATAAATGTTGGCAAAGTGATAGTGTGCGAGTAGTATTGTCAAACAAAAGTGCCGGTCAGACTTTAATTGTTGTTCATGCAGGTGGAGACAGGTGTTTCATGGCTCAAAAACAAAATGTCCGACTGTCACTTAGAAAATTTTGAAAAATACGTCGAAACCAAACTTATGCCAGGCTTACTACCACAGACATGTAGTACTAGACTGGCAATGCCATATACAGTATCATTGGTGTCACTGAAGTCTCGCCGCCATATTTCTATACTACAACCGTGTGAGCAGTCGTATGTGTATTTACAGAAAACATTCCTAAAAATACAGATGAACCCACGTAACTACGCTGTCTTTAGAGATTACACATATTTGTTGATTCACGTGTTGTATGCAGCTGTAATTTATCGTACGGCAAACCGAAGATATAAGGCCAATTCACACTGTCCAACACGTGTATTCGTTATCTTAATACCCAATTTTCAAAGTGAGGTTATGAGTCGCGATGTTTTATATAGAAAGTCATAGTTCAGTGCTGGGATTGCGGAAACAACAACGTTAAATGTTTGAGCCATTTGTCATGGATAACAGGTATCTTTATTCTTCTCAGTGTTTTCCCTATAATTAAAATCTGATTTAAATGTATGTAGCGGTAAAATTTTACGTGCCATCTCAGTGGCCTGGTATGATTATGTTGGCAACATCAACAAAACGGTAGAAATCCCTAACCAAGATGTTGATGTTCTTAGTAATCCATACAGTGTGAGTTGATTAGTGATTCGTACAGATGATGAAGAAACAAATAATGCTGTTCGTGCTCTACGGTTTTTGTATGTGTCCTCATTCACTTCGTAAAAGTAAAACGAAGTTGTCATGACAAAACATTTGCATCGTCAAGCGAATGGCTAATGCCAACGTCACACGACTGACAACATAATCACGTGAGGCCGCCAGGACAGAAAGTACAATTTAAGCGTACTTAACACGTTCTTCACAAAACACGATTCGACAATGTAGGCCTACAATCTGTTAAATTCAACTATTACGGATGTGTTAGCTCAAATGCAAATCATGTTCAAACAACTAGTAGCCTAAAGCTTACAACATCATATAGTGCCATAAGATCATAATATTACCGTAAGGAAACTTTTTGACGTGAGGTGAGGTAAGATGGCGGTATCAGGCTTCTGCCAGAGAGGCAAGATTGCCAGTCTAGTAATGTATGTCTGTGCTTACTACCAATGTCTTTATGCCCTGTAATTATTCGCAGCGTATTTACCCACTGGGAATACTTCTAGCCATTGTAGTTGTTGGACATGTTGGACTGTAGTATTGTTCAACGACTTTGTTCCACAATGCGGGAAGAATAAAACACTCGGAAACTGCCATTGAAGAGCTTAGTAAAATTGCTTCAGGCTTAACATGTAACCGCAGTATCGAACATTGCATTCGAATTTCCAGATTAGATTTCGTCTCCTGCAGAATTAGTCGTGAGTGAACGCACGGCACGTAACAGGCTGTCAGCGCTCCACTCATACGAGTACCGGCTCACTGTTACACGACAGACTGCTTCCCCTCTCTGTTCCTCCGGCGTAATCACGACGGCGCTGCCACAGTGGCCAGCAAGGAATCAGCCCTGCTCCCTCCCCTTGTTGAACAGGGGCGGCCGGGAAGGTAGTCGAGGCGCCATGCTACAGTTTCCGAAGCAGCTCGCTCCAAGGTTAGGTTTTGAATCCCTTCTTGGGCATGAATGTTGAGTTTGTCCTAAAAAAAATAGAAAAAAGTGGGGTCGTCAGATGTGCCGCCCCTCCCCTCGAAACACAGCTTGCCCTTTATTCACATGAAGTGTTAAGTGCCATCGACAAGGGATCTCAAATCGATTCCATATTTCTGGATTTCAGGAGGGCTTTTGATACTGTACCCCACAAGCGGCTTCTAATGAAATTGCGTGTTTATGGAATACCTCCCCAATTGTGCGATTGGATTCACGAGTTCCTATCAGAAAGGACACAGTTCGTTGTAATTGACGGTAAGTCATCGAGTAAAACAGAAGTGATATCTGGCGTTCCACAGGGAAGCGTTATTGGTCCCCTACTCTTCCTCGTGTTTATAAACGATTTAGGAGATAATCTGAATAGCTCCCTTAGACTGTTCGCGGTTGATGCTGTCGTTTATCGGTTAGTGAAGTCAACAGAGGATCAAAAGCAACTGCAAACCGATTTAGACAAAATTTCTGCATGGTGCGAAAATTGGCAATTGACACGAAATAAAGAAAAGTGTGAAGTAATACACATGACCACTAAAAGAAATCCGCTGAACTTCAATTACGCGATAAATCAGTCAAACCTTAAGGTCGTAAATTCTACCAAATACCTAGGAGTTACAATTACGAACAACTTTGACTGGAGAGAACACACAGAAAATATTGTGGGGAAGGCGAACCAAAGGTTACGTTTCATTGGCAGAACGCTTAGACGATGCACCAGCTCCACCAAAGAGACTGCCTACATCACACTTGTGCGTCCTCTCCTGGAGTACTGTTGCCCCTTGTGGGACCCTCACCAGGTGAGACTTACGGAAGATATTGAGAAGGTTCAGAGAAGGGCAGCTCGTTTTGTTTTATCACGTTACGGGGGGGGAAAGCGTCACGGAAATGTTGCACAAATTGGGGTGGAAATCATTAAAAGAAAGACGTTATTCATTGCGGCGTGATCTGTTTGCGAAATTTCAATCACCGACTTTTACTTCTGAATGTGAAAATATTTTGCTAGCACCCACCTACTTAGGGAGACATGACCATCCCAATAAATTAAGAGAAATCAGATCGAAAACGGAACGATTTAGGTGTTCTTTCTTCCCGCGCGCTATTAGAGAATGGAACGGTAGAGAAAAGTTATGAAGGTGGTTAATGAACCCTCTGCCAGGGACTTAAATGTGATTTGCAGAGTATCTCCGTAGATGTAGATGTAGATGTAGATGTAGAAAGTGCCGCCCCGTGCGGCCGCACGTTCCGCACCTGCCTTGCGCCCGCCCTGCGTCCCCCTCCCCCCCCCCCTCTCCTATTCTCTCCAGCATTCGGCACGATTCGGCAAGATTCGGCAGTCGCCTTCGAATCGTGACTCGTTGGATCGTAAGAATCGTCACGAGACAGACGATTCTTTTGAACGGCGATTCGTCCGGATCGCGATTCGATTCTTACGATTCTTTATTTGTATTCGTTCAAATGAACGACTCATTGACGAATCGCCGCAACTCTAATGTGGGGTGAGCGGTGTTTCATGTCGCTGGGACTTACAGTGACGCCCGCTGCTATTAAGGCTGGTCTACACGACGACACCAGGTTGCGAAACTCGTTGAATGAAATGGATAGCGCGCAACTGGTTTCGTGTGTGTCTGTAGCCACGGCGCCAATACCATACACTTCAGTTTCGTTATCTTGTGATTGCCGTAGTCGACGTAAAATGAAAGTTTTTGTAGCTGTACGAGTTGTGGCGAATCTATTGCTTGTCCGTGTGAAATCGCTGCATAAGACTAAACATAAAAGGAATAAGAGACGTGTTTGGGTTCGTGAATGGATTAGAAAAAGCCTTGTTGCTCAGCGACCTTGCTGCAATAAATTGTGATTGAAGACCCTAGAAGTTATTTTAATCGACTTAGAATGTCACCAGAACAGTTTACGTTCCTTTTAAACAGAGTTAGTAATTCAATAAAGATACAAGTTACCGTTATGCGTGAAGCATTGTCACCAAAACTGAAATTACAAATTGCATTACGTTTCTTGTCAAGCAGGTATTCGCAGTGGCGACGCTAGACGGAAACTGGGTGTCGGCGAACTGGTCTTTGCGAGGCCCCTTTCATTATTTCAGTAGGGAAGAACATGTTAAATGAGCTGAATTATACATCAATAATCATTATACTAAAATTCTATTAGTATAACATACGAGTATTATCAAAAATTACAATAACCAAACACAAATTAGAGAAACTTTTCAGCTTTTGGCCTCACTCCATTTTTTTTAAGATCACGTTTTAATTAATACTAGCCGCTATTTCGGCTTCAGTTGACAGTACTGACAACGCAGATAGTATTTCTTGGCTCATTGTGTTTTTCAAGTCAGTCTTGATCAGTTTTAACTTTGTGAAGCTTCTCTCGGCCGAAGCTGTACTGACTGGAAATGAGCATGATTCTGATTGTTATATAAACATTTGGGTATACTTGTTCCAAATCGTTTTCTAGAATGTATTGAAGGAGTTGTTTTGCAAACTTATATGTTTCCGTATGAGTGCAGCAGTGATGCAGGTTTTAGTTGAATACTTGCAGCCAAATAAAACTTTACAGTGTATGTTTTTGGGCAACTTACTGGGAACTGAAACAACATTTCAAAACATCGACATGTATTGTCAAGCGAAAAAACAAACATATGAATAAATCAAACAACACTTATGAGAGCATTACAGTCTGCCCGTTGACATTGTTAATACCGTCGTAACTGCATTTGTGAAACTTCCTGGCAGATTAAAATTGTGTGCCGGAACCGGGACTCGAACCTGGGACCTTTGCCTTTCTCGGGCAAGCGCACTACCGACTGTGCTATCCCGACACGACTCACGATGCCGCCTCACAACTTTACTTCCGCCAGTACCTCGCCTCCTACTTTCCAAACTTCACAGAAGCTCTCCTGCGAACCATGCAAGACTAGCACTCCTGGAAGAAAGGATATGGTGAAGACGTGGCTTAGCCACAGCCTAAGGGATGTTTCCAGAATGAAACTTTCACTCTGCAGCGGAGTAGGAGGCGGCATCGTGAGTCGTGTCGGGATAGCAAAGTCGGTAGTGAGCTTGCCCGAGAATGGCAAAGGTCCCAGGTTCGAGTCCCGGTTCCGGCACACAGTTTTAATCTGCCAGGAAGTTTCATATCAAAAAATGTTCAAATGTTTGTTAAGCTTATGGGACTTAACTACGGGATCATCAGTCCCTAAACTTACAAACTACTTATCAACTACCCTATACTAAGTTGTTGTATTATAGACAAGAAGGAGGCGATTTGTTGACTCTGAAACTCAAACATCTGCATCAAGTGGTGTGTATCGAGCGGAGGCAGCTACGGCGCAGTTGCAAGGGTGGTTGTGTTGGTGTGGGTGGACATTTTGCAAAAACAACAAGAAGAAACAATACAAAAATGTAGAAATCGGCGAACTTACAAACTACCTTATACTAAAGACGGCACAAATATCCATGCCCGAGGTCGGATTCGAACCCCCGACCGTAGTGGCCGTGCAGACCGTGACTGGAGCGTCTCAGTCTCCTCGGCCACCGCGACCGGCAACAAAATAGCTGCCGGCCGGGAATGGCCGAGCGCACTAAGGCGTCATACCACGGTGAGCGAGGTCGCTCTCGTCGGAGGTCGAATCCCACCCTTGGGTACGGATGTTGTGTTCGTTCTTTGGTTAAGCTAGTGTAAGATGGATGTAGGTCGTCCCTACATAACCAAGCAGCTGGAAAGCGCCTTTTAAACATCAAATGTTTAAAAAAGCTAAAATTTGGACAATGTTTTGCGAGGCCCCCAGAGGCGCGAGGCCGTCGGCGGTGGCCGACGTCGCCGACGCCTAGCGCCGCCACTGGTTATTCGTCTCTGCAGTACTTGTACCGTGTTCCCAAATCCACAATTGCCATACTTCGTTTGTGTAGGTATTTCGAATTGGACGTGTTTTAGTCTGCAATTCACTAAGCGTCAACCCATCAATATTTAATTTCACAAATAATTGCCAGAAGAGCACTAACACGCCGTTAAAATCGCACAAACACCTAAGCAAGGCATATATGCTCAAAAACCGAATTATTTCTTCCCGCCGCGGTGGAGTAGCCGAGCGGTCTAAAGCGTCTCGCTGCGGACGCGCTGTTGCTCGCCGTGGAGGTTCGAGTCCTCCCTGGGGTATGGCTGTTTATGTTGTCCTTAGGTTAGTTTACCTAGGTTAAGCAGTTTGGACCAAAACATTTACAAACATTTGAACATTTCTTCTGACCCCCGTCCCCCGCTGTATATTGTATTTCGTTCTGTATTGGTCATTACCTAACCTAAAAACATGCGCAATCAGTTTCGCCAAAGTTGGAAGGTGCCAAAACTGTTTAGTTTCGCCAACGAGTTGCGCGAACGCCTGCCGCGCATGCGCACTGGCCGGCAACTCAGTTTCACGAAACTTAGTGTCGTTGTGTAGACTTGCCTTTAGGCCCGTTGATAAAACATATGCCGAATTATCCCGCCAAAAATGATCATTTCGTACTAGCGAATCTGTCAACGCTTTCTATCTGCTAATACGTACGATAAATACTCCATAATCTTTGCGAAACACAACTAGCTCTTTATTCACACGAAGTGATGGGTGCTGTCGACAAGGGTTCGCAATTCGATTCCGTATTTCTTGATTCCCAGAAGGCTTTTCACACCGTACCTCACAAACGGCTTTTAATCAAATTGTGTGGTTACGGTATGTCGCCCCAAATTTGCGATTCGAGAGTGAGGAGAGGACACAGTTCGTAGTAATCGATGGTAAGGCATCGACTAAAACAGAGGTGATATCGGGCGTTCCACAGGGTAGTGTTATTGGTCCTCTGCTGTTCCTTATTTACATAAACGATTTAGGGGAAAATCTAAGTAGCTCTCTTAGGTTGTTTGCAGATGACGCCGCCATTTAACGTCTAGTAAAATCATCTGAACATCAAAACCAACTGCAGAACGATCTGAATAAGATATCAGTATGGTGTAAAAATTGGCATTTGACTCCAAATAATGACAAGGGTGAAGTCGTCCACATGAGTATGAAAGGAAATCCGTTAAACTTTGTTTACAACATACATCAATCGAAAGTGAAGGCCGTAAACTCCACAAAATACCTAGGAATAACTATTACTTCAGATTAAACTGGAAAGAACACGTAGATAATATCGTGGGAAAGGCGTACCAGAGACTGCGTTTTATTGACAGAACCCTTAAAACACGCAACGGAACTACAAAAGAAACTGCATACACTACGCTTGTCCGTCCATTTTTGGAGTATTGCAACCCAGTGTAGGACCCTTATCAGGTGGGTTTGACGGAGGACATCGAAAGAGTCCAAAGAAGGGCAGCTCGTTTCATATTGTCACGATACAAGGGAGACAGCGTTACGGAAATGATACAGGATATGGGATGGGAATCATTACAACAACGGCGCTTATCGCTGCGGCGTGGGCTACTTACGAAACTCCATTCACCAATATTCTCCTCCGAATGCGAAAATATATTGTTGACTTCCACGTACATAGGTATAAATGACCATCAGAATAAAATACGAGAAATCAGAGCTCGAACGGAGAGATTCAGGTGTTATGTCTTCCCGCGCGCTATTCGTGAATGGAATGGGAGATAAATAGTATAGTGGTGGTTCGATGAACCCTCTGCCAGGCACTTAAATGTGATTTGCAGAGTATCCCATGTAGATGTAGATTTTGTTCAGTGTTGAACTTACATCAACCACGAAATAAATTTGAAAAACTGACTGCAATATTAGAGAAAGTTATATGTGAGGTCAGTGAGAAAAGCATGAAACTGTCTCCTAGGGAAGCAGTGGAAGAAATGATAGATGTTTGGAAGTTCGCAGAAAAAAGGACTCACTTCTCTGAATGAAGTAGTGACTGCCATGAGTGTAGGCACCGGTATAGTGTTTCATGTGGAGGTGATGTCTAAATATTGCAAAGTTGTTAAGTCAATGAACGTAAAGAACACAACTGTGTGGTTAATTTCAGAGGAACAAGTGGTGGTATGGAAGTTCATGGGAGTGCAACAAATATTTCATCGCTCCGTAGAAACAAGAGGCGTACGGTACATCAAATATTTGGACGAAGGTGACAGTAAGGCATACAACAACGTGGTGAACTGTAAGCCATATGGAGATGTGTTATTAGCAAATTAGAATGTCTAGGCCATGTTAAAAAAACGTTTGCAAACAAGGCTGGCAAAACTAATTGTTGATATCACAGGAAAAAAAATTGTTGTTGTGGTCTTCAGTCCGGAGACTGGTTTGATACGGTTCACTGAATTCTGGGCCCAGTGAATTCTGGGCCCAACCAGTAATGTGCGAATTCTGGGCCCAGTTTCCTGGAAACTACCTGCGCGAGGGCAGGGCCTCCCTGCCCCCCCCCCCACCCTCCCCTGAGAACGCTCCTTGTCAGTCACGGTCCCGAAGGTCTCGTCCAATGCAGTGGCTGACCGCTTAGACAGTCACTGCCAGTAGACTCTAACTTGCGTAGTATTCAGTTTGTGCGTCTCCCAGTGTGCTTCAAGTTCGAAATGGAAGTGTTAACGACCATCCGTGGTAAGCCATGTGCGCACTATGACGGCTACTCATATACCATAAGGAGAACCAAAGCAGATGGGACTGTGATTTGGCGCTGTTCAGAGCAAAGAACAAAGTATTGCCGACGAATGCCGAGACGAAAGACTGTGAGGTGCTTAGTTCAAACGAGCATCAATGTGGAGCACCGGATGACGCTCGCATAGAAATACAGAAGGCAGTAAATCGGGCTAAGAAGAGATCAACAGACGAAGAGACTTCGATTTCTAAAATATATACTGAAGAGAAGAGTTAGGTGACCTCCACAAGCGAGGGTATCATTTTGTGTCTGAAATGACAGAAGAGCTATCAACGAAGCGAATATTATACAACCATCGGTCCAAAGCACGCGGAGATCAGAAAGATCCAGAGACGAGACAAGAAGTCGATCTTTCGCCTACTAAATATTATGACGGTAGCAGTTTTCTCTTGAGCGATGACAACATTGGAGATAGGGTGATAGTCTTTAGTGGAAAAGCAGGAAGAGAGGCTTTAAAGACTAAACGAGACTTTTATATGGATGGGACCTTCAAATGTTGTAGCTATCAATTTGCTCAAATATATACGATACATGCAGACTTTGGAAGTTCAAAGTATGAAACTAATATCTATCCGATGGCCTTTGTACTGTTACCCAACAAAAGAAAAGAGACATATATTCGTCTTTTCAGCAATCTTAAAAATAATATCAAAGAATGGAAACCTCAAAATGTCACCGTTGATTTTGAAATAGCTGCTATTTCTACATTAAAAGTTGTGCTCCCGTCGGTTCAAGTTCATGGCTGCCATTTCCACATGAAGAAATCTCTCTGGAGGAAAGTGCAAGACTTGGGACTTGCCTCCGAATACAGAGAAAATGAAGAAGTAAGGTTGCGAATTCAGATGTGTGCTTCTCTGGCATTCTTTCGACCAGAGGATGTCTGCAATGGCTGGCTCTAAATCCATTCACAAGCACCAGATATCCCCAAGCTGTCTCAGTTTTTCGACTATTTCGTAGACAGGTGGTCAGAAAACGATGAAGTCCCGATCAGAGTTTGGAGCTGCTACAGACTGCGCCATCATCGTACCACCAACGCTGTAGAAGGTTGGCACAACAAGATTAACAATTTGCTTGGGTAACCGAATCCTAAAATTAAAGACCTAATCAAGTGCATGAAGACGGAAGCAGAGAACTCGACACGTGCTTTAATGAGATCAGAGTTAGGTATGGAGGGAAAACGAAAAAAAAAAGAAAAAAAAAAAAAGAAAGAATACATGTGAAACTCGATGAAAGGATGGCAAAAATAATACAAAAGTACGAAGAGGATTGTGACATCAGGGCCTGTTTGAAATCGATCTCTTACCTTCAAAAATTTGAATAAATTCATTGGCCTAGTTTGAGACAACGTATGTGAAAAAAAGTACAAAGAAATAATAATTAAAAAGTTAATAAAATAAAAAAAATAAAAAAACTGATTTTAAACACGCCTGAATGATAATGTATTCTTGTCATTTAGCCAGTGGATAAAGTGTGATGGGAGTCTGTTTATTACGAAAATTCCGTAAACATAACATGATCACTTCCTGGAAAAATCGAATTTCTTATATGGAGCACTGTGACGTTTTGTAATATATTGTCTCTCTGACGCAATCATTTACATCTAAATTTTCAAAAAGGTTTTACTTATGACCAGTTTCAGCCAATGTCAACTACCTCCAAAAACAAAGGAATACTTAAAAACCTAATTACAAAAATGTAATTTAAAAATCGTATCTATACTTCTTTACAAAACTTTATATTAAAATAAATTAAAATAATATACTCCTCATACCTCTGGATGGTATATGTAATGTAAAGAACATAATATATGATGGCGTACGAAAAGAGGGTAGGGTTATGCACATAATTAAAGATCATTGGATATAACTCACATACAGTGCGTAGGTGACATAAGCTGTACATGGCCTCTTCTCCCGCTCCTACCACTACATACGCATATCCCATGTAAGTGATTTCAAAACAGAATAACTGGCAAGCCGTCAGAAAAACTAAAACATACATTTTTGGAAGCAAAGAGTTGAAACTGCGTTCAGAACGACACATAATCTTAAAGTGCGATTGCGTGATAATATAAAAAAAAGCCAAATATGCAAATTACGGGGTTTATTAATGCCCTGTCGCTGAGATGCCCTCCACTGGCCAGACTCGAAGGTTCTTCATACGTGGCGATTTGAAGAAAATACTTATGGTAGCAAGAAAATGGCATTAGGTTTCCATTTTGACAAGGAGCAATTTAGCATAGATAATATTGAAGATCAAATGGAAATGGTACACAAAAGCGACTCTACGTTGGAGATACAGATTGCAAAAATAGATGAGCAAAATTAATTTTCTCCTAATGCCTACTTTAAGATTTATGATTTTATGCTGTCCTGTTAACACCGCCGCGTTGACACCGCCCTTCAGATGAGCACCAAAGGAAACAAAATGTCCTGCTGCCGGAAGAACAACGTTGAATGTTGACATAATGTTAAACGATATTCCCCTCTTTTTAACGCGTATTGCATTTGCTCTAATTTTTTCCCGTTTTTCCTTGTTGTACGATGCATTCTCTGTCACGGTATGGAAAAACATGTCATTCTTATTATGCGAATTATTGTATGGTTCTCACACTCGTTTTAATGTATGTCTTAATACGCTCGTTCATATTGCTGATTCTATATATTTTACATTTGGCAATACTAATAACGTTATGCAGGATTATAATTACAAAATAGAAAGGGTTTTCCTGTTTCGATGTCATATGTAGGGGCCATTCGCATTTAGCGCTATGAGTGAGATGGGAAGCAATACGCAGATTATTTCACCTATACGTGTACACTCCTGGTTCATGTACATTACATGTAGGTCTAACATTCGCAGGTCGAGGGTGTGGAACAGATTTTATTTTACGTTAATTTAAATGTTCTTTGTCAAACAGACGTGATTTTAAAATTCTATGTTTGTAATTTGGTTTACCATTGTAGCTTCTGAATATCCAATCATAAGTAAAAGTTGTCAAACAGAAATTACATGAACACTTCCAACTATATCACTTTTGGTTCTTCTTTGATCATTTCCACACCTCTTTCTTCAGTACAGCACGTAAAGCTACGTTTGCACGGGCCATAAAAATTGTTATTGCCGACAACACTGGCCCACAATGTTATCTGGCAACATTGGAACAACATGTACTATAACAATGCCGGTCACTGTTGCCTTGTAATGTTTGTAGAAAAGTATTTCATGGCCGAGTGTGAGTGTGTTTACATGAACCAAGCTACCGGCGCAAAATAATGAAGTCGGCTCGCTTACCTGCCGGCCGGCACCACAGAGTGCCGGCCACCCATCCCGGCGTGAGGGAGGGCCCGACCTTTTCCGGGCCCAGAATTCACTGGGCCCAGAATTCACTGGGCCCAGAATTCACTGGGCCCAGAATTCACTGGGCCCAGAATTCACTGGGCCCAGAATTCACTGGGCCCAGAATTCACTGGGCCCAGAATTCACTGGGCCCAGAATTCACTGGGCCCAGAATTCGCGACACCGTTTGATACAGCTCTCCACAATACCCTATCATGAGCAAGCCTCTTCATCTCCTCATAAGAACGACAACCTACATCTGCCTGAATCTGCTTACTGTATCCATCTCTTGGTCTTCCTCTGCGGTTTTTACCCCACACACTTCCCTCCAATGCTAAATTCACAATTCCTTGATGTCTAAGAATGTGTCCTACCAATCTATCCCTTCTTTTAGTCAAGGTATGCCAGAAATTTGTTTTCTCTCCAATTCTGTTCAGTACCACCTCATTAGTTATGTGATCCACCCACCTAATCTTCAGCATTCTTCTGTAGCACCACATTTGAAAAGCCTCAATCCTCTTCCTGTCCGTACTGTTTATCGCCATGTTTCACTCCCAAATAAAGCAACACTCCATACAAATGCCTTCAGAAAGGACTTCCTTAGGCTTAAATCAATATTCGATGTTAACAAATTTCTCTTTTTCAAGAACGCTTTTATACCCATTGTCATTCTGCATTTTATATCCTCTGTACTGCGACCATCATTTGTTATTTTACTCCCCAGGTAACAAAACTCATCTACCTCCTTTATTGCTTCGTTTCCCAATCTAATTCCTTCAGCATCACCTGATTTTCTTACACTGCACTCCATTACCCTAGTTTTGCTCTTGTTAATGTTCATCTTATATGCACCTTTCAGCACACTGTCCATTCCGTTCAATTGCTCTTCCAGGTCCTTTGCTGTATCTGACAGAATTACTATGTCGTCGGCAAAACGCAATGTTTTTAATTCTTCCCCCTGAACTTTTATTCCTTCGCCAAATTTCTCCTTGCTTTCCTTTATAGCTTGCTCAATGTACAAATTGAATAACATTGGAGAAAAACTACAACCCTGTCTTACTCCCTTTCCGACCACTGCATCCCTTTCATGCCCTTCAACTCTGACAACCGCTGTCTGGTTTTTGTACAAGTTGTAAATAACCTTACGCTCCCTATATTTTACTCCTGCTTGCTTCAGAACTTGAAAGAGTTTATTCCAATCAACATTGTCAAAAGCCTTCTCCAAATCTACAAATGCTAGAAATGTAGGTTTGCCTTTTCTTAATCTATCTTCTAGGATAAGCCGTAAAGTGAGTATTGCCTCCCGTGTTCCTACATTTCTCCTGAACCCAAACTGATATTCCCCGAGGTCGGCTTCTACACGAATTATATACAGAAGGATGGAAAAGCTGATGGAAAAAAATAGAAGATGGAAAATTGTTGACCGGACAGGGTCGGTTAACTAAAACTGAAATAGAAAACTTGCAGGTACACTATGGGCAGACAGTTGGGAGAAATATAGAAAATCTGGAGGCAATGAAGAGAGATGTTTGGGCCGTATTCTTCCCTACGTCCTCCACTGATGATAAGCCATTGGGTCCATCGGGATGCCACCCTCCTATCGGTACTCACCAACAAGAACAGGACAATACATAATTCAGCGTAGGAAAAGGTTTATGGCTCGTTGTCTCTGTTCATAGGGGTGAGTTATGCATGTCAGCTGCTATGCCCTAAACAGGTACCCAAATTGTTTTAACTAAGATCAATAATTAATCTGTAGTTTAACCAGTCTATGAATCTGCATATGACGACGTGAAAAATATATCATTATATAACTACGCTAACACGAAAATTGTGGTACAGATTACTAATTTATTCGTACAAGAAGGCCAATGACAGTTACATAATTTGAAAGATTGTTTGTCGTAGATTTCACGAATATAAATATTATGTGTGCATTTAGCCATTAGAAGTGGCAAAAGGAAGTAGAAATTTTCCTATCTAGAGCTTGGATCAAGTTCTACATTCTCCAACAATCAGCTCACTGATTGGCTATTCGCCTCGACCAAAGACGCTGTAATGCAGCGCATCTGCAGTATTAACATAAGTGAATATCGAAACATGGAGTGCTCCCAACTCACTTTCTTGTGCCGTTCAAATGCTTCATTTTCGCAGTGATTAAGAGTGGTTAAAGGAAATGGATGTTTTCATATGAATGCTGATATAAAGGATGGTGCGCCGGGAGAGGCATCTAGCGGTGCACGGGTGGAACTACGAAGTCGACATGTTGTCAGCTCTGGAATTTTGAATATCGCATTATCGAAATAACATTGTTTCTTGGCGTTGTTTAAAAATACGAACACCGAAATGGTGGTTCCATTTCAAATATTTGGCTAATGAAAGTTATATAATTCGAAAATGGCATGAGAAGTATATACTTCCGTTTTTATTTGTTGTTATTGTGTCAGGCATTTTAGCCCTCAGCCACGCCACATTCCAATGTGTCCTGCGTTCGCAGAAAAGGACGCCGCCACCCCACAGCCCGCTGCCGTTGCCCTACCGACTAGCGGTATCATCGCGCGCGCTACAACTGAGCGCACACAGCTCCACGTGGCACACGCAAATGTTCAATCTCTACAAGCTCATTTAGTTGAGTTCCGCCATATATTTCGAGACTTGGATCTTCATATAATTCTTCTATCGGAGACCTGGCTCAAACCAAGCATTACCACCAGTTCCGTAAATTTAGACGGCTATGTCTTCCTAAGACACGACCGATTGAACAAACGCGGAGGCGGCGTTGGAGCTTACATACGCTCTGAATTATCTCCTACCGTGTTGCACACATCAAATAATGATGAAACTGAACAAGTGGAATACATGTTCGTAGAGATAAAACCCCTCAAAGAAAAGTGTCTCATATGCGTCCTCTATAAACCTCCGAAGGTAGGTGCGTTGGACTGCTTCGAAACTGCCCTCTCAGACCTCGAATCACCTTATGAGCAAATAATTATAGCGGGAGACACTAACATAAATTTTCTGTTCAACAGTCCGTCCTGTATGAAGTTCAAGCGTATGCTTACGTCTTCGAATCTGACCTTACTTCAGCTTGCACCCACCCATCACACAGCTGATAGCCACACTTTAATAGATATATTTGCAACAAGGTTTCCAGACAGAGTAATTCGAACGTCACAAACATCTGCACCTGGCATGTCTGCCCATGATGTAATTTTCATGACATACTCGCTAGAATGCCCCAGGAAGAAACCACTTCTAACTACATACCGTGACTTAAGACGCGTCAACGTACCTGAACTGACAGCTGATGCACAAGAAATAGTTTTCGAGCCAACCTCCGACACCCTCCCGGACGTAAACGAGAAACTGCACAAAATTACAAATAAACTTAACCAGCTGTATGATAAATATTCGCCCATCAAGACCAAAAAAGTGAGAAGGAAACCTGCACCCTGGCTAACTGATGAACTAAAACAGCTCATGAATCTCAGGGACAATGCACATCGAACATACAAACTGCACCCTACACCTGAAAACCACACCGCTTACAAGCAGAAACGTAACAGAGTCAGCCAGGCTGTGAGAAATGCTAAACTCAGATACGCCTATTCATTAACCGACAACATAAATAGACCGGCCGTCCTCTGGAAAAACCTGCGCGGTCTTGGTATTGGAAAAGTAAAAACTGCAGCCGAACCCACTGTCCCCATTGAGGAACTAAATCAGTATTTCACAACGCCTACCACCACAATAGATCACCAAACGAAACAAACACTTATTGACCATATCAAGAGGATAAACAACGCTAACCATGATAAGTTTTGTTTTAAGCATGTTACTGGAAGTACAGTCAAAAAAGCCATTATGCGTATTACATCAGCGTCTACTGGGGATGATGGTATCACTATCCAAATGGTAAAGTTGATTATTGATCCACTGCTGCCCATCATAACAGATATATTTAATCAGTCCTTAGCCACAAGTGTTTTTCCTGATGCATGGAAACGTGGACTAGTTAAGCCACTGCCAAAAAAGAACATTGCCACAGCACCCTCTGATTACAGACCTATCTGCATTCTTCCGGCACTATCCAAAGCTCTAGAATATATAGTAAATGATCAGCTAACCAGCTACTTGACTATTAATAACCTTTTTGACGAACACCAATCAGGTTTTCGCAAATATCGCAGCACAACATCTGCTTTGATAAAAGTGACAGACGACCTTAAGCAGGCAATGGATAGACAAGAGGCGACTATTATGTGCTTCTTAGACTTTAGCAAAGCTTTCGACACTGTGGACTTTGACATTTTACTTGCTAAACTTAGCAGCCTAAATCTCTCTCAAGGCGTGGAGCAATGGTTTCGGTCATACTTGACATCGCGTCTTCAGTGCGTCATGTACGGCACCAAAAAGTCACAGTGGAGAAAAGTACTATCAGGCGTACCACAGGGCTCGGTATTAGGTCCACTCCTCTTTTCATTGTACGTAAATGACGTATCATCGGTCTTGTCCTTTTGTAAATACCACATGTATGCCGATGACCTCCAGTTGTATTTAAGTGCAAAACCAAAAAACCTGAAGACAGCAATCGAAAATTTTAATTCTGACCTATGTGCACTATCAAAGTGGGCACAGAATATAGGATTAAAGCTCAATCCAAGTAAAACACAAGCAATTCTGGTAGGACATCCTAGGCTCATTAACCACAAATTCCGCGAATCTCAACCATCATTAATATTAAATGACACACCTATCTATTTTTCGCCCTCGGCAAAAAGTCTGGGAGTGATAATAGACGACAAACTAAACTGGGCTGAGCACACAGCCGCCGTGTGTAGGAAGGCATCAGCATCTCTTCATGCCCTACAGAGATATAACAAGTTTTTTCCTCTCGATCTCAAAAAGAAACTTATACAAACACTTGTAATTCCAATTATTGATTACAGTGATGTTATCTTGCAAGGTCTTTCTTGGCAAAGCTCAAGACGTCTGGAACTAATCATGAATGCCTGCGTTCGATATATATGTAACATCCGTCTCTTTGATCACATTTCACCATCTTATATGCAACTATCCTGGCTCCGTGCTGACAAGCGCAGAGATTTTCATACACTCTGTTTCCTCTACTCTCTTATCAACGTACACTGTCCCTCATATCTTTCCTCGACCTTAACACTCTTATCTGATCAGCATAACAGAACTACTCGTTCGTGTCAGAGCAAAACCCTTTCTGTCCCTATCCATCACTCAGCCGGTTTCTCAAAATCCTTTTCAGTAGCAGGAACGAGGCTCTGGAATCATCTACCTCAGTATATCAGAGAACTGAATAACACTGCCAGCTTCAAACGACAGTTAATGGATTATCTACTGAAGCAATAATTACGCCAGTCTTTAATACCCTACGGTCCAGGTACGTCACATCCATTCCTCCTCCCAGATATTCTCTTACTGCCATTGCTCTCGCCAGGTACAACTTTCTTAACTTCCTTTTGTCAGAATTCGCCTTGCCTTAACCAGTCTCGATTCAAAAGTACATCCTGTATCTGCTAATATCAATGTTGTTACACCAACAGCAGCAGAAGGTGTCTCAGTGGTACTACTAGTATTAATCCTATTAGAATTAAGTCAATACCTTTTATTTTACATCCTTTTACATGTAGTTAACTTTTATAAATTATGTTATTAATTGCTTATCTGTAAAAATCATTGGTATGTTATAGGTAACTCAAATGTAAAAAATTCTGTATGTGTAAAACCCTGGTCCGATGTAAGAGAGGGCCTGATGGCCCTAATCTGATCAGGCTAAATAAACAAATAAATAAATAAAATAAATAATGGAGTCATTCTATGTGGTTCGAAGAAATGGGCAAAGATTTTCTATCGTGTTGTTGATGTTGGCAACATAATCACACGAGGCCGCCGACATGACACGTAAAATTTTTTCCCCAGTGACCTTTGTAAATACAATTCGTCGATTTTCGACCACAGGCAACACTGGTTTAAATAAACGTAAATAATAGCTCTGAATAACCAACAAAATCGATTCTAAGATAATGTTAGAAGAGATTTACTCACGAAGTAATTTCTTTTATGTAAAAACAGTTTATTACTCTTTTTGGACATGAAACTGCGGAGATGGTTCTACTTTATATATCGGTAAATAACTATTGCTCATGAGAGCAACAATAAGTATCACATGCACTCGAGAGTAAAAGTTCCAAATTATCACTCGTAAACTAATGAAGTTCATCGAACATTGCAGTTCCAAAGTAATCTGCGATTAATTATAGTAGTTGTTATAAAACACACTTTGTCATCACACGAGTACACGATAGCTGAATTATCACAGTTCCACACTTTTTAGCCAGAGACTAAGCTCCGCAGTTACGGTCCCGTAAATTTTCTAAGTCGACACATGCCTATCTCTTCAAATCGCAAGTTCGTAACGCGGCTTGAGAATATTACTACCTCAACGAAACGCAGAACAAGAGAATAAAACAAAGTTTATTGACAGAATAAGATAGGTAGCACGGTGCAATGCTGCCCATCTGCTTCTTGAGCTCTTACTGATAAAAACACTGCTTATCAATAATTGTAAATATAAGTCTTATAATACTATTATTATAGCACCAAAAATTTATTGGCTTTTTATCTGGGATAATGAAATTGTAATTTTGTTTTTCACATGTTTGTATAGCTTGGGGCTTAACTACGGGGTCATCAGTCCCTAAACTTACAAACTACTTATGAACTACTTACGAACTAGGACAGCACAAATATCCATGCCCGAGGGGGGATTCGAACCCCCGACCGTAGTGGCCGTGCAGACCGTGACTGGAGCGCCTCAGTCCCCTCGTCCACCGCGGCCGGCAAATTGTAATTACGGCGTTTGTTTCTTCCAAGTCTCCTGAATCCATTCATATAATCATATTTGCCGTATGATCATTCCCTGATTTTATATGGATTTTTATAATAATGTGTGTGCCCATATTGTATTTCAGTTGCAATCTGGGAGAGCCACCCTCAGTCAGCCATGAGCGTCGTTTCCGGTTTCCGAGCAGATTAGGGAAACCCTGGCTACCTGCTGTATTCCATTCACTAGGTCCAAACTGGTAGCCGGCAGGCTGGGGAACCCAACAGTCTGGCAAAACCCGCCTTTCACATGGAAAAAATGAGCTTCCCCCTGTATCTGTAATGTCACGAGGAGAAAATTTGTGGGGCAAATACAGTAGGGCTCAGGCAACTGGAGAATCTTATTCTCACCAGCATTCCCTTTCCTGCTGCTGTTATTACAGCAGTTAAACCTATTTTCAGAGACTTGGCTCATCCTGATCTTCTAAGGAAATGTCTGCATGGGCACACACAGAACGCAAATGAATTTTTCGACAGCATAATTTGGAACCGCCTTCCTAAAACTGTTTTTAGGCATGCATACTCTGAAAGTAGTAGTTCCTGATACTGTTATTACATTCAATTGTGGTAATATCGGAAAGTATTGGGTCCTGAAAAATCTGGGAATGAATCCCGGTGAAAATGTGATCACTGGGCTGCAACATTGCGATAACATGAGGATAGCCGATGCAGACAGGTCTGCATATAAAATGGCAGAGAAGGCAGGACAAACATCCAGTAAGGTGAAAAAGAATCTGGAAGACCTGCTAGACGCCAAACAAGGACCAGCATATACAGCAGGACAGTTTTATTTAACTGCAAGTAACAAATTTGAAAAGTTTTTTTAAAGACAATTTCCCGTAAACTAAAATTTTCAGTACATATATCAGAAACTATCATATATAAATTAATGAAATTTCTAGAGACACTGAATAACATAAAAAGCCACCTCTGGTACTACATTCATTAATTTCCCCCATTAGAAAGATTACAAAAAAAAATTTTGTGCAAAAAAAAAAAAAAAAAAAAAAAAAAAAAAAAAAAAGCCTTAATATTTTTGTTGATAAATTTAAAAAATGTATATTGACGTATTGCTAAAGGATAGTCCAAACACTGTAATTAATTATTTATTTATATATCACACAAGATATCTTTCGGCATTAAATGCCATCGTCAGGTATTTCTGCAAAATCATTTTCTTATATGAGTATGTATCCAAATTTTTGTGTCCCAGCCTCGTCGCCGCTTTTGTGTCTCGTTTCCGTCGTAGGTGTCGGTGGCCGACTGGAATGAGACCGACACAGGAATAAAGATAGCACGCTGGTGCAGGTACGGAGGGGAGCAGCCAGAAACTAGAAACACTAGAGTAAATTAGAACGAGATATATATTGCACAGAATTTATACAATACTTAACTTTTACATAGATCAGTACTGTAGAGTGCTGATACATAGTTGAGTTAGAGGCCTGCCTAGTGCCTATCCGATAGCCAAGTCTTCAATGGTGCCTATCTGATGCCGAAGTGTTAACTGGTTCCTATCTCAGTCCCAAGTGGACGATGTCGTTCAGTGGTGGCCACGAGAGGAGTTGCAGCAGAGGGCGCTCGTGGCTGTCGTAAGAACGGCGCGTCGTGCGTGCGTGGCGGCGCGCGGCGAAAGTAGGTGGCGCGCACTTTGGACATGTGTGACACCACACAAATGACATAAATAAATTTACGTAAATAACATTTTACCCACCGCGTAGCCTTATGAACTTTCTTATGATCAGTAATACGAGACCTAACTTCATATTATGAACAGCAAATAAATGGAGTGGCCACTAGGTATCAGTTTTTCCGTTGTAGAAAATGTCAGAACCAAACGTATAGGCAGTGCATAACAGATATTCAAGGTCTTACTAGAAAATGTAAGTTTAAGAGACCATGTGGAGCTTTGTATTCGTATGTGATGTTATGTGACACTATTGTCTATAACCTTACTGATGTCCGCCTTACAAAGCAGATTCTAATAATGTCAGATTCGTCCTTCCATCACGTAGAACAGATTTTGGAACAGTACGATTCAGGTACCGTGGCAGCGGGAAACTCTGATTCACTTCCACTGTGCACTGTAACAACGTTATGCGCCGGCGAGTACGATGTCGAACAACATACAAGTTGATAGACACAGGGCCGTCCCCAAAATGTTTCTCGCAGCACAAAAGGCAGAACTGTCCATCTTGGTCAGCGAAATGCTATGCACGCGGCAAGAAAGGTCATTCTGCTTACAGCAAAAGAAACTGAATTTGTCATCCCGGACCAAACAGCGAAAGTCTATATTCATTCAATAAATACAGTATTTTCAAAATTCGTGGCTGCCCCTCGTAATATCAAGGACACGGAAGTAGCACAACTTGTACGCCAGGCAAAAAAAAAAAAAAAAAAAAAATGTGTATCATTGAATGGAATATCTGTAAAACTTCAACTAGACACAGTCACATTAATCATTCACAAAACTCAAGAGCAGTTACGATAATCGCGTCTTTCTCGCGATAACACAAGTTAAACAGCGTACAATGGCAACGAAATTCTTGTAGGACAGTGTTCACTACCTGCAGTATACCGTTCGCAAATGGGCACAGTAACACCTCAAGTGCTTCAGTCTTACGAAGAATAGAGTACTTTTGGGTTAGATTCCTTTAACCTTTTTGCTTATACTGTGCACGACAATGTCTCAGTTGTGGACAATTTTGATCATAAAGACTATGTATACAAGTTGCTAAAAAACTTACGGAATTATTTTATACAGGGCTAGCGAAAGAAAACGATTTCGCTGGGCACATGAACAATAACAGGGGAAGGAGTGGTGGCAAGGCAGAACAGGTTGCAGCGAGTGGACTGACCGAGGACCAGCCAAGTGAACACCCAAAGGAAGTAAACAAAGGCATGAGGAGGAGGGGTGGTCACGAGGATCAGGGTGCTGAGATTGGACCAACTGAAAACCAGACAAGTGAACAGCCAGAGGAGATGGAAAAAGACAGGAGAAGGGGTAGTCACCCAGAGGAGGGTGCTATGGGTGGACCAACTGAGAACCAGACAAGTGAGCAGCCAAAGGAGATGAACAAAGACAAGGAGAGGAGGGGTGCATAATCAAAGGAGGGTGCAGCAAGTGGACTGACCGAGGACCAGCCAAGTGAACAGCCAAAGGAAGTAAACAAAGGCATGAGGAGGAGGGGTGGTCACGAGGATCAGGGTGCTGAGATTGGACCAACTGAGAACCAGACAAGAGAACAGCCAGAGGAGATGGAAAAAGACAGGAGAAGGGGTAGTCACCCAGAGGAGGGTGCTATGGGTGGACCAACTGAGAACCAGACAAGTGAGCAGCCGAAGGAGATGAACAAAGACAAGGAGAGGAGGGGTGCATAATCAAAGGAGGGTGCAGCAAGTGGACTGACCGAGGACCAGCCAAGTGAACAGCCAAAGGAAGTAAACAAAGGCATGAGGAGGAGGGGTGGTCATGAAGAGCAGGATGCTGAGATTGGACCAACTGAGAACCAGACAAGTGAACAGCCAGAGGAGATGGAAAAAGACAGGAGAAGGGGTAGTCACCCAGAGGAGGGTGCTATGGGTGGACCAACTGAGAACCAGACAAGTGAGCAGCCGAAGGAGATGAACAAAGACAAGGAGAGGAGGGGTGCATAATCAAAGGTGGGTGCAGCAAGTGGACTGACCGAGGACCAGCCAAGTGAACAGCCAAAGGAAGTAAACAAAGGCATGAGGAGGAGGGGTGGTCACGAGGATCAGGGTGCTGAGATTGGACCAACTGAGAACCAGACAAGAGAACAAGCAGAGGAGATGGAAAAAGACAGGAGAAGGGGTAGTCACCCAGAGGAGGGTGCTATGGGTGGACCAACTGAGAACTAGACAAGTGAGCAGCCAAAGGAGATGAACAAAGACAAGGAGAGGAGGGGTGCATAATCAAAGGAGGGTGCAGCAAGTGGACTGACCTAGGACCAGCCAAGTGAACAGCCAAAGGAAGTAAACAAAGGCATGCGGAGGAGGGGTGGTCACGAGGATCAGGGTGCTGAGATTGGACCAACTGAGAACCAGACAAATGAACAGCCAGAGGAGATAAAAAAAGACAGGAGAAGGGGTAGTCACCCAGAGGAGGGTGCTATGGGTGGACCAACTGAGAACCAGACAAGTGAGCAGCCGAAGGAGATGAACAAAGACAAGGAGAGGAGGGGTGCATAATCAAAGGAGGGTGCAGCAAGTGGACTGACCGAGGACCAGCCAAGTGAACAGCCAAAGGAAGTAAACGAAGGCATGAGGAGGAGGGGTGGTTACGAGGATCAGGGTGCTGAGATTGGACCAACTGAGAACCAGACAAGAGAACAGCCAGAGGAGATGGAAAAAGACAGGAGAAGGGGTAGTCACCCAGAGGAGGGTGCTATGGGTGGACCAACTGAGAACCAGACAAGTGAGCAGCCGAAGGAGATGAACAAAGACAAGGAGAGGAGGGGTGCATAATCAAAGGAGGGTGCAGAAAGTGGACTGACCGAGGACCAGCCAAGTGAACAGCCAAAGGAAGTAAACAAAGGCATGAGGAGGAGGGGTGGTCACGAGGATCAGGGTGCTGAGATTGGACCAACTGAGAACCAGACAAGAGAACAGCCAGAGGAGATGGAAAAAGACAGGAGAAGGGGTAGTCACCCAGAGGAGGGTGCTATGGGTGGACCATCTGAGAACCAGACAAGTGAGCAGCCGAAGGAGATGAACAAAGACAAGGAGAGGAGGGGTGCATAATCAAAGGAGGGTGCAGCAAGTGGACTGACCGAGGACCAGCCAAGTGAACAGCCAAAGGAAGTAAACAAAGGCATGAGGAGGAGGGGTGGTCACGAGGATCAGGGTGCTGAGATTGGACCAACTGAGAACCAGACAAGAGAACAGCCAGAGGAGATGGAAAAAGACAGGAGAAGGGGTAGTCACCCAGAGGAGGTTGCTATGGTTGGTCCAACTGAGAACCAGACAAGTGAGCAGCCGAAGGAGATGAACAATGACAAGGAGAGGAGGGGTGCATAATCAAAGGAGGGTGCAGCAAGTGGACTGACCGAGGACCAGCCAAGTGAACAGCCAAAGGAAGTAAACAAAGCATGAGGAGGAGGGGTGGTCACGAGGATCAGGGTGCTGAGATTGGACCAACTGAGAACCAGACAAGTGAACAGCCCGAGGAGATGGAACAAGACAGGAGAAGGGGTAGTCACCCAGATGAGGGTGCTATGGGTGGACCAACTGAGAACCAGACAAGTGAGCAGCCGGAGGAGATGAACAAAGACAAGGAGAGGAGGGGTGCATAATCAAAGGAGGGTGCAGCAAGTGGACTGACCGAGGACCAGCCAAGTGAACAGCCAAAGGAAGTAAACAAAGGCATGAGGAGGAGGGTTGGTCACGAGGATCAGGGTGCTGAGATTGGACCAACTGAGAACCAGACAAGAGAACAGCCAGAGGAGATGGAAAAAGACAGGAGAAGGGTGCTATGGGTGGACCAACTGAGAACCAGACAAGTGAGCAGCCGAAGGAGATGAACAAAGACAAGGAGAGGAGGGGTGCATAATCAAAGGAGGGTGCAGCAAGTGGACTGACCGAGGACCAGCCTAGTGAACAGCCAAAGGAAGTAAACAAAGGCATGAGGAGGAGGGGTGGTCACGAGGATCAGGGTGCTGAGATTGGACCAACTGAGAACCAGACAAGAGAACAGCCAGAGGAGATGGAAAAAGACAGGAGAAGGGTAGTCACCCAGAGGAAGTTGCTATGGGTGGACTAACTGAGAACCAGACACGTGAGCAGCCGAAGGAGATGAACAAAGACAAGGAGAGGAGGGGTGCATAATCAAAGGAGGGTGCAGCAAGTGGACTGACCGAGGACCAGCCAAGTGAACAGCCAAAGGAAGTAAACAAAGGCATGAGGAGGAGGGGTGGTCACGAGGATCAGGGTGCTGAGATTGGACCAACTGAGAACCAGACAAGAGAACAGCCAGAGGAGATGGAAAAAGACAGGAGAAGGGGTAGTCACCCAGAGGAGGGTGCTATGGGTGGACCAACTGAGAACCAGACAAGTGAGCAGCCAAAGGATATGAACAAAGACAAGGAGAGGAGGGGTGCATAATCAAAGGAGGGTGCAGCAAGTGGACTGACCGAGGACCAGCCAAGTGAACAGCCAAAGGAAGTAAACAAAGGCATGAGGAGGAGGGGTGGTCACGAGGATCAGGGCGCTGAGATTGGACCAACTGAGAACCAGAGAAGTGAACAGCCAGAGGAGATGGAACAAGACAGGAGAAGGGGTAGTCACCCAGAGGAGGGTGCTATGGGTGGACCAACTGAGAACCAGACAAGTGAGCAGCTGAAGGAGATGAACAAAGACAAGGAGAGGAGGGGTGCATAATCAAATGAGGGTGCAGCAAGTGGACTGACCGAGGACCATCCAAGTGAACAGCCTTAAGAGATGAACAAAGACATGGGGAAGAGGGGTGGTCATGCAGAGGAGGATTCTGTGTGTGGACCAACTGAGAACCAGAAAAATTGTTCAGCCAGAGAAATGAACAAAGACAGGAGGAGGAATGGTGGACAAACTAAAGAGAATACAGTGAGTGAACTCACAGAGGAGCAGCTAACTGATCAGCCAGAGGAGGTGAACAAAGAAATGGGGAGGAGGGGTGGTCAGACAGAGGAGAATGGTGTGCGTAGTCCAACTGAGAACCAGACAAGTGAACAGCCAGCGCAAATGAACGTAGTCCGGAGGATGATGGTTGGACAGGTAGAGGAGGGAGCTGTGAGTGGACTGAACGAGGACCAACCAAATCAACAGCCAGTGGAGATGAACAAAGACAGGAGGAGGAGGGGTGAACAGGCAAAGGAGGGTGCAGCGAGTGGACTTACGGAGAACCACCCAAATGAACAGCCACAGGGGATGAACAAAGACATTGGGAGTAGGGTTGTCACACAGAGGAATGTGCTGCGAATAGACCAACTCAGAAGAAGACAAGTGAACAGCCGTAGGAGATAAACAAAGACAGAGGGAGGGGGTGGACAGGCAAAGGAAGCTGTTGCAAGTGGACTGACCAAGGAACATCCGAGCTAGACGAGACAAACAAAGCCATGAGGATGAAGAGTAGGCTGCTGTGAGTGGACCAACTGAGGAGCAGACAAGTAAACAGTAGGAGGAAATGAAAAAAGACAGGAAGAGAAGTGGTGGACTTGCAAGTGTGTGAAGTGGGGTGTGTGAAGTGGGGGGATGACTGTGGACCTCCAAGTGAACATAGACAGGGATAGGAGGGGTGAACAGGCCAGAGGAGGGTGCAGCGAGTGGACTGACCGAGGACTAGCCAAGCTGACAGCCAGAGGAGATGAACAGAGACATGTGGAGAAGCGGGTTGTCACACAGAGATGGGAGCTGTGAATGGACGTGTTGAGAACCAGACAAGTGAACAGTCGAAGAAGATGAACAAAGACTGGGACAGGAGGGGTGAATAGGCAAAGGATGCAGTGAGTGGGTGTACTGAGGAGCAGCCAAGTGAGCAGACAGAGAGGGTGAACAAACACATGGGGAAGAGGGTTGGTCACGCAGAGGAGGTTGCTGTGAGTGGACCAACTGAGAACCAGAAAAGTGAACAGCCAGAGGGAATTAACAAAGATAGGGGGAGGAGCGGTCGACAGGCAAAGGAGGGTGCAGTGAGATGACTGATCAAGGACCAGCGACGTGTACTGCCAGAGGGGATGAATAAAGAAATGGGGAGGAGAGGTGGACTGGCAAAGGAGGTTGCAGCAAGTGTACTGACCAAGGATCAGCCAAGCCAGAGAAGATGAACAAAGACGTGGGGAGGAGGTGTGGCCACGCAGAGGAGAGTGCTATGTACGGACCAACTGAGAACCAGAGAAGTGAACAGCCAAAGAAAGTGACAGGGAAATTAGGGGTGGACTGGCAAAGGAGGGTGCAGCAGGTTCACTGAGCAAGGAATGAGCTAAGTGAATAGGCAGAGGAGATTTACAAAGACATTGGCAGGAGGGGTGGTCAGTCAGAGGAGGAATCAGCATGGGTACAGAAAACATCGTTCATGTGAAACTCAGCTTGCCCTCTTCTCACACATCTTGCTAGCCTTGGATGAAGGGCAACAGGCGGATTGTGTTTTTCTCGACTTCAAAAAGGCGTTCGACGCAGGGCCACACTGCACATTGCTAACGAAGATACGAGTTTATGGAATAAGTTCACAGTTTTGTGACTGGCTGGAAGACTTCCTAAGTAATAGAACGCAGTACGTTGTTCTCGACGGCGAGTGCTCATCAGATACGAGTGTATCATCTGGCGTGCCCCAGGGGAGTGTGATAGGACCGCTATTATTTTCTATCTATATAAATGATCTGATGGACAGAGTAACTTGTAATTTCCGGCTGTTTGCTGATGATGCTGTGGTGTATGGAAGGGTGTCGTCTTTAACTGACCGTAATAGCATACAGGATGACTTAGACAAAATTTGTAGTTGGTGCGAAGAATGGCAGCTAGCTCTCAATGTAGAAAATGTAAGGTGATGCGCATGAGTAGGAAAAACAATCCCATAATATTCGAATACAGTGTTAGCAGTGACCTTCTTGATGCTGTCACGTCATTCAAATATCTATGTGTAACATTGCAGAGCGATATGAAATGAAACGAACATGTAAGGACAGTTGTGAGTAAGGCGGACAGCCGACTTCGGTTTATTGGGAGAATTTTGGGAAGATGTACTTCACCTGTAAAGGAGACCGCATATAAAACGCTTGTATGACCACGTCTTGAGTATTGCTCAAGTGTTTGGTACCCGCAGCAGATCAGTTTGAAGGAAGACATAGAGGCGGTTCAGAGGCGAGCAGCTAGGTTCGTTACTGGTAGGTTCGACCAATGCGCGAGTGTCACGGAAATGCTCCGGCAACTCAGTTGGGGATCGCTGGAGAAAAGACGACGTTCTTTTCGTGAATATCTGTTTGAGGACATTTAGAGGGCCGGAATTTGAAGCTGAGCGTAGTACGATCTTGCTGCCACCTACGTACATTTCACGTGGTGATCACAAAGACAAGATAAGAGAAATTAGGGTTCATATGGAGGCATATCAGCATTCTTTTTTTCCTCGTTCTATTTGGAAGTGGAATAGGAAAGGAAATGCCTAGTAGTGGTACAGTGTACGCTCCGCCACGGACCTTAAGGGGAATTGCGAATTATGTATGTAGATGTAGATGTAGGTGATGCTGTGAGTGGACCAACTCAGAACCAGACAAGTGAACAGCCATAGGAGATGAACAAATACAGGGAAAGGAGAGGTGGACTGGCAAAGGAGGATGCAGCGAGTTGACTGACCATGGACAGGTCATGTGAACATCCCAAGGAGATAAACAAAGACTTTGGGAGCAGGGGTGGTCATGCAGAGGCGCTTTCCGTCAGTGAACTTGCTCAGAACCAGTCATGTGAACAGCTGACACAGATAACAAAGACAGGGAGAGGAGAGGTGGACTTGTAAAGGAGTTGTGCACCGAGGGGACTGACTGAGGAGCAACAAAGTGAACAGCCAGAGGAGATGTACAATGGCATGGGGAGGAGGGGTGATCAAGGAGAGGAGGGTGCTGTGATTAGACCAACTGAAAATTAGACAAGTGAAAAGACGAATGAGATGGACAAAGAGATGGGGAGGGGGATGGACAAGCAAAGGAAAGTGCATTGAGTGGACTGACCAAGGACCAGCCGAGCCAGAGTAGATGAACAGAAACACGAGGTAGATGGCTGGTCACGCAGAGAAGGGGGCTGTGGTTGGACCAACTGAGGACAAGACAAGGGACCAGCTAGAGGAGATGTATAATGACAGGGGGGAAGAGCGGTGGACAGGCAAAGGAGGGTGCAACGAGTGGACTGACCAAGGACCAGCCAAGTGAACAGCCAGAGGAGATGAACAAAGGCGTGGGGAAGGGGGGGGGGGTAGTCATGCAGAGATTTGTGCTGTGAGTCGACCAACTGAGAATCAGACAACAGCCAGAGGACATGAACATAGACAGGAGGAGAATAGTGGACAGGCAAAGGAGGGTGCAGCAAGTGGATTGACGGAGATGCAGCCAAATGAACAGCCAGAGGAGATGAAACTGACATTTGGAGTATGGGTGGTCACACAGAGTATTGTGCTGTGACTGGAGCAACTGAGAACCAGTCGGGTGAACAGCCAGAGGAGATGAACAAAGACAGGTGAAGGAGTGGTGTACATGCAAAGGAGGGCGCAGCTAATGGACATAGAGGACCACCCAAGTCAACAGCCAGAGGAGATGAACAATGACATGGGAAGGTGGGATGGTCTCACTGAGGAAGGTGCTGCGAGTGGACCAACTCAGAACAAGGAAAGTGAACAGCTGAAGGAGATGAACAAAGACTGGGGGAGGAGGTGTGGAGAGGCAAAGGAGGGTGCAGTGAGTGGAATGACCAACGAACAGCCGAGCCAAAGGAGATGAATAAACACAAACAGGACGAAGGGTGGTCATGCAAAGGAGGCCGATGTAAGTGGACCAGCTGAGAACCAGACAAGTAAACTGCCTGAGGAAATGAACAAAGACAGGGGGAGGATGGGTTGACAGGCAAAGGAGGGTGCAGCATGTGGACTGACCGATAACCAGCCCAGCAAGAGGAATTAACAATGAAATTGAGTGGAGGCGTGGCCACACAGAGGAGGGTGCTGTGATTGGACCAACTGAGAACCAGACAAGTGAACAGCCAGAGGAATTGAACAAAGACAGGGGAGGAGTGGTGTACAGGCAATGATGCAGTGGGTGGAGCGGCCTTGGACCAGCCAAGTGAACAGCTAGAGGAGATGAACAAAGGCATGGGGCGGACGTGTGGTCACGCAGAAGAGAGTGCTGTGAGTGGACCAACTGAGATCCAGACAATTGAATAGCAGAAGGGGATGAACAGAGAAATGTTCAAAAGTTTGTTAGTCTGACGGACCAAACTTTGTGGTCATCAGACTGTAGCGTACATACTAGTTAATCTAAGGTAAACTAACATTAGGACAACACACACCCATGCCCAACGGAGGTCTGAAACCCGCGTCCTCCGCAGCGAGTCACCTTAGACGACTCTGCTACTCCTCCGTGGTGATGAACAGAGAGAGGAGCAGTAGCTGAAGGAGATGGACAAAGACAGGGAAGGGATGGGTGGACAAGCAAAGGAGGGTGCCGCGTGTGAAATGACCATGGACCAGCCATGTGAACAGCAGGAGGAGATACACAAAGACATTGGGTGGAGGGGTGGTCATGCAGAGGAGTGGAGTACGTGAGAACCAGGATATGTGAACGGCTGACACAGTTGACAAAGAGAGGGAGAGGAGAGGCGGACAGGCAAAGGAGTGAATGGACTGTCTGAGGAGCAGCAAGGTGAACAGCAAGAGGAGATGAGCAATGGCGTTGGGCAGAGGGGTGGTCAAGGAGAGGAGGGTGCTGTGAGTGGACTAGCTGAGAAACAGACAAGTGAACAGCCGAAGGAGATGAACGAAGACAGGGGAGGAGGGGTTACAGGAAAGGAGGATGCAGCGAGAGGGAGAAATATGGTATCAGAAATTTCAGTCTGTGACAGCTGAGCCAAGTCCCATAGTTAAGTCCCATAGACTGTACAAACATTTGAACATAAATGGAAATTGTGAGTTAAGGTCTCTAAAATAGTTACCTTTCAAAACATTCACCGCACACTATTTCTGCATGCGCCAAGCATAACCACACCTTATCAAACTTTGCAAAAGTATTTTGTTTTGCTGTCTTTGCATTCGTAGCATCTTCCCCTTCTCCCTGGTTGTGGATCTTCAACTATGCCTTGTTGTTGGGTGCTGGAGAGGTTAGAAGCAAGCCTGCGAATTTGGCGCGGAAGGTTTGCCTGGGTTGCGCGCATTTTCAAATATGGTGTTACGAGATACCTCCCTAGCGTTCTCAGGTACTCTCTTCTAACTGAAACATTTCCGTTGGCTTTGAACACAATGTAGCCATTCAGAGCTGCAATGTTCAACATCTGAAAGAAAAGAGACAGAGAGGCCATCGTCTTGTTCCTATGGCAACTGTGTATTCACCGCTCATAGCTTCAGCAACGTCTACGCCGCCCTTGGTTTTGTTGTAGGACGTTATTATACTTGGCTTTTCATCAACACTTGTAGGCCTAACTATGTTTGGGTCACTTTTGTACTTGTCTCGAACTGAATCAGTGTAGATATTGTTTGATCCAAGGAAAGTTTTGTGGTGTCGCACAAGTCCAAAGTGCGCGCCACCTACTTTCGCCGCGCGCCGCCATGCCCGCACGGCGCGGCGTTCTTACGACGTCAGCCACGAGCGCCCTCTGCTGCAACTCCGCTCGTGGCCACCATTGAACGACATCGTTCGCTTGGAACTGAGATAGGAACCATTTAAGACCTTCGGAATCAGATAGGCACTAGGCAGGCCTCAACTATGTATCAGCATTCTGCAGTACTGATCTCTGTAAAAGTTACGTTTTGTATAGATTCTGTTCAATATATATCTCGTTCTAATTTACTCTAGTGTTTCTAGTTTCTGGCTGCTCCCCTCCGTACCTGCATCAGCGTGCTATCTTTATTCCTGTGTCGGTCTCATTCCACTCGGCCACCGACACCTACGAAGGAACGAGACACAAAAGTGGCGACGAGGCTGGGACACAAAAAGTTTCAATCAATGACTTACTAAAAAATAACTGCCATGATTCTAACGGTGAATGTACAACCATCGCAGCTCGAATACTTCCAGGCAAATGCATGGTAACTATGCTGTGACATCTTGTACGAACGCTTTGTGGGAAACAAATGTTTCTCCATGTAGTTGCTGCGTTCCTTCCTTTGTAAAAGCTTATAGGTCACGTACCTGAGTCAGAACGATGAGCTGTACTTGAATCGCCGGCCGCGGTGGCCGCAGGGACTGAGGCGCTCCAGTCACGGTCTGCACGGCCACTACGGTCGGGGGTTCGAATCCCCCCTCGGGCATGGATATTTGTGCCGTCCTAGTTCGTAAGTAGTTGATAAGTAGTTTGTAAGTTTAGGGACTGATGACCCCGTAGTTAAGTCCCATAAGCTTAACAAACATTTGAACATTTTGTACTTGAATCAACAACTATTGCTTTCAAGGACACTGTTTGTTTCTAAGTCAGGCTCCGCATCAGAATCATTTACTTCACTGTCGTCATACAAAATGTTGTATATTTCACTGTACGAGAGACTTCCTCGTGCTATTTTATACCAGTGCTGGCGCAAGCCCAAGTGCCGCCCTGTGCGAGCTGTTAAATTGCCGCCCCCCCCTCCCCCACCCCACGATTTTTAGTTTTCAAAAAGTTTTTAGAATTTCATTTAAACAAATCTATAGGAATGTCAGCAATCAATCGCAATTTTTGTTTTTACTTTTCAGATCTACCTAGATTTCGGCCGCTCATTGGCCAGTCTCAAAAATGTTCAAATGTTTGTTAATCTAGCAAACTAAACTGCGTGGTCATCAGTCCGTAGCTTACAAACTACTTAAAATAAGGTAAACTAAAGTAAGGACAACACACACAGCCATGCCCCGGGGAGGACTCGAACCTGTGTTTCGCACGTGCTTTGCGCCGGCCCTGTTTTATACTATAAACTAATGACTGATAGCTTGGTGTTAAGAGATCACAAATAGTCTGCAAAGTAACTGGTAACTCAGCGACAAAACAAAATATAAGCGGGATCGAACTGGCAGAAATTAGTTACGTAGACGGTCGGGCTGGGTCTGACATACCCCGCGCGCTTTTTGAAAGACTGGCAAGCAATGACTGAACAATGAAAAACCTCATTCAAGCTGTAGACGCTTTCTCTCGGGTGTTGCAGGAAGCTAGCGAACTACTCAAGTCAAAAATCAGTGAAACAGAAACTGGTGGGTCTCACACAGCCCACCCGACCGTTCTAGGGGTAAAAGAAAAATCCGCGCACAGCACGGCTGCTACGTGCAGGCGCTGCAAGCGCGTGCGTAGCACTGTGTGTCAGGGAAAACGCCTTCCAGAAGGCCAGGTAAAACTTGATGCAGAACGTCCAGGTAATTAGCCCCTCTACGTCATGGAGGCGGACGGACAGGCCGATCACGTACTATATGCCTGACGTACGTCACGTGAGGGTTTGTCGCCGGCCGCGGTGGCCGAGGTGACTGAGGCGCTCCAGTCACGGTCAGCACAGCCACTACGGTCGGGGGTTCTAATCCCCCCTCGGGCATGGATATTTGTGCCGTCTGTAGTCTTAGCTAGTTCATAAGTAGTTTGTAAGCTGAGGGACTGATGACCCCGTAGTTAAGTCCCATAAGTTGTACAAACATTTGAACATTTGAAGGGTTTGTCCTCGCCCGATGTTGTCGAGCCCAGCCGGCCGCGGTGGCCGAGATGACTGAGGCGCTCCAGTCACGGTCAGCACGGCCACTACGGTCGGGGGTTCGAATCCCCCCTCGGGCATGGATATTTGTGCCGTCTGTAGTCTTAGCTAGTTCATAAGTAGTTTGTCAGCTTAGGGACTGATGACCCCGTAGTTAAGTCCCATAAGCTTAACAAATATTTGAACATTTGAACATTTTGTCGAGCCCATCTCGACGGAGGGTGACCTCTTCGGAAAACAACACAGCAACGGGCGAGACCCAAAAAACAAAAAAAAAAAAAAAAACGCAGGCGAAACCCCTGGTCCCTGTTCGTAGTCCGCCACGGGATTTTGTAGTCGAACACGGTGGAAGTTCTACATCTACATGGGACACTCTACAAATCCCATTTAAGTGCCTGGCATCGGGTTCATCCAACCACCATTATACTATTTCCGGAATGAAACTTTCACTCTGCAGCGGAGTGTGCGCTTACTTTTCCTTTTTGGCAACTGCCTCTTCCATTTCAATGTTTTGACACCTTATTCCGATCTGCCAGTTGGAAGCCTAAAAAGTGTACTACCTTTGGGTAGTATCCTTTTACCTAAAACAACTCTCTACTCCTCCATTGCCGCGGTGGAGTAGCCGAGCGGTCTAAAGCGTCTCGCTGCTCTCTGTGGAGGTTCGAGTCCTCCCTGGGGCATGGGTGTGTGTCTTGTGTTTGTCCTTAGGTTAGTTTACCTAGGTTTAAGTAGTTTGTAAGCTACGGACTGATGACCACGCAGTTTGGTCCGATAGATTTACAAACATTTGCCGGCCGCGGTGGCCGAGGGGACTGAGGCGCTTCAGTCACGGTCTGCACGGCCACTACGGTCGGGGGTTCGAATCCCCCCTCGGACATGGATATCTGTGCCGTCCTCAGTGTTAGCTAGTTCATAAGTAGTTTGTAAGTTTAGGGACTGATGATCCCGTAGTTAAGTCCCATAAGCTTAACAAACATTTGAACATTTTTTGATATGAAACTTCCTGGCAGATTAAAACTGTGTGCCGGAACCGGGACTCGAACCTGGGACCTTTGCCATTCTCGGGCAAGCTCACTACCGACTTTGCTATCCCGACACGACTCACGATGCCGCCTCCTACTCCGCTGCAGAGTGAAAGTTTCATTCTGGAAACATCCCTTAGGCTGTGGCTAAGCCATGTCTCCACCATATCCTTTCTTACAGGAGTGCTAGTCCTGCATGGTTCGCAGAAGAGCTTCTGTGAAGTTTGGAAATAGGAGGCGAGGTACTGGCGGAAGTAAAGTTGTGAGGCGGCATCGTGAGTCGTGTCGGGATAGCACAGTCGGTAGTGCGTTCGCCCGAGAAAGGCAAAGGTCCCAGGTTCGAGTCCCGGTTCCGGCACACAGTTTAAATCTGCCAGGAAGTTTCATTATACTATTTATCTCCCATTCCATTCTCGAATAGCGCACGGGAAGAAAGAACACCTGAATCTCTCCGTTCGGACTCTGATTTCTCGTATTTTATTCTGATGATCATTTCTACCTATGTAAGTGGGAGTCAACAATGTATTTTCGCATTCGGAGGAGAATGTTGGCGATTGGAGTTTCGCAAGTACCCACGCCGCAGCGATAAGCGCCGTTGTTGTAGTGATTCCCATCCCAGATCCTGTATCATTTCCGTGACGCTGTCTCCCCTGTATCGTGACAATACGAAACGAGCCCTTCTCTGGAGTCTTTCGATGTCCTCCGTCAAACCCACCTGATAAGGATCCCACACTGGGCTACAATACTCCAAAAATGGACGGACAAGCGCAGTGTATGCAGTTTCTTTTGTAGTTCTGTTGCATGTTTTAAGGGTTCTGCCAATAAAACTCAGTCTCTGGTTCGCCTTTCCCACGATATTATCTACGTGTTCTTTCCAGTTTAGGTCTGAAGTAATAGTAATTCCTAGGTTTTTGTGGAGTTTACGTCCTTTACTTTTGATTGATTTATCTTGTAAACAAAGTTTAACGGATTTCGTTTCGTACTCATGTGGACGACTTCACACTTCTTATTATTTAGAGCCAATTGCCAATTTTTACACCATAGTGATATCTTATTCAGATCGTTCTGCAGTTGGTTTTGATCTTCAGATAATTTTACGAGACGGTAAATGACGGCATCGTCTGCAAACAACCTAAGAGAGCTACTTAGATTTTCCCCTAAATCGTTTATTTAAAAACAAACAACCTAAGAGAGCTACTTAGATTTTCCCATAAATCGTTTATGTAAATAAGGAACAGCAGAGGACCAATAACACAACCCAGTGGAACGCCCGATATCACCTCTGTTTTAGTCGATGCCTTACCGTCGATTACTACGAACTGCGTCCTCTCTGACAGGAAATTCCCTATCCAATCGCAAATTTCGGGCGATATACCATGACCGCGCAGTTTGATTAAAAGCCGTTTGTTAAGCTGAGATCTTTCGAAACCTACCAAATTAAGCACATTTCCCTCTCGTAACGCAGCATCCCTTCGTGTGGAGGTATGCCACCGTCACCACGATATAGCGCTGGTGAATTGCTGTAAACGTGTGACGGTGTATGAGGTGTCTCGGTGGGGACAGTTCCTCATACGAGCTCGGAGCTTCATTCGCCGGTAGTGCTGGTAGTACGTGAACAAAACCCGTAACTTGTTGTTCTAGAAACGAACCCTGCGCCGTCGTTCTCGTCCTCGCTTTCGCAGCTGAGCAGCGACGCGTCTTCTACCTACGCAACGTAGCGGTTTGGGTTCCTACTGGAACCGTCTATCCGGAGGTCATGTCTCGTGACACAATTCTTCTACTCCCTGATCATACATTGTAAACTTTCACAGCCGGCGTCAACTTCATTTAAAACTTCCGGGCTGATAAGCCGTGGTCGATTTTTAAAACTTTCCCCTAACGTTTCATCTTCGGCTGCGGAAGACATCTTCAGAGGTAGAGTGGCCAACTGCCATGAGAACTTGAGGGAGCGCCGTATATATAGGCGATGCAGAGGGCGCCACAAGGCATCACGTGATGTATTGCCAACATTCTTGGCAGAGAGGAATCGATTGTCATTCCGCTGGTGTAAAGCAGAAGTCCAAATTCTGTCTAATTTAATAGCTTCCTCTTTCCTGTTAAAATTATTGCGATGTTTATATATCTCGATTGCGCGCATGATAGTGTGAAGTTTTTGAGATGACACTAGTCTCATTAAATTTAATTTCGTGGTTGCCTTCTCGGTATACATGTTCCGCTACGGTCGATTTCTCCGTGTGCCCAAGGCGGCAATTCCTTTTTTTTATGTTCGACCAGACGAGTATTGACACTTCTTTTAGTAGTTCCAATGTAGACTGAACCACAGCTGCAGGGAATTTTATATACACCTGGTGTATTCCGCGGATGTCGTACATCTTTTGCAAAAATGTTCAAATGTTTGTTAAGCTTATGGGACTTAACTACGGGGTCATCAGTCCCTAAACTTACAAACTACTTATGAACTACTTACGAACTAGGACGGCACAAATATCCATGCCCGAGGGGGGATTCGAACCCCCGACCGTAGTGGCTGTGCTGACCGTGACTGGAGCGCCTCAGTCACCTCGGCCACCGCGGCCGGCCATCTTTTGCAGATCTTAAATATTCTTTTATCTTCCTTGTAGGTCTGAAAATGGTTTCTACCCCATACTTGTCCAGCACTTTTCCCAAACGGTCTGTAACCTTATTTATGAATGGAAGAAAAACCTTCCCCTTGGGCGGTTGTTGTTCCTTGTTGATGTTAACTTTCTTCCTGGGACGAAGGGCTCTCCCTATTTCTTTGGTAGAATAACCGTTCTTCTGGGAGATGAATCGTAAATGCTCCAACTCATCTTTTAAATAAGTAGGTTCGCAAATTTTATGCGCCCTGTCAACCAATGTTTTAACCACACCTCTTTTTTGTCTGGGATGGTGGTTAGAGTCTTTTTGTAGGTAACGGTCAGTATGAGTAGCCTTCCTGTAGACCTTGTGGCCCAACGTCCCATCCACGTGCTTGATTACAGACACATCGAGAAAATTCAGCTATCACACTATCATGCGCACACATATAGAGAAGCAATTGAGATATATAAACATCGCAATAATTTTAACAGGAAAGAGGAAGCTGTTAAATTAGACAGAATTTGGACTTCTGATTTACACCAGCAGAATGACAATCGATTCTTCTCTGCCAAGAATGTTCGCAATACCAGAGATAGTGTCGTAGCCGACGTCACGTGATGTCTTGTGGTGCCCTCTGCATCGCCTATATATACGGCGCTCCCTCAAGTTCTCATCGCAGTTCGCCACTCTACCTCTGAAGGTGTCTTCCGCAGCCGAAGATGAAACGTTAGGGGAAAGTTTTATAAATCGACCACGGCTTATCAGCCCGGAAGTTTTAAATGAAGTCTTCTACTCCCTGTTGTTGTTGTTATGGTCTTCAGTCCGGAGACTGGTTTGATGCAGCTCTCCACAATACTCTATCCTGAGCAAGCCTCTTCATCTCCACATAAGAACGGCAACCTACATCTGTCTGAATCTGCTTACTGTATCCATCTCTTGGTCTCCCTCTGCGATTTTTACCCCTCACACTACCCTCCAATGCTAAATTTACGATTACCCGATGTCTAAGAATGTGTCTTACCAAGCGATCCCTTCTTTTATTCAAGGTATGCCATAATTTTCTTTTTTCACCAATTCTGTTCAATACCTCTTCATTAGTTATGCGATCTACCCACCTAATCTTCAGCATTCTTCTGTAGCACCACATTTCAAAAGCCTCTATCCTCTTCCTGTCCGCACTGTTTATCGTCCATGTTTCACTCCCGTACAAGGCAACATTCCCACACAAATGCCTTCAGAAAAGACTTACTTACACTTAAATTAATAGTCGATGTTAGCAAATTTCTCTTTTTTAAATGCTTTTCTTCCCATTGCCATTCTGCAACTTACATCCTCTGCACTGCGACCGTCATTTGTTATTTTACTACCCAAGTAACAAAACTCACTTACCACCTTCATTGTCTCGTTACCTAACGTAATTCCTTCTGCATCGCCCGATTTTCTAAGACTGCATCCCATTATCTTTGTTTGCTCTTGTTAATGTTCATTTTATACGCCCTCTTCAACACACTGCCCATTCCATTCAACTGCTCTTCCAGGTCCTTTGCTGTCTCTGACATAATTACAATGTCATCAGTAAAACGCAATGTTTTTATTTCTTCACCCTGAACTTTGATCCCTATTCCAAATTTTTCCTTGCTTTCCTTCACCGCCTGCTCGATGTACAAATTGAATAACATCGGAGAAAGGCTACAACCCTGTCTTACTCCCTCCCCTGTATGTTAAACAAATGTTATAGTTATTACTCTTGTTGTGTCTTGATTTGATACCTCAGCCGGGGTAATATCATGCTGTGGTCATCAATGTTAAAGTTTTTACTCTCTTATTTTCTATATTGTTATCATCTATGTTAAGGTTTTTGCTCATTTATTTTATATAAATATTTTTACTCTTCACAGCAATATATAATCTGTATATTGTTCACCATTTACTCTTAATATAGACTTTGTGTCACTTATTTAACTGAAAGGGAAAGTTTTAAAATCTTCAAATGACTTGGGACAAAGACCCCTTTACTTAACTTTAACTGCAGTTGTATCTCATTGTTATTATTAACGTTCTTGGCTTTTAATTCGCAGATATAACTTTTGTGAAAACTACAGAACCATCAGTTTAATAAGTCATGGTTGCAAAATATTAACACGGATTATATACAGAAGGATGGAAAAGCTGGTAGAAGCCGACCTCGGGGAAGATCAGTTTGGGTTCAGGAGAAATGTAGGAACACGGGAGGCAATACTCACTTTACGGCTTATCCTAGAAGATAGATTAAGAAAAGGCAAACCAACATTTCTAGCTTTTGTAGATTTGGAGAAGGCTTTTGACAATGTTGATTGGAATAAACTCTTTCAAGTTCTGAAGCAAGCAGGAGTAAAATATAGGGAGCGTAAGGTTATTTACAACTTGTACAAAAACCAGACAGCGGTTGTCAGAGTTGAAGGGCATGAAAGGGATGCAGTGGTTGGAAAGGGAGTAAGACAGGGTTGTAGCCTTTCCCCACTGTTGTTCAATTTGTACATTGAGCAAGCTATAAAGGAAAGCAAGGAGAAATTTGGAGAAGGAATTAAAGTTCAGGGTGAAGAATTAAAAACATTGCGTTTTGCCGACGACATAGTAATTCTGTCAGATACAGCAAAGGACCTGGAAGAGCAATTGAACGGAATGGACAGTGTGCTGAAAGGTGCATATAAGATGAATATTAACAAGAGCAAAACTAGGGTAATGGAGTGCAGTGTAAGAAAATCAGGTGATGCTGAAGGAATTAGATTAGGTAACGAAACAATAAAGGAGGTAGAGGAGTTTTGTTACTTGGGCAGTAAAATAACAAATGATGGTCGCAGTACAGATGATATAAAATACAGAATGGCAATGGGTAGAAAGGCGTTTTTGAAAAAGAGAAATTTGTTAACATCGAATATTGATTTAAGCCTAAGGAAGGCCTTTCTGAAGGCATTTGTATGGAGTGTTGCCTTGTATGGGAGTGAAACATGGACGATAAGCAGTGTGGACAGAAAGAGGATAGAGGCTTTTGAAATGTGGTGCTACAGAAGAATGCTGAAGATTAGGTGGGTGGATCGTGTAACTAATGAGGAGGTACTGAACCGAATTGGGGAGAAAAGAAATTTCTGGCATACCTTGACTAAAAGAAGGGATAGATTGGTAGGACACATTCTTAGACATCAAGGAATTGTGAATTTAGCGTTGGAGGGAAGTGTGTGGGGTAAAAATCGCAGAGGGAGACCAAGAGACGCGTATAGTAAGCAGATTCAAGTGGATGTGGGTTGTCGTTCTTATGAGGAGATGAAAAGGCTTGCTCAGGATAGAGTAGGGTGGAGAGCTGCATCAAACCAGTCTCTGGACTGAAGACCACAACAACAACAACAACTTTTGTTCTTCTACTCTATGTAGACATTAAGCTATTTATGCAACGACTTACTTCTTTTCTCATAATATGAGAATTATTATCTTACCTTTTATATATTACGTATTATATACAGGGTGTTTCACAAAGTGCCTCTGTAACTTATAAAATAATAGGTGACGGGAAATTTTAATGCGGTAGGTCAACACAAGAAATGTTACCCTTTCTGCGGAGCTATGTACATAGTTTATTGTATTATTTTCCAAAGAGTTACAGCACAAGGATATAATTTTTTAAATGGAACAATAGTTTTCTCTATCGTGCATTGGATTTGTTGAAACCAGCTGCATGCAAATTAATTTAAACTACATTCCTATCACTGTCAGTTTGGGAGCTACAACCCTTCAAAGTTCCAGGGGCAGATACCACAAACGCTGCGCATAATGCGATGCGCCTTGTAAATGTGGTGCGGCCGAGTTGTAACGTCGCCGGTGTCACGGAGCGAGAAGCTTCCTCGATGCGCTGTTAGACTGCCGACTGTCGCCGCTCACAGCCGTATACCCGACAGTTGGAGCCACGCAAACAACCGAGGCTCAATATACCGCAGTTACTAACATCGGACGACGATGGCATACACGAACAACGAGTACGTTGACATGTTGCTGATGCCACTGAAGCAGCCACGGCGTACGCCGTGAGATATCCTAGGCGAAGAGCCCCGGCAGCCATTACGTTCTTACGTGCCGAACGACGACTTCGGGAAACAGGCAGCTCGGTAATGCGCTGCAGTAACAGACGAAGACCTGCAAGAAGTGAGGAGACGGAGGTGTTTGTTTTAGCTGCACTACACCACGATCCTCATGTCGGCTTACGAGCCGTTGCTGCAGTCGCTGGTGTCAGTCTCACATCTGTGTGGCGTATAGTACACGGCCACAGGTTTAACCCGTACCGCCTGTCACTGAACCAGGAGCTGCATGGGAACGATTTCCGTGCAAGAGTGATATTCTGTGACTGGGCCATGCGTAATTTCACGCAGGAGTCTTTGCAAAGTGTTATGTTCTCTGATGAGTCCATGTTCACAAATTATGGTGCAGTGAATCGCCATAACATGCACTACTGGGACGCAGACAATCCTCGGTGGGTACGACCTGTCGACCGTCAACGTAGGTGGTCTATTAACGTGTGGTGTGGAATCCTTGGGGATGAAATCATTGGTCCACACTACTTCCCAGGTACACTGACAGGTGAGTTATATCGCACTTTTATAGCCGACAGTTTGGGTGGTCTCCTTGAACATGTGTGTCTGCACACGAGAGTCCATATGTGGATGCAGCACGATGGTCACCCAGCCCATTCTGCGCGTGCTGTTGTGGAAGAACTGAACAACAGGTTTGCAGGAAGATGGTTGGGGCGCCATAGTCCTCATTCATGGCCCGCAAGGTCGCCCAATTTAACACCAGTAGGTTTTTTTTTTTTTTGTGGGGATATCTAAAGGGTCGTGCTTATGTCACAGAGCCCACATCCCGAGATGATCTAAAACGGCGCATCGAGGACGCATGTCGCTCCGTCACGCTGCTGATGTTACATCTCATCCGTAGATCCTTAAGACGGCGCATTGCATTATGCATTGAGGAACATGGACACACATTTGAACATCTCATGTAAATCAACTTCCCACCGCCATAACATCCATCACCCACCACACAGCCATGTATTATGTACAGCGTGTGGTATCTGCCCCTGAAACTTTGAAGGGTTGTAGCTTCCAAACTAACAGTGATAGGAATGTAGTTTAAATTGATTTAGACGCAGCTGTTTTCAACAATTCCAATGCATGATAGTTGAGTGTACCTCAATCAGATAGTATAAGGCAATTGACTTGAAAAATTTGCAGCATTCGTCTCTTCACTAATCTTCGCTTTTAGATCCGAATATGAAAATTAAAAACTGATTTAGCACAAGAACTACTACATTTAATCACCCTGCGAGATTACCGCCCAATAGAAATACTGGTAATTAATAGCATTTGATAATTAAACAGTATCAAGTTCACTGCAAACATTGACCATGCAAATGCACTAAATGTTACACAATTTTAATCTTATTAATCATGGTAGCAATGTATGTACACAGTTGGGTGCCAACATTTATAGTTAGGACATAGCTAGAAATTCTCCACGTCGAGATTTGCTGTGCACTTGTAGCTGACGGGAGGCCAGCGAGCAGGCCGACGTTAGTGGCTTGTTCCTGCTTAGGATTTTCCAGTTCGTTTCCAGTGAGGGGAGAGAGGGACAATGGCGAGTGCCAGGCACAGTGCAGTGCACAGCGTGAAATAAAATATTCTAATACTACTGGCATTTGAAGTAATACGATGCAGTTAGGAACCTTTAAGGCCCTCATTTAAAAATAGCCTGTTGACAAATAAACAATACATTAGCTGATATAGTCACATTGGCGTAATATGTTTTATTGACAATGAAAAGTAATAAATTACCAATGAATACAAGACAGTTACACAACTATCATGGCAATTTTTGTTTATATAAATAATATATTAACTATTTCTCATTTTATTTTCAATTAATCTTGTGTATTTTACCTTGAAATATTCAGTTCAATCACTTATCTGTGATATAAGAAATTGCACGATTATGATAAACAGTACAAAGGGTGTTTCCCCTAGAAAACGAGTCAAACAGTCGCAATCACAGTTCCAGTGTTTTTGCCTGTTTAGGAATATGGCTCGCAGTTGGTGGTTGTGAGTTTTTAAAAATTAAACTTTCCCTATTTTAAACTCTCACCCCGATCTTCACTCTCGAAACCCACCACACAGCCATGTATTATATACAGCGTGCGGTATCTGCCCCTGAAACTTTAAAGGGTTGTAGCTCCCAAATTAATAGTGATAGGAATGTAGTTCCAATTGATTTGGACGCAGTTGGTTTCAACGAATCCAATGCACGATGGAAAAAACTATTGTTCCATTTAAAAAATTATATCTTTGTGCTGTAACTCTTTGGAAAATGATACAATAAACTATGTTCATAGCTCCGCAGAAAGTGTAACATTTCTTGTGTTGACCTACCGCATTAAAATTTTCCGTCACCTATTATTTTATAAGTTACAGAGGCAAACACACTTAGTGAAACACCCTGTATATAAGGCATTTCACAACCCCACTGTAGGACGCTTTCCTGTATTTGGAACTGTGTACATATTACTTTATCTATATTTATAGTTATGTATTTCTACTCTATGTAGACATTAGGCTACTTGCACAGTGACTTAGTTGTCTTCTCATAATATGAGAAACTTTACCTCTTCAATTATATTAGGATTGCGTAGCATGACAGTACTGTGTTTCTTTGAAGTTGAATTTGCATCCATATTGTTTTGTTTTGACACTACTGCCACCTAGTGGCAACCTGTAGCAACTCTGTTGTGCGATGTTTTCCTGTTCAGTCTCCTGTTTGCTTGGGCCAAGACCACATTTTATTCATTATGACGAACCACCCTGTGATGAAAAACTTTAACAAGATGTTTACGTGTGTTGGAAGGTTATGTTTCTATTGCGAGGGTAAGTCAATTACTATCCGCAATTTAGTTATATTTTTGTTTATGTTGGTAGTACTGTCGTTTTACGTTGGAGACGCATGCTGTGTTTATTTGTTGTTATATCTTAGCAATTTTCAAGCTGCTATGTTAGTTTCGTTGTCGTTGCCGTGCTGTTAATCATGGCTGCTCCGCTGTCTATTTGCACCAAAGAAGAGCAACGTTCAGTGATACGTTTCTTGTGGGCGGAAGGTGTATCAGGGGCCGAAATTCATAGGAGAGTTTCAGTACAGTACGGGAGCAGTGTTTTGCCACAACTGTGTACGAGTGGATTGAAAAATTCCGAAATGGTCGCACGAGTGTTGAGCACGATGAAGGAACCGGACGACCGTTTACCGCCACAAATGAAGAAACCATTGAGCGATCACGTCAAATGATTCTCTTAGACAGACGATTAACTATTGATGAAGTGGCTCATCGTCTTCAAAATAGGCATGGTTCTGCCAACGAAGTTATTCACAACAGACTTGGGTTTCGTAAAGTTTGTGCAGGATGGGTCCCAAAACAACTCACACAGTTGCATAAGCAAACGCGCCTCGACATCTGCAAAAATCATTTGGACCGCTATGGTAACGAAGGGGACAACTTCTTAGACAGAATCATGACTGGTGACGAAACATGGATCCATCATTACGAGCCGGAGAGTAAACGGCAGACTACGGAATGGAAACATCCAAATTCGCCGTGCAAGAAAAAGTTCAAGACCCAACCGTCCGCAGGAAAACTGATGCTTACGGTTTTTTGGGATGCACGAGGTTCTGTACTGGAACATTATGGTGAAAGGGGCACAACAATAAACAGTGTACGTTACAGTGAGGTGCTTACTGACAGGCTAAAGCCTGCAATTCGAAGCAAACGCCGAGGATTGCCGTCAGAAGGTGTTGTGTTGTTGCACGACAATGCCCGACCGTCCCTAGAGTACAAAGCTGGGCACACCCGGCAGACTTTACAAGGATAACTGAGAAGGACACCAGCAAAAGGTACGCTGCTGAAGTGTACACAGATGGAAGCAAGTCAGACGATGGAGTGGGTTCGGGGATAGCAATATTTGTTAATAAGAGGCTTACTTACCAGATACAGCTACAAATGTCTAATGAATGCTCAAACAATCAAGCGGAACAATTTGCCATCCTCAATGCTCTTGAGTTCATAAATAATCTCTCGAGTACTGATACAGCAGCAGTAATTCACACCGACAGCAGGATTACTTTGGACTCTTTGCGAAATCCGAAGAACCAAAACTTGTTGATTGAAGAAATAACATGTAAAATCAGAAGGTTGCAGACACACAACTGGCTGGTGCATTTCGAATGGGTTAAGGCACATCAAGGGATATGGGGAAATGAACTAACTGACAACCTTGCTAAAAGAGCAGCTCGATCACGACAATCAACACGCTACAACAAAATACCTACAAGTGCCGTAAAGAAGAAACTTCGAGAAGAGTTTAGGAACAAATGGGACATTGAGTGGCACAGAACAAAAAACGGGGGAAGCACTAAACAGTATTTTCCTACGATCCGACAACGTTTACTGATTGAACTTCCAATATCTCCGAATTTTACAGCTATGTTAACAGCTCATGGGAAACTGAAAGCCTACTATCAGCGGTGAAGACGGAATGTGCACACGTGACAGTGCTATCCAAACTATTGACCACGTGCTTTTTGACTGCTGCAATTTATTGAAAGAGAGCGACCATCTCAGGAAAAAAAAATAGCTGACAAAGGAGGAGGATAGCCCGTCAGTAAATATGACTTAGCACTTAAATTCACTACAGACTTTTACAATTTTTGTAATTCAGTAAGATTTCCTGATGTATAAAATTGTTTGTTCCTTTGTAAACCCTGTCAACTTATATACTGTATTTGTGTTTGCAAAAATATTTCATGTAATATTACTATGTAATGGGGCATGTTAAATAAAAAAAATGCCCGTCCGTATACTGCTGTCCACACTGCTGAAACGCTCCAGAAACTCAAATTCGAAGTACTGGATCATCCTCCATATAGTTCCGATCTTGCCCCTTTGACTATCACTTGTTTGGTCCACTCAAATAGGCATTAAGGGGCCGTCGATTTGACTCGGACGAAGCAGTGAAGGAAGCGGTACATTCCTGGCTCGCCGCTCAACCAAAAACCTTCTTTTATGAGGGCATAAGGAAGCTTGTAGAGCGATGGACGAAGTGCATTGAAAAGCAAGAAGACTATGTCGAAAAATGATTTTCTTGTAAGTTTCGTATTTTATTACAATAAAATTTTGTAACTACCTTGCGGATAATAATTGACTTCCCCTCATATAACACATGGCGCTAAGATATTGTAGCCGCGGTGGAGTAGCCGAGCGATCTAAAGCGACTCGCTGCGGAGCGCGCGGTTGCTCGCCGTGGAGGTTAGAGTCCTCCCTGGGGCGTGGGTGTGTGTGTTGCCCTTAGGTTAGTTTGCCTAGGTTTAAGTAGTTTGTAAGCTACGGACTGATGACCACGCAGTTTGGTCCGATAGAATTACGAACATTTGAACATTTTTGAAGATATTGTACATGTTTTGTTAACTGTCATAATAACATTGCAGTTTGTAGACATCGTATAACTTTTTGCAGTGGTTCTACAGGACTTTCTGAAGATGGTGACTGAGCTCACCGAAACCGGTTAAGGGACGAAACAATTTTTTTGCGATCTTGGCTGAATGAAGTGTTTTAATTACACAAATTCTGGCAAATTTCTTGCAGACTACTAACACCGCCGCGGTGGAGTAGCCGATCGGTCTAAAGCGTCTCGCTACGGAGCGTACGGTTGCTCACCGTGGAGGTTCGAGTCCTCCCTGGGCCATGGGTTTGTTTGTTTGTCCTTAGGTTAGTTTACCTAGGTTTAAGAGTCTGTAAGCTACGGACTGATGACCACGCACTTTGGTCCGAGAGATTTACAACCATTTGAACATTTGAATTTTAACTACGAACAGCGATTTAGCAGGAAAACATGTGACGCCGGCCGCGGTGGCCGAGAGTACTGAGGCGCTCCAGACACGGTCTGCACGGCCACTACGGTCGGGGGTTCGAATCCCCTCTCGAGCATGGATATTTGTGCCGTCGTTAGTCTTAGCTGGTTCATAAGTAATTTGTAAGCTTAGGGACTGATGACCCCGTAGTTAAGTCCCATAAGCTATACAAACATTTGAACATTTGAGCATTTCGAAATATCGTGTTTAGTTAACGGCGGTATCCGGCTGCACACCCGAGATGAATATTATCACAAGTGAACACCGCCGTGCACAAAGGCCTGCAAATTACCATATTATTTCAGTAAGTATTGACCGTGTGAGTGCCCCTTAAGGACAACACACATACCAAAGCCCGAGGGAGGACTCGAACATCCAACGGCGAGCAACCGCGCACTCCGCAGCAAGGCGCCTTAGAGAGCTCAGCCACTGCTCCGCGGCTTTACAACTGTGCTTTGCTTATTAGTCCTTGCTAGGCTTGTTCGACCTTGCGTCCGAAATTCAGAAAATTTTGGGCAAGCTGTACTTTTTTTGTCAAACCTTACTGTTATCTAGCCACGGATTTGCCAATCAAGCCCGTGCACGTAATAACAACGTTTGTTAAGTAAACGGCGCTTACGGAGCAGACTGTTCGTATCTACATCTACATCTACATCGATACTCTGCAAATCACATTTAAGTGCCTGGCAGAGGGTTCATTAACCACCTTCATTACTTTTCTCTGCCGTTCCATTCTCTAATAGCGCGCGGGAAGAAAGAACACCTAAATCGTTCCGTTTTCGATCTGATTTCTCTTATTTTATTGGGATGGTCATGTCTCCCTAAGTAGGTGGGTGCTAGCAAAATATTTTCACATTCAGAACTAAAAGTCGGTGACTGAAACTTCGCAAACAGATCACGCCGCAATGAATAACGTCTTTCTTTTAATGATTTCCACCCCAATTCGTGCAACATTTCCGTGACGCTTTCCCCCCCGTAACGTGATAAAACAAAACGAGCTGCCCTTCTCTGAACCTTCTCAATATCTTCCGTCAGTCCCACCTGGTGAGCGTCCCACAAGGGGCAACAGTACTCCAGGAGAGGACGCACAAGTGTGATGTAGGCAGTCTCTTTGGTGAAGCTGGTGCATCGTCTAAGCGTTCTGCCAATGAAACGTAACCTTTGGTTCGCCTTCCCCACAATATTTTCTATGTGTTCTCTCCAGTCAAAGTTGTTCGTAATTGTAACTCCTAGGTATTTGGTAGAATCTACGACCTTAAGGTTTGACTGATTTATCGCGTAATTGAAGTTCAGCGGATTTCTTTTAGTGGTCATGTGTATTACTTCACACTTTTCTTTATTTAGTGTCAATTGCCAATTTTCGCACCAAGTAGAAATTTTGTATAAATCGCTTTGCAGTTGCTTTTGATCCTCTCTTGACTTCACTAACCGATAAACGACAGCATCATCCGGGAACAGTCTAAGGCAGCTATTCAGATTATCTCCTAAATCGTTTATAAACACGAGGAAGAGTAGGGGACCAATAACGCTTCCCTGTGGAACGCCAGATATCACTTCTGTTTTACTCGATGACTTACCGTCAATTACAACGAACTGTGTCATTTCTGATAGGAAATCGTGAATCCAATCGCACAATTGGGGAGATATTCCATAAGCACGCAATTTCATTAGAAGCCGCTTGTGGGGTACAGTATCAAAAGCCTTCCGGAAATCCAGAAATATCGAATCGATTTGAGATCCCTTGTCGATGGCACTTAACACTTCATGTGAATAAAGGGCAAGCTGTGTTTCGCAAGAGCGATATTTTCTGAATCCATGCTGACTATTGGTTAATAGGTCGTTCTCTTCGAGATAGTACATAACATTCGAACAAAGTATATGTTCCAAAATCCTACTGCAAATCGACGTCAATGAGATAGGCCTGTAATTTTGGGGATCACTCCTATTGCCTTTCTTGAATATTGGAGTAACTTGGGCAACTTTCCAGTCTTTGGGTACGGATCTTTCGCTGAGTCATCGGTTGTAAATTATAGCTAAGTACGGAGGTATTGCATCAGCATACTCTGCAGGGAATCTAGTTGGTGTGTTGTATTTTGGCGCTAAAGGAAGTGGCTACAGATGCATGTAAAGATTTATAACATCGACTGAGGCACTTTAAAAAAATAATAATTAAGCAATACACTGATCCAGGTATAGATTTAAAATGAAAAAGATACGTATTATAAATTTTTAAAGGTAGCATTCTGCGAATGGATTGTAAACTTTTTGGTAATTTGGTAGACTGCTTGCAAACGATATATATCGAAGGTGCGACTGTGACGGATCGAAACGATAGATATCAAATAAGCGAACGTCTTAGCCGGTAAAATTGTACGACGCTCTTCGCCGGGCTCCAGTGCTTATGTTGGCAACAGATGAACAATGAAGTGTAGAACTGCATTAATATTTTTCACAAGCTACAGAGTAAATAGTATTGCTGCTCGTTTCACTCGCAGCAAAATTATCACTGTACCTGCTCTATGGTTGACAGGTTCTTGTATGTACCCTTGTCCGTCCAGGAAAAAATAATTTTCGTTTTAATTGAAGTTGTCACGAAAAAATATATATTGGTCATCGGAGTTGCCGTCATTACCATTGTTGCCAACATAACCACTGCAGCCCGGCGAGAAGCGTCGTACAATTTTTAATCGTCTTAGCCTATAGTTAGATAGAAAATGTCATAATTTGTGGTTAGACAGGAACCTAAGTGTACAGCTCAAATTATTGTAGGTGAACATAATTATCGCTAGCGTTGCTTATTCACTGGCAACAATTTAATCTGTACTCTCCGGTTCCTACCTAACCACAGCATTTAAAATCGTGACGAATTTGTATAAATTATAACATTCGTCGCTGTATCCTTGTCCGGTCAGTAAATGAATTATCCTCGTAAAGCGTACTTCGTAAATTTTACTCTCATATTTGACTTCAGTGCTACATTGCTTGATGTATCGATCCGTCAGTGACATCTTCGATATATATCATTTGCAAGCGTTCTACCAAATTAGCCGTCCTGCTATGATGGTTCATCAAGAAATCAAAGTGTGCGAAAAAATAGCTCATACCTACATCTAAATGGATACTCAGCAAATAACAATGAAGTGCATGGCAGAGAGTTCATCGAACCACTTTTACAATTTTTTTGTTCCACTCTCTAATAGCTTGCAGAAAAAAGGAATACCTAAATCTTTCTGTTTTCGACCTGATTTCTCTTATTTTATTTTGATGGTCATGTCACCCTATGTAGGTGGGTGCTAACAAGTGAAGAGAAAGCTGGTGAAAGGAATTTCGCAAAAAGATCTCGCCGCAACAAGTAACGCCTTTCTTTTAATGATTTCCGCCCCCCCAATCGAACATCATTTCCGTGACACTCTCTCCCCTATACCGCGATAATACAAAACAAGCAGTAAGATTAGGCTCTGATGACCCCGTACTTAAGTCCCATAAGTTGTACAGGCATTTGACCATTTGAGACATGTGACACGTTAAGAGACAGTGCCACCCCAGAGGTCAGTCTACGGAGCATCTGCCTGGGTGGGCGCGTGCTTCGCCCCGGCCTATATTTAGACGGCCGCCCCCTGGTCGATGCGCCCACGCCGGGCAGCTGGGGGAACTCTCCTGGGCGCGAGGCCAAACACCTGCTGCTGGCACATTCGTCTCATCACTCCCCTTCATAAACGAGGCTTCATTGTTGCCATTCACCCTACACCAAAAACCTCTTTACTTACACCACCGACGATTGAGAACGTTTATTTTGGCCCACTGTAGGTTACTGTAGTAACACTATAAGTGGGCCGTTGCGATCGTCTTTTCACAGCGCTAAATTTAAATGGAAATAACGGCTTAACTATTCGTCTGACACTAAAATCGAATAACAGAATTAGTAGAGGAGAAAATTCTCTACACATTTCCTCTCTTACATTTCTCTTCCCTTTTCTTTTATATCTCGTATTGTTTCAGACTTGTTTGCAAAAATACCGGCAATTTTGTATGTCTGTCTGACTCGATGGCTCGAGGCCAAACACCTGCTGCTGGCACATTCTTCTCATCACTCCCCTTCATAAACGAGGCTTCATTGTTGCCATTCACCCTACACCAAAAACCTCGTTACTTACACCACCGACGATTGAGAACGTTTATTTTGGCCCACTGTAGGTTACTGTAGTAACACTATAAGTGGGCCGTTGCGATCGTCTTTTCACAGCGCTAAATTTAAATGGAAATAACGGCTTAACTATTCGTCTGACACTAAAATCGAATAACAGAATTAGTAGAGGAGAAAATTCTCTACACATTTCCTCTCTTACATTTCTCTTCCCTTTTCTTTTATATCTCGTATTGTTTCAGACTTGTTTGCAAAAATACCGGCAATTTTGTATGTCTGTCTGACTCGATGGCTCGAGGCCAAACACCTGCTGCTGGCACATTCTTCTCATCACTCCCCTTCATAAACGAGGCTTCATTGTTGCCATTCACCCTACACCAAAAACCTCGTTACTTACACCACCGACGATTGAGAACGTTTATTTTGGCCCACTGTAGGTTACTGTAGTAACACTATAAGTGGGCCGTTGCGATCGTCTTTTCACAGCGCTAAATTTAAATGGAAATAACGGCTTAACTATTCGTCTGACACTACAATCGAATAACAGAATTAGTAGAGGAGAAAATTCTCTACAAATTTCCTCTCTTACATTTCTCTTCCCTTTTCTTTTATATCTCGTATTGTTTCAGACTTGTTTGCAAAAATACCGGCAATTTTGTATGTCTGTCTGACTCGATGGCTCGAGGCCAAACACCTGCTGCTGGAACATTCGTCTCATCACTCCCCTTCATAAACGAGGCTTCATTGTTGCCATTCACCCTACACCAAAAACCTCGTTACTTACACCACCGACGATTGAGAACGTTTATTTTGGCCCACTGTAGGTTACTGTAGTAACACTATAAGTGGGCCGTTGCGATCGTCTTTTCACAGCGCTAAATTTAAATGGAAATAACGGCTTAACTATTCGTCTGACACTACAATCGAATAACAGAATTAGTAGAGGAGAAAATTCTCTACAAATTTCCTCTCTTACATTTCTCTTCCCTTTTCTTTTATATCTCGTATTGTTTCAGACTTGTTTGCAAAAATACCGGCAATTTTGTATGTCTGTCTGACTCGATGGCTCGAGGCCAAACACCTGCTGCTGGAACATTCGTCTCATCACTCCCCTTCATAAACGAGGCTTCATTGTTGCCATTCACCCTACACCAAAAACCTCGTTACTTACACCACCGACGATTGAGAACGTTTATTTTGGCCCACTGTAGGTTACTGTAGTAACACTATAAGTGGGCCGTTGCGATCGTCTTTTCACAGCGCTAAATTTAAATGGAAATAACGGCTTAACTATTCGTCTGACACTACAATCGAATAACAGAATTAGTAGAGGAGAAAATTCTCTACAAATTTCCTCTCTTACATTTCTCTTCCCTTTTCTTTTATATCTCGTATTGTTTCAGACTTGTTTGCAAAAATACCGGCAATTTTGTATGTCTGTCTGACTCGATGGCTCGAGGCCAAACACCTGCTGCTGGAACATTCGTCTCATCACTCCCCTTCATAAACGAGGCTTCATTGTTGCCATTCACCCTACACCAAAAACCTCGTTACTTACACCACCGACGATTGAGAACGTTTATTTTGGCCCACTGTAGGTTACTGTAGTAACACTATAAGTGGGCCGTTGCGATCGTCTTTTCACAGCGCTAAATTTAAATGGAAATTGTTGTTGTTGTTGTTGGGGTTTTGGAAGGGACTAAACTACGACGGTTATCAGTCCCTTGTTCCATTCAAAGAGATAAAACATTTTGTTAAGCGATCCGAAGTGAACGCATTAACAAGTCAAAGTTTAAATCTTACAGACTAATAGAAAGAAAGGATACGATTAAAAACGAAGAAGGGATAAAACAGCTGAAACAGCACAAGAGTGTTTTTGCTGGATGGTCACAAGGATATAAGGAACACACCCAGCCACTCTGCAACACGCTAAAACCACCTACCTAACAGACTTAAGCAGGTGGAGGACAGAGAAACGACAGAGAAACACAAGCATTAAATGGACTTGTAAAGTCCACACTCACGCATAAAATGTAAAATAGAGTCAACCATGGAGGTGTTGTCAGCTAATGCAAGCTGCAAAACGTCAGGGATATTAAAATTTCGTCTCACTGCGGCTAAATTGTGGCATTCAATTAAGATGTGGGCGGCCGTTAAAGGCGCACCACATCGACACTGCGGAGGGTCCTCGCGACGCAGAAGGTGTCCATGCGTGAGCCAAGTATGGCCTATACGGAGTCGGCAAAGGACAACCGACTCCCTGCGAGAAGCCCTCAGGGACGTCTTCCATGCAGCGGTAGACGGCTTGACAGCACGGAGCTTATTTGGTTCAGTGGAGTCTGCCCATTCCGAATTCCAAACCCTTAAGACCTTGCGGGTCAACTGGGTTTGGAGGTCGGAAACTGGGAGGCCAATGTCCAGGGACCGCAAAGTGGTAGCCTGCTTGGCCAGCTGATCCACACGTTCATTGCCCGCTATACCTACATGCCCTGGCGGCCAAACAAAAGCGACAGAACGGCCTGACTCGCCAAGGGCGAATACAGCATCTTGAATGGCTCGCACCACAGTGTGTTTGGGCAGAAACTGGTCGAGGGCCTGTAAGCCACTCAGGGAGTCGCTACAGATGACGAACGACCCCCTGGGGCGAGCTCTGAGGTGTTCAAGAGCTCTCAAAATACCGACCAGTTCTGCGGTGAAGATGCTGCTTCCACAAGGCAATGACCGCTGTTTGATGTGGTCACCATAGACAAAGGCATATCCAGCATGGCCATCGACCAAAGAACCGTCCGTGTAGATGATGGATGCTCCATGAAACGTATCAAGCAGTGCATGGAACCGGCGACGGAGAAGCAGTGGTGAAATCGAGGCTTTCGAATCCCGGGACAAGTCCAGCCGAAGCTCCAGGCGAGGAATTTTCCAGGGGGGGGATACGGGGGGAGTAATGGTAAGGTGGAGGAAGGGGTAAAGAATCAAGTGAGGAGAGAAGGGAACGGACACGGACCGCAATCGGGAGACCCGACCTGGGCCGACGTCGTGGGGGATGGAGTGCAGAAAGGGGGAAGAGAAGCCTGTGGTTTGGATGGCGGGGTGAAGCATGAACCCGGGCAACGTAACTCACCAACAACCGTTGCCGGCGATACCGCAGAGGGGGAACACCAGCTTCAGCTAGAAGGCTCGTTACGGGACTGGTGCGAAAAGCCCCTGTTGCGAGACGCACACCTGTGTGGTGAACGGGGTCTAGGACCCGCAAGGCAGAAGGGGCTGCGGAGTCATACACCAAGCTCCCGTAATCAAGCCGTGACAGAATGAGAGACTTGTAGAGCTGAAGAAGGGTGGAACGTGCTGATCCCCAACTAGTATGGCTGAGGCATCTAAGAACATTTAAATGCCGCCAACACTTCTGTCGCAGCTGACGTAGGTGTGGCACCCAAGTCAGCCGGGCATCGAACACCATGCCCAGGAAGCAATGTGTTTCCTCGACCTGAAGTAGTTCACCACCCAAGTAGAGCTCTGGGTCAGGGTGAACTACCCGATGGCGACAGAAGTGCATCACGCGGGTTTTCAGTGCGGAGAACTGAAATCCGTGAGTAGAGGCCCATGAGTGGGCCTTTCGGATGGCACCCTGCAGCCGCCGTTCAGCTACGCCGATGGAAACGGAGCTGAAATACAGGCAGAAGTCATCGGCGAACAGAGAGCAACCGACTGATGACCCCACAGCCGCAGCAAGACCGTTTATCGCCACTAAAACAATGGAACGCTAAGGACGGAGCCCTGTGGGACACCGTTCTCCTGAATACGGGGGGAGCTAAATGATGTCCCAACCCTCACCCGAAACGATCGGTGGGAGAGGAAATTGCGAATAAAAACAGGAAGGGCGCCACGTAAGCCCCAGTCGTGCACAGTCGACAAAATATGATGGCGCCAGGTGGTATCATACGCCTTTCGAAGGTCGAAAAATACAGCAACGAGATGCTCACGCCTAGCAAACGCAGCGCGAATGGCCGACTCCAATGACACGAGGTTGTCAATGGTAGAACGGCCCTGGCGAAAGCCCCCCTGTTGCGGAGCAAGGAGTCCGCGCCCTGCTAGGATCCACATAAGCCGCCGACTCACCATACGTTCGAAGAGCTTGCAGAGAACGTTGGTGAGGCTGATCGGACGGTAATTGTCAGCCACCAGGGGGTCTGCACCAGGTTTCAGCACCGGGATGATAGTGCTTTCCCGCCACTGCGATGGGAAAGTGCCCTCTGCCCATAGATGGTTGAACAGGGCGAGAATGCGGCGTTGAAACTCTGGTGAGAGGTGTCGGAGGAATTGGCCGTGAATCCTATCTGGTCCCGGAGTTGTATCAGGTCACGCAGCAAGGGCAGATCGGAACTCCCACTCGCTAAACGGGTCGTTGTATATTTCCCGACGACGAGTGCGGAAAGAGAACTGTTTCCGCTCGGCCCGCTCATTGAGGGTGCGGAAGTCAGCACTGTACATGGCAGTCGCAGAGCATTGTGCGTAGTGGTCTGCCATGTGCTCGGCGATAGCTGTCGGGAGCGTGCAAAGCACACCCTGGATGGTGAGGGATGGGATTCCTGTCGGCGGGCGGTATCCGAAGACGCGTCGGACTTGCGTCCATACCTTAGTCAGGGAGGTGCGGGAGCCGATACTGGCTACATACCGCTGCCAGGAATCCTGCTTACTCTGCTGTACGAGTCGTCGAGCACGCGCACGGAGCCGTTTAAAGGCCACAAAATTCTCCATGGATGGGTGGCGTCGATGGCGCTGGAGCGCTCGCCAACGTTCCCGGATAGCCTCAGCAATCTCCGGTGTCCACCAAGGCACGGACCTACGCCTAGCGGAACCGGTGGTTTGCGGAACTGCTACCTCAGCGGCACTGACAATACCATCAGTCACCTGCTGGACTGCATCGTCAATGTCATCTGGCAGTGGTGCAGTGATGACAGCGGTTGAAGTATAGACTGGCCAGTCAGCCCTACGGAGACACCAATGGGGTAAGCTGTCTGCGGCTTGGTACTGCGGGAGCGACACAAAGATTGGAAAGTGGTCGCTGCCACACAGGTCCTCATGCACACGCCAACCGAGGTGTGGTCAAAGGCTGGGGCTGCAGACGGAGAGGTCGATCGTTGAATACGTGCCCTGTGCCACGCTAAAATGCGTGGGGGCACCTGTATTCAGGAGGCAAAGGTCTTGTTGCGCCAACAATGTCTCAACATCCCTACCGCGGCCCGTGGTCTGGAGTCCACCCCACAAAGGGTTGTGGGCGTTGAAGTCCCCCAAAAGGAGGAATGGTGGGGGAAGTTGCGAGACCAGAGCGGTAAGGGTGTTGAGAGACACGGCCTCATCCGGAGGAAGGTACAAGCTGCAGACAGTGAATTCTTGCGTTACCCGAATTCTGACAGCCACTGCCTCAAGAGTAGTTGTGAGGGGTACGGGGGCACTTGGGACAGTGTCCAGGATATATAGGCAGACACCGCCAGACACCCTGTCGTAAAGGGTCCTGTTGCAGTAGTACCCCCGATACCCACGGAGGGCAGGGGTGCGCTGTGCTGGAAACCATGTCTCCTGTAGGGCAATACAGAGTGCAGGGTAGTGCCACAGTAATTGGCGCAGCTCGGCCAGGCGATTAAAGAAGCCGCCGCAATTCCACTGGAGAATAACTCTTTCTACTCGCTCTAAAGCCATAAAATAAAAGAAAGGAAAGAAGATCATTCCATAGGAACATCTGCCGCCTTATGGTCAGGATCTACAGAATCTAAGACCATAGGTGATTCTGGATGTGCAGAGTTCCTACGTTCGGGCGAATCAAGAAGTGCGAGATCCTCAGCGGAGGCAAGGATCTCGACTTCATCCTCTGAAGCAGAGGATGTGGGTGTGGGTGGCTTGGAAGCCACCAAAGAATCCTTTTTCTTCTTGTCTTTCCTTTTAGCCTCTCGCTGGCCCTTGGGTGTTAAGGGCCGTGAGGGCTTCTCAACAGGGGCTGCAGCTGCCGACGAAGAGGTGGAGGCCCCTCGATCAGCAGCCGCGGGATCCTTCAGCCATTTGCTGGGATCCACTTTCCCATGAAGAGAAGCCTCGGAAGGGAGTGTCCCATGGGACCCCTTCCGGGCGAGAGGAGCCGGAGAAGGCTGTTGTTTCTCCGGCGCTGGGGTGGGGACCGACGTCCCCCGCACTGGTTTGTCCGTTGCTCCCAACGAGAAAAGTGTGGGAGCAACCGAAGGAGTAGTACCCCCAACTGTCAAGGGGGCAGGTGCAGTAGCTCGGGCCTGGGGGCCCGGTGGCATTCGTGGCACAGATGGTCTGGTGACTGACGAAGCTACTGTGGCGTAAGACGTTGTCATGGTGACAGGATGGAGCTTCAAATATTTGCGTGTGGCCTGTGCGTATGTCAGCCGGTCCAGTGTCTTATACTCCATGATCTTGCGCTCTTTGTGGAGTACAGAACAGTCGGGCGAACAAGGAGGATGCTGCTGATTGCAATTGACGCACACTGGAGGTGGGGTACAGGGGGCGTCTGGATGGGATGCACGCCCACACTCCCGACATGTTGGGTTGGCGTCACATCGGGAGGACATGTGACCAAACCTCCAGCACTTGAAGCAGCGCATAGGGGGAGGAACGTAGGGCTTGACGTCGACCCGGTAAACCATCACCTTGACTTTCTCAGGCAATGAATCGCCCTCGAAAGCCACGATGAAAGCACCGGTGGCAACCCTCTTGTCCCTCGGACCCCTATAGATACGGCGGATGAAGTGCACACCTCGCCGCTCCAAGTTAGCTCTCAATTCATCGTCCGATTGCAGCAGCAGATCCCTGTGGAAAATGATGCCCTGGACCATGTTTAAGGTCTTATGTGGTGTAACGGAAACGGAAACATCACCCAGCTTGTCACAGGCTAGCAAAGCCCGTGACTGGGCTGGGGATGACGTCGTTATTAAAACGGATCCAGACCTCATTTTTGACAATCCATCGACCTCTCCATATTTGTCTTCTAGATGTTCCACAAAGAACATTGGCTTTGTGGACATGAAAGATTCCCCATCTGTACGGCTGCACACTAAATACTTTGGGGCGTAAGCCTCGCCTTGAATTTTGGCCCTACGTTCCTCCCACGGTGTAGACAGGGAAGGAAACGTTTGGGGGTCATACTGTTCTGCGTTATAATCGCTTCTACCGCGCTTAGAGACGGCGGTTGTACGTCCGCCAACGTTTCGTGGTCTTTTCATCGTGTTCCCACGAGCAGCTAGGGAAATAAGGGTCCACCCAGACAGAGCCCCGCTTGCCTGGGTAAGCCTTATACAACTGAGGTGCGGCAGGTTCCTCAGAGGTTGCTCGCTAGCGGCTGTTCAACCTCAACAGCCATGCATCTCCTCGGCACGTAGCACACCTTGATATTGAAGGGTTTTTTATAGAGGTTTGTACCGTCCTCGCGACCCGGGCGATTAAGCCAAGATCCCCGGGCTCTGAAACGTACAACGTTCCACCGTCGCGCCGAACGATAGTCGTTGAAGCACGCACAGAGCTTACGGTGTAGCGGGCTGTTGGCGCGACACAGCCCACAGCTCAGGACCCCGGGTTCGCCAAGCCCGTACTCAGCAAATTAATGCTGAGCCCCTGAGGGGACCCTAAATGGAAATAACGGCTTAACTATTCGTCTGACACTAAAATCGAATAACAGAATTAGTAGAGGAGAAAATTCTCTACAAATTTCCTCTCTTACATTTCTCTTCCCTTTTCTTTTATATCTCGTTTTGTTTCAGACTTGTTTGCAAAAATACCGGCAATTTTGTATGTCTGTCTGTCTGACTCGATGGCTCGAGGCCAAACACCTGCTGCTGGCACATTCGTCTCATCACTCCCCTTCATAAACGAGGCTTCATTGTTGCCATTCACCCTACACCAAAAACCTCGTTACTTACACCACCGACGATTGAGAACGTTTATTTTGGCCCACTGTAGGTTACTGTAGTAACACTATAAGTGGGCCGTTGCGATCGTCTTTTCACAGCGCTAAATTTAAATGGAAATAACGGCTTAACTGTGGTGTCGCACAAGTACAAAGTGCGCGCCACTTACTTTCGCCGCGCGCCGCCATGCACGCACGGCGCGGCGTTCTCACGACGACAGCCACGAGCGCCCTCTGCGACAACGCCGCTCGTGGCCACCACTGAAGGACATCGGCCACTTCGGACTGAGATAGCAACGAGTTAGGTCGTTCGTAATCCGATAGGCACCAGTGAAGACTTTGCTATTGTACAGGCACTAGGCAGGCCTCTAACAACTATGTATCAACATTCTGCAGTACTATGTAAAAGTTAAGTATTGTTACATTCTGTGCAATATATCTCTTTCTAATTTACTCGAGTGTTTATAGTTTCTGGCTGCTCCCCTCCGTACCTGCACCAGCGTGTCGGTCTCATTCCACTCGGCCACCGACACCTACGACGAGGCTGGGACACAAAAGCGGCGACGAAGTTGGGACACAAAATTAACTATTCGTCTGACACTAAAATCGAATAACAGCATTAGTAGAGGAGAAAATTCTCTACAAATTTCCTCTCTTACATTTCTCTTCCCTTTTCTTTTATATCTCGTATTGTTTCAGACTTGTTTGCAAAAATACCGGCAATTTTGTATGTCTGTCTGTCTGACTCGATGGCTCGAGGCCAAACACCTGCTGCTGGCACATTCGTCTCATCACACCCCTTCATCAACGAGGCTTCATTGTTGCCATTCACCCTACACCAAAAACCTCGTTACTTACACCACCGACGATTGAGAACGTTTATTTTGGCCCACTGTAGGTTACTGTAGTAACACTATAAGTGGGCCGTTGCGATCGTCTTTTCACAGCGCTAAATTTAAATGGAAATAACGGCTTAACTATTCGTCTGACACTAAAATCGAATAACAGAATTAGTAGAGGAGAAAATTCTCTACAAATTTCCTCTCTTACATTTCTCTTCCCTTTTCTTTTATATCTCGTATTGTTTCAGACTTGTTTGCAAAAATACCGGCAATTTTGTATGTCTGTCTGTGTGACTCGATGGCTCTAGGCCAAACACCTGCTGCTGGCACATTCGTCTCATCACTCCCCTTCATAAACGAGGCCTCACAGTGCCATTCACCCTACACCAAAAACCTCGTTACTTACACCACCGACGATTGAGAACGTTTATTTTGGCCCACTGTAGGTTACTGTAGTAACACTATAAGTGGGCCGTTGCGATCGTCTTTTCACAGCGCTAAATTTAAATGGAAATAACGGCTTAACTATTCGTCTGACACTAAAATCGAATAACAGAATTAGTAGAGGAGAAAATTCTCTACAAATTTCCTCTCTTACATTTCTCTTCCCTTTTCTTTTATATCTCGTTTTGTTTCAGACTTGTTTGCAAAAATACCGGCAATTTTGTATGTCTGTCTGTCTGACTCGATGGTTCGAGGCCAAACACCTGCTGCTGGCACATTCGTCTCATCACTCCCCTTCATAAACGAGGCTTCATTGTTGCCATTCACCCTACACCAAAAACCTCGTTCTTACACCACCGACGATTGAGAACGTTTATTTTGGCCCACTGTAGGTTACTGTAGTAACACTATAAGTGGGCCGTTGCGATCGTCTTTTGACAGCGCTAAATTTAAATGGAAATAACGGCTTAACTATTCGTCTGACACTAAAATCGAATAACAGAATTAGTAGAGGAGAAAATTCTCTACAAATTTCCTCTCTTACATTTCTCTTCCCTTTTCTTTTATATCTCGTTTTGTTTCAGACTTGTTTGCAAAAATACCGGCAATTTTGTATGTCTGTCTGACTCGATGGGTCGAGGCCAAACACCTGCTGCTGGCACATTCGTCTCATCACTCCCCTTCATAAACGAGGCTTCATTGTTGCCATTCACCCTACACCAAAAACCTCGTTACTTACACCACCGACGATTGAGAACGTTTATTTTGGCTCACTGTAGGTTACTGTAGTAACACTATAAGTGGGCCGTTGCGATCGTCTTTTCACAGCGCTAAATTTAAATGGAAATAACGGCTTAACTATTCGTCTGACACTAAAATCGAATAACAGAATTAGTAGAGGAGAAAATTCTCTACAAATTTCCTCTCTTACATTTCTCTTTCCTTTTCTTTTATATCTCGTTTTGTTTCAGACATGTTTGCAAAAATACCGGCAATTTTGAATGTCTGTCTGTCTGACTCGATGGTTCGAGGCCAAACACCTGCTGCTGGCACATTCGTCTCATCACTCCCCTTCATAAACGAGGCTTCATTGTTGCCATTCACCCTACACCAAAAACCTCGTTACTTACACCACCGACGATTGAGAACGTTTATTTTGGCCCACTGTAGGTTACTGTAGTAACACTATAAGTGGGCCGTTGCGATCGTCTTTTGACAGCGCTAAATTTAAATGGAAATAACGGCTTAACTATTCGTCTGACACTAAAATCGAATAACAGAATTAGTAGAGGAGAAAATTCTCTACAAATTTCCTCTCTTACATTTCTCTTCCCTTTTCTTTTATATCTCGTTTTGTTTCAGACTTGTTTGCAAAAATACCGGCAATTTTGTATGTCTGTCTGACTCGATGGGTCGAGGCCAAACACCTGCTGCTGGCACATTCGTCTCATCACTCCCCTTCATAAACGAGGCTTCATTGTTGCCATTCACCCTACACCAAAAACCTCGTTACTTACACCACCGACGATTGAGAACGTTTATTTTGGCCCACTGTAGGTTACTGTAGTAACACTATAAGTGGGCCGTTGCGATCGTCTTTTCACAGCGCTAAATTTAAATGGAAATAACGGCTTAACTATTCGTCTGACACTAAAATCGAATAACAGAATTAGTAGAGGAGAAAATTCTCTACAAATTTCCTCTCTTACATTTCTCTTTCCTTTTCTTTTATATCTCGTTTTGTTTCAGACTTGTTTGCAAAAATACCGGCAATTTTGAATGTCTGTCTGTCTGACTCGATGGTTCGAGGCCAAACACCTGCTGCTGGCACATTCGTCTCATCACTCCCCTTCATAAACGAGGCTTCATTGTTGCCATTCACCCTACACCAAAAACCTCGTTACTTACACCACCGACGATTGAGAACGTTTATTTTGGCCCACTGTAGGTTACTGTAGTAACACTATAAGTGGGCCGTTGCGATCGTCTTTTCACAGCGCTAAATTTAAATGGAAATAACGGCTTAACTATTCGTCTGACACTAAAATCGAATAACAGAATTAGTAGAGGAGAAAATTCTCTACAAATTTCCTCTCTTACATTTCTCTTCCCTTTTCTTTTATATCTCGTTTTGTTTCAGACTTGTTTGCAAAAATACCGGCAATTTTGTATGTCTGTCTGACTCGATGGGTCGAGGCCAAACACCTGCTGCTGGCACATTCGTCTCATCACTCCCCTTCATAAACGAGGCTTCATTGTTGCCATTCACCCTACACCAAAAACCTCGTTACTTACACCACCGACGATTGAGAACGTTTATTTTGGCTCACTGTAGGTTACTGTAGTAACACTATAAGTGGGCCGTTGCGATCGTGTTTTCACAGCGCTAAATTTAAATGGAAATAACGGCTTAACTATTCGTCTGACACTAAAATCGAATAACAGAATTAGTAGAGGAGAAAATTCTCTACAAATTTCCTCTCTTACATTTCTCTTTCCTTTTCTTTTATATCTCGTTTTCTTTCAGACTTATTTGCAAAAATACCGGCAATTTTGTATGTCTGTCTGTCTGACTCGATGGCTCGAGGTCAAACACCTGCTGCTGGCACATTCGTCTCATCACTCCCCTTCATAAACGAGGCCTCACAGTGCCATTCACCCTACACCAAAAACCTCGTTACTTACACCACCGACGATTGAGAACGTTTATTTTGGTCCACTGTAGGTTACTGTAGTAACACTATAAGTGGGCCGTTGCGATCGTCTTTTCACTGCGCTAAATTTAAATGGAAATAACGGCTTAACTATTCGTCTGACACTAAAATCGAATAACAGAATTAGTAGAGGAGAAAATTCTCTACAAATTTCCTCTCTTACTTTCTCTTCCCTTTTCTTTTATATCTCGTTTTGTTTCAGACTTGTTTTCAAAAATACCGGCAATTTTGTATGTCTGTCTGTCTGACTCGATGGCTCGAGGTCAAACACCTGCTGCTGGCACATTCGTCTCATCACTCCCCTTCATAAACGAGGCTTCATTGTTGCCATTCACTCTACACCAAAAACCTCGTTACTTACACCACCGACGATTGAGAACGTTTATTTTGGCCCACTGTAGGTTACTGTAGTAACACTATAAGTGGGCCATTGCGATCGTCTTTTCACAGCGCTAAATTTAAATGGAAATAACGGCTTAACTATTCGTCTGACACTAAAATCGAATAACAGAATTAGTAGAGGAGAAAATTCTCTACAAATTTCCTCTCTTACATTTCTCTTCCCTTTTCTTTTATATTTCGTATTGTTTCAGACTTGTTTGCAAAAATACCGGCAATTTTGTATGTCTGTCTGTCTGACTCGATGGCTCGAGGACAAACACCTGCTGCTGGCACATTCGTCTCATCACTCCCCTTCATAAACGAGGCTTCATTGTGCCATTCACCCTACACCAAAAACCTCGTTACTTACACCACCGACGATTGAGAACGTTTATTTTGGCCCACTGTAGGTTACTGTAGTAACACTGTAAGTGGGCCATTGCGATCGTCTTTTCACAGCGCTAAATTTAAATGGAAATAACGGCTTAACTATTCGTCTGACACTAAAATCGAATAACAGAATTAGTAGAGGAGAAAATTCTCTACAAATTTCCTCTCTTACATTTCTCTTCCCTTTTCTTTTATATCTCGTATTGTTTCAGACTTGTTTGCAAAAATACCGGCAATTTTGTATGTCTGTCTGTCTGACTCGATGGCTCGAGGCCAAACACCTGCTGCTGGCACATTCGTCTCATCACTCCCATTCATAAACGAGGCCTCACTGTGCCATTCACCCTACACCAAAAACCTCGTTACTTACACCACCGACGATTGAGAACGTTTATTTTGGCCCACTGTAGGTTACTGTAGTAACACTATAAGTGGGCCGTTGCGATCGTCTTTTCACAGCGCTAAATTTAAATGGAAATAACGGCTTAACTATTCGTCTGACACTAAAAGCGAATAACAGAATTAGTAGAGGAGAAAATTCTCTACAAATTTCCTCTCTTACATTTCTCTCCCCTTTTCTTTTATATCTCGTATTGTTTCAGACTTGTTTGCAAAAATACCGGCAATTTTGTATGTCTGTCTGTCTGACTCGATGGGTCGAGGCCAAACACCAGCTGCTGGCACATTCGTCTCATCACTCCCCTTCATAAACGAGGCTTCATTGTTGTCATTCACCCTACACCAAAAACCTCGTTACTTACACCACCGACGATTGAGAACGTTTATTTTGGCCCACTGTAGGTTACTGTAGTAACACTATAAGTGGGCCGTTGCGATCGTCTTTTCACAGCGCTAAATTTAAATGGAAATAACGGCTTAACTATTCGTCTGACACTAAAATCGAATAACAGAATTAGTAGAGGAGAAAATTTTCTACAAATTTCCTCTCTTACTTTCTCTTCCCTTTTCTTTTATATCTCGTATTGTTTCAGACTTGTTTGCAAAAATACCGGCAATTTTGTATGTCTGTCTGTCTGTCTGACTCGATGGGTCGAGGCCAAACACCTGCTGCTGGCACATTCGTCTCATCACTCCCCTTCATAAACGAGGCATCACTGTCCCATTCACCCTACACCAAAAACATCGTTACTTACACCACCGACGATTGAGAACGTTTATTTTGGCGCACTGTAGGTTACTGTAGTAACACTATAAGTGGGCCGTTGCGATCGTCTTTTCACAGCGCTAAATTTAAATGGAAATAACGGCTTAACTATTCGTCTGACACTAAAATCGAATAACAGAATTAGTAGAGGAGAAAATTCTCTACAAATTTCCTCTCTTACATTTCTCTTCCCTTTTCTTTTATATCTCGTATTGTTTCAGACTTGTTTGCAAAAATACCGGCAATTTTGTATGTCTGTCTGTCTGACTCGATGGGTCGAGGCCAAACACCAGCTGCTGGCACATTCGTCTCATCACTCCCCTTCATAAACGAGGCTTCATTGTTGTCATTCACCCTACACCAAAAACCTCGTTACTTACACCACCGACGATTGAGAACGTTTATTTTGGCCCACTGTAGGTTACTGTAGTAACACTATAAGTGGGCCGTTGCGATCGTCTTTTCACAGCGCTAAATTTAAATGGAAATAACGGCTTAACTATTCGTCTGACACTAAAATCGAATAACAGAATTAGTAGAGGAGAAAATTCTCTACAAATTTCCTCTCTTACATTTCTCTTCCCTTTTCTTTTATATCTCGTATTGTTTCAGACTTGTTTGCAAAAATACCGGCAATTTTGTATGTCTGTCTGTCTGACTCGATGGCTCGAGGCCAAACACCTGCTGCTGGCACATTCGTCTCATCACTCCCCTTCATAAACGAGGCTTCATTGTTGCCATTCACCCTACACCAAAAACCTCGTTACTTACACCACCGACGATTGAGAACGTTTATTTTGGCCCACTGTAGGTTACTGTAGTAACACTATAAGTGGGCCGTTGCGATCGTCTTTTCACAGCGCTAAATTTAAATGGAAATAACGGCATAACTATTCGTCTGACACGAAATTCGAATAACAGAATTAGTAGTGGAGAAATTCTCTACAAATTTCCTCTCCTATATTTCTCTTTCCTTTTCTTTTATATCTCGTATTGTTTCAGACTTGTTTGCAAAAATACCGGCAATTTTGGAATGTCTGTCTGTCTGACTCGATGGTTCGAGGCCAAACACCTGCTGCTGGCACATTCGTCTCATCACTCCCCTTCATAAAGGAGGCTTCACTGTGCCATTCCTCCTACACCAAAAACCTCGTTACTTTCACCGCCCACGATTAGGAACGTTCATTTTGGACCACTTTAGGCTACGGTAGTAACACTAATGGTGGGCCTTTGCGATCGTCTTTTTACAGCTCTAAATTTAAATGGAAATAACGGCTTAACCATTCGTCTGACATGAAAATCGAATAACAGAATTTGTAGAGGAGAAAATTCACTACAAATTTGCTCTCTTGTATTTCTCTTTCTTTTATTTTCTTTTATAACTCGTATTGTTTCAGAGTTATTTGCAAAAAAAAAAAAAACAGGCGATTTTAGAATGTCTGTCTGTCTGTCTGTCTGTCCGACTCGAAGGCGCGAGGCCAAACACCTGCTGCTGACACATTCGTCTCATCACTCCCCTTCATAAAGGAGGCTTCACTGTGCCATTCACCCTACACCAAAAACCTCGTTACTTTCACCGCCCACGATTAGGAACGTTCATTTTGGACCACTTTAGGCTACGGTAGTAACACTAATGGTGGGCCTTTGCGATCGTCTTTTTACAGCTCTAAATTTAAATGGAAATAACGGCTTAACCATTCGTCTGACACGAAAATCGAATAACAGAATTTGTAGAGGAGAAAATTCACTACAAATTTGCTCTCTTGTATTTCTCTTTCTTTTATTTTCTTTTATAACTCGTATTGTTTCAGAGTTATTTGCAAAAAAAAAAAAAAACAGGCGATTTTAGAATGTCTGTCTGTCTGTCTGTCTGTCTGTCCGACTCGAAGGCGCGAGGCCAAACACCTGCTGCTGGCACATTCGTCTCATCACTCCCCTTCATAAAGGAGGCTTCACTGTGCCATTCACCCTACACCAAAAACCTCGTTACTTTCACCGACCACGATTAGGAACGTTCATTTTGGACCACTTTAGGCTACGGTAGTAACACTACTGGTGGGCCTTTGCGATCGTCTTTTTACAGCTCTAAATTTAAATGGAAATAACGGCTTAACCATTCGTCTGACACGAAAATCGAATAACAGAATTTGTAGAGGAGAAAATTCACTACAAATTTGCTCTCTTGTATTTCTCTTTCTTTTATTTTCTTTTATAACTCGTATTGTTTCAGAGTTATTTGCAGAAAAAAAAAAACAGGCGATTTTAGAATGTCTGTCTGTCTGTCCGACTCGAAGGCGCGAGGCCAAACACCTGCTGCTGGCACATTCGTCTCATCACTCCCCTTCATAAAGGAGGCTTCACTGTGCCATTCACCCTACACCAAAAACCTCGTTACTTTCACTGACCACGATTAGGAACGTTCATTTTGTACCTCTTTAGGCTACGGTAGTAACACTAATGGTGGGCCTTTGCGATCGTCTTTTTACAGCTCTAAATTTAAATGGAAATAACGGCTTAACCATTCGTCTGACACGAAAATCGAATAACAGAATTTGTAGAGGAGAAAATTCACTACAAATTTGCTCTCTTGTATTTCTCTTTCTTTTATTTTCTTTTATAACTCGTATTGTTTCAGAGTTATTTGCAAAAAAAAAAAACAGGCGATTTTAGAATGTCTGTCTGTCTGTCTGTCTGTCCGACTCGAAGGCGCGAGGCCAAACACCTGCTGCTGGCACATTCGTCTCATCACTCCCCTTCATAAAGGAGGCTTCACTGTGCCATTCACCCTACACCAAAAACCTCGTTACTTTCACCGACCACGATTAGGAACGTTCATTTTGGACCTCTTTAGGCTACGGTAGTAACACTAATGGTGGGCCTTTGCGATCGTCTTTTTACAGCTCTAAATTTAAATGGAAATAACGGCTTAACCATTCGTCTGACACGAAAATCGAATAACAGAATTTGTAGAGGAGAAAATTCACTACAAATTTGCTCTCTTGTATTTCTCTTTCTTTTATTTTCTTTTATAACTCGTATTGTTTCAGAGTTATTTGCAAAAAAAAAAAAAAAACAGGCGATTTTAGAATGTCTGTCTGTCTGTCCGACTCGAAGGCGCGAGGCCAAACACCTGCTGCTGGCACATTCGTCTCATCACTCCCCTTCATAAAGGAGGCTTCACTGTGCCATTCACCCTACACCAAAAACCTCGTTACTTTCACTGACCACGATTAGGAACGTTCATTTTGGACCTCTTTAGGCTACGGTAGTAACACTAATGGTGGGCCTTTGCGATCGTCTTTTTACAGCTCTAAATTTAAATGGAAATAACGGCTTAACCATTCGTCTGACACGAAAATCGAATAACAGAGTTTGTAGAGGAGAAAATTCACTACAAATTTGCTCTCTTGTATTTCTCTTTCTTTTATTTTCTTTTATAACTCGTATTGTTTCAGAGTTATTTGCAAAAAAAAACAGGCGATTTTAGAATGTCTGTCTGTCTGTCTGTCTGTCTGTCCGACTCGAAGGCGCGAGGCCAAACACCTGCTGCTGGCACATTCGTCTCATCACTCCCCTTCATAAAGGAGGCTTCACTGTGCCATTCACCCTACACCAAAAACCTCGTTACTTTCACCGACCACGATTAGGAACGTTCATTTTGGACCTCTTTAGGCTACGGTAGTAACACTAATGGTGGGCCTTTGCGATCGTCTTTTTACAGCTCTAAATTTAAATGGAAATAACGGCTTAACCATTCGTCTGACACGAAAATCGAATAACAGAATTTGTAGAGGAGAAAATTCACTACAAATTTGCTCTCTTGTATTTCTCTTTCTTTCATTTTGTTTTATAACTCGTATTGTTTCAGAGTTATTTGCAAAAAAAAAAAAAAAAAAAAACAGGCGATTTTAGAATGTCTGTCTGTCTGTCTGTCCGACTCGAAGGCGCGAGGCCAAACACCTGCTGCTGGCACATTCGTCTCATCACTCCCCTTCATAAAGGAGGCTTCACTGTGCCATTCACCCTACACCAAAAACCTCGTTACTTTCACCGACCACGATTAGGAACGTTCATTTTGGACCTCTTTAGGCTACGGTAGTAACACTAATGGTGGGCCTTTGCGATCGTCTTTTTACAGCTCTAAATTTAAATGGAAATAACGGCTTAACCATTCGTCTGACACGAAAATCGAATAACAGAATTTGTAGAGGAGAAAATTCACTACAAATTTGCTCTCTTGTATTTCTCTTTCTTTTATTTTCTTTTATAACTCGTATTGTTTCAGAGTTATTTGCAAAAAAAAAAAAAAAAAAAACAGGCGATTTTAGAATGTCTGTCTGTCTGTCTGTCTGTCTGTCTGTCCGACTCGAAGGCGCGAGGCCAAACACCTGCTGCTGGCACATTCGTCTCATCACTCCCCTTCATAAAGGAGGCTTCACTGTGCCATTCACCCTACACCAAAAACCTCGTTACTTTCACCGACCACGATTAGGAACGTTCATTTTGGACCTCTTTAGGCTACGGTAGTAACACTAATGGTGGGCCTTTGCGATCGTCTTTTTACAGCTCTAAATTTAAATGGAAATAACGGTTTAACCATTCGTCTGACACGAAAATCGAATAACAGAATTTGTAGAGGAGAAAATTCACTACAAATTTGCTCTCTTGTATTTCTCTTTCTTTTATTTTCTTTTATAACTCGTATTGTTTCAGAGTTATTTGCAAAAAAAAAAAAAAAAAAAAAACAGGCGATTTTAGAATGTCTGTCTGTCTGCCTGTCTGTCCGACTCGAAGGCGCGAGGCCAAACACCTGCTGCTGGCACATTCGTCTCATCACTCCCCTTCATAAAGGAGGCTTCACTGTGCCATTCACCCTACACCAAAAACCTCGTTACTTTCACCGACCACGATTAGGAACGTTCATTTTGGACCACTTTAGGCTACGGTAGCAACACTAATGGTGGGCCTTTGCGATCGTCTTTTTACAGCTCTAAATGTAAATGGAAATAACGGCTTAACCATTCGTCCGACACGAAAATCGAATAAAAGAATTTGTAGAGAAGAAAATTCACTACAAATTTGCTCTCTTATATTTCTCTTTCCTTTTCTTTCTTCTATAACTCATATTGTTTCAGAGTTATTTGCAAAAATCCCGGCGATTTTGGAATGTCTGTCTGTCTGTCCGACTCGATGGCGCGAGGCCAAACACCTGCTGCTGGCACATTCGTCTCATCACTACCCTTCATAAAGGAGGCTTCACTGTGCCATTCACCCTATACCAAAAACCTCGTTACTTTCACCACCCACGATTAGGAACGTTCATTTTGGACCACTTTAGGCTACGGTAGTAACACTAATGGTGGGCCTTTGCGATCATCTTTTTACAGCTCTAAATTTAAATGGAAATAACGGCTTAACCATTCGTCTGACACGAAAATCGAATAAAAGAATTTGTAGAGGAGAAAATTCACTACAAATTTGCTCTCTTATATTTCTCTTTCCTTTTCTTTCTTCTATAACTCGTATTGTTTCAGAGTTATTTGCAAAAATACCGGCGATTTTGGAATGTCTGTCTGTCTGTCTGTCCGACTCGATGGCGCGAGGCCAAACACCTGCTGCTGGCACATTCGTCTCATCACTACCCTTCATAAACGAGGCTTCACTGTGCCATTCACCCTACACCAAAAACCTCGTTACTTTCACCACCCACGATTAGGAACGTTCATTTTGGACCACTTTAGGCTACGGTAGTAACACTAATGGTGGGCCTTTGCGATAGTTTTTTTTTCAGCTCTAAATTTAAATGGAAATAACGGCTTAACCATTCGTCTGACACGAAAATCGAATAACAGAATTTGTAGAGGAGAAAATTCACTACAAATTTGCTCTTATATTTCTCTTTCCTTTTCTTTTCTTATATAACTCGTATTGTTTCGGGGTTATTTGCAAAATTACCGGCGATTTCTGAATGTCTATCTGTCTGTCTTTCCGACTCGATGGCGCAAGGCCAAACACCTGCTGCTGGCACATTCGTCTCATCACCCCCTTCAAAAACGAGGCTTCATTGTGCAATTCACCCTACACCAAAAACCTCGTTACTTTCACCACCCACGATTAGGAACGTTCATTTTGGACCACTTTAGGCTACGGTAGTAACACTAATGGTGGGCCTTTGCGATCGTCTTTTTACAGCTCTAAATTTAAATGGAAATAACGGCTTAACCATTCGTCTGACACGAAAATCGAATAACAGAATTTGTAGAGGAAAAAATTCACTACAAATTTGCTCTCTTATATTTCTCTTTTTTTTCTTTCCTTTTACAACTCGTATTGTTTCAGAGTTATTTGCAAAAATACCGGCGATTTTGGAATGTCTGTCTGTCCGACTCGATGGCGCGAGGCCAAACACCTGCTGCTGGCACATTCGTCTCATCACTCGCCTTCATAAACGAGGCTTCACTGTGCCATTCACCCTACACCAAAAACCTCGTTACTTTCACCACCCACGATTAGGAACGTTCATTTTGGACCACTTTAGGCTACGGTAGTAACACTAATGGTGGGCCTTTGCGATCGTCTTTTTACAGCTCTAAATTTAAATGGAAATAACGGCTTAACCATTCGTCTGACACGAAAATCGAATAACAGAATTTGTAGAGGAGAAAATTCACTACAAATTTGCTCTCTTATATTTCTCTTTCTTCTCTTTTCTATTATAACTCGTATTGTTTCAGAGTTATTTGCAAAAAAAACAGGCGATTTTAGAATGTCTGTCTGTCTGTCTGTCTGTCCGACTAGATGGCGCGAGGCCAAACACCTGCTGCTGGCACAATCGTCTCATCACTCCCCTTCATAAAGGAGGCTTCACTGTGCCATTCACCCTACACCAAAAACCTCGTTACTTTCACCACCCACGATTAGGAACGTTCATTTTGGACCACTTTAGGCTACGGTAGTAACACTAATGGTGGGCCTTTGCGATCGTCTTTTTACAGCTCTAAATTTAAATGGAAATAACGGCTTAACCATTCGTCTGACACGAAAATCGAATAACAGAATTTGTAGAGGAGAAAATTCACTACAAATTTGCTCTCTTGTATTTCTCTTTCTTTTATTTTCTTTTATAACTCGTATTGTTTCAGAGTTATTTGCAAAAAAAAAAACAGGCGATTTTAGAATGTCTGTCTGTCTGTCTGTCTGTCTGTCCGACTAGAAGGCGCGAGGCCAAACACCTGCTGCTGGCACAATCGTCTCATCACTCCCCTTCATAAAGGAGGCTTCACTGTGCCATTCACCCTACACCAAAAACCTCGTTACTTTCACCGCCCACGATTAGGAACTTTCATTTTGGACCACTTTAGGCTACGGTAGTAACACTAATGTTGGGCCTTTGCGATCTTTTTTTTTCAGCTCTAAATTTAAATGGAAATAACGGCTTAACCATTCGTCTGACACGAAAATCGAATAACAGAATTTGTAGAGGAGTAAATTCACTACAAATTTGCTCTCTTATATTTCTCTTTCTTCTCTTTTCTATTATAACTCGTATTGTTTCAGAGTTATTTGCAAAAAAAACAGGCGATTTTAGAATGTCTGTCTGTCTGTCTGTCTGTCCGACTAGATGGCGCGAGGCCAAACACCTGCTGCTGGCACAATCGTCTCATCACTCCCCTTCATAAAGGAGGCTTCACTGTGCCATTCACCCTACACCAAAAACCTCGTTACTTTCACCACCCACGATTAGGAACGTTCATTTTGGACCACTTTAGGCTACGGTAGTAACACTAATGGTGGGCCTTTGCGATCGTCTTTTTACAGCTCTAAATTTAAATGGAAATAACGGCTTAACCATTCGTCTGACACGAAAATCGAATAACAGAATTTGTAGAGGAGAAAATTCACTACAAATTTGCTCTCTTGTATTTCTCTTTCTTTTATTTTCTTTTATAACTCGTATTGTTTCAGAGTTATTTGCAAAAAAAAAAAAAACAGGCGATTTTAGAATGTCTGTCTGTCTGTCTGTCTGTCTGTCCGTCCGACTCGATGGCGCGAGGCCAAAAACCTGCTGCTGGCACATTCGTCTCATCACTCGACTTCATAAACGATTCTTCACTGTCCCATTCACCCTACACCAAAAACCTCGTTACTTTCACCACCCACGATTAGGAACGTTCACTTTGGACCACTTTAGGCTACGGTAGTAACACTAATGGTGGGCCTTTGCGATAGTCTTTTTACAGCTCTAAATTTAAATGGAAATAACGGCTTAACCATTCGTCTGACACGAAAATCGAATAACAGAATTTGTAGAGGAGATAATTCACTACAAATTTGCTCTCTTGTATTACTCTTTCTTTTATTTTCTTTTATAACTCGTATTGTTTCAGAGTTATTTGCAAAAATACCGGCGATTTTGGAATGTCTGTCTGTCTGTCTGTCTGTCTGTCCGTCCGACTCGATGGCGCGAGGCCAAACACCTGCTGCTGGCACATTCGTCTCATCACTCCCCTTCATAAACGAGGCTTCACTGTGCCATTCACCCTACACCAAAAACCTCGTTACTTTCACCACCCACGATTAGGAACGTTCATTTTGGACCACTTTAGGCTACGGTAGTAACACTAATGGTGGGCCTTTGCGATCGTCTTTTTACAGCTCTAAATTTAAATGGAAATAACGGCTTAACCATTCGTCTGACACGAAAATCGAATAAAAGAATTTGTAGAGGAGAAAATTCACTACAAATTTGCTCTGTTATATTTCTCTTTCCTTTTCTTTCTTCTATAACTCGTATTGTTTCAGAGTTATTTGCAAAAATACCGGCGATTTTGGAATGTCTGTCTGTCTGTCCGACTCGATGGCGCGAGGCCAAACACCTGCTGCTGGCACATTCGTCTCATCACTCGCCTTCATAAACGAGGCTTCACTGTGCCATTCACCCTACACCAAAAACCTGGTTACTTTCACCACCCACGATTAGGAACGTTCATTTTGGACCACTTTAGGCTACGGTAGTAACACTAATGGTGGGCCTTTGCGATCGTCTTTTTACAGCTCTAAATTTAAATGGAAATAACGGTTTAACCATTCGTCTGACACGAAAATCGAATAAAAGAATTTGTAGAGGAGAAAATTCACTACAAATTTGCTCTCTTATATTTCTCTTTCCTTTTCTTTCTTCTATAACTCGTATTGTTTCAGAGTTATTTGCAAAAATACCGGCGATTTTGGAATGTCTGTCTGTCTGTCTGTCCGAATCGATGGCGCGAGGCCAAACACCTGCTGCTGGCACATTCGTCTCATCACTCCCCTTCATAAACGAGGCTTCACTGTGCCATTCACCCTACACCAAAAACCTCGTTACTTTCACCGCCTACGATTAGGAACGGTCATTTTGGACCACTTTAGGCTACGGTAGTAACACTTATGGTGGGCCTTTGCGATCGTCTTTTTACAGCTCTAAATTTAAATGGAAATAACGGCTTAACCATTCGTCTGACACGAAAATCGAATAACAGAATTTGTAGAGGAGATAATTCACTACAAATTTGCTCTCTTGTATTACTCTTTCTTTTATTTTCTTTTATAACTCGTATTGTTTCAGAGTTATTTGCAAAAATACCGGCGATTTTGGAATGTCTGTCTGTCTGTCTGTCTGTCCGTCCGACTCGATGGCGCGAGGCCAAACACCTGCTGCTGGCACATTCGTCTCATCACTCCCCTTCATAAACGAGGCTTCACTGTGCCATTCACCCTACACCAAAAACCTCGTTACTTTCACCACCCACGATTAGGAACGTTCATTTTGGACCACTTTAGGCTACGGTAGTAACACTAATGGTGGGCCTTTGCGATCGTCTTTTTACAGCTCTAAATTTAAATGGAAATAACGGCTTAACCATTCGTCTGACACGAAAATCGAATAAAAGAATTTGTAGAGGAGAAAATTCACTACAAATTTGCTCTGTTATATTTCTCTTTCCTTTTCTTTCTTCTATAACTCGTATTGTTTCAGAGTTATTTGCAAAAATACCGGCGATTTTGGAATGTCTGTCTGTCTGTCCGACTCGATGGCGCGAGGCCAAACACCTGCTGCTGGCACATTCGTCTCATCACTCGCCTTCATAAACGAGGCTTCACTGTGCCATTCACCCTACACCAAAAACCTCGTTACTTTCACCGCCTACGATTAGGAACGGTCATTTTGGACCACTTTAGGCTACGGTAGTAACACTAATGGTGGGCCTTTGCGATCGTTTTTTTTTTTTCTGCTCTAAATTTAAATGGAAATAACGGCTTAACCATTCGTCTGACACGAAAATCGAATAACAGAATTTGTAGAGGAGAAAATTCACTACAAATTTGCTCTCTTATATTTCTCTTTTCTTCTCTTTTCTATTATAACTCGTATAGTTTCAGAGTTATTTGCAAAAATACCGGCGATTGTGGAATGTCTGTCTGTCCGACTCGATGGCGCGAGGCCAAACACCTGCTGCTGGCACATTCGTCTCATCACTCCCCTTCATAAACGAGGCTTCACTGTCCCATTCACCCTACACCAAAAACCTTGTTACTTTCACCACCCACGATTAGGAACGTTCATTTTGGACCACTTTAGGCTACGGTAGTAACACTAATGGTGGGCCTTTGCGATCGTCTTTTTACACCTCTAAATTTAAATGGAAATAACGGCTTAACCATTCGTCTGACACGAAAATCGAATAACAGAATTTGTAGAGGAGAAAATTCACTACAAATTTGCTCTCTTATATTTCTCTTTCTTTTCTTTTTTTTATAACTCGTATTGTTTCAGAGTTATTTGCAAAAATACCGGCGATTTTGGAATGTCTGTCTGTCTGTCCGACTCGATGGCGCGAGGCAAACACCTGCTGCTGGCACATTCGTCTCATCACTCCCCTTCATAAACGAGGCTTCACTGTCCCATTCACCCTACACCAAAAATCTTGTTACTTTCACCACCCACGATTAGGATCGTTCATTTTGGACCACTTTAGGCTATGGTAGTAACACTAATGGTGGGCCTTTGCGATCGTCTTTTTACAGCTCTAAATTTAAATGGAAATAACGGCTTAACCATTCGTCTGACACGAAAATCGAATAACAGAATTTGTAGAGGAGAAAATTCACTACACATTTGCTCTCTTATATTTCCCTTCTTTTCTTTTATAACTCGTATTGTTTCACAGTTATTTGCAAAAATACCTTCGAGTTTGGAATGTCTGTCTGTCTGTCTGTCCGACTCGAAGCCGCGAGGCCAAACACCTGCTGCTGGCACATTCGTCTCATCACTCCCCTTCATAAACGAGGCTTCATTGTGCCATTCACCCTACACCAAAAACCTCGTTACTTTCACCACCCACGATTAGGAACGTTCATTTTGGACCACTTTAGGCTACGGTAGTAACACTAATGGTGGGCCTTTGCGATCGTCTTTTTACAGCTCTAAATTTAAATCGAAATAACGGCTTAACCATTCGTCTGACACGAAAATGGAATATCAGAATTTGTAGAGGAGAAAATTCACTACAAATTTGCTCTCTTATATTTCTCTTTCTTTTCTTTCCTTTTATAACTCGTATTGTTTCAGAGTTATTTGCAAAAATACCGGCGATTTTAGAATGTCTGTCTGTCCGACTTGATGGCGTGAGGCCAAACACTTGCTGCTGGCACATTCGTCTCATCACTCCCCTTCATAAATGAGGCTTCACTGTGACATTAACCCTACACCAAAAACCTCGTTACTTTCACCATCCACGATTAGGAACGTTCATTTTGGACCACTTTAGGCTACTTGTAGTAACACTTATGGTGGGCCTTTGTGATCGTCTTTTTACAGCTCTCAATTTAAATGGAAATAACGGCTTCACTATTCGTCTGACACGAAAATCGAAGAACAGAATTTGTAGAGGAGAAAATTCACTACAAAATTTGCTCTCTTATATTTCTCTTTCTTTTCTTTTCTTATATAACTCGTATTGTTTCAGGGTTATTTGCAAAATTACCGGCGATTTCTGAATGTCTGTCTCTCTGTCTGTCCGACTCGATGGCGCAAGGCTAAACACCTGCTGCTGGCACATTCGTCTCATCACCCCTTTCAAAAACAAGGCTTCATTGTGCAATTCACCAGACACCAAAAACCTCGTTACTTTCTCCACCCACGATTAGGAACGTTCATTTTGGACCACTTTAGGCTACGGTAGTAACACTAATGGTGGGCCTTTGCGATCGTCTTTTTACAGCTATAAATTTAAATGGAAATAACGGCTTAACCATTCGTCTGACACGAAAATCGAATAACAGAATTTGTAGAGGAGAAAATTCACTACAAATTTGCTCTCTTATATTTCCCTTCCTTTTCTTTTCTTTTATAACTCGTATTGTTTCAGAGTTATTTGCATAAATACCGGCGATTTTGGAATGTCTGTCTGTCTGTCTGTCCGACTCCTAAGCGCAAGGCCAAACACCTGCTGCTGGCACATTCGTCTCATCACTCGCCTTCATAAACGAGACTTCATTGTGCCATTCACCCTACACCAAAAACCTCGTTACTTTCACCACCCACGATTAGGAACGTTCATTTTGGGCCACTTTAGGCTACGGTAGTAACACTAATGGTGGGCCTTTGCGATCGTCTTTTTACAGCTCTAAATTTAAATGGAAATAACGGCTTAACCATTCGTCTGACACGAAAATCGAATAACAGAATTTGTAGAAAAGAAAAGTCACTACAAAATTTGCTCACTTATATTTCTCTTCATTTCTTTTTTAAATCTCATACTGTTTAAGAGGTATTTGCAAAAATACCGGCGAGTTTGGAATGTCTGTCTGTCTGTCTGTCCGACTCGAAGGCGCGAGGCCAAACACCTGCTGCTGGCACATTCGTCTCATCACTCGCCTTCATAAACGAGGCTTCATTGTGCCATTCACCCTACACCAAAAACCTCGTTACTTTCACCACCCACGATTAGGAACGTTCATTTTGGGCCACTTTAGGCTACGGTAGTAACACTAATGGTGGGCCTTTGCGATCGTCTTTTTACAGCTCTCAATTTAAATGGAAATAACGGCTTAACCATTCGTCTGACACGAAAATCGAATAACAGAATTTGTAGAGGAGAAAATTCACTACAAATTTGCTCTCTTATATTTCCCTTCCTTTTCTTTTCTTTTATAACTCTTATTGTTTCACAGTTATTTGGAAAAATACCGGCGAGTTTGGAATGTCTGTCTGTCTGTCTGTCCGACTCGAAGCCGCGAGGCCAAACACCTGCTGCTGGCACATTCGTCTCATCACTCGCCTTCATAAACGAGGCTTCATTGTGCCATTCACCCTACACCAAAAACCTCGTTACTTTCACCACCCACGATTAGGAACGTTCATTTTGGGCCACTTTAGGCTACGGTAGTAACACTAATGGTGGGCCTTTGCGATCGTCTTTTTACAGCTCTAAATTTAAATGGAAGTAACGGCTTAACCATTCGTCTGACACGAAAATCGAATAACAGAATTTGTGGAGGAGAAAAGACACTACAAAAGTTGCTCACTTATATTTCTCTTCCCTTCTTTTTTAAATCACATACTGTTTAAGTGTTATTTGCAAAAATACCGGCGAGTTTGGAATGTCTGCCTGTCTGTCTGTCCGACTCAAAGGCGCGAGGCCAAACACCTGCTGCTGGCACATTCGTCTCATCACTCGCCTTCATAAACGAGGCTTCATTGTGCCATTCACCCTACACCAAAAACCTCGTTACTTTCACCACCCACGATTAGGAACGTTCATTTTGGGCCACTTTAGGCTACGGTAGTAACACTAATGGTGGGCCTTTGCGATCGTCTTTTTACAGCTCTCAATTTAAATGGAAATAACGGCTTAACCATTCGTCTGACACGAAAATCGAATAACAGAATATGTAGAGGAGAAAAGTCACTACAAAATTTGCTCACTTATATTTCTCTTTCTTTTCTTTTCTTTCATAACTCGTATTGTTTCAGAGGTTTTTGCAAAAAAAAAAACGGCGATTTTGGAATGTGTCGGTCTGTCTGTCCGACTCGATGGCGCGAGGCCAAACACCTGCTGCTGGCACATTCGTCTCATCACTCTCTTTCATAAACGAGACTTCATTGTGCCATTCACCCTACACCAAAAACCTCGTTACTTTCACCACCCACGATTAGGAACGTTCATTTTGGACCACTTTAGGCTACGGTAGTAACACTAATGGTGGGCCTTTGCGATCGTCTTTTTACAGCTCTAAATTTAAATCGAAATAACGGCTTAACCATTCGTCTGACACGAAAATGGAATAACAGAATTTGTAGAGGAGAAAATTCACTACAAATTTGCTCTCTTATATTTCCCTTCCTTTTCTTTTCTTTTATAACTCGTATTGTTTCACAGTTATTTGCAAAAATACCGGCGATTTTGGAATGTCTGTCTGGCCGACTCGATTGCGCGAGGCCAAACACCTGCTGCTGGCACATTCGTCTCATCACTCTCTTTCATATACGAGACTTCATTGTGCCATTCACCCTACACCAAAAACCTCGTTACTTTCACCACCCACGATTAGGAACGTTCATTTTGGACCACTTTAGGCTACGGTAGTAACACTAATGGTGGGCCTTTGCGATCGTCTTTTTACAGCTCTAAATTTAAATGGAAATAACGGCTTAACCATTCGTCTGACACGAAAATCGAATAACAGAATTTGTAGAGGAGAAAATTCACTACTAATTTGCTCTCTTATATTTCCCATCTTTTCTTTTCTTTTATAACTCGTATTGTTTCACAGTTATTTGCAAAAATACCGGCGAGTTTGGAATGTCTGTCTGTCTGTCTGTCCGACTCGAAGGCGCGAGGCCAAACACCTGCTGCTGGCACATTCGTCTCATCACTCGCCTTCATAAACGAGGCTTCATTGTGCCATTCACCCTACACTAAAAACCTCGTTACTTTCACCACCCACGATTGGGAACGTTCATTTTGGGCTACGGTAGTAACACTAATGGTAGGCCTTTGCGATCGTCTTCTTACAGCTCTAAATTTAAATGGAAATAACGGCTTAACCATTCGTCTGACACGAAAATCGAATAACAGAATTTGTAGAGGAGAAAAGTCACTACAAAATTTGCTCACTTATATTTCTCTTCCCTTCTTTTTTAAATCTCATACTGTTTAAGAGTTATTTGCAAAAATACCGGCGAGTTCGGAATGTCTGTCTGTCTGTCTGTCTGTCCGACTCGAAGGCGCGAGGCCAAACACCTGCTGCTGGCACATTCGTCTCATCACTCGCCTTCATAAACGAGGCTTCATTGTGCCATTCACCCTACACCAAAAACCTCGTTACTTTCACCACCCACGATTAGGAACGTTCATTTTGGACCACTTTAGGCTACGGTAGTAACACTAATGGTGGGCCTTTGCGATCGTCTTTTTACAGCTCTAAATTTAAATGGAAATAACGGCTTAACCATTCGTCTGACACGAAAATCGAATAACAGAATTTGTAGAGGAGAAAATTCACTACAAATTTGCTCTCTTATATTTCCCTTCCTTTTCTTTTCTTTTATAACTCACAGTTATTTGCAAAAATACCGGCGATTTTGGTATGTCTGTCGGTCTGTCTGTCCGACTCGATGGCGCGAGGCCAAACACCTGCTGCTGGCACATTCGTCTCATCACTCTCTTTCATAAACGAGACTTCATTGTGCCATTCACCCTACACCAAAAACCTCGTTACTTTCACCACCCACAATTAAGAACGTTCATTTTGGACCACTTTAGGCTACGGTAGTAACACTAATGGTGGGCCTTTGCGATCGTCTTTTTACAGCTCTAAATTTAAATGGAAATAACGGCTTAACAATTCGTCTGATAAGAAAATCGAATAACAGAATTTGTAGAGGAGAAAATTCACTACAAATTTGCTCTCTTATATTTCTCTTTCTTTTCTTTTCTTTTCTTTTCTTTTATAACTCGTATAGTTTCAGAGTTATATGCAAAAATACCGGCGATTTTGGAATGTCTGTCTGTCTGTCTGTCCGACTCGATGGCGCGAGGCCAAACACCTGCTGCTGGCACATTCGTCTCATCACTCCCCTTCATAAACGAGGCCTCACTGTGCCATTCACCCTACACCACAACACTTCGTTCCTTTCACCACCTACGATTAGGAACGTTCATTTGGGCCCACTTTAGGTTACGGTAGTAACACTAAATGTGGGCCTTTGCGATCGTCTTTTGACAGCTTAAATTTAAATGGAAATAACGGCTTAACTATTCATCTGACAGGAAAATTGAATAACGGAATTTGTACAGAAGAAAATTCTCTACAAATGTGCTCTGTTATGGCTTTTTCCTATCTCGTATCGTTTCAGAGCTATTTGCAAGAATACCGGCGATTTTGGGATGTCTGTCTGTCTGTCTGTCCGACTCCTGGGCGCGAGGCCAAACACCTGCTGCTGGCACATTCGTCTCATCACTCCCCTTCATAAACGAGGCCTCACTGTGCCATTCACCCTACACCACAACACTTCGTTCCTTTCACCACCTACGATTAGGAACGTTCATTTGGGCCCACTTTAGGTTACGGTAGTAACACTAAATGTGGGCCTTTGCGATCGTCTTTTGACAGCTTAAAGTTAAATGGAAATAACGGCTTAACTATTCATCTGACAGGAAAATTGAATAACGGAATTTGTACAGAAGAAAATTCTCTACAAATGTGCTCTCTTATGGCTTTTTCTTATCTCGTATCGTTTCAGAGCTATTTGCAAGAATACCGGCGATTTTGGGATGTCTGTCTGTCTGTCTGTCTGTCCGACTCCTGGGCGCGAGGCCAAACAACTGCTGCTGGCACATTCGTCTCATCACTCCCCTTCATAAACGAGGCCTCACTGTGCCATTCACCCTACACCACAATACTTCGTTCCTTTCACCACCTACGATTAGGAACGTTCATTTTGGCCCACTTTAGGTTACGGTAGTAACACTAAATGTGGGCCTTTGCGATCGTCTTTTGACAGCTTAAATTTAAATGGAAATAACGGCTTAACTATTCATCTGACAGGAAAATTGAATAACGGAATTTGTACAGAAGAAAATTCTCTACAAATGTGCTCTCTTATGGCTTTTTCTTATCTCGTATCGTTTCAGAGCTATTTGCAAGAATACCGGCGATTTTGGGATGTCTGTCTGTCTGTCTGTCCGACTCCTGGGCGCGAGGCCAAACACCTGCTGCTGGCACATTCGTCTCATCACTCCCCTTCATAAACGAGGCCTCACTGTGCCATTCACCCTACACCACAACACTTCGTTCCTTTCACCACCTACGATTAGGAACGTTCATTTGGGCCCACTTTAGGTTACGGTAGTAACACTAAATGTGGGCCTTTGCGATCGTCTTTTGACAGCTTAAATTTAAATGGAAATAACGGCTTAACTATTCATCTGACAGGAAAATTGAATAACGGAATTTGTACAGAAGAAAATTCTCTACAAATGTGCTCTCTTATGGCTTTTTCTTATCTCGTATCGTTTCAGAGCTATTTGCAAGAATACCGGCGATTTTGGGATGTCTGTCTGTCTGTCTGTCTGTCCGACTCCTGGGCGCGAGGCCAAACACCTGCTGCTGGCACATTCGTCTCATCACTCCCCTTCATAAACGAGGCCTCACTGTGCCATTCACCCTACACCACAATACTTCGTTCCTTTCACCACGTACGATTAGGAACGTTCATTTTGGCCCACTTTAGGTTACGGTAGTAACACTAAATGTGGGCCTTTGCGATCGTCTTTTGACAGCTTAAATTTAAATGGAAATAACGGCTTAACTATTCATCTGACAGGAAAATTGAATAACGGAATTTGTACAGAAGAAAATTCTCTACAAATGTGCTCTCTTATGGCTTTTTCTTATCTCGTATCGTTTCAGAGCTATTTGCAAGAATACCGGCGATTTTGGGATGTCTGTCTGTCTGTCTGTCTGTCCGACTCCTGGGCGCGAGGCCAAACACCTGCTGCTGGCACATTCGTCTCATCACTCCCCTTCATAAACGAGGCCTCACTGTGCCATTCACCCTACACCACAATACTTCGTTCCTTTCACCACGTACGATTAGGAACGTTCATTTTGGCCCACTTTAGGTTACGGTAGTAACACTAAATGTGGGCCTTTGCGATCGTCTTTTGACAGCTTAAATTTAAATGGAAATAACGGCTTAACTATTCATCTGACAGGAAAATTGAATAACGGAATTTGTACAGAAGAAAATTCTCTACAATTCTCTTATGGCTTTTTCTTATCTCGTATCGTTTCAGAGCTATTTGCAAGAATATCGGCGATTTTGGGATGTCTGTCTGTCTGTCTGTCTGTCCGACTCCTGGGCGCGAGGCCAAACAACTGCTGCTGGCACATTCGTCTCATCACTCCCCTTCATAAACGAGGCCTCACTGTGCCATTCACCCTACACCACAATACTTCGTTCCTTTCACCACCTACGATTAGGAACGTTCATTTTGGCCCACTTTAGGTTACGGTAGTAACACTAAATGTGGGCCTTTGCGATCGTCTTTTGACAGCTTAAATTTAAATGGAAATAACGGCTTAACTATTCATCTGACAGGAAAATTGAATAACGGAATTTGTACAGAAGAAAATTCTCTACAAATGTGCTCTCTTATGGCTTTTTCGTATCTCGTATCGTTTCAGAGCTATTTGCAAGAATATCGGCGATTTTGGGATGTCTGTCTGTCTGTCTGTCCGACTCCTGGGCGCGAGGACAAACAACTGCTGCTGGCACATTCGTCTCATCACTCCCCTTCATAAACGAGGCCTCACTGTGCCATTCACCCTACACCACAATACTTCGTTCCTTTCACCACCTACGATTAGGAACGTTCATTTTGGCCCACTTTAGGTTACGGTAGTAACACTAAATGTGGGCCTTTGCGATCGTCTTTTGACAGCTTAAATTTAAATGGAAATAACGGCTTAACTATTCATCTGACAGGAAAATTGAATAACGGAATTTGTACAGAAGAAAATTCTCTACAAATGTGCTCTCTTATGGCTTTTTCTTATCTCGTATCGTTTCAGAGCTATTTGCAAGAATACCGGCGATTTTGGGATGTCTGTCTGTCTGTCTGTCTGTCCGACTCCTGGGCGCGAGGCCAAACACCTGCTGCTGGCACATTCGTCTCATCACTCCCCTTCATAAACGAGGCCTCACTGTGCCATTCACCCTACACCACAATACTTCGTTCCTTTCACCACGTACGATTAGGAACGTTCATTTTGGCCCACTTTAGGTTACGGTAGTAACACTAAATGTGGGCCTTTGCGATCGTCTTTTGACAGCTTAAATTTAAATGGAAATAACGGCTTAACTATTCATCTGACAGGAAAATTGAATAACGGAATTTGTACAGAAGAAAATTCTCTACAATTCTCTTATGGCTTTTTCTTATCTCGTATCGTTTCAGAGCTATTTGCAAGAATATCGGCGATTTTGGGATGTCTGTCTGTCTGTCTGTCCGACTCCTGGGCGCGAGGCCAAACAACTGCTGCTGGCACATTCGTCTCATCACTCCCCTTCATAAACGAGGCCTCACTGTGCCATTCACCCTACACCACAATACTTCGTTCCTTTCACCACCTACGATTAGGAACGTTCATTTTGGCCCACTTTAGGTTACGGTAGTAACACTAAATGTGGGCCTTTGCGATCGTCTTTTGACAGCTTAAATTTAAATGGAAATAACGGCTTAACTATTCATCTGACAGGAAAATTGAATAACGGAATTTGTACAGAAGAAAATTCTCTACAATTCTCTTATGGCTTTTTCTTATCTCGTATCGTTTCAGAGCTATTTGCAAGAATATCGGCGATTTTGGGATGTCTGTCTGTCTGTCTGTCTGTCCGACTCCTGGGCGCGAGGCCAAACAACTGCTGCTGGCACATTCGTCTCATCACTCCCCTTCATAAACGAGGCCTCACTGTGCCATTCACCCTACACCACAATACTTCGTTCCTTTCACCACCTACGATTAGGAACGTTTATTTTGGCCCACTTTAGTTTACGGTAGTAACACTAAATGTGGGCCTTTGCGATCGTCTTTTGACAGCTTAAATTTAAATGGAAATAACGGCTTAACTATTCATCTGACAGGAAAATTGAATAACGGAATTTGTACAGAAGAAAATTCTCTACAATTGTGCTCTCTTATGGCTTTTTCTTATCTCGTATCGTTTCAGAGCTATTTGCAAGAATATCGGCGATTTTGGGATGTCTGTCTGTCTGTCTGTCCGACTCCTGGGCGCGAGGCCAAACAACTGCTGCTGGCACATTCGTCTCATCACTCCCCTTCATAAACGAGGCCTCACTGTGCCATTCACCCTACACCACAATACTTCGTTCCTTTCACCACCTACGATTAGGAACGTTCATTTTGGCCCACTTTAGTTTACGGTAGTAACACTAAATGTGGGCCTTTGCGATCGTCTTTTGACAGCTTAAATTTAAATGGAAATAACGGCTTAACTATTCATCTGACAGGAAAATTGAATAACGGAATTTGTACAGAAGAAAATTCTCTACAAATGTGCTCTCTTATGGCTTTTTCTTATCTCGTATCGTTTCAGAGCTATTTGCAAGAATATCGGCGATTTTGGGATGTCTGTCTGTCTGTCCGACTCCTGGGCGCGAGGCCAAACAACTGCTGCTGGCACATTCGTCTCATTACTCCCCTTCATAAACGAGGCCTCACTGTGCCATTCACCCTACACCACAATACTTCGTTCCTTTCACCACCTACGATTAGGAACGTTCATTTTGGCCCACTTTAGGTTACGGTAGTAACACTAAATGTGGGCCTTTGCGATCGTCTTTTGACAGCTTAAATTTAAATGGAAATAACGGCTTAACTATTCATCTGACAGGAAAATTGAATAACGGAATTTGTACAGAAGAAAATTCTCTACAAATGTGCTCTCTTATGGCTTTTTCTTATCTCGTATCGTTTCAGAGCTATTTGCAAGAATATCGGCGATTTTGGGATGTCTGTCTGTCTGTCTGTCCGACTCCTGGGCGCGAGGCCAAACACCTGCTGCTGGCACATTCGTCTCATCACTCCCCTTCATAAACGAGGCCTCACTGTGCCATTCACCCTACACCACAATACTTCGTTCCTTTCACCACCTACGATTAGGAACGTTCATTTTGGCCCACTTTAGGTTACGGTAGTAACACTAAATGTGGGCCTTTGCGATCGTCTTTTGACAGCTTAAATTTAACTGGAAATAACGGCTTAACTATTCATCTGACAGGAAAATTGAATAACGGAATTTGTACAGAAGAAAATTCTCTACAAATGTGCTCTCTTATGGCTTTTTCTTATCTCGTATCGTTTCAGAGCTATTTGCAAGAATATCGGCGATTTTGGGATGTCTGTCTGTCTGTCTGTCCGACTCCTGGGCGCGAGGCCAAACACCTGCTGCTGGCACATTCGTCTCATCACTCCCCTTCATAAACGAGGCCTCACTGTGCCATTCACCCTACACCACAATACTTCGTTCCTTTCACCACCTACGATTAGGAACGTTCATTTTGGCCCACTTTAGGTTACGGTAGTAACACTAAATGTGGGCCTTTGCGATCGTCTTTTGACAGCTTAAATTTAAATGGAAATAACGGCTTAACTATTCATCTGACAGGAAAATTGAATAACGGAATTTGTACAGAAGAAAATTCTCTACAAATGTGCTCTCTTATGGCTTTTTCTTATCTCGTATCGTTTCAGAGCTATTTGCAAGAATATCGGCGATTTTGGGATGTCTGTCTGTCTGTCTGTCCGACTCCTGGGCGCGAGGCCAAACAACTGCTGCTGGCACATTCGTCTCATCACTCCCCTTCATAAACGAGGCCTCACTGTGCCATTCACCCTACACCACAATACTTCGTTCCTTTCACCACCTACGATTAGGAACGTTCATTTTGGCCCACTTTAGGTTACGGTAGTAACACTAAATGTGGGCCTTTGCGATCGTCTTTTGACAGCTTAAATTTAAATGGAAATAACGGCTTAACTATTCATCTGACAGGAAAATTGAATAACGGAATTTGTACAGAAGAAAATTCTCTACAAATGTGCTCTCTTATGGCTTTTTCTTATCTCGTATCGTTTCAGAGCTATTTGCAAGAATATCGGCGATTTTGGGATGTCTGTCTGTCTGTCTGTCCGACTCCTGGGCGCGAGGCCACACAACTGCTGCTGGCACATTCGTCTCATCACTCCCCTTCATAAACGAGGCCTCACTGTGCCATTCACCCTACACCACAATACTTCGTTCCTTTCACCACCTACGATTAGGAACGTTCATTTTGGCCCACTTTAGGTTACGGTAGTAACACTAAATGTGGGCCTTTGCGATCGTCTTTTGACAGCTTAAATTTAAATGGAAATAACGGCTTAACTATTCATCTGACAGGAAAATTGAATAACGGAATTTGTACAGAAGAAAATTCTCTACAAATGTGCTCTCTTATGGCTTTTTCTTATCTCGTATCGTTTCAGAGCTATTTGCAAGAATATCGGCGATTTTGGGATGTCTGTCTGTCTGTCTGTCTGTCCGACTCCTGGGCGCGAGGCCACACAACTGCTGCTGGCACATTCGTCTCATCACTCCCCTTCATAAACGAGGCCTCACTGTGCCATTCACCCTACACCACAATACTTCGTTCCTTTCACCACCTACGATTAGGAACGTTCATTTTGGCCCACTTTAGGTTACGGTAGTAACACTAAATGTGGGCCTTTGCGATCGTCTTTTGACAGCTTAAATTTAAATGGAAATAACGGCTTAACTATTCATCTGACAGGAAAATTGAATAACGGAATTTGTACAGAAGAAAATTCTCTACAAATGTGCTCTCTTATGGCTTTTTCTTATCTCGTATCGTTTCAGAGCTATTTGCAAGAATATCGGCGATTTTGGGATGTCTGTCTGTCTGTCTGTCCGACTCCTGGGCGCGAGGCCAAACAACTGCTGCTGGCACATTCGTCTCATCACTCCCCTTCATAAACGAGGCCTCACTGTGCCATTCACCCTACACCACAATACTTCGTTCCTTTCACCACCTACGATTAGGAACGTTCATTTTGGCCCACTTTAGGTTACGGTAGTAACACTAAATGTGGGCCTTTGCGATCGTCTTTTGACAGCTTAAATTTAAATGGAAATAACGGCTTAACTATTCATCTGACAGGAAAATTGAATAACGGAATTTGTACAGAAGAAAATTCTCTACAAATGTGCTCTCTTATGGCTTTTTCTTATCTCGTATCGTTTCAGAGCTATTTGCAAGAATATCGGCGATTTTGGGATGTCTGTCTGTCTGTCTGTCCGACTCCTGGGCGCGAGGCCAAACACCTGCTGCTGGCACATTCGTCTCATCACTCCCCTTCATAAACGAGGCCTCACTGTGCCATTCACCCTACACCACAATACTTCGTTCCTTTCACCACGTACGATTAGGAACGTTCATTTTGGCCCACTTTAGGTTACGGTAGTAACACTAAATGTGGGCCTTTGCGATCGTCTTTTGACAGCTTAAATTTAAATGGAAATAACGGCTTAACTATTCATCTGACAGGAAAATTGAATAACGGAATTTGTACAGAAGAAAATTCTCTACAATTCTCTTATGGCTTTTTCTTATCTCGTATCGTTTCAGAGCTATTTGCAAGAATATCGGCGATTTTGGGATGTCTGTCTGTCTGTCTGTCCGACTCCTGGGCGCGAGGCCAAACAACTGCTGCTGGCACATTCGTCTCATCACTCCCCTTCATAAACGAGGCCTCACTGTGCCATTCACCCTACACCACAATACTTCGTTCCTTTCACCACCTACGATTAGGAACGTTCATTTTGGCCCACTTTAGGTTACGGTAGTAACACTAAATGTGGGCCTTTGCGATCGTCTTTTGACAGCTTAAATTTAAATGGAAATAACGGCTTAACTATTCATCTGACAGGAAAATTGAATAACGGAATTTGTACAGAAGAAAATTCTCTACAATTCTCTTATGGCTTTTTCTTATCTCGTATCGTTTCAGAGCTATTTGCAAGAATATCGGCGATTTTGGGATGTCTGTCTGTCTGTCTGTCCGACTCCTGGGCGCGAGGCCAAACAACTGCTGCTGGCACATTCGTCTCATCACTCCCCTTCATAAACGAGGCCTCACTGTGCCATTCACCCTACACCACAATACTTCGTTCCTTTCACCACCTACGATTAGGAACGTTCATTTTGGCCCACTTTAGGTTACGGTAGTAACACTAAATGTGGGCCTTTGCGATCGTCTTTTGACAGCTTAAATTTAAATGGAAATAACGGCTTAACTATTCATCTGACAGGAAAATTGAATAACGGAATTTGTACAGAAGAAAATTCTCTACAATTCTCTTATGGCTTTTTCTTATCTCGTATCGTTTCAGAGCTATTTGCAAGAATATCGGCGATTTTGGGATGTCTGTCTGTCTGTCTGTCTGTCCGACTCCTGGGCGCGAGGCCAAACAACTGCTGCTGGCACATTCGTCTCATCACTCCCCTTCATAAACGAGGCCTCACTGTGCCATTCACCCTACACCACAATACTTCGTTCCTTTCACCACCTACGATTAGGAACGTTCATTTTGGCCCACTTTAGTTTACGGTAGTAACACTAAATGTGGGCCTTTGCGATCGTCTTTTGACAGCTTAAATTTAAATGGAAATAACGGCTTAACTATTCATCTGACAGGAAAATTGAATAACGGAATTTGTACAGAAGAAAATTCTCTACAAATGTGCTCTCTTATGGCTTTTTCTTATCTCGTATCGTTTCAGAGCTATTTGCAAGAATATCGGCGATTTTGGGATGTCTGTCTGTCTGTCTGTCCGACTCCTGGGCGCGAGGCCAAACAACTGCTGCTGGCACATTCGTCTCATCACTCCCCTTCATAAACGAGGCCTCACTGTGCCATTCACCCTACACCACAATACTTCGTTCCTTTCACCACCTACGATTAGGAACGTTCATTTTGGCCCACTTTAGTTTACGGTAGTAACACTAAATGTGGGCCTTTGCGATCGTCTTTTGACAGCTTAAATTTAAATGGAAATAACGGCTTAACTATTCATCTGACAGGAAAATTGAATAACGGAATTTGTACAGAAGAAAATTCTCTACAAATGTGCTCTCTTATGGCTTTTTCTTATCTCGTATCGTTTCAGAGCTATTTGCAAGAATATCGGCGATTTTGGGATGTCTGTCTGTCTGTCCGACTCCTGGGCGCGAGGCCAAACAACTGCTGCTGGCACATTCGTCTCATCACTCCCCTTCATAAACGAGGCCTCACTGTGCCATTCACCCTACACCACAATACTTCGTTCCTTTCACCACCTACGATTAGGAACGTTCATTTTGGCCCACTTTAGTTTACGGTAGTAACACTAAATGTGGGCCTTTGCGATCGTCTTTTGACAGCTTAAATTTAAATGGAAATAACGGCTTAACTATTCATCTGACAGGAAAATTGAATAACGGAATTTGTACAGAAGAAAATTCTCTACAAATGTGCTCTCTTATGGCTTTTTCTTATCTCGTATCGTTTCAGAGCTATTTGCAAGAATATCGGCGATTTTGGGATGTCTGTCTGTCTGTCTGTCCGACTCCTGGGCGCGAGGCCAAACACCTGCTGCTGGCACATTCGTCTCATCACTCCCCTTCATAAACGAGGCCTCACTGTGCCATTCACCCTACACCACAATACTTCGTTCCTTTCACCACCTACGATTAGGAACGTTCATTTTGGCCCAATTTAGGTTACGGTAGTAACACTAAATGTGGGCCTTTGCGATCGTCTTTTGACAGCTTAAATTTAAATGGAAATAACGGCTTAACTATTCATCTGACAGGAAAATTGAATAACGGAATTTGTACAGAAGAAAATTCTCTACAAATGTGCTCTCTTATGGCTTTTTCTTATCTCGTATCGTTTCAGAGCTATTTGCAAGAATACCGGCGATTTTGGGATGTCTGTCTGTCTGTCTGTCTGTCTGTCTGTCCGACTCCTGGGCGCGAGGCCAAACAACTGCTGCTGGCATATTCGTCTCATCACTCCCCTTCATAAACGAGGCCTCACTGTGCCATTCACCCTACACCACAATACTTCGTTCCTTTCACCACCTACGATTAGGAACGTTCATTTTGGCCCACTTTAGTTTACGGTAGTAACACTAAATGTGGGCCTTTGCGATCGTCTTTTGACAGCTTAAATTTAAATGGAAATAACGGCTTAACTATTCATCTGACAGGAAAATTGAATAACGGAATTTGTACAGAAGAAAATTCTCTACAAATGTGCTCTCTTATGGCTTTTTCTTATCTCGTATCGTTTCAGAGCTATTTGCAAGAATATCGGCGATTTTGGGATGTCTGTCTGTCTGTCCGACTCCTGGGCGCGAGGCCAAACAACTGCTGCTGGCACATTCGTCTCATCACTCCCCTTCATAAACGAGGCCTCACTGTGCCATTCACCCTACACCACAATACTTCGTTCCTTTCACCACCTACGATTAGGAACGTTCATTTTGGCCCACTTTAGTTTACGGTAGTAACACTAAATGTGGGCCTTTGCGATCGTCTTTTGACAGCTTAAATTTAAATGGAAATAACGGCTTAACTATTCATCTGACAGGAAAATTGAATAACGGAATTTGTACAGAAGAAAATTCTCTACAAATGTGCTCTCTTATGGCTTTTTCTTATCTCGTATCGTTTCAGAGCTATTTGCAAGAATATCGGCGATTTTGGGATGTCTGTCTGTCTGTCTGTCCGACTCCTGGGCGCGAGGCCAAACACCTGCTGCTGGCACATTCGTCTCATCACTCCCCTTCATAAACGAGGCCTCACTGTGCCATTCACCCTACACCACAATACTTCGTTCCTTTCACCACCTACGATTAGGAACGTTCATTTTGGCCCAATTTAGGTTACGGTAGTAACACTAAATGTGGGCCTTTGCGATCGTCTTTTGACAGCTTAAATTTAAATGGAAATAACGGCTTAACTATTCATCTGACAGGAAAATTGAATAACGGAATTTGTACAGAAGAAAATTCTCTACAAATGTGCTCTCTTGTGGCTTTTTCTTATCTCGTATCGTTTCAGAGCTATTTGCAAGAATACCGGCGATTTTGGGATGTCTGTCTGTCTGTCTGTCTGTCTGTCTGTCTGTCCGACTCCTGGGCGCGAGGCCAAACACCTGCTGCTGGCACATTCGTCTCATCACTCCCCTTCATAAACGAGGCCTCACTGTGCCATTCACCCTACACCACAATACTTCGTTCCTTTCACCACCTACGATTAGGAACGTTCATTTGGGCCCACTTTAGGTTACGGTAGTAACACTAAATGTGGGCCTTTGCGATCGTCTTTTGACAGCTTAAATTTAAATGGAAATAACGGCTTAACTATTCATCTGACAGGAAAATTGAATAACGGAATTTGTACAGAAGAAAATTCTCTACAAATGTGCTCTCTTATGGCTTTTTCTTATCTCGTATCGTTTCAGAGCTATTTGCAAGAATACCGGCGATTTTGGGATGTCTGTCTGTCTGTCTGTCTGTCTGTCCGACTCCTGGGCGCGAGGCCAAACACCTGCTGCTGGCACATTCGTCTCATCACTCCCCTTCATAAACGAGGCCTCACTGTGCCATTCACCCTACACCACAATACTTCGTTCCTTTCACCACCTACGATTAGGAACGTTCATTTTGGCCCACTTTAGGTTACGGTAGTAACACTAAATGTGGGCCTTTGCGATCGTCTTTTGACAGCTTAAATTTAAATGGAAATAACGGCTTAACTATTCATCTGACAGGAAAATTGAATAACGGAATTTGTACAGAAGAAAATTCTCTACAAATGTGCTCTCTTATGGCTTTTTCTTATCTCGTATCGTTTCAGAGCTATTTGCAAGAATATCGGCGATTTTGGGATGTCTGTCTGTCTGTCTGTCCGACTCCTGGGCGCGAGGCCAAACACCTGCTGCTGGCACATTCGTCTCATCACTCCCCTTCATAAACGAGGCCTCACTGTGCCATTCACCCTACACCACAATACTTCGTTCCTTTCACCACCTACGATTAGGAACGTTCATTTTGGCCCACTTTAGGTTACGGTAGTAACACTAAATGTGGGCCTTTGCGATCGTCTTTTGACAGCTTAAATTTAACTGGAAATAACGGCTTAACTATTCATCTGACAGGAAAATTGAATAACGGAATTTGTACAGAAGAAAATTCTCTACAAATGTGCTCTCTTATGGCTTTTTCTTATCTCGTATCGTTTCAGAGCTATTTGCAAGAATATCGGCGATTTTGGGATGTCTGTCTGTCTGTCTGTCCGACTCCTGGGCGCGAGGCCAAACACCTGCTGCTGGCACATTCGTCTCATCACTCCCCTTCATAAACGAGGCCTCACTGTGCCATTCACCCTACACCACAATACTTCGTTCCTTTCACCACCTACGATTAGGAACGTTCATTTTGGCCCACTTTAGGTTACGGTAGTAACACTAAATGTGGGCCTTTGCGATCGTCTTTTGACAGCTTAAATTTAAATGGAAATAACGGCTTAACTATTCATCTGACAGGAAAATTGAATAACGGAATTTGTACAGAAGAAAATTCTCTACAAATGTGCTCTCTTATGGCTTTTTCTTATCTCGTATCGTTTCAGAGCTATTTGCAAGAATATCGGCGATTTTGGGATGTCTGTCTGTCTGTCTGTCCGACTCCTGGGCGCGAGGCCAAACACCTGCTGCTGGCACATTCGTCTCATCACTCCCCTTCATAAACGAGGCCTCACTGTGCCATTCACCCTACACCACAATACTTCGTTCCTTTCACCACCTACGATTAGGAACGTTCATTTTGGCCCACTTTAGGTTACGGTAGTAACACTAAATGTGGGCCTTTGCGATCGTCTTTTGACAGCTTAAATTTAAATGGAAATAACGGCTTAACTATTCATCTGACAGGAAAATTGAATAACGGAATTTGTACAGAAGAAAATTCTCTACAAATGTGCTCTCTTATGGCTTTTTCTTATCTCGTATCGTTTCAGAGCTATTTGCAAGAATATCGGCGATTTTGGGATGTCTGTCTGTCTGTCTGTCCGACTCCTGGGCGCGAGGCCAAACACCTGCTGCTGGCACATTCGTCTCATCACTCCCCTTCATAAACGAGGCCTCACTGTGCCATTCACCCTACACCACAATACTTCGTTCCTTTCACCACCTACGATTAGGAACGTTCATTTTGGCCCACTTTAGGTTACGGTAGTAACACTAAATGTGGGCCTTTGCGATCGTCTTTTGACAGCTTAAATTTAAATGGAAATAACGGCTTAACTATTCATCTGACAGGAAAATTGAATAACGGAATTTGTACAGAAGAAAATTCTCTACAAATGTGCTCTCTTATGGCTTTTTCTTATCTCGTATCGTTTCAGAGCTATTTGCAAGAATATCGGCGATTTTGGGATGTCTGTCTGTCTGTCTGTCCGACTCCTGGGCGCGAGGCCAAACAACTGCTGCTGGCACATTCGTCTCATCACTCCCCTTCATAAACGAGGCCTCACTGTGCCATTCACCCTACACCACAATACTTCGTTCCTTTCACCACCTACGATTAGGAACGTTCATTTTGGCCCACTTTAGGTTACGGTAGTAACACTAAATGTGGGCCTTTGCGATCGTCTTTTGACAGCTTAAATTTAAATGGAAATAACGGCTTAACTATTCATCTGACAGGAAAATTGAATAACGGAATTTGTACAGAAGAAAATTCTCTACAAATGTGCTCTCTTATGGCTTTTTCTTATCTCGTATCGTTTCAGAGCTATTTGCAAGAATATCGGCGATTTTGGGATGTCTGTCTGTCTGTCTGTCCGACTCCTGGGCGCGAGGCCACACAACTGCTGCTGGCACATTCGTCTCATCACTCCCCTTCATAAACGAGGCCTCACTGTGCCATTCACCCTACACCACAATACTTCGTTCCTTTCACCACCTACGATTAGGAACGTTCATTTTGGCCCACTTTAGGTTACGGTAGTAACACTAAATGTGGGCCTTTGCGATCGTCTTTTGACAGCTTAAATTTAAATGGAAATAACGGCTTAACTATTCATCTGACAGGAAAATTGAATAACGGAATTTGTACAGAAGAAAATTCTCTACAAATGTGCTCTCTTATGGCTTTTTCTTATCTCGTATCGTTTCAGAGCTATTTGCAAGAATATCGGCGATTTTGGGATGTCTGTCTGTCTGTCTGTCTGTCCGACTCCTGGGCGCGAGGCCACACAACTGCTGCTGGCACATTCGTCTCATCACTCCCCTTCATAAACGAGGCCTCACTGTGCCATTCACCCTACACCACAATACTTCGTTCCTTTCACCACCTACGATTAGGAACGTTCATTTTGGCCCACTTTAGGTTACGGTAGTAACACTAAATGTGGGCCTTTGCGATCGTCTTTTGACAGCTTAAATTTAAATGGAAATAACGGCTTAACTATTCATCTGACAGGAAAATTGAATAACGGAATTTGTACAGAAGAAAATTCTCTACAAATGTGCTCTCTTATGGCTTTTTCTTATCTCGTATCGTTTCAGAGCTATTTGCAAGAATATCGGCGATTTTGGGATGTCTGTCTGTCTGTCTGTCCGACTCCTGGGCGCGAGGCCAAACAACTGCTGCTGGCACATTCGTCTCATCACTCCCCTTCATAAACGAGGCCTCACTGTGCCATTCACCCTACACCACAATACTTCGTTCCTTTCACCACCTACGATTAGGAACGTTCATTTTGGCCCACTTTAGGTTACGGTAGTAACACTAAATGTGGGCCTTTGCGATCGTCTTTTGACAGCTTAAATTTAAATGGAAATAACGGCTTAACTATTCATCTGACAGGAAAATTGAATAACGGAATTTGTACAGAAGAAAATTCTCTACAAATGTGCTCTCTTATGGCTTTTTCTTATCTCGTATCGTTTCAGAGCTATTTGCAAGAATATCGGCGATTTTGGGATGTCTGTCTGTCTGTCTGTCCGACTCCTGGGCGCGAGGCCAAACACCTGCTGCTGGCACATTCGTCTCATCACTCCCCTTCATAAACGAGGCCTCACTGTGCCATTCACCCTACACCACAATACTTCGTTCCTTTCACCACCTACGATTAGGAACGTTCATTTTGGCCCACTTTAGGTTACGGTAGTAACACTAAATGTGGGCCTTTGCGATCGTCTTTTGACAGCTTAAATTTAAATGGAAATAACGGCTTAACTATTCATCTGACAGGAAAATTGAATAACGGAATTTGTACAGAAGAAAATTCTCTACAAATGTGCTCTCTTATGGCTTTTTCTTATCTCGTATCGTTTCAGAGCTATTTGCAAGAATATCGGCGATTTTGGGATGTCTGTCTGTCTGTCTGTCTGTCCGACTCCTGGGCGCGAGGCCAAACAACTGCTGCTGGCACATTCGTCTCATCACTCCCCTTCATAAACGAGGCCTCACTGTGCCATTCACCCTACACCACAATACTTCGTTCCTTTCACCACCTACGATTAGGAACGTTCATTTTGGCCCACTTTAGGTTACGGTAGTAACACTAAATGTGGGCCTTTGCGATCGTCTTTTGACAGCTTAAATTTAAATGGAAATAACGGCTTAACTATTCATCTGACAGGAAAATTGAATAACGGAATTTGTACAGAAGAAAATTCTCTACAAATGTGCTCTCTTATGGCTTTTTCTTATCTCGTATCGTTTCAGAGCTATTTGCAAGAATATCGGCGATTTTGGGATGTCTGTCTGTCCGACTCCTGGGCGCGAGGCCAAACACCTGCTGCTGGCACATTCGTCTCATCACTCTCCTTCATAAACGAGGCCTCACTGTGCCATTCACCCTACACCACAATACTTCGTTCCTTTCACCACCTACGATTAGGAACGTTCATTTTGGCCCACTTTAGGTTACGGTAGTAACACTAAATGTGGGCCTTTGCGATCGTCTTTTGACAGCTTAAATTTAAATGGAAATAACGGCTTAACTATTCATCTGACAGGAAAATTGAATAACGGAATTTGTACAGAAGAAAATTCTCTACAAATGTGCTCTCTTATGGCTTTTTCTTATCTCGTATCGTTTCAGAGCTATTTGCAAGAATACCGGCGATTTTGGGATGTCTGTCAGTCTGTCTGTCCGACTCCTGGGCGCGAGGCCAAACAACTGCTGCTGGCACATTCGTCTCATCACTCTCCTTCATAAACGAGGCCTCACTGTGCCATTCACCCTACACCACAATACTTCGTTCCTTTCACCACCTACGATTAGGAACGTTCATTTTGGCCCACTTTAGGTTACGGTAGTAACACTAAATGTGGGCCTTTGCGATCGTCTTTTGACAGCTTAAATTTAAATGGAAATAACGGCTTAACTATTCATCTGACAGGAAAATTGAATAACGGAATTTGTACAGAAGAAAATTCTCTACAAATGTGCTCTCTTATGGCTTTTTCTTATCTCGTATCGTTTCAGAGCTATTTGCAAGAATACCGGCGATTTTGGGATGTCTGTCAGTCTGTCTGTCCGACTCCTGGGCGCGAGGCCAAACAACTGCTGCTGGCACATTCGTCTCATCACTCCCCTTCATAAACGAGGCCTCACTGTGCCATTCACCCTACACCACAATACTTCGTTCCTTTCACCACCTACGATTAGGAACGTTCATTTGGGCCCACTTTAGGTTACGGTAGTAACACTAAATGTGGGCCTTTGCGATCGTCTTTTGACAGCTTAAATTAAAATGGAAATAACGGCTTAACTATTCATCTGACAGGAAAATTGAATAACGGAATTTGTACAGAAGAAAATTCTCTACAAATGTGCTCTCTTATGGCTTTATCTTATCTCGTATCGTTTCAGAGCTATTTGCAAGAATATCGGCGATTTTGGGATGGCTGTCTGTCCGACTCCTGGGCGCGAGGCCAAACACCTGCTGCTGGCACATTCGTCTCATCACTCTCCTTCATAAACGAGGCCTCACTGTGCCATTCACCCTACACCACAATACTTCGTTCCTTTCACCACCTACGATTAGGAACGTTCATTTTGGCCCACTTTAGGTTACGGTAGTAACACTAAATGTGGGCCTTTGCGATCGTCTTTTGACAGCTTAAATTTAAATGGAAATAACGGCTTAACTATTCATCTGACAGGAAAATTGAATAACGGAATTTGTACAGAAGAAAATTCTCTACAAATGTGCTCTCTTATGGCTTTTTCTTATCTCGTATCGTTTCAGAGCTATTTGCAAGAATACCGGCGATTTTGGGATGTCTGTCAGTCTGTCTGTCCGACTCCTGGGCGCGAGGCCAAACAACTGCTGCTGGCACATTCGTCTCATCACTCTCCTTCATAAACGAGGCCTCACTGTGCCATTCACCCTACACCACAATACTTCGTTCCTTTCACCACCTACGATTAGGAACGTTCATTTTGGCCCACTTTAGGTTACGGTAGTAACACTAAATGTGGGCCTTTGCGATCGTCTTTTGACAGCTTAAATTTAAATGGAAATAACGGCTTAACTATTCATCTGACAGGAAAATTGAATAACGGAATTTGTACAGAAGAAAATTCTCTACAAATGTGCTCTCTTATGGCTTTTTCTTATCTCGTATCGTTTCAGAGCTATTTGCAAGAATACCGGCGATTTTGGGATGTCTGTCAGTCTGTCTGTCCGACTCCTGGGCGCGAGGCCAAACAACTGCTGCTGGCACATTCGTCTCATCACTCCCCTTCATAAACGAGGCCTCACTGTGCCATTCACCCTACACCACAATACTTCGTTCCTTTCACCACCTACGATTAGGAACGTTCATTTGGGCCCACTTTAGGTTACGGTAGTAACACTAAATGTGGGCCTTTGCGATCGTCTTTTGACAGCTTAAATTAAAATGGAAATAACGGCTTAACTATTCATCTGACAGGAAAATTGAATAACGGAATTTGTACAGAAGAAAATTCTCTACAAATGTGCTCTCTTATGGCTTTATCTTATCTCGTATCGTTTCAGAGCTATTTGCAAGAATATCGGCGATTTTGGGATGTCTGTCTGTCTGTCTGTCCGACTCCTGGGCGCGAGGCCAAACAACTGCTGCTGGCACATTCGTCTCATCACTCCCCTTCATAAACGAGGCCTCACTGTGCCATTCACCCTACACCACAATACTTCGTTCCTTTCACCACCTACGATTAGGAACGTTCATTTTGGCCCACTTTAGGTTACGGTAGTAACACTAAATGTGGGCCTTTGCGATCGTCTTTTGACAGCTTAAATTTAAATAGAAATAACGGCTTAACTATTCATCTGACAGGAAAATTGAATAACGGAATTTGTACAGAGGAAAATTCTCTACCTATGTGCTCTCTTATGGCTTTTTCTTATCTCGTATCGTTTCAGAGCTATTTGCAAGAATACCGGCGATTTTGGGATGTCTGTCTGTCTGTCTGTCTATCCGACTCCTGGGCGCGAGGCCAAACACCTGCTGCTGGCACATTCGTCTCATCACTCTCCTTCATAAACGAGGCCTCACTGTGCCATTCACCCTACACCACAATACTTCGTTCCTTTCACCACCTACGATTAGGAACGTTCATTTTGGCCCACTTTAGGTTACGGTAGTAACACTAAATGTGGGCCTTTGCGATCGTCTTTTGACAGCTTAAATTTAAATGGAAATAACGGCTTAACTATTCATCTGACAGGAAAATTGAATAACGGAATTTGTACAGAAGAAAATTCTCTACAAATGTGCTCTCTTATGGCTTTTTCTTATCTCGTATCGTTTCAGAGCTATTTGCAAGAATATCGGCGATTTTGGGATGTCTGTCTGTCTGTCTGTCCGACTCCTGGGCGCGAGGCCAAACAACTGCTGCTGGCACATTCGTCTCATCACTCCCCTTCATAAACGAGGCCTCACTGTGCCATTCACCCTACACCACAATACTTCGTTCCTTTCACCACCTACGATTAGGAACGTTCATTTTGGCCCACTTTAGGTTACGGTAGTAACACTAAATGTGGGCCTTTGCGATCGTCTTTTGACAGCTTAAATTTAAATGGAAATAACGGCTTAACTATTCATCTGACAGGAAAATTGAATAACGGAATTTGTACAGAAGAAAATTCTCTACAAATGTGCTCTCTTATGGCTTTTTCTTATCTCGTATCGTTTCAGAGCTATTTGCAAGAATATCGGCGATTTTGGGATGTCTGTCTGTCTGTCTGTCCGACTCCTGGGCGCGAGGCCAAACAACTGCTGCTGGCACATTCGTCTCATCACTCCCCTTCATAAACGAGGCCTCACTGTGCCATTCACCCTACACCACAATACTTCGTTCCTTTCACCACCTACGATTAGGAACGTTCATTTTGGCCCACTTTAGGTTACGGTAGTAACACTAAATGTGGGCCTTTGCGATCGTCTTTTGACAGCTTAAATTTAAATGGAAATAACGGCTTAACTATTCATCTGACAGGAAAATTGAATAACGGAATTTGTACAGAAGAAAATTCTCTACAAATGTGCTCTCTTATGGCTTTTTCTTATCTCGTATCGTTTCAGAGCTATTTGCAAGAATATCGGCGATTTTGGGATGTCTGTCTGTCTGTCTGTCCGACTCCTGGGCGCGAGGCCAAACAACTGCTGCTGGCACATTCGTCTCATCACTCCCCTTCATAAACGAGGCCTCACTGTGCCATTCACCCTACACCACAATACTTCGTTCCTTTCACCACCTACGATTAGGAACGTTCATTTTGGCCCACTTTAGGTTACGGTAGTAACACTAAATGTGGGCCTTTGCGATCGTCTTTTGACAGCTTAAATTTAAATGGAAATAACGGCTTAACTATTCATCTGACAGGAAAATTGAATAACGGAATTTGTACAGAAGAAAATTCTCTACAAATGTGCTCTCTTATGGCTTTTTCTTATCTCGTATCGTTTCAGAGCTATTTGCAAGAATATCGGCGATTTTGGGATGTCTGTCTGTCTGTCTGTCCGACTCCTGGGCGCGAGGCCAAACAACTGCTGCTGGCACATTCGTCTCATCACTCCCCTTCATAAACGAGGCCTCACTGTGCCATTCACCCTACACCACAATACTTCGTTCCTTTCACCACCTACGATTAGGAACGTTCATTTTGGCCCACTTTAGGTTACGGTAGTAACACTAAATGTGGGCCTTTGCGATCGTCTTTTGACAGCTTAAATTTAAATGGAAATAACGGCTTAACTATTCATCTGACAGGAAAATTGAATAACGGAATTTGTACAGAAGAAAATTCTCTACAAATGTGCTCTCTTATGGCTTTTTCTTATCTCGTATCGTTTCAGAGCTATTTGCAAGAATACCGGCGATTTTGGGATGTCTGTCTGTCTGTCCGACTCCTGGGCGCGAGGCCAAACAACTGCTGCTGGCACATTCGTCTCATCACTCCCCTTCATAAACGAGGCCTCACTGTGCCATTCACCCTACACCACAATACTTCGTTCCTTTCACCACCTACGATTAGGAACGTTCATTTTGGCCCACTTTAGGTTACGGTAGTAACACTAAATGTGGGCCTTTGCGATCGTCTTTTGACAGCTTAAATTTAAATGGAAATAACGGCTTAACTATTCATCTGACAGGAAAATTGAATAACGGAATTTGTACAGAAGAAAATTCTCTACAAATGTGCTCTCTTATGGCTTTTTCTTGTATCGTTTCAGAGCTATTTGCAAGAATATCTGCGATTTTGGGATGTCTGTCTGTCTGTCTGTCCGACTCCTGGGCGCGAGGCCAAACAACTGCTGCTGGCACATTCGTCTCATCACTCCCCTTCATAAACGAGGCCTCACTGTGCCATTCACCCTACACCACAATACTTCGTTCCTTTCACCACCTACGATTAGGAACGTTCATTTTGGCCCACTTTAGGTTACGGTAGTAACACTAAATGTGGGCCTTTGCGATCGTCTTTTGACAGCTTAAATTTAAATGGAAATAACGGCTTAACTATTCATCTGACAGGAAAATTGAATAACGGAATTTGTACAGAAGAAAATTCTCTACAAATGTGCTCTCTTATGGCTTTTTCTTACCTCGTATCGTTTCAGAGCTATTTGCAAGAATATCGGCGATTTTGGGATGTCTGTCTGTCTGTCTGTCCGACTCCTGGGCGCGAGGCCAAACAACTGCTGCTGGCACATTCGTCTCATCACTCCCCTTCATGAACGAGGCCTCACTGTGCCATTCACCCTACACCACAATACTTCGTTCCTTTCACCACCTACGATTAGGAACGTTCATTTTGGCCCACTTTAGGTTACGGTAGTAACACTAAATGTGGGCCTTTGCGATCGTCTTTTGACAGCTTAAATTTAAATGGAAATAACGGCTTAACTATTCATCTGACAGGAAAATTGAATAACGGAATTTGTACAGAAGAAAATTCTCTACAAATGTGCTCTCTTATGGCTTTTTCTTGTATCGTTTCAGAGCTATTTGCAAGAATATCGGCGATTTTGGGATGTCTGTCTGTCTGTCTGTCCGACTCCTGGGCGCGAGGCCAAACAACTGCTGCTGGCACATTCGTCTCATCACTCCCCTTCATAAACGAGGCCTCACTGTGCCATTCACCCTACACCACAATACTTCGTTCCTTTCACCACCTACGATTAGGAACGTTCATTTTGGCCCACTTTAGGTTACGGTAGTAACACTAAATGTGGGCCTTTGCGATCGTCTTTTGACAGCTTAAATTTAAATGGAAATAACGGCTTAACTATTCATCTGACAGGAAAATTGAATAACGGAATTTGTACAGAAGAAAATTCTCTACAAATGTGCTCTCTTATGGCTTTTTCTTATCTCGTATCGTTTCAGAGCTATTTGCAAGAATATCGGCGATTTTGGGATGTCTGTCTGTCTGTCTGTCCGACTCCTGGGCGCGAGGCCAAACACCTGCTGCTGGCACATTCGTCTCATCACTCCCCTTCATAAATGAGGCCTCACTGTGCCATTCACCCTACACCACAATACTTCGTTCCTTTCACCACCTACGATTAGGAACGTTCATTTTGGCCCACTTTAGGTTACGGTAGTAACACTAAATGTGGGCCTTTGCGATCGTCTTTTGACAGCTTAAATTTAAATGGAAATAACGGCTTAACTATTCATCTGACAGGAAAATTGAATAACGGAATTTGTACAGAAGAAAATTCTCTACAAATGTGCTCTCTTATGGCTTTTTCTTATCTCGTATCGTTTCAGAGCTATTTGCAAGAATATCGGCGATTTTGGGATGTCTGTCTGTCTGTCTGTCTGTCTGTCCGACTCCTGGGCGCGAGGCCAAACAACTGCTGCTGGCACATTCGTCTCATCACTCCCCTTCATAAACGAGGCCTCACTGTGCCATTCACCCTACACCACAATACTTCGTTCCTTTCACCACCTACGATTAGGAACGTTCATTTTGGCCCACTTTAGGTTACGGTAGTAACACTAAATGTGGGCCTTTGCGATCGTCTTTTGACAGCTTAAATTTAAATGGAAATAACGGCTTAACTATTCATCTGACAGGAAAATTGAATAACGGAATTTGTACAGAAGAAAATTCTCTACAAATGTGCTCTCTTATGGCTTTTTCTTATCTCGTATCGTTTCAGAGCTATTTGCAAGAATATCGGCGATTTTGGGATGTCTGTCTGTCTGTCTGTCCGACTCCTGGGCGCGAGGCCACACAACTGCTGCTGGCACATTCGTCTCATCACTCCCCTTCATAAACGAGGCCTCACTGTGCCATTCACCCTACACCACAATACTTCGTTCCTTTCACCACCTACGATTAGGAACGTTCATTTTGGCCCACTTTAGGTTACGGTAGTAACACTAAATGTGGGCCTTTGCGATCGTCTTTTGACAGCTTAAATTTAAATGGAAATAACGGCTTAACTATTCATCTGACAGGAAAATTGAATAACGGAATTTGTACAGAAGAAAATTCTCTACAAATGTGCTCTCTTATGGCTTTTTCTTATCTCGTATCGTTTCAGAGCTATTTGCAAGAATACCGGCGATTTTGGGATGTCTGTCTGTCTGTCTGTCTGTCCGACTCCTGGGCGCGAGGCCAAACAACTGCTGCTGGCACATTCGTCTCATCACTCCCCTTCATAAACGAGGCCTCACTGTGCCATTCACCCTACACCACAATACTTCGTTCCTTTCACCACCTACGATTAGGAACGTTCATTTTGGCCCACTTTAGGTTACGGTAGTAACACTAAATGTGGGCCTTTGCGATCGTCTTTTGACAGCTTAAATTAAAATGGAAATAACGGCTTAACTATTCATCTGACAGGAAAATTGAATAACGGAATTTGTACAGAAGAAAATTCTCTACAAATGTGCTCTCATATGGCTTTTTCTTATCTCGTATCGTTTCAGAGCTATTTGCAAGTATACCGGCGATTTTGGGATGTCTGTCTGTCTGACTCCTGGGCGCGAGGCCAAACACCTGCTGCTGGCACATTCGTCTCATCACTCCCCTTCATAAACGAGGCCTCACTGTGCCATTCACCCTACACCACAATACTTCGTTCCTTTCACCACCTACGATTAGGAACGTTCATTTTGGCCCACTTTAGGTTACGGTAGTAACACTAAATGTGGGCCTTTGCGATCGTCTTTTGACAGCTTAAATTTAAATGGAAATAACGGCTTAACTATTCATCTGACAGGAAAATTGAATAACGGAATTTGTACAGAAGAAAATTCTCTACAAATGTGCTCTCTTATGGCTTTTTCTTATCTCGTATCGTTTCAGAGCTATTTGCAAGAATACCGGCGATTTTGGGATGTCTGTCTGTCTGTCTGTCCGACTCCTGGGCGCGAGGCCAAACACCTGCTGCTGGCACATTCGTCTCATCACTCCCCTTCATAAACGAGGCCTCACTGTGCCATTCACCCTACACCACAATACTTCGTTCCTTTCACCACCTACGATTAGGAACGTTCATTTGGGCCCACTTTAGGTTACGGTAGTAACACTAAATGTGGGCCTTTGCGATCGTCTTTTGACAGCTTAAATTTAAATGGAAATAACGGCTTAACTATTCATCTGACAGGAAAATTGAATAACGGAATTTGTACAGAAGAAAATTCTCTACAAATGTGCTCTCTTATGGCTTTTTCTTATCTCGTATCGTTTCAGAGCTATTTGCAAGAATACCGGCGATTTTGGAATGTCTGGCTGTCTGTCTGTCTGTCCGACTCCTGGGCGCGAGGCCAAACACCTGCTGCTGGCACATTCGTCTCATCACTCCCCTTCATAAACGAGGCCTCACTGTGCCATTCACCCTACACCACAATACTTCGTTCCTTTCACCACCTACGATTAGGAACGTTCATTTGGGCCCACTTTAGGTTACGGTAGTAACACTAAATGTGGGCCTTTGCGATCGTCTTTTGACAGCTTAAATTTAAATGGAAATAACGGCTTAACTATTCATCTGACAGGAAAATTGAATAACGGAATTTGTACAGAAGAAAATTCTCTACAAATGTGCTCTCTTATGGCTTTTTCTTATCTCGTATCGTTTCAGAGCTATTTGCAAGAATACCGGCGATTTTGGGATGTCTGTCTGTCTGTCTGTCCGACTCCTGGGCGCGAGGCCAAACAACTGCTGCTGGCACATTCGTCTCATCACTCCCCTTCATAAACGAGGCCTCACTGTGCCATTCACCCTACACCACAATACTTCGTTCCTTTCACCACCTACGATTAGGAACGTTCATTTTGGCCCACTTTAGGTTACGGTAGTAACACTAAATGTGGGCCTTTGCGATCGTCTTTTGACAGCTTAAATTTAAATTGAAATAACGGCTTAACTATTCTCTACAAATGTGCTCTCTTATGGCTTTTTCTTATCTCGTATCGTTTCAGAGCTATTTGCAAGAATACCGGCGATTTTGGGATGTCTGTCTGTCTGTCTGTCTGTCTGTCTGTCTGTCCGACTCCTGGGCGTGAGGCCAAACAACTGCTGCTGGCACATTCGTTACATCACTCCCCTTCATAAACGAGGCCTCACTGTGCTATTCACCCTACACCACAATACTTCGTTCCTTTCACCACCTACGATTAGGAACGTTCATTTGGGCCCACTTTAGGTTACGGTAGTAACACTAAATGTGGGCCTTTGCGATCGTCTTTTGACAGCTTAAATTTAAATGGAAATAACGGCTTAACTATTCATCTGACAGGAAAATTGAATAACGGAATTTGTACAGAAGAAAATTCTCTACAAATGTGCTCTCTTATGGCTTTTTCTTATCTCGTATCGTTTCAGAGCTATTTGCAAGAATACCGGCGATTTTGGGATGTCTGTCTGTCTGTCTGTCCGACTCCTGGGCGCGAGGCCAAACAACTGCTGCTGGCACATTCGTCTCATCACTCCCCTTCATAAACGAGGCCTCACTGTGCCATTCACCCTACACCACAATACTTCGTTCCTTTCACCACCTACGATTAGGAACGTTCATTTGGGCCCACTTTAGGTTACGGTAGTAACACTAAATGTGGGCCTTTGCGATCGTCTTTTGACAGCTTAAATTTAAATTGAAATAACGGCTTAACTATTCTCTACAAATGTGCTCTCTTATGGCTTTTTCTTATCTCGTATCGTTTCAGAGCTATTTGCAAGAATACCGGCGATTTTGGGATGTCTGTCTGTCTGTCCGACTCCTGGGCGCGAGGCCAAACACCTGCTGCTGGCACATTCGTCTCATCACTCCCCTTCATAAACGAGGCCTCACTGTGCCATTCACCCTACACCACAATACTTCGTTCCTTTCACCACCTACGATTAGGAACGTTCATTTTGGCCCACTTTAGGTTACGGTAGTAACACTAAATGTGGGCCTTTGCGATCGTCTTTTGACAGCTTAAATTTAAATGGAAATAACGGCTTAACTATTCATCTGACAGGAAAATTGAATAACGGAATTTGTACAGAAGAAAATTCTCTACAAATGTGCTCTCTTATGGCTTTTTCTTATCTCGTATCGTTTCAGAGCTATTTGCAAGAATACCGGCGATATTGGGGTGTCTGTCTGTCTGTCTGTCCGACTCCTGGGCGCGAGGCCAAACACCTGCTGCTGGCACATTCGTCTCATCACTCCCCTTCATAGACGAGGCCTCACTGTGCCATTCACCCTACACCACAATACTTCGTTCCTTTCACCACCTACGATTAGGAACGTTCATTTTGGCCCACTTTAGGTTACGGTAGTAACACTAAATGTGGGCCTTTGCGATCGTCTTTTGACAGCTTAAATTTAAATGGAAATAACGGCTTAACTATTCATCTGACAGGAAAATTGAATAACGGAATTTGTACAGAAGAAAATTCTCTACAAATGTGCTCTCTTATGGCTTTTTCTTATCTCGTATCGTTTCAGAGCTATTTGCAAGAATACCGGCGATTTTGGGATGTCTGTCTGTCTGTCTGTCTGTCCGACTCCTGGGCGCGAGGCCAAACACCTGCTGCTGGCTCATTCGTCTCATCACTCCCCTTCATAAACGAGGCCTCACTGTGCCATTCACCCTACACCACAATACTTCGTTCCTTTCACCACGTACGATTAGGAACGTTCATTTTGGCCCACTTTAGGTTACGGTAGTAACACTAAATGTGGGCCTTTGCGATCGTCTTTTGACAGCTTAAATTTAAATGGAAATAACGGCTTAACTATTCATCTGACAGGAAAATTGAATAACGGAATTTGTACAGAAGAAAATTCTCTACAAATGAGCTCTCTTATGGCTTTTTCTTATCTCGTATCGTTTCAGAGCTATTTGCAAGAATACCGGCGATTTTGGGATGTCTGTCTGTCTGTCTGTCTGTCTGTCCGACTCCTGGGCGCGAGGCCAAACACCTGCTGCTGGCTCATTCGTCTCATCACTCCCCTTCATAAACGAGGCCTCACTGTGCCATTCACCCTACACCACAATACTTCGTTCCTTTCACCACCTACGATTAGGAACGTTCATTTGGGCCCACTTTAGGTTACGGTAGTAACACTAAATGTGGGCCTTTGCGATCGTCTTTTGACAGCTTAAATTTAAATGGAAATAACGGCTTAACTATTCATTTGACAGGAAAATTGAATAACGGAATTTGTACAGAAGAAAATTCTCTACAAATGAGCTCTCTTATGGCTTTTTCTTATCTCGTATCGTTTCAGAGCTATTTGCAAGAATATCGGCGATTTTGGGATGTCTGTCTGTCTGTCTGTCTGTCCGACTCCTGGGCGCGAGGCCAAACACCTGCTGCTGGCTCATTCGTCTCATCACTCCCCTTCATAAACGAGGTCTCACTGTGCCATTCACCCTACACCACAATACTTCGTTCCTTTCACCACCTACGATTAGGAACGTTCATTTGGGCCCACTTTAGGTTACGGTAGTAACACTAAATGTGGGCCTTTGCGATCGTCTTTTGACAGCTTAAATTTAAATGGAAATAACGGCTTAACTATTCATTTGACAGGAAAATTGAATAACGGAATTTGTACAGAAGAAAATTCTCTACAAATGAGCTCTCTTATGGCTTTTTCTTATCTCGTATCGTTTCAGAGCTATTTGCAAGAATACCGGCGATTTTGGGATGTCTGTCTGTCTGTCTGTCCGACTACTGGGCGCGAGGCCAAACAACTGCTGCTGGCACATTCGTCTCATCACTCCCCTTCATAAACGAGCCCTCACTGTGCCATTCACCCTACACCACAATACTTCGTTCCTTTCACCACCTACGATTAGGAACGTTCATTTTGGCCCACTTTAGGTTACGGTAGTAACACTAAATGTGGGCCTTTGCGATCGTCTTTTGACAGCTTAAATTTAAATGGAAATAACGGCTTAACTATTCATCTGACAGGAAAATTGAATAACGGAATTTGTACAGAAGAAAATTCTCTACAAATGTGCTCTCTTATGGCTTTTTCTTATCTCGTATCGTTTCAGAGCTATTTGCAAGAATATCGGCGATTTTGGGATGTCTGTCTGTCTGTCTGTCTGTCTGTCTGTCCGACTCCTGGGCGCGAGGCCAAACAACTGCTGCTGGCACATTCGTTACATCACTCCCCTTCATAAACGAGGCCTCACTGTGCTATTCACCCTACACCACAATACTTCGTTCCTTTCACCACCTACGATTAGGAACGTTCATTTGGGCCCACTTTAGGTTACGGTAGTAACACTAAATGTGGGCCTTTGCGATCGTCTTTTGACAGCTTAAATTTAAATTGAAATAACGGCTTAACTATTCTCTACAAATGTGCTCTCTTATGGCTTTTTCTTATCTCGTATCGTTTCAGAGCTATTTGCAAGAATACCGGCGATTTTGGGATGTCTGTCTGTCTGTCTGTCTGTCTGTCTGTCCGACTCCTGGGCGCGAGGCCAAACAACTGCTGCTGGCACATTCGTTACATCACTCCCCTTCATAAACGAGGCCTCACTGTGCTATTCACCCTACACCACAATACTTCGTCCCTTTCACCACCTACGATTAGGAACGTTCATTTGGGCCCACTTTAGGTTACGGTAGTAACACTAAATGTGGGCCTTTGCGATCGTCTTTTGACAGCTTAAATTTAAATTGAAATAACGGCTTAACTATTCTCTACAAATGTGCTCTCTTATGGCTTTTTCTTATCTCGTATCGTTTCAGAGCTATTTGCAAGAATACCGGCGATTTTGGGATGTCTGTCTGTCTGTCTGTCTGTCTGTCCGACTCCTGGGCGCGAGGCCAAACAACTGCTGCTGGCACATTCGTTACATCACTCCCCTTCATAAACGAGGCCTCACTGTGCCATTCACCCTACACCATAATACTTCGTTCCTTTCACCACCTACGATTAGGAACGTTCATTTTGGCCCACTTTAGGTTACGGTAGTAACACTAAATGTGGGCCTTTGCGATCGTCTTTTGACAGCTTAAATTTAAATGGAAATAACGGCTTAACTATTCATCTGACAGGAAAATTGAATAACGGAATTTGTACAGAAGAAAATTCTCTACAAATGTGCTCTCTTATGGCTTTTTCTTATCTCGTATCGTTTCAGAGCTATTTGCAAGAATACCGGCGATTTTGGGATGTCTGTCTGTCTGTCTGTCTGTCCGACTCCTGGGCGCGAGGCCAAACACCTGCTGCTGGCACATTCGTCTCATCACTCCCCTTCATAAACGAGGCCTCACTGTGCCATTCACCCTACACCATAATACTTCGTTCCTTTCACCACCTACGATTAGGAACGTTCATTTTGGCCCACTTTAGGTTACGGTAGTAACACTAAATGTGGGCCTTTGCGATCGTCTTTTGACAGCTTAAATTTAAATGGAAATAACGGCTTAACTATTCATCTGACAGGAAAATTGAATAACGGAATTTGTACAGAAGAAAATTCTCTACAAATGTGCTCTCTTATGGCTTTTTCTTATCTCGTATCGTTTCAGAGCTATTTGCAAGAATACCGGCGATATTGGGGTGTCTGTCTGTCTGTCTGTCTGTCCGACTCCTGGGCGCGAGGCCAAACACCTGCTGCTGGCACATTCGTCTCATCACTCTCCTTCATAAACGAGGCCTCACTGTGCCATTCACCCTACACCACTATACTTCGTTCCTTTCACCACCTACGATTAGGAACGTTCATTTTGGCCCACTTTAGGTTACGGTAGTAACACTAAATGTGGGCCTTTGCGATCGTCTTTTGACAGCTTAAATTTAAATGGAAATAACGGCTTAACTATTCATCTGACAGGAAAATTGAATAACGGAATTTGTACAGAAGAAAATTCTCTACAAATGTGCTCTCTTATGGCTTTTTCTTATCTCGTATCGTTTCAGAGCTATTTGCAAGAATACCGGCGATTTTGGGATGTCTGTCTGTCTGTCTGTCTGTCCGACTCCTGGGCGCGAGGCCAAACACCTGCTGCTGGCACATTCGTCTCATCACTCCCCTTCATAAACGAGGCCTCACTGTGCCATTCACCCTACACCATAATACTTCGTTCCTTTCACCACCTACGATTAGGAACGTTCATTTTGGCCCACTTTAGGTTACGGTAGTAACACTAAATGTGGGCCTTTGCGATCGTCTTTTGACAGCTTAAATTTAAATGGAAATAACGGCTTAACTATTCATCTGACAGGAAAATTGAATAACGGAATTTGTACAGAAGAAAATTCTCTACAAATGTGCTCTCTTATGGCTTTTTCTTATCTCGTATCGTTTCAGAGCTATTTGCAAGAATACCGGCGATATTGGGGTGTCTGTCTGTCTGTCTGTCTGTCCGACTCCTGGGCGCGAGGCCAAACACCTGCTGCTGGCACATTCGTCTCATCACTCTCCTTCATAAACGAGGCCTCACTGTGCCATTCACCCTACACCATAATACTTCGTTCCTTTCACCACCTACGATTAGGAACGTTCATTTTGGCCCACTTTAGGTTACGGTAGTAACACTAAATGTGGGCCTTTGCGATCGTCTTTTGACAGCTTAAATTTAAATGGAAATAACGGCTTAACTATTCATCTGACAGGAAAATTGAATAACGGAATTTGTACAGAAGAAAATTCTCTACAAATGTGCTCTCTTATGGCTTTTTCTTATCTCGTATCGTTTCAGAGCTATTTGCAAGAATACCGGCGATTTTGGGATGTCTGTCTGTCTGTCTGTCTGTCCGACTCCTGGGCGCGAGGCCAAACACCTGCTGCTGGCACATTCGTCTCATCACTCTCCTTCATAAACGAGGCCTCACTGTGCCATTCACCCTACACCACAATACTTCGTTCCTTTCACCACCTACGATTAGGAACGTTCATTTTGGCCCACTTTAGGTTACGGTAGTAACACTAAATGTGGGCCTTTGCGATCGTCTTTTGACAGCTTAAATTTAAATGGAAATAACGGCTTAACTATTCATCTGACAGGAAAATTGAATAACGGAATTTGTACAGAAGAAAATTCTCTACAAATGTGCTCTCTTATGGCTTTTTCTTATCTCGTATCGTTTCAGAGCTATTTGCAAGAATACCGGCGATATTGGGGTGTCTGTCTGTCTGTCTGTCTGTCCGACTCCTGGGCGCGAGGCCAAACACCTGCTGCTGGCACATTCGTCTCATCACTCTCCTTCATAAACGAGGCCTCACTGTGCCATTCACCCTACACCATAATACTTCGTTCCTTTCACCACCTACGATTAGGAACGTTCATTTTGGCCCACTTTAGGTTACGGTAGTAACACTAAATGTGGGCCTTTGCGATCGTCTTTTGACAGCTTAAATTTAAATGGAAATAACGGCTTAACTATTCATCTGACAGGAAAATTGAATAACGGAATTTGTACAGAAGAAAATTCTCTACAAATGAGCTCTCTTATGGCTTTTTCTTATCTCGTATCGTTTCAGAGCTATTTGCAAGAATACCGGCGATTTTGGGATGTCTGTCTGTCTGTCTGTCTGTCTGTCCGACTCCTGGGCGCGAGGCCAAACACCTGCTGCTGGCACATTCGTCTCATCACTCTCCTTCATAAACGAGGCCTCACTGTGCCATTCACCCTACACCATAATACTTCGTTCCTTTCACCACCTACGATTAGGAACGTTCATTTTGGCCCACTTTAGGTTACGGTAGTAACACTAAATGTGGGCCTTTGCGATCGTCTTTTGACAGCTTAAATTTAAATGGAAATAACGGCTTAACTATTCATCTGACAGTAAAATTGAATAACGGAATTTGTACAGAAGAAATTTCTCTAGAAATGTGCTCTCTTGTGGCTTTTTCTTATCTCGTATCGTTTCAGAGCTATTTGCAAGAATACCGGCGATTTTGGGATGTCTGTCTGTCTGTCTGTCTGTCTGTCCGACTCCTGGGCGCGAGGCCAAACACCTGCTGCTGGCACATTCGTCTCATCACTCTCCTTCATAAACGAGGCCTCACTGTGCCATTCACCCTACACCACAATACTTCGTTCCTTTCACCACCTACGATTAGGAACGTTCATTTTGGCCCACTTTAGGTTACGGTAGTAACACTAAATGTGGGCCTTTGCGATCGTCTTTTGACAGCTTAAATTTAAATGGAAATAACGGCTTAACTATTCATCTGACAGGAAAATTGAATAACGGAATTTGTACAGAAGAAAATTCTCTACAAATGTGCTCTCTTATGGCTTTTTCTTATCTCGTATCGTTTCAGAGCTATTTGCAAGAATACCGGCGATATTGGGGTGTCTGTCTGTCTGTCTGTCTGTCCGACTCCTGGGCGCGAGGCCAAACACCTGCTGCTGGCACATTCGTCTCATCACTCTCCTTCATAAACGAGGCCTCACTGTGCCATTCACCCTACACCACAATACTTCGTTCCTTTCACCACCTACGATTAGGAACGTTCATTTTGGCCCACTTTAGGTTACGGTAGTAACACTAAATGTGGGCCTTTGCGATCGTCTTTTGACAGCTTAAATTTAAATGGAAATAACGGCTTAACTATTCATCTGACAGGAAAATTGAATAACGGAATTTGTACAGAAGAAAATTCTCTACAAATGTGCTCTCTTATGGCTTTTTCTTATCTCGTATCGTTTCAGAGCTATTTGCAAGAATACCGGCGATATTGGGGTGTCTGTCTGTCTGTCTGTCTGTCCGACTCCTGGGCGCGAGGCCAAACACCTGCTGCTGGCACATTCGTCTCATCACTCTCCTTCATAAACGAGGCCTCACTGTGCCATTCACCCTACACCATAATACTTCGTTCCTTTCACCACCTACGATTAGGAACGTTCATTTTGGCCCACTTTAGGTTACGGTAGTAACACTAAATGTGGGCCTTTGCGATCGTCTTTTGACAGCTTAAATTTAAATGGAAATAACGGCTTAACTATTCATCTGACAGGAAAATTGAATAACGGAATTTGTACAGAAGAAAATTCTCTACAAATGAGCTCTCTTATGGCTTTTTCTTATCTCGTATCGTTTCAGAGCTATTTGCAAGAATACCGGCGATTTTGGGATGTCTGTCTGTCTGTCTGTCTGTCTGTCCGACTCCTGGGCGCGAGGCCAAACACCTGCTGCTGGCACATTCGTCTCATCACTCTCCTTCATAAACGAGGCCTCACTGTGCCATTCACCCTACACCATAATACTTCGTTCCTTTCACCACCTACGATTAGGAACGTTCATTTTGGCCCACTTTAGGTTACGGTAGTAACACTAAATGTGGGCCTTTGCGATCGTCTTTTGACAGCTTAAATTTAAATGGAAATAACGGCTTAACTATTCATCTGACAGGAAAATTGAATAACGGAATTTGTACAGAAGAAAATTCTCTACAAATGTGCTCTCTTATGGCTTTTTCTTATCTCGTATCGTTTCAGAGCTATTTGCAAGAATACCGGCGATTTTGGGATGTCTGTCTGTCTGTCTGTCTGTCCGACTCCTGGGCGCGAGGCCAAACACCTGCTGCTGGCACATTCGTCTCATCACTCTCCTTCATAAACGAGGCCTCACTGTGCCATTCACCCTACACCACAATACTTCGTTCCTTTCACCACCTACGATTAGGAACGTTCATTTTGGCCCACTTTAGGTTACGGTAGTAACACTAAATGTGGGCCTTTGCGATCGTCTTTTGACAGCTTAAATTTAAATGGAAATAACGGCTTAACTATTCATCTGACAGGAAAATTGAATAACGGAATTTGTACAGAAGAAAATTCTCTACAAATGTGCTCTCTTATGGCTTTTTCTTATCTCGTATCGTTTCAGAGCTATTTGCAAGAATACCGGCGATATTGGGGTGTCTGTCTGTCTGTCTGTCTGTCCGACTCCTGGGCGCGAGGCCAAACACCTGCTGCTGGCACATTCGTCTCATCACTCTCCTTCATAAACGAGGCCTCACTGTGCCATTCACCCTACACCACAATACTTCGTTCCTTTCACCACCTACGATTAGGAACGTTCATTTTGGCCCACTTTAGGTTACGGTAGTAACACTAAATGTGGGCCTTTGCGATCGTCTTTTGACAGCTTAAATTTAAATGGAAATAACGGCTTAACTATTCATCTGACAGGAAAATTGAATAACGGAATTTGTACAGAAGAAAATTCTCTACAAATGTGCTCTCTTATGGCTTTTTCTTATCTCGTATCGTTTCAGAGCTATTTGCAAGAATACCGGCGATATTGGGGTGTCTGTCTGTCTGTCTGTCTGTCCGACTCCTGGGCGCGAGGCCAAACACCTGCTGCTGGCACATTCGTCTCATCACTCTCCTTCATAAACGAGGCCTCACTGTGCCATTCACCCTACACCACAATACTTCGTTCCTTTCACCACCTACGATTAGGAACGTTCATTTTGGCCCACTTTAGGTTACGGTAGTAACACTAAATGTGGGCCTTTGCGATCGTCTTTTGACAGCTTAAATTTAAATGGAAATAACGGCTTAACTATTCATCTGACAGGAAAATTGAATAACGGAATTTGTACAGAAGAAAATTCTCTACAAATGAGCTCTCTTATGGCTTTTTCTTATCTCGTATCGTTTCAGAGCTATTTGCAAGAATACCGGCGATTTTGGGATGTCTGTCTGTCTGTCTGTCTGTCTGTCCGACTCCTGGGCGCGAGGCCAAACACCTGCTGCTGGCTCATTCGTCTCATCACTCCCCTTCATAAACGAGGCCTCACTGTGCCATTCACCCTACACCACAATACTTCGTTCCTTTCACCACCTACGATTAGGAACGTTCATTTGGGCCCACTTTAGGTTACGGTAGTAACACTAAATGTGGGCCTTTGCGATCGTCTTTTGACAGCTTAAATTTAAATGGAAATAACGGCTTAACTATTCATTTGACAGGAAAATTGAATAACGGAATTTGTACAGAAGAAAATTCTCTACAAATGAGCTCTCTTATGGCTTTTTCTTATCTCGTATCGTTTCAGAGCTATTTGCAAGAATACCGGCGATTTTGGGATGTCTGTCTGTCTGTCTGTCTGTCCGACTCCTGGGCGCGAGGCCAAACACCTGCTGCTGGCTCATTCGTCTCATCACTCCCCTTCATAAACGAGGCCTCACTGTGCCATTCACCCTACACCACAATACTTCGTTCCTTTCACCACCTACGATTAGGAACGTTCATTTGGGCCCACTTTAGGTTACGGTAGTAACACTAAATGTGGGCCTTTGCGATCGTCTTTTGACAGCTTAAATTTAAATGGAAATAACGGCTTAACTATTCATTTGACAGGAAAATTGTATAACGGAATTTGTACAGAAGAAAATTCTCTACAAATGAGCTCTCTTATGGCTTTTTCTTATCTCGTATCGTTTCAGAGCTATTTGCAAGAATACCGGCGATTTTGGGATGTCTGTCTGTCTGTCTGTCTGTCCGACTACTGGGCGCGAGGCCAAACAACTGCTGCTGGCACATTCGTCTCATCACTCCCCTTCATAAACGAGCCCTCACTGTGCCATTCACCCTACACCACAATACTTCGTTCCTTTCACCACCTACGATTAGGAACGTTCATTTTGGCCCACTTTAGGTTACGGTAGTAACACTAAATGTGGGCCTTTGCGATCGTCTTTTGACAGCTTAAATTTAAATGGAAATAACGGCTTAACTATTCATCTGACAGGAAAATTGAATAACGGAATTTGTACAGAAGAAAATTCTCTACAAATGTGCTCTCTTATGGCTTTTTCTTATCTCGTATCGTTTCAGAGCTATTTGCAAGAATACCGGCGATTTTGGGATGTCTGTCTGTCTGTCTGACTCCTGGGCGCGAGGCCAAACACCTGCTGCTGGCACATTCGTCTCATCACTCCCCTTCATAAACGAGGCCTCACTGTGCCATTCACCCTACACCACAATACTTCGTTCCTTTCACCACCTACGATTAGGAACGTTCATTTGGGCCCACTTTAGGTTACGGTAGTAACACTAAATGTGGGCCTTTGCGATCGTCTTTTGACAGCTTAAATTTAAATGGAAATAACGGCTTAACTATTCATCTGACAGGAAAATTGAATAACGGAATTTGTACAGAAGAAAATTCTCTACAAATGTGCTCTCTTATGGCTTTTTCTTATCTCGTATCGTTTCAGAGCTATTTGCAAGAATACCGGCGATTTTGGGATGTCTGTCTGTCTGTCTGTCCGACTCCAGGGCGCGAGGCCAAACACCTGCTGCTGGCACATTCGTCTCATCACTCCCCTTCATAAACGAGGCCTCACTGTGCCATTCACCCTACACCACAATACTTCGTTCCTTTCACCACCTACGATTAGGAACGTTCATTTTGGCCCACTTTAGGTTACGGTAGTAACACTAAATGTGGGCCTTTGCGATCGTCTTTTGACAGCTTAAATTTAAATGGAAATAACGGCTTAACTATTCATCTGACAGGAAAATTGAATAACGGAATTTGTACAGAAGAAAATTCTCTACAAATGTGCTCGCTTATGGCTTTTTCTTATCTCGTATCGTTTCAGAGCTATTTGCAAGAATACCGGCGATTTTGGGATGTCTGTCTGTCTGTCTGACTCCTGGGCGCGAGGCCAAACACCTGCTGCTGGCACATTCGTCTCATCACTCCCCTTCATAAACGAGGCCTCACTGTGCCATTCACCCTACACCACAATACTTCGTTCCTTTCACCACCTACGATTAGGAACGTTCATTTTGGCCCACTTTAGGTTACGGTAGTAACACTAAATGTGGGCCTTTGCGATCGTCTTTTGACAGCTTAAATTTAAATGGAAATAACGGCTTAACTATTCATCTGACAGGAAAATTGAATAACGGAATTTGTACAGAAGAAAATTCTCTACAAATGTGCTCGCTTATGGCTTTTTCTTATCTCGTATCGTTTCAGAGCTATTTGCAAGAATACCGGCGATTTTGGGATGTCTGTCTGTCTGACTGACTCCTGGGCGCGAGGCCAAACACCTGCTGCTGGCACATTCGTCTCATCACTCCCCTTCATAAACGAGGCCTCACTGTGCCATTCACCCTACACCACAATACTTCGTTCCTTTCACCACCTACGATTAGGAACGTTCATTTGGGCCCACTTTAGGTTACGGTAGTAACACTAAATGTGGGCCTTTGCGATCGTCTTTTGACAGCTTAAATTTAAATGGAAATAACGGCTTAACTATTCATCTGACAGGAAAATTGAATAACGGAATTTGTACAGAAGAAAATTCTCTACAAATGTGCTCTCTTATGGCTTTTTCTTATCTCGTATCGTTTCAGAGCTATTTGCAAGAATACCGGCGATTTTGGGATGTCTGTCTGTCTGTCTGACTCCTGGGCGCGAGGCCAAACACCTGCTGCTGGCACATTCGTCTCATCACTCCCCTTCATAAACGAGGCCTCACTGTGCCATTCACCCTACACCACAATACTTCGTTCCTTTCACCACCTACGATTAGGAACGTTCATTTGGGCCCACTTTAGGTTACGGTAGTAACACTAAATGTGGGCCTTTGCGATCGTCTTTTGACAGCTTAAATTTAAATGGAAATAACGGCTTAACTATTCATCTGACAGGAAAATTGAATAACGGAATTTGTACAGAAGAAAATTCTCTACAAATGTGCTCTCTTATGGCTTTTTCTTATCTCGTATCGATTCAGAGCTATTTGCAACAATACCGGCGATTTTGGGATGTCTGTCTGTCTGTCTGTCCGACTCCTGGGCGCGAGGCCAAACAACTGCTGCTGGCACATTCGTCTCATCACTCCCCTTCATAAACGAGGCCTCACTGTGCCATTCACCCTACACCACAATACTTCGTTCCTTTCACCACCTACGATTAGGAACGTTCATTTGGGCCCACTTTAGGTTACGGTAGTAACACTAAATGTGGGCCTTTGCGATCGTCTTTTGACAGCTTAAATTTAAATGGAAATAACGGCTTAACTATTCATCTGACAGGAAAATTGAATAACGGAATTTGTACAGAAGAAAATTCTCTACAAATGTGCTCTCTTATGGCTTTTTCTTATCTCGTATCGTTTCAGAGCTATTTGCAAGAATACCGGCGATTTTGGGATGTCTGTCTGTCTGTCTGACTCCTGGGCGCGAGGCCAAACACCTGCTGCTGGCACATTCGTCTCATCACTCCCCTTCATAAACGAGGCCTCACTGTGCCATTCACCCTACACCACAATACATCGTTCCTTTCACCACCTACGATTAGGAACGTTCATTTGGGCCCACTTTAGGTTACGGTAGTAACACTAAATGTGGGCCTTTGCGATCGTCTTTTGACAGCTTAAATTTAAAGGGAAATAACGGCTTAACTATTCATCTGACAGGAAAATTGAATAACGGAATTTGTACAGAAGAAAATTCTCTACAAATGTGCTCTCTTATGGCTTTTTCTTATCTCGTATCGTTTCAGAGCTATTTGCAACAATACCGGCGATTTTGGGATGTCTGTCTGTCTGTCTGTCCGACTCCTGGGCGCGAGGCCAAACACCTGCTGCTGGCACATTCGTCTCATCACTCCCCTTCATAAACGAGGCCTCACTGTGCCATTCACCCTACACCACAATACTTCGTTCCTTTCACCACCTACGATTAGGAACGTTCATTTGGGCCCACTTTAGGTTACGGTAGTAACACTAAATGTGGGCCTTTGCGATCGTCTTTTGACAGCTTAAATTTAAATGGAAATAACGGCTTAACTATTCATCTGACAGGAAAATTGAATAACGGAATTTGTACAGAAGAAAATTCTCTACAAATGTGCTCTCTTGTGGCTTTTTCTTATCTCGTATCGTTTCAGAGCTATTTGCAAGAATACCGGCGATTTTGGGATGTCTGTCTGTCTGTCTGACTCCTGGGCGCGAGGCCAAACACCTGCTGCTGGCACATTCGTCTCATCACTCCCCTTCATAAACGAGGCCTCACTGTGCCATTCACCCTACACCACAATACTTCGTTCCTTTCACCACCTACGATTAGGAACGTTCATTTTGGCCCACTTTAGGTTACGGTAGTAACACTAAATGTGGGCCTTTGCGATCGTCTTTTGACAGCTTAAATTTAAATGGAAATAACGGCTTAACTATTCATCTGACAGGAAAATTGAATAACGGAATTTGTACAGAAGAAAATTCTCTACAAATGTGCTCTCTTATGGCTTTTTCTTATCTCGTATCGTTTCAGAGCTATTTGCAAGAATACCGGCGATTTTGGGATGTCTGTCTGTCTGTCTGTCTGTCCGACTACTGGGCGCGAGGCCAAACAACTGCTGCTGGCACATTCGTCTCATCACTCCCCTTCATAAACGAGGCCTCACTGTGTCATTCACCCTACACCACAATACTTCGTTCCTTTCACCACCTACGATTAGGAACGTTCATTTTGGCCCACTTTAGGTTACGGTAGTAACACTAAATGTGGGCCTTTGCGATCGTCTTTTGACAGCTTAAATTTAAATGGAAATAACGGCTTAACTATTCATCTGACAGGAAAATTGAATAACGGAATTTGTACAGAAGAAAATTCTCTACAAATGTGCTCTCTTATGGCTTTTTCTTATCTCGTATCGTTTCAGAGCTATTTGCAAGAATACCGGCGATTTTGGGATGTCTGTCTGTCTGTCTGTCCGACTCCTGGGCGCGAGGCCAAACACCTGCTGCTGGCACATTCGTCTCATCACTCCCCTTCATAAACGAGGCCTCACTGTGCCATTCACCCTACACCACAATACTTCGTTCCTTTCACCACCTACGATTAGGAACGTTCATTTTGGCCCACTTTAGGTTACGGTAGTAACACTAAATGTGGGCCTTTGCGATCGTCTTTTGACAGCTTAAATTTAAATGGAAATAACGGCTTAACTATTCATCTGACAGGAAAATTGAATAACGGAATTTGTACAGAAGAAAATTCTCTACAAATGTGCTCTCTTATGGCTTTTTCTTATCTCGTATCGTTTCAGAGCTATTTGCAAGAATACCGGCGATTTTGGGATGTCTGTCTGTCTGTCTGTCTGTCCGACTCCTGGGCGCGAGGCCAAACAACTGCTGCTGGCACATTCGTCTCATCACTCCCCTTCATAAACGAGGCGTCACTGTGCCATTCACCCTACACCACAATACTTCGTTCCTTTCACCACCTACGATTAGGAACGTTCATTTTGGCCCACTTTAGGTTACGGTAGTAACACTAAATGTGGGCCTTTGCGATCGTCTTTTGACAGCTTAAATTTAAATGGAAATAACGGCTTAACTATTCATCTGACAGGAAAATTGAATAACGGAATATGTACAGAAGAAAATTCTCTACAAATGTGCTCTCTTATGGCTTTTTCTTATCTCGTATCGTTTCAGCGCTATTTGCAAGAATACCGGCGATTTTGGGATGTCTGTCTGTCTGTCTGTCTGTCTGTCCGACTCCTGGGCGCGAGGCCAAACAACTGCTGCTGGCATATTCGTCTCATCACTCCCCTTCATAAACGAGGCCTCACTGTGGCATTCACCCTACACCACAATACTTCGTTCCTTTCACCACCTACGATTAGGAACGTTCATTTGGGCCCACTTTAGGTTACGGTAGTAACACTAAATGTGGGCCTTTGCGATCGTCTTTTGACAGCTTAAATTTAAATGGAAATAACGGCTTAACTATTCATCTGACAGGAAAATTGAATAACGGAATTTGTACAGAAGAAAATTCTCTACAAATGTGCTCTCTTATGGCTTTTTCTCATCTCGTATCGTTTCAGAGCTATTTGCATGAATACCGGCGATTTTGGGATGTCTGTCTGTCTGTCTGTCTGTCCGACTCCTGGGCGCGAGGCCAAACACCTGCTGCTGGCACATTCGTCTCATCACTCCCCTTCATAAACGAGGCCTCACTGTGCCATTCACCCTACACCACAATACTTCGTTCCTTTCACCACCTACGATTAGGAACGTTCATTTTGGCCCACTTTAGGTTACGGTAGTAACACTAAATGTGGGCCTTTGCGATCGTCTTTTGACAGCTTAAATTTAAATGGAAATAACGGCTTAACTATTCATCTGACAGGAAAATTGAATAACGGAATATGTACAGAAGAAAATTCTCTACAAATGTGCTCTCTTATGGCTTTTTCTTATCTCGTATCGTTTCAGCGCTATTTGCAAGAATACCGGCGATTTTGGGATGTCTGTCTGTCTGTCTGTCTGTCTGTCCGACTCCTGGGCGCGAGGCCAAACAACTGCTGCTGGCATATTCGTCTCATCACTCCCCTTCATAAACGAGGCCTCACTGTGGCATTCACCCTACACCACAATACTTCGTTCCTTTCACCACCTACGATTAGGAACGTTCATTTGGGCCCACTTTAGGTTACGGTAGTAACACTAAATGTGGGCCTTTGCGATCGTCTTTTGACAGCTTAAATTTAAATGGAAATAACGGCTTAACTATTCATCTGACAGGAAAATTGAATAACGGAATTTGTACAGAAGAAAATTCTCTACAAATGTGCTCTCTTATGGCTTTTTCTCATCTCGTATCGTTTCAGAGCTATTTGCATGAATACCGGCGATTTTGGGATGTCTGTCTGTCTGTCTGTCTGTCCGACTCCTGGGCGCGAGGCCAAACACCTGCTGCTGGCACATTCGTCTCATCACTCCCCTTCATAAACGAGGCCTCACTGTGCCATTCACCCTACACCACAATACTTCGTTCCTTTCACCACCTACGATTAGGAACGTTCATTTTGGCCCACTTTAGGTTACGGTAGTAACACTAAATGTGGGCCTTTGCGATCGTCTTTTGACAGCTTAAATTTAAATGGAAATAACGGCTTAACTATTCATCTGACAGGAAAATTGAATAACGGAATATGTACAGAAGAAAATTCTCTACAAATGTGCTCTCTTATGGCTTTTTCTTATCTCGTATCGTTTCAGCGCTATTTGCAAGAATACCGGCGATTTTGGGATGTCTGTCTGTCTGTCTGTCTGTCTGTCCGACTCCTGGGCGCGAGGCCAAACAACTGCTGCTGGCATATTCGTCTCATCACTCCCCTTCATAAACGAGGCCTCACTGTGGCATTCACCCTACACCACAATACTTCGTTCCTTTCACCACCTACGATTAGGAACGTTCATTTGGGCCCACTTTAGGTTACGGTAGTAACACTAAATGTGGGCCTTTGCGATCGTCTTTTGACAGCTTAAATTTAAATGGAAATAACGGCTTAACTATTCATCTGACAGGAAAATTGAATAACGGAATTTGTACAGAAGAAAATTCTCTACAAATGTGCTCTCTTATGGCTTTTTCTCATCTCGTATCGTTTCAGAGCTATTTGCATGAATACCGGCGATTTTGGGATGTCTGTCTGTCTGTCTGTCTGTCCGACTCCTGGGCGCGAGGCCAAACACCTGCTGCTGGCACATTCGTCTCATCACTCCCCTTCATAAACGAGGCCTCACTGTGCCATTCACCCTACACCACAATACTTCGTTCCTTTCACCACCTACGATTAGGAACGTTCATTTTGGCCCACTTTAGGTTACGGTAGTAACACTAAATGTGGGCCTTTGCGATCGTCTTTTGACAGCTTAAATTTAAATGGAAATAACGGCTTAACTATTCATCTGACAGGAAAATTGAATAACGGAATTTGTACAGAAGAAAATTCTCTACAAATGTGCTCTCTTATGGCTTTTTCATATCTCGTATCGTTTCAGAGCTATTTGCAAGAATACCGGCGATTTTGGGATGTCTGTCTGTCTGTCTGTCTGTCTGTCTGTCTGTCCGACTCCTGGGCGCGAGGCCAAACAACTGCTGCTGGCACATTCGTCTCATCACTCCCCTTCATAAACGAGGCCTCACTGTGCCATTCACCCTACACCACAATACTTCGTTCCTTTCACCACCTACGATTAGGAACGTTCATTTTGGCCCACTTTAGGTTACGGTAGTAACACTAAATGTGGGCCTTTGCGATCGTCATTTGACAGCTTAAATTTAAATGGAAATAACGGCTTAACTATTCATCTGACAGGAAAATTGAATAACGGAATTTGTACAGAAGAAAATTCTCTACAAATGTGCTCTCTTATGGCTTTTTCTTATCTCGTATCGTTTCAGAGCTATTTGCAAGAATACCGGCGATATTGGGGTGTGTCTGTCTGTCTGTCCGACTCCTGGGCGCGAGGCCAAACACCTGCTGCTGGCACATTCGTCTCATCACTCCCCTTCATAAACGAGGCCTCACTGTGCCATTCACCCGACACCACAATACTTCGTTCCTTTCACCACCTACGATTAGGAACGTTCATTTTGGCCCACTTTAGGTTACGGTAGTAACACTAAATGTGGGCCTTTGCGATCGTCTTTTGACAGCTTAAATTTAAATGGAAATAACGGCTTAACTATTCATCTGACAGGAAAATTGAATAACGGAATTTGTACAGAAGAAAATTCTCTACAAATGTGCTCTATTATGGCTTTTTCTTATCTCGTATCGTTTCAGAGCTGTTTGCAAGAATACCGGCGATTTTGGGATGTCTGTCTGTCTGTCTGTCTGTCCGACTCCTGGGCGCGAGGCCAAACAACTGCTGCTGGCACATTCGTCTCATCACTCCCCTTCATAAACGAGGCCTCACTGTGCCATTCACCCTACACCACAATACTTCGTTCCTTTCACCACCTACGATTAGGAACGTTCATTTTGGCCCACTTTAGGTTACGGTAGTAACACTAAATGTGGGCCTTTGCGATCGTCTTTTGACAGCTTAAATTTAAATGGAAATAACGGCTTAACTATTCATCTGACAGGAAAATTGAATAACGGAATTTGTACAGAAGAAAATTCTCTACAAATGTGCTCTCTTATGGCTTTTTCTTATCTCGTATCGTTTCAGAGCTATTTGCAAGAATACCGGCGATTTTGGGATGTCTGTCTGTCTGTCCGACTCCTGGGCGCGAGGCCAAACAACTGCTGCTGGCACATTCGTCTCATCACTCCCCTTCATAAACGAGGCCTCACTGTGGCATTCACCCTACACCACAATACTTCGTTCCTTTCACCACCTACGATTAGGAACGTTCATTTTGGCCCACTTTACGTTACGGTAGTAACACTAAATGTGGGCCTTTTCGATCGTCTTTTGACAGCTTAAATTTAAATGGAAATAACGGCTTAACTATTCATCTGACAGGAAAATTGAATAACGGAATTTGTACAGAAGAAAATTCTCTACAAATGTGCTCTCTTATGGCTTTTTCTTATCTCGTATCGTTTCAGAGCTATTTGCAAGAATACCGGCGATATTGGGGTGTGTCTGTCTGTCTGTCTGTCCGACTCCTGGGCGCGAGGCCAAACACCTGCTGCTGGCACATTCGTCTCATCACTCCCCTTCATAAACGAGGCCTCACTGTGCCATTCACCCGACACCACAATACTTCGTTCCTTTCACCACCTACGATTAGGAACGTTCATTTTGGCCCACTTTAGGTTACGGTAGTAACACTAAATGTGGGCCTTTGCGATCGTCTTTTGACAGCTTAAATTTAAATGGAAATAACGGCTTAACTATTCATCTGACAGGAAAATTGAATAACGGAATTTGTACAGAAGAAAATTCTCTACAAATGTGCTCTATTATGGCTTTTTCTTATCTCGTATCGTTTCAGAGCTGTTTGCAAGAATACCGGCGATTTTGGGATGTCTGTCTGTCTGTCTGTCTGTCCGACTCCTGGGCGCGAGGCCAAACAACTGCTGCTGGCACATTCGTCTCATCACTCCCCTTCATAAACGAGGCCTCACTGTGCCATTCACCCTACACCACAATACTTCGTTCCTTTCACCACCTACGATTAGGAACGTTCATTTTGGCCCACTTTAGGTTACGGTAGTAACACTAAATGTGGGCCTTTGCGATCGTCTTTTGACAGCTTAAATTTAAATGGAAATAACGGCTTAACTATTCATCTGACAGGAAAATTGAATAACGGAATTTGTACAGAAGAAAATTCTCTACAAATGTGCTCTATTATGGCTTTTTCTTATCTCGTATCGTTTCAGAGCTGTTTGCAAGAATACCGGCGATTTTGGGATGTCTGTCTGTCTGTCTGTCTGTCCGACTCCTGGGCGCGAGGCCAAACAACTGCTGCTGGCACATTCGTCTCATCACTCCCCTTCATAAACGAGGCCTCACTGTGCCATTCACCCTACACCACAATACTTCGTTCCTTTCACCACCTACGATTAGGAACGTTCATTTTGGCCCACTTTAGGTTACGGTAGTAACACTAAATGTGGGCCTTTGCGATCGTCTTTTGACAGCTTAAATTTAAATGGAAATAACGGCTTAACTATTCATCTGACAGGAAAATTGAATAACGGAATTTGTACAGAAGAAAATTCTCTACAAATGTGCTCTCTTATGGCTTTTTCTTATCTCGTATCGTTTCAGAGCTATTTGCAAGAATACCGGCGATTTTGGGATGTCTGTCTGTCTGTCCGACTCCTGGGCGCGAGGCCAAACAACTGCTGCTGGCACATTCGTCTCATCACTCCCCTTCATAAACGAGGCCTCACTGTGGCATTCACCCTACACCACAATACTTCGTTCCTTTCACCACCTACGATTAGGAACGTTCATTTGGGCCCACTTTAGGTTACGGTAGTAACACTAAATGTGGGCCTTTGCGATCGTCTTTTGACAGCTTAAATTTAAACGGAAATAACGGCTTAACTATTCATCTGACAGGAAAATTGAATAACGGAATTTGTACAGAAGAAAATTCTCTACAAATGTGCTCTCTTATGGCTTTTTCTTATCTCGTATCGTTTCAGAGCTATTTGCAAGAATACCGGCAATTTTGGGATGTCTGTCTGTCTGTCTGTCCGACTCATGGGCGCGAGGCCAAACACCTGCTGCTGGCACATTCGTCTCATCACTCCCCTTCATAAACGAGGCCTCACTGTGGCATTCACCCTACACCACAATACTTCGTTCCTTTCACCACCTACGATTAGGAACGTTCATTTGGGCCCACTTTAGGTTACGGTAGTAACACTAAATGTGGGCCTTTGCGATCGTCTTTTGACAGCTTAAATTTAAATGGAAATAACGGCTTAACTATTCATCTGACAGGAAAATTGAATAACGGAATTTGTACAGAAGAAAATTCTCTACAAATGTGCTCTCTTATGGCTTTTTCTTATCTCGTATCGTTTCAGAGCTATTTGCAAGAATACCGGCGATTGTGGGATGTATGTCTGTCTGTCTGTACGACTCCTGGGCGCGAGGCCAAACAACTGCTGCTGGCACATTCGTCTCATCACTCCCCTTCATAAACGAGGCCTCACTGTGCCATTCACCCTACACCACAATACTTCGTTCCTTTCACCACCTACGATTAGGAACGTTGATTTGGGCCCACTTTAGGTTACGGTAGTAACACTAAATGTGGGCCTTTGCGATCGTCTTTTGACAGCTTAAATTTAAATTGAAATAACGGCTTAACTATTCTCTACAAATGTGCTCTCTTATGGCTTTTTCTTATCTCGTATCGTTTCAGAGCTATTTGCAAGAATACCGGCGATTTTGGGATGTCTGTCTGTCTGTCTGTCTGTCCGACTCCTGGGCGCGAGGCCAAACAACTGCTGCTGGCACATTCGTTACATCACTCCCCTTAATAAACGAGGCCTCACTGTGCCATTCACCCTACACCACAATACTTCGTTCCTTTCACCACCTACGATTAGGAACGTTCATTTGGGCCCACTTTAGGTTACGGTAGTAACACTAAATGTGGGCCTTTGCGATCGTCTTTTGACAGCTTAAATTTAAATGGAAATAACGGCTTAACTATTCATCTGACAGGAAAATTGAATAACGGAATTTGTACAGAAGAAAATTCTCTACAAATGTGCTCTCTTATGGCTTTTTCTTATCTCGTATCGTTTCAGAGCTATTTGCAAGAATACCGGCGATTTTGGGATGTCTGTCTGTCTGTCTGTCTGTCCGATTCCTGGGCGCGAGGCCAAACAACTGCTGCTGGCACATTCGTTACATCACTCCTTCATAAACGAGGCCTCACTGTGCCATTCACCCTACACCACAATACTTCGTTCCTTTCACCACCTACGATTAGGAACGTTCATTTGGGCCCACTTTAGGTTACGGTAGTAACACTAAATGTGGGCCTTTGCGATCGTCTTTTGACAGCTTAAATTTAAATGGAAATAACGGCTTAACTATTCATCTGACAGGAAAATTGAATAACGGAATTTGTACAGAAGAAAATTCTCTACAAATGTGCTCTCTTATGGCTTTTTCTTATCTCGTATCGTTTCAGAGCTATTTGCAAGAATACCGGCAATTTTGGGATGTCTGTCTGTCTGTCTGTCCGACTCATGGGCGCGAGGCCAAACACCTGCTGCTGGCACATTCGTCTCATCACTCCCCTTCATAAACGAGGCCTCACTGTGGCATTCACCCTACACCACAATACTTCGTTCCTTTCACCACCTACGATTAGGAACGTTCATTTTGGCCCACTTTAGGTTACGGTAGTAACACTAAATGTGGGCCTTTGCGATCGTCTTTTGACAGCTTAAATTTAAATGGAAATAACGGCTTAACTATTCATCTGACAGGAAAATTGAATAACGGAATTTGTACAGAAGAAAATTCTCTACAAATGTGCTCTCTTATGGCTTTTTCTTATCTCGTATCGTTTCAGAGCTATTTGCAAGAATACCGGCGATTTTGGGATGTCTGTCTGTCTGTCTGTCTGTCTGTCTGTCTGTCCGACTCCTGGGCGCGAGGCCAAACAACTGCTGCTGGCACATTCGTTACATCACTCCCCTTCATAAACGAGGCCTCACTGTGCCATTCACCCTACACCACAATACTTCGTTCCTTTCACCACCTACGATTAGGAACGTTCATTTGGGCCCACTTTAGGTTACGGTAGTAACACTAAATGTGGGCCTTTGCGATCGTCTTTTGACAGCTTAAATTTAAATTGAAATAACGGCTTAACTATTCTCTACAAATGTGCTCTCTTATGGCTTTTTCTTATCTCGTATCGTTTCAGAGCTATTTGCAAGAATACCGGCGATTTTGGGATGTCTGTCTGTCTGTCTGTCTGTCCGACTCCTGGGTGCGAGGCCAAACAACTGCTGCTGGCACATTCGTCTCATCACTCCTTCATAAACGAGGCCTCACTGTGCCATTCATCCTACACCACAATACTTCGTTCCTTTCACCACCTACGATTAGGAACGTTCATTTGGGCCCACTTTAGGTTACGGTAGTAACACTAAATGTGGGCCTTTGCGATCGTCTTTTGACAGCTTAAATTTAAATGGAAATAACGGCTTAACTATTCATCTGACAGGAAAATTGAATAACGGAATTTGTACAGAAGAAAATTCTCTACAAATGTGCTCTCTTATGGCTTTTTCTTATCTCGTATCGTTTCAGAGCTATTTGCAAGAATACCGGCAATTTTGGGGTGTCTGTCTGTCTGTCTGTCTGTCCGACTCCTGGGCGCGAGGCCAAACACCTGCTGCTGGCACATTCGTCTCATCACTCCCCTTCATAAACGAGGCCTCACTGTGGCATTCACCCTACACCACAATACTTCGTTCCTTTCACCACCTACGATTAGGAACGTTCATTTGGGCCCACTTTAGGTTACGGTAGTAACACTAAATGTGGGCCTTTGCGATCGTCTTTTGACAGCTTAAATTTAAACGGAAATAACGGCTTAACTATTCATCTGACAGGAAAATTGAATAACGGAATTTGTACAGAAGAAAATTCTCTACAAATGTGCTCTCTTATGGCTTTTTCTTATCTCGTATCGTTTCAGAGCTATTTGCAAGAATACCGGCAATTTTGGGATGTCTGTCTGTCTGTCTGTCCGACTCCTGGGCGCGAGGCCAAACACCTGCTGCTGGCACATTCGTCTCATCACTCCCCTTCATAAACGAGGCCTCACTGTGCCATTCACCCTACACCACAATACTTCGTTCCTTTCACCACCTACGATTAGGAACGTTCATTTGGGCCCACTTTAGGTTACGGTAGTAACACTAAATGTGGGCCTTTGCGATCGTCTTTTGACAGCTTAAATTTAAATGGAAATAACGGCTTAACTATTCATCTGACAGGAAAATTGAATAACGGAATTTGTACAGAAGAAAATTCTCTACAAATGTGCTCTCTTATGGCTTTTTCTTATCTCGTATCGTTTCAGAGCTATTTGCAAGAATACCGGCAATTTTGGGATGTCTGTCCGTCTGTCTGTCCGACTCCTGGGCGCGAGGCCAAACACCTGCTGCTGGCACATTCGTCTCATCACTCCCCTTCATAAACGAGGCCTCACTGTGCCATTCACCCTACACCACAATACTTCGTTCCTTTCACCACCTACGATTAGGAACGTTCATTTGGGCCCACTTTAGGTTACGGTAATAACACTAAATGTGGGCCTTTGCGATCGTCTTTTGACAGCTTAAATTTAAATGGAAATAACGGCTTAACTATTCATCTGACAGGAAAATTGAATAACGGAATTTGTACAGAAGAAAATTCTCTACAAATGTGCTCTCTTATGGCTTTTTCTTATCTCGTATCGTTTCAGAGCTATTTGCAAGAATACCGGCGATTTTGGGATGTCTGTCTGTCTGTCTGTCCGACTCCTGGGCGCGAGGCCAAACAACTGCTGCTGGCACATTCGTCTCATCACTCCCCTTCATAAACGAGGCCTCACTGTGCCATTCACCCTACACCACTATACTTCGTTCCTTTCACCACCTACGATTAGGAACGTTCATTTGGGCCCACTTTAGGTTACGGTAGTAACACTAAATGTGGGCCTTTGCGATCGTCTTTTGACAGCTTAAATTTAAATTGAAATAACGGCTTAACTATTCTCTACAAATGTGCTCTCTTATGGCTTTTTCTTATCTCGTATCGTTTCAGAGCTATTTGCAAGAATACCGGCGATTTTGGGATGTCTGTCTGTCTGTCTGTCCGACTCCTGGGCGCGAGGCCAAACAACTGCTGCTGGCACATTCGTCTCATCACTCCCCTTCTTAAACGAGGCCTCACTGTGCCATTCACCCTACACCACAATACTTCGTTCCTTTCACCACCTACGATTAGGAACGTTCATTTGGGCCCACTTTAGGTTACGGTAGTAACACTAAATGTGGGCCTTTGCGATCGTCTTTTGACAGCTTAAATTTAAATGGAAATAACGGCTGAACTATTCATCTGACAGGAAAATTGAATAACGGAATTTGTACAGAAGAAAATTCTCTACAAATGTGCTCTCTTATGGCTTTTTCTTATCTCGTATCGTTTCAGAGCTATTTGCAAGAATACCGGCGATTTTGGGATGTCTGTCTGTCTGTCTGTCTGTCCGACTCCTGGGCGCGAGGCCAAACAACTGCTGCTGGCACATTCGTCTCATCACTCCTTCATAAACGAGGCCTCACTGTGCCATTCACCCTACACCACAATACTTCGTTCCTTTCACCACCTACGATTAGGAACGTTCATTTGGGCCCACTTTAGGTTACGGTAGTAACACTAAATGTGGGCCTTTGCGATCGTCTTTTGACAGCTTAAATTTAAATGGAAATAACGGCTTAACTATTCATCTGACAGGAAAATTGAATAACGGAATTTGTACAGAAGAAAATTCTCCACAAATGTGCTCTCTTATGGCTTTTTCTTATCTCGTATCGTTTCAGAGCTATTTGCAAGAATACCGGCGATTTTGGGATGTCTGTCTGTCTGTCTGTCTGTCCGACTCCTGGGCGCGAGGCCAAACAACTGCTGCTGGCACATTCGTCTCATCACTCCTTCATAAACGAGGCCTCACTGTGCCATTCACCCTACACCACAATACTTCGTTCCTTTCACCACCTACGATTAGGAACGTTCATTTGGGCCCACTTTAGGTTACGGTAGTAACACTAAATGTGGGCCTTTGCGATCGTCTTTTGACAGCTTAAATTTAAATGGAAATAACGGCTTAACTATTCATCTGACAGGAAAATTGAATAACGGAATTTGTACAGAAGAAAATTCTCCACAAATGTGCTCTCTTATGGCTTTTTCTTATCTCGTATCGTTTCAGAGCTATTTGCAAGAATACCGGCGATTTTGGGATGTCTGTCTGTCTGTCTGTCTGTCCGACTCCTGGGCGCGAGGCCAAACAACTGCTGCTGGCACATTCGTCTCATCACTCCCCTTCATAAACGAGGCCTCACTGTGCCATTCACCCTACACCACAATACTTCGTTCCTTTCACCACCTACGATTAGGAACGTTCATTTGGGCCCACTTTAGGTTACGGTAGTAACACTAAATGTGGGCCTTTGCGATCGTCTTTTGACAGCTTAATTTTAAATTGAAATAACGGCTTAACTATTCTCTACAAATGTGCTCTCTTATGGCTTTTTCTTATCTCGTATCGTTTCAGAGCTATTTGCAAGAATACCGGCGATTTTGGGATGTCTGTCTGTCTGTCTGTCTGTCCGACTCCTGGGCGCGAGGCCAAACAACTGCTGCTGGCACATTCGTCTCATCACTCCTTCATAAACGAGGCCTCACTGTGCCATTCACCCTACACCACAATACTTCGTTCCTTTCACCACCTACGATTAGGAACGTTCATTTGGGCCCACTTTAGGTTACGGTAGTAACACTAAATGTGGGCCTTTGCGATCGTCTTTTGACAGCTTAAATTTAAATGGAAATAACGGCTTAACTATTCATCTGACAGGAAAATTGAATAACGGAATTTGTACAGAAGAAAATTCTCCACAAATGTGCTCTCTTATGGCTTTTTCTTATCTCGTATCGTTTCAGAGCTATTTGCAAGAATACCGGCGATTTTGGGATGTCTGTCTGTCTGTCTGTCTGTCCGACTCCTGGGCGCGAGGCCAAACAACTGCTGCTGGCACATTCGTCTCATCACTCCCCTTCATAAACGAGGCCTCACTGTGCCATTCACCCTACACCACAATACTTCGTTCCTTTCACCACCTACGATTAGGAACGTTCATTTGGGCCCACTTTAGGTTACGGTAGTAACACTAAATGTGGGCCTTTGCGATCGTCTTTTGACAGCTTAAATTTAAATGGAAATAACGGCTTAACTATTCATCTGACAGGAAAATTGAATAACGGAATTTGTACAGAAGAAAATTCTCCACAAATGTGCTCTCTTATGGCTTTTTCTTATCTCGTATCGTTTCAGAGCTATTTGCAAGAATACCGGCGATTTTGGGATGTCTGTCTGTCTGTCTGTCTGTCCGACTCCTGGGCGCGAGGCCAAACAACTGCTGCTGGCACATTCGTCTCATCACTCCTTCATAAACGAGGCCTCACTGTGCCATTCACCCTACACCACAATACTTCGTTCCTTTCACCACCTACGATTAGGAACGTTCATTTGGGCCCACTTTAGGTTACGGTAGTAACACTAAATGTGGGCCTTTGCGATCGTCTTTTGACAGCTTAAATTTAAATGGAAATAACGGCTTAACTATTCATCTGACAGGAAAATTGAATAACGGAATTTGTACAGAAGAAAATTCTCCACAAATGTGCTCTCTTATGGCTTTTTCTTATCTCGTATCGTTTCAGAGCTATTTGCAAGAATACCGGCGATTTTGGGATGTCTGTCTGTCTGTCTGTCTGTCCGACTCCTGGGCGCGAGGCCAAACAACTGCTGCTGGCACATTCGTCTCATCACTCCCCTTCATAAACGAGGCCTCACTGTGCCATTCACCCTACACCACAATACTTCGTTCCTTTCACCACCTACGATTAGGAACGTTCATTTGGGCCCACTTTAGGTTACGGTAGTAACACTAAATGTGGGCCTTTGCGATCGTCTTTTGACAGCTTAAATTTAAATGGAAATAACGGCTTAACTATTCATCTGACAGGAAAATTGAATAACGGAATTTGTACAGAAGAAAATTCTCCACAAATGTGCTCTCTTATGGCTTTTTCTTATCTCGTATCGTTTCAGAGCTATTTGCAAGAATACCGGCGATTTTGGGATGTCTGTCTGTCTGTCTGTCTGTCCGACTCCTGGGCGCGAGGCCAAACAACTGCTGCTGGCACATTCGTCTCATCACTCCCCTTCATAAACGAGGCCTCACTGTGCCATTCACCCTACACCACAATACTTCGTTCCTTTCACCACCTACGATTAGGAACGTTCATTTGGGCCCACTTTAGGTTACGGTAGTAACACTAAATGTGGGCCTTTGCGATCGTCTTTTGACAGCTTAAATTTAAATGGAAATAACGGCTTAACTATTCATCTGACAGGAAAATTGAATAACGGAATTTGTACAGAAGAAAATTCTCCACAAATGTGCTCTCTTATGGCTTTTTCTTATCTCGTATCGTTTCAGAGCTATTTGCAAGAATACCGGCGATTTTGGGATGTCTGTCTGTCTGTCTGTCTGTCCGACTCCTGGGCGCGAGGCCAAACAACTGCTGCTGGCACATTCGTCTCATCACTCCCCTTCATAAACGAGGCCTCACTGTGCCATTCACCCTACACCACAATACTTCGTTCCTTTCACCACCTACGATTAGGAACGTTCATTTGGGCCCACTTTAGGTTACGGTAGTAACACTAAATGTGGGCCTTTGCGATCGTCTTTTGACAGCTTAAATTTAAATGGAAATAACGGCTTAACTATTCATCTGACAGGAAAATTGAATAACGGAATTTGTACAGAAGAAAATTCTCCACAAATGTGCTCTCTTATGGCTTTTTCTTATCTCGTATCGTTTCAGAGCTATTTGCAAGAATACCGGCGATTTTGGGATGTCTGTCTGTCTGTCTGTCTGTCTGTCCGACTCCTGGGCGCGAGGCCAAACAACTGCTGCTGGCACATTCGTCTCATCACTCCCCTTCATAAACGAGGCCTCACTGTGCCATTCACCCTACACCACAATACTTCGTTCCTTTCACCACCTACGATTAGGAACGTTCATTTGGGCCCACTTTAGGTTACGGTAGTAACACTAAATGTGGGCCTTTGCGATCGTCTTTTGACAGCTTAAATTTAAATGGAAATAACGGCTTAACTATTCATCTGACAGGAAAATTGAATAACGGAATTTGTACAGAAGAAAATTCTCCACAAATGTGCTCTCTTATGGCTTTTTCTTATCTCGTATCGTTTCAGAGCTATTTGCAAGAATACCGGCGATTTTGGGATGTCTGTCTGTCTGTCTGTCTGTCCGACTCCTGGGCGCGAGGCCAAACAACTGCTGCTGGCACATTCGTCTCATCACTCCCCTTCATAAACGAGGCCTCACTGTGCCATTCACCCTACACCACAATACTTCGTTCCTTTCACCACCTACGATTAGGAACGTTCATTTGGGCCCACTTTAGGTTACGGTAGTAACACTAAATGTGGGCCTTTGCGATCGTCTTTTGACAGCTTAAATTTAAATTGAAATAACGGCTTAACTATTCTCTACAAATGTGCTCTCTTATGGCTTTTTCTTATCTCGTATCGTTTCAGAGCTATTTGCAAGAATACCGGCGATTTTGGGATGTCTGTCTGTCTGTCTGTCTGTCTGTCCGACTCCTGGGCGCGAGGCCAAACAACTGCTGCTGGCACATTCGTCTCATCACTCCTTCATAAACGAGGCCTCACTGTGCCATTCACCCTACACCACAATACTTCGTTCCTTTCACCACCTACGATTAGGAACGTTCATTTGGGCCCACTTTAGGTTACGGTAGTAACACTAAATGTGGGCCTTTGCGATCGTCTTTTGACAGCTTAAATTTAAATGGAAATAACGGCTTAACTATTCATCTGACAGGAAAATTGAATAACGGAATTTGTACAGAAGAAAATTCTCCACAAATGTGCTCTCTTATGGCTTTTTCTTATCTCGTATCGTTTCAGAGCTATTTGCAAGAATACCGGCGATTTTGGGATGTCTGTCTGTCTGTCTGTCTGTCTGTCCGACTCCTGGGCGCGAGGCCAAACAACTGCTGCTGGCACATTCGTCTCATCACTCCTTCATAAACGAGGCCTCACTGTGCCATTCACCCTACACCACAATACTTCGTTCCTTTCACCACCTACGATTAGGAACGTTCATTTGGGCCCACTTTAGGTTACGGTAGTAACACTAAATGTGGGCCTTTGCGATCGTCTTTTGACAGCTTAAATTTAAATTGAAATAACGGCTTAACTATTCTCTACAAATGTGCTCTCTTATGGCTTTTTCTTATCTCGTATCGTTTCAGAGCTATTTGCAAGAATACCGGCGATTTTGGGATGTCTGTCTGTCTGTCTGTCTGTCCGACTCCTGGGCGCGAGGCCAAACAACTGCTGCTGGCACATTCGTCTCATCACTCCTTCATAAACGAGGCCTCACTGTGCCATTCACCCTACACCACAATACTTCGTTCCTTTCACCACCTACGATTAGGAACGTTCATTTGGGCCCACTTTAGGTTACGGTAGTAACACTAAATGTGGGCCTTTGCGATCGTCTTTTGACAGCTTAAATTTAAATGGAAATAACGGCTTAACTATTCATCTGACAGGAAAATTGAATAACGGAATTTGTACAGAAGAAAATTCTCCACAAATGTGCTCTCTTATGGCTTTTTCTTATCTCGTATCGTTTCAGAGCTATTTGCAAGAATACCGGCGATTTTGGGATGTCTGTCTGTCTGTCTGTCTGTCCGACTCCTGGGCGCGAGGCCAAACAACTGCTGCTGGCACATTCGTCTCATCACTCCTTCATAAACGAGGCCTCACTGTGCCATTCACCCTACACCACAATACTTCGTTCCTTTCACCACCTACGATTAGGAACGTTCATTTGGGCCCACTTTAGGTTACGGTAGTAACACTAAATGTGGGCCTTTGCGATCGTCTTTTGACAGCTTAAATTTAAATGGAAATAACGGCTTAACTATTCATCTGACAGGAAAATTGAATAACGGAATTTGTACAGAAGAAAATTCTCCACAAATGTGCTCTCTTATGGCTTTTTCTTATCTCGTATCGTTTCAGAGCTATTTGCAAGAATACCGGCGATTTTGGGATGTCTGTCTGTCTGTCTGTCTGTCCGATTCCTGGGCGCGAGGCCAAACAACTGCTGCTGGCACATTCGTTACATCACTCCTTCATAAACGAGGCCTCACTGTGCCATTCACCCTACACCACAATACTTCGTTCCTTTCACCACCTACGATTAGGAACGTTCATTTGGGCCCACTTTAGGTTACGGTAGTAACACTAAATGTGGGCCTTTGCGATCGTCTTTTGACAGCTTAAATTTAAATGGAAATAACGGCTTAACTATTCATCTGACAGGAAAATTGAATAACGGAATTTGTACAGAAGAAAATTCTCTACAAATGTGCTCTCTTATGGCTTTTTCTTATCTCGTATCGTTTCAGAGCTATTTGCAAGAATACCGGCGATTTTGGGATGTCTGTCTGTCTGTCTGTCTGTCCGACTCCTGGGCGCGAGGCCAAACAACTGCTGCTGGCACATTCGTCTCATCACTCCCCTTCATAAACGAGGCCTCACTGTGCCATTCACCCTACACCACAATACTTCGTTCCTTTCACCACCTACGATTAGGAACGTTCATTTGGGCCCACTTTAGGTTACGGTAGTAACACTAAATGTGGGCCTTTGCGATCGTCTTTTGACAGCTTAAATTTAAATGGAAATAACGGCTTAACTATTCATCTGACAGGAAAATTGAATAACGGAATTTGTACAGAAGAAAATTCTCCACAAATGTGCTCTCTTATGGCTTTTTCTTATCTCGTATCGTTTCAGAGCTATTTGCAAGAATACCGGCGATTTTGGGATGTCTGTCTGTCTGTCTGTCTGTCCGATTCCTGGGCGCGAGGCCAAACAACTGCTGCTGGCACATTCGTTACATCACTCCTTCATAAACGAGGCCTCACTGTGCCATTCACCCTACACCACAATACTTCGTTCCTTTCACCACCTACGATTAGGAACGTTCATTTGGGCCCACTTTAGGTTACGGTAGTAACACTAAATGTGGGCCTTTGCGATCGTCTTTTGACAGCTTAAATTTAAATGGAAATAACGGCTGAACTATTCATCTGACAGGAAAATTGAATAACGGAATTTGTACAGAAGAAAATTCTCTACAAATGTGCTCTCTTATGGCTTTTTCTTATCTCGTATCGTTTCAGAGCTATTTGCAAGAATACCGGCGATTTTGGGATGTCTGTCTGTCTGTCTGTCTGTCCGACTCCTGGGCGCGAGGCCAAACAACTGCTGCTGGCACATTCGTCTCATCACTCCTTCATAAACGAGGCCTCACTGTGCCATTCACCCTACACCACAATACTTCGTTCCTTTCACCACCTACGATTAGGAACGTTCATTTGGGCCCACTTTAGGTTACGGTAGTAACACTAAATGTGGGCCTTTGCGATCGTCTTTTGACAGCTTAAATTTAAATGGAAATAACGGCTTAACTATTCATCTGACAGGAAAATTGAATAACGGAATTTGTACAGAAGAAAATTCTCCACAAATGTGCTCTGTTATGGCTTTTTCTTATCTCGTATCGTTTCAGAGCTATTTGCAAGAATACCGGCGATTTTGGGATGTCTGTCTGTCTGTCTGTCTGTCCGACTCCTGGGCGCGAGGCCAAACAACTGCTGCTGGCACATTCGTCTCATCACTCCTTCATAAACGAGGCCTCACTGTGCCATTCACCCTACACCACAATACTTCGTTCCTTTCACCACCTACGATTAGGAACGTTCATTTGGGCCCACTTTAGGTTACGGTAGTAACACTAAATGTGGGCCTTTGCGATCGTCTTTTGACAGCTTAAATTTAAATGGAAATAACGGCTTAACTATTCATCTGACAGGAAAATTGAATAACGGAATTTGTACAGAAGAAAATTCTCCACAAATGTGCTCTCTTATGGCTTTTTCTTATCTCGTATCGTTTCAGAGCTATTTGCAAGAATACCGGCGATTTTGGGATGTCTGTCTGTCTGTCTGTCTGTCCGATTCCTGGGCGCGAGGCCAAACAACTGCTGCTGGCACATTCGTTACATCACTCCTTCATAAACGAGGCCTCACTGTGCCATTCACCCTACACCACAATACTTCGTTCCTTTCACCACCTACGATTAGGAACGTTCATTTGGGCCCACTTTAGGTTACGGTAGTAACACTAAATGTGGGCCTTTGCGATCGTCTTTTGACAGCTTAAATTTAAATGGAAATAACGGCTTAACTATTCATCTGACAGGAAAATTGAATAACGGAATTTGTACAGAAGAAAATTCTCTACAAATGTGCTCTCTTATGGCTTTTTCTTATCTCGTATCGTTTCAGAGCTATTTGCAAGAATACCGGCGATTTTGGGATGTCTGTCTGTCTGTCTGTCCGACTCCTGGGCGCGAGGCCAAACACCTGCTGCTGGCACATTCGTCTCATCACTCCCCTTCATAAACGAGGCCTCACTGTGCCATTCACCCTACACCACAATACTTCGTTCCTTTCACCACCTACGATTAGGAACGTTCATTTGGGCCCACTTTAGGTTACGGTAGTAACACTAGATGTGGGCCTTTGCGATCGTCTTTTGACAGCTTAAATTTAAATTGAAATAACGGCTTAACTATTCTCTTCAAATGTGCTCTCTTATGGCTTTTTCTTATCTCGTATCGTTTCAGAGCTATTTGCAAGTATATCGGCGATTTTGTGATGTCTGTCTGTCTGTCTGTCCGACTCCTGGGCGCGAGGCCAAACAACTGCTGCTGGCACATTCGTCTCATCACTCCCCTTCATAAACGAGGCCTCACTGTGCCATTCACCCTACACCACAATACTTCGTTCCTTTCACCACCTACGATTAGGAACGTTCATTTGGGCCCACTTTAGGTTACGGTAGTAACACTAAATGTGGGCCTTTGCGATCGTCTTTTGACAGCTTAAATTTAAATTGAAATAACGGCTTAACTATTCTCTTCAAATGTGCTCTCTTATGGCTTTTTCTTATCTCGTATCGTTTCAGAGCTATTTGCAAGAATACCGGCGATTTGGGATGTCTGTCTGTCTGTCTGTCTGTCTGTCTGTCTGTCCGACTCCTGGGCGCGAGGCCAAACAACTGCTGCTGGCACATTCGTCTCATCACTCCCCTTCATAAACGAGGCCTCACTGTGCCATTCACCCTACACCACAATACTTCGTTCCTTTCACCACCTACGATTAGGAACGTTCATTTGGGCCCACTTTAGGTTACGGTAGTAACACTAAATGTGGGCCTTTGCGATCGTCTTTTGACAGCTTAAATTTAAATGGAAATAACGGCTTAACTATTCATCTGACAGGAAAATTGAATAACGGAATTTGTACAGAAGAAAATTCTCTACAAATGTGCTCTCTTATGGCTTTTTCTTATCTCGTATCGTTTCAGAGCTATTTGCAAGAATACCGGCGATTTTGGGATGTCTGTCTGTCTGTCTGTCCGACTCCTGGGCGCGAGGCCAAACACCTGCTGCTGGCACATTCGTCTCATCACTCCCCTTCATAAACTAGGCTTCACTGTGCCATTCACCCTACACCACAATACTTCGTTCCTTTCACCACCTACGATTAGGAACGTTCATTTGGGCCCACTTTAATTTACGGTAGTAACACTAAATGTGGGCCTTTGCGATCGTCTTTTGACAGCTTAAATTTAAATGGAAATAACGGCTTAACTATTCACCTGACAGGAAAATTGAATAACGGAATTTGTACAGAAGAAAATTCTCTACAAATGTGCTCTCTTATGGCTTTTTCTTATCTCGTATCGTTTCAGAGCTATTTGCAAGAATACCGGCGATTTTGGGATGTCTGTCTGTCTGTCTGTCCGACTCCTAGGCGCGAGGCCAAACACCTGCTGATGGCACATTCGTCTCATCACTCCCCTTCATAAACGAGGCCTCACTGTGCCATTCACCCTACACCACAATACTTCGTTCCTTTCACCACCTACGATTAGGAACGTTCATTTGGGCCCACTTTAGGTTACTGTAGTGACACTAAATGTGGGCCTTTGCGATCGTCTTTTGACAGCTTAAATTTAAATGGAAATAACGGCTTAACTCTTCACCTGACAGGAAAATTGAATAACGGAATTTGTACAGAAGAAAATTCTCTACAAATGTGCTCTCTTATGGCTTTTTCTTATCTCGTATCGTTTCAGAGCTATTTGCAAGAATACCGGCGATTTTGGGATGTCTGTCTGTCTGTCTGTCTGTCCGACTCCTGGGCGCGAGGCCAAACACCTGCTGCTGGCACATTCGTCTCATCACTCCCCTTCATAAACGAGGCCTCACTGTGCCATTCACCCTACACCACAATACTTCGTTCCTTTCACCACCTACGATTAGGAACGTTCATTTGGGCCCACTTTAGGTTACGGTAGTAACACTAAATGTGGGCCTTTGCGATCGTCTTTTGACAGCTTAAATTTAAATGGAAATAACGGCAAAAACTATTCATCTGACAGGAAAATTGAATAACGGAATTTGTACAGAAGAAAATTCTCTACAAATGTGCTCTCTTATGGCTTTTTCTTATCTCGTATCGTTTCAGAGCTATTTGCAAGAATACCGGCGATTTTGGGATGTCTGTCTGTCTGTCTGTCCGACTCCTAGGCGCGAGGCCAAACACCTGCTGATGGCACATTCGTCTCATCACTCCCCTTCATAAACGAGGCCTCACTGTGCCATTCACCCTACACCACAATACTTCGTTCCTTTCACCACCTACGATTAGGAACGTTCATTTGGGCCCACTTTAGGTTACGGTAGTAACACTAAATGTGGGCCTTTGCGATCGTCTTTTGACAGCTTAAATTTAAATGGAAATAACGGCTTAACTATTCATCTGACAGTAAAATTGAATAACGGAATTTGTACAGAAGAAAATTCTCTACAAATGTGCTCTCTTATGGCTTTTTCTTATCTCGTATCGTTTCAGAGCTATTTGCAAGAATACCGGCGATTTTGGGATGTCTGTCTGTCTGTCTGTCTGTCTGTCTGTCTGTCCGACTCCTAGGCGCGAGGCCAAACACCTGCTGATGGCACATTCGTCTCATCACTCCCCTTCATAAACGAGGCCTCACTGTGCCATTCACCCTACACCACAATACTTCGTTCCTTTCACCACCTACGATTAGGAACGTTCATTTGGGCCCACTTTAGGTTACGGTAGTAACACTAAATGTGGGCCTTTGCGATCGTCTTTTGACAGCTTAAATTTAAATGGAAATAACGGCTTAACTATTCATCTGACAGTAAAATTGAATAACGGAATTTGTACAGAAGAAAATTCTCTACAAATGTGCTCTCTTATGGCTTTTTCTTATCTCGTATCGTTTCAGAGCTATTTGCAAGAATACCGGCGATTTTGGGATGTCTGTCTGTCTGTCTGTCCGACTCCTAGGCGCGAGGCCAAACACCTGCTGATGGCACATTCGTCTCATCACTCCCCTTCATAAACGAGGCCTCACTGTGCCATTCACCCTACACCACAATACTTCGTTCCTTTCACCACCTACGATTAGGAACGTTCATTTGGGCCCACTTTAGGTTACTGTAGTGACACTAAATGTGGGCCTTTGCGATCGTCTTTTGACAGCTTAAATTTAAATGGAAATAACGGCTTAACTCTTCACCTGACAGGAAAATTGAATAACGGAATTTGTACAGAAGAAAATTCTCTACAAATGTGCTCTCTTATGGCTTTTTCTTATCTCGTATCGTTTCAGAGCTATTTGCAAGAATACCGGCGATTTTGGGATGTCTGTCTGTCTGTCTGTCCGACTCCTGGGCGCGAGGCCAAACACCTGCTGCTGGCACATTCGTCTCATCACTCTCCTTCATAAACGAGGCCTCACTGTGCCATTCACCCTACACCCCAATACTTCGTTCCTTTCACCACCTACGATTAGGAACGTTCATTTGGTCCCACTTTAGGTTACGGTAGTAACACTAAATGTGGGCCTTTGCGATCGTCTTTTGACAGCTTAAATTTAAATGGAAATAACGGCTTAACTATTCATCTGACAGGAAAATTGAATAACGGAATTTGTACAGAAGAAAATTCTCTACAAATGTGCTCTCTTATGGCTTTTTCTTATCTCGTAACGTTTCAGAGCTATTTGCAAGAATACCGGCGATTTTGGGATGTCTGTCTGTCTGTCTGTCTGTCCGACTCCTGGGCGCGAGGCCAAACACCTGCTGCTGGCACATTCGTCTCATCACTCCCCTTCATAAACGAGGCCTCACAGTGCCATTCACCCTACACCACAATACTTCGTTCCTTTCACCACCTACGATGAGGAACGTTCATTTGGGCCCACTTTAGGTTACGGTAGTAACACTAAATGTGGGCCTTTGCGATCGTCTTTTGACAGCTTAAATTTAAATGGAAATAACGGCTTTTCATCTGACAGGAAATTTGAATAACGGAATTTGTACAGAAGAAAATTCTCTACAAATGTGCTCTCTTATGGCTTTTTCTTATCTCGTATCGTTTCAGAGCTATTTGCAAGAATACCGGCGATTTTGGGATGTCTGTCTGTCTGTCTGTCCGACTCCTGGGCGCGAGGCCAAACACCTGCTGCTGGCACATTCGTCTCATCACTCCCCTTCATAAACGAGGCCTCACTGTGCCATTCACCCTACACCACAATATTTCGTTCCGTTCACCACCTACGATGAGGAACGTTCATTTGGGCCCACTTTAGGTTACGATAGTGACTAAAAGTGGGCCTTTGCGATCGTCTTTTGACAGCTTAAATTTAAATGGAAATAACGGCTTAACTATTCATCTGACAGGAAAATTGAATAACGGAATTTGTACAGAAGAAAATTCTCTACAAATGTGCTCTCTAATGGCTTTTTCTTATCTCGTATCGTTTCAGAGCTATTTGCAAGAATACCGGCGATTTTGGGATGTCTGTCTGTCTGTCTGTCTGTCCGACTCCTGGGCGCGAGGCCAAACACCTGCTGCTGGCACATTCGCCTCATCACTCCCCTTCATAAACGAGGCCTCACTGTGCCATTCACCCTACACCACAATACTTCGTTCCTTTCATCACCTACGATTAGGAACGTTCATTTGGGCCCACTTTAGGTTACGGTAGTAACACTAAATGTGGGCCTTTGCGATCGTCTTTTGACAGCTTAAATTTAAATGGAAATAACGGCTTAACTATTCATCTGACAGGAAAATTGAATAACGGAATTTGTACAGAAAAAATTCTCTACAAATGTGCTCTTATGGCTTTTTCTTATCTCGTATCGTTTCAGAGCTATTTGCAAGAATACCGGCGATTTTGGGATGTCTGTCTGTCTGTCTGTCTGTCTCCTGGGCGCGAGGCCAAACACCTGCTGCTGGCACATTCGTCTCATCACTCCCCTTCATAAACGAGGCCTCACTGTGCCATTCACCCTACACCACAATACTTCGTTCCTTTCACCACCTACGATAAGGAACGTTCATTTTGGCCCACTTTAGGTTACGGTAGTAACACTAAATGTGGGCCTTTGCGATCGTCTTTTGACAGCTTAAATTTAAATGGAAATAACGGCTTAACTATTCATCTGACAGGAAAATTGAATAACGGAATTTGTACAGAAGAAAATTCTCTACAAATGTGCTCTCTTATGGCTTTTTCTTATCTCGTATCGTTTCAGAGCTATTTGCAAGAATATCGGCGATTTTGGGATGTCTGTCTGTCTGTCTGTCCGACTCCTGGGCGCGAGGCCAAACACCTGCTGCTGGCACATTCGCCTCATCACTCCCCTTCATAAACGAGGCCTCACTGTGCCATTCACCCTACACCACAATACTTCGTTCCTTTCATCACCTACGATTAGGCACGTTCATTTGGGCCCACTTTAGGTTACGGTAGTAACACTGAATGTGGGCCTTTGCGATCGTCTTTTGACAGCTTAAATTTAAATGGAAATAACGGCTTAACTATTCATCTGACAGGAAAATTGAATAACGGAATTTGTACAGAAGAAAATTCTCTACAAATGTGCTCTCATGGCTTTTTCTTGTATCGTTTCAGAGCTATTTGCAAGAATACCGGCGATTTTGGGACGTCAGTCTGTCTGTCTGTCCGACTCCTGGGCGCGAGGCCAAACACCTGCTGCTGGCACATTCGCCTCATCACTCCCCTTCATAAACGAGGCCTCACTGTGCCATTCACCCTACACCACAATACTTCGTTCCTTTCACCACCTACGATAAGGAACGTTCATTTTGGCCCACTTTAGGTTACGGTAGTAACACTAAATGTGGGCCTTTGCGATCGTCTTTTGACAGCTTAAATTTAAATGGAAATAACGGCTTAACTATTCATCTGACAGGAAAATTGAATAACGGAATTTGTACAGAAGAAAATTCTCTACAAATGTGCTCTCTTATGGCTTTTTCTTATCTCGTATCGTTTCAGAGCTATTTGCAAGAATATCGGCGATTTTGGGATGTCTGTCTGTCTGTCTGTCCGACTCCTGGGCGCGAGGCCAAACACCTGCTGCTGGCACATTCGCCTCATCACTCCCCTTCATAAACGAGGCCTCACTGTGCCATTCACCCTACACCACAATACTTCGTTCCTTTCATCACCTACGATTAGGCACGTTCATTTGGGCCCACTTTAGGTTACGGTAGTAACACTGAATGTGGGCCTTTGCGATCGTCTTTTGACAGCTTAAATTTAAATGGAAATAACGGCTTAACTATTCATCTGACAGGAAAATTGAATAACGGAATTTGTACAGAAGAAAATTCTCTACAAATGTGCTCTCATGGCTTTTTCTTGTATCGTTTCAGAGCTATTTGCAAGAATACCGGCGATTTTGGGACGTCAGTCTGTCTGTCTGTCCGACTCCTGGGCGCGAGGCCAAACACCTGCTGCTGGCACATTCGCCTCATCACTCCCCTTCATAAACGAGGCCTCACTGTGCCATTCACCCTACACCACAATACTTCGTTCCTTTCACCACCTACGATAAGGAACGTTCATTTTGGCCCACTTTAGGTTACGGTAGTAACACTAAATGTGGGCCTTTGCGATCGTCTTTTGACAGCTTAAATTTAAATGGAAATAACGGCTTAACTATTCATCTGACAGGAAAATTGAATAACGGAATTTGTACAGAAGAAAATTCTCTACAAATGTGCTCTCTTATGGCTTTTTCTTATCTCGTATCGTTTCAGAGCTATTTGCAAGAATATCGGCGATTTTGGGATGTCTGTCTGTCTGTCTGTCCGACTCCTGGGCGCGAGGCCAAACACCTGCTGCTGGCACATTCGCCTCATCACTCCCCTTCATAAACGAGGCCTCACTGTGCCATTCACCCTACACCACAATACTTCGTTCCTTTCATCACCTACGATTAGGCACGTTCATTTGGGCCCACTTTAGGTTACGGTAGTAACACTGAATGTGGGCCTTTGCGATCGTCTTTTGACAGCTTAAATTTAAATGGAAATAACGGCTTAACTATTCATCTGACAGGAAAATTGAATAACGGAATTTGTACAGAAGAAAATTCTCTACAAATGTGCTCTCATGGCTTTTTCTTGTATCGTTTCAGAGCTATTTGCAAGAATATCGGCGATTTTGGGATGTCTGTCTGTCTGTCTGTCCGACTCCTGGGCGCGAGGCCAAACAACTGCTGCTGGCACATTCGTCTCATCACTCCCCTTCATAAACGAGGCCTCACTGTGCCATTCACCCTACACCACAATACTTCGTTCCTTTCACCACCTACGATTAGGAACGTTCATTTGGGCCCACTTTAGGTTACGGTAGTAACACTAAATGTGGGCCTTTGCGATCGTCTTTTGACAGCTTAAATTTAAATGGAAATAACGGCTTAACTATTCATCTGACAGGAAAATTGAATAACGGAATTTGTACAGAAAAAATTCTCTACAAATGTGCTCTTATGGCTTTTTCTTATCTCGTATCGTTTCAGAGCTATTTGCAAGAATACCGGCGATTTTGGGATGTCTGTCTGTCTGTCTGTCTGTCTCCTGGGCGCGAGGCCAAACACCTGCTGCTGGCACATTCGTCTCATCACTCCCCTTCATAAACGAGGCCTCACTGTGCCATTCACCCTACACCACAATACTTCGTTCCTTTCACCACCTACGATTAGGAACGTTCATTTGGGCCCACTTTAGGTTACGGTAGTAACACTAAATGTGGGCCTTTGCGATCGTCTTTTGACAGCTTAAATTTAAATGGAAATAACGGCTTAACTATTCATCTGACAGGAAAATTGAATAACGGAATTTGTACAGAAAAAATTCTCTACAAATGTGCTCTTATGGCTTTTTCTTATCTCGTATCGTTTCAGAGCTATTTGCAAGAATACCGGCGATTTTGGGATGTCTGTCTGTCTGTCTGTCTGTCCGACTCCTGGGCGCGAGGCCAAACACCTGCTGCTGGCACATTCGTCTCATCACTCCCCTTCATAAACGAGGCCTCACTGTGCCATTCACCCTACACCACAATATTTCGTTCCGTTCACCACCTACGATGAGGAACGTTCATTTCGGCCCACTTTAGGTTACGATAGTGACTAAAAGTGGGCCTTTGCGATCGTCTTTTGACAGCTTAAATATAAATGGAAATAACGGCTTAACTATTCATCTGACAGGAAAATTGAATAACGGAATTTGTACAGAAGAAAATTCTCTACAAATGTGCTCTTATGGCTTTTTCTTATCTCGTATCGTTTCAGAGCTATTTGCAAGAATACCGGCGATTTTGGGATGTCTGTCTGTGTCTGTCTGTCTGTCCGACTCCTGGGCGCGAGGCCAAACACCTGCTGCTGGCACATTCGTCTCATCACTCCCCTTCATAAACGAGGCCTCACTGTGCCATTCACCCTACACCACAATACTTCGTTCCTTTCACCACCTACGATTAGGAACGTTCATTTGGGCCACTTTAGGTTACGGTAGTAACACTAAATGTGGGCCTTTGCGATCGTCTTTTGACAGCTTAAATTTAAATGGAAATAACGGCTTAACTATTCATCTGACAGGAAAATTGAATAACGGAATTTGTACAGAAAAAATTCTCTACAAATGTGCTCTTATGGCTTTTTCTTATCTCGTATCGTTTCAGAGCTATTTGCAAGAATACCGGCGATTTTGGGATGTCTGTCTGTCTGTCTGTCTGTCCGACTCCTTGGCGCGAGGCCAAACACCTGCTGCTGGCACATTCGTCTCATCACTCCCCTTCATAAACGAGGCCTCACTGTGCCATTCACCCTACACCACAATATTTCGTTCCGTTCACCACCTACGATGAGGAACGTTCATTTGGGCCCACTTTAGGTTACGATAGTGACTAAAAGTGGGCCTTTGCGATCGTCTTTTGACAGCTTAAATTTAAATGGAAATAACGGCTTAACTATTCATCTGACAGGAAAATTGAATAACGGAATTTGTACAGAAGAAAATTCTCTACAAATGTGCTCTCTAATGGCTTTTTCTTATCTCGTATCGTTTCAGAGCTATTTGCAAGAATACCGGCGATTTTGGGATGTCTGTCTGTCTGTCTGTCTGTCTGTCTGTCTGTCCGACTCCTGGGCGCGAGGCCAAACACCTGCTGCTGGCACATTCGTCTCATCACTCTCCTTCATAAACGAGGCCTCACTGTGCCATTCACCCTACACCACAATACTTCGTTCCTTTCACCACCTACGATTAGGAACGTTCATTTGGGCCCACTTTAGGTTACGGTAGTAACACTAAATGTGGGCCTTTGCGATCGTCTTTTGACAGCTTAAATTTAAATTGAAATAACGACTTAACTATTCATCTGACAGGAAAATTGAATAACGGAATTTGTACAGAAGAAAATTCTCTACAAATGTGCTCTCTTATGGCTTTTTCTTATCTCGTATCCTTTCAGAGCTATTTGCAAGAATACCGGCGATTTTGGGATGTCTGTCAGTCTGTCTGTCGTTCCGACTCCTGGGCGCGAGGCCAAACACCTGCTGCTGGCACATTCGTCTCATCACTCCCCTTCATAAACGAGGCCTCACTGTGCCATTCACCCTACACCACAATACTTCGTTCCTTTCACCACCTACGATTAGGAACGTTCATTTTGGCCGATTTTAGGTTACGGTAGTAACACTAAATGTGGGCCTTTGCGATCGTCTTTTGACAGCTTAAATTTAAATGGAAATAACGGCTTAACTATTCATCTGACAGGAAAATTGAATAACGGAATTTGTACAGAAGAAAATTCTCTACAAATGTGCTCTGTTATTGCTTTTTCTTATCTCGTGTCGTTTCAGAGCTATTTGCAAGAATACCGGCGATTTTGGGATGTCTGTCTGTCCGACTCCTGGGCGCGAGGCCAAACACCTGCTGCTGGCACATTCGTCTCATCAGTCCCCTTCATAAACGAGGCCTCACTGTGCCATTCACCCTACACCACAACACTTCGTTCCTTTCACCACCTACGATTAGGAACGTTCATTTTGGCCCACTTTAGGTTAAGGTAGTAACACTAAATGTGGGCCTATGCGATCGTCTTTTGACAGCATAAATTTGAATGGAGATAACGGCTTAACTATTCATCTGACAGGAAAATTGAATAACGGAATTTTTACAGAAGAAAATTCTCTACAAATGTGCTCTCTTATGGCTTTTTCTTATCTCGCATCGTTTCAGGGCTTTTTGCAAGAATACCGGCGATTTTGGGATGTCTGTCTGTCTGTCCGACTCCTGGGCGCGAGGCCAAACAACTGCTGCTGGCACATTCGTCTCATCACTCCCCTTCATAAACGAGGCCTCACTGTGCCATTCACCCTACAGCACAACACTTCGTTCCTTTCACCACCTACGATTAGGAACGTTCATTTGGGCCCACTTTAGGTTAAGGTAGTAACACTAAATGTGGGCCTTTGCGATCGTCTTTTGACAGCATAAATTTAAATGGAAATAACGGCTTAACTATTCATCTGACAGGAAAATTGAATAACGGAATTTGTACAGAAGAAAATTCTCTACAAATGTGCTCTCTTATGGCTTTTTCTTATCTCGCATCGTTTCAGGGCTTCTTGCAAGAATACCGGCTATTTTGGGATGTCTGTCTGTCTGTCTGTCTGTCCGACTCCTGGGCGCGAGGCCAAACACCTGCTGCTGGCACATTCGTCTCATCACTCCCCTTCATAAACGAGGCCTCACTGTGCCATTCACCCTACACCACAACACTTCGTTCCTTTTATCACCTACGATTAGGAACGTTCATTTTGGCCCACTTTAGGTTAAGGTAGTAACACTAAATGTGGGCCTTTGCGATCGTCTTTTGACAGCTTAAATTTAAATGGAAATAACGGCTTAACTATTCATCTGACAGAAAATTGAATAACGGAATTTGTACAGAAGAAAATTCTCTACAAATGTGCTCTCTTATGGCTTTTTCTTATCTCGCATCGTTTCAGGGCTTTTTGCAAGAATACCGGCGATTTTGGGATGTCTGTCTGTCTGTCTGTCCGACTCCTGGGCGCGAGGCCAAACACCTGCTGCTGGCACATTCGTCTCATCACTCCCCTTCATAAACGAGGCCTCACTGTGCCATTCACCCTACACCACAACACTTCGTTCCTTTCACCACCTACGATTAGGAACGTTCATTTTGGCCCACTTTAGGTTACGGTAGTAACACTAAAAGTGGGCCTTTGCGATCGTCTTTTGACAGCTTAAATTTAAATGGAAATAACGGCTTAACTATTCATCTGACAGGAAAATTGAATAACGGAATTTGTACAGAAGAAAATTCTCTACAAATGTGCTCTCTTATGGCTTTTTCTTATCTCGCATCGTTTCAGGGCTTTTTGCAAGAATACCGGCGATTTTGGGATGTCTGTCTGTCTGTCTGTCCGACTCCTGGGCGCGAGGCCAAACACCTGCTGCTGGCACATTCGTCTCATCACTCCCCTTCATAAACGAGGCCTCACTGTGCCATTCACCCTACACCACAACACTTCGTTCCTTTCACCACCTACGATTAGGAACGTTCATTTTGGCCCACTTTAGGTTACGGTAGTAACACTAAAAGTGGGCCTTTGCGATCGTCTTTTGACAGCTTAAATTTAAATGGAAATAACGGCTTAACTATTCATCTGACAGGAAAATTGAATAACGGAATTTGTACAGAAGAAAATTCTCTACAAATGTGCTCTCTTATGGCTTTTTCTTATCTCGCATCGTTTCAGGGCTTTTTGCAAGAATACCGGCGATTTTGGGATGTCTGTCTGTCTGTCTGTCTGTCTGTCCGACTCCTGGGCGCGAGGCCAAACACCTGCTGCTGGCACATTCGTCTCATCACTCCCCTTCATAAACGAGGCCTCACTGTGCCATTCACCCTACACCACAACACTTCGTTCCTTTCACCACCTACGATTAGGAACGTTCATTTTGGCCCACTTTAGGTTACGGTAGTAACACTAAAATTGGGCCTTTGCGATCGTCTTTTGACAGCTTAAATTTAAATGGAAATAACGGCTTAACTATTCATCTGACAGGAAAATTGAATAACGGAATTTGTACAGAAGAAAATTCTCTACAAATGTGCTCTCTTATGGCTTTTTCTTATCTCGCATCGTTTCAGGGCTTTTTGCAAGAATACCGGCGATTTTGGGATGTCTGTCTGTCTGTCTGTCCGACTCCTGGGCGCGAGGCCAAACACCTGCTGCTGGCACATTCGTCTCATCACTCCCCTTCATAAACGAGGCCTCACTGTGCCATTCACCCTACACCACAACACTTCGTTCCTTTCACCACCTACGATTAGGAACGTTCATTTTGGCCCACTTTAGGTTACGGTAGTAACACTAAAAGTGGGCCTTTGCGATCGTCTTTTGACAGCTTAAATTTAAATGGAAATAACGGCTTAACTATTCATCTGACAGGAAAATTGAATAACGGAATTTTTACAGAAGAAAATTCTCTACAAATGTGCTCTCTTATGGCTTTTTCTTATCTCGCATCGTTTCAGGGCTTTTTGCAAGAATACCGGCGATTTTGGGATGTCTGTCTGTCTGTCCGACTCCTGGGCGCGAGGCCAAACACCTGCTGCTGGCACATTCGTCTCATCACTCCCCTTCATAAACGAGGCCTCACTGTGCCATTCACCCTACACCACAACACTTCGTTCCTTTCACCACCTACGATTAGGAACGTTCATTTGGGCCCACTTTAGGTTAAGGTAGTAACACTAAATGTGGGCCTTTGCGATCGTCTTTAGACAGCATAAATTTAAATGGAAATAACGGCTTAACTATTCATCTGACAGGAAAATTGAATAACGGAATTTGTACAGAAGAAAATTCTCTACAAATGTGCTCTCTTATGGCTTTTTCTTATCTCGCATCGTTTCAGGGCTTCTTGCAAGAATACCGGCGATTTTGGGATGTCTGTCTGTCTGTCTGTCTGTCCGACTCCTGGGCGCGAGGCCAAACACCTGCTGCTGGCACATTCGTCTCATCACTCCCCTTCATAAACGAGGCCTCACTGTGCCATTCACCCTACACCACAACACTTCGTTCCTTTTATCACCTACGATTAGGAACGTTCATTTTGGCCCACTTTAGGTTAAGGTAGTAACACTAAATGTGGGCCTTTGCGATCGTCTTTTGACAGCTTAAATTTAAATGGAAATAACGGCTTAACTATTCATCTGACAGAAAATTGAATAACGGAATTTGTACAGAAGAAAATTCTCTACAAATGTGCTCTTATGGCTTTATCTTATATCGCATCGTTTCAGGGCTTTTTGCAAGAATACCGGCGATTTTGGGATGTCTGTCTCTCTGTCTGTCCGACTCCTGGGCGCGAGGCCAAACAACTGCTGCTGGCACATTCGTCTCATCACTCCCCTTCATAAACGAGGCCTCACTGTGCCATTCACCCTAGACCACAATACTTCGTTCCTTTCACCACCTACGATTAGGAACGTTCATTTTGGCCCACTTTAGGTTACGGTAGTAACACTAAAAGTGGGCCTTTGCGATCGTCTTTTGACAGCTTAAATTTAAATGGAAATAACGGCTTAACTATTCATCTGACAGGAAAATTGAATAACGGAATTTTTACAGAAGAAAATTCTCTACAAATGTGCTCTCTTATGGCTTTTTCTTATCTCGCATCGTTTCAGGGCTTTTTGCAAGAATACCGGCGATTTTGGGATGTCTGTCTGTCTGTCCGACTCCTGGGCGCGAGGCCAAACACCTGCTGCTGGCACATTCGTCTCATCACTCCCCTTCATAAACGAGGCCTCACTGTGCCATTCACCCTACACCACAACACTTCGTTCCTTTCACCACCTACGATTAGGAACGTTCATTTTGGCCCACTTTAGGTTAAGGTAGTAACACTAAATGTGGGCCTTTGCAATCGTCTTTTGACAGCATAAATTTAAATGGAAATAACGGCTTAACTATTCATCTGACAGGAAAATTGAATAACGGAATTTGTACAGAAGAAAATTCTCTACAAATGTGCTCTCTTATGGCTTTTTCTTATCTCGCATCGTTTCAGGGCTTTTTGCAAGAATACCGGCGATTTTGGGATGTCTGTCTGTCTGTCTGTCCGACTCCTGGGCGCGAGGCCAAACACCTGCTGCTGGCACATTCGTCTCATCACTCCCCTTCATAAACGAGGCCTCACTGTGCCATTCACCCTACACCACAACACTTCGTTCCTTTCACCACCTACGATTAGGAACGTTCATTTTGGCCCACTTTAGGTTAAGGTAGTAACACTAAATGTGGGCCTTTGCGATCGTCTTTTGACAGCATAAATTTAAATGGAAATAACGGCTTAACTATTCATCTGACAGAAAATTGAATAACGGAATTTGTACAGAAGAAAATTCTCTACAAATGTGCTCTCTTGTGGCTTTTTCTTATCTCGTATCGTTTCAGAGCTATTTGCAAGAATACCGGCGATTTTGGGATGTCTGTCTCTCTGTCTGTCCGACTACTGGGCGCGAGGCCAAACACCTGCTGCTGGCACATTCGTCTCATCACTCCCCTTCATAAACGAGGCCTCACTGTGCCAATCACCCTACACCACAATACTTCGTTCCTTTCACAACCTACGATTAGGAACGTTCATTTTGGCCCACTTTAGGTTACTGTAGTAACACTAAAAGTGGGCCTTTGCGATCGTCTTTTGACAGCTTAACTATTCATCTGACAGGAAAATTGAATAACGGAATTTGTACAGAAGAAATTTCTCTAGAAATGTGCTCTCTTGTGGGTTTTTCTTATCTCGTATCGTTTCAGAGCTATTTGCAAGAATACCGGCGATTTTGGGATGTCTGTCTGTCTGTCTGTCTGTCCGACTCCTGGGCGCGAGGCCAAACACCTGCTGCTGGCACATTCGTCTTATCACTCCCCTTCATAAACGAGGCCTCACTGTGCCATTCGCCCTACACCACAACACTTCCTTCCTTTCACCACCTACGATTAGGAACGTTCATTTTGGCCCACTTTAGGTTACGGTATTAACACTAAATGTGGGCCTTTGCGATCGTCTTTTGACAGCTTGAATTTAAATGGAAATAACGGCTTAACTATTCTCTGACAGTAAAATTGAATAACAAAATTTGTACAGAAGAAATTTCTCTAGAAATATGCTCTCTTGTGGCTTTTTCTTATCTCGTATCGTTTCAGAGCTATTTGCAAGAATACCGGCGATTTTGGGATGTCTGTCTGTCTGTCTGTCTGTCCGACTCCTGGGCGCGAGGCCAAACACCTGCTGCTGGCACATTCGTCTCATCACTCCCCTTCATAAACGAGGCCTCACTGTGCCAATCACCCTACGCCACAATACTTCGTTCCTTTCACAACCTACGATTAGGAACGTTCATTTTGGCCCACTTTAGGTTACGGTAGTAACACAAAAAGTTGGCCTTTGCGATCGTCTATTGACAGCTTAAATTTAAATGGAAATAACGGCTTAACTATTCATCTGACAGGAAAATTGAATAACGGAATTTGTACAGAAGAAATTTCTCTAGAAATGTGCTCTCTTGTGGCTTTTTCTTATCTCGTATCGTTTCAGAGCTATTTGCAAGAATACCGGCGATTTTGGGATGTCTGTCTGTCTGTCTGTCTGTCCGACTCCTGGGCGCGAGGCCAAACACCTGCTGCTGGCACATTCGTCTCATCACTCCCCTTCATAAACGAGGCCTCACTGTGCCAATCACCCTACGCCACAATACTTCGTTCCTTTCACAACCTACGATTAGGAACGTTCATTTTGGCCCACTTTAGGTTACGGTAGTAACACAAAAAGTTGGCCTTTGCGATCGTCTATTGACAGCTTAAATTTAAATGGAAATAACGGCTTAACTATTCATCTGACAGTAAAATTGAATAACGGAATTTGTACAGAAGAAATTTCTCTAGAAATGTGCTCTCTTGTGGCTTTTTCTTATCTCGTATCGTTTCAGAGCTATTTGCAAGAATACCGGCGATTTTGGGATGTCTGTCTGTCTGTCTGTCTGTCCGACTCCTGGGCGCGAGGCCAAACACCTGCTGCTGGCACATTCGTCTCATCACTCCCCTTCATAAACGAGGCCTCACTGTGCCAATCACCCTACGCCACAATACTTCGTTCCTTTCACAACCTACGATTAGGAACGTTCATTTTGGCCCACTTTAGGTTACGGTAGTAACACTAAATGTGGGCCTTTGCGATCGTCTTTTGACAGCTTAAATTTAAATGGAAATAACGGCTTAACTATTCATCTGACAGGAGAATTGAATAACGGAATTTGTACAGAAGAAATTTCTCTAGAAATGTGCTCTCTTGTGGCTTTTTCTTATCTCGTATCGTTTCAGAGCTATTTGCAAGGTTACCGGCGATTTTGGGATGTCTGTCTGTCTGTCTGTCTGTCTGTCCGACTCCTGGGCGCGAGGCCAAACACCTGCTGCTGGCACATTCGTCTCATCACTCCCCTTCATAAACGAGGCCTCACTGTGCCATTCACCCTACACCACAACACTTCGTTCCTTTCACCACCTACGATTAGGAACGTTCATTTTGGCCCACTTTAGGTTACGGTAGTAACACTAAATGTGGGCCTTTGCGATCGTCTTTTGACAGCTTAAATTTAAATGGAAATAACGGCTTAACTATTCATCTGACAGTAAAATTGAATAACGGAATTTGTACAGAAGAAATTTCTCTAGAAATGTGCTCTCTTATGGCTTTTTCTTATCTCGTATCGTTTCAGAGCTATTTGCAAGGTTACCGGCGATTTTGGGATGTCTGTCTGTCTGTCTGTCCGACTCCTGGGCGCGAGGCCAAACACCTGCTGCTGGCACATTCGTCTCATCACTCCCCTTCATAAACGAGGCCTCACTGTGCCAATCACCCTACGCCACAATAGTTCGTTCCTTTCACAACCTACCATTAGGAACGTTCATTTTGGCCCACTTCAGGTTACGGTAGTAACACAAAAAGTGGGCCTTTGCGATCGTCTTTTGACAGCTTAAATTTAAATGGAAATAACGGCTTAACTATTCATCTGACAGGAAAATTGAATAACGGAATTTGTACAGAAGAAATTTCTCTAGAAATGTGCTCTCTTGTGGCTTTTTCTTATCTCGTATCGTTTCAGAGCTATTTGCAAGAATACCGGCAATTTTGGGATGTCTGTCTGTCTGTCTGTCTGTCTGTCTGTCTGTCCGACTCCTGGGCGCGAGGCCAAACACCTGCTGCTGGCACATTCGTCTTATCACTCCCCTTCATAAACGAGGCCTCACTGTGCCATTCGCCCTACACCACAACACTTCGTTCCTTTCACCACCTACGATTAGGAACGTTCATTTTGGCCCACTTTAGGTTACGGTAGTAACACTAAATGTGGGCCTTTGCGATCGTCTTTTGACAGCTTGAATTTAAATGGAAATAACGGCTTAACTATTCTCTGACAGTAAAATTGAATAACAAAATTTGTACAGAAGAAATTTCTCTAGAAATATGCTCTCTTGTGGCTTTTTCTTATCTCGTATCGTTTCAGAGCTATTTGCAAGAATACCGGCGATTTTGGGATGTCTGTCTGTCTGTCTGTCCGACTCCTGGGCGCGAGGCCAAACACCTGCTGCTGGCACATTCGTCTCATCACTCCCCTTCATAAACGAGGCCTCACTGTGCCATTCACCCTACACCACAACACTTCGTTCCTTTCACAACCTACGATTAGGAACGTTCATTTTGGCCCACTTTAGGTTACGGTAGTAACACTAAATGTGGGCCTTTGCGATCGTCTTTTGACAGCTTAAATTTAAATGGAAATAACGGCTTAACTATTCATCTGACAGTAAAATTGAATAGCGGAATTTGTACAGAAGAAATTTCTCTAGAAATGTGCTCTCTTGTGGCTTTTTCTTATCTCGTATCGTTTCAGAGCTATTTGCAAGAATACCGGCGATTTTGGGATGTCTGTCTGTCTGTCTGTCCGACTCCTGGGCGCGAGGCCAAACACCTGCTGCTGGCACATTCGTCTCATCACTCCCCTTCATAAACGAGGCCTCACTGTGCCAATCACCCTACGCCACAATACTTCGTTCCTTTCACAACCTACCATTAGGAACGTTCATTTTGGCCCACTTTAGGTTACGGTAGTAACACAAAAAGTGGGCCTTTGCGATCGTCTTTTGACAGCTTAAATTTAAATGGAAATAACGGCTTAACTATTCATCTGACAGTAAAATTGAATAACGGAATTTGTACAGAAGAAATTTCTCTAGAAATGTGCTCTCTTGTGGCTTTTTCTTATCTCGTATCGTTTCAGAGCTATTTGCAAGAATACCGGCGATTTTGGGATGTCTGTCTGTCTGTCTGTCCGACTCCTGGGCGCGAGGCCAAACACCTGCTGCTGGCACATTCGTCTCATCACTCCCCTTCATAAACGAGGCCTCACTGTGCCAATCACCCTACGCCACAATACTTCGTTCCTTTCACAACCTACCATTAGGAACGTTCATTTTGGCCCACTTTAGGTTACGGTAGTAACACAAAAAGTGGGCCTTTGCGATCGTCTTTTGACAGCTTAAATTTAAATGGAAATAACGGCTTAACTATTCATCTGACAGGAAAATTGAATAACGGAATTTGTACAGAAGAAATTTCTCTAGAAATGTGCTCTCTTGTGGCTTTTTCTTATCTCGTATCGTTTCAGAGCTATTTGCAAGAATACCGGCGATTTTGGGATGTCTGTCTGTCTGTCTGTCTGTCTGTCCGACTCCTGGGCGCGAGGCCAAACACCTGCTGCTGGCACATTCGTCTTATCACTCCCCTTCATAAACGAGGCCTCACTGTGCCATTCGCCCTACACCACAACACTTCGTTCCTTTCACCACCTACGATTAGGAACGTTCATTTTGGCCCACTTTAGGTTACGGTAGTAACACTAAATGTGGGCCTTTGCGATCGTCTTTTGACAGCTTAAATTTAAATGGAAATAACGGCTTAACTATTCTCTGACAGTAAAATTGAATAACGGAATTTGTACAGAAGAAATTTCTCTAGAAATATGCTCTCTTGTGGCTTTTTCTTATCTCGTATCGTTTCAGAGCTATTTGCAAGAATACCGGCGATTTTGGGATGTCTGTCTGTGTCTGTCTGTCCGACTCCTGGGCGCGAGGCCAAACACCTGCTGCTGGCACATTCGTCTCATCACTCCCCTTCATAAACGAGGCCTCACTGTGCCAATCACCCTACGCCACAATACTTCGTTCCTTTCACAACCTACGATTAGGAACGTTCATTTTGGCCCACTTTAGGTTACGGTAGTAACACTAAATGTGGGCCTTTGCGATCGTCTTTTGACAGCTTAAATTTAAATGGAAATAACGGCTTAACTATTCTCTGACAGTAAAATTGAATAACGGAATTTGTACAGAAGAAATTTCTCTAGAAATATGCTCTCTTGTGGCTTTTTCTTATCTCGTATCGTTTCAGAGCTATTTGCAAGAATACCGGCGATTTTGGGATGTCTGTCTGTGTCTGTCTGTCCGACTCCTGGGCGCGAGGCCAAACACCTGCTGCTGGCACATTCGTCTCATCACTCCCCTTCATAAACGAGGCCTCACTGTGCCATTCACCCTACACCACAACACTTCGTTCCTTTCACCACCTACGATTAGGAACGTTCATTTTGGCCCACTTTAGGTTACGGTAGTAACACTAAATGTGGGCCTTTGCGATCGTCTTTTGACAGCTTAAATTTAAATGGAAATAACGGCTTAACTATTCATCTGACAGGAAAATTGAATAACGGAATTTGTACAGAAGAAATTTCTCTAGAAATGTGCTCTCTTGTGGCTTTTTCTTATCTCGTATCGTTTCAGAGCTATTTGCAAGGTTACCGGCGATTTTGGGATGTCTGTCTGTCTGTCTGTCCGACTCCTGGGCGCGAGGCCAAACACCTGCTGCTGGCACATTCGTCTCATCACTCCCCTTCATAAACGAGGCCTCACTGTGCCATTCACCCTACACCACAACACTTCGTTCCTTTCACCACCTACGATTAGGAACGTTCATTTTGGCCCACTTTAGGTTACGGTAGTAACACTAAATGTGGGCCTTTGCGATCGTCTTTTGACAGCTTAAATTTAAATTTAAATAACGGCTTAACTATTCATCTGACAGGAAAATTGAATAACGGAATTTGTACAGAAGAAATTTCTCTAGAAATGTGCTCTCTTGTGGCTTTTTCTTATCTCGTATCGTTTCAGAGCTATTTGCAAGAATACCGGCGATTTTGGGATGTCTGTCTGTCTGTCTGTCCGACTCCTGGGCGCGAGGCCAAACACCTGCTGCTGGCACATTCGTCTCATCACTCCCCTTCATAAACGAGGCCTCACTGTGCCAATCACCCTACGCCACAATACTTCGTTCCTTTCACAACCTACCATTAGGAACGTTCATTTTGGCCCACTTTAGGTTACGGTAGTAACACAAAAAGTGGGCCTTTGCGATCGTCTTTTGACAGCTTAAATTTAAATGGAAATAACGGCTTAACTATTCATCTGACAGTAAAATTGAATAACGGAATTTGTACAGAAGAAATTTCTCTAGAAATGTGCTCTCTTGTGGCTTTTTCTTATCTCGTATCGTTTCAGAGCTATTTGCAAGAATACCGGCGATTTTGGGATGTCTGTCTGTCTGTCTGTCCGACTCCTGGGCGCGAGGCCAAACACCTGCTGCTGGCACATTCGTCTCATCACTCCCCTTCATAAACGAGGCCTCACTGTGCCATTCACCCTACACCACAACACTTCGTTCCTCTCACCACCTACGATTAGGAACGTTCATTTTGGCCCACTTTAGGTTACGGTAGTAACACTAAATGTGGGCCTTTGCGATCGTCTTTTGACAGCTTAAATTTAAATGGAAATAACGGCTTAACTATTCATCTGACAGGAAAATTGAATAACGGAATTTGTACAGAAGAAATTTCTCTAGAAATGTGCTCTCTTGTGGCTTTTTCTTATCTCGTATCGTTTCAGAGCTATTTGCAAGAATACCGGCGATTTTGGGATGTCTGTCTGTCTGTCTGTCTGTCCGACTCCTGGGCGCGAGGCCAAACACCTGCTGCTGGCACATTCGTCTCATCACTCCCCTTCATAAACGAGGCCTCACTGTGCCAATCACCCTACACCACAATACTTCGTTCCTTTCACCACCTACGATTAGGAACGTTCATTTTGGCCCACCATAGCTTACGGTAGTAACACTAAAAGTGGGCCTTTGCGAACGTCTTTTGACAGCTTAAATTTAAATGGAAATAACGGCTTAACTATTCATCTGACAGTAAAATTGAATAACGGAATTTGTACAGAAGAAATTTCTCTAGAAATGTGCTCTCTTGTGGCTTTTTCTTATCTCGTATCGTTTCAGAGCTATTTGCAAGAATACCGGCGATTTTGGGATGTCTGTCTGTCCGACTCCTGGGCGCGAGGCCAAACACCTGCTGCTGGCACATTCGTCTCATCACTCCCCTTCATAAACGAGGCCTCACTGTGCCATTCACCCTACACCACAACACTTCGTTCCTTTCACCACCTACGATTAGGAACGTTCAATTTGGCCCGCCATAGCTTACGTTTTTTTTTTTTTTTTTTGTGGTTTTAGGGCGCACAACTTCTATGGTCATTAGCGCCCAGCTAAGAACATTGATTCGCTATGATCTCAAAAAATGGTCACTGTCAGAACATCAGCAAGAGGCTAAAAACGAAAGATAAAAGACAATTAAAAGGGTTAAATATCCTTGGATAGGTTGGCCAAGTTCATAAAACGCAAAACCCGAGCAGCTGCTCGTGTGTCATCAGCTAAAATTTCCTCCAGAGTAGACGGAAAGTGAAGGGCTACACGGAGACGATTAAAATTAACACAAGGCAGTAAAACATGTCGCACTGTCAACAGTTCACCGCAGGAGCATAGCGGTGCAGGTTCGGCGGATAGCAAGTGACGGTGGCTGAAACGGCAATGACCGATCCGCAACCGAGCCAGGATGACCTCCTCCCGCCGAGAGGGGCGTGAGGATGTCCTCCAAGCGGTCGGGATCGGTTTGACAGTTCGCAATTTATTGTTGTACAGTGAAAGCCTCACACTGTGCCATTGCGACACGATACTCCGGCGAAGAGCCCGTTGAACATCGTCCGATGGGACGCAAAAGGTAGCCATGCGAGGTAAAAGAGCTGCTGCCTTGGCTGCTGTGTCGGCGGCCTCATTCCCGGGCACACCCACATGGCCAGGGACCCACAGGAAAGAAACGTGACAGCTGTCATCCGCCAGCAACTGGAGGGAGCGTTGGATCCGATACACGAGAGGATGGTTCGAGAAAGGGTCCTTAAGACTCTGCAGGGCACTAAGGGAGTCAGAACATATGGCATAGAAAGGTTGGCGGTGGCGGCAGGTATACAAAACGGCCTGGTGGAGGGCGAAAAGCTCAGCCGTGAAGGTCGAGCACCGGTCAGGGAGCTTGTATTGGAATCGGTTGTCCCCGACGACGAAGGCAGATCCGACACCGGCAGTGCTCTTGGAACCATCAGTGTAAATAAATACGGCATTATCGAACCGCGAACGGAGTTCGACAAGCCTCGAGCGGTATACCAAATCCGGAGTGCTCTCCTTGGGGAGCGAACTAAGTTCGAGGTGTGTGTGAACCTGGGCCTGATGCCACGGTGGCAATGGGCTTTCGCTCAACCGAAGGGTGGAAGGAAGGGTAAAATCGAGCCGCTGTAGCAGGCGGCGAAACCGAACTCCCGGTGGAAGCAAGGCAATCGCAGACAACTGATATTGGCGATCGAGTGAGTCGTCAAAAAATAATCTGTAAGAGGGATGGTTGGGCATCGACCGTAGGCGGCATGCATACCGACACAAGAGTATGTCACGTCGAGTGGTCAAGGGTAATACAGCAGCCTCGGCATACAGACTTTCAACAGGGCTGGTATAAAATGCACCGGTCGCCAAACGTAATCCACGATGGTGGATAGAGTTGAGACGGCGGAGAATCGACGGCCGTGCTGAAGAGTACACAAGGCTTCCATAGTCGAGCTTCGACTGAACAATGGCCTGGTAAAGGTGAAGCAGGACGGTACGATCCGCTCCCCATGACGTGCCACTGAGGACACGAAGAACGTTAAGGGATCGGGCACAACGGGCAGTCAGGTAGGACACGTGTGTGGACCAGCAAAGTTTCCGATCCAACATGAGTCCCAAGAATTTCGTAGTCTCCACGAAAGGGAGAGCAACAGGGCCGAGACGTAGAGAAGGTGGAAGAAATTCCTTGTATCTCCAAAAATTGATACACACAGTTTTCTCAGTGGAGAATCGGAAGCCGTTTGCGATGCTCCACGAATATAGACGGTCAAGACAGCGTTGGAGAGAACGCTCCAAGAGACACGTCCGCTGGGCGCTACAATAAATTGCGAAATCGTCAACAAAAAGAGATCCGGAGACGTCGGCTGAAAGGCAGTCCACGATCGGATTGATTGCAATGGCAAAGAGCGCCACACTCAAGACGGAGCCCTGTGGTACCCCATTCTCCTGGCAAAAGGTATCTGACAAAACAGAGCCCACCCGTACCCGGAACTTGCGATCCGCCAAAAACGCTTGAATGAAAAGAGGAAGGCGGCCCCGAAGGCCCCATGTGTGTAATGTGCGGAGAATACCCGCCCTCCAACAGGTATCGTATGCCTTCTCCAAGTCGAAGAACACGGCTACTGTTTGACGCTTCTTTAGAAAGTTGTTCATAATGAAGGTCGACAACGTAACGAGGTGGTCAGCAGCAGAGCGGTGTCGACGAAAACCGCATTGTATATTAGTCAGGAGGCGGCGAGATTCGAGGAGCCAGACCAACCGAGCGTTAACCATGCGTTCCATCACCTTACAGACGCAGCTCGTCAGAGAAATGGGACGATAACTGGAAGGAAGGTGTTTGTCCTTCCCTGGTTTGGGGATGGGGACAACAATGGCTTCACGCCAACTTGTGGGAACATGACCTTCAGTCCATATGCGATTGTAGGTACTAAGAAGAAAGCACTTGCCCGCAGGAGAGAGGTTCTTCAGCATCTCAATATGAATGGAATCGGGCCCGGGAGCAGAGGACCGGGACAGGGCGAGAGCACGGTCTAGCTCCTGCATGGTGAAGGCGACGTTATAGTTTTCACGATTAAAAGAGCGGAAAGAAGGCGGCCGTGCCTCCTCTACCTGTTTGCGAGGGAGAAAGGCAGGGTGGTAATGGGCAGAGCTCGAAACCTCCGCAAAGAAACGACCCAATGCGTTTGAAACATCAGCTGGGTCCACGAGGACCGCGTTCTCCACGGTCAGGCCAGGAATCGGGGAGTGGACCTTGATGCCGGACAAACGGCGTAGGCCACCCCAGACAACCGTGGAGGGAGTAAAACGGTTAAAAGAACTAGTAAAAGCTGTCCAGCAAGCTTTCTTGCTGTCGTTTATGATACGACGGCACTGCGCTCGCATACGTTTGTAATTGATGCAATTCTCCAAAGTTGGGTGGCGGCGGAAGGTGCGTAAGGCACGACGTCGGGCTCGAAGCGCGTCGCGGCAGGCTGCAGTCCACCAAGGGACCTGCACACGACGTGGAGAAGAGGATGTACGAGGTATGGAACGTTCAGCAGCAGTGAGAATAACCTCTGTGAGGTATTCGACCTGACTGTCACAGTTGGGAAAATGCTGATTGTGAAAAACAGCCATGGAAGAATAAAGCCCCCAGTCGGCTTTAGAAATGTTCCAACTGGTGGGACGTGGAGATGGGGAGTGATGTAGGAAGTGGATGATACAAGGGAAATGGTCACTCGAGTACGTGTCAGAAAGTGCATACCACTCAAACCGACCGGCAAGCTGAGGAGTGCATATTGCGAGGTCTATATGGGAATAAGTGTGTGTTGTGTCAGAAAGGAAGGTCGGTGCACCGGTGTTGAGGCAGACAAGATCGAGGTGTTGGAGAAGGTCCACCAAAAGGGAGCCTCTCGGACAAGGTGCCGGAGAGCCCCATAGGGGGTGGTGGGCATTAAAGTCGCCTACCAACACGAAAGGTGAAGGGAGCTGGTCAACAAGGTTTAGCACATCTGCCCTAATAAGGGCAGATGACGATGGCGAATATATATTACAGAGGGAGAAGGTAAATGTGGATAAGGTGATGCGGACGGCAACTGCCTGTAGGTGAGTGTGCAAGGAAATGGGATGGAAATAGACGTCGTCTCGAAGGAGCATCAGAACCCCTCCATGGGCTGGGACACCTTCCACGGGTGGCAGGTCGAACCGCACAGAGGTGTAGTGTGGAAAGTCTGCACGATCACGTGGACGCAACTTAGTTTCCTGGAGGCAGACTAGAAGCGGGCAGTGCAATCGAAGGAGTAATTTTAACTCCTCCCGATTAGAACGAATGCCGCGAATGTTCCATTGAAGGAGCGCCATGATAAAAATGAGAGAAGAAATAAGGATAAAAACCAAGTAGCGAGCGGGGTCACCTCGACGGCCGCTGAGGACCGGATTTCGAGGGAGCACTGCTATCGCTGTCCAGGGGCAAAGGGTCGTGGTCCATAGGTTCGACCGACGCGCCTGCCACCTCCCTGAGTTGATCAGGAGGGGCAGTTTCCACCGCCGGTAAAGGGCCGGGCGCCCGGCAAACGGAGCGTCCCGGTGAAACAGAAGACGGCCGAGGCCGGCAACTGTTGGACGGCGCGACAGATGGGTCACGCCTCGGCGGGGAAGGAGAGGAACTCTTTTTCTTGTCAGCTCTTCTGGAAGAGTGACGGCGGGAAGAGGCAGTTGACGGTTGGGAAGCCTGAGAACGCAGAAAATCCTCACGGACGGGTTCCATTTTCAAGGACCGGGCATCTTGTTTAGGTGCCCGCGGTTTACTAGATGTTGACGAAGACTGTACCTTAGAAGCAGCAGGAGGAAGCGGGGACGTGGAACGGGCAATCTTCGGGCTGGCGGATCGCACAACTGTGTCAGCGAAAGTGAAATCACATGTCTGGGTACTGGAATCTTTGGTAGGTCGAGGTGAGGTGAGTACCTTACTGTATGTACCCGCTGGGAGGACAGTGGGCTTTCGACTCGCCAACAACTTACGAGCGGCAGATGTCGATACCTTCTCCGTAACCCGAATTTGCTGAATGATTTTTTCATCCTTATATACAGGGCAGTCGCGAGAGGAAGCCGCATGGTCGCCGTTGCAGTTAAGGCAGTGAGGGGACGGAGGTGGGCAATCCCCCTCATGGGCGTCCCTACCACAAGTGACACATTTTGCTGCATGTGGGCAATGTTCACGGGTATGGTTGTACCTGTGGCATTGGTAGCAGCGCGTTGGGTTTGGAATATAAGGGCGGACTGAGATAACTTCGTACCCTGCTTTGACCTTCGACGGGAGGTCAACTCTGTCGAATGTCAAAAACACAGTACGAGTCGGTGTCAGCTGGTTATCTACCTTTTTCATCAACCTGTGGACGGCTGTCACACCCTGATCGGACATATAGGACCGGGTGTCGTCATCAGACAACCCGTCAAGGGATCTCGTAAAAACTACCCCACGTGACGAGTTGAGTGTGCGTTGCGCTTCTACTTTGACTGGAAACGTGTGCAATAACGTAGTCCGGATAAGTTTCTGGGCTTGGAAAGCACTGTCCACTTCCAGCAACAATGAGCCATTGCGCTGACGCGAACAGGTTTTAACAGGGCCAGCAATTGCATCAACACCTTTCTGTATAACGAAAGGATTGACAGAATTGAAGTCTTTTCCGTCGGTGCGCGACACAAGAAATTTCGGCAAATTAGGCAGAGTCTTCTTTTGCTGAGGCGAGTCTATCTTACGTTTCTGGGTCAATGTCAGTGAAGAAGAGAAGGAAGTCATTGCGGAAGTGTCCCCCGTGATTACCGGCGTCTCCGATGGCGCGCTCCTTCCTAGTGGGGGCCCTCTCCGAGGGCTTACCCGCCTTAGGTGATTGTTCACACCTCAGGTCACACCTCCCGAGAACTGACGGAGGGACCAATTGGCATGTTCGGAAGGTACCAGCTCGGGTAATCACCCCTCCCTGGGCCTGGCCTTTACCAGGGGGTACGTACGTGCCCTACTTGTCTACCCGGGGCGGGGAATTACGCGTTACCCCGTCACCTGCTACGCATGATAATGCGTGGGTCGGCCTTCAGACACGCACAGGGAGGAAAGAAGAAGAATAGAGGAAGTGAAGAGAAAGAAGGAAAGGTGTCTCAAACGCCGAGGCAGAGACTAATGAGGAGAAGAAGGCGAGGAGAGGACAAGGAGAGAGAGACAGAAACAAAGGGTAAGAAAGGAAGGAACCAAGGAATAAGAGAAACGACAACAAGAAAACACCTGAACTCGTGAAATACGCCCGTCTCCGGGCGAAGGCATAAACCGGGAGGGAAAGTGAAGCAGCCTGGGGCAGAAGAAAGGCTGCTCCGGCTCGGGGCCCCGTGCGCGCCACACACGTACCCACAAAAGAACTGTGGGCCTCCTGGGGGGACCATAGCTTACGGTAGTAACACTAAAAGTGGGCCTTTGCGATCGTCTTTTGACAGCTTAAATTTAAATGGAAATAACGGCTTAACTATTCATCTGACAGTAAAATTGAATAACGGAATTTGTACAGAAGAAATTTCTCTAGAAATGTGCTCTCTTGTGGCTTTTTCTTATCTCGTATCGTTTCAGAGCTATTTGCAAGAATACCGGCGATTTTGGGATGTCTGTCTGTCTGTCTGTCCGACTCCTGGGCGCGAGGCCAAACACCTGCTGCTGGCACATTCGTCTCATCACTCCCCTTCATAAACGAGGCCTCACTGTGCCATTCACCCTACACCACAATACTTCGTTCCTTTCACAACCTACGATTAGGAACGTTCATTTTGGCCCACTTTAGGTTACTGTAGTAACACTAAAAGTGGGCCTTTGCGATCGTCTTTTGACAGCTTAAATTTAAATGGAAATAACGGCTTAACTATTCATCTGACAGTAAAATTGAATAACGGAATTTGTACAGAAGAAATTTCTCTAGAAATGTGCTCTCTTGTGGCTTTTTCTTATCTCGTATCGTTTCAGAGCTATTTGCAAGAATACCGGCGATTTTGGGATGTCTGTCTGTCTGTCTGTCTGTCTGTCTGTCCGACTCCTGGGCGCGAGGCCAAACACCTGCTGCTGGCACATTCGTCTCATCACGCCCCTTCATAAACGAGGCCTCATGTGCCATTCACCCTACACCACAATACTTCGTTCCTTTCACAACCTACGATTAGGAACGTTCATTTTGGCCCACTTTAGGTTACTGTAGTAACACTAAAAGTGGGCCTTTGCGATCGTCTTTTGACAGCTTAAATTTAAATGGAAATAACGGCTTAACTATTCATCTGACAGTAAAATTGAATAACGGAATTTGTACAGAAGAAATTTCTCTAGAAATGTGCTCTCTTGTGGCTTTTTCTTATCTCGTATCGTTTCAGAGCTATTTGCAAGAATACCGGCGATTTTGGGATGTCTGTCTGTCTGTCTGTCTGTCTGTCCGACTCCTGGGCGCGAGGCCAAACACCTGCTGCTGGCACATTCGTCTCATCACGCCCCTTCATAAACGAGGCCTCATGTGCCATTCACCCTACACCACAATACTTCGTTCCTTTCACAACCTACGATTAGGAACGTTCATTTTGGCCCACTTTAGGTTACTGTAGTAACACTAAAAGTGGGCCTTTGCGATCGTCTTTTGACAGCTTAAATTTAAATGGAAATAACGGCTTAACTATTCATCTGACAGTAAAATTGAATAACGGAATTTGTACAGAAGAAATTTCTCTAGAAATGTGCTCTCTTGTGGCTTTTTCTTATCTCGTATCGTTTCAGAGCTATTTGCAAGAATACCGGCGATTTTGGGATGTCTGTCTGTCTGTCTGTCTGTCTGTCCGACTCCTGGGCGCGAGGCCAAACACCTGCTGCTGGCACATTCGTCTCATCACGCCCCTTCATAAACGAGGCCTCATGTGCCATTCACCCTACACCACAATACTTCGTTCCTTTCACAACCTACGATTAGGAACGTTCATTTTGGCCCACTTTAGGTTACTGTAGTAACACTAAAAGTGGGCCTTTGCGATCGTCTTTTGACAGCTTAAATTTAAATGGAAATAACGGCTTAACTATTCATCTGACAGTAAAATTGAATAACGGAATTTGTACAGAAGAAATTTCTCTAGAAATGTGCTCTCTTGTGGCTTTTTCTTATCTCGTATCGTTTCAGAGCTATTTGCAAGAATACCGGCGATTTTGGGATGTCTGTCTGTCTGTCTGTCCGACTCCTGGGCGCGAGGCCAAACACCTGCTGCTGGCATATTCGTCTCATCACTCCCATTCATAAACGAGGCCTCACTGTGCCATTCACCCTACACCACAATACTTCGTTCCTTTCACAACCTACGATTAGGAACGTTCATTTTGGCCCACTTTAGGTTACGGTAGTAACACTAAAAGTGGGCCTTTGCGATCGTCTTTTGACAGCTTAAATTTAAATGGAAATAACGGCTTAACTATTCATCTGACAGTAAAATTGAATAACGGAATTTGTACAGAAGAAATTTCTCTAGAAATGTGCTCTCTTGTGGCTTTTTCTTATCTCGTATCGTTTCAGAGCTATTTGCAAGAATACCGGCGATTTTGGGATGTCTGTCTGTCTGTCTGTCCGACTCCTGGGCGCGAGGCCAAACACCTGCTGCTGGCACATTCGTCTCATCACTCCCCTTCATAAACGAGGCCTCACTGTGCCATTCACCCTACACCACAATACTTCGTTCCTTTCACAACCTACGATTAGGAACGTTCATTTTGGCCCACTTTAGGTTACTGTAGTAACACTAAAAGTGGGCCTTTGCGATCGTCTTTTGACAGCTTAAATTTAAATGGAAATAACGGCTTAACTATTCATCTGACAGTAAAATTGAATAACGGAATTTGTACAGAAGAAATTTCTCTAGAAATGTGCTCTCTTGTGGCTTTTTCTTATCTCGTATCGTTTCAGAGCTATTTGCAAGAATACCGGCGATTTTGGGATGTCTGTCTGTCTGTCTGTCTGTCTGTCCGACTCCTGGGCGCGAGGCCAAACACCTGCTGCTGGCACATTCGTCTCATCACGCCCCTTCATAAACGAGGCCTCATGTGCCATTCACCCTACACCACAATACTTCGTTCCTTTCACAACCTACGATTAGGAACGTTCATTTTGGCCCACTTTAGGTTACTGTAGTAACACTAAAAGTGGGCCTTTGCGATCGTCTTTTGACAGCTTAAATTTAAATGGAAATAACGGCTTAACTATTCATCTGACAGTAAAATTGAATAACGGAATTTGTACAGAAGAAATTTCTCTAGAAATGTGCTCTCTTGTGGCTTTTTCTTATCTCGTATCGTTTCAGAGCTATTTGCAAGAATACCGGCGATTTTGGGATGTCTGTCTGTCTGTCTGTCTGTCTGTCCGACTCCTGGGCGCGAGGCCAAACACCTGCTGCTGGCACATTCGTCTCATCACGCCCCTTCATAAACGAGGCCTCATGTGCCATTCACCCTACACCACAATACTTCGTTCCTTTCACAACCTACGATTAGGAACGTTCATTTTGGCCCACTTTAGGTTACTGTAGTAACACTAAAAGTGGGCCTTTGCGATCGTCTTTTGACAGCTTAAATTTAAATGGAAATAACGGCTTAACTATTCATCTGACAGTAAAATTGAATAACGGAATTTGTACAGAAGAAATTTCTCTAGAAATGTGCTCTCTTGTGGCTTTTTCTTATCTCGTATCGTTTCAGAGCTATTTGCAAGAATACCGGCGATTTTGGGATGTCTGTCTGTCTGTCTGTCTGTCTGTCCGACTCCTGGGCGCGAGGCCAAACACCTGCTGCTGGCACATTCGTCTCATCACGCCCCTTCATAAACGAGGCCTCATGTGCCATTCACCCTACACCACAATACTTCGTTCCTTTCACAACCTACGATTAGGAACGTTCATTTGGGCCCACTTTAGGTTACTGTAGTAACACTAAAAGTGGGCCTTTGCGATCGTCTTTTGACAGCTTAAATTTAAATGGAAATAATGGCTTAACTATTCATCTGACAGGAAAATTGAATAACGGAATTTGTACAGAAGAAAATTCTCTACAAATGTGCTCTCTTATGGCTTTTTCTTATCTCGTATCGTTTCAGAGCTATTTGCAAGAATGCCGGCGATTTTGGGATGTCTGTCTGTCTGTCTGTCCGACTCCTGGGCGCGAGGCCAAACACCTGCTGCTGGCACATTCGTCTCATCACTCCCCTTCATAAACGAGGCCTCACTGTGCCAATCACCCTACACCACAATACTTCGTTCCTTTCACAACCTACGATTAGGAACGTTCATTTTGGCCCACTTTAGGTTACTGTAGTAACACTAAAAGTGGGCCTTTGCGATCGTCTTTTGACAGCTTAAATTTAAATGGAAATAACGGCTTAACTATTCATCTGACAGTAAAATTGAATAACGGAATTTGTACAGAAGAAATTTCTCTAGAAATGTGCTCTCTTGTGGCTTTTTCTTATCTCGTATCGTTTCAGAGCTATTTGCAAGAATACCGGCGATTTTGGGATGTCTGTCTGTCTGTCTGTCTGTCTGTCCGACTCCTGGGCGCGAGGCCAAACACCTGCTGCTGGCACATTCGTCTCATCACGCCCCTTCATAAACGAGGCCTCATGTGCCATTCACCCTACACCACAATACTTCGTTCCTTTCACAACCTACGATTAGGAACGTTCATTTTGGCCCACTTTAGGTTACTGTAGTAACACTAAAAGTGGGCCTTTGCGATCGTCTTTTGACAGCTTAAATTTAAATGGAAATAACGGCTTAACTATTCATCTGACAGTAAAATTGAATAACGGAATTTGTACAGAAGAAATTTCTCTAGAAATGTGCTCTCTTGTGGCTTTTTCTTATCTCGTATCGTTTCAGAGCTATTTGCAAGAATACCGGCGATTTTGGGATGTCTGTCTGTCTGTCTGTCTGTCTGTCTGTCCGACTCCTGGGCGCGAGGCCAAACACCTGCTGCTGGCACATTCGTCTCATCACGCCCCTTCATAAACGAGGCCTCATGTGCCATTCACCCTACACCACAATACTTCGTTCCTTTCACAACCTACGATTAGGAACGTTCATTTTGGCCCACTTTAGGTTACTGTAGTAACACTAAAAGTGGGCCTTTGCGATCGTCTTTTGACAGCTTAAATTTAAATGGAAATAACGGCTTAACTATTCATCTGACAGTAAAATTGAATAACGGAATTTGTACAGAAGAAATTTCTCTAGAAATGTGCTCTCTTGTGGCTTTTTCTTATCTCGTATCGTTTCAGAGCTATTTGCAAGAATACCGGCGATTTTGGGATGTCTGTCTGTCTGTCTGTCTGTCTGTCCGACTCCTGGGCGCGAGGCCAAACACCTGCTGCTGGCACATTCGTCTCATCACGCCCCTTCATAAACGAGGCCTCATGTGCCATTCACCCTACACCACAATACTTCGTTCCTTTCACAACCTACGATTAGGAACGTTCATTTGGGCCCACTTTAGGTTACTGTAGTAACACTAAAAGTGGGCCTTTGCGATCGTCTTTTGACAGCTTAAATTTAAATGGAAATAATGGCTTAACTATTCATCTGACAGGAAAATTGAATAACGGAATTTGTACAGAAGAAAATTCTCTACAAATGTGCTCTCTTATGGCTTTTTCTTATCTCGTATCGTTTCAGAGCTATTTGCAAGAATGCCGGCGATTTTGGGATGTCTGTCTGTCTGTCTGTCCGACTCCTGGGCGCGAGGCCAAACACCTGCTGCTGGCACATTCGTCTCATCACTCCCCTTCATAAACGAGGCCTCACTGTGCCAATCACCCTACACCACAATACTTCGTTCCTTTCACAACCTACGATTAGGAACGTTCATTTTGGCCCACTTTAGGTTACTGTAGTAACACTAAAAGTGGGCCTTTGCGATCGTCTTTTGACAGCTTAAATTTAAATGGAAATAACGGCTTAACTATTCATCTGACAGTAAAATTGAATAACGGAATTTGTACAGAAGAAATTTCTCTAGAAATGTGCTCTCTTGTGGCTTTTTCTTATCTCGTATCGTTTCAGAGCTATTTGCAAGAATACCGGCGATTTTGGGATGTCTGTCTGTCTGTCTGTCTGTCTGTCCGACTCCTGGGCGCGAGGCCAAACACCTGCTGCTGGCACATTCGTCTCATCACGCCCCTTCATAAACGAGGCCTCATGTGCCATTCACCCTACACCACAATACTTCGTTCCTTTCACAACCTACGATTAGGAACGTTCATTTTGGCCCACTTTAGGTTACTGTAGTAACACTAAAAGTGGGCCTTTGCGATCGTCTTTTGACAGCTTAAATTTAAATGGAAATAACGGCTTAACTATTCATCTGACAGTAAAATTGAATAACGGAATTTGTACAGAAGAAATTTCTCTAGAAATGTGCTCTCTTGTGGCTTTTTCTTATCTCGTATCGTTTCAGAGCTATTTGCAAGAATACCGGCGATTTTGGGATGTCTGTCTGTCTGTCTGTCTGTCTGTCCGACTCCTGGGCGCGAGGCCAAACACCTGCTGCTGGCACATTCGTCTCATCACGCCCCTTCATAAACGAGGCCTCATGTGCCATTCACCCTACACCACAATACTTCGTTCCTTTCACAACCTACGATTAGGAACGTTCATTTTGGCCCACTTTAGGTTACTGTAGTAACACTAAAAGTGGGCCTTTGCGATCGTCTTTTGACAGCTTAAATTTAAATGGAAATAACGGCTTAACTATTCATCTGACAGTAAAATTGAATAACGGAATTTGTACAGAAGAAATTTCTCTAGAAATGTGCTCTCTTGTGGCTTTTTCTTATCTCGTATCGTTTCAGAGCTATTTGCAAGAATACCGGCGATTTTGGGATGTCTGTCTGTCTGTCTGTCTGTCTGTCCGACTCCTGGGCGCGAGGCCAAACACCTGCTGCTGGCACATTCGTCTCATCACGCCCCTTCATAAACGAGGCCTCATGTGCCATTCACCCTACACCACAATACTTCGTTCCTTTCACAACCTACGATTAGGAACGTTCATTTTGGCCCACTTTAGGTTACTGTAGTAACACTAAAAGTGGGCCTTTGCGATCGTCTTTTGACAGCTTAAATTTAAATGGAAATAACGGCTTAACTATTCATCTGACAGTAAAATTGAATAACGGAATTTGTACAGAAGAAATTTCTCTAGAAATGTGCTCTCTTGTGGCTTTTTCTTATCTCGTATCGTTTCAGAGCTATTTGCAAGAATACCGGCGATTTTGGGATGTCTGTCTGTCTGTCTGTCTGTCTGTCCGACTCCTGGGCGCGAGGCCAAACACCTGCTGCTGGCACATTCGTCTCATCACGCCCCTTCATAAACGAGGCCTCATGTGCCATTCACCCTACACCACAATACTTCGTTCCTTTCACAACCTACGATTAGGAACGTTCATTTTGGCCCACTTTAGGTTACTGTAGTAACACTAAATGTGGGCCTTTGCGATCGTCTTTTGACAGCTTAAATTTAAATGGAAATAACGGCTTAACTATTCATCTGACAGTAAAATTGAATAACGGAATTTGTACAGAAGAAATTTCTCTAGAAATGTGCTCTCTTGTGGCTTTTTCTTATCTCGTATCGTTTCAGAGCTATTTGCAAGAATACCGGCGATTTTGGGATGTCTGTCTGTCTGTCTGTCCGACTCCTGGGCGCGAGGCCAAACACCTGCTGCTGGCACATTCGTCTGATCACTCCCCTTCATAAACGAGGCCTCACTGTGCCATTCACCCTACACCACAATACTTCGTTCCTTTCACAACCTACGATTAGGAACGTTCATTATGGCCCACTTTAGGTTACGGTAGTAACACTAAAAGTGGGCCTTTGCGATCGTCTTTTGACAGCTTAAATTTAAATGGAAATAACGGCTTAACTATTCATCTGACAGTAAAATTGAATAACGGAATTTGTACAGAAGGAATTTCTCTAGAAATGTGCTCTCTTGTGGCTTTCTCTTATCTCGTATCGTTTCAGAGCTATTTGCAAGAATACCGGCGATTTTGGGATGTCTGTCTGTCTGTCCGACTCCTGGGCGCGAGGCCAAACACCTGCTGCTGGCACATTCGTCTCATCACTCCCCTTCATAAACGAGGCCTCACTGTGCCATTCACCCTACAATACAATACTTCGTTCCTTTCACAACCTACGATTAGGAACGTTCATTATGGCCCACTTTAGGTTACGGTAGTAACACTAAAAGTGGGCCTTTGCGATCGTCTTTTGACAGCTTAAATTTAAATGGAAATAACGGCTTAACTATTCATCTGACAGTAAAATTGAATAACGGAATTTGTACAGAAGAAATTTTTCTAGAAATATGCTGTCTTGTGGCTTTTTCTTATCTCGTATCGTTTCAGAGCTATTTGCAAGAATACCGGCGATTTTGGGATGTCTGTCTGTCTGTCTGTCTGTCTGTCTGTCCGACTCCTGGGCGCGAGGCCAAACACCTGCTGCTGGCACATTCGTCTGATCACTCCCCTTCATAAACGAGGCCTCACTGTGCCATTCACCCTACACCACAATACTTCGTTCCTTTCACAACCTACGATTAGGAACGTTCATTTTGGCCCACTTTAGGTTACTGTAGTAACACTAAAAGTGGGCCTTTGCGATCGTCTTTTGACAGCTTAAATTTAAATGGAAATAACGGCTTAACTATTCATCTGACAGTAAAATTGAATAACGGAATTTGTACAGAAGAAATTTTTCTAGAAATATGCTCTCTTGTGGCTTTTTCTTATCTCGTATCGTTTCAGAGCTATTTGCAAGAATACCGGCGATTTTGGGATGTCTGTCTGTCTGTCTGTCTGTCCGACTCCTGGGCGCGAGGCCAAACACCTGCTGCTGGCACATTCGTCTGATCACTCCCCTTCATAAACGAGGCCTCACTGTGCCATTCACCCTACACCACAATACTTCGTTCCTTTCACAACCTACGATTAGGAACGTTCATTTTGGCCCACTTATGTTACTGTAGTAACACTAAAAGTGGGCCTTTGCGATCGTCTTTTGACAGCTTAAATTTAAATGGAAATAACGGCTTAACTATTCATCTGACAGTAAAATTGAATAACGGAATTTGTACAGAAGAAATTTCTCTAGAAATGTGCTCTCTTGTGGCTTTTTCTTATCTCGTATCGTTTCAGAGCTATTTGCAAGAATACCGGCGATTTTGGGATGTCTGTCTGTCTGTCTGTCTGTCTGTCCGACTCCTGGGCGCGAGGCCAAACACCTGCTGCTGGCACATTCGTCTCATCACGCCCCTTCATAAACGAGGCCTCATGTGCCATTCACCCTACACCACAATACTTCGTTCCTTTCACAACCTACGATTAGGAACGTTCATTTTGGCCCACTTTAGGTTACTGTAGTAACACCAAAAGTGGGCCTTTGCGATCGTCTTTTGACAGCTTAAATTTAAATGGAAATAACGGCTTAACTATTCATCTGACAGTAAAATTGAATAACGGAATTTGTACAGAAGAAATTTCTCTAGAAATGTGCTCTCTTGTGGCTTTTTCTTATCTCGTATCGTTTCAGAGCTATTTGCAAGAATACCGGCGATTTTGGGATGTCTGTCTGTCTGTCTGTCTGTCTGTCCGACTCCTGGGCGCGAGGCCAAACACCTGCTGCTGGCACATTCGTCTCATCACGCCCCTTCATAAACGAGGCCTCATGTGCCATTCACCCTACACCACAATACTTCGTTCCTTTCACAACCTACGATTAGGAACGTTCATTTTGGCCCACTTTAGGTTACTGTAGTAACACTAAAAGTGGGCCTTTGCGATCGTCTTTTGACAGCTTAAATTTAAATGGAAATAACGGCTTAACTATTCATCTGACAGTAAAATTGAATAACGGAATTTGTACAGAAGAAATTTCTCTAGAAATGTGCTCTCTTGTGGCTTTTTCTTATCTCGTATCGTTTCAGAGCTATTTGCAAGAATACCGGCGATTTTGGGATGTCTGTCTGTCTGTCTGTCTGTCTGTCCGACTCCTGGGCGCGAGGCCAAACACCTGCTGCTGGCACATTCGTCTCATCACGCCCCTTCATAAACGAGGCCTCATGTGCCATTCACCCTACACCACAATACTTCGTTCCTTTCACAACCTACGATTAGGAACGTTCATTTTGGCCCACTTTAGGTTACTGTAGTAACACTAAAAGTGGGCCTTTGCGATCGTCTTTTGACAGCTTAAATTTAAATGGAAATAACGGCTTAACTATTCATCTGACAGTAAAATTGAATAACGGAATTTGTACAGAAGAAATTTCTCTAGAAATGTGCTCTCTTGTGGCTTTTTCTTATCTCGTATCGTTTCAGAGCTATTTGCAAGAATACCGGCGATTTTGGGATGTCTGTCTGTCTGTCTGTCTGTCTGTCCGACTCCTGGGCGCGAGGCCAAACACCTGCTGCTGGCACATTCGTCTCATCACGCCCCTTCATAAACGAGGCCTCATGTGCCATTCACCCTACACCACAATACTTCGTTCCTTTCACAACCTACGATTAGGAACGTTCATTTTGGCCCACTTTAGGTTACTGTAGTAACACTAAATGTGGGCCTTTGCGATCGTCTTTTGACAGCTTAAATTTAAATGGAAATAACGGCTTAACTATTCATCTGACAGTAAAATTGAATAACGGAATTTGTACAGAAGAAATTTCTCTAGAAATGTGCTCTCTTGTGGCTTTTTCTTATCTCGTATCGTTTCAGAGCTATTTGCAAGAATACCGGCGATTTTGGGATGTCTGTCTGTCTGTCTGTCCGACTCCTGGGCGCGAGGCCAAACACCTGCTGCTGGCACATTCGTCTGATCACTCCCCTTCATAAACGAGGCCTCACTGTGCCATTCACCCTACACCACAATACTTCGTTCCTTTCACAACCTACGATTAGGAACGTTCATTATGGCCCACTTTAGGTTACGGTAGTAACACTAAAAGTGGGCCTTTGCGATCGTCTTTTGACAGCTTAAATTTAAATGGAAATAACGGCTTAACTATTCATCTGACAGTAAAATTGAATAACGGAATTTGTACAGAAGGAATTTCTCTAGAAATGTGCTCTCTTGTGGCTTTCTCTTATCTCGTATCGTTTCAGAGCTATTTGCAAGAATACCGGCGATTTTGGGATGTCTGTCTGTCTGTCCGACTCCTGGGCGCGAGGCCAAACACCTGCTGCTGGCACATTCGTCTCATCACTCCCCTTCATAAACGAGGCCTCACTGTGCCATTCACCCTACAATACAATACTTCGTTCCTTTCACAACCTACGATTAGGAACGTTCATTATGGCCCACTTTAGGTTACGGTAGTAACACTAAAAGTGGGCCTTTGCGATCGTCTTTTGACAGCTTAAATTTAAATGGAAATAACGGCTTAACTATTCATCTGACAGTAAAATTGAATAACGGAATTTGTACAGAAGAAATTTTTCTAGAAATATGCTCTCTTGTGGCTTTTTCTTATCTCGTATCGTTTCAGAGCTATTTGCAAGAATACCGGCGATTTTGGGATGTCTGTCTGTCTGTCTGTCTGTCTGTCCGACTCCTGGGCGCGAGGCCAAACACCTGCTGCTGGCACATTCGTCTGATCACTCCCCTTCATAAACGAGGCCTCACTGTGCCATTCACCCTACACCACAATACTTCGTTCCTTTCACAACCTACGATTAGGAACGTTCATTTTGGCCCACTTTAGGTTACTGTAGTAACACTAAAAGTGGGCCTTTGCGATCGTCTTTTGACAGCTTAAATTTAAATGGAAATAACGGCTTAACTATTCATCTGACAGTAAAATTGAATAACGGAATTTGTACAGAAGAAATTTTTCTAGAAATATGCTCTCTTGTGGCTTTTTCTTATCTCGTATCGTTTCAGAGCTATTTGCAAGAATACCGGCGATTTTGGGATGTCTGTCTGTCTGTCTGTCTGTCCGACTCCTGGACGCGAGGCCAAACACCTGCTGCTGGCACATTCGTCTGATCACTCCCCTTCATAAACGAGGCCTCACTGTGCCATTCACCCTACACCACAATACTTCGTTCCTTTCACAACCTACGATTAGGAACGTTCATTTTGGCCCACTTTAGGTTACTGTAGTAACACTAAAAGTGGGCCTTTGCGATCGTCTTTTGACAGCTTAAATTTAAATGGAAATAACGGCTTAACTATTCATCTGACAGTAAAATTGAATAACGGAATTTGTACAGAAGAAATTTTTCTAGAAATATGCTCTCTTGTGGCTTTTTCTTATCTCGTATCGTTTCAGAGCTATTTGCAAGAATACCGGCGATTTTGGGATGTCTGTCTGTCTGTCTGTCTGTCCGACTCCTGGGCGCGAGGCCAAACACCTGCTGCTGGCACATTCGTCTGATCACTCCCCTTCATAAACGAGGCCTCACTGTGCCATTCACCCTACACCACAATACTTCGTTCCTTTCACAACCTACGATTAGGAACGTTCATTTTGGCCCACTTTAGGTTACTGTAGTAACACTAAAAGTGGGCCTTTGCGATCGTCTTTTGACAGCTTAAATTTAAATGGAAATAACGGCTTAACTATTCATCTGACAGTAAAATTGAATAACGGAATTTGTACAGAAGAAATTTTTCTAGAAATATGCTCTCTTGTGGCTTTTTCTTATCTCGTATCGTTTCAGAGCTATTTGCAAGAATACCGGCGATTTTGGGATGTCTGTCTGTCTGTCCGACTCCTGGGCGCGAGGCCAAACACCTGCTGCTGGCACATTCGTCTGATCACTCCCCTTCATAAACGAGGCCTCACTGTGCCATTCACCCTACACCACAATACTTCGTTCCTTTCACAACCTACGATTAGGAACGTTCATTTTGGCCCACTTTAGGTTACTGTAGTAACACTAAAAGTGGGCCTTTGCGATCGTCTTTTGACAGCTTAAATTTAAATGGAAATAACGGCTTAACTATTCATCTGACAGTAAAATTGAATAACGGAATTTGTACAGAAGAAATTTTTCTAGAAATATGCTCTCTTGTGGCTTTTTCTTATCTCGTATCGTTTCAGAGCTATTTGCAAGAATACCGGCGATTTTGGGATGTCTGTCTGTCTGTCTGTCTGTCCGACTCCTGGGCGCGAGGCCAAACACCTGCTGCTGGCACATTCGTCTGATCACTCCCCTTCATAAACGAGGCCTCACTGTGCCATTCACCCTACACCACAATACTTCGTTCCTTTCACAACCTACGATTAGGAACGTTCATTTTGGCCCACTTTAGGTTACTGTAGTAACACTAAAAGTGGGCCTTTGCGATCGTCTTTTGACAGCTTAAATTTAAATGGAAATAACGGCTTAACTATTCATCTGACAGTAAAATTGAATAACGGTATTTGTACAGAAGAAATTTTTCTAGAAATATGCTCTCTTGTGGCTTTTTCTTATCTCGTATCGTTTCAGAGCTATTTGCAAGAATACCGGCGATTTTGGGATGTCTGTCTGTCTGTCTGTCTGTCCGACTCCTGGGCGCGAGGCCAAACACCTGCTGCTGGCACATTCGTCTGATCACTCCCCTTCATAAACGAGGCCTCACTGTGCCATTCACCCTACACCACAATACTTCGTTCCTTTCACAACCTACGATTAGGAACGTTCATTTTGGCCCACTTTAGGTTACTGTAGTAACACTAAAAGTGGGCCTTTGCGATCGTCTTTTGACAGCTTAAATTTAAATGGAAATAACGGCTTAACTATTCATCTGACAGTAAAATTGAATAACGGAATTTGTACAGAAGAAATTTTTCTAGAAATATGCTCTCTTGTGGCTTTTTCTTATCTCGTATCGTTTCAGAGCTATTTGCAAGAATACCGGCGATTTTGGGATGTCTGTCTGTCTGTCTGTCTGTCCGACTCCTGGGCGCGAGGCCAAACACCTGCTGCTGGCACATTCGTCTGATCACTCCCCTTCATAAACGAGGCCTCACTGTGCCATTCACCCTACACCACAATACTTCGTTCCTTTCACAACCTACGATTAGGAACGTTTATTTTGGCCCACTTTAGGTTACTGTAGTAACACTAAAAGTGGGCCTTTGCGATCGTCTTTTGACAGCTTAAATTTAAATGGAAATAACGGCTTAACTATTCATCTGACAGTAAAATTGAATAACGGAATTTGTACAGAAGGAATTTCTCTAGAAATGTGCTCTCTTGTGGCTTTCTCTTATCTCGTATCGTTTCAGAGCTATTTGCAAGAATACCGGCGATTTTGGGATGTCTGTCTGTCTGTCCGACTCCTGGGCGCGAGGCCAAACACCTGCTGCTGGCACATTCGTCTGATCACTCCCCTTCATAAACGAGGCCTCACTGTGCCATTCACCCTACACCACAATACTTCGTTCCTTTCACAACCTACGATTAGGAACGTTCATTTTGGCCCACTTTAGGTTACTGTAGTAACACTAAAAGTGGGCCTTTGCGATCGTCTTTTGACAGCTTAAATTTAAATGGAAATAACGGCTTAACTATTCATCTGACAGTAAAATTGAATAACGGAATTTGTACAGAAGAAATTTTTCTAGAAATATGCTCTCTTGTGGCTTTTTCTTATCTCGTATCGTTTCAGAGCTATTTGCAAGAATACCGGCGATTTTGGGATGTCTGTCTGTCTGTCTGTCTGTCTGTCTGTCCGACTCCTGGGCGCGAGGCCAAACACCTGCTGCTGGCACATTCGTCTGATCACTCCCCTTCATAAACGAGGCCTCACTGTGCCATTCACCCTACACCACAATACTTCGTTCCTTTCACAACCTACGATTAGGAACGTTCATTATGGCCCACTTTAGGTTACGGTAGTAACACTAAAAGTGGGCCTTTGCGATCGTCTTTTGACAGCTTAAATTTATATGGAAATAACGGCTTAACTATTCATCTGACAGTAAAATTGAATAACGGAATTTGTACAGAAGAAATTTTTCTAGAAATATGCTCTCTTGTGGCTTTTTCTTATCTCGTATCGTTTCAGAGCTATTTGCAAGAATACCGGCGATTTTGGGATGTCTGTCTGTCTGTCTGTCTGTCCGACTCCTGGGCGCGAGGCCAAACACCTGCTGCTGGCACATTCGTCTGATCACTCCCCTTCATAAACGAGGCCTCACTGTGCCATTCACCCTACACCACAATACTTCGTTCCTTTCACAACCTACGATTAGGAACGTTCATTTTGGCCCACTTTAGGTTACTGTAGTAACACTAAAAGTGGGCCTTTGCGATCGTCTTTTGACAGCTTAAATTTAAATGGAAATAACGGCTTAACTATTCATCTGACAGTAAAATTGAATAACGGAATTTGTACAGAAGAAATTTTTCTAGAAATATGCTCTCTTGTGGCTTTTTCTTATCTCGTATCGTTTCAGAGCTATTTGCAAGAATACCGGCGATTTTGGGATGTCTGTCTGTCTGTCCGACTCCTGGGCGCGAGGCCAAACACCTGCTGCTGGCACATTCGTCTGATCACTCCCCTTCATAAACGAGGCCTCACTGTGCCATTCACCCTACACCACAATACTTCGTTCCTTTCACAACCTACGATTAGGAACGTTCATTTTGGCCCACTTTAGGTTACTGTAGTAACACTAAAAGTGGGCCTTTGCGATCGTCTTTTGACAGCTTAAATTTAAATGGAAATAACGGCTTAACTATTCATCTGACAGTAAAATTGAATAACGGAATTTGTACAGAAGAAATTTTTCTAGAAATATGCTCTCTTGTGGCTTTTTCTTATCTCGTATCGTTTCAGAGCTATTTGCAAGAATACCGGCGATTTTGGGATGTCTGTCTGTCTGTCTGTCCGACTCCTGGGCGCGAGGCCAAACACCTGCTGCTGGCACATTCGTCTCATCACTCCCCTTCATAAACGAGGCCTCACTGTGGCATTCACCCTACACCACAATACTTCGTTCCTTTCACCACCTACGATTAGGAACGTTCATTTTGGCCCACTTTAGGTTACGGTAGTAACACTTAATGTGGGCCTTTGCGATCGTCTTTTGACAGCTTAAATTTAAATGGAAATAACGGCTTAACTATTCATCTGACAGTAAAATTGAATAACGGAATTTGTACAGAAGAAATTTCTCTAGAAATGTGCTCTCTTGTGGCTTTTTCTTATCTCGTATCGTTTCAGAGCTATTTGCAAGAATACCGGCGATTTTGGGATGTCTGTCTGTCTGTCTGTCCGACTCCTGGGCGCGAGGCCAAACACCTGCTGCTGGCACATTCGTCTGATCACTCCCCTTCATAAACGAGGCCTCACTGTGCCATTCACCCTACACCACAATACTTCGTTCCTTTCACAACCTACGATTAGGAACGTTCATTTTGGCCCACTTTAGGTTACTGTAGTAACACTAAAAGTGGGCCTTTGCGATCGTCTTTTGACAGCTTAAATTTAAATGGAAATAACGGCTTAACTATTCATCTGACAGTAAAATTGAATAACGGAATTTGTACAGAAGAAATTTCTCTAGAAATGTGCTCTCTTGTGGCTTTTTCTTATCTCGTATCGTTTCAGAGCTATTTGCAAGAATACCGGCGATTTTGGGATGTCTGTCTGTCTGTCTGTCTGTCCGACTCCTGGGCGCGAGGCCAAACACCTGCTGCTGGCACATTCGTCTCATCACTCCCCTTCATAAACGAGGCCTCACTGTGCCATTCACCCTACACCACAATACTTCGTTCCTTTCACAACCTACGATTAGGAACGTTCATTTTGGCCCACTTTAGGTTACTGTAGTAACACTAAAAGTGGGCCTTTGCGATCGTCTTTTGACAGCTTAAATTTAAATGGAAATAACGGCTTAACTATTCATCTGACAGTAAAATTGAATAACGGAATTTGTACAGAAGAAATTTCTCTAGAAATGTGCTCTCTTGTGGCTTTTTTTATCTCGTATCGTTTCAGAGCTATTTGCAAGAATACCGGCGATTTTGGGATGTCTGTCTGTCTGTCTGTCTGTCCGACTCCTGGGCGCGAGGCCAAACAACTGCTGCTGGCACATTCGTCTCATCACTCCCCTTCATAAACGAGGCCTCACTGTGGCATTCACCCTACACCACAATACTTCGTTCCTTTCACCACCTACGATTAGGAACGTTCATTTTGGCCCACTTTAGGTTACGGTAGTAACACTAAATGTGGGCCTTTGCGATCGTCTTTTGACAGCTTAAATTTAAATGGAAATAACGGCTTAACTATTCATCTGACAGTAAAATTGAATAACGGAATTTGTACAGAAGAAATTTTTCTAGAAATATGCTCTCTTGTGGCTTTTTCTTATCTCGTATCGTTTCAGAGCTATTTGCAAGAATACCGGCGATTTTGGGATGTCTGTCTGTCTGTCTGTCTGTCCGACTCCTGGGCGCGAGGCCAAACACCTGCTGCTGGCACATTCGTCTCATCACTCCCCTTCATAAACGAGGCCTCACTGTGGCATTCACCCTACACCACAATACTTCGTTCCTTTCACCACCTACGATTAGGAACGTTCATTTTGGCCCACTTTAGGTTACGGTAGTAACACTAAATGTGGGCCTTTGCGATCGTCTTTTGACAGCTTAAATTTAAATGGAAATAACGGCTTAACTATTCATCTGACAGTAAAATTGAATAACGGAATTTGTACAGAAGAAATTTCTCTAGAAATGTGCTCTCTTGTGGCTTTTTCTTATCTCGTATCGTTTCAGAGCTATTTGCAAGAATATCGGCGATTTTGGGATGTCTGTCTGTCTGTCTGTCCGACTCCTGGGCGCGAGGCCAAACACCTGCTGCTGGCACATTCGTCTCATCACTCCCCTTCATAAACGAGGCCTCACTGTGCCATTCACCCTACACCACAATACTTCGTTCCTTTCACCACCTACGATTAGGAACGTTCATTTTGGCCCACTTTAGGTTACGGTAGTAACACTAAATGTGGGCCTTTGCGATCGTCTTTTGACAGCTTAAATTTAAATGGAAATAACGGCTTAACTATTCATCTGACAGTAAAATTGAATAACGGAATTTGTACAGAAGAAATTTTTCTAGAAATATGCTCTCTTGTGGCTTTTTCTTATCTCGTATCGTTTCAGAGCTATTTGCAAGAATACCGGCGATTTTGGGATGTCTGTCTGTCTGTCTGTCTGTCCGACTCCTGGGCGCGAGGCCAAACACCTGCTGCTGGCACATTCGTCTCATCACTCCCCTTCATAAACGAGGCCTCACTGTGCCAATCACCCTACACCACAATACTTCGTTCCTTTCACAACCTACCATTAGGAACGTTCATTTTGGCCCACTTTAGGTTACGGTAGTAACACTAAAAGTGGGCCTTTGCGATCGTCTTTTGGCAGCATAAATTTAAATGGAAATAACGGCTTAACTATCCATCTGACAAGAAAATTGAATAACGGAATTTGTAGAGAAGAAAATTCTCTACAAATGTGCTCTGATATGTTTCTTTCATATCTCGTATCGTTTCAGAGATATTTGCAAATATAACGGCGATTTTGGGATGTCTGTCCGAACCGTTGATCGTATTAGCACCAAATTTTACAGACGTAATTGTAGGTCGCCAGAGACCAGATCCTCTCTTTTTCAAATTTTACTGAAGGATTTGTTGGTTACCAGAGACCAGAACCACGCTTTTTGAAATATTTCGGAGAAGAAATACGTTAGTAATACCAAGAAAAGCCGTTTGTAATGTTATTTTAATTGGAAATTAACCGATCGTCTGACGCGAAAATTGAATAAACGAATTTGTAGAGGAGAAATCTTTATTTTGTAAATCTATCGAACCAAACAGCGTTGCCATCAGTCCGTAGCTTACAAACTACTTAATCTAGGTAAACTAACCTAAGGACAACACACACACACCACACACACACACACACACACACACACACACACACACACACACACACACATGCCCTAGGGAGTTCTCGAACCTTCGACGGCGATCAACCGGGCGCTCTGCAGCGAGGAGCCTTAGACCGCTCGGCTACTGCACCGCGGCAGAGGAGAAAATTGTTTACAGCTTTGTTCTATTATGTTTTTTTTTCATATCTCCTATCATTTGAGAGATATTTGCAAAAATGGTGAGTTTTGACACCCTCCATCGAATTAACGAAAACCAGCTGTTCGCAGATGTCAACGTGATATTACTCGTCCAGAAATCTCTCGGGCATACACCATTTTGCGTTACGAATTTGATGACTTTGTTATTGTAACTTACACGGTGTCATTTCAAAGAAATGGCGCACTGAAGAATTAACAGCAACACGTCGTTCTTCGTGCGATAAATGATAATCTAGTGTCTACAAATGCCATATTAGCATGAGTTAACAACGGCCATTAATAGTATAATATTAAAGATCGCCACTCCTAACTGTTAGCCGTAACGTGGCAATGCGTTGGACTGTGACCCTGAAGGTCAGTGGTTCGGAACCCGACGCTTCCTAAATTTTTTTTTCCTAAAAGGATTTCAGTCAGTCTTACAAATTAATTTTTATAATGATCTAGGTTATTATTTTGGTCCAAAATGTTTGCAAAAACTTATAAAACTTCAAATCTGAAGTGGTCCGCAAAACACGTCAGTGTGATTTTTTCTGTCATTTTCTCGCGCCACGCGTCTGTAACCCATGGCAGCTTCTTTGGTTTCCGAGAATTAGAATTACGTAAGGTACATCTCACAGTTGTTAGCAGCACTAATGTTCGTTCCGTATATTATTGGGAATGTATAACTCCCACAATACATGCCGTATATTATCTGAATTTTTGTTTTATATTATTTCAGACTGGCCGACCCGGCAATGCTTCGCAGTTGCTAGTATGTATGTACTCTTCCTTTGAACGTCAAATGTGCAAAATTTTACCGCAATCGTACGAGTGATATTGATATCCGAAAGAAAAGAGATCTTTCAGTTTTCCATAAATTTTCCTATTTTCTGGCCAACTATTCCAAAATTTTACTTCACTCAAACCTTTCTCTCGCTTTGATCGTCGAATGTGCATAATTTTATCGCAATCAGATGAATGGTATTGATATCCCATTGGAAAAAGCTCTTTCATATTTTCGCGAATTTTCAAATTTTTCGGGTAACTTTGCCAAAGTTTTAGTTCATAAGAACGTTACTCGTACTTTGAACGTCAAATATGCAAAATTGTATCGCAATCAGACGAATGATATTGATATCCCATTGGAAAAAGCTCTTTCAGTATTTCGCAAATTTTCATATTTTCCGGGTAACTTTCCCAAATTTTTTGGTCAATAGAACGTTCATCTTTCGTTGAACATCAAATGATCAAAATTTTATCGCAATCGGATGAACGGTTCTCGACTTATAGTGTTCAGTATATTTAGAAATACATTGAAAAAGTAACTCGGTTCGAATTTTGCAACTTTCATTTTTAACTATCATTTTTTTTTTCACTGAAAACTTTTCCAAGAGCATAATGGACAAAACAAGAAAGAATTACCCCTCTCCGTCGTGCGAATAGTCAGTTACAGTCCTGAATTCAATCAAAAACACATTGAAAAACGCACTTTTTTTCAACTTTTCAAATTTTCTAATTAAAGGTAGTCAACAATCCGAAGATTGGTTTGAACACCACAGTGCTTTACTAGGCATGGTCCTGTTTGGAGGTGGTATGCTGTTGTCTTCCTCCTACCTTGGAACTGACTTACCCAGCCAGTTATAGGGGGGCCTACAGTTTAGCGTGGGTTCCGAACCACGGTGCTACTCGGTATTTTTCACATGAATTATTTTGTCAAGTAGGCTCAACCACATAGATCGTGTATAAAACACTATAATATGACGCGTTTCGAGGGTCAAGCCCTCATCATCAGATAAAACATACAAGAATCTTTAAAACCCGAGACAAATAAAATCTAAAACGTAATAAAAGAAAACGTGGTTACTTCCCTTGTAACCGTGTCTCCGTAGAAAGCTCAGCATACTGTGCTTCGTCGATATTGAAAACAGTCCCCAGTACTGGCGGCGCATAGCACTAGTGAAGCGCACGGAGTCAACAACACGAGTGGGGCGCACGTATGAACATGAAAACAAAGACCTCTAAATGCCAAAGACTATCCACAAGGCAGTGGGTACATTCAGGTGTACAGTAAGACAGAGGTTAAAATTTAAAATAAACGACTTTTTTATAATAGATCCACAAAGTTTTTAAAAAAGCTGTATGCATTGCCTTGAACTTGTTCATTTAATGAAACGTCGCTTTTTGCGTTTTGTATTGTAATCTCTAGCTGTTCTAGCAGATCTAACTTTCTTCCCTTATCCTGTTTATGTAAAATCTTCAGGTCATCTTCAATATGCTTTAATGGGTGGCCAGTTTCGCGGATATGTGTAGCTACAGCGGACTTGTCAAAATTGTTCAGTCGGAAGGCGTCCACGTGTTCCTTGTACCTAACTTTAAACGATCTACCGGTCTGACCAATATAGCTGGCATTGCAACTACTACACTGTATCTTATAAACCCCTGCTTTGTCATATTTATCAGTCTTTTGGTTTAAGTTATTTCGTAATTTATGATGTAAAGTATTATTAGTTTTAAAAGCAGCTTCTAATTTAAAAGGTTTTAGTATGTTGGCCACTTTCTGAGACAGATTACCAAAATATGGAACCATTACCCTCTTGATATTATCTGTGCCATTTGTATATGATTTCGCACGTTGTTTCTTTCGTATTAGGTTATTAACTACGTTTTCTTGGTAACCATTCGCCTTAGCAAGCTGTCTTATAATGTTAAATTCAGTGGTTCTGTCTTTTTCATTCATTGGCACTTTGAAGGCTCTATCGACTAAACAGCGTAGGGCAGAAAGTTTTTGGCCATTAGGGTGACAAGAGCTGTTATGTATTAGAATGTCGGTAGTTGTAGGTTTCCTATATACTTTAAATACGTGTCTGCCATCCTGCTTCGTAATGTTAAGGTCAAGGAACTGAAGTGTGCCATCCTTCTCTTGTTCAACGGTAAATTCGATTTTCTCATGTAGGCTGTTAAATTTATTAACTATTCCACTAATTTCAGTTTCACCTCCATCTATCAATAGCAAAGTATCGTCAACGTAGCGTTTATAATATAAGATTTTATCAACTGGATGCTACATATTTGTGAAAAGCCGGTTTTCCAGGTTATTAATAAAAATGTCTGCTATTGTTCCTGAAATACTTGAACCCATAGCCAGTCCATCCTTTTGCATATAAAATTTCCCGTTAAAGGTAAAATAGTTATATTTCAGAATAAACCGAAGTAGGTCAATGAATTCAACGATTTCTTGCTGAGATAGTCTCTTGTGTTTAAGTAAGTTTGCTTTAATCAAGTCGATGGCCTCGTCAACCGGAACATTTGCATATAAATTTTTAATATCAAGAGACATAATGTGGGATGAATCTGCTATAGGCTTATCTTTAATCTCATTGATCAACGTAGTGTTGTTGCTAACTGAAAAATTATCCCCAAATACATAAAACTCCTTTAAAACTTTATCGAGTTTTTTCGTAATTTTGCATAGGGGGCCCTTCATTGAATTTACGATAGGTCTAATAGGATGCCCATTTTTATGGACCTTTAATTGCGATCTTAGTCGAGGAGCTGTGGGGTTCATGACGTAACATTGAAATTTCTCTTTTTCAGTCAATAGGAAAGACGTCCTTTTAAGCAACTGTTTTAACTCAGCCTGTACCTTTTTAGTTGGATCTTTAGCTATTTCAGTCACACCGTTTTCAGAAAAGAACTGTAGTGTTTTATCAATATATTGTTCCTCACTAACGATAACAGTAGTATTGCCCTTATCGGCCTTAGTAACGATCGCTTTATTAGAGATAAGCTTGTCGTTAATGGAGGTTACGGTTTTGTGATCACTGTTATTATGCGTACTGTTACAGGATTTATTCGTTTCGGCTTTGATGGCGTTAGCTAGTTTATATCCCACGTGTCCTTTTTCGTTTTCATTCAGTTTAGCAACATCTACCGCCATTTTAGTCGCTACGATAAGTTCTTTTACAGTTTTATCATTTAGGCTAGGTTGCACGTTAAATTTAAGACCTTTGTTCAGCAGCCTTAAGTGACAGATAAAAATCCTAGGAACTGGCGAGGACCGAACCCGCGACCTTTGGATTTGTAGTCTGGCACTCTACCACTGTGCAACCGAGGCGCACTAATTATCTGGTAGATTTTCCAAAAAAATTGTTTTATACAAAACTTGTTCTATCAAGCCGTACTCAAGTGAAGCTCTTACAACCATGTGGCAATTCATTTTCATTCATGGGAAAAAATCGCTTTCAGTTTTTCCTACATTTTCCTACTTTCCCAGCGACTTTTCCAAATTTTTATTTGTTGCGAACCTTTCTCTTGGTTTCAACAAGAAATGTACAAAATTGTATCGCAATTGGACGAACGGTAGCGATAGCTCACTGGAAAAAAGCTGCTTCGGTTTTTCCCGATTTTCATCTTTTTCTGGGCAACTTTTACATATTTTATCACCGTTTTATCCTTCCCTGGACTTACACGAGTATTTCAAGACTAATATTAGCCAAATCGGTTCAGCCGTTCTCGTGTTTTAGCGAGACTAACGAACAGCAATGCATTTACATATATGTAGATGACTATTCTGCTTGGAGGCGACCCAAATATAGAAAAAAAAAGTTTATGAAAATATTTCGAGCAAAATTAAATAAAATCGGATTTGACAGACATTCTACTTCGAATGATTTACATCTCATGTAAATCAACTTCCCACCGCCATAACATCCATCTCCCACCACACAGCCATGTATTATGTACAGCGTGTGGTATCTGCCTCTGAAACTTTGAAGGGTTGTAGCTCCCAAACTAACAGTGATAGGAATGTAGTTTAAATTGATTTGGACGCAGCTGGTTTAAACGATTCCAATGCACGATAGAAAAAACTATTGTTCCATTTAAAAAATTATATCTTTGTGCTGTAACTCTTTGGAAAATGATACAATAAACTATGTTCATAGCTCCGCAGAAAGTGTAACATTTCTTGTGTTGACCTACCGCATTAAAATTTCCCGTCACCTATTATTTTATAACTTACAGAGGCAAACACACTTAGTGAAACAGCATATATATATATATATATATATATATATATATATATATATATATATATATATATATATATATATATATATATTGTACAGTTAGTTCTGTTCTACGAAACTAAAATATCCTTAGCTAATCTCACGAATGCTTGCTGCATTCAGGAAATCGCAAGAGAAAACGTGCTGAATGCAATCCAATCTCCCTATTGACTTCATCCATCCATGTTTCACGCGAGCAAGCAGCCAAATGGGAGTCGAGATAACTACAGCGCCTCCGTTTTTCGTTTCAATAGTTGCAACAAGGAAGCGACGATGCAGCCGCACCAACTGTCGTGCACCACAGTAACTAATTTTTTGGAAATCCTTCCTAAAAGTTGCTCTTATTTGGAAAAATGCAGATAAATATGTTTCGAACTACCTGTTGTAACAACAACTATCTTGGGGTCAGATCTAGATACGTAGCCATTATTTAAACCACAAAAGCGTTTAAGGCGCATTAAACGCAGTCTACGTGAAGAGGCTCTTGATGATCGAATAACTGTCCAAAAAAGAAATTACAATTGGGAGTGTACAATGTATACAAGGTGTTACAAAAAGGTAGGGCCAAACTTTCAGGAAACATTCCTCACACACAAAGAAAGAAAAGATGTTATGTGAACATGCGTCCGAAAACGCTTAATTTCCACGTTAGAGCTCATTTTATTACTTCTCTTCAAATCACATTAATCGTGGAATGGAAACACACAGCAACAGAACGTACCAGCGTGACTTCAAACACTTTGTTACAGAAAATGTTCGAAATGTTCTCCGTTAGCGAGGATACATGCATCCACCCTCCGTCGCACGGAATCCCTGATGCGCTGATGCAGCCCTGGAGAATGGCGTATTGTATCACAGCCGTCCACAATACGAGCACCAAGAGTCTCTACACTCGGTACCGGGGTTGCGTAGACAAGAGCTTTCAAATGCCCCCATAAATGAAAGTCAAGAGGGTTGAGGTCAGGAGAGCGTGGAGGCCACGGAATTGGTCCGCCTCTACCAATCCATCGGTCACCGAATTTGTTGTTGAGAAGCGTACGAACACGCCGACTGAAATGTGCAGGAGCTCCATCGTGCATGAACCACATGTTGGGTCGTACTTGTAAAGGCACATGTTCTAGCAGCACAGGTAGAGTATCCCGTATGAAACCATGATAACGTGCTCCAGTGAGCGTAGGTGGAAGAACATGAGGCCCAATCAAGACATCACCAACAATTCCTGCCCAAACGTTCACAGAAAATCTGTGTTGATTACGTGATTGCACAATTACGTGCGGATTATCGTCAGCCCACACATGTTGATTGTGAAAATTTACAATTTGATCACGTTGGAATGAAGCCTCATCCGTCGCGTGTCAACACAAGCACTGAGGTCAACATTACCTTCCTTCAATTGGGCCAACTGGCGGTGAATCGAGGAAGTACAGTACATATTAATGAAACAATTGGGTATTTTGACAGTTGTCTGCACGAATTATTTCAATTTACATTTAAAGAGAAATACTAAAATGAGCTCTAACATGGAAATTAAGCGTTTCCGATGTCCACATAACATATTTTCTTTCTTTGTGTGTGAGGAATGTTTGCTGAAAGTTTGGCCGTACCTCTTTGTAACACCCTGTATATCTACGAAAGAAAGATTTAAGTAGATGCAAGAGTTTTATGCGACGTGGAGTACCTTGTTTAACATTTAAAAGAATCAAAATAAAGAATAACTAACACATCACGGTACTAAATTAAAAGAAAAGTTACCTGCCGAATTGAAATCAGATGTTGATAGCGAATTGCTGTTTTAAGAAATTTATGCCCTGGAACTTTAGACTCTAACAAGGAAAGTACTTGGGCTCTATCAAACATATCTACATGAACGTTTGGTTACAGTATCTCTACGTACACCTGAATGTGCTGGTGGGTGTCGTTTTTCTGCAAAACTCTGCAATCATGATCTACATAGCAGTGTAGATTAATTGTAGACGCCATACGTAATGCAGATATCTTAATTATAAATTATGTAATAATCATCGTACATGTTCTCTAGCGAATTGTCATCAAAAGCCGTGATGATAGTTGCAACTTTAACCTTCTTCCCGAAAGACTGTTGGTATTCACTGCCACTGCTTCCATCGCCTCTTCCCGCACTTACCGTAGCACTACCGCTTGCAATAAGTCGTTCGTCATTATCATCCCTATTATGATTATTATGAGTTTGTAACGACAGTATCTAACTTATGCCCATAGCAGATACGAGAAAGCACGCAAATGATTCATCTTCTACACTAATACCATCTTCACGAAGAAGGGTTCTTCGTAACTTCATCTCAACTAAACGCAATACATTAGCAGGATTGATTAGCAATCGCCGCCCCATCTGACGCTTCACCACACAAATGACGTCACAAAACGCAACTTGGGAGGCACACTGCACCGTCCCTACTGGCGAACCGACAGGTCAAAGTGCAATGCGGCATGGCACACGCAGAGGCCTCTAACGGACGACTGCAGAGTTTTGCAGATGCGGGATTATCACTAGTGCAATAAGGGATCTTTGCATTATCTCTCGTACGATTTTCATGTATATGTGTTTGTTCGAGCCCAAGTACTTTCCTTGTCAGTCAAGACACGCAATGCGCAATGAAGCCTTAAACGTTAAAAGAGCATAATCTTCAAGAGTTATATCCCAAAATCGGAAAATGTAGCGTATTTTGTAAACAATTTGAGTAACTGTTACAAGTGGCGCAGGCAGTTTTTCCGAACTGAAATTGAGAAAAATATACTTGCCGTGTATAACGTCTCAAACAAGACTGATCATTTTGTCTCACTGTCTATTGACAAAAAGGTTGTTGAAACCACTTTTTAAGCATATTCTCGTTGTTTGGAACATGCAAAAACTGGTTTTCTTGAGGTTTTTATACGAGGCGCGTCCAGAAAGGAAGTTCCGTTTGGTAATAAAATAAAATTGTACACAGATACAGAAAAAAAATTTATTGCACAAAATTCTACAACTCTTACAGTACTTTTTCACATAACTGCCGAAATTTTGTAGGCACTTGTCATAGCGTGCCACAAGTTCAACCATGTGGTAACAGCTCTTTATCATTGTTGAAAGTGTTGACCTCCAAGGACAGATTTTAGGTGTAAGAAGAGATGAAAGTCGCTAGGAGAGAGGTCCGAGCTGTATGGAGGATGATCACACAGGTCCCATTGAAATTTCCGTAAGACTTGTTTGGTCACATTCGGTGTGTGAGGTCAGGCATTATCGTGAACAAAAAAAATCTTTTGACAGTAATCCTCTTCTTACACCTAAAATCGTTGGTGGACAACACTTTAGCGATGATGACGAGCTGAAAGAACATGTTACCACATGGTTGAATACACAGGCGGCAACATTCTATGAGAAATGCACACAAAACCTTGTGCCGTGCTATGACAATTGCCTACAAAATTTCGGAAGCTATGAAGAAAAGTAGTTTAATAGTTGTAGATTTTTGTACAATCAATATTTTTTCTGTATCTGTACCCGTTCGTTTTATATAACCAAACGGAACTTACTTTCTGGACGCGCCTAGTAGATGTGTTCGTAGAGTGCGATACTACGCAATATTTTCATATAATTTTCCAAAACGTGAATGCTCAATATATCACTGCTGCACTGAATGTTACGATAGCGGGAGCAGCATGTTCGACAGTGACGTCACAGGCAACACGAGAGTAAAATGGTGCTTCTTAAGGGCTTTCAGATTGTAAGGATTTCATTTCCGTTTATTTAAAGCATTTTTATTATTATTATTATTATTATTATTATTATTATTATTAAAATTTACGAAAAAAACTATGTTATGTGCATAAGATTGTGTAATTAACCTTTTAAATCAATTTCAAGAAAAAAGTCAAATACACTGTTGGCAGGTACATCTTTACAAACGCAAGAATAAAATACCACTGTCAAAAGAACTGTCATATCTGCCTTTCAAATGAAACTTTATCGATACAAATCGTTTTGCGTCGATGTAAGGACTCAATACAGAAGAAAATAAATCTGATAACGTTACGACGGACTACAAGGCACAGGCAAGGGATGAAGGTTCTGTCGACTTTAACTCGCACAATATCGGGAAAGATGGTCACTGGAACAGTTACAAAATGTGTTATGCAAATATTCTTAAAAAGTACAGTGAAAGGTCTAACACACGACAACATAAAATTCTTATACTCGCCTTGCATTTATTACAATACCCATCATCTTTCAGTAAGCCTTGTGTATTTGAGAATACTGTTTGACAGTGAAACAGTTTTGTTGCTCAACAATAGCCTAGAACATTCTGAAAACTGACAGGACGCTCCAGTTTAGATTAGATTAGTTTTTCGCTCCATAGATCCATGTTGAGGAGATCCTCGTGGACGTGGAACATGTCAAGAAACAAAATTTACAAGCTGAATAATAGATAATACTAATAATATAAAGACAGATACACATATTTTTAAGATATATATATACATATATATATATATATATTGCTGGTAATATTATAACACTAATACAGTATGAGTGCATGCATCATTTGGTACAATTTAGAAATTCACTAATGGAGTAGAAGGGGTTGGCCACTAGAAAGTCTTTTAGGTTCCTCTTAAACTGATCTTTATTTGTAGCTAAATTTTTTATACTTGATGGTAAATTATTGAAACTGTGTGTTCCTGAGTAGTAGACCCCTTTTTGAACTAAAGTAAGTGCTTTTAAGTCCTTCTGTAGAAATAAAAATGAAATTTAGTATTGTATGTATGAACTGAGCTGTTTGTTGGGAAAAGGGATATATTATTTATGACAAATTTCATTAAGGAATAAATATGCTGAGAGGCAGTAGTTAATATGCCCAGTTCTTTGAAGAGGCTTCTACAAGATATCCGAGAATTTACTCAACAAATAATACGTATTACACGCTTTTGTACTCTGAATACTTTTGACTGACTTGAAGAGTTACCCCAAAATATTATACCATATGACATTAAGGAATGAAAGTGAGCAAAGTATGCAAACTTTGTTATTTTCATGTCTCCTGTGTCTGATGACACTAACATAGTAATACAATGGTGTGTTGTGTTGTTACAGTTGTGTTTCATGACCGATACAATAGAGACGACTTTATCAAAGGGGGGAAAAGAAAGAAACGTGAGGGATTACGTGAGTACATTCGAAGCCGCAAACTCTTTATTAGTGTGCGATGCGGTCCACATCAGCAGCGCCACATCTTCGCTTTAATGTTACCTGAATGAGTGCTTACTTGCAGGAACCGCCCGAACACATTCGGGGTACTAGCCAAATTATTTTAATGGCACACGAGTGTATAAAATTGCAATAAAACATCAATGTAAAATACATATAACACCTTTTGTCCCACTTTATGTTACGGTAGTAACACTAAAAGTGGGCCTTTCCGATCGTCTTTCGACAGCTCGAAATTTAAACAAAAATAACGGCTTAACTATTGATCTGAGACGAAAATTGAATAACCTAATTTGCAGAGGAGAAAATTCTCTACAACTTTGCTCTCTTATGCTTTTTCCATATCTCGTAGCGTTTCAAAGATATTTGCAAAAATAACGGCGATATTGGGATGTCTGTCTCTCCGTCTGTCTGTCCGTAACGTGTTCCCTGATTTTAAGACGAACCGTTCAACCGATCAGCACCAAATTTTACAGACATGATTGTAGGCCGCCAGAGACCAGAACCTTCCTTTTTCAAATTTTTCGGACAAAAAGTGCGGTAGTAATACCAAAAAAAGCCGTTTGTAATATAATTGTAATTGCAAACGAACCGTTCATCTGACACGAAAATTGAATAACCCAATTGGTAGAAGAAAAAATTCTCTACAACTTAGCTCCCTTATAATTTTTTCATATCTCGTATCGTTTGAGACATATTTGCAAAAATAACGGGGCTTTGACACCCTCCATTGAATTAACGAAATCCAGCCGTTCGGAGATGTCACGTGACATTCCTCGCGTATTTGATGATTTCCTTATTGCAACTTACACGTTGTAATTTCAAAGCAACGGCACACTGAGGAATTAACAAAAACACATCGTTCTTCGTACGATAAATGATAATCTGATGTCCTCAAATGCTATATTAACATCAGTTAACAACGGCCATTAATAATATGTGATTTAAGAGCTCCTGTTTTGGTTTATAGCCGTAGCGTAGTGGGCAACGTGCTGGACTCTGACGCGAAAGGTCGGTGCTTCGAAAACCGCCTCTATCTAAATATTTTTTTTCCTAAAAGGGTTTCGATACTCTTATTAATTAATTTATTATTCTTTACATTATCTTTTTGGTCCAAAATGTTTGCAAAAACTTATAAAACTACAAATCTAAAGTGGACCGTAAAACACGTCAGTGCATTTTTTTTTTTTTTTTTTTTTTTTGTTCAAATACATAATCAGAACATATACATTACATCAACATATTTCTCCATTAAAATGGAACACATCATACACTTTTATGCAACAATGTTACTTTTTCATCGTTTTTGCATTTTGTCTTATGAAAAGGTTTTGGTTGATAGTTAACAATAATTGATACAATTTTAAGCTTCATTATAGAAACAGTCACACAAATTAGATTTTTTTTTTTTTTTGCCTTGACTTTTGCAAAATCTGAGATGATTTCCTTTAAATCAATTATGTTAGGGGTTTCTCGTTCAGTTGACAAAGTTGCCAACCCCACAAGTCATCGTGGATCGCAGATATCTTTTTTAATCCGTTTTACTTTCGAGAAGCGTCCCTCACCACTGGCTACCGAAACAGGAAGAGTAAGCAACACTATTGCAAAGTGTCCAGAAAAGGGCTCCCTGATTTCAAAATTATATATCTCGAAAAGAAAGATCGATAGAGGAATGCAGTAAACGGCTGTAAGAAGTTTATACAGCAGTTTGAAAAAATAGTCGCCGGCCGCGGTGGCCGAGGGGACTGAGGTGCTCCAGTCACGGTCTGCACGGCCACTACGGTCGGGGTTTCGAATCCCCCCTCGGACATGGATATTTGTGCCGTCCTAGTTCGTAAGTAGTTCACAAGTAGTTTGTAAGTATAGGGACTGATGACTCCGTAGTTAAGTCCCATAAGCTTTACAAACATCTGAACATTTTTTGAAATAATAGTTACAAAAACCTGCTAACAGATGGCGCTGTACGCTGTACAGCTCATATCAGCGTACATAAGTGAAATAATCGTATTAAAACACTCTTTGCAAACAATCACATCACAAATGCTTTCAAAATGTTCACCATTGGCACTACAGAGGTGGCGCAAACGAAGAATGAAATTCTCCATCACATTTCGTAGTGTGTGAACCGAAATGGATTCACATGCCACAGAGATCGCCGATTCAAGCTCGTCCAGCGTGGCGGGATGCATCGGGTAGACCATGTATTTCACTGTGCCCCTCAAAAAAAAAAAAAAAAAAAAAAAAAAAAAAAAAAAAAAAAAAAAAAAAACTCAGGGAGTCAACTCCGGCGAATATGGAGGCCAATCCGTGCCTGCCCCAGTAAATTTGGGATATTCCAAAGCAATGACTCGATTCCCCAAGTATTCCTCAAGAAAGCGAAACACTTGTTCGGTCCGATGTGGTCAGGCTCCATCATGGATAAACCATTCAGTACCTGGTCGATCCTCTAACGCTTGCTGTGTGGCGACAAATTGTTCCAAAATTGCAACGTAACGTGCACCAGTGACTGTTTCTCGAATGAAAAAAAGGCCAATAATGCCTCTGCTGCATACTGCAGCCCACACAGTAGCTTCAGGAGAATACAGGGATTTCGCTTCACACCAATATGGCTTTTCGAAACCCCAAAATCGCCAGTTCTGCTTATTGACGTATCCATTCAGGTGGAAGTGTGCTTCATCTCTAAACCAGATGCAGCCAACATCAAATCCTTCACTATCAATCATTGTGAGCATCTGATTAGCAAAGGCAACCCTTTGTTGCGCAGCTCGTACGGGTATGGCCGGGTGGTTTCAATTTTGAATGGAAATATGTGTAGGCTCTTTCTCAGTATTTTCTGCGTGCTGGAAAGCTTCAAACCAGTCTCGGATGCAATTCTGCGGATGGATGACATTGGATTTCGCCGAATAATTCCAGAAACTGAGGCGATATTTTCAGGCGTACTGAGGTTTGCTTGCGGCCAACATGCCCCACTAGATCATTAGTTACGCTGCCTGTTCGTTGCAATTTTGCGAAGAGCGTACGAATGGTTTTTGCATCGGGTCCTTTTGGAACATTAAATCGTGATTGAAAACTTGACCTTGTTGCCGTAGGACTCTCTTCTAACCTGTGGTACTCTAGCACCAGAAAAACACGTTTTTCAATGGAGTACATGGATTTAATCTCTTCCTTCGGTACGCTAACCTCCTTTCACGTTTCAATGGTGGAACTGATCGCTCTGGGCTTCGGATCACTATTTATACTACGCATTACGTATGGCGATTACAGCGGAATCTGTTAGCAGCTTTTGTAACAATTATTTCAAACTTCTGTACAAACGTCTTTCACAATAAACATACCGTTTACTGCATTCCTCTGTCGATCTTTGTTTTCGAGATATTTAATTTCGAAATCAGGGAGTCCTTTTCTGGACACCCTGTAAATTTAGTATAATGTCTGTAAGTGCATTTTTAGAAATATAATTCAGAACGTCCTGTAGCCCTGAGTTATTGTATACTCTTCTAACAACAACTTGTAATTAATCGCATAGATCAGTAGCATTAGTGTCTTTAGAGTGTTTGTGACTTTGAGACTCTTCCACATTGACACAGTCCTCAAAAACAGCTTTGGGCGTTTTATTTTGTACAGTCAGCCAAATACGGGATTTCATCTACACGTACATAGATACTCTGCAAATCACATTTAAGTGCCTGACAGTGAAGAGATAACTGATCGCAAATTGCGATTTATTTGATTCATTGAACGCTGTAACGTCGTCAAAAATATGTAATTGTAACTTAAATTTTGAGCCATGGCCTTTGCCAGAAAGAGAAGCACGTACATTGACGCAACCGCTCAGACACAAGTCGCAGCACCACGAGTCTCTAGACTTGGGGTCAGTGGCGGCTGCTCCTTGAGGACTCTGGGGCGACGCCCTCACAAAAACATCCAACACGGAATACGTACCAGTCGGTAATCACAAATCTACGTGAATAATTTTCGTGTAGCAGCAGCCCGTGTAAGTGAATGACCAATGTTTTTAGTCTAGGTAGTCTGCCAGCCAGGGTCAGCGAATGTTTTCAGAATGGACTGATTGTCGGACTCTACGCGATCCGTCCGCGCCTTGTAGAGGCTGGCAACGGACGCTGGAGTGGGTGGGGGTACTGGGGGTTGGGTGGGGGTAGTGTGCTGGACCACAGGCGGGCCGCTTAGGACGGCGTCCGCGCCAGGGGCGCCAAATATACAAAGGCAGTTTCTGACAGGTGCCCTGCGTGTGATATTAGTGTCCTTGTTGTGCAGGTGCGTGTTGTTGCCTGTTTTTCTAGTTCCCTATTTAGAATGAATAGTATACATAGCGTTAACTACATTTTAACATTTGGTAGTGAAAAATTGACTTTTCAAGGAAAGTTGGAATCAAAAAGGTTAGGAACACCGAGACCTGATTTGAACACTGTACAGACATAAAATGCGTGCGAAAGCAAAAGTAGTTTCACTAGGAAATGTAATCCTGCTTTATATAAACACACCAATATATAAGCATACCAGTGGTATTACTACATTTGTTGGTGACAGTCTTCTAATTTCAGTAACATATGTTGGCGCTGACGAAGCATTTGTGTTCTCTGAACACTTAAAAAATGTTCAAATGTTTGTATAGCTAATGGGACTTAACTACGGGGTGATCAGTCCCTAAACTGACAAAACTACTTATGAACGAGCTAAGACTAAGGACGGTATAAATATCCATGCCCGAGGAAGGATTCGAACCCCCGACTGTAGTGGCCGTGCAGACCGTGACTGGAGCGCCTCAGTCCCCTCGGCCACCGCGGCGGCCTGAACACTTACTTATATAGTTACACACACACAACGAATTTACTTCTTACTTTATGTTATTTTAAGGTACAGTTTTGGGTCTCTTGTGAAATCTAATAAAATGGAGTTACAAGGTTTTCATTGGGGTGGGAAGTCCCCCAGTGTAAGATTGGCATAACAGACCCCGTGGATTTTCTAACACTCTAGTGGAGTGAACACGAGGCGGAAAAGAAACGGGCGAAATACGAAGACACATTTGGAACATTTTTAAAGATACCCCTACAATATATTTTTGAAAAACAGGGATTTATTTCCTTTGTTTTTCCTTTCTTCTCTTTGATGTTTTATAACATTTCCTTCTTTGTATCTTCAGTGTGAGCGGTGAAATGCTCTCGTCCTCTTAGATGTGCTACATGGGTTTTCGGTGAGTCTTAATATGTTATGTTGCCAGTTATTCAGCAGCATTGTATGTTTCTTTTCTTTCTCTTTGTTGTGGAGCATTGCTAAGGCATAGATAAGCCTTTGCTATGGCTTTTCTTTTCTTGGGTGACTATCACTTTCCCTAAGGTAGCAGGTGCACCCACTGGGACACATCATTCTGAATACGTCACCCCCTCCCGTGGATGGAGAGTTGAAGGCTTCATGCCCGCATTATACTTTTCAACTTTCTCCATCAAGGAGCCACTTTGGTTATGAGGACATTTCTTTTACAAACCTATCTCTTTTTATATTTCACTTCCCGCTCCAACAGGTAGTGTTGTAACGTCTCTTGTTTGTATGGCGTGGAATACGCCCATTCTTTTTAACACCAGTGGAATAATTACGGTCAGGTAACAGTCATTTTGTTATATTTGCCATCGGGGGTCCCCTAACAAAAAAACGAGACCTTTCCATAAAAGAAAAATAAGGCCCGGTTTCAGGAAAACTATAGTTACCGTGCCGTCAGCTACCGTCACGTTATAATTTAACCTGCCAGATAACTTGCTTGGGTTTCCCGTAGCTGATTTCAACGACCGTTAGTTAACTATCAGGTAACTACGCCTTCTGTCGAAGGCGAATAGTACGTCTCAACGGATAACAGATGGCACTACTACCGAAAATCGCAATTACTCGAATTTTATCGATTGTTAAGTGAAATCGAAGACGCGTCTTAGTTTGTATAGCTGTTACGAGTTTTCTATTTGTGTTTTCAAGGGCAATGGACGACAAGTGAGGAAAAAAATTTGACTCTATTTGAGGAAAATCTTTTGACCGACTTCATTTTAGAAAGTAGCTATAGTAAATGAAACGGCAGATGGTGTGACTATTTTGGAAAAACCGCCCGCCTTGGAAGTTGTCACAGAACTGTACAATTCGTTAAACAGACATCTCAGAGAGCTGTATTCTTTTTTAAAAAGAAAAACAGGACAAGCAACAACGAAGACAGGGTTAACAATAAAATCGTACGTATTATTTCTGTTGTCAACATATATTTTTATGAATGTAAGTTTTCCTCTTCCCATTGTTCTGTGAATGTGACATTACTTTTCACAACACAGACTGGTCAATTTACATCCATCCATCCACGTACCCCAGCCCCACGTTGTAATAATAATAAAGAAACAGTAATCACTTGAAACATTGACTGAGCGTAGTGGCAATTGCATGGCAGAACACTATTGCAAAGGGAAGTATCTTTATGCTTAATTGAAAGTTTTGTTATGAGAGCATGGCTTTGTGATTTCGATGTGGTAAAATATTACATCCATACCGGCGATCGCGAGAGATAACGTTGGCCACTGTTGCTCAGTGTCGAGATGTTGCTTGACCAATCGCGAGGGAGATGCAGCTGATGCAGACGTCTCCCGTTGTCAACATCATCTCTCGCGACCGCCGAGCGCGATGTAAAATTTAGCCCCGAATGTTGTTTTCCGCGTTTTTCCCCGTTCGACCTCGGCAATATCATTGGTCAGCATTTTTTTTTTTTTTTTTTTAAATTCTGAAACGCATATGTACTTCGCTCTCATTACACAGATCAAATGGTTGTCATCTAACACGAAAAATGCGTCGTGGTGTTTCAACCGTGCCGAGTACAGCTAAGTTTTCTTCTTCTGAACAACTGTACAACTGTCCGAAGCATCAAAAGAAAAAGAAGAATAAGACGGCGGTGACGACAATCATGAAAGAATTTCCATTCTTCAGCTTCAAAAATTTTAAAATTGTGTGAAAAATAAACGGAACCCAGTCATAAAAACAAAAACAAATTACTTCTGTTAATTAACTTCTAGACTTGCGTTTGGAATGCTACGTAGCGGATATAGTTGAAACTAAAGTTAACGTGTAGGTAACCCCAGGGTAACGCGCATTTATCTTTAACGGACCGGTAACTACGGATGTTGTCTGGGAAACCCATTTTGTACTTGACGTTCAGGTAACCCACAGATAACTATAACGGGATAGGTAACTACTGTTTCGGAAACAAGCCATAAGTCGAGCCGGAATAGCACGATCCCCGGTGCTTGCGCCAATGGAATTCTTCTAGATAAGCTTAAGTACTGTGGTATGAGTGGGAAAGTGCACAAATGGTTTAAACCATACCATCCTGGAAGAGTTGATATAAGTAAGTAATATAAGTAATTCACATAATATACAAAAAACAGCCGAGTCCTCAAATTGGGGAACTATCAAGCATGGGGTGCCACAGGGTTCGGTACTGGGACCTTTGCTGTTCTTAATATATATATTAATGATTTGCCTCTCTATATCCATAAAGATGCCAAGCTAGTTCTCTTTGTTGATGATACACGTATCGCTATCACACACGAATCACAGGAATTAACTGATGAAATTGTCAATGAAGTATTTCAGAGAATTATTAGGTGGTTCTCTGTATATGGACTCTCTTTAAATTTTGAAAAAAAAAAAAAACACAGTACATTCAGTTTCACACAATAAATGGCATCACACCATTAATTAATATTGACTTCAACCAGAAATCTATAGCTAAGGTAGAATATTCCTAAATTTTTAGGTTTATGCATTGATGAGGGGTTGAACTGGAAGAAACACACTGAAGATCTGCTGAAACGTTTGAGCTCAGCTACCTATGCTATTAGGGTGATTGCAAACTTTGGTGATGTACAACTCAGTAAACTCGCATACTATGCCTATTTCCATTCTCTGCTTTCTTATGGCATCATATTCTGGGGTAATTCATCATTTAGTAAGAAAGTATTCATTGCTCAAAAGCGTGTAATCAGAATAATTGCTGGAGCCCACGCAAGTTCGTCCTGCAGACATTTATTTAAGGATCTAGGAATGTTCACAGTAGCTTCACAATATCAAATTTGTTATTAACAATCCAACTGAATTTAAAGTTAATAGCAGTGTCCATAGCTACAACACTAGGAGAAAGAGTGACCTACACTATTCAAGGTTAAATTTAGCTCTGTCACAGAAAGGGGTTAATTATTCTGCCACAAAAGTCTTTGGTCACTTACCTAGTAGTATCAAAATTCTGACAGATAGCCAACTAGCATTTAAAAATAAATTTAGATAATTTCTGAATGGCAGTTCCTTCTACACATTATATTAATTTGTAGATAAAAGTTAGTACTTTAGGAAAAACTTAAAAAATAAATTTAAAAAAATAAAAAATTAAAAAAAATTAAAAAATTCAAATATTGAGTGTAATGTGATATTATGTATAGACACACTTCATTTAAGTGACATGTTCCGCATCATTACAAAGTGTCGTATTCATGATCTATGGAGCAAGTATTAATTTAATCTAATCTAATCTAATCGGCGTTGAGCGCCGGCTGCGGCAGCAAGTCAGACGCGAGCTTCGCTCTGCGCATGCGCGCGTTCGGCTCCGCTCTGCACTGTTGCCAGTTCTGTCAGACAGCAGCGACCGTTACGCTATGCTGTCAGGCAGCGAACGAACTACTTGGCAACGCGGCTGCTTTCAGTTTGTCCCAGATAGAAGTCTGCAAATGGCCGGTTTCGCTCGCTCGTACTCGGTCGAGTGCGCAACGCTCGTCGGCGGCGCAGCGAGTGTGTTAAAACCAGTGATCTACATAGAAACTGGATTATAACTCTGGCCTATGAGCAAAGAACTGCAGCGTGCCTGCACATTCATATGTTTTGCACACGATTTCGCATTGTCCGCCATGTTTAAGTTTGGCAAACGAGTTTCCATCGGTTATTACGTGACAAAGAATTGCTTGCTTACCTCTTGATTTGGAATTTACTTAATTATTCGATGTAGTAAGCTGATATGGGAGCGGAATCGAAACGTATTTTCTTCTCCTTTTCCTGTAATGCGTCTTAGCAGCCATGTTTGAATTTGGCTAGAAACTAAATATGAATATCTATGGCTGGCACGCTAAGACAACTGAAGTTCAACATCCAGACATTTTAGAGATCAATGGTTAAAACGCTCGCAGCGAGCAGCGAGCAGTGAGCGTGTTGACACCACAATCTAACATATACAGTCGAGACACTCACTGCTGTGAAAGTTGTAACCAACTGACAGTTAAACGACACTAGCGCTCCTAGTGGTGGGTAAGCCGCCGAAAGAGTGATGTTTGTTTGTAATTATTTGTGTGCGTAATTAACGAAATAGTTAATATAATTTTTTGTTACAAGCATTAGTAATATATCAAGAGACATACTTAATACGGAAATTATGTAAAAACAGTCGAATTTAACTTATTCAGTGATATAACGAAGAACTTCGTCGCGAAACAATACTTATGAATATGTGTATATTTGCAGCTTATTGCGCTGAAAGTAAGTAGAATATAAACATAATAGAAACATAAATTTCTATTTTCGTCTGTTCTTACTATGACAAAGAGTGTTTTGACACGTACCATTGTGGTATGGAGTCTAATAATTTGCAAATTGTTAGGCTTCACTCGCCTTTATTATAAGCGCATATTCTTTTGAGTGTGATTACTTTAGCTTAAGAAGACATTGTCTTGAAGATTCTTGCCGTTTGTGGTTCAGCTGTAGCAACAATTGTGGAATTAGGTTCTTCTTTGTTGAATACGGTTTGACTGCTTTTTCAGTTTTCTTGTCACGTTTCTGATGTTTTCCTTCAGCTACAGCTGTGGTGGCTGATTTGGTATGTTAAATACCGTAGTTGTTGCATTTTATATTCATTTCCTATGTTACACCCTCACTGATTTCACTGGAATTGGAATGGAGATACGTTAACGTTCCTGAGAAGAAAAAACTCGTCTTTCTGCCAAAGGGCGGGTATTCGGTGTTCCCTAGCCATTTTTCTATTTTTAATAGTAAATTAAATTATTCAGTATAACCCCGGTGGGTTACAAGATAACAGTAAATAAACTGTGCCGCGATGTACCGTTTCCAACCTTGTCAGTGATCTTAGGAAACCTAAGAAACACAAAGGTCGAGCTATTTTAAGTTATTACCTGTTTTATGATATTACATACGTTCCCTAATGTAAAAAAATGTGTTAAAATCAATATAAACGATACTATTCGCACTCATCCACTATCGTATTCATTGCAGTAGCTTGCCCTCCGCTTGGAGCGCTGCTGTCGCAGTGTATAACAAAAATCTGCGGAAGTGTCGTGACTGTATTTGTTAGACTGTGTTGACACTCGAACCAGGCTGCGTGGGGCGGGGCGGGCAGAGGCAACACCGCACAGCGTAGTGCTGCCGCTGTACTCGCGAGGAAACCTGCCCAAGTGGCACTCTCCGATTTTTATCAAATTTGCATATGTTATAATACATGAAAAACTATGGGACACGTAATTTTTTTAGCGGCGGTAAAACATATGTAACGGGTGAAACGGTCCCTCCAAAATTGGGGCTAAAATATAAAAATGGCGATAACTTAGAGATTAGTGAAGCGATTTTAATGATTTTTTTTTTTTTTTTTTTTTTGTATGAAAGTATCTCTTGATAAAAGACAAATTTCATAGATTCAGCTTTAGTTCGTCCGCTCCCAGCGACGGCTGAGCGGCGTGGTCTGCGCGTGCAGGTGGAGGGAGAAGTTCCCCACCTAGCTGCTTCATGCGCTTGCTGCTTGAGCCGCTAACGATATCACGCAGACCAAAAGAAACAGTTTGTGGATAACTTCTCGCGTTTAAGTTTAGACTTATCTCTATATCTTGGCATTATGGAATTTATTAGTCAGATATTGCAGAGTGCAGAATACTTCATAGCAGATATTTTGTAGCACTGAACTATTTAATCTAGTAGGCAGACGCTCACCTCGAAAAGGCTCTCATCAGCAGAAGGCAAACACCTGATTTTTAGTTCTGTTACGCACCCTCTTACTATTGCCCGTCGGTCTTCGGAAAAGAATCCATCGAACTAAGAAGCGAGATACGTTTGGCATAATAGTTTGCGACCGGTAACGCATGTTTTCGTTCGCGACCGACCGCGCATGTTTTAGTTCGCGACCGGTAGCTCTCCTTTTAGTTCGCAGCTCGGCCGCGAAATAAGTCTCTCTTTTTAGTTCGTCCGCTCTTTTTGGCTTTTGCTACCGCTACTAAAAGAGCTCTTTCTTTTGTTATGACAGCTTTTTTTATATAATGACCAGTGTTGCCCAAGCGTGTGCTATTATCCGTATTTTTGGGCAATTACACATAAAATACTTAAGCAAATAAACCAGTTATTTACACGAATGGGTGATTCAGTGGTATTCAACTACTTTGCATACAGAGTACTCGTAGTATTTTAGTTTTAAAATGAATTTATTTATTTATTTAATAGGTCATTGCAGGAACATTGCCTACAAAATATGCTAAATGCGTCTATTTTCGTGAATAAAAATGCACTTTTGAGTTCTCTTTACTTCTGTACACTACGGAATGAGGGTTCTGGGTTATATTTAAACACTGCTGAATACCTTAGAAATGCCTTAGAAAAGAATTTGTGGCAGTGAACTATGAAACTACAGCTGAGCTGCATCTCATCTCGAAATGACGGTAACTGGCAGAAGGGAATCACGCGATTCTGCGCGCTCTCGCGTCCTCTCGCTGTTCTCTGTCAGTCTTCGGAAAAGGAGCGGACGAACTAAGATGGAAAATACTTGGGCTCGAACAAACACATATACATCAAAATCGTACGAGAGATTATGTAAAGATCCCTTATTGCACTAGTGATACTCCCGTATCTGCAAAACTCTGCAGTCGTCCGTTAGAGGCCTCTGCGTGTGCCATGCCGCATTGCACTTTGACCTGTCGGTTCGCCAGTAGGGACGGTGCAGTGTGCCTCCCAAGATGCGTTTTGTGACGTTCTTTGTGTGGTGAAGCGTCAGATGGGGCGGCGATTGCTAATCAATCCTGTTAATATTTTGCTATTAGTTCAAAATGTTCAAATGTTTGTAAATCTATCGGACCAAACTGCGTGGTCATCAGTCCGTAGCTTACAAACTACTTAAACCTAGGTAAACTAACCTAAGGACAAACACACACACCCATGCCCCAGGGAGGACTCGAACCTCCACGGCGAGCAACCGCGCATTCCGCAGCGAGACGCTTTAGACCGCTCGGCTACTCCACCGCCGCTGCGATTATTTGAGATGAAGTTACGAAGAACCCTTCTTCGTGAAGATGGTATTAGTGTAGAACATGAATCATTCGCATGCTTTCCTGTATCTGTTATGGTACAGAAACATGAGCATAAGTTAGATACTGTTGTAACACTAACACATAATGATGAAAATGACGAACAACTCATTGCAAGCGGTAGTGCTACGTTAAGTGCGGGAAGAGGCGATGGAAGCAGTGGCAGTGAATACCAACAGTCTTCCGAGAAGAAGGTTAAAGTAGCAACTATCATCACGGTTTTTGATGAAAATTCGTTAGACAACATGTACGGTGACTATTACATAAGTCATAGTTAAGATATCTGCACTACATATGGCGTTTACAATTACATCTACAGTGCATGATTGCAGAGTTTTGGATAAGAACGATACCCACCAACACATTGAGGTGTACGTAGAGATTCTGTAAGCAAACGTTCAAACAGATATGTTTCTTCGAGCCCATGGACTTTCCTTGTAAGAGGCGAAGGATCTGCGAACTAGTTCGCGTGGTTCGCTTGTGGGAGCGCTCTTCCGAACTAGTTCGTTCGCGAACTACACAAGACTAGTAAGTAACCACTGCACTACCTCGTCCAGTCATTGTTTCGTTCACTTGAAATGGCTGTCTGTTTAGAAATTAGCATGCTTCTTAATCTTTCTAATTAATTCCGCCGAGGTAGGCGGACTGATCGTACACAGTTCAGGCACACGTTCGCCCAGAGAGCCAGACTGCTGGTCTTACCTTGTTTCTCTGCGGATACAAGGCTCGCTTGCGACGTGGCGGTCACATCACGTTCCTGTAACAGAAGAGGCTTGCGTGAGACAGCGAACGAGACAGCCACAGCGAACATCACAACCTATCGACTGGCCCTCAAACTGTATTGACAAGTCTTCTGGTCCGGATTGTATACCCATTACATTTCTATCAGATTATGCTGAAGCGATAGCTCCTTACTTAACAGCCATATACAACCGCTCTCTCAAAGAAGGATCTGTACCAAAAGATTGGAAAGTTGCACAGGTCACAGCTATATTCAAGAAAGGCAGTAGGAGTAACCCACTAAACTACAGGACTATTTCATTGACGTCAATTTGCAGCAGGGCTTTGGAACATATCCTGTATTCAAATATTATTAATTATCTCGAACAGAATGATCTATTCGCCCAAGATCAACACGGATTTAGAAAATATCGTTCTTGCGAAACACAACTAGCTCTTTACTCACACGAAGTGAAGGATACTATCGACAAGGGTTCGCAAATTGATTCAGTATTTCTTGATTTCCAGAAAGCTTTTGACACCGTACCTCACAAACGGCTTTTAATCAAATTGCGTGGTTATGGTATATCGCCCCAAATTTGCGATTGGATAGGGGATTTCCTGTCAGAGAGGACACAGTTCGTAGTAATCGATGGTAAGTCATCGACTAAAACAGAGGTGATATCGGGCGTTCCACAGGGTACTGTTATTGGTCCTGTGCTGTTCGTAAACGATTTAGGGGAAAATCTAAGTAGCTCTCTTAGGTTGTTTGCAGATGACGCCGTCATTTACCGTCTAGTAAAATCATCGGAAGATCAAAACCAACTGCAGAACGATCTGAATAAGATATCAGTATGGTGTAAAAATTGACAATTGACTCTAAATAATGAGAAGTGTAAAGTCGTCCACATGAGTACGAAAAGAAATCCGTTAATCTTTTTCTACAACATAAAATAATCAAATGTGAAGGCCGTAAACTCCACGAAATAACTAGGAATTACTATTACTTCAGACCTAAACTGGAAAGAACACGTAGATAATATCGTGGGAAAGGCGAACCAGAGACTGCGTTTTATTGGCAGAACCCTTAAAAGATGAAACAGAACTACAAAAGAAACTGCATACACTACGCTTGTCCGCCCATTTTTGGAGTATTGCAGCCCAGTGTGGGATCCTTATCAGGTGGGTTTGACGGAGGACATCGAAAGAGTCCAAAGAAGGGCAGCTCGTTTCGTATTGTCACGATACAGGGGAGACAGCGTCACGGAAATGATACAGGATCTGGGATGCGAATCATTACAACAACGGCGCTTATCGCTGCGGCGTGGGCTACTTGCGAAACTCCAATCGCCAACATTCTCCTCCGAATGCGAAAATGTATTGTTGACTCCCACTTACATAGGTAGAAATGATCATCAGAATAAAATACGAGAAATCAGAGCTCGAACAGAGAGATTCAGGTGTTCTTTCTTCCTGCGCGCTATTCGAGAATGGAATGGGAGATAAATAGTATAACGGTGGTTCGATGAACCCTCTGCCAGGGTTCACTTAAATGTGATTTGCAGAGTATCCCATGTAGATGTAGATGTAGATGTAGCTATTGGAATGTAGTGTCAAATTCGGGGCAACTAGAGCTGTAGAATTTATTACATGTACGAGAGCTGCTTCTTCCAGAAGGAGCCGTCTTGCAGCAAATGCAGCGTCAAAATTTGCGTAACACATTTAGTCCTGCAATGGGCAATAAATATTAGCCGCGGTGGACTGGTAGAGCGTTGTAAGGGGCCGCGGCACACACGGTCGGTTGCCGTAGGAGCTTCGAGTCCTCCCACGAGTGCGGGTGTGAGTGTCTGTCCTTAGATCAGTTTAAGTTGTTTATAAGCCTACGGACTGATAACCAGAGTAGTTAAGACCCATAGATTTACGAACGTTTGAATACATATTAATACATGTGTCATTTACTGACGTAATATATTCATAGTATTAAACCTTCTGTTAGTGTGTTCAACTCTTTGCTGTGTTTGTTTTTCAATTGAACCTCCAGTAACACTGAGCCTGTAAATAAATATTCCCTTTGTAGACATCTGAGATTCTAACGCGTTTATGAACAATTTAAAAGCGAAGTATGCTGCAAATCAGTTCTTGAATACATCAATTCAGGGTATTAGGCCACGTTATTTTTAAACACTTAGCAAATGAATGGTGACGTTTCGACCACGGTGCAGTGGTTCTCTTCAGAGCAGTTAACTGCTTACAGGGTGTTACAAATAGGTACGGCCAAACTTTCAGGAAACATTCCTCACACACAAAGAAACAAAATATGTTATGTGGACATGTGTCCGGAAACGCTTAATTTCCATTTAAGAGCTCATTTCATTACTTCTCTTCAAACCACATTAATCATGGAATGGAAACACACAGCAACGAAAAGTACCAGCGTGACTTCACTTTGTTACAGGAAATGTTCAAAATGTTAGCGAGGATACATGCATCCACCCTCCGTCGCACGGAGTCCCTGATGCGCTGATGCAGCCCTGGAGAATGGCGAATTGTATCCCAGCCGTCCACAATACGAGCACGAAGAGTCTCTACATTTGGTACCGGGGTTGCGTAGACAAGAGCTTTCAAATGCCCCCATAAATGAAAGTCAAGAGGGTTGAGGTCAGGAGAGCGTGGAGGCCATGGAATTGGTCCGCCTCTACCAATCCATCGGTCACCGAATCTGTTGTCGAGAAGCGTACGAACACGTCGACTGAAATGTGCAGGAGCTCCATCGTGCATGAACCACATGTTGTGCCGTACTTGTAAAGGCACATGTTCTAGCAGCACAGGTAGAGTATACCGTATGAAATCACGATAACGTGCTCCAGTGAGCGTAGGTGAAACAACATGAGGCCCAATCAAGACATCACCAACAATTCTTGCCCAAACCTTCACAGGAAATCTGTGTTGATGACGTGATTGCACAATTGCGTGCGGATTCTCGTCAGCCCACACATGTTGATTGTGAAAATTTACAATTTGATCACGTTGGAATGAAGCCTCATCCGTAAATACTAAAATGAGCTCTAACGTGGAAATTAAGCGTTTCCGGACACATGTCCACATAACATATTTTCTTTCTTTGTGTGTGAGGAATGTTTGCTGAAAGTTTGGCCGTACCTTTTTGTAACACACTGTATACTGTGACTTTTTTCGGTTATCTTACACCGCGCGCGTCGTTTGGTGAGTATCGTGTGCTCAGCCGCCACTTTCGCCATGCTTGGCCTCCCAGGTCCCCAGATCTCAGTCCGTGCGATTATTGGCTTTGGAGTCGCAAGTGTATCGTGATCGACCGACATCTCTAGGGATGCTGAATGACAACATCCGACGCCAATGCCTCACCATAACTCCGGAAATGCTTTAGAGTGCTGTTCACAACATTATTCCTCGACTACAGCTGTTGTTGAGGAATGATGGTGAACATATTGAGCATGTCCTGTAAAGAACATCATCTTTGCTTTGTCTTAATTTTTTATGCTAATTATTGCTTTTGTGATGAAATGAATCGCTAATTGTCGGACATTTTTTGGACCTTTTCTTTTTTTTTTTTTTTTTTTTTCCTAATAAAACCCCATGTCATTCCAAGCATGTGTGTCAATTTTTACCTCTCCGTCTGCATTATTCCTTGATTTATTATGTTTTCAAATTTATGCTGACTTTTTGAATACCCAGTAGTATTCACCACATTCAGGAAAACAAACAGACTTCGATGAAGGAAGTTTCTGTGATTTAGTAATATAATCAATGAGAAGTTGTGCGATAACTAGCAAGTGTGTCGAGCAATAATTCTTCATGTTGTGGTTTCCTTCAGTAGTCATATTGAGGTTAAAAAACAGCAAGGAGGATTCTAGAACAATGTCGCATCGAAAATGCCATTTACATGCGAAGCATAATATCCAACGGGGAAGGATGGGGGAGAACGTCAGTCTTTGACATTTCAAATTTTAGATACTGGGATTTGTCGGAATAGGTGTACATTTTAATGGAGACATCAGTGCTTGCACGCCGAGGTTTAGTTTTCCATTATATCCACACGCTTCTCGAGAGTCGAACGGCAGAAAAAAAAAAAAAAGCCTAACATAAAATTGTGAAATGCAGCACGTAGATGCTGAAAATATGTCAAGGGGCGGGATCTAGGAATGAATAGGAGTGCAGAACTGAAAAATAAATGAAATGCTTGCAAAGTACTCCTTACTTAGACGTATGTCACATTTTGTTTTACGGACGAGAGGAAAGGAACAAATGTTGTACACATGGATTATCGGAGATATAAAAGAACACTGCTTGACAAGAGAGGATCGATGGACAGTAAAGAAAGCACACGTTAAAAGAAAGAGTATTGTTTTAACCGAAACCGCGAACACATTAATGATAAACCTGAAGCATTGAATTAAAATTTGTGTGCGACCGGGAATCGAACCCAGACCTCCATGCTTACCCTTTTTTTTATAATTCTCCATAGGCGATGCCTCTGTGTGAGCTCTAATCTCTCTGATTTTTATCCTCACGGTCTCTTCCCGAGATATACTTAGGAGGGAGCAATATACTGCTAGACTCCTCAGTAAAGGTAAGTTCTCGAAACTTCGACAAAAGCCCGTACCGAGCGACAGAGCGTCTCTCCTGCAGAGTCTTCCACTGGAGTTTATCGATCATCTCCGTAACGCTCTCACGATTACCAAATGATCCTGTAACGAAGCGCGCTGCTCTCCGTTGGATCTTCTTACCTTCTCTATCAACCCCATCTGGTACGGATCCCACACCGGTGAGCAGTATTCGAGCTGTGGGCGAACAAGTGTACTGTAACCTACTTCCTTTGTTTTCGGACTGCATTTCCTTAAAATTCTCCCAATTAATCTAAGTCTGGCATCTGCTTTACCGGCGATTGATTTCATACGGTCGTTCCATTTTAAATCACTCCTAGTGGCTACTCCCAGATACTTCATGGAATTAACTGCTTCCAGTTGCTGACCTGCTATAGTGTAGCTAAGTGATACAGGATCTTTCTTTCTATGCATTCGCAGCACATTACACTTGTCTACATTGAGATTCGATTGCTATCCCTGCACCATGCGTCAATGCGATGCAGATCCCCCTGCATTTCAATATAATTTTTCATCGTTACCTCTCTTGCTTGCCTCTTCCCCCCATTTTCTCATCTTGCTACTCTTCCGTACTTCCCTCTCTTAATCAAATGTAATGTAGTGCAATACCTGAGTACAAGCATGTATTATGACCCATTGGCACATTGCCTGTGTATATATATATCATATTGTCAGTTGGTTGTATTGATTTTTTGTACGCCCAGTCCCAGTAATAGGTTTTAATAAGGTATCTGATATTTTCTTTTGACTCAACACATCTTGTAGCCACGTTCTTCGTAGTTTCTATGTCAGTTGACAATGCAGAGGGCGCAAGATGATGTCACATGAATTCATTAATAATAACAACAATTTGGTGTGGCTCCATGGCCTGGCGCAAGTCTATAAGTAGGACGCCACTTCGGCGACTTGCGTGTCCCTAGCCTACCCCAGTTATCCAACCGGGGAAAGGAAAGGAAAGGAAAGGAAAGGGGACCTACTGCGTAACGTGGAATCCCAACCACGTGTCGTTTCTGGCGACTTCTCACATTATTTTAAATGTGTTTATTTCCGTCAACAGTTGCTATAAAATTGTTTCATAACATGTTTTGATCACTTGGATCATCTTCAGATCTAAAAAACAAAAGTAAAATATATATATATAAATTAACTATTGTCAATCAACCCTTAGTAAATTTATCAAATTGTACATTGCTATTTTACTTTTGTTTTTTAGATCTGAAGATGATCCAAGTGATCGAAACATGTTATGAAACAATTTTATAGCAACTGTTGACGGAAATAAACACATTTAAAATAACGTAGTGCAGTTGCGGACTCTCTATAATCGACCATGTCGACTATAATGACTCCTCACATTGTTGAGAGATGAAGGATGGGTTAAAGTGCAGGCTGAACCAAATCCGAGGTCCGACCGGGTTTCGAGCCCAGTCGATCACTTTACCCCAAGACCACCGGGCCAGACATGAATTCATTGAAATAATATTTAAGTTCAACCCTGCGCCATCTGGCATCTGTTGGATCTAATTTACCTGTCACGGTGTTGCCCCCTTCTCAGCCAGTTTGGCAAGAGATTCTAGTCGACACACCTTGACTAGACAGCCACGATGGTGATTTTGATTTTAGTTTGTCATCTCTAATAAGATGTATTTTAATTACCATAGCTTTTTTTTTAATTGTAAGTTTATTTTCATATAATGTGTTTGTGCTCCGTATGAATTTTACGATTAAGAACTGTAAACATCCGAAATGTAATTTATTTCTATGCCCTCCGCCTCGCCTACCGCATCCGGCTCCCGTCCCCCACGCGGATCCTGTACGACCTGATCCCGTTTCCCCACCTCCTCGAATATCTCCAGCGTATCCGTATCCTCTATGCCACCCGTAAAATAGACTCCCGCAACCCCCTGGTCCACCCCATCCTTACCAACCCTGCGCCTCTGCCACGCCTCTACCGCGTTATACCCCCTTCCCTTCACCTCCACACCCTCCATGTCCTCTCCCAGGGTAATTTCCGCCGCCTCCCCCTCCCTGATGACGTCCTCCGTTCCGACATCTACCCGTCCTACCAGCTCTGATCCCCCACCCATAGCTAAAGTGCCCCCTCTCCTCCCTCGCCTTCCGCTCCCCCGCTTGGCTACCCCCCTCCCTGCCCTGGAGTCCCTACGGCTCTTCCCTGCCGCCCCCCTTTTCTTCACCGCCGTTTTTTTTCTCCCCTCTCCCCCACGCTTTGCTCCGCCCCCTTTTTTATCGGGGTCCTGGACCGACAGTTTTACAAGTGCTACGTCAAGTGTTGTGTGCTGTGCTCCAGTGAAGTGTGTGTTTTTTAACTGCGTCCACCGCAACCAGACAAGCGTCGCACCGTGTATTTTACTTCGTGTCTCCGTGTACTCGCCGTCCTGTGTTCTTGTCGTCCAACATGTGCTTTTTAAGTCACCGTGGCTCCTCGTTTTTAACTGACTACATCCGGTTTTTGTTCACCTGTCAACTGTTTGTACCTCCAATTGTCGCCATGTATGTGTCATTGTTCCTCCGTTGATTTTTCGCCTGTCATGTATTTTAAATTTCATCTCATCAATGTATTTTATTCTCTCGGCTGAAGAGCAGCCTCTGGAGCTGCTGCCAGCCTACTGGTGTAATCGCTGGTGTAGAAATACAATAAACAAAAAAATAAAAAAATTTATTTCTATGCCACAGATCTGATGGTGATTTATCGAAACGCGAATAATAAAATATTTTTTTTATTTTATTTTATTTTATTTTATTTTATTTTTTTTTTTTTTTTTTTTTTTTTTTTTTTTTTTTTTTTTTTTTTTTGTATATCTGAGCTTGTGAGGCCACAGCAACTGCTGCTTGTCTACGCATCTTTCGGTGGTTCGATCGAGGACAGCAAGTTTCTTGCAAAGGAAGTCGGTGATTGTCTTAGCTGGGTCGCAGGTCAGTCGGTGTTGCAATGAATCCACAAATCCGCACAGGTCGCATCTTGGGGTGTGGCTGCGGTTAATTTTATGCAGCTTCTCGTTCGTGGGAATCTTGTCATTGGCCATCATGTACCACACTGATTGGACATGCGATGGTAAGATGACGTTAAAGATATTTCGCCTTATGATGTTCCACTTGGGGATACTTCAATTCAATAGGGTAGCAGCGGTTAAATGGCAGTACATCGTCTTGTTCTAAGACCTGCGCATAATAGTTCGCGATCGTTAGCGCTCACTTTAGTTCGCTTTTCAGTTCGTCCGCTCCCAGTGACGGCTGAGCGGCGTGGTCTGCGCGTGCAGGTGGAGGGAGAAGTTCCCCCACCTAGCTGCTTCATGCGCTTGCTGCTTGAGCCGCTAACGATATCACGCAAACCGAAAGAAACAGTCTGTGGATAATTTCTCGCGTTTAACTTTAGAGTTATCTCTATATCTTGGCATTATGGAAGTTATTAGTCAGATATTGCAGAGAGCAGAACACATCAAAACAGAAAATTTGTAGCACTGAACTATGTAATCTAGCAGGCAGACGCTCACCTCGAAATGGCTCTCATCAGCAGAAGGCAAACACGTGATTTTTAATTCTGCTGCGCGCCCTCTCGCTATTGCCCGTCGGTCTTCGGAAAAGAATCCAACGAACTATGAAGCGAGATACGTTTTACATAATCGTCCGCTGCTCCTAGTTCGTCCGCAGCTCCTAGTTCCTCCGCTCCTCCTAGTTCGTCTGCTGCTCCTAGTTCGTCCACCGCTCCTACCTCCTAGTTCCTCCGTTCCTTCTAGTTCTTAAGCTCTTTTTGGCTTCTGCTACTTCTACTAAAAAGAGCTCTTTTTTATGACAGCTTTTTTATATAATGAATCAGTGTTGCCAATGAGTGTGCTATTACCCGTATTTTTGGGCAATTTGACGTCAAATACTTACGCAAATAAACCAGTTATTTACACGAATGGGTGATACGATGGTATTCAACTACTTTGCATACAGAGTACTCGTAGTACTTTATTTTTAAAACAGATTTCTTGAGGTAGTGAACTATGAAACTACCGCTGAGCTGCATCTCAGCTCTAAATGACGGCAACTGGCAGAAGGGAATCACGCGATTCTGCGCGCTCTCGCGTCCTCTCGCTGTTCCCCGTCAGTCTTCGGAAAAGGAGCGCATGAACTAAGAGGCGAGGGATCTGCGAACTAGTTCGCGTGGTTCGCCTGTGGGAGCGCTCTTCCGAACTAGTTCGTTCACGAACTACTCAAGACTACTTGTTATTCAGGACTGCTGCTCTCGCTCGTTGGGTGACATCTCCAGAGCATACAGCTGCCCGCGCAGAAATGTCCTGGGTATGGCTGTTATATTGACCGGAGGTTCCACGTCATGTGGACCCCATTGATGGAACAGGACTTGAGCGACGCTGCGCTCAATCTTGTCTATTATTTTTTCAGAAAACGATTTATGAGAAGTGCCTTACTTTCTGCTTTCAAGTCTATTACGTTGAGGCCACCTCTCGTACAGGCTGTCCAGAAAAGGACTCCCTGATTTCAAAATTAAATATCTCGAAAACAAAGATCGATAGATGAATGCAGTAAAGGGTACGTTTATTGTAAAACTTGTAAGACGTTTACACAGCAGTTCGAAATAATAGTTACAAAACCTGCTAACAGATGGCGCTGTAATCGCCATACGAAATGCCTAGTATAAATAGCGATCCGAAGCCCAGAGCGATCAGTTCCACCATTGAAACGTGAAAGGAGGTTAGCGTACCGAAGGAAGGTACTCCATCGAAAAACGTGTTTTTCTGGTGCTAGAGTACCACAGGTTAGAAGAGAGTCCTACGGCAACAAGGCCAAGTTTTCAAGCACGATTTAATGTTCCAAAAGGACCCGATGCGAAAACCATTCGTACGCTCTTCGCAAAATTTCAACCAACAGGCAGCGTAACTGATGATCTAGTGGGGCATATTGGCCGCAAGCAAACCGCAGTTACGCCTGAAAATATCGCCACAGTTTCTGGAATTATTCGGCGAAATCCAATGTCATCCGTCCGTAGAATTGTATCTGAGACTGGTTTGAAGCGTTCCAGCACGCAGAAAACACTGAGAAAGAGCCTACACGTGTTTCCATTTAAAATTCAAACGCACCAGGCCCTACCCGTACGAGCTGTGCAACAAAGGGTTGCCTTTGCTAATCAGATGCTCACAATGATTGATAGTGAAGGATTTGATGTTGGCTGCATCTGGTTTACAGATGAAGCACACTTCCACCTGAATGGATACGTGAATAAGCAGAACTGGCGATTTTGGGGTTCCGAAAATCCATATTGGTGTGAAGCGAAATCCCTGCATTCTCCTAAAGTTACTGTGTGGGCTGCAGTATGCAGCAGAGGCATTATTGGCCCTTTTTTCATTCGAGAAACGGTCACTGGTGCACGTTACGTTGAACTTTTGGAACAATTTGTCGCCACACAGCAAGCGTTAGAGGATCGACCAGGTACTGAATGGTTTATGCAAGATGGAGCCCGACCACATTGGACCGAACAAGACTTTCGCTTTCTTGAGGAATACTTCGGGAATCGAGTCATTGCTTTGGAATATCCCAAATTTACTGGTGCAGGCACGTATTGGCCTCCATATTCGTCGGATATGAATCCCTGTGACTTTTTTTGTGGGGCACAGTGAAAGACATGGTCTACCCGAAGCATCCCGCCACGCTGGACGAGCTTGAATCGGCGATCTCTGTGGCATGTGAATCCATTTCGGTTGAGACACTACGAAATGTGATGGCGAATTTCATTCTTCGTTTGCGCCACCTCTGTAGTGCCAATGGTGAACATTTCGAAAACATTGTGGTGTGATTGTTTGAAAAGAGTGTTTTCATACGATTATTTCACTTATGTATGCTGATATGAGCTGTACCAGCACCCCGTATAGAAGAAAGCCTGCGCACGACGTCACAACATGGCGGCGGTGAGAGGCTTAGAGTCCTCTGAAAGATTGTAAACATCAGCAGTACACGCTCTTTATACTGCATTCTTTCGTTCAGGAGTGTATTTATTGCGTAAATTGGTGTTGTGTACGATGTGATCGCTACGCTGGACGATTTGTGTGTCTGAGAACAATGTGTGATCTCTTTTTTACTGGCAAAATGCTGTTTCGCTGTTCCGTGACGAAATGTAGAGGAAATTACGAATGTGGCCCAAAAGTTACCGTCTTTAAACGTCCGGAGAAGAAGAAATGGATATCAAGAATTCCCAAGATATCTTGGCTCCTTCTTCAAGTTAATGAGTAAGTTTTCGTTTTTGTTTAAACTTATAAAAGAGTTTTAAGTCATGAGTGTTTATCGTTGGATATTGCGATTCATTTTATTTACGTAACCACCCACATTCGCTTATTCTTCTCCGGACGTATAAAGGCGGCAACTTTTGGGCCACAGTCGTAATTTCCTCTACATTTCGGCACAGAAGAGCGAAACGGCATTTTGTCAGTAAAAAAGAGATCACACGTTGTTCTCAGACACACAAATCGTCCAGCGTAGCGATCACACCGCACACAACAGCAATTTACGCAATAAATACACTCCTGAACGAAAGAATGCAGTATAAAGAGCGTGTACTGCGGATGTTTACATTGTTTCAGAGGACTCTAAGCCTCTCATCGCCGCCATGTTGTGACGTCGTGCGCAGACTATCTTCTATAGGGAGTGCTGGCTGTACGGCGTACAGCGCCATCTGTTAGCAGCTTTTGTAACTATTACTTCAAACTGCTGTATAAACTTCTTACAGCTTTCACAATAAACATGCCGTTTACTGCATTCCTCTATCGATCTTCGTTTTCGAGATATTCAATTTTGAAATCAGGGAGCCCTCTCCTGGACACCAGAGAATCAAAGCTAACCTTTAAAGTAACTGCCTCTCATTATAAACCAGCAACACGCCCTCTGGATGTTCGCTATAATGGGCGCTGGGGCCGGAAGAGATTGTGCCAGGTAGCTGACTTTACTGCCAACAGTTAGCCTCTCCGTCCGTACCTTTTTGACATTATTGAGGTGTCTATCGCCGAACTAGTAAAGTACAGCCCAGCTTACTAGGCAGACATCTTACCGCTAGACCACCGCGTCACTACCGATTAAGGCGTCTCGCAATAGTCTCAGCACGATTCCCCTTACGTCACAAACTTTACTTCCCTACCTAGCCTTACATGCCACTTTAATTATATTACGCTAAGGGGAAAAATAGTTACTGCCTACATGAAAATAAAAGAGATAAATGGAGATAAGAAAAACAGCTCTATGAATATCAAGAACACAGATGGAAAGCCAGTTCTCAGCAAAGAAGGGAAAGCTGAAAGGTGGAAAGAGTATATAGAGAAGCTCTACGAAGGAAATGGACTTAGAGGCAATATTGTAGCAAGGGAAGAAGAAGTAGATGAGGATGAAATAGGAGATACTATACTGAGAGAGGAATTTGACAGAGCGCTGAAGGACCTAAGTCAAAAACAAGGCCCCTGGAGTAGATGACATTCCCTCAGAGCTACTGAAGTCTCTGGGAGAACCAGCCATGACAAAACTGTTTCACCTAGTGTGTAAGATATATAAGACAGTCGAAATACCCTCAGACTTTAAGAAAAAAGTTATAATCCCCATTCCAAAGAAAGCAGGCGCAGACAGGTGTGAAAACTACAGAACCATCAGTTTAATAAGTCATGGTTGCAAAATATTAATACGAATTATTTACAGAAGGATGGAAATGCTGGTAGAAGCCGACCTCGGGGAAGATCAGTTTGGGTTCAGGAGAAATGTAGGAACACGGGAGGCAATACTCATTTTACGGCTTATCCTAGAAGATAGATTACGAAAAGGCAAACCTACATTTCTAGCTTTTGTAGACTTGGAGAAGGCTTTGCACAATGTTGATTGGAATAAACTCTTTCAAGTTTTGAAGCAAGCAGGAGTAAAACATAGGGAGCGTAAGGTTATTTACAACTTGTACAAAAACCAGACAGCAGTTGTCAGAGTTTAAGGGCATGAAAGGGATGCAGTGGTTGGGTAGGGAGTAAGACAGGGTTGTAGCCTTTCTCCAGTGTTACTTAATTTGTACACTGAGCAAGCTATAAAGGAAAGCAAGGAGAAATTTGGAGAAGGAATTAGAGGGAAGAATTAAAAACATTGCGTTTTGCCGACGACATTGTAATTCTGTCAGAAACAGCAAAGGATCTGGAAGAGCAATTGAACGGAATGGACAGTGTGCTGAAAGGTGCATATAAGATGAACATTAACAAGAGCAAAACTAGGGTAATGGAGTGCAGTCTAAGAAATTCAGGTGATGCTGAAGGAATTAGACTAGGTGACGAAGGAATAAAGGAGGTAGATGAGTTTTGTTACTTCGGCAGTAAAATAACAAATGATGGTCGCATTACAGAAGATATAAAATGCAGAATGGCAATGGGTAGAAAAGCGTTCTTGAAAAAGAGAAATTTGTTAACATCGAATATTGATTTAAGCCTAAGAAAGTCCTTTCTGAAGGCATTTGTGTGGAGTGTTGCCTTGTATGGGAGTGAAACATGGACGATAAACAGTGCGGACAGGAAGAGGATAGAACCTTTAGAAATGTGGTGCTACAGAAGAATGCTGAAGATTAGGTGGGTGGATCGCATAACTAATGAGGAGGTACTGAACAGAATTGGGGAGAAAAGAAATTTCTGGCGTACCTTCACTAAAAGAAGGGGTCGCGCAGAGGGAGACCAAGAGATGGATACAGTAAGCAGATTCAGACATATGTAGGTTGGCGTTCCTATGTGGAGATGAAGAGGCTTGCTCAGGATAGGGTATTGTGGAGAGCTGCATCTCCAGTCTCCATTTTGACAAAAACATTGTACTACCACATCTGAAAATCGGTAGTTGGTCGGGCTGATGCTAGCTTGTAATGGCTAAGATGTGGTTTGATTCCTACTGGGGTAATAGTTTTTAACAATCGAAAACATCCCCCTCTCTACCTCCAGTAGCACCAAGTAAGGAATTTAGGACTGTGAAGTGTTTCAAATCAACATTACACATGTTCATTCGCTAGTGACTGGAACAAACATGGGTTAGTTTTCATTGTTTCCTGAATATGCCAAACCCCTCCAGGTCTCTGCGAACGGTGCGAACCTAATTACTAGTGAATGAGAATGAGTTGTTACCTTGTCGTCTGTGGTCAACGGTGACGATAGGCGCGGGGCTGGATTTAATGAGTGCAAGGATAAATTTGGAGAGGGAATAAACACATTACGGTTTGCTGACAACATAGTAATTCTACCAGAGACAGCAAAGGATAAGAAAGAGCAATTAAACGGAATGGACAGCGTCCTAAAAGGGAGGTATAAGATGAACATTATCAAGAGTAAAACCAGAGTAATGGAATGTAGTGTCAGAAAATCAGCCGATGCTGGAGGAATTAGATTAGGTAATGAGGCAATAAAAGTAGTAGATGAATTTTGTTATTAGGGTAGTAAGATAACTTGTGATGGCCGAAGTAAAGAAGATATAAAATGCAGAATGGCTGTGAGAAGAAAATCGTTTCTGAAGAAGCGAAATTTTTGACATACAATATTAGTTTAAATGTTAGAAAGTCCTTTCTGAACGCATTTGTCTAGAGTGCAGCACGTATGGGAGTGAAACGTGGACGATGCGGAGTTCAGACAACAAGACGATAGAAGCTTTCGAAATGTGGTGCTACAGACGAATGATTACGATTAGATGGGTCAGTGACGTAACTAACGAGGAGGTGCTTAACGGATTTTGAGAGAAAAGGAGTTTCTGACATATCCTGATTAAGAGAAGGGATAGATTTGTGGGACACATTCTGAGGCATCAGGTAATCGTCAACTTAGCATTAGAAGGAAGTGTGTGGGGTAAAAATCGTAGAGGGAGACCGAGGGGCGAATACAGTAAGCAGATTCAAAAGGATGTAGGTTGCCGAACGTATTCTGAGATGAAGAGACTTGCACAGGACAGGGTAGCGTGGAGAGCTGCATCAAACCAGTCTACGGATTGAAGACCACAAGAACAATATTTATGAGATACGAATATAAGCTGTGTATGTGTTGTTTGTTACCAACACTGTTTCAGACTTTTATTTTTTTCCAGATTTAGCGTAACTACTGTAAAATTTTCAATGTAAAATATGTATGCTGGTAAGACCAGGTTAGATAAATGGGTAAATATATAAAGAAATAAATTTGAAAAGTTTCAATAGATATTTTAATTTACTTTACAGAGCTTAATTGGAAATGTATATCCTAATATTATCTAAAACGTAGCAAAAGAAACCGGTTATTGGTAGTTTTTGAAAAATCTTTATATATATATACAGTAGAGTGTCGGTATTAACCCTTAACTGCCCTGGCGGGGTCATATTCGACCCCAAGAGTTTTCATTTTAATTTTTATTCGCTAGGTGACATGGTGGGGAGCTTTTACGAAAGTCTAAAGAAGGTAACAAACATATTTTTTGTAAATATTTGAAACATTTAAAAAATATAAATCAATATTCAGCGTAGGAATTAAGCAAATATGGATCGCAAATCATCTTTTGTGTTTTCATATGGCAAGAACCACTCCTTCAGAAGTGCAAAACACGGAAAATAACGTCTTTCTAATGAAAACAAAATTTTATGTGAATTAAAAAATGTCAGATATATTCAAATCTGTTACAATAATTTCTTTGTGGTTACTTCTACGTTTAAATAAATTTGTTTACCTTGACAATTTGATATTAACTAGAAAATAAATGCTTTACACTCAAAAAGTTATTTACAATTACATTTACCCAAATAATTTGGGGTCAAAAATACCCAGACAAGAAAGTTATCTACATTCGCCAGGGCAGTTAAGAGTTAAATACGAATCTACTGATTTCTTCTGATCTCTATGAATATTTGGATACTTGACCTTCAAAAGAAGAGGAAGGTCACTGTGTGTGTAAGAATCACGTAGTCCACACTAGAGCTCCTGAAAACACAGGCTGGCGCATCCGCCATTTTCATTCCCGCGAATGCTGAACACATCACGCAGCTTATACCAACAGTGTTGTTTCATTTACGTTTAGTGAAATATTTTACGAGTGCCCGGCATACAGCCTTCGATCGTGCTACTTTGAGCTTGCATTCCGCTCTCGTTTACATCGATATGTGGGTTAGACACAAAAATCTCGCGTCTTCTTTACTTGTTGCTGCTTCTGTCCAAATACAGAAAGAAGAGCAAGAAACATATAGTTCTGTGATAAAAATCACATATTACGTTTAATGCTGCTGAAACTGGTCATCTAGATAAAATTTTTAAGCGATCTTGGCTTCTATTTGAATAATGAGTGTCAATATGCGAGGTTTGTTTGTATGTTGTCTGCTGTGACAAATTCACCACATCGGATTTTTGTACTCAAATTGCTGAAAGTAGCTCTAGTATGTTACTGAGAAAGTTTCTGAGTGTATTACAAAGATAAAACTAAAAAGAATATTAGTGTAAGGATCTAAAGTTTACGGTCGTAGAGGCACATGGTGCCGATGTTGGCAACAACCTTTGAATGCTATTTGAAAACCTAAGCGTAAGGTAGGTGCGCCAAATAAGGCCACCTTAAGGTTTGGCAACTTTTCACCGCCAAACTAGTCAGCCAATTAACTTGAAACTTCACATTTCTTAGGAATAGCCCTTGAGCTAATATGAAAAAAAATTTTTTGATCATCCAGAGCAGTGGAAGTATGTTCTAAATTTAAATTTAAAAAACGTAGCAAATGGCCTTATTGGGATACACGGGGTTCCCAATTACGCCACCCCATGTACCCCAACAAGGCCATATGTAGAAAAGGAGTAATTTGGGACAGTGAAATCCTGAATATAGTAAAAAAAATTATTTCATATTACAAGAAAAGCAAAAAGAAAAATTCAGACAGAAACTAATTATTCTATTTCACAGTTGGGACAAAAAGTCTCAACAGTGTCTCTCTTTTCGATTCCGGCACAAAGCTAATGAACGTATAGCCCACAGAGTGAACAGCGAATCATATCTTCTACCAAGTCCTCAGTGCAGATAAAACAATACCAAGAAGAAGACACATCGGGTTTTGAGGAGCTGGGGGCTGCTTGAGAGCTTTTCTTCAAAGTTTTTGACGTCGTGTTGTGTTGTCCCCGTGTTGATGTTTGAGGTTTCTCTTGAAATAAACTACGGGTTAAATTGTTCCCTACTTTTTCTTCTCTGGGTGCGACTCTTCTTCATTTTTAGGGCTTTTTAAGATGTCGGTGAAGGATCTACCAGCAGATGCTGGAAGGTGAGCTGAGAGTTCTGTTTCAGGAAGCTTCTCACATTTGTCTTGTGAGGTCGGTTTGTTCACTTTCACTTCATCAGCTGTATCGGTTTCACCAGGTTCCATTGAAGGCATAGCTTGCACCTCAGATGTGTCAGCCAGAACGGTACCGTTTTCATCGCATCTATGGAGTCATCACCCTCCATTACCCTTGTCATGAAATCGTTCACGTTGAGGGTCCGTGTAAGATCCGGCATTTCTTTCTCAGTGATTTCACTGGGAGCAGAAAGGTCAGGAGGAATGACATTCAGGGCAGATATGTGCTCCGGAACCCATCACTTACTTTGCTTGGAGTCCAAGCTCTTGGCCACTTTTGAGAAAAGTTTTCCGGGTGATATTTTCGTTATTTACTCTGTCAGGGTTATTTTCCCAGTATCTAAAGACTTCGTCATCCCAAAACGACTCCAAGGATTTGAACACAGACCTATCCATTGGATAGAGGGCAACGGTTGTGTCGCTTGTAAGACAGTAGAGACAAGATAAACAGGTGTGAGGGAGCCCAGTACGGTCACCTGGCCCTAATAAGGCCAGCCTGGCCTTATTGGTCTACACACCGTTTTTTGCCCATCCCGTGCATATTTCTACAATCTCTAAAAAGCCAATCTCAAAACACCTCAAAGGTTTCAAATCTACAAAAAGTGTGCTTCAAAAGAATCACCATTTTATAAAGCAACCACAAAAAATAATTACTCCATAGCTTAGGAAAAACTTACCTCAGTAGCTTAACGAAAACCTCCAGAACCAAAGATACACTTCTGCAACTGAATAACGGACGGCATGGCGCTTCTTGTTTCTCATTTGCTACTAGGACGTCGCTTCCGGCCATGTAGGTGCTGCCATCCGACGGATTCGAATGGAAGTTTCTGAAATAAAGCGGGTGGCCTTCTTGGAGACTATGGCCTATTTCGTCCACCTACCTTATAGAATGTGTTGACCATGAAATAAATAAATAATTCCGTTCCTTCTCTTAGGTTGACTGGTTTTCGTATGTAACAGTACCCTTGTCTTGTCAGTAATTTAATAATCCTTATTAAGCAAAAATTTCGTTGCCAACATTAGCACACTACGCCGCCGCAGCCGTAAGTAAAATTTACCCAGTATTCTTTGCCAGTTATGTTACAGCCTCTTATAGATAAGCGTCAGTATAGGCATCTACTAATAAGAAGTTGAATTGAGGGTGTATTTTGTGATAAAACATCAGGTACCGTACTATTCTGTCAAATTGCATACTACAAGTTATGACGCTAAACTTCGAAATACCACAAGTAGCATTCAACGGTAGTTGCCTGTACAACACAGTACGCTGCCACAGCCGTAACGAAACTTTTTGCCCAGTATATTTGTATTTTCCGTTTTAGTGTTTCTAATACTTCCTCACAATAACCTAACAGAAGTATCTTCCTCAATTTGTGCAATTTAAGTACAAAAAAATTTTGATGAGTTGTATTTATCAATCTATATCTATAAATGTGGACGTCTGTTCGGGGTACGTTTAACACGTATGAACCACAAAACATAAAGAGCTAAAAATTTGTACAATTACTAATGTCTATCCGGGGAAGGTTTTAGGGACAGTTTTATGGTGATCTATATTTATTAATGTGAATGTCTATTCGATGTACGCTTATCACGTCCGAACGACAAGACGCAGAGACATAAATATTTGTACAGTTACTAATTTATACCTGAGGAAGGTTTTAGACACCTTTTTATAGCGATCTTATACATATTTAGTAATTTGAAGAATATAACGCGAAATGCGGAACAATAATTACTCTCTGAAAATTTTACTTACTCTTTGAAAATGGTTTTATTGATTGCATTGTTGCTTGAGCGTTGATAATGATAAAAGGGTGGAGTATATTGGGATGGAAAGTTATCAGTGTATATAAAATTCTACGTGTCTGTGTGTGTGTGTGTGTGTGTGTGTGTGTGTGTGTGTGTGTTAATATTTCGCTCTGCAGCGAAAACTACAGACCGCAAACGAATGGTCTGTGTGTAATTGTTGTCCGAAGTCTCCCATTGTACACTATAGCAGTTCCACGCCCATAGGTATAAGGGGGTGGAAGATATGGTGGTTGAAAGTCGTCAAATTATTAAAAAATTCGGACTGAAGGCCAGCGATGACGTTTGCGACTCTATAGCAAGGAGGTTACATACAGCGAAACGTGATGCCACAGACCATATCTTTGGTCGATGCGAGCTACAATGTCTTCAGCTTTTTCTCTGTAAGGATAAGCACACGAATAAAGAAATATAAGAATAAATAAATAAAGCAGTAAAAAAGAAATTTTTTAATACATCTCTTTCTTTTAAAAAATCGATTTAACGTGTCGCGCATTACATCAAGTGATCGATCTGTGATATTGTTACAATCATTATTGTTGAATTTCGTCATTGGATTCTTCGAAACAAGTGCATTTTTACGTGTGATTTGATCTACACTACTTACTTTCCTGATAAACTTCTGCAACAGGAATATTTTTCAGTTCAGTTCAGTTCCAGTGCTTGCAATACTTTCTCGCAATAACGTAACAGAAGGATCTTCAATAATTTGTGCAATGACAATACAAAACATTTTGATGAGGTGTATTTCTCAATATACTACATAAGACACACATATTGTGCTGTAATAGCAGTATGTTCTGGGATGCTTTGCTATAATACGATATTTTGCGGCTGCTAATTCCCTACAGGCAGCTTCTCTGGTACCAGTCTAACATATACAGTCACGACACTTTCGCGGATTTTTGTTATACACTGCGACAGCAGCGCTCCAAGCGGAGGGCAAGCTACTGCATTGAATACGATAGTGGGTGAGTGCGAATAGTATCGTTTATATTGATTTTTTACGTTAGAGAACGTACGTTGTGTCATAAAATAGATAATAACTTAAAAATACCTCCACCTTTGTCTTTATTAGGTTTCCTAAGATCCCTGACAAGGCTGGAAACGGTGCATTGCGGCACAGTTTATTTACTATTATCTTGTAACCCACAGGGCTATACTGAATAATTTGATTTACTATTAAAAATAGAAAAATGGCTAGGAAACACCGAATACCCGCCCTTTGGCAGAAAGACGTGTTTTTTCTTCTGAAGAACCTTTAACGTTTGTCCACTCTAATTCCAGTGAAATCAGTGAGCGTGGAACGTAGGAAACGAATGTAGAATGCAATAACTACGGTATTTAACGTACCAAATCAGCCACCACAACTGTCGCTGAAGGAAAACATCAGAAAAGTGACAAGAAAACTGAAAAAGCAATCAAACTGTATCCAACAAAGAAGAACCCGATTCAACAATTGTTGCTACAGCTGAACCACAAACGGCAAGAATGTTCAAGACATTTGTCTTCTTAAGCAAAAGTAATCACACTCAAGAGAATATGCGCTTATAATAAACACGAGTGAAGCCTAAAAATGTGCGAATCATTTGAATCCATACCACAACGATACGTCTAAAAAAACTCTTTGTCATAGTAAGAACACATCAAAATAGAAATTTATGTTTCTATTATGTTTATATTCTACTTACTTTCAGTGGAATAAGCTGCAGATATACACATATTAGTAAGTATTGGTTCATGACGAAGTTCTTCGTTATACCACTGAATCAGTAAGTTAGTCTGTTTTTACATTAATTTCCGTATTATGTATGCCTCTTGATATATTACTAATGCTTGTAACACAAAAATTGTATTAACTATTTCGTTAATTACGCACACAAATATTTACAAACAAACATCACTCTCTCGGCCGCTTGCCCGCCGCTAGGAGCGCTAGTGTCGCAGCATCTGTCAGCTGGTAACAACTTTCACAGCAGTCAGTGTCGCGACTGTATATGTTACACTGTGGTAGTACTTTCAGAAGAGCTAAACAAAACCGTAAGTTTAACTATCACAAACGATTTTTTAGTATTAAATATTGCTTCAAGTTACAGTAACTATTTACTTACAATACAGAACTGTGTGCTCGGTTCGGGTTCCCAGTTTTTGCGCCGACATTTAATGATCCATTTTGTCTCCTCTTAGAATCTCTCGGGAATCTAAACGTTCTGTAGCCACCTGTGGAATGATCTGAGCAGTTTATGGCAACACAGCCAGCCATAATGTCGTGCTACAGTGCCGTGACGCAAATCCTATGGCAGCGCAGTGTGTTTAACTTACGAGCCACGGGAATGAAAATGGCGGATGCGTCAGCTCGTACTTGTAGAAGCCTTAGTCCACACGGTTCAGGAGGTATGCCGTCGTGTGCAAGCTTGACGCCTTGAACCAAATTTGGTGCATATGTCGATTACCGTGAGGCAACAATTCTGCAGGGGTTAGAGCGTGATACGACAGATAGTTCAGGAGGAGTGCCGTCACGAACTGTAAGAAGCATCATCAACCGACCACTCACCAAAATGTTTTAAATTGCAACATCTTCAGTAACTTCTTTCGCAAAACATTTCGGTTGCAGTTTCCTAATGTTCCACTTATGCCCCTAGAAATCAGTCTGCTTGTTCGATCGTATATTGTACGATGTCTAACAAGAGGAACACCAAGTATGTTACCAACGGAATTTGATGGTTCGTAGGTATGTTGTGAGGGAATTCCTCCAGACCATCAAGCTAAAAGGGTTTGTTCCAATGGGCCTTGCTTTCTAAGAAAATCGAGATCAAATTCACAGCAAGTTACCACGCGTAAGTGTCTACTTATACATGGCAGTTACCGCTCAGCGAGACATTGTGGTGGAATCGGCAAAGTGCGAGGCTGCCATGCAGGAGATCTGGGTTCAAGTCCGATGTGGGTCAATCACTTTTCACACGTGTCCGATGATTGTGCATGTTTATATATTTTTATAATCATTCTTATGTAAACGTTTGCAGTAAATGGTCAGGATAAAAACATGTAACATTCGCTCAATATGTTATGTATTGCGCGACGATTATGTTATTCATTTTGTTTTCTCGAAGTACACTTCTAAGGCGATTGAAGCATATTTCGAAATCAGTAAATAGTCATTTGTTAATACCTATAATACTTGGGCAACTTTTAATACCTATGTTTACAGTTCGTGACCGTGCTGTGTTTATCTCCTCCTGTGACGTGTGTACCCCCGTGACGCGTCCCAGTGGACTATTACGCTACGGCCAGTCGGTTAGTCGTTCGTAGCCTGTCGTTCATGCGTGCGGCAAGTTGTGCACAATTGATTGACGACCGAACATTGTTTTTGAATGTGAACTACCAGTGTTTTCCAGTATGGCTGATGAAAACACCTTGCGCCTGTAAAGCGGCAGCATTTATTAGATGTGCGTGGTGTTAGTACAATGTTCTGTGTTTTCGGTCCTTCTATGACAATTATCACCCAGAATTTTGTACACGTGTTAAAGATAGTGGCGATGGCGACAGTGAGTAAATAACACAGCAGAATAAGTAAAATAATCAGTTGCTACTGTACTGTGTTGTTTGCTATTATCCTGACTGTCTACTCAAGCAGGAGTGGGTATAAAGGCGTATTATTGTGCACAGTGAAAGAAGAGAAATGAAGAAAAGTGAAAAATAAATGACCCGAAGGGGATATTTTTTTCTTTGGTTATTTGTTTAATCATTTGACTTTTCATTATTTTTGTTTTTCTTTCTTTATATCTTTTTCTTTGCTTGATTATTTTTTTTATTTTATTTTTTTTTTAATATAAAAAGTAGCAATTACAATTTTTAAAAATTGTTCTGTCGCTAGGTATCGAACATTTTTTTAAAATAACGTGTATTAAAATTTTATGTACAAATAACAAAATTTACACTGATTTTACTTGAGTGAGTTTTGTTTTATGTATTACATTTTATCATTTTTAGTGTCCCTGAAAGAGAAGAAAAAAATTTTATGAACTATTTTCCTTAATGATGGAAATGCATTAATGAGTTCTTTTATTACTTTGTCTTTTTTTTTTTTTTCACTGATTTAGTTTCGCTTTATTCTGTCTTATGCGGTAATTTTGCTTTTTTGGCATCATTTTCGATATTTATGGCAGAACAAAAACACGAGTAGGTAAATAATTGTAAGATAAAATTGTAAATAAGGCCGCGGTGGCCGAGAGGACTGAGGCGCTCCAGTCACGGTCTGCACGGCCACTACGTTCGGGGGTTCGAATCCCCCCTCGGGCATGGATTTTTTCGGCCGTCCTTAGTCTTAGTTAGTTCATAAGTAGTTTGTAAGTTTAGGAACTGATGACCCCGTAGTTAAGTCCCATAGACTATACAAACATTTGAAACATTTTGAAAAACTTGGGCAACACACTAAGAAAATGCAGGGACAATGACATCAATCGCAAAGCTAAGTTTGAGGCTACAAGCAGAATTATTGGGGAAATATGGATCATACTATTACATTGACAAATTATTACAATCTAAAAAAAAAGGTTAGGCGTTTATCTAAACAGGGTATGTATAGGACAAACAAGGGCTATCATAGACACTATAAGAAACACATAAGATAAATTCGTAAGGCAAACAAAGAAAAGCTGATAATACGTACCATATGAGCAATAAAGTACAGTGTAAGGGTAATAGTTGCTACAAATGAAATGGATTTGGCAGAACTCGCATGTGGACTATCATGTAGGCAACAGTAAAGAAAACGGAAAGAGTGCGCTAGTGGGAGAAAGAGAGAGAGAGAGAACAATTTAATAACTAGTGCTGGTCTCCTGCAGGGCAGCCTAGTACTTTTCCGATTACACCACGCTATTTCGCTGGGCAGTAACCTCCACGTGTAAGTAGACACGTTACGCGTGGTCATTTGCTGCGAATTTGATCTCGACTTTCTTAGAAATCAAGGCCCATTGGAACAAATCGTTTTAGCTTGATGGTCTGGAGGAATTCCCTCAAACATACCTACGACGCATGAAATTCCGTTGGTACTAGGTGTTCTCCTTGTAATGTTCATCCGACTACACACATTGTGTGCATTTCTCGAAGGTTATAGTCGTAATTTATTAGTTTAGAGCACATCGTTCAGTAGATTTGACGTCGTAAGCAGTGGTAGTCCAGTCAAATAAGCCGAAAAAAGGCGTCAACGTCGGAATGAGAGGTAAAAAGCTGAATATTTGCATAAACCTTTGTTTTGGCATTCTAAGTGATGTGTCGAAAGTCTCATAAAATCTCGTGTCCGCGTCTTAAGATATTAAAGGTCAAAGGTCATGAAAATCAGTTTTTCGCAAATATCTAGCTTTCTATGCGTTAAATGGTATTTGCATCTCGGATAAAAGTTGTAGAGCATGAAATTCTCTACAATTTTTGTTTTAAACATTTTTTTGTGCAATTCATCCTTCTTTTAGATAGAGCGTACAGGTCACAGCGCTCTGACCTATAAGACGTACTACGAGGTCAGCTGCGAATCACAATCAGTGGAAGGTTCTTTAAAGTGATTAAATAAATCATTGCAACAATTACAATAACAAACCTTCATTCTTTATTAATTATGTTCAATATTTCATAATATTATTCATAAATCAAAAAGATTTGTTTAAATATATTTAATTATTTCATGAAATTTTTAAAGTTATGAAGCCAAATACTTCACGTATATTTTAATTATATTCTAATATATCTTAATTATGTTTCATGTAGAAATTTAGCATTTTACTTGGAGATGGATAAGACTTGGTTTCAACTATAGATGATCGAATATCGTCTCTAATAATGGCTGCAGCAGCTTCTACAATCCGTAACCGTTCTTCTTCTGGAGTGCTTTTTTTTATTATCATACCAAGATTTTGATAATATGTGAGCCTGTGTATCACGAAAAGATATGACAGTGAATGATCCTACCTTTCTCGTGATTATTATATCAGTCAAATATCTTTGCTGCAGTTTTGAAATGGTGGTCTTATTATCTGGTACATACTCTGTAAGAACATCTTTAAGCTCGTTCAATGTGAACTGTGAATGTTCATTATTTTCTATATAATAAAAAATTTCTTTCATTGCTTGAGTGACTTGATCGTCTAGGCGAGGCTTTTTGCCTGCAGGTGATGCTTGCTTCAAGAAATCAACACAGCAATTTCTGTGGTACTTACTTATCTTCAGCAGCGGTCAAGTCACACTCATGCTTTTACTAACTCTCCCAAGGTATCACTTCGTTCTTCTGCTTTTTAATGACATTGTCTTTAAATTCAAGAGTACTTACTTTACAAATCGTGGGTCTGTACTTCTCTTTTTTCTTCGTCTCTGCTACTTCATCAGCTCAGAGTTGCCAGGTTTTTCTATTGCTCTGTCGCCAAATTTTAAACAAAAAGTAGCCAAAATATCGCCATCTTTTCATCAATAAAATGCCAAAATATAACCATCTTTTCATCAGTAAAATAGCCAAATATCTCAACCTTTAATCTGCTAACATTATTATGCTAGCCGGCCGCGGTGGCCGAGGTGACTGAGACGCTCCAGTCACGGTCTGCACGGCCACTACAGTCGGGGGTTCGAATCCCCCCTCGGGCATGGATATTTGTGCCGTCCTAGTTCGTAAGTAGTTCATAAGTAGTTTGTAAGTTTAGGGACTGATGACCCCGTAGTTAAGTCCCATAAGCTTAACAAACATTTTTTTGATTATTATGCTATGGTAATTATGGCATGTTACTCTACAATAATAATCCTGAAATTAAGGGAGTAAGCTGGTTACTGAGTAAAACGTTACACAAACTATAGCACTCTCACATCCACAGATATCAGACCGAACTTTCCAAGGACACTCATACTTCACAGAAACATTTATCTGAGTCCATCCAAGAACCGAACCCAGACACACCACCAACTGACAATGAGGACAGTCGAAGTATTGTCACATTGTAAATATAATAGAGAGACTCCGGAAATTCAGTTACATTTAACTATCACATTTATTAGTTTCATAACATACAAAAATTAAAACACAAGAGTGTTCAGGAATCATTCTATCAAACTTACACAAGGGATGTTATGCATAGGTTCGATTACCAATCATTTTCATCTTCTTAAAAACAAATATTTGCAGATGTTAAACAGAGTTATTGAATCTTTCAAACATTTCTTTAATACACACACAATCATTACAACATTTTGAGGTGAGGTAATTTATAATAATGCACTAAGCATTTCATACTTTGAGGTGAGATGGACTTCAATTCGCAATAATGCGTCATTACACACTGAAAAATCAGCCATGAGAACGACTGCGAAATCATCGCGTGTTCTCCATAGACATTTATACTGTGTAAATCATTGTTTACTGTGAAGTGCGTAGCAAAGGGCTCGCTTCACAGTAGCAGTTGTTAAGAATTTCTGTTGTGTTGTCATATGGAACGCGGAAAATAAATACTGTTTAAATGCCTCCTTGCATGCTGTAATTTATATAACCTTATCCTCGTGTTCTCAGCGGGAGCCATACATACGGTGTTGTAGTATACTTCGAGATATCATTTGAAGCCTGTTCTTGAACCATCGTAAGTATGGTACATGAGGTGGTTTACGTCTATGTTCAAGAGTCTGTAAGTTGAGTTTGTTTACATCTCTGTGACACTCTCCCATACATCCATGATACTTGAAAACATTTGTGCTAATTTGTATAGGTTGATTACATTTCCGTAGCATTCTAACCGAAGTTTAGGCAGTATCGTTGACACAATGTCTAAAGAGTGATTGCTTTACATTCGTTGTATTTGAAGTAAAATAAAATAGCCATTAAGTCGCCAACCAATTCCTTTAGTGGCCAAATTTAATCGCCAGTCGCCAGACTGTTAGAATTAAGAAAAAAGATAGCCAAGAATGCGAAAAATCGCCACACCTGGCAACCCTGCATCAGCTGCCCGCCCACAAAATACACATAATGTTTTGAAGTCGAACACTTCACCTCTTTTTTTTACGAGGTGCACATGATGATCTTGAAGGCTCATCCTCTTCTAGGCGTCGCTTCGATGCTTCTATATAATTTTGACTGATATACACTTTTCGACACACGGTATGCACATTCGCAGAAGCTAAAGTATTTAAATAATCTATATGCCCGTCATTTCTTGCAAGTGTGTAGGCCGTGCACAACATCACCTTCTGAAAGCGACTTATCACATATGAAACACAACTCAGCCATAACTCTGTATAGGGCTGCCGGATTGAACTCGAGGCAGGCCCGGAGACCAGACGTGCCCCCCTCCCCCTTGGCCAATGACTCACCCCCCCCCCCAACTGCGACCAACTCCCCCCCCCCCCCAACCATTATTATACGTGAATTCTAAAAGGAAAAAAATGCCTAATGAAAACGGGACATTTTGCTTTAATTTGCTTAGTAGCTTCTCTTTAGCATAAGGCAGAAGCACATATTTTACTAATGCCTCGCTTTTTGTTCGGCCGCATCTTACTTTCGTTGCCACTGAGGAATCTCTAAAAACATAAGGATATAGCTTATTACCGCAATATTCAGAATTGTAGGAATGGTGGTGTTTCACACCATGGTAAGTCAAAGTTAATTCCGTTGCAGTGACTTTGTCGTCTTCTGCAGAAAATTGTTTCGGCAAGAATTTAAGAAGCGACTGATTCTTCTTTTGTGTGGTAATATTCGCTTTGTGTCTTTCTGATGGTAAATGTTTATTCACAGCTTTCACTCCGTCGTAGCCCGCCGCGGCGGCCGAGGGGACTGAGGCGCTCCAGTCAAGTTCTGCACGGCCACTACGGTCGGGGGTTCCAATACCCCCTCGGACATGGATATTTGTGCCGTCCTTAGTGTTAGCTAGTTCATAAGTAGTTGGTAAGTTTAGGGACTGATGACCCTGTAGTTAAGTCCCATAAGCTGTACAAACATTTGAACTCCGTTGTACTTAACAGTAAATAAGATATTGCATATTCTGCACTTACACATACACTCATCAGTATCGACTTTTTGTAGCCATTCTTTATAGTTTTCTTCCTGCAACAATTCTCACGGAACGAACTTAGATATCGTCTCTTCATTTCACTGTTATTACTCACTAATCTGAGTTAATGTAAGTTTGTCTGTTCACACACGATCCGAGTATTCGGAAAATTGCCGCTAAACTGATAACAAACAATGAACGATCGAACACAAATAATAGACGTCGCCAGTTGACACGTTGCCGCAACAGTGTTTGCTTAATAATGCGCTAGCCGATTACTACCGACGCAACAGCGAAAAGTTTTCAGAGGAAGAATAGAAAAGTAACGTTTTGTTGCAATAAGAAATTGACATTTATATAAAGTTATTCATAATTACTAGAGAGGAGCAGGCCGGGAATGGCCGAGCGCACTGAGGCGTCCTGCCACGGTGCGCATGGCAGCTCCCGCCAGAGGTTCGAATCCCCCCTAGGGCATGGATGTTGTGTTCGTCCTTAGTTTAAGTTACGTTAAGTTCGATGTAGATCGTCGCTACATAAGCATAGTACTTTAAAAGAGTCAAAAAAAATGAAAAAAAAAAGTTAAGATGAAGATTACATTGAAGCTCGGAGATGAGAGTGATTGACCCGTATACCCGGAGAATTCATTCCAAACCCGAGCACTCTGGGCGGCGCCCGGAGATCTGGCAACCCTAACTCTGTACGTCCGCCCTTTCCACGAAACCATTTAAAACTAGCAAGCTCGGTTACTGCCAAGTGAGCCCTCGACAAAGAAAACGGACTTCAACAATGGAAGTTGTGTTTCAACTTATAAATAGAGAAGGTGGCGTTGTAAGGATCCATATTTCCAGGTATAAACTTAATATTACTAGAAATATTCTACAGTTTACACATTTAAGAGAAAAAAATACTAATAGTATTTTCTAAATAAATATAGTTACGATACCTTGGAACAGAATTAAAATATACTTAAAGTATGGAATTCGTGACATTGTAATTACTTGAAATAAGTAAGTATTATTAAAATTGGGTATTAATTCGTAAATAATGAAATTTATAATTGTTTTATTCAACCTGCCATTGACTGTGATTCGCAGCTGACCTCGTATTACGTCTGTGCGCTCTCCGCGCTCTATCTAAAAAACGATGAATTGCACAGAGCCGGCCGCGGTGGCCGAGGGGACTGAGGCGCTCCAGTCACGGTCTGCACGGCCACTACGGTCGGGGGTTCGAATCCCCCCTCGGGCATGGATATTTGTGCCGTCCTTAGTGTTAGCTAGTTCATAAGTAGTTTGTAAGTTAAGGGACTGATGACCCCGTAGTTAAGTCCCATAAGCTTAACAAACATTTGAACATTTTGAATTGCACAAAAAAATGTTTAAAACAAAAATTGTAGAGAATTTCATGCTCTACAACTTTTATCCGAGATGCAAATACCATTTAACGCATAGGAAGTGAGATATTTGCGAAAAACTGATTTTCGTGACCTTTGACCTTCAATATCTTAAGACGCGGACACGAGATTTTATGAGACTTTTGACACATCATTTAGAATGCCAAAACAAAGGCTCACGCAAATATTCAGCTTGTTACCTCTCATTCCGAGGTGAAACCCTAATTTGACTGGACTATGAGACATGTGGCAAATTGTCACTCGACGTCTGTCGGTGTGTTAGGCGCTGCCGCATGGTTCATCCGATGACATTGTGCAGTCCGTCCACGTAACATTTTTATGGGGCGTGCCAGAAAGTACTATCTACATCTACATCTACGTAGATACTCTGCAAATCACATTCAAGTGCCTGGCAGAGGGTTCATTAACCACTTTCATAACTTTTCTCTACCGTTCCACTCTCTAATAGCGCGCGGGAAGAAAGAACAAAAAAATCGTTTCGTTTTCCATCTGATTTCTTTTATTTCATTCGGATAATCGTGTCTCCCTAAGTAGGTGGGTGCTAGAAAAATATTTTCCCATTCAGAAGTAAAAGTCAGTGATTGAAATTTCGCAAACAGATCCCGCCGCAATGAATAACGTCTTTCTTTTAATGATTTCCACCCCAATTCGTGCAACATTTCCGTGACGCCCCCCCCCCCCCCGTAACGTGATAAAACAAAACGAGCTGCCCTTCTCTGAACCTTCTCAATATCTTCCGTCAGTCCCACCTGGTGAGGGTCCCACAAGGGGCAATAGTACTCCAGGAGAGGACGCACAAGTGTGATGTAGGCAGTCTCTTTGGTGGAGCTGGTGCATCTTCGAAGCGTTGCAGTTGCTTTTGATCCTCTGTTGACTTCACTAACCGATAAACTACAGCATCATCCGCGAACAGTCTAAGGGAGCTATTCTAATTGTCCCCTAAATTTATATCTATAAATGTGAATGTCTATTCGGTGTACGTTTATCACGTCTGAACCACAATACATAAAGAGCTAAAAATTTGTACAGTTACTAATTTATACATGAGGAAGGCTTCACGCGTGGTTTTTTAGCGGTCTGGTAGATATTTACTAATTTGAAGAATATAACGCGAAATGCGGAACAAGAACTACTCTCTGAAAATTATATTTACTCTTTGAAAATGGTTTTATTGGTGGCATTGTTGCTTGAGGGTTGATAATGATAAAAGGGTGGAGTATATTGGGATGGAAAGTTGTATGTAAAATTCTACGTGTGTGTGTGTGTGTGTGTGTGTGTGTGTTACTATTTCGCTCTGCAGCGAAAATTACAGAACGCAAACGAATGATCTGTGTCATTGTTGCCCGAAGTCTTCCGTTGTACACCATAGCAGTTCCATGCCGATAGCCATAAGAGATGTGCAAGATATGGTGGTTGAAAGTCGTCATATTATTAAAAAAAATTAGGACTGAAGGTCAGCGGTGACGTTTGCGACTATATAGCAAGGAACGTGATCACAGACATTACTAGACTGGTAATGCCGTATACTGTAACATTGGTGTCAGAGATGGGAAAAGTGAAACATCTGAAGGTTTCGAAACAAATGAAACCGTACCATCTGTGGTTTAGAAACATTGTTTTGAATACATGAAACCGTGAAGCAATGTATGTTTTGTCATGAAATTTTCGTTCTAGGAGGGCAATATTTTTCACTATGTGGACAAAGGTACATACAAGAACCTGTCAACCGTAGAGTATATATTTACTTCTTGGTCTGTACGGAACATGTTGATAAAGATTTTCTCCCGTGTTGTTGATGTTGCCAACATAGTCACTCGAGGCAGCCAGTATGGTAGGAAAAAGTTTACCCCGTTAGGAACTCACAAACTGCAATACGGTACGCATATTACAGTGACGGATCATAAATGCTACTTTCTATACATAAAAGGTAAAGCAGTCAACAATCCGAAGATTGGTTTGAACACCACAGTGCTTTACTAGGCATGGTCCTGATTGGAGGTGGTATGCCGTTGCCTTCCTCCGACCTTCTATCTGACTTACCCAGTCAGTTATAGGGGGACCTACAGTTTACCGTGGGTTCCGAACCACGGTGCTACTCGGTATTTTTCACATGAGCAATACTGCCAGAGGTGAAAGAAGTGGAAAGTGACAGATAAAAATCCTAGGACCTGGTGGGGATCGAACCCGCGACCTTTGGATTTGTAGTCTGGCACTCTACCACTGTGCAACCGAGGCACACACTTTCTACACATTCTATACATACTAAATAAATTATAGGGAATAAAGGGGACACTAAATAATCACAAGTAATGCTATGGAATTACGAAAATAATAAAGTAAGAGGCAAATTCACCACTTGTACGTTTTGACCGTTACACCACCACCGCAATTCCGTTAACATGACTGTCGAAAAATTATAACGACAGTAGGTAACTTCGTTTTCGCTCGTAAAAAACTAACTCTTTAACAAGAGGTTAAATATGCCATCTACCCTTGTTAGTATAAAAAGTGTCATTTCAGGCTTCATGTTGTATCTTATTTTAAAAAATGTAGTTTCACTCGTGTGTTTTTAATGTGTAGATGAACCTAGAATATGTTTATTTCAATGCAAATAGTGAAAGTTGTTTTAACTTATTGTTCTTTTATATTTATAAACCAGACATTATGTCATTTCCGAATACATCAGTCTCGTTGAAACGAATCTTGATATCAGTAATCATATAAGCTGCAGACTCACGAGTGTCAACTACTATTTGACACTCTCTAAATGGTTTGTATACTAGTAAGTTATATGTGTATCTGTGTGGAGCTTCAGTAAGATCAAACACCCCATTTCGATACCATTAGTCTCTTCCGCCTTTCTCCTCAAAAATGTTCAAATGTTTGTATAGTCTATGGGACTTAACTACGGGGTCATCAGTCCCTAAGCTTACAAACTACTTACGAACTAGCTAAGACTAAGGACGGCACAAATATCCATGCCCGAGGGGGGATTCGAACCCCCGACCGTAGTGGCCGTGCAGACCGTGACTGGAGCGCCTTAGTCCCCTCGGCCACCGCGGCCGGCGAAAACAGGGGTGATCAGCAAGGTATCTTATAAGTATGGAAAAAATGTTCAGCACGTAAGACGATGATTACAAGGGGTGAAGTGATGAAATATTAGGGCTTCACTGCTATGTAGTCATGTAATTCTTTCTGCGGGTCTCGACATTTCATGCTTCTTAACTTGTAAGAAGATGAACAAATTTCGTAAGATGCCTAAGATGTATTAGAAACAAGACTCTGATAGTACCGTAGAGGCATCACTAGTACTTAAGGTTTCAAGACGAGAGAGAGAGGGGGGGAGGTTTGTATTATTATTATTATTATTATTATTATTATTATTATTTTTTTTTTTTTTTTTTTTTTTACGTATCTAGAAATGTCCTCTTTTCTGAAGACGGACATATGGTAAACCTAGTGATGGAGGATTGCAATCCAATTGAAACTTGACTCACATCGGATGTTTTCGTGATCATCTCCGCATGTTCAAACGTAAATAATTCGCGTGCCAACGATACAATAACGGAGGAGGCAGCCACGGAAGTTTTGTTGTAGCCGCCTATTCGTAGCACTGCGGCGTCTCGAATAGCAGACAATGTGGAACTTGGGTGATGGGCCCTCTCATTAATTAGGAGAACACTGCGAGGTGAAAGATCGGGGAGAGACTTTAAATGGGGAAAGATTAATTTTTAAAACTCACAACCACCAACTGCGAACCAAATTGCTAAACATGCAAAAACACTGGAACTGTGATTGCGACAGTTTGACTCGTTTTCTAGGGGATGATATCACACGTTCGCAGCTTTCCTTCCCTGCATATAATTAACAAAACAATTCATAATAAAGTCAAGTTCATGAGAGAAAAGGGTGTACTAACTACTATTCTTGAAAACACGTGAAAGTTCACATTATTTTGTTTATTTCACAATATTAGAACCCTGTGGCTGATACGTCTGTACGTCGACACATTTATCAAATGAAGTTATAGCTCGTGAGCCCCCAGACAAAATGAATATTTGTCGCAAATTGTTTTCACACCATGTGGCTGTCGCAAACACCGTCCATGTTCATGCCTATGCGACGACACGTGTTACATTAACAGAACACAGTCACTTTGGTTCAATGCGATGCGCACCTCGTTCCACCGGCTAAATATTCACAACACACAGTAGCACTCGATACAACTTGGTGCAGTCTACGACGAGCAACCACACGTGGCGATTGCCACACACAAATCTATAGTCTCCACCTGGAGACAGAGTTGCTAGGTTTTTCTATTGCTCTGTCGCCAAATTTTAAACAAACTGTAGTGGCCGTGCAGACCGTGACTGTCTGCATTAGTGGTTTGAAACACCGGTGTTGTGAAACCGACATGGAATCGTGAAACCGACACGAAACCGCGAAACCGACAGCAAGGAACGGTTTCAGTGTATCGACAATCGACCGCGAATGTGATCCGAAACCGAACGGAATGAAACCGCATGGTTTAGAAATCGTGAAAGATGCCGGTTTTGAAACACTGAAACTGTTGTGTGTATCGAAACCTGGTTTCGAAACCATGAAACCGTAGCCTACTCTAGTGTCAGTGAAGTCTCACCGCCATATTTCTATACTATAACGTGCGAGCAGTCGAGCGAGTTATGATTAGGGCTGCCAGATCTCCGGGCTTTTTTCTCCGGGCTTCAATGTAACCTTCATCTTAACATTTTTTTTTTTTTTTTTTTTTTTTTTTTTTTTTTTTTTTTTTTTTTTTTTACGGCGCTCTTAAAGTACTATGCTCTTATAGCGACGATCTACATCGAAGTTAACGTAACTTGATCTAAGGACGAACACAACATCCATACCCTAGGCGGGGGGGTATCGAACCTCTGGCGGGAGCAGCCTCGCGCACCGTGGCAAGACGCCTCAGGGCGCTCGGCCATTCCCGGCTGGCTCCTCTCTAGTACTTATGAATAACTTTATATAAATGTCAATTTCTTACTGCAACAAAACGCTACTTTTCTATTCTTCCTCTGAGAACTTTTCATTGTTGCGTTGGTAGTAATCGGCTAGTGCATTATTAAGCAAACACTGTTGCGGCAACGTGTCAACTGGCGACGTCTATTATTTGTGTTCGTTCGTTCATTGTTTGTTATCAGTTTACCGGCAATTTTTGGAATACTCGGATCGCTTGTGAACAGACAAGCTTACATTAACTCAGATTAGTGAGTAATAACAGTGACATGAAGAGACGATATCTAAGTTCGTTCCGTGAAGAATGGTTGCAGGAAGAAAATTATAAAGAGTGGCTACAAAAACTCATTTCTTGATGGGAGGGAGGAGATGATTAGGTGTTTTTTTTTTTTTTTTTTTTTTTTTTTTAAAGAATTCACGTGTAATCCTGTTTGGGGGATGAGTCATTGGCCAAGGGGGAGGGGGGCACGTCTGGTCTCCGGGCCTGCCTCGATTTCAATCTGGCAACCCTAAGAAAACAGTTGTAAAAATACGGGTGAACTGACGTAACTATACTGCCGTTAGTTTTGACATGTAGGAAATTCGTGTTTTGTGTATGGCTGAAATGTTTTAAGCTCGAGTAAGCTTCAACACATACTGTAATGAGTTGCATTGATTTGCTGTTATTATTAACCTGTTACCAATTTCAGTCAACTTCGGATTTTCTTTCAGTAGTACGGTCATTATAAAAGTGTACCCTTATTCTTTCGAGAGTTCTTACGAAATCTATAATTCTGTTTTGACGCACCCACTAATGAGTCGCGCTTCCTGTTTTTATTTATCTGTTTCCAGTTTCGATCAACTTCGGATTTTCTTTTAATAGTATGACCCTTACAAATGTGTTATTTGTCGTGGATAACACACAGCTTTATTCTTGTTAGTGTCTTTCAGGTAACTACTTCTGCTTTAACTCTACGTAACTGCAAAATTTTACCTATCATCACGCCGACCTCTCATGATTATGTTGGCAACACAACAAAATGGTACAAAGTCTTTGCCTAGATGTTAATGTTAATGTTTAACTGTACATAACACGTTCTTCTCATAGCACGATTTGAAAATGCGGAAGTATTAGCTCAAATGCAAACCACGTTCAAAGCAACCAGTAAAGCTTACAACGTCATATCGCGTCAGAAGATCATAGTAGTGCCGTACGGAAACTTTTTGACGTTTGGTGAGGCAAGATGGCGGCATCAAACTTCAGTCACAGAGGCTAGTTTGCCAGTCTAGTAATGGATGTCTGTGAACGTGCTGCCACAGACCTTATCTTTGGTCTATGCGTGCTACACAGTGATCTCTATACAAACTGGAGGTATAACTCCGATGTTCGGACATATGATTACAGCGTGCCTGCACATTCATATGTTTTCCACACGATTTCGCATTGTCCGCCATGTTTAAATTTGGCAAACGAGTTTCCATCAGTTATTACGTGACGAAGAATTGCTTGCTTACCTCTTGATTTGGAATTTAATTCAATATTCGATGTTGTAGGCTGATATGGGAGCGGAATCGAAATATATTTTCTTCTCTTTTTCTTGAAATGCTGCTTAGCAGCCATGTTTGAATTTGGCAAGAAACTAAATATCACGCTAAGAAAGCTGAAGCCATTGATCTCTATACTCTCTGGATGTTGAACTTCAGTTTTCTTAACGTGCCGGCCATAGATATTCATATTTAGTTTCTTGCCAAATTCAAACATGGCTGCTAAGAAGCATTTAAAGAAAAAGAGAAGAAAATATGTTTAGATTCCGTTCCCATATCAGCCTACAACATCGAATATTGAATTAAATTCAAAGTCAAGAGGTAAGCAAGGAATTCTTTGTCACGTAATAACTGATGGAAACTCGTTTGCCAAATTTAAACATAGCGGACAATGCGAAATCGTGTGCAAAACATATGAATGTGCAGGCACGCTGCAATTCAGTGCTCAGACGCCAGAGTTATACATCCAGTTTGTATAGAGATCACTGGCTGAAGCTCAACATCCAGAGTGTATAGAGATCAATGGTGCTACAGTGTCTTCAGCTCTTTCTCTGTAAGGATGAGCGTACGAGTAAGGAAATATAAGAATAAATAAATAAAGCAGTAAAAAGGAAATTTCTTTTAATACATCTATTTAAAAAAGTCGATTTGACGTTTCGCGCATTACATCAAGTGATCGATCTGTGATATTATTAGGATCATTATTGTTGAAATTCGTGATTGGATGCTTCGAAACGAGTGCATTTTTACGTGTGATTTGATGTACACTACTTACTTTCCTGATAAACGGTAAATACATAGACTTCTGCGCTTTATACGCCGCTTGCTTAAGGGTGGGCAACCCAAAAAAGTCTCTACATTTACGCTTCAAACAATGCTAAAAATAACGTAGTTTACCAGAATGCCCTAAAATGAAATTAAAATGAATTTGGACATTACCCTCAGCATACCTGTTGAGATATTGCAACACAGGCTATAAGGAATAATGTATGTATTATTTACTGTAAATCATTAACCACTTTATATAATTTTATTTTTTTGAGTGTTGATTAAAAGGTTTGTTTCTAAAGAAGGTATTCTATATCATTTCAACCTTCATAGCAGACTACTGAAAGATAGCTGATCCATCATAATCAACCAACACGCGAGCGGAGCCGCGGTCTTAAGCTAGCCGTTTATAAACACAACGAGGAGTAGGAAACCTATAATGCTTCCCTTGGGAACGCCAGAATCACTTCTGTTTTACTCGATGACTTACCGTTAGTTATAACGAACTGCGTCCTATCTGATAGGAAATCGTGAATCCATGCGCACAATTGGGGATATTTTCCATGAGCACGCAATTTCATTAGAAACTATCTGAAAACCCGGCGTTGCCCGGGTATTTAGCTATTTATTCCTGCCATTTCTCAGATATATAACCATTTGTATAAGGGCTGTATAACTGTAAAATCTCTTGGGAGTACAATTAGTAGTAAAGAAGTAACAGATTAAAACTTGATGGTGGCCGAGGGGACTGAGGCGCACCAGTCACGGTCTGCACGGCCACTACGGTCGGGGGTTCGAATCCCCACTCGGGCATGGATATTTGTGCCGTCTTAGTTCGTAAGTAGTTCATAAGTAGTTTGTAAGTTTGGGGACTGATGACCCCGTAGTTAAGTCCCATAAGCTTTACAAACATTTGAACATTTGAACATCTCTTGGGAGTACAATTAGTAGTAAAGAAGTAACAGATTAAAACTTGATGCCGGCCGCGGTGGCCGAGGGGACTGAGGCGCTCCAGTCACGGTCTGCACGGCCACTACGGTCGGGGGTTCGAATCCCCACTCGGGCATGGATATTTGTGCCGTCTTAGTTCGTAAGTAGTTCATAAGTAGTTTGTAAGTTTGGGGACTGATGACCCCGTAGTTAAGTCCCATAAGCTTTACAAACATTTGAACATTTGAACATCTCTTGGGAGTACAATTAGTAGTAAAGAAGTAACAGATTAAAACTTGATGCCGGCCGCGGTGGCCGAGGGGACTGAGGCGCTCCAGTCACGGTCTGCACGGCCACTACGGTCGGGGGTTCGAATCCCCACTCGGGCATGGATATTTGTGCCGTCTTAGTTCGTAAGTAGTTCATAAGTAGTTTGTAAGTTTGGGGACTGATGACCCCGTAGTTAAGTCCCATAAGCTTTACAAACATTTGAACATTTGAACATCTCTTGGGAGTACAATTAGTAGTAAAGAAGTAACAGATTAAAACTTGATGCCGGCCGCGGTGGCCGAGGGGACTGAGGCGCTCCAGTCACGGTCTGCACGGCCACTACGGTCGGGGGTTCGAATCCCCACTCGGGCATGGATATTTGTGCCGTCTTAGTTCGTAAGTAGTTCATAAGTAGTTTGTAAGTTTGGGGACTGATGACCCCGTAGTTAAGTCCCATAAGCTTTACAAACATTTGAACAGTTGAACATCTCTTGGGAGTACAATTAGTAGTAAAGAAGTAACAGATTAAAACTTGATGCCGGCCGCGGTGGCCGAGGGGACTGAGGCGCTCCAGTCACGGTCTGCACGGCCACTACGGTCGGGGGTTCGAATCCCCACTCGGGCATGGATATTTGTGCCGTCTTAGTTCGTAAGTAGTTCATAAGTAGTTTGTAAGTTTGGGGACTGATGACCCCGTAGTTAAGTCCCATAAGCTTTACAAACATTTGAACATTTGAACATCTCTTGGGAGTACAATTAGTAGTAAAGAAGTAACAGATTAAAACTTGATGCCGGCCGCGGTGGCCGAGGGGACTGAGGCGCTCCAGTCACGGTCTGCACGGCCACTACGGTCGGGGGTTCGAATCCCCACTCGGGCATGGATATTTGTGCCGTCTTAGTTCGTAAGTAGTTCATAAGTAGTTTGTAAGTTTGGGGACTGATGACCCCGTAGTTAAGTCCCATAAGCTTTACAAACATTTGAACATTTGAACATCTCTTGGGAGTACAATTAGTAGTAAAGAAGTAACAGATTAAAACTTGATGCCGGCCGCGGTGGCCGAGGGGACTGAGGCGCTCCAGTCACGGTCTGCACGGCCACTACGGTCGGGGGTTCGAATCCCCACTCGGGCATGGATATTTGTGCCGTCTTAGTTCGTAAGTAGTTCATAAGTAGTTTGTAAGTTTGGGGACTGATGACCCCGTAGTTAAGTCCCATAAACTTTACAAACATTTGAACAGTTGAACATCTCTTGGGAGTACAATTAGTAGTAAAGAAGTAACAGATTAAAACTTGATGCCGGCCGCGGTGGCCGAGGGGACTGAGGCGCTCCAGTCACGGTCTGCACGGCCACTACGGTCGGGGGTTCGAATCCCCACTCGGGCATGGATATTTGTGCCGTCTTAGTTCGTAAGTAGTTCATAAGTAGTTTGTAAGTTTGGGGACTGATGACCCCGTAGTTAAGTCCCATAAGCTTTACAAACATTTGAACAGTTGAACATCTCTTGGGAGTACAATTAGTAGTAAAGAAGTAACAGATTAAAACTTGATGCCGGCCGCGGTGGCCGAGGGGACTGAGGCGCTCCAGTCACGGTCTGCACGGCCACTACGGTCGGGGGTTCGAATCCCCACTCGGGCATGGATATTTGTGCCGTCTTAGTTCGTAAGTAGTTCATAAGTAGTTTGTAAGTTTGGGGACTGATGACCCCGTAGTTAAGTCCCATAAGCTTTACAAACATTTGAACAGTTGAACATCTCTTGGGAGTACAATTAGTAGTAAAGAAGTAACAGATTAAAACTTGATGCCGGCCGCGGTGGCCGAGGGGACTGAGGCGCTCCAGTCACGGTCTGCACGGCCACTACGGTCGGGGGTTCGAATCCCCACTCGGGCATGGATATTTGTGCCGTCTTAGTTCGTAAGTAGTTCATAAGTAGTTTGTAAGTTTGGGGACTGATGACCCCGTAGTTAAGTCCCATAAGCTTTACAAACATTTGAACAGTTGAACATATCTTGGGAGTACAATTAGTAGTAAAGAAGTAACAGATTAAAACTTGATGCCGGCCGCGGTGGCCGAGGGGACTGAGGCGCTCCAGTCACGGTCTGCACGGCCACTACGGTCGGGGGTTCGAATCCCCACTCGGGCATGGATATTTGTGCCGTCTTAGTTCGTAAGTAGTTCATAAGTAGTTTGTAAGTTTGGGGACTGATGACCCCGTAGTTAAGTCCCATAAGCTTTACAAACATTTGAACATTTGAACATCTCTTGGGAGTACAATTAGTAGTAAAGAAGTAACAGATTAAAACTTGATGCCGGCCGCGGTGGCCGAGGGGACTGAGGCGCTCCAGTCACGGTCTGCACGGCCACTACGGTCGGGGGTTCGAATCCCCACTCGGGCATGGATATTTGTGCCGTCTTAGTTCGTAAGTAGTTCATAAGTAGTTTGTAAGTTTGGGGACTGATGACCCCGTAGTTAAGTCCCATAAGCTTTACAAACATTTGAACATTTGAACATCTCTTGGGAGTACAATTAGTAGTAAAGAAGTAACAGATTAAAACTTGATGCCGGCCGCGGTGGCCGAGGGGACTGAGGCGCTCCAGTCACGGTCTGCACGGCCACTACGGTCGGGGGTTCGAATCCCCACTCGGGCATGGATATTTGTGCCGTCTTAGTTCGTAAGTAGTTCATAAGTAGTTTGTAAGTTTGGGGACTGATGACCCCGTAGTTAAGTCCCATAAGCTTTACAAACATTTGAACATTTGAACATCTCTTGGGAGTACAATTAGTAGTAAAGAAGTAACAGATTAAAACTTGATGCCGGCCGCGGTGGCCGAGGGGACTGAGGCGCTCCAGTCACGGTCTGCACGGCCACTACGGTCGGGGGTTCGAATCCCCACTCGGGCATGGATATTTGTGCCGTCCTTAGTATTAGCTAGTTCATAAGTAGTTTGTAAGTTTAGGGACTGATGACCCCGTAGTTAAGTCCCATAGACTCTACAAACATTTTTTTGAAAACTTGCGTGATGGAGCAGTTTTCCGTGAAAGTTACAGTTTATGTGCGCATATCTCATTAATTACTTGTCGTACTTTGATACAATTTGGAAGGTACACTCAAATATATGCGTGTATACTTTCTATAAAATTTCTTGCAGCTACAATTTTTAGTGTAAAAATTAAAAATTCTAACGTCATACCGAGAGCCGTAGTTTTACTCCATAAACAGCGGAAAAGTTGTAAGCGAGAAACATTTTTCCTTTCATCATTTTACTATGGATGACTGCGAGAAAAAGTTTAATAAACGTTTGAAATTATGTTTAAAGTTTGTTGCTAGTCGCTAAGTACTGTCATTCTCATGCAGTGTATTTCGAAAGTCTCGCCGCATTATATGGCATTTTTTGCGATATCTATTGGTTATGACGTAATATATTTTGAACCATGTGCCGTATGTGATTCTTAACCATGCAGCAATTGTTACCACACGGTAAGGAATGTGTGTACCAAATTTGGTTGTAATCGGTCCAATGGTTTAGGAGAAAATGAGCATCATTGTCGCAAAATGCAGCAGTTTTCCGCTCATCTCATTGTTTATGACGTCATATCTCGTGAACGATATATCGTACGTGATTCTTACACTTACAGCGACCGTCCTTATGGATTCACTCTTACGTGTACAAAATTTCATAAAGATTGGAACCAAACTGTAGATTTGTAAGCAACACGTACAAACATACGGACACTCTGCTTTATATATTAGATATACATTGTTTTATAATTTATCAGAGAACCATGTACGGAGATTTGAATTTAACATTTCAAAAAGTCACATATTGCAGCATCTTTGTAACTTTTCAATTTCTCACTCCTAGAGTTCACATTGTCAAATGTTATAAATCTGCTTATCTGCCGAAACATGTAGAACGATAGCCTTGCACAATACAGTGGGAATGCTTTTGTTTTCCACGTTTCCTACGTGTGTTCAGCGTTAGAGAATCCTACTCCAGCTATAGTCAGCATACAAAGATATGGTGTCAAATTCTTCAGTTGTCAATGGCTCGCACACTTTCGCTGGTACTTCTGAATTGATATTACAGTCTGACAATACCTGATTTGCCTTTCTGTTGCTTTCACGTATTATTATATCACACATTTAGTCTGTAAATATAGTCTTGAAAGTGTTCAAATGTTCAAATGTTTGTAAAGCTTATGGGACTTAACTACGGGGTCATCAGTCCCTAAACTTACAAACTTCTTATCAACTAGCTAATACTAAGGACGGCACAAATATCCATGCCCGAGGGGGGATTCGAACCCCCGACCGTAGTGGCCGTGCAGACCGTGACTGGAGCGCCTCAGTCACCTCGGCCACAGCGGCCGGCCTTGAAAGTGTCTTTTATAGAAAGATGTACGTGTTGGAGCAGCCCTTAGCCGCAAAATATTATGCTTCTACAACCTTCTTGTACCGAAGGGTTCCTTACGCCATGTTCCATCTTTGCCACGTAGAATGCCTGCGGAAAATACAATGTTGTCATCAACTTTGTCATGTTCAGTACTACTAGTATCACTTCTCTCTATTTCAACTTCAATAACTCTACAAGCACCCACGGCATTTACAATGTCTGAAGCACCAGCATCTTCCTTTCTAAGAAGCCATCCATCTGTAGGAACTTTGTCGTTGAAATCTGAAGTAACATTCTGTTCCGTTTCAATAGCCAATAACTTTCTGATATACTTCATAGCTTAATCTACTGTATTCAGATTTGGAAAGTTCCAGCGTATCATCCATCACTACGTTTATACATCATTCAGTGGAGTGCGATCATGTAACGTAGCCGTGTGTCGCCGTTAGCGTGTTTGCTCGCGGTCCAATTCAGATGTAATTTAACTCGCTATACACACGCACCATCTCAAAAAAGGCACGACAGACCAGAGCCAGCTTCAAAGGCCGGCCGCGGTGGCCGAGGGGACTGAGGCGCTCCAGTCACGGTCTGCACGGCCACTAGGGTCGGGGGTTCGAATCCCCCCTCGGGGATGGATATTTGTGCTGTCCTAGTTCGTAAGTAGTTTAGAAGTAGTTTGTACGTTTAGGGACTGATGACCCCGTAGTTACGTCCCATAGACTATACAAACATTTGAACATTTGAACAGCTTCAAAGTGTTGCATATTGTGTTTTGTGGTACCTGCTGCGACTTGCTGAAATGCGCCTACGATAGAGGCACGCTGATTCTGGTGAGTTTCGCTGTGGGATTTCGTGTGTGTGAGAGAATGAGTGTTGTTGTGAATCCTCCCCCCCCCCCCCAGTAGTGTTAATGTTTGTTGTTATGGTCTTCAGTCCGGAGACTGGTTTGATGCAGCTCTCCACCCTACTCTATCCTGAGCAAGCCTTTTCATCTCCTCATAAGAACAGCAACCCACATCTATTTGAATCTGCTTACTATACGCGTCTCTTGGTCTCCCTCTGCGATTTTTACCCCACACACTTACCTCCAATGCTAAATTTACGATTCCCCGATGTCTAAGAATGTGCCCTACCAATCTATCCCTTCTTTTAGTCAAGGTGTGCCAGAAATTCCTTTTCTCACCAATTCTGTTCAGTACCTCTTCATTAGTTATGCGATCTACCCACCTAATCTTCAGCATTCTTCTGTAGCACCACATTTCAAAAGCCTCTATTCTCTTCCTGTCCGCACTGCTTATCGTCCATGTTTCACTCCCATACAAGGCAACACTCCACAGAAATGCCTTCAGAAAAGACTTCCTTACACTTAAATTAATATTCGATGTTAGCAAATTTCTCTTTTTCAAAAATGCTTTTCTTCCCATTGCCATTCTATATTTTGTATCCTCTGTACTACGACCGTCGCATGTTATTTTACTACCCAAGTAACAAAACTCATCTACCACCTTCATTGTTTCGTTACCTAATCTAATTCCTTCAGCATCGCCTGATTTTCTAAGACCGCATTCCATTATTTTTGTTTTGCACTTGTTAATGTTCATTTTATACGCTCTCTTCAACACACTGTCCATTCCATTCAACTGCTCTTCCAGGTCATATGCTGTCTCCGATAGAATTACAATGTCATCAGCAAAACGCAATGTTTTTATTTCTTCCCCCTGAACTTTAATCCCTATTCCAAATTTTTCCTTGCTTTCCTTCACCGCTTGCTCGATGTACAAATTGAATAACATTGGAGAAAGGCTACAACCCTGTCTTACTCCCTTCCCAACTGATGCTTCCCTTTCATGCCCTTCGATTCTAATAACTGCGGTCTGGATTTTGTACTACAAGTTGTAAATAACTCTTCTTTCCCTTTATTTTACCACTGTTGACTTCAGAATTTGAAAGAGTGTATTCCACTCAACATTGTCAAAAGCTTTTTCCAAATCTACAAAAGCTAAAAATGTAGGTTTGCCTTTCCTTAATCTATCTTCTAAGATAAGACGTAGTGTTAAATCGTGTATAATTTAGGCTGGGCACCGTTATTTTGTATAATGAATCTGACTTTCAACCACTTGTGCTGTTACCAGGGATGGAGTGTTGGGGTATCAAAACCGTAAGAAGCGAATTTCTATTTTAATTTCATTTTTCATTATAAAAAATGGAAAATTTAAAAATAATAATAATAATAATAGACAATTATTAATTAATGTTGTGAAGAAAAAAATCATCTGTGGAAGTAAAAGAAATAAAAGTGGAAGAGCAGTATCTTCGCTTGTTAATTAGCAGTCAGTCTTGTCTTGTCTTCTTGAGTAGTTAGACGTGATGAGCTGTCTCGTTCTTTTTTTTTTTTTTTTTTTTTTTTTTTTTGTAAACTTTCTTTTGTGGTGTAAATGTTTTCAGAAAACTGCAGATCTTTCTCAAGAGTGAAAAGCTTCGTCTCAGTTTATTACTTAGGCCTTAAAGTGAACCACATAATGAACCTGAGATGTGATGAAGCAATCAACAATAAGAAGACATTCAGAAAACTGTGAGTAATTTTTTTTTTTTTTTTTTTTTTTTTTCATGAGTTAATTCTAAATTTTCTCTGAAGTTTATTAATATTGACTGCAGGTCTTCTTTGCTAATTTTCAGTAACAATTTTATATACACTTCACTTTCAGTGGAGTGCGTACATGTAACGTAGCCGTGTGTCGCCGTTAGCGTGTTTGCTCGCGGTCCTATTCAGATGTAATTTAACTTGGCTATACGCACGCACCATCTCAAAACAGGCACGACAGACCAGAGCCAGCTTCAAAGTGTTTTTGTATATTGTGTTTTGTGCTGCCTCCGACTTGCTGAATTCCGCCTACGATAGCGGCGCCTGCTTCCGCCTCGTCTCAACACGCTGATTTTGGTGAGTTTCGCTGTGGAATTTCGTGTGTGTGAGAGAGTAAGTGTTCTTTGTGAATCCCTCCCCCCAGTAGCGTTAAATCATGTATAATTTAGGCTGGGCACCGTCCGCATTAATTCATGTAAGGCATGTATTTTTATTGTATTAACAAAATTGGTTCCCTATTTTGTTTGTTTTCTATATGAATAAACAAGTTTAAGTTCGGCATAATACGTAAGGCGCCTATAAATTGTAGCTTTAGTACACCTTCCCTCTTTATTTAATATTGTTCTTCACAAGTACTGAGAACAAGCTCAGACGCAAATTATGTCTAAATTCCGTTGCGCCATAAATGTTTTCTTAGCCACCTTTCTAACTTAACTTTAATTGTGGTGGTTTGCTCATTAATCACTATATGCAACACATCTTCCGGAAGACGGAAACCGATTTTCGTAAACCGTTTTTCGCTGTCTTGCTTACATGGCATAGCGTGAATCGGATTTCCTAGCTCACTTAACATGGCGGCTGGAAAACAGCTGATTCAGTTCCTGGTTTAGTCTTCACGATCGCTATTTTTTTTTTTAATTTAAATACACAGATTTATGTTCATTCTAATATTTATACTTTTATATCACATTAGAAAATATCACTCTTTCCATATCTGCCGAAAATTCGTAACACAATGTGACAAGCCAAGAACGCTTCAAAGGACGGTTGCGTTTACATGGGCACGAAAATCGATTGTGGAACTGGAAAACCGCTCTACAGATTTTGGAGTGTTTACATGACCAACCAAAAGCGGAATTGGGGAATCGGTTTACGAAATCCGGTTTTCGGAGCACATGTAAACAGGGTGCATGAAAATCTAAAAATGATCCAAAAAAATGTTCAAATGTTTGTATAGTCTATGGGACTTAACTACGGGGTCATCAGTCCCTAAACTTACAAACTACTTAGGAACTACTTACGAACTAGGACGGAATAAATATCCATGCCCGAGGGGCGATTTGAACCCCCGACCGTAGTGGCCGTGCAGACCGTGACTGGAGCGCCTTAGTCCCGTCGGCCACCGCGGCCGGCCATGATGTTCACAATAACAAAGCTTGCACAATAATGGACAGTTCAGAACGCAGTGAAACACTAGCAACTGTTAGAATACAGGGCTAAGTGCTGCCAACCGTGACTATTCGGCAGAGATGCGCTGACTTTTGAAAAATCAGTATGGTTGCTCTATATCACGGTTCACAAATGTTCGAAACCAACCCTCCTGAAAATCATGTTCATGCATTTTTGAATGAGCAATCTATATCTATAAATGTGAATGTCTGTTCGGTGCACGTTTATCACGTCTGAACCACAACGCATAACGAGCTACAAATTTGTACAGTTACTAATGTCTACCCGGGGAAGGCTTTAGGCACGGTTTTATGGCGATCGGATAGCTATCTATCTATCTCTCTCTCTCTCTCTCTCTCTCTATATATATATATATATATATAATGTGAATGTCTGTTCGATGTACGCTTATCACGTCCGAACGACAACACGCAGAGACTTAAATATTTGTACAGTTACTAATTTATACCAGAGGAAGGTTTTAGGCACAGTTTTATAGGGATCTGATAGATACTAAGTAATTTGAAGAATATAACGCGAAATGCGGAATAATAATCACTCTTTGAAGCTTATATTTACTCTTTGAAAATTGTTTTATTGGTTGCATTGTTGCTTGAGGGTTGATAATGATAAAAGAGTGGAGTATATTGGGATAGAAAGTTATCGGAGTCTATAAAATTCTACATCTGTGCGTGTGTTATAATATTTCGCTTTGCAGCGAAAACTAACAGAACGCAGACGAATGGTCTGTGTGTAATTGTTGTCCGAAGTCTCCCGTTGTACACTATAGCAATTTCATGCCGATAGCTGTAAGGGATGGAAGATATGGTGGTTGAAAGTCGCCAAATGAAAAAAAAAAAAAAAAAAAATCGGACTGAAGGCCAGCGATGACGTTTGCGACTCTGTGGCAAGGAGGTTACATACAGCGAAACGTGATGCCGCAGACCATATCTTTGATCTATGAGTGCTACAATGCCTTCAGCTCTTTCTCTGTAAGGATAAGCATACGAATAAGGAAATATAAGAATAAATAAATAAAGCAGTAAAAAAGAAATGTCTTTTAATACACCTCTTTAAAAACAAGCTATTTGACTTTTCGCGCATTATATCAAGTGATCTATCTGTGATATTATTAAAACCATTATTGTTGAATTTCCTGATTGGATTCTTCGAAACGAGTGCATTTTTACGTGTGACTTGATCTACGCTGCTTACGTTCCTCATAAACGATTAGTACATAGACTCATGGAATGTGATAGGAATATTTTTCATTTCCTTCAAAACCAGTCTCACAGCACATTACTGAAAGATAGCTTATCTATCATAATCAACCAACACGCGAGCGGAGCCGCGGGTTTAAGCTAATGTAATGATAAAAGTAAACAGACAGTTGTCTGGCCTTTTAAAGACAGAAGGAAGAAGGAGGAGGAAGAAAAGGAAAGCATGGCTGCATTAGAACACTACAATAAAGCGATCTAATTAGCCCAAGTGGATATTTCGATATAAGTAACATCGCAAAACTTCTACACGAGCAATGAAATAATTTTTCTCTGTACAGTAATCTAACACTTTTGGTGCGAACCTATTCTTTGTGACAAAAGCGTTTGGTAGAACACCGTCACCAAGGTTTAAAGAAATCTTTGAAATATTTTGAGATTTTGAAGTCCAAAATCAAATTTTTTTGTTCAGTTCCAAGCATGAGCTGTATACTTCATCGAAACTTTCATCAGTTTGAGATAACTTCATGACATATAGTTTGTTCGAATATTATGAACTACCTCGAAGAGAACGACCTATTAATCAGTAGTCAAAACGGATTCAGAAAGTATCACTCTTGCGAAACACAGCTTGCCCTTTATTCACATAAAGTGTTAAGTGCCATCGACAAGGGATCTCAAATCGATTCCATATTTCTGGATTTCCGGAAGGCTTTTGATACTGTACCCCACAAGTGGCTTCTAATGAAATTGCGTGCTTATGGAATATCTCTCCAATTGTGCGATTGGATTCACGATTTCCTATCAGAAAGGACACAGTTCGTCGTAATTGGCGGTAAGTCATCGAGTAAAACAGAAGTGATATCTGGCGTTCCACAGGGAAGCGTTATAGGTCCCCTACTCCTCCTCATGTTTATAAACGATTTAGAAGACAATCTGAATAGCTCCCTTAGACTGTTCGCGGATGATGCTGCCGTTTATCGGTTAGTGAACAACAGAAGATCAAAAGAAACTGCAAAGCGATTTAGACAAAATATCTACATGGTGCGAAAATTGGCAATTGACACTAAATAATGAAAAGTGTGAAGTAATACACATGACCACTAAAAGAAATCCGCTGAACTTCAATTATGCGATAAATCAGTTAAACCTTAAGGTCGTAAATTCTACCAAATACCTAGGAGTTATAATTACGAACAACTCTGACTGGAGAGAACAGATAGAAAATATTGTTGGGAAGGGGAACTAAAGGTTACGTTTCATTGGCAGGAACCTTCGAAGATGCACCAGCTCCACCAAAGAGACTGCCTACATCACACTTGTGCGTCCTCTCCTGGAGTACTGTTGCCCCTTGTGGGACCCTCACCAGGTGGGACTGACGGAAGACATTGAGAAGGTTCAGAGAATGGCAGCTCGTTTTGTTTTATCACGTTACGGGGAGGAAAACGACACGGAAATGTTGCATGATTTGAGGTGGAAATCATTAAAAGTGCAGTGTGACTATTTGCGAACTTTCAATCACCGACTTTTACTTCTGAATGTGAAAATATTTTGCTAGCATCCACCTACTTAGGGAGACTTGATAACCCCAATAAAATAAGAGAAATCAGATCGAAAACGGAACGATTTAGGGGTTCTTTCTTCCCGCGCGCTATTAGAGAATGGAACGGTAGAGAAAAGTCATGAAAGTGGTTAATGAACCCTCTGCCAGGCACTTAAATGTGATTTGCAGAGTATCTATGTAGATGTAGATGTATGAAATATCGTGTCTCGCTATGGTCACGTTTTGCATTTCCTGTGGAGTCATAAGGTAGGTTTTGATTTTTCCCGTTCACTAAAAGTGGGCCTTTGCGATCGTGTTTTGACAGCTCGAAATTTAAATAAAAATAACGGCTTAACCATTCACCTGACACGAAAATTGAATAACCGAATTTGTAGAGGAGAAAATTCTCTACAAATTTGCTCTCTTATGTTTTTTTCATATCTCGTGTCGTTTCAGAGATATTTGCAAAAAAACAGCGATTTTGGGATGTCTGTCTGTCTGTCTGTCTGTCCGTAACGTGTTCCCTGTTTTTAAGACGAACCGTTCAGTCGATCAGCACCAAATTTTACAGACATGATTGTAGGCCGCCAGAGACCAGAACCTCCCTTTTTCAAATTTTTCGCCGCGGTGGAGTAGCCGAGCGGTCTAAAGCGCCTCGCTGCGGAGCGCGCGGTTGCTCGCCGTGGAGGTTCGAGTCCTCCCTGGGGCATGGGTGTGTGTGTTTGTCCTTAGGTTAGTTTACCTAGGTTTAAGTAGTTTGTAAGCTACGGACTGATGACCACGCAGTTTGGTCCGATAGATCTACAAACATTTGAACATTTTTCAAATTTTTCGGACAAAAAATACGGTAGTAACGCCAAAAAAAAGTTGTTTGTAATATTATTGTAATTGCAAACGAACCGTTCATTTGACACGAAAATTGAATAACAGATAGAGGCGAAAATGTTCTACAACTTCGCTCTATTATGTTTTTCATACCTCGTATCGTTTGAGAGATATTTTCAAAAATAACAGAGATTTGACGATGTCTGTCTGGCTGTAACGTGTTCCCACTTTTTAGGTCGAACCGTTCAACCGATCAGCATCAAATTTTACAGACATAATTGTTGGCTACCAGAGACCAGAACCTCGCTTTTTCAAATATTTCGGACAAGAAATACACTAGTAATACGAAAAAAAAGGCGATTGTAATATAATTTTTATTTACACATAAACCGTTCATCTGAGTTAAAATTGAATAATCGAATTTGTAGAGGAGAGGATTCTCTACAACTTTATTTCCTTTATGTTTTTTTTTTCATATATCATATCGTTTGAGAGATATTTGCAAAAATAGCGGAGTTTTGACACCCTCCATTGAATTAAGGAAAACCAGCCGTTCGCAGATGTCACGTGACATTCCTCGCCCAGAACTCTCTCTGGCATACGTCATCTTTCGTTGCGTATTTGATGGTTTTGTTATTTGAACTTACACGTTGTCATTTCAAAACAATGGCGCACTGAAGAATTAAGAAAAACACGGCCTCCTTCGTATGATAAATGATAATATAGTGTCTACAAATGGCATATCAGAATCAGTTAACAACGGCCATTAACAGTATGAAATTTAAGAACGCAGCTCCTAAGTGTCGGCCGTATTCCACTACGATGTCTGGACGCTCGCGCGGCCAATTTCGGCGTTCCTTACTCGCCAAACACCCGCCCAGATCGACATCAACAGGCTCTTATTTCCGGGGGAGACTTTCTGCCCCTCCACCAAAACACACTCGGTAAATTGGATTCGCGGCCACACGATCCGATAACTCTTTGATTCTGGCGAGAAGTCAGTACTTGGCAACTGGAACTTTCTCAATGAACGACAATGCATCCTAACCCGTAACCCAAAGTACCAGCAATATTTTCCAACTTTTAGGGAGTGCCTTTCATGACCCGCCTCGCAGCTGGAACGTCCAAGCCATCAGAAGATAAGTCTTAACTCAACCAACCTGAACTGAACAGAACCCACAACCGAACATATCAATGAACGAGAAGACCCGTTTGGACGTTTCTCCCGATCCAGCGGCAACACTATGGCGCACCTCTTATTATATATATAAATAATAAGAGAGAAAAAAATAAAGAGTAAAACAGGAAAAGAAGTTGTCTCAGTTATTTCATCCAAATCTCCTGAGTTTTATTTTATTTTAGTTTCTTTATTATTATTTTTCTGCTTTCGGTAGCCTATTAGCTTTCCATTGCTCCCTATTGATATTAGGTTAGTTGGATTGGGACTAGGATAAGGTAGGAGCCAACGCTTGAAGTGGTCAAGTGTATTTTTTTCTAAGGGCAAAAGTGGAAAAAAATAAAAAAAATAAAACAAAAACGTGGTCTGAAGCACCTACCTAGTAAGTAGGAGGTCTAAAAAAAAAATAGCGTAGTGGGCAAAGCGTTGGACTGTGGCGCTGAAGGTCACTGGTTCAAAACGTAAACATTTTTTTCCTAAAAGGGTTTCACACAGACTTATTAATTAATTTGTTATTGTTTACATAATTATTTTGGTCCAAAATGTTTGCAAAATCTTCTTGTTATTGTTGTGGTCTTCAGTCCGGAGACTGGTTTGATGCAGCTCTCCACAATACCCTATCCTGAGCAAGCCTCTTCATCTCCACATAAGAACGGCAACCTACATCTGTCTGAATCTGCTTACTGTAACCATCTCAGGTCTTCCTCTGCGGTTTTTACCCCACACACTTCCCTCCAACGCTAAATTCACAATTCCTTGATGTCTAAGAATGTGTCCTACCAAGCGATCCCTTCTTTTAGTCAAGGTATGCCAGAAATTTCTTTTCTCCCCAATTTTGTTCAGTACCTCCTCATTAGTTACGCGATCCACCCAGCTAATCTTCAGCATTGTTCTGTAGCACCACATTTCAAAAGCCTCTATCCTCTTACTGTCCGCACTGTTTATCGTCCATGTCTCACTCCCATACAACGCAACACTCCATACAAATGCCTTCAGAAAGGACTTCCTTAGGCTTAAATCAATATTCGATGTTAACAAATTTCTCTTTTTCAAGAACGCTTTTCTACCCATTGCCATTCTGCATTTTATATCATCTGTACTGCGACCATCATTTGTTATTTTACTGCCCAAGTAACAAACTCATCTACCTCCTTTATTGCTTCGTTTCCCAATCTAATTCCTTCAGCGACACCTGATTTTCTTAGACTGCACTCCATTACCCTAGTTTTGGTCTTGTTAATATTCATCTTATATGCGCCTTTCAGCACACTGTCCATTCCGTTCAACTGCTCTTCCAGGTCCTTTGCTGTCTCTGACAGAATTACTATGCCGTCGGCAAAACACAATCTTTTTAATTCTTCACCCTGAACTTTAATTCCTTCTCCAAATTTCTCCTTGCTTTCCTTTATAGCTTGCTCAATGTACAAATTGAATAACATTGGAGAAAGACTACAACCCTGTCTTACTCCCTTTCCAACCACTGCATCCCTTTCATGCCCTTCAACTCTGATAACCGCTGTCTGCTTTTTGTGCAAGTTGTAAATAACCTTACGCTCCCTATATTTTACTCCTGCTTGCTTTAGATCTTAAAAGAGTTTATTCCAATCAACATTGTCAAAAGCCTTCTCCAAATTTACAAAAGCTACAAATGTAGGTCTACTTTTCCTTAATCTATCTTCTAGGATAAGCCGTAAAGTGAGTATTGCCTCCTGAACATGTTCAAATGTTTGTAAATCTATCGAGTATTCTCCTGAACATGTTCAAATGTTTGTAAATCTATCGGACCAAACTGCGTGGCCATCAGTCCATAGCTTACAAAGTACTTAAACCTAGGTAAACTAACCTAAGGACAAACACAACACACACACCCGTGCCCCAGGGAGGACTGGAACCTCCACGGCGAGCAACCGCGCGCTCCGCAGCGAGACGCTTTAGACCGCTCGGCTACTCCACCGCGGCATATAAAATGATCATGTTATTGCATATCTATATATAATTTATATTCCACTGTGTAATCATGTAGGAATGAAATACTTCACATTTGCATAAAGTATTTTATTTTAAATATTAGTTTACTTTGCCATGCGCTTGCCAAGTCATTATATTTATTATAGAAATAAAGATGTATAATTTTGATATAGTCAATACAGATGTTGGTAGATAACTAATTAGATAAAAAATTATGACGAGGTGTTGAATAGGTGGTTCCTATGATATCTCACGACTTTTTATGGTGGAGGAAATTCGTCGCGAGACGCATTTTTGGGCATTTTTTGTTCTTTATGGGATATCACTCCTTTTTTCACATCAGTCACGGATTTTCTTAAAACCCATTCCCTGTCTCTTTGGTTTGGCGTAGTTTGGTTTGATGTAACAGTATTTGGGAACATTGTTAGTTCCTTTTTGTCCTGTTTTCCCCACAGTTGCTGTATTATACTATTCCCGATACAAGGAACACATCAGGGCATGGAAATACGGAACAAACCACTCCACTTTTGCAGAACATCTAATAGCATATAACCACAAACCCACCACAATAGAAAAAGACATGAAGGTAATTAGAATAAATAATGAAAAACATCTCTTAACATTACAAGAAAATTATCACATATATAAAACAAAAGCTGAGAAAAAGATGCTACTAAATGACCAAATGAACCTGACCAATCAATCATTGTTCCCACTGACTGACCATATGGTAGACACAAATCCCAACACATAAACACAACCCCCACCACACACACACACACACACACACACACACACACACACACACACATTCAAACAGAGGGAAAAAAAAAAAAAAAAAAAAAAAAAAAAAAAAAAAAAAACACATACAGACACACACCCACACACCCACCCACACACACAAAGGTACCTTCAAACATTTTCAATGAAACAGTTGAATTTCAAATAAGCTAAGGTTGGCAACACTACAAAACAAACAGCAGTAGACACAGTATGGCAGCAGGTGACAGCAGAACCAGAGAACTGCAATGTGTTTCGAAAAACAGTGTAACATTTCGACCTGGTTGCCAGAATAAGACTGAAGTGGAGTAGCAAGTGCTGTAAGTACACCATTTTATTCCAAAAAACGAACTGTTTTAAATCAGAAATGAAATGTTTTAGATATGTAAGAGACCTAACCTATATGTATAAACAAAAAGATGTAAATACTTCAGGGCACCCATTGATGATGCCTTGAGAGAAAGGCGAAACGCGTATGGGTGATTTAAAAATTTAAAATAAAACCATTCGCAGTAGCAAAAGGCGTTTAATTTTAAAACCTTACAGTGAAATACAATTCAGCTGCTGCTCAAAATGGCCACTGCAAGCAACGTATTTTATTGCCATATGCGTTTCGCCTTTATTTGGAAGGCATCATCAGTGGCCTGTAATATATACATGATTATATTTAGACCGCTCGGCTACTCCACCGCGGCTGTCTGACAACCGCTGTCTGGTTTTTGTACAAGTTGTAAATAACCTTACGCTCCCTATATTTTACTCCTGCTTGCTTCAGAACTTGAAAGAGTTTATTGCAATGGACATTGTCAAAAGCCTTCTCCAAATCTACAAAAGCTAGAAATGTAGGTTTGCCTTTTCTTAATCTATCTTCTAGGATAAGCCGTAAAGTGAGTATTGCCTCCCGTGTTCCTACATTTCTCCTGAACCCCAACTGATCTTCCCTTGGGTCGGCTCCTACCAGCTATCCTTCTGTAAATAATTCGTGTTAATATTTTGCAACCGTGACTTATTAAACTGATGGTTCTGAAGTTTTCACACCTGGCTGTACCAGCTTTCTTTGGAGTGGGATTATAAAACTTTTCTTAAAGTCTGAGGGTACTTCACCTGTCTCATACATATTATACATGGCCTTCGCTAAGGCTCCTGTAAGTACGAGCTGAGGCATCCGCCATTTTCATTCCGGTAGCTCGTAACTTAAACACACTGCACTTTAGCTTTAGCACGACATTATGGGTGGTTGTGTTGCCATAAACTGCTCACATCATTCCAGAGGTGGCTATAGAACGTTTAGATTCCCAAGAGATTCTAAGAGAAGAAAAAATTGGATCATTAACTGTTGGCCCAAAAACTGGGAACCCGGACCGAGCACACATTTATGTATTATAAATGTTGTTGTTGTTGTTATGGTCTTCAGTCCAGAGACTGGTTTGATGCAGCTCTCCACCCTACTCTATCCTGAGCAAGCCTTTTCATCTCCTCATAAGAACGGCAACCCACATCCACTTGAATCTGCTTACTATGTGCGTCTCTTGGTCTCCCTCTGCGATTTTTACCCCACACACTTCCCTCCAATGCTAAATTTACGATTCCCCGATGTCTAAGAATGTGTCCTACCAATCTATCCCTTCTTTTTGTCAGGGTATGCCAAAAATTTCTTTTCTCCCCAATTCTGTTCAGTATCTCCTCATTAGTTACGCGATCCACCCACCTAATCTTCAGCATTCTTCTGTAGCATCACATTTCAAAAGCCTCTATTCTTTTCCTTTCCGCACTGTTTATCGTCCATGTTTCACTCCCGTACAAAGCAACGCAACACTCCACACAAATGCCTTCAGAAAAGACTTCCTTACACTTAAATTAATATTCGATGTTAGCAAATTTCTCTTTTTCAAAAATTCTTTTCTTCCCATTGCCATTCTGCATTTTATATCCTCTGTACTGCGACCATTGCACCCAAGTAACAAAACTCATCTACCACCTTCATTGTTTCGTTACCTAATCTAATTCCTTCAGCATCACCTGATTTTCTAAGACCGCATTCCATTATTTTAGTTTCGCTCTTGTTAATGTTCACTTTATACGCTCTCTTCAACAATAACTAAATAAATATTTTATATTGTTATACCCGAACCTCCACAGGGAGCAACCGCACGCTCCGCAGCGAGACGCTTTAGACCGCTCGGCTACTCCACCGCTTCGACCTAGCATCCTATAATGGGTTGTTGTAAACTGGCATCCCTAATAAAGCTGTATACTTTGGTAGCCACTCAGGGAAGAGTATAAGTGATATGCACACGTACGTGGTTCCAGATTTCCGCGTTTGCATTACCGGCTTCGAGCCACACATGCTTCTCATGATGTCATGATAGATTTATTGGATTCTTATGTAAACAAGCAAGCAAGCTTTTGATTATTTTAATTTTATTTCGATTAGTTACCAGTTTGCAATGAAAGTTCCGGATTTCTGCTTATATTTTATTCAATAGTGCTACAGCTGTTTCAACAGTTTGTCATTCTCAAGCGCCTGCGTATATAAGAATTACATTAATTACAAATCAAACAATAGGAAAATATATATAAAATTATTTTGTTATAAATTTTCCTTATAACTTACGTCTACGATGTTTGGACGTTATATGCTGACATCTGGCGTAACTGTTGTAGAAACTTTATGGAAATATTCACGTATTTAGTAGTTGGATTCGGTTTTTAACTGTCAGATTTTATGCAGCCTTTTACGCTAAAACGTTAAATTAAAGAAACCTTTTATAGTTTGCGTAATTAAACACAGCTCTGCCAAATATGTTTACATACATATAGTAATTGCCTAAGTTATCAGAGACTTTTTAACATTGACATTGGTCAGAGAGGTTTATTTCGTTTTTTAGCTACGTCTGGTCATTTTGCATATCTTTGCTTCTCAGCCTCTTTCATCGATAAAGTCAATAAACGTAACTAGATAATTTTTATGTTTGAAATCAGTGTGTTCATGAAGTATTTCGTTCGGATAATTTTTAGTGTAAATATATATTTCAAATTCCTCGAAAATATATATTTCTATTCCATTTGGTATTTTATGCAATATTGGAAGTGCGTTTTCGACGTTAAGTGCTGAATGGTTTTCGTTTCTGAGATGTAAACAGAAACTAGATTGGTTGTTTTCACTTATTCTTATTTAATGAACACACTGATTTCAAACATAAAAATTATCTGATTAATTTTATTGACTTTATCGATGCAAAAGGCTGAGAAGCAGAGATATGCAAAATGACCAGAGGTAGCTAAAAAACGAAATAAACCTCTCTGACCAATGTTAACGTTAAAAAAGTCTCTGATAACTTAGTCGATTACTATATATATAAACAACTTTGGCAGAGCTGTTGTTAATAACGCAAAATATAAAAGGTTTCTTTAATTTAACGTTTTAACTTAAAAAACTGCATAATACCTGACAGCTAAAAACCGTATACAACAACTAAATACGTTAATATTTTCATACAGTTTATGCAACAGTTACGCCAGATGTCATCATATAACGTCAAATCATCGTAGGAGTAAGTTATAAGGAAAATTTATAGCAAAAAATTTTATGTATATTTTCCTATTGTTTGATTTGCAATTAATGTAATTCTTATATACGCAGGCGGTTGTGAATGACAGACTGTTGAAACAGCTGTAGCACTATTAAATAAAATATAAGGAGAAATCCGTAACTTTCATTGCAATGACTTTCTACGACATATATCATGCTGCAAACCCAACAATCAGGAAAAAACAAAACAAAAAAGTTACCAGTTTATAAGAAAATACTTCTTAGTTTTGATATTATTCATACTTATATTGCTGATGATACAGAAATAACCATATGTTTTATGAAATACGTTGTATGTACTGTTTATATTGTTCATTTGTTGTTTTCACAAAAATACAAATGCAAATATAAAAACCATATCAAAAAAACTGAAAACTGAAACCAAAACATTCAGTGGCTCAAATCTATGAAAAGATACTGTCAACATGCGATCACGCGTCAGAGCGTGAAGTGGCACCTAGCACCATCGTGAACGGCAGCGAACGTCTTAAGAGTCCATAACTGCAACACGTACATGGAACAGGTTATGGAAATAAAATCCGCTACCAGTCACAATTATTGGCGGTTTATCAAAACACTACCGGTTTCGGTATTGTGCCCGTCTTCAGGTGTTTACATTCAGTGTTGTTGACTGTTTAAAGAAAACGTAAATTACTTTGTGCTTATCATACAGTTATACATACACAGGTATCATATAGATATACCTAAAACAAGTATGGTATGTGGTGGAGTGATTTGTGATACCGCTATAAGTGTACTTACATATAAGTAAAGTATCCAGTTCGTGTTCATACATGGATACTTATATGTGAGTACACTTATAGCCTTATCACAAATCACTCCACCACATATCATACTTGTTTTATGTATATGTATATCTATATGATACCTGTGTATGTATAACTGTATGTTACCACAAAGTAATTTACGTTTTCTTTAAACGGTCAACAACACTGAATGTGAACACCTGAAGATGGGCACAAGCCCGAAACCGGTAGTGTTTTGATAAACCGCCAATAATTGTGACTGGTAGCGGATTTTATTTTCATAACCTGTAAGGAACAGTCACGGAGTTCTTCAACATCCATAATGGATAAAATTCACATATATGGAATTCTTTAAACAGTCAACAACACTGAATATGAACACCTGAAGATGGGCACAAGCCCGAAACCGGTAGTGTTTTGATAAACCGCCAATAATTGTGACTGGTAGCGGATTTTATTTCCACAACCTGTATGGAACAGTCACGGAGTTCTTCAACATCCATAATGGATAAAATTCACGTATATGGAACACACTTTTCAAAAATGTACGATATATAACAGATGTATGCAGGTTGGTGGTAGGGGAACATTCAAGAAGTGTCACATTCACAAATGGTACAGGTTACACATAGGATGAACACAGATCTAATATATATATATATATATATATATATATATATATATATATATATATATATAACTAACAGTCGTACATTGTCGTAGTTGCGTTCATAAAGTACGAGAGCTCCAAGCATTAATTGAATGTACTGATGTACTACTGATAGCGAAAGCTGGATAAAGCCAGAGATGCGGCCAGCTCAAATTTCTACAAAGGGATAAGAGGCTTAAGCCAACGCCACCTAGGTACAAGGCCTGTGCGGTGCCTGCCAAGAGTAATTCAAATTCAAAATTCAATTGTTTGTAATGTCTATGGGACTTAACTACGGGGTCATCAGTCCCTAAACTTACAAACTACTTATCAACTACTTACGAACTAGGATGGCACACATATCCATGCCTGAGAAGGGGATTCGAACCCCCGTCCGTAGTGGCCGTGCAGACCGTGACTGGAGCGCCTTACTCAAGAGTAGTCATAACAAAGCAAACTATTTGTCTTATGAAGCGTTGTGTTGAGTCTGGGAATACGTATACGTTGCACAATGTGTTGCACAATGTTTTTCGTGTTATCTATGTGATTCTCCGTGCATATTTTTGCTGTTATGTGACAAAACACCTAATATGAACCGTCCGATTCCAATATCGGTAAGATATCTTACTAATAGTTCATAAATATCTTATACCATACGAAATGTGTCTGTGAATCACATAAATAATATTAAGAACATTCTAAAACACAGTCTGCAATGTGTACGTATTAGCAAACTCAGCAGAACGCTACACAAGTCAAATAAATTGCTTTTAATAATGATTATGTACCCAAGATCGCATTTTTCATTTATTATGCGACCGGTTTCGGCGTACTCGACGCCATCTTCAGACCTGTTACATAAAGTTTAACAATTGATCTATATACATGATTGCCAAGAGACTACTTATATTACAATTGTATGGTTACATAGCTGTCGTAATTTACATAATTTCACGACATTTTTATATACTAAAAGAGTACATCCAGGTTGAGGCATCGTTAAACATAAAATTAGTAGTCACAAGTAAAAAATATATATCCATCTTCTAACGATTTTGAAGTGAGGTACTTCAAAGTCTAAGTGCAGTACTACTTGGAGTCCAGTATAACACTAACTGGCTGGCGGAAAACTATATACAAAGATCATATATGTACATTTATATAATGGTCTCTGCCCTTTGTGGTCGTCGTATTTTTTTATATATATAATTAATGTATATATACATTGATATATAAAGGTTACATGTAGTACATTACATCCAACGTCATATATATACATAATTGTATAAGTTACTATGTTAAGCAGCCTAGATTGTAAGGCGCTCTGTCAGTTAACTATCGTGAAATTATGTAAATTACGACAGTTATGTAACCATACAATTGTAATATAAGTAGTCTCTTGGCAATCATATATAGATCAATTGTTAAACTTTATGTAACAGGTCTGAAGATGGCGTCGAGTACGCCGAAACCGGTCACATAATAAATGAAAAATGCGATCTTGGGTGCATAATCATTATTAAAAGCAATTTATTTGACTTGTGTAGCGTTCTGCTGAGTTTGCTAATACGTACACATTGCAGACTGTGTTTTACAATGTTCTTAATATTATTTATGTGATTCACACACACATTTGTTATGGTATAAGAAAATGTTCAAATGTTTGTATAGTCTATGGGACTTAACTACGGGGTCATCAGTCCCTAAACTTACAAACTACTTATGAACTACTTACGAACTAGGACGGCACGAATATACATGCCCGAGGGGGGATTCGAACCCCCGACCGTAGTGGCCGTGCAGACCGTGACTGGAGCGCCTCAGTCTCCTCGGCCACCGCGGCCGGCTTGGTACAAGATATTTATGAACTATTGCTAAGATATCTTACCGATATTGGAATCGGACGGTGCATATTAGGCATTTTGTCTCATAACAGCAAAAACGTGCTTGGAGAATCACATAGATAACACGAAAAACATTGTGCAACACATTGTGCAACGTATACGTATTCCCAGACTCAACACAAGGCTTGTAACGTTTCTGCTATGTTGCAAACTCCTAAAAATCAGTTGCCAACATTGAAACACGAAATATCTGACACCTAAAGTAAAACTTCATTACCGGACATGTGAGATATCACGTCTTCGCCTTCTGATTGAAATTCTATTAACACTATTAGTAAAACGCTTTTAACAAATAGTACGTTGATTTAAATATAACTTTGGCTGACCTTTTACGTAATTTTCAGTTCTTAATACTTTCGTAACTAATAGCTGCAAAGACTAAAAATGCATTACACTTAGTTTCGGAAATTGCTGAACCTATATAGATAGTAATGTGTATAAAAACAACAATGCTACATGTTATAAACTATTGCACAACATGATTTCATATATACCTTTTGTTTAAATAAATTAGGGCAGACCATGTTTTATATATCACTAGATCCTAAATTAAATACTGATAATTATTCATGCATTAAAATTAATAATCCGTTTGGTACTAAGAAACTATCTTCGAAATTAACAAAACTACAACAACCATATACAAATCCGTATTAATAAATAATTTGACCGCAAACTGAAACACATTACAATTCCATGTCACAATAATATTACGCCTACACACTATTGGCAAAACAAATATGTGTGCATTTCGAAAACTCACATAATGTAAATAATTTGAGCACAGTAAACACTAGTCAAAAGGATGACGTTAAATTTGTGTACTACATTTAAATACAAATTTCATGAAACAAGTACATACATTGACATAAATAGTCAAAGCTTAAATGTAATGTTTTAATTTCTATATTTTGCCATATTTAATGTAAAAGAATACTGTTTAATTGTGAATTACAAAACTTTGTCATCAATCTTATTACGCAGTCATGTAGAAAGATGTTTGAGAGAAACCATTGTTTAGTCAGTCGGTTATAGAGTTTGTGAGTGGCCAGAAACCTGTAAGCAGTTCTGTTGGCTTGCTGCTGCCTTTTTTTTTATTGTGCAATGTTTAAGTGGAAATAAAATCGTTTCCATATCAACTGAGATGGTTTTACTTTACGAAAAGATCCTGTAAAATCAAATTCTTTAGTGAATGCCGAAGACAACTCACAACGCAATGGACTTCAGCCAGCATATAAGATAAGTTCAACTTCACCTACAGTGGAATGACTTCGTTATAGACTGTGAACTAATAAACATTTCCGTGATTCAGGAATATATTAGAGCTCAGTTTGAGTCATTCCGGAAAGAGGTGATGGACGTTAGAGGCTTCATGAGACGAATAGTTTTCTCGTGTCGTGACTACTGTTGGCAGGCAGCGCGCAGGCCTCGTATCTAGGGGGCGTTGCTTAAGCACGGCCACTACGGTCGGGGGCTCGAATCCCCTTTCGGGCATGGATATTTGTGCCGTCCTTAGTTCGTAAGTAGTTCATAAGTATTTTGTAAGTTTAGGGATTGATGACCCAGAGTTAAGTCCCATAAGCTTAACAAACATTTTGAACATTTAAACACGACCGCTCCACCAGGGTAGGCCTCGCGCCACCGACTCACCGCGGCCGTTCCAGGTCCAGTTCCAGTTCCAGGCGCAGTTCCACTTGGAGGTGCAGGTGCAGGTGCAGTTGTAGGTGCAGGAGTAGTAGCTTGCCGCCGTGCAGGTGCTGGCGCGGCGACTGGCTGCGAGTACACAGTGCCCAGTGCCCAGCACACAGCGCACAGCCTAGGCGGACGCAGACGCAGCCTGTTGAGTATTGATTGCGGACCCGCCCCCCGCTTTTCCCGGGAGAGCGAGAGCCACGCTGGTGGGGAGGGGGGAGGAGGGGGAGGGGGAGGTAGAGGCACAGGTGGCAGGGGGAGGGGGGGGGGAGAAGGGAGCTGGCGGCAGAGGCGCAAAGCCCACCCAACACCTGCGCCTAGGCCGGTATTACACTATCAAATTATTTGTCAAGGAATTGGAGAAAGAAAAATTGGACGTAGTGTAATGGGAACATCGTCCAATATTTCATCCAATCTTGGCCTCGGCCTAGATTTGATCAAAGAAATCGCTCGTCCTCTGTTTCCTGCAGTGAGAAATGTGACCGCTTGAAGCGCTAGTAGTATACAGCTTCCTTGCCACTACAGCTGTTTTATTTGGAGGTTAAATATCTGACATTACTTGGACATGACGTTCGTATTCGTAAACATGGCTAGTAGTGGAATGTTTGTGTAGTGTTTTCTAGCAACAACAAAATTTTAAAAAAAAATGAGATGGGGCGTTGTATAACAGGCGACAAGGCCAATTCACACTGTCCGTCACGTCAATTCGCGTAGCCCAATACCCTGCGGCAAAAGTGAGGTTGAGTTACAATCCGTGATATAAAAAAGTCATTATATACTATCGGAATTGAAGAAGTAATACCCCTAAACCTTAATACAGCCCAAGCAGATTTTAGAATGAATGATTTTGGTAACGTAGTGTGCTAAGTTCTGGGAAGTGAAACAACTTTCAAAACATCGACATCTGTTTGCAAGCGAATCTATGAACATGTAAATACGTCAGCCAATTTTTGTACGGAAATAAATAGAGCCTATTTACTTTATCAGCAATGTTTCCCCCCTTACATTGTTAATAACGTCATAAACAATTTAGATTATCCTCTTTGTCAGTGCTCACATTTTCCATTTAAAACGTTATTTAATGAAACTTGCTTTATCAACTTAACAATCTTATTCGTATACACTGTTTGAGTCAGCCATTTTGTTACTCTATTGCAAACTGAAGGATGAAGAGCGACAAAACAATTAGCAGTGAACGGCCTGGCTGTTCTGCCGACGGCATAAAAAAGGAAAATCCTCCCGGTCCCGTAACAAATTTTATTTTTCTCGCTCTGACACCCACGGTTTCATCCAAGTGCGTTTGCTTTTCTTTTTTCCCTCCTTCTCTTCTAAATGCAGACACAACGCAACTGTAGTATAAACAATAGCTGGGCATCACACCACCGTTTTGAAGCGAATTTGACAAAATATTGGATGATAGTGTAATACCCCCTTTTGCGTTTCATCCAATTTCTTTGTCAAAAAATATGACCAATATTTCATCCAATTTTTTTCGTCCAATTCTTTGTCCAATAATTTGATAGTGTAATACCGGCCTAATACACTCCTCCAAAATAAAAAAAAATAAAAATAAAATAAAAATAAAAAAGAACACCACGAATTCGTCGACCCAGCACACGGAAATTTTATTGTCACATTCTTGACATTGTAAAATCTAAACTTTCACGGCCGGAATGGTCAAAATTACTAAAAATTTCCGGGCTATTACGCCGCGGTCTAGTGCATTTATTCTCGAAATCCAACGTTTCGTCCCCCACTGCGGAGGACATTCTCAAGGGGGAATCGTAGTGTAGTAATACATTAATGATTTTTTTTATAACTTGTGCGATGCTTGTCGCTGACTTCTGCCTTCTCTCTCTCTCTCTCTCTCTCTCTCTCTCTCTCTTTTTTTTTTTTTTTTTTTTTTTTTTTTATCTTATGGGAACTTAACTACGGGGTCATCAGTCCCTAAACTTACACCTACTTATGAACTACTTACGAACTAGGACGGCCCAAATATCCATGCCCGAGGGGGGATTCGAACCCCCGACCGTAGTGGCCGTGCTGACCGTGACTGGAGCGCCTCAGTCACCTCGGCCACCGCGGCCGGCGTCTTCTCTCTGCCAGCGTATAGATAAACATATGACATTTGTCACGTTTAATTTTTTTGCAACAAGCTGAAGGGAGAGAGCGGAACTGTTCGTGACTTACTTTCTTCTCCTTGAGGTGTTAGGACGTATTCCAGGACTTTGTCTAATTATTGTAAGTGTGAGCTTCTTTTTTCATTAATTTCAATAAACCCCCACAGTTAATTTGAAATATCTTACTTACTTACAACCCCGTCTCCATTCTCACTAACTTCAAAGTTATTTATTTTCAGCAGATCCAGTAGTTCATAAAGTGATGCTCGGGTATTGTTGCGATTTGTTTCGCGATTGTCCTAAAACATTCACTGTGTAACTTTTATTTATTTCGTGTCTATGAATGGTTTATTACATTTTAATGCCTGCAGAAAAATCTTCGTAATGTTTATGAAGTCCGATAATTTTGCAGTTTTTGGCGACTATCGTGATTAATTTTCCACACGGTCATAGAACAATAGTAACCGAAACGCACAATCCCAGCATCAATTTATCGAAGTAATATTCCAGTCATCTCATCTAGGATCACTACAGAACATGACCGAAATGTTTGTACCAGCTCTCAATAAGGTAAAATTTAGAATCCGCCAACTTCTTCTGTAATGTTGCTTTCTGGTGTTGTATTTGCTACCGAAATTACGACCGCTACCATTGAATGGCGGAATCCAATAATTTTGTTTAAATTGTCCCTTCCCTGCCAAAATTGCTTAGTAATCAAATATTTCACTACCTGGTTAAATTTCATTTGCGGTCTCCAACCTTAACTTTAATACGCAACACCCATTGTCAAACGAAAGCAGCATTACAGGAGCACTTTCAATGTCCGATACACACCCTGGCTTATTTATCCTCATTTCCCCGGTACCGTAAACTGCTGAAAATATCGCAACATATCCGAAAATTTTGAAAACAACCAATCATCTGATAAAACAGTCTTCATCTACATCTACATACACACTTCGCATTCCACCGTAAGACTGGGCTGGATGCAGAGTGGAAAGCCCTTGGAGCAGGAACTTACAGGTCCTACAGCTTCTGGCTGGGATCCTTCAGACCACTCGTGGAAGGCTTGGAAGGGAGTGGGGAGTGTCCCGAGGGACCCTGTCCTGGCGAGAAGAGCTGGGAAAGCCCGCTGCTTCTCGCCTGAGTATGGGAACTGACTTTCCCAATGGTGCGGGTGAAGTTGCCCCCACACACCAATTTTGGAACATAACAGAAATGCATCACAGAAGAGGCATGACCCGAGTTCCTTTACTGGTTCGCAGCTACGAGAAATGGAGACATCTCTTCCCACTCATCATACAGGACACCAAACTTCCTTGTTTCCGTTATTCTTATCATCTGTTTTTCAACCCAGTCCCGGTGACACATTTGCCATCAGACTACACAACGGGGACCAACATCACTCTCGACGTGGAACAGTTTCTTCTCCGCAACTGGCCACAGCATGCTCACATCTATACTGACGGCTCTAAAACTGAAGCAGGGGTGGGATACGCCTTCTTTTGCCCCTCCAACGGCACCTACCAAATGTTTGCGCTTCCGCCTGCGTCATCTGTTTACACGGCAGAGTTACTAGCCATCAGGGAGGCCATTTATTACGGCGCACGAACATTTAACTCTATATTGATCCTCACCGACTCTCAAAGCGTGCTGAAAAAATTACAACATCCGACGTTTGACAAACGAACGAATAGATATATATTGGACGTCTTGGAGGCCATAACACATGCACAGACAGTGGGCATAGACATCCACTTACTTTGGATTAAAGGACATCGAGGTATACCCCATAACGAAACAGTAGACCGCCTTGCCAAGAGAAGTATTACGGAAGGACAACACTGCCCCACGCCGATTCCATATACAGACTTACGAACGACGATTCGGAAAGCTGCCTATCGCACTTGGGACCACGAATGGCACCTCTCTCATGTGTTTAAGGGAGGACACCTGGCAGCTACACAACCAAATGTCTCCTCACGACCGCGGTTTTCATCGATGACGCTTAGTAGACGTCATGCAACGTCTATCATTCGGATGAGACTGGGGCATGGATGTTACCCTGCCCACCTACACCGTTTGAAAATCATCGCTTCTCGGCATTGCGACAAAGATGTAACGGCAGTGGCGGATCTCAACCACATCATACTGGCATGCACCAAGTACACGGCCGCACAAAGTGTATTCTACCGAACGCTGGTCGCGAGGGGTTACCCCCTCCCCACAAGTGTCACTGTCCTCCTTCATGGATTCGACAAGCTTAAGTACACTTTACTGAAGGACTACCTCAAAGTCACTGGCATACAGCTCTAATTTTAGAGCTAGTGTGTTTACCTTGAACATGCACAGTGGGAAACTGCATAAGTGATTTTATATTATATTTTGACTTTTATTTGTCTTTGCACCTCTCATTTGGTCCTATGCTTTCTGCACTTTTAATTTATTACAAATATCTGTCGTACTGTTAAATATGTATTGTTTAATTATGTTATTTTTCTACTTTTATTCTAAGGCTATATGATGTAACATACTTATTAATATTGTGCTGTACATTATAAGAATCTCAATTCTATTGTAATGTTGTCAATGTAATAACCGCTGGCTGTATGGTCACTGTCACCAAAAGCCATAATAAAGAATTAAAAAATAAAAAAAATAAAAAGTTGCCCCCACAGGTGGTGGTGGGAGCAACAGAGAAATGGGAGCCCCACCCGTCAAGGTTCATCGCCCATAGGGCCCACACAAGATGGTAACAAATTCGAGTTTATCTCGAGGAGATAAAAGACGCAACTGCAGCGAATGACGTCACCGTACAAACAGGGTGGAGCCACTCGTATTTCTTCCTCACTTCTGTGTAAGTGAAATGGTCCAGAGTGTCCTACATCTATATCTACATACATACTCCGCAATCTACCGCAAGGTGCGTGGCGAAGGGTACACTGCACCACTACTGTGGGCATTGCCTTTCCTATTCCACTCCCAAATAGAACGAGCGAAAAAAAAATACCTATATGCCTCCTTACGAGCCCTAATTTCTCTTATTTCGTCTTTCTCATCACCACGCGAAATGTAAGTAGCCGCCACCAAGATCGTACTACACTCAGCTTCAAATGCCGGCCCTGTAAATTTCTCGTAGAAATTATTTATTAAGCAACAGTACAAAAATAGACCAGAAGAAGGGCACTCAAGCGCCCGAAAGCGGTCGTTGAGTTTAAAATAAATAACGACAAGCAACTGGTTGCTGCATTTCATTTATTTATAATCTTGACAGTTGCTGTAATGGATAAAACTTTTCAGTTTCAGCTAACGTTCCGTCCAGAGCTGCGCCGGACATCCTCAGAGGTCTTCCTACTTGCGTTGAGTCTTGCCGACTGATGAGTCGGGTGTCTTGAGAGCGACATATATACTGTGGAAAGTAGGCGTGGCGTGGTCAACAAAAAATCCAGTTTCCAATGGAAATGGAAAAAGATACCCCAATATCCTTCTTGGATGTTCTAGTTATGAGAGAGGTAGATGGAAAACTGAAACATAAAGTTTTTCGAAAAGCTACACACACAGAAAGATATTTACATAAGAACTCTAATCGTCACCCACAGCAGAAGAGAGGTGTCACCAAAAGTCTCGTTGACAGAGCCAAAAAAAAAAAAAAAAAAAAAAAAAAATCTGCTCTCCTGAACACGTGGATGCTGAATTAAAACACCTGAAGCAAGCTTTCAAGAAAAATGGGTATTCAGATAAAGAAGCAAACAGGGTTCTGCGACCAAATAACAATAGTCTGAAAACACGTGATCAAACAAAACGACGGAAGAACACAGTTTCCCTGTCATTTATCGGAAAAGTAACTGATCAAATAGGAAGAGTATTACGCAAACACAACATCAGACCAGTTTTCAGACCAACTAAGAAAATATGTGAGGTACTCCGTTCTGTGAAAGATAAACGACCTCCTCTTTCTGCTTGTGGCGTTTATAAAATTCCGTGTGCATGTGGTAAAGTTTATATTGGAACCACAAAAAGAAGTATAGAAACAAGGCTGAAGGAACACAAAAGTCTTTGCCGACTAGGAATAACAGAGAAATCGGCTGTGGCAGAGCATGCTCTTCAGTCTGGAAGTCATATAGTGAGGTTTTTCGAAACAACAGTTTTATCTACTATGACGAATTATTATCCACGGCAATACAGGGAAGCTATTGAAATATATAAACATAAAGAAAATTTTAACAGGAAACAAGAAGCTATGAAACTCAGCAACATATGGACAGTAGCGAGTCAACAATATATTTTCGCATTCGGAGGAGAATGTTGGCGATTGGAGTTTCGTAAGTAGCCCACGCCGCAGCGATAAGCTCCGTTGTTGTAATGATTCCCATCCCAGATTCTGTATCATTTCCGTGACGCTGTCTCCCCTGTATCGTGACAATACGAAACGAGCTGCCCTTTTCTGGACTCTTCCGATGTCCTCCGTCAAACCCACCTGATAAGGATCCCACACTGGGCAGCAATACTCCAAAAATGGACGGACAAGCGCAGTGTATGCAATTTCTTTAGTAGTTCTGTTGCATCTTTTAAGGGTTCTGCCAATAAAACGCAGTCTCTGGTTCGCCTTTCCCACGATATTATCTACGTGTTCTTTCCAGTTTAAGTCTGAAGTAATAGTAATTACTAGGTATTTTGTGGAGTTTACGGCCTTCACTTTTGATTGATTTATCTTGTAAACAAAGTTTAACGGATTTCTTTTCATATGGACGACTTCGATCTTCTCATTATTTAGAGTCATTTGCCAATTTTTACACCATAGTGATATCTGATTCAGATCGTTCTGCAGTTGGTTTTGATCTTCAGATGATTTTACTAGACGATGACTAGACGTCATCTGCAAATAACCTAAGAGAGCTACTTAGATTTTCCCCTTAATCGTTTATTGTTAATAAGGAACAGCAGAGGACCAATAACACTACCCTGTGGAACGCCCGATATCACTTCTGTTTTAGTCGATGCCTTACTATCGATAACTGCGAACTGTGTCCTCTCTGACAGGAAATCCCCTATCCAATCGCAAATTTTGTGCGAAATACCATAACCACGCAATTTCATTGAAAACCTTTTCTGAAGTACGGTGTCTTTAGCCTTCTAGAATTCAAGAAATACGGAATCGATTTGCGAACCCTTGTCGATAGCACCCATCACTTCGCGTGAATATAGAGCTAGTTGTGTTTCGCATGAACGATATTTTCTAAATCCGTGTTGACCTTGGGTCAATAGATCATTCTGTTCGAGATAATTCATAATATTTGAATACAGGATACGTTCCAAAAACCCTGCTGCGAATTGACGTCAATGAAATAGGCCTGTAGTTTAGTGGGTTACTCCTACTGCCTTTCTTGAATATAGGTGTGACCTGTGCAACTTTCCAATCTTTTGGTACAGATCCTTCTATGAGAGAGCGGTTGTATATGGCTGTTAGGTAAGGAACTATCGCTTCAGCATAATCAGATAGAAATCTAATGGTTATACAGTCCAGACCAGAAGATTTGTTCTTGTTAAGTTATATTAGTTGCTGCACTACTCAGATGATATCTACTTCTACATTACTCATTACTATTTGACTTAGACATTTATTATTATGATGATACTCGATAACAGCTCTTCTCTTCCCATGTGCAGTTTGCTGGAACTGGCAGCTGCTTGAACGAACCTTCACTGTAGTCTGCTTTTCTTCTCAAAAAGCTGCACCTGAGCGTTTTTTAATGGATTTATCAAAGCCACGGCACCCTCGGTAGCGTTTCTTACAATTAAATGTCAATCAATGATACGGTGGCTGTAAAAGCTGTCACAATTGTCTACTGACTAAAGCTATTCAGTAGCGATGATTCGTATGGAGTACGGCCGGGTGTTTAACGAAGAGCAGCATTTTAAATGCAGTGATCGTTGGTTCGAACCCTGGTATGCGTTAATATTTCTTTCTCTTCGTTTCCTGTATGTAACAGATTCTGGGACCAGAAATGACATTCATATTCTTACTTGTCACAAATATTTATCCATTTTTTCCGAATATGTCGGGACTTCCGAGGTCGTGGTGAAGCAAGAACCTAACAATAGTACATAAATAATAATTCATCACTTGTAATAAATACATCCTCTTTATTTCTGAAAATAATATGATAATATTGAACTGAAAGGGAATAGCCACTGTGCTGTCTAAATCAGAAATCCGAGCAGCTAATTTCCGATTTCAATCGATCCAGCAAAACCGTATCTAGCCCTGACATGTACACACGACAGCGAAAAACGGTTTCCGAAATTCAGTTTCCGTGTTTCGGAAGTTGGGTCGGATGTAGAAGAAGCAAGTGTTACTGTGTGAGTTAGGCGTTGTTGTCTGCGGTGTTACTCTGCTCTACATCTTCGTAGTTCCTAATGTTTCCTTTTCTTGCTGCAGTCAGGTTCAACATTTTACTTGTCAATGGGTACCAGGATTGCAGTTTCGTTTACAAACTACATTTAAGCAATACTTTATTTACGTCTCTCCCCCCCCCCTCCCGCTAGAACCATCTAAATTCTACTATTTGCATTTATATTAGTGAAAGGGTGTCGCGCAAAACTGTAAGCTATAAAAGAGTGTCGCCATGAGGGAAAGTTTGGAAAGCACTGCCCTAGAGTTACAAACAACTTACACTACCTTATAGTAACTTATCCTAAGGATTGAAAATAATTCTAAAAATTACAAAAAATACTAGAGTAAATGATGACTACAGACACAGTTAAAAGGTCGACATAAAAATGTTCAAATGTTTGTAAATCTATCGGACCAAACTGCGGGGTCATCAGTCCGTAGCTTACAAACTACTTAAACCTAGGTAAACTAACCTAAGGACAACACACACACCCGTGCCCTAGGGAGGAATCGAACCCCCGACGGCGAACAACCGCGCACTCCACAGCGAGGCGCCTAAGACCGCGCGGCTACTCGACCGCAGCTGGTGCACATATACTTGGGGCTTGTTGACTACTTATAATTAAAAGGTCACGGAGCCCCTTCTGCAAATAAATTAAAATCTCACACCAAATATTTTGGGGAGGAGTCGAAACATCGTACACAATTTTTAAAACACGATCCACAGACGCCTCACCATCAGTTATAATTCCTCCATCATCCCCTATTCAATGCTAACATTGATGCCTCATCTGATGTTATGCCTTTTACTTCAAAATCATTCTGGAGGCCCCTACCGAATGTAAGTACCTTCTTCTTGGTCTACCTTGAGTCTCTTAGGTAACCTTGCTTCTCCCATACGTGTAACATGACCCCACCATCTCAGTCTGTTCGTTCTAACTGCTTCGTCTATGGTGTTCATTCCCAGTTTTTCTTTGATTTCCTCATTGTGGACACCCTCCTGCCATTGTTCCCATCTATTGGTACCTGCAATCATTCTTGCTACTTTCATATCTGTAACCTCTACCTTCTGAATAAGGTAACCTGCATCCACCCAACTTTCACTCCCATACAACATAGTTGGTCGAAAGATATAGCGGTGCACTGCTAACTTAATCTTGGTACTTACTTCCTTCTTGCAGAAGAGAGTAGATCTTAGCTGAGCACTCACTGCATTAGCTTTGCTGCACCTCGATTCCAGTTCTTTCACTATGTTGCCATCCTGTGAGAAAATACATCCCTGGTACTTGAAACTGTCTACCTGTTCTAACTTTGTTCCTCCTATTTGCCCCTCAATCTGTTTAAATCTCTTTCCCACAGACATCACTTTCGTTTTGGAGATGATGATCTTCATATCATAATCCTTGCACCTCTGATCGAGCTCTGAAATATTAGTTTGCAATCTTTCAATTGACTCTGCCATTTCAACTAAGTCATCTGCATACGCGAGACTGCTTATATCGTTTTGACTTATTTTAATCCCGTTCAACTCTTACCTGGCGCGAGTTAATTCCCTCTTTGAGTTCTACCTCTACACATCTATATGGGATACTCTGCAAATCACATTTAAGTGCCTGGCAGAGGGTTCATCAAACCACAATTATACTATTTATCTCCCATTCCATTCTCGAATAGCGCGCGGGAAGAAAGAACACCTGAATCTCTTTGTTCGAGCTCTGATTTCTCGTATTTTATTCTAATGATCATTTCTACTTATGTAAGTGGGAGTCGGCAATATATTTTCGCATTCGGAGGAGAATGTTGGCGATTGGAGTTTCGCAAGTAGCCCACGCCGCAGCGATAAGCGCCGTTGTTGTAATGATGCCCATCCCAGATCCTGCATCATTTCCGTAACGTTGTCTCCCCTGTATCGTGACAATAAGAAACGAGCTGCCCTTCTTTGGACTCTTTCGATGTCCTCCGTCAAACCCACCTGATAAGGATCCCACACTGGGCTGCAATACTCCAAAAATGGACGGACAAGCGTAGTGTATGCAGTTTCTTTTGCAGTTCTGTTTCATCTTTTAAGGGTTCTGCCAATAAAACGCAGTCTCTGATTCGCCTTTCCCACGATATTATCTACGTGTTCTTTCCAGTTTAAGTCTGAAGTAATAGTGATTCCTAGGTATTTTGTGGAGTTTACGGCCTTCACATTTGATTGATTTATCTTATAAACAAAGTTTGAGTTGGAAAATTGTTTGCCGTTCTGTAGAGAATTCTGTTTGCTAGCCTCTGAGCGGCCAAGGGTATATACAAGACCCTGTCAACCATGGAGCAGTAACAGCATCAATTATTTACTTCATGGTCAGCACCAAAAGGTATTCCTGTAATTGTATTACTTGAAAAGCCGGCCGCGGTGGCCGAGGGGACTGAGGCACTTCAGTCACGGTCTGAACGGCCACTACGGTCGGGGGTGCGAATCCCCCCTCGGGCATGGATATTTGTGCCGTCCTAGTTCGTAAGTAGTTCATAAGTAGTTTGTAAGTTTAGGGACTGATGACCCCGTAGTTAAGTCCCATAGGCTTTACAAACATTTGAACATTTGATTTGAATCACAGCTCTTAGTTTTCCGCAAAAGTCTCTCACTTTCTTCCTCGCGACAGGCTACGCAATTTGTCAGTTCATCCTTACGTAGCAAAGCGAATTCCCTACAAAACGGCAGACAATTTTCAAAACCGCTCAAACAGGGACTAACCTCCTTGGACTGAACTCACACTAAGTAATATTTCCCAGTCATGCACTAAACGAAACATTATATAGCCTTGATACCGTCCAATACTTGAGGTACGCTTAACATCTAAAAATACTTTTGGTTTCTGATACACATTGAACTTGGAAAATTTGTTAATCTTATGTGTTTTCAGAATTTCCTTAAAACATTCCAATGTTTTCTTTGAATCCATTCTTCAATTTTTCGGTTTTCTTTATTTATTTACTAGTCGACCCGGCAATGCTAAGCAGCTGCTAATATGTATGTACTCTTGCTCTGAACGTCAAATGTGCAAAATTTTATCGCAATCGTACGAATGATATTGATATCCCATAGAAAAAAGCTCCTTCAGTCTTCCACACATTTTCCTATATTCTGCCGAACTATTCCAAACTTCACTCAAACCTTCCTCTCGCTCTGAACGTCGAAAGTACGGCACAACATTTTATCGCAATCAGATAAATGGTATTGATATTTCATAGAAAAATCTCTTTCTATTTTTTTTTTAATTTTCCGATTTTCCAGGAAAGTTTTCGATATTTTATTTCATAAGAACGTTACTCTTGCTTTGAGCGTCAAATATGCAAAATTTGATCCCAACTAGACGAGTGAAATTGATGTTGTTGTTGTGGTCTTCAGTCCTGAGACTGGTTTGATGCAGCTCTCCACAATACCCTATCCTGAGCAAGCCTCTTCATCTCCGCATAAGAACGGCAACCTACATCTGTCTGAATCTGTTTACTGTATCCACCTCTTGGTCTTCCTCTGCGATTTTTACCCCACACACTTCCCTCTAATGCTAAATTCACAATTCCTTGATGTCTGTGTCCCACCAATCTATCCCTTCTTTTAGTCAAGGTATGCCAGAAATTTCTTTTCTCCCCAATTCTGTTCAGTACCTCCTCATTAGTTACGCGATCCACCCACCTAATCTTCAGCATTCTTCTGTAGCACCATATTTCAAAAGCCTCAATCCTCTTCCTGTCCGCACTGTTTATCGTCCATGTCTCACTCCCATACAAGCCAACACTCCATACAAATGCCCTCAGAAAGGACTTTCTTAGGCTTAAATCAATATTCGATGTTAACAAATTTCTCTTTTTCAAAAACGCTTTTCTACCCATTGCCATTCTGCATTTTATATCCTCTATACTGCGACCATCATTTGTTATTTTACTGCCCAAATAACAAAACTCATCTACCTCCTTTATTGCTTCGTTTCCCAATCTAATTCCTTCAGCATCACCTGATTTTCTTACACTGCACTCCATTACCCTAGTTTTGCTCTTGTTAATGTTCATCTTATATGCACCTTTCAGCACACTGTCCATTCCATTCAGTTGCTCTTCCAGGTCCTTTGCTGTATCTGACAGAATTACTATGTCGTCGGCAAAACGCAATGTTTTTAATTCTTCCCCCTGAACTTTTATTCCTTCACCAAATTTCTCCTTGCTTTCCGTTATAGCTTGTTCAATGTACAAATTGAATAACATTGGAGAAAGGCTACAACCCTGTCTCACTCCCTTCCCAACCACTGCTTCCCTTTCATGCCCTTCAACTCTGACAACCGCTGTCTGGTTTTTGTACAAGTTGTAAATAACCTTATGCTCCCCATATTTTACTCCTGCTTGCTTCAGAACTTGAAAGAGTTTATTCCAATCGACATTGTCAAACGCCTTCTCCAAATCTACAAAAGCTAGAAATGTAGGTTTGCCTTTTCTTAATCTATCTTCTAGGATAAGCCGTAAAGTGAGTATTGCCTCCCGAGTTCCTACATTTCTCCTGAACCCAAACTGATCTTCCCCGACGTCGGCTTCTACCAGTTTTTCCATCCTTCTGTATATAATTCGTGTTAATATTTTGCAACCATGACTTATTAAACTGATGGTTCTGTAGTTTTCACACCTGTCTGCACCTGCTTTCTTTGGAATGGGGATTATAACATTTTTCTTAAAGTCTGAGGGTACTTCGCCTGTCTCATACATCTTACACACCAGGTGAAACAATTTTGTCATGGCTGGTTCTCCCATAGACTTCAGTAGCTCTGAGGGAATATCATCTACTCCAGGGGCCTTGTTTCGACTTAGGTCTTTCAGGGCTCTGTCAAATTCTTCTCTCAGTATAGTATCTCCTATTTCCTCTTCGTCTACATCCTCTTCCCTTCCTACAATATTGTCTCGAAGTTCATTTCCTTTGTAGAGCCCCTCTATATATCCTTTCCACCTTGCAGCTTTCCCTTCTTTGCTGAGAATTGGTTTTCCATTTGTGTCCTTGATATTCATAGAGCTGTTTTTCTTATCTCCAAATGTTTCTTTTATTTTCCTGTAGGCTGTATCTATTTTTCCCCTATTTATACATTCTTCTACATCCTTGCATTTGCCTTCTAGCCACTCCTGCTTAGCCATTTTGCACTTCCTGTCAATCTCATTTCTTAGTCGTCTGTACTCCATTTTGCCTGTTTCATTTACTGCATTTTTATATTTTCTCCTTTCATCAATTAAATTTAGAATCTCCTGTGATATCCAAGGATTCTTTGTAGGTCTTGCCTTCCTACCTATTTTGTCCTCTGCTACTTTCACTATTTCATCTCTCAATTTTACCCATTCCTCCTCTACTGTTTTATTTTCCCTTGTTTCTGTCAATTGTTGCCTACAGCTCCCTCTGAAATTCTTAAGAACCTCAGGTTCCTTCAATTTATCCAGGTCCCATCTTCTTATTTTCCTACCTTTTTGTAGTTTCTTCAGTTTCAGCCTACAGTTCATAGCCAACAAGTTATGGTCAGAGTCTATATCTGCCCCTGGGTATGTTTTACAGTTTAAAACCTGGTTCCGAAATCTATGTCTTACCATTATAAAATCTATCTGGTATCTCCCGGTGTCTCCTGGTCTCTTCCACGTATACAACCTTCTTTTGTGATTCTTGAACCAGGTGTTTGTTATAACTAAATTATGTTCCGTGCAAAATTCTACCAGGCGGCTTCCTCTTTTATTCCTTTTGCCCAGACCATATTCACCTACTATCTTCCCTTCCCTTCCTTGTCCTACTACCGAATTCCAGTCTCCCATAACAATTAAGTTTTCCTCTCCCTTAATTGTCTGAATAATTTCCTTTAGCTCCTCATATATTTCTTCGATCTCCTCATCATCGACAGAGCTAGTTGGCATATAAACCTCTACTACTGTTGTCGGTGTTGGCTTCGTATCTATCTTGACTACGATAATGCGATCACTGTGCTGCTCATAGTAGTTTACCCGCATTCCTATCTTCTTATTCATTATCAGTCCTACTCCTGTGATACCCCCAACTGATTTTGTATTTATAATCCTGTACTCACCTGACCAGAAATCCTGTTCATCCTGCCACCGAACTTCACTAATCCCCACTATATCTAACTTCAACCTATCCATTTCCCTTTTTAAATTTTCTAATTTTCCTACTCGATTAAGGGATCTAACATTCCACGCTCCGACCCGTAGAATGCCAGTATTGTCTTTCCTGATGATCACATCCTCCTGAGTAGTCCCCGCCCGGAGATACGAAATGCCATTGAAAAAAGCTCTTTCAGTTTCTCGGGAATTTTCAAATTTTCCGAACAACTTTCCCAAATTTTTAGTTCATAAGAGCGTTCTTCTTTAGTTGAACGTCAAATGAATAAAGTTTTATCGCAATCGAATGAACGGTTCTCAACTTATAGTGTTGAGTACATTTCGAAAGACATTGAAAAAGAAACTTTGTTCGAATTTTGCGACTTTTCTTTTTAATTGTCCCTATTTATTTATTTATTTTTACTGCATACTTTTCCATGAACATAATGAACAAAACAAAAAACTAACTACCCCTGTAAGTCGGCGAATAGTGCTGAATTCAGTCAAACACACATTGAAATACGCACTTTCAATTTTTCTCAAATTTTCCAATTTTTCGGTAGATTTTCCAAAAAACTTCTTTCATACAAACCTTGTCCTGTCGAGCCGTACTCAAGTGATGCTGTTACAACCATGTGGAAATTGATTTTTATTCACTGACAAAAAAAAATCGCTTCCGGTTTTTCCTAAATTTTCCTACTTTCCAGGTGACTTTTACAAATTTTTATTTGATGAGAATCTTCCTCTTGCTTTCAACATGAAATGTACAAAATTTTATCGCAATTAGACGAACGGTATTGATAGCGCACTGCTAAAAGCCGTTTCAGTTTTTCCCGATTTTCCTCTTTTCCGGATAATTTTCCGGAAAATTTCCATATTTTATCATCGTTTAAACCTTTCCTGTACTTACACGAATATTTCAAGACTAAAATGAGCCAAATCGATTCAGACGTTCTTCAGTTTTAGCGAGACTAACGAATAGCAATTCATTTATATACACGGTGTTTCACTAAGTGTGTTTGCCTCTGTAACTTATAAAATAATAGGTGACTGGAAATTTTAATGCGGTAGGTCAACACAAGAAATGTTACACTTTCTGCGGAGCTATGAACATAGTTTATTGTATCATTTTCCAAAGAGTTACTCCACAAAGATATAATTTTTTAAATGGAACAATAGTTTTTTCTATCGTGAACTGGATTCGTTGAAACCAACTGCGTCCAAATCAATTTAAACTACATTCCTATCACTGTTAGTTTGCGAGCTACACACCTTTAAAGTTCCGGGGGCGGAGGCTGCGATAGCGTAGCTGACTGGCTGGTGGTCATGAGACAGTGGGCCGTGCCCCAGGGGATAGCCACTCGGCCAGTCAGCTACGCTATCGCAGCCTCCGCCCCAGGAACTTTGAAGGGTCGTAGCTCCCAAACTAACAGTGATAGGAATGTAGTTTAAATTGATTTGGACGCAGCTGGTTTCATCGAATCCAATGCACAATAGAAATAAACTATTGTCCCTTTTAAAAAATTATGTCTTTGTGGAGTAACTCTTTGGAAAATGATACAATAAACTATGTTCATAGCTCCGCAGAAAGTGTAACATTTCTTGTGTTGACCTACCGCATTAAAATTTCGCGTCACCTATTGTTTTATAAGTTACAGAGGCAAACACACTTAGTGAAACACCCTATATATATATATATATATATATATATATATATATATATATATATATATATATATATATATATATATAAGTTCGAGAACAAGTACGCGCCAAAAGCCCTGAGGTCAATGGTAAATAAAACCAAGGAGGTTAATTCTTGCCGCCGTCTGCAGCTCATGATTGGCTGAAATCGAGTCACGCGGTTCTTTCCGTCATCTTGGTCCTATACGTTGCTTGGCTGCCACGAGAAGTCTTATGAATATTCGTATGTTTTGGTTTGAATAATGCCAGTGTTGTACTTGTGGTTGTTCTTAAGAAGCGAAGAAGAAAGGCAAACATTATAGTCTTCCGTTAAATATCATAAATGCAGGAAGGTGAACAGTCTGACTGATGAAAGACGTCAGAGAAAACTAGGAGTCCAGAAGCGAACTTCGGTTCTCGCACTGTGATGATTTCAATTCATAATGTAAATTAATAGATTAAAGATTCACTGACGAATGGATCACGCAGCAGATTAGCTATATGTTTTTAAGTTGAATGCATTTGTGAAGAAAATTCCTGCACAATTTCGTGAAGTTAAATTATTCACGCGTCGTTGATTTTATCTGCAGGCAGTAGTCGAAAATACACTTCTTTTTTTTTTTTAATTTTTTTTATACATATTAGTGAGTGAACTAGATTCCCGTTTAGATATGAAATTAACATACAGTTCCTGAAACAAGCTGTTCTCATCCGTTTTCATGTGCTAGAGTGTATCATATCGGGAAACAAAGAATTGAAACAAGTCAAATATTAGACATTCAAATGTAATTGGCGTTGTAAAGGGACCTTTAATTTCTGTTTCGGGTAAAAGACATGTAGTGTGTATGTCCTTGCATTTTTCGTAGTTCACGTAAGATATAAGTACATAATAAGCAAGAAAATATTCATCAAAGACTTTTCATGATCTCAGTTATACTATCTCCGATGTTCGCGGTCTATTGAAATATTTGGCTACGGTACAGGTCAGTCTGAATTTATAGGTGAACTCTTCAGATCTGGAGCCACAAACCAAGCAGTTTTCTTAAAATCGGACGATAAGTATTCCGTAGAGCCGCCAGGTCCGCATGGGCAGAACTACGCGAAGTCCCCGCATCTATCCGTCGGATATAACAGCCTGTATCTCGAGAATGAAAAGAGTTATCGTTCTGCTCTCAACCTTAAATAAAATGTCGATATCTTACCTACATTTCGTCCGCAGCATTGTATGTGCTAAAATCAACCATAAGAAAATTCTACGCAATGCGATTTTTCCTCTGCAAACTCTTCAAAATTTGGCGCAGTAGTTTACTTAATTTGGTGTAGCACGGAAACTGTAAGTAATAATGAACAGAAATTGAGATCATTATCGAGCGAATATATCACACTATAACATGTGAAAAAATTATTTTTTTCATTGAATAGTTTTCTCAAAATCGGTTGATAGGTATTGTTAAGCGCTGGGAACGTTGTAGGGGTCGGTGCGTAGGCAGCAGCGGAATATAACAGGCCCAACTTGGCTGCCGTTGGCAGGCTGGCCATACTTCCCTTCACAGACATAATTACTAGACAGGCAAACTCATGGAGGTGAAAATAAGAGGAGAGGGCATGACGTCACGACTGTGAAGCCAACCGAAAACATTCGGCCGCCATATTGTTCCGACCAGAAGAGTGCGCGTCTAAGCTTGTACGAATAGAAGTGTCTCACGGTTTCGGATCTTTTCTTCATAAATGTGGTGTCTTGTGTAGTGTTTGGTTGTACAAATCGTTCCGACAGCAACGCCAAAGCCAAAGGAATCACATTTCATGTGTAGGTTTCTTTTCTAACGTGTTTCTTGTCACTCTTATTGTGAATTTGTACCTACCCTCATTCTTTTTGTGCTTCGAAACTTTGCAGTGAAGCCACAATTTGTGACCAATGGATAGGTTATGAAAATCTTTCACTTAATAATTAAAGCGTTTAAGAAATTTCTGATAATTGGATTGAACATTGCAGGTAAAATAATGGAAATGCTTTTAATGATTAATGAAAACAGGGCAGCTTCACTATTCACGCGATTCTTTATTAAACCTTTACTTCCTACTCCTGGTTCGTGTGTTTCATGTTGCATTATTAGTGAAGTACAATCGTGATGAGTTACATGCTATATGCATCATGATGCCAATAAGCCTAGATGAGTACTTTTAAGCTACCTACAGTTAAGTATTCAAATAGAATAAAAATACTTAGACTAGCGGAAAATCATCTTTCAGTACCGGTAGTAACGTACAGTAACGCAATTTCTCCAGTTTCTTATTGTATGAGAAGTGTTTACTGTCTCTATACGCTGCACTTCTAAAGTTTACATTCAAAAGTGAAATGTTATACATAAAGAAAATTAGTAATTATGAATATGCTACATTCAGTTTTGGCTGCAGTTTTCTAGACTTCGAGTACTGCGCATATTTTCGTCGAAGTGTACCTACAATAGACTGGTATTCACTGAGTTGTTGACGTGTTTTGGTGTTGGCCGTCTGCAAACTATCACTTATGGACGTATGTACCGACGTGTACCACTTTCCTTGACAGTATCTTAGTATATCAAGCAACTTGAGGGTGTTCTGAAGAAAGATAACGTGATGTCTATACCACTGCCTATGGAATATTAAAATCGCATCATGAGATCGCTTACACTGACTACTTACATAGCATTTTGTAATCGTCAATTAAATACGAATTTGGACAGGAGAGACGAGAAAATGTTTGTCTGGCATCACAGACACTGCAGTAATGCTGAATCAAGCAACTAGAGAACATAAATTGTATACACAGTGCACCTAGCGACTTTTAACACGGACTTGGCCATAACGTTCCACGGATGTTTTTGTCAGAACAACATGGCGGATTGCCACGCCCACAGGCTTCAAAGAACAGTACTGCTAGGATGCTTAGCTCCATCTCCCCTTGGGCAAACTACTCTCTGTGACTGAAGCCTGACGCCGCCATCTCGCCTCCCCTCACATCATAAAGTTTATGTACGTTATTAGCAGGGCTGTGTGCGAGTGGTTCGGCCGAATCCGTTATTCGCCGAATCCAGCACACTGGCTTCTGATTCGAGATTCGGCGCACAATGGCCGAATACTACCGAATCCAGAATCCAAAGTGTTATATGGAAACCTTCAGTTACGACTGTACATCACGCCATGTAATCTTCCGTGTTAGCTGTTACCACATTTATATTCCGTCCGCCTAACAAACCAGAAAGACAACGGCGAACGCGGAAGAATATACGTATCACGTTAATGTTTACATTTGTATTATTCTTATGATGAACGGTAATAGTTAGAAATGAAGCACAGCAAGTGACTTCTAGTAGTGATTTTTTTAAATCTCGTACGAATAAAAATTCTGTGCAGACTAGTTGCGTGATCTTAGATGTTTGAAAGAATAAATATATCTGCAAAATACCCTTGCTTAACCCTCTGGAATGCACAATCTTTTCACAGTTCTCAAATGTCTTCGCGGCAATAACAAGTACACACTTGAACTATCTGATATGTCACTATAAAATTATTTAACATTTACACATCCCAATTTTTAAGAGTCTATTATTGAATTTCCAAAATATCTAGTCATCTTTTAAGGTTTTATTTTTGAGTCTTCCCCTTTGAAAAAAGAAAAACAATTCGTAATCCTTTCCTGTCATTATTTTTTATTTCAAAATGAAACACTTTGTAGTAGAGTGAAGACTGTTTCTTATAATCTTTTAGACCATCTCAACAACATATATGTCAAAGTGTCTCATGCCGCGGTGGAGTAGCCGAGCGGTCTAAAGCGTCTCGCTGCTGAGCGCGCGGTTGCTCGCCGTCGAGGTTTAAGTCCTCCCTGGGGCATGTGTGTGGGTGTGTGTGTGTGTTTGTCCTTAGGATAGTTTACCTAGGTTTAAGTAGTTTGTAAGCTACGGACTGATAAGCACGCAGTTTGGTCCGATAGATTTACAAACATTTGAACTTTTTTTTTTTTAAAGTGTTTCATACAAATTTCTTTTAAGGGTAAGGAGTATATAAAAATCTTAAAGATTTAAAATAAAAATCTGAATGAAATTTTAATTTCTTAAATTTTTCTGTTAATATTGTCATTTGGGTTCACCCCAGAAGGCTTTATTTTCATCACTGGCTGTGATAGAGTAGTAATTCTTTTTAACCCTCCTACTACCAGATTTTTTTCGTTACACTGAGTACCGTTGGGGTCAATATGACCCCAAGTAATTAACACGGGATATTTTGGCAGTATTTAATTTATTTTAATGAACTGACACAAAAGCATACATTACTGATTGAAACCAGGTGAAGTAGATATATAAGCACTTACAGATCTTGTCTCAACACTTGATCTTATAGATTCTTACATGCAAAACAAAGCAACTCTTTACATCTAAAACAAAGAATGCCTGAATGGTGTTTACAGACAAAGAAAAAGCTTCTTCTGCACGTTTCTGAATGTTTTCTATCCACTGAACGTTCGCACAGGTAGCACCATCCACGTTTTACCTCCGTATCCACTCGTGCTGAAGGAGGAGGAGGGCGAGGCAGAGAAACTTTGCTGCGCTGACTTCTGTTTTTCTGTACTAGACTTGTTCCCAGTTACAGTTACAGTCAGGATTTAAGTCCAACCAAATTATGAAAGCATTCAGGGCACTAATATCCAAAATAATATAAAAAAATCACCATGGGCCATCTTCTTGTCATACGTTTTGTTTTGTAGGTTCTGAATAACTTGTCCATAGTGTCTACACCTGATTTTGTTGCATTATAGTCTAGCATTATATTTATACTTACTTGAAAACATTCTGATCTGATATACCATCAGCTTCAGGAGTTTCCAAATCTCCAACGTCTTCACGATAATCTTCAGTTGATTCACTACCTCTAGAAATAACACCATCAATCTCTTCGTCGTCATCAGACGATCTCCTAATTCCTCTTCTTCATTCAAAATTGCTTATATTTCAGCACTACTCAGACGTTTTCTAGGCAAATGTGCTTATGGTAGTAGGGGGGTTAAATACATGTACTTGAGTTGACAGATTATTTAGGTTCGAGATTCGGAAGATTCGATTCGGGTTCGGTATTCGGCAAATGTTTTATTTAAGATTCGGTATTCGGATTCGATTTGGTAAAATTAGGGTTCGACCCATCCCTAGTTATTAGTATGAAGACCATTATAATGTTGTAACCCCGTATTAGTTGGTTTGAGCAGGTTTTGGATTTGAGCTAATACTTCCGCAATGAATTTGACACATACATTGTCGAATCGTGTTATGAGAAGAACGTATTACATACGGTTACATTTTACTTAAGGCCCTGGCGCCCTCTCGTGTGATTACGTGGTCAGTCACGTTACGTTTGCATTTTCCTGTCACATTATAACGCAAATGTTTGCATGAAATCTTCGTTTTACCAGCGTAAGTTTCTTTTATTGGATGAACGAGGATAAATACAAGAACCTGTCAACTTTTGTGTCCCAGCCTCGTCGCCGCTTTTGTGTCTCGTTTCCGTCGTAGGTGCCGGTGACCGAGCAGAAAGAGACCGACACAGGAAACTTTGTTTACAACATAAATCAATCAAATGTGAAGGTCGTAAACTCCACAAAATACCTAGGAATCACTATTACTTCAGACTTAAACTAGAAAGAACACGTAGATAATATCGTGCGAAAGGCGAACCAGAGACTGCGTTTTATTGGCAGAACCCTTAAAAGATGCAACAGAACTACAAAAGAAACTGCATACACTGCGCTTGTCCGTCCATTTTTGGAGTATTGCAGCCCAGTGTGGGATCCTTATCAGGTGGGTTTGACGGAGGACATCGAAAGAGTCCAAAGAAGGGCAGCTCGTTTCGTATTGTCACGATACAGGGGAGACAGCGTTACGGAAATGATACAGGATCTGGGATGGGAATCATTACAACGACGGCGCTTATCGCTGCGGCGTGGGTTACTTGCGAAACTCCAATCGCCAACATTCTTCTCCGAATGCGAAAATATATTGTTGACTCCCACTTACATAGGTAGAAATGATCATCAGAATAAAATAAGAGAAATCAGAGCTCGAACAGAGAGATTCAGGTGTTCTTTCTTCCCGCGCGCTATTCGAGAATGGAATGGGAGATAAATAGTATAATTGTGGTTCGATGAACCCTCTGCCAGGCACTTAAATGTGATTTGCAGGGTATCCCATGTAGATGTAGATGAATAAAGGATGCACGCTTGTGCAGGTACGGAGGGGAGCAGCCAGTGGGACAGCAGAGTAAATTAGAACGAGATATATATTTCATACAGACTTACCAACTTTTACATAGCTCAGTACTGCAGAATGCTGATACATAGTTGAGCTAGAGGCCTGCCTAGTGCCTGTCCGATAGCCAAGTCTTCACTGGTGCCTACCTGATTCCGAAGTGTTCGCTGGTTCCTATCTCAGTCCCAAGTGAACGATGTCGTTCAGTGGTGTCCACGAGCGGAGTTGCAGCAGAGGGCGCTCGTGGCTGACGTCGTAAGAACGCCGCGCCGTGCGTGCATGGCGGCGCGCGGCGAAAGTAGGTGGCGCGAACTTTGGACTTGTGCGACACCACACCAACCATAGAGCAGGAACAGCATTATTTATTTACTTCATCGTCTGTACGAAACACTAATGAAGTCACTCAATGCGGTGTGCTGAGAATATTAACAATTTGGCAAAAACTTTCTTCCGTTTCGTTGATGTTCCCAACATAATCATGCGAGACCAATGGGAAGCTGTGGTGTCGCACAAGTCCAAAGTGCGCGCCACCTACTTTCGCCGCGCGCCGCCATGCACGCACGGCGCGGCGTTCTTACGACGTCAGCCACGAGCGCCCTCTGCTATAACTCCGCTCGTGGCCACCACTGAACGACATCGTTCACTTGGGACTGAGATAGGAACCAGCTAACACTTCGGAATCTGATAGGCACCAGTGAAGACTTGGCTATCGGACAGGCACTAGGCAGGCCTCTAGCTCAACTATGTATCAGCACTCTGCAGCAATGAACTTTGTAAAAGTTAAGTATGAGAACGTTTCTATGAAATATATATATATCGTTCTAATTTACTCTAGTTTCTGCTGTCCCACTGGCTGGTCACCTCCTACCTGCACAAGCGTGCATCCTTTATTCCTGTGTCGGTCTTTCTACTCGGCCACCGACACCTACGACGGAAACGAAAGCGGCGACGAGGCTGGGACACAAAAAAAAAGCAGAAGTAGTTGTCTGAATAACACTAAGAAGAATAAAGATATCTGTCATGCACGACAAACAGTACATTTATCACGGTCATACTATTGAAAGACAAGCAGAAGTTAACCAAAACTGACAAGCGATTAATAAAAACAGGAAACGCGACTCATTAGTGTATATTTCAAAGCAGACTATAGATTTCCTGAGAACTCTCAAAAGAATGACACGTGTTATGCACGATAGACAACACTTTTATAATTACCATACTACTGAAGGAAAATCTGCAATGGACTGACATTAGTAATAGATTAATAATAACAGCAAATCGATGCAACACAGTACTGTATGTGTCAATTTTACTCCTGCTGAAAAAATTACAGCCATATACAGGGCAGGGCGGGTGCAAGGCAGGTGCGAAACGTGCGGCCGCACGGGGCGGCACTTTCCGAGGGGGAGGGGCGGCGAAGCTGACGTCGCCCACTTTTTTTTTTTAGGACAAACTGAACATTCCTGCTCGAGAGGGGATTCGAAACCAAATCTCGGAGAGAGCGGCTTCGGAAACGGTGGCTTGGCGCCTCGACTGGGCGCAGGATCCATTCCTCCCGCGGTCAGAAAAATAGGACTGAATCCTCCCGAGCCTGCAAGGGTGTGGAAAAGGACGGGACTGAATCCTCCTGTTTAAGCCAGTGGCGTAGCTACCACAGGGCTAGGCGGGGCAGTGCCCCGGGGCCCCCGAGCTCAAAGGGCCCCTCGGCCTACGTGAGCGACGTTCGTAAAAAGTTACCGTAGATCCTTGAACACTTTCATGTCCCCCAATTACTTCCGATAATCCAAGTTCTACTGTATAAAATAATTCAGTTGAATGAAGGTTTGCCGACTTTGAACTTTTCGAACCCTGACCAACAAACCTCAAACGCACGAAGTGAAATCCAAAAATTTTTCGCGCCCCAGAATATAAATATATCAAGGTCCTTTGCTTGTCCGCTAAGATGTGGACCCTGCCATCGTCTGCGTATTGTCGGTTGAAGTCGGAGTTGCCGTCCCTGTCAATCTTTGCGAAATAACAGTGAACGGTGCTGAATTACTAGCACAGCGTTTGACAATAGACAGTGTGACCACATCTGAATATGAAGTCTCTACAATGTATTATTACAGAGCGGTATTATTATGGTAACTCAACAGTTTGTGTAGTGAATTCCCCAAGGGTGTGCTCCATAATCATAGATCCCAATGAAGTGCTGTAACCAGTTGCACTCTGAAATTCGTGCAAGAAGAAGAGAAAATATGGTTACTTTGTCACAACAGTAAACTGTGCATTCAAGACACTACCCTGATCCCCACTGCCACTATAATAAGCGAAGATATCAACTTAGTTGTTTTACGTATTACGTTTTCCTGGCCAGACATTAATATATACTTCATGGAAGCCTGGTAGGGGCACGGCTCAAACCAAAGTATTCCATCAATCAAAATCCTGCAACTTTCTTTTCTGAAACCATCCTACACGAATATTTTCCTTCTTTGATTGGACTATCAACGAAATTAGGCTGATCGGTACGGAGCAGTGAGCTAACAGCGCAGCAGTTTAGCGACAGTGAGATGTCGCCAGTGACAACAGTCCGCCTGCTGTCACCGCGGACTTGACTGTTCCCGGTTTGCTTCGCGGCAGGGGACCATGTTTTGATGGTTAAATAATACTTCTTCACTGTTTATTTTTTACTAGCTTATGCCTGCGACTTCATTCACCTAGTATGGAGCAACTTCGGAAACTATACCAAGAGGTCATTTATCTTTATGTCCTACCCAGGTCCAAATCTATCCCTCTGCAAAATTTCATTCAAATCCGCCCAGTAACTTCTGCGTGAAAGCATAACAAACAAACCAACTTTCACAGTTATAATTATATTTGAGAGTACAATTAAATATTATTTGCTACGTGATACATAATAACTTACTTAGTAGTATTTAGGTTTGCCTTATTATGTCTTCCAGTGGGCGGTAAGGAGCTGACGATGAAGTAGTTTTGCACCTGTACAGTATTACTGTAAAGAGGGCCCCAATGTCATTTTTGCCCCGGGGCCCTTGGTGACATAGCTACGCCACTGGTTTAAGCAGGTAGTTGGTGGCGTCCCGAGGCCTGAGTGTGTGGCCAGACCTTTAGAATATTCCAGGCAAGCAAAGCTATCTAGCATTTGTTCCAGTTGTATGTTCCTACATTGTACAGTAAAGTAAGAGTGAGAATTAAGCCCCAGTTAACTTTAGAGTCAGAGTAAACGTACAGTAACATCACTTTGATTGTTACAATCTAAAGATTACGTTTTACTAGCAATTGATAAATCTGTGCAATATTTTCAGCAGTCGGTATACACGTTTATTTGATACAGCGTTGAATTTGTTAACAGAGGACAAGGCAGGCTAATTTTTTTCCTAAGGAAGAAGAAATTCTGTAACTTCGTAGGCTTTTCCCGGCGTAGCAAATCTTCGAAGTCTCTGCGGGTTTTCTGCCGGATAATAAAATCAAACTGATTCAAATATTTCGACGGTACAGCTGTCCGCCATCTTCAGGAAACTGCTGCTGATGGACTCAGCGTCATTAGAAATACATTTTGTAATACATTCTGATCGTAAACTTCGACATAACGCAAAATACACGTAAATACGAAGGAAAATGGCGGACTAACTGGAGCGGCGACCGCAGCAGACAGCTGCTAGCTTGCGCATGCGCAGTGAACCCACTGGTACCGAATTTAGAACTCGTCTTATTTCTTTATCGCTATAATTATCGCGCTTCGATACTAGCGCGATCATACTAGTGCAGCCGTTCAAACGACTGACGGCCGCTATTAACGCAACTTGTTACCAATCTATTACAAGTTCGTTGATCGTTTAAAACGGGCGGATGGCGGACAGCTCTACCGTCGAAATATTGAATCAGTTTGATTTTATTATCCGGCAGAAAACCCGCAGAGACTTCGAAGAAGAAATTCTGCTTTCAACGGGAGAGCGGGACATGAGTCTCATTGAACTGGCTTGACTTAACGTGAATAGAAGCAAGTTATGAACATCTGTAGTTTCTAATAAAACTTGCCTTAATAGGGAATCGGAAAATAGGAAATACTCCTGAAAGACGTTCACGGATATTGTATGTATTATGAGCAATACTGTTAAATGAGGTGCTGGGGCATTGTAGGTAAGCGATCAGACTGCTATTTTTGCGACTCGGTTTCGATTCCCACTAGAAGCTTGATTTCATTTATTAAACAGAAATTGATTTAATAAAACTTTTGCAACCCTTAACGTTGCACGTCCATCGCGCTACACCACTTTACAACAATTTCTGAAATACGAAAGTGCTACCTTTCAGAAGTAACACTTCCCCTTCATTTCTACTGACTGAAACTCCAAGGGCGCCGGAGGACATCACTTTTAAGCGATCTGCCGTGGACTGAAGCACAGATTAAGTATATTTGTCTGTGACTGAAGTGACAAGTACGGCCGGAAATGGCTTGTTGCTGGGGTAGGGCTGGGGGTTGGTCCCTGCTGGAGGCGCCATTCTGCTAGTTGGGGAGGATTCCGTCCTGCGCCCCGTCGACTACCTGCCGGCCGCCCCTGTTTAAAGCCCGTTTTAGACGATCAACGAACTTGTAATAGATTGCTAACAAGTTGCGTTAATGGCGGCCGTCGGTCGTTTGAACTGCTGCACTAGTATGATCGCGCTAGTACCGAAGCGCGATAATTATAGCGATAAAGAAATAGGACGAGTTCTAAATGCGGTACTAGTGGGTTCACTGCGCATGCGCGAGCTAGCAGCTGTCTGCTGCGGTCGCCGCTCCAGTTAGTCCGCCATTTTCCTTCGTATTTACGTGTATTTTGCGTTATGTCGAAGTTTACGATCAGAATGTATTACAAAATGTATTTCTAATGACGGCATTCACACTGTCTGTCACCAGACCGTCACCTAACGTCAACGTCACGTTAAACTTTCTCAAGAAGATTGTTTTGATTGAACGGTCGTCTGCTGACATCGGAAGTTAACCTACTTTCGTCTCGCGATTTTCATACTGTAGTCGACAATTACACGGTTTGCACGCAAACTTGTCTTATTAATCTTTAGTTTATTATTATACTTTGGTTTAGCGGTAAATCGCAAATGTTTCATGACGACTTAAATATTTATCTCAATTATTACCCACCGAAAAGCGAGGTCGTACATCTGAAACCGAAAGATGGTTTATGATTTGCAATTTCGTAACAGAAAAGACTGAAACCAATTGTTTATTTGAATAAGATTGAAATTTGATGTTGCAATTTTCATTAAATAGCATTTTTAATGAAAAAGTCAGTCCAAATGAAAGACAAAAATTCAGTTGTGCATGACGTTATTAACAATGTCATTGGGCAAATCGTAGTAGATCAAGTAAAGAAGTTCTATTTACGCTCTTATAAATATTGCTTGATGTGTTGATAAGTTTATTTTTTCGCTTGAAAATAGATGTGAATGTTTTGAAATGTTGTTTCACTTCCCAGAACTTTACGACACTAAGTTGACCAAAAACATCGATTGCAAAGTTTTCTTTGGCCATTTAGCGTTGTTTCCTCAATTCCAGTATTAAACTATGACTTCCTACATAACAAATCGGCTTTTATAACCTCACTTTCAACATCGGGTATTACTGTTCGGTTACGTTTATCGTCTGAACACGCTGCCACAAGATCTTCCTTCAGTTTGTAGTTCAGGGCTAGGAGCGCTTCAGTAGGCTATTATCTATCTTGTTCACCTTCGTTCATCGTTTAAAAAGGGCTTTACAGTGGGAGGGAGGGGGACTGATTTCCTTCCTCACCACGATGGCAGCAGCGTCGTGGTTACGGCAGAGGAACAGAAAGGGGGTACACGCCAGTGTTCTCATGAGTGGAGCGCTGCCTGTCTGTTCCGCGCCGTGCGTCTACTCACGACTAATTTTGCAGAAGTCGAAATCTAATTTGGATATTCGAATGGAATATTCGACCCTGCGGTTACATGTTAAGCCCGAAGCAAGTTTGCTCAACACTTCAAAGGGAGTTTTTCGAGTGTTTTATTCTAACCCGCTTTAAAGAAAAAAAATCGTTGAACACTACTACATCAAACATGTCCAAAACCTACAATGGCTAGAAGTATTCCGAATGGGTAAATAAGCTGCGAGTAATTACAAGGGATAAAGACATTGGTTCTAAGCCTGGCATAAGTTGGGTTTCGACGCATTTTTTTCAAAATGTTTTCTATCCCTTTCTGAGTGATAGTCGGACGTTTTGGTTTTTGCGCCATGAAACACCTGTCTGCGCCTGCATGAACAACAATTAAACTCTGACCGGCACTTTAGTTTGACAATACTACTCGCTCACTATCACTTTTCCAACATTTATTTACTGTATACAGTTTAACGTTGAATACATCATCTGTCAACACCGATTGAAAAATGTTTATTTACGTTAATTATAAGTTCATGCCGCGCGAGATTAGCCGAGCGGTCTAAGGCGCTGCAGTCATGGACTGTGCGGCTGGTCCCGCGGAGGTTCGAGTCCTCCCTCGGACATGGGTGTCTGTATTTGTCCTTGTGATAATTTAGGTTGAACAGTGTGTAAGCTTAGGGCCTGATGACATTAGCAGTGAAGACCCGCAAGATTTCATACATATTTGAATATTTTCGTAAATTCACAAGCCTTATTAAAATTAGCTAGATATCTTCAGTCAGGTTTGACTCCATTTTTGAACTAGGGCCCAGCGACTGTTTTGTACAAATCTGTAGAGAATATCACCAATCAGTCGCAATTTTTGTTTTTACTTTCCAGATCTCCATAGATTTCGGGCACAGTGTGGCTATTCTCAATGTTTTATGTTTACATCTATACCATCGTGCTGAACGTAACTGTCAACATGACGGCTTAGACGTAAGAACGTATTAAAAGCTTTGAGACTGGCCACCCAGTAGCCGAAATATAGGTAGATCTGAAAAGTAAAAACAAAAATTGCGATTGTTCAAATGTTTGTACAGCCTATGGGACTTAACTACGGGGCCATCAGTCCCTAAACTTACAATCTACTTATGAACTGCCTTATGCCTTAAAGACAGAACAAACATTCATGCCCGAGGGGGGATTCGAACCCCCGACGGCAACGTCCGTGCAGACCGTGACTGGCGCGCCGCAGACCGCTCGGCCACTGCGGCCGGCAATTGCGATTGATTGCTGACATTTCCTACATCTACAGCTTCATCTACATCTACATACATACTCCGCAATTCACCGTAAGGTGCGTGGCGGAGGGTACACTGTACCACTACTAGGCATTTCCTTTCCTATTCCACTCCCAAATTGAACGAGGAAAAAAAAAATGCCTATATGCCTCCGTACGAGCCCTAATTTCTCTTATCTTGTCTTTGTGATCTTTACGCGAAATGTAAGTAGGCGGCAGCAAGATCGTACCACACTCAGCTTCAAATTCCGGCCCTCTAAATTTCCTCAAAAGAATTTCACGAAAAGAACGTCGTCTTTCTTCCAGCGATCCCCAATTGAGTTGCCGGAGCATTTCCGTGACACTCGCGCATTGGTCGAACCTACCGGTAACACATCTAGCTGCTCGCCTCTGAACCGCCTCTATGTCTTCCTTCAAACCGATCTGCTGCGGGTCCCAAATACTTGAGCAATACTCAAGACGTGATCGTACAAGCGTTTTATACGCGGTCTCCTTTACAGGTGAAGTACATCTTCCCAAAATTCTCCCAATAAACCGAAGTCGACAGTCCGCCTTACTCACAACTGTCCTTACATGCTCGTTCCATTTCATATCGCTCTGCAATGTTACGCCTAGATATTTGAACGACGCGACAGCATCAAGAAGCTCACTACTAATGCTGTATTCGAACATTATAGGATTGTTTTTCCTACTCATGCGCATCACCTTACATTTTTCTACATTGAGAGCTAGCTGCCATTCTTCGCACCAACTAGAAATTTTGTCTAAGTCATCCTGTATGCTATTACAGTCAGTTACAGACGACACCATACCATACACCACAGCATCATCAGCAAACAGTCACAAATTACAAGTTACTCTGTCCATCAGATCATTTATATAGATAGAAAATAATAGCGGTCCTATCACACTCCCCTGGGGCACGCCTGACGATACACTGGTCTCTGATGAACACTCGCCGTCGAGAACAACTGACTTGTTTAAATAAAATTCAACAAACGTTTTGAAAAACAGAAAAAAACTGGGGGGGGGGGGGCAATTTAGCAGCTCGCACGGGACGGCACTGGGGCTTGCGCCGGCCCTGCATATACAGCACACCAATTTCCCATATGTCAAAACTCCATCTGTATTTTACGACTTTTTTCTCTAACAACACAAGCGGCTGTTCTCACGTTTACAGTATAGAAATATGGCGGTGAGGCTTCAGTGACACCAGTGATACTGTAGACGGCATTGCCAGTCGAGTAATATACGCGTGTGCTTCCCTTTACAGAGCTTCAGGACGTTACCAGTACCCTGCTCAATCCGATACTCCGCGCAGTTTTTGTCAAACGATTATAAGGAAACTATACGGTCAAAAGCCGTGACTCTCACACGACGTGTAGATGCATTCTTCTGCTTCATTGTTGTTGTTGCGGTCTTCAGTCCAGAGACTGGTTTGATGCAGCTCTCCACAATACCCTATCCTGAGCAAGCCTCTTCATCTCCACATAAGAACGACAACCTACATCTGTCTGAATCTGCTTACTGTATCCATCTCTTGGTCTTCCCCTGCGATTTTTTCCCCATACACTTCCCTCCAACGCTAAATTCACAATTCCTTGATGTCTAAGAGTGTGTCCTACCAATCTATCCCTTCTTTTAGTCAAGGTATGCCAGAAATTTCTTTTCTCCCCAATTCGGTTCAGTACCTCTTCATTAGTTACGCGATCCACCCACCTAATCTTCAGCATTCTTCTGTAGCACCACATTTCAAAAGCCTCTATCCTCTTTCTGTCCACACTGTTTATCGTCCATGTCTCACTCCCATACAAGGCAACTCTCCATACAAATGCCTTCAGAAAGGACTTCCTTAGCCTTAAATCAATATTTGATGTTAACAAATTTCTCTTTTTCAAGAACGCTTTTCTACCCATTGCCATTTTGCATTTTATCTCCTCTGTACTGCGACCATCATTTGTTACTTTACTGCCCAAGTAACAAAACTCACCTACCTCCTTTATTGCTTCGTTACCTAATCTAATTCCTTCAGCATCACCTGATTTTCTTACACTGCACTCCATTACCCTAGTTTTACTCTTGTTAATGTTCATCTTATATGCACCTCTCAGCACACTGTCCATTCCGTTCAATTGCTCTTCCAGGTCCTTTGCTGTATCTGACAGAATTACTATGTCGTCGGCAAAACGCAATGTTTTTAATTCTTCACCCTGAACTTTAATTCCTTCTCCAAATTTCTCCTTGCTTTCCTTTATAGCTTGCTCAATGTACAAATTGAACAACATTGGAGAAAGGCTACAACCCTGTCTTACTCCCTTCTCAACCACTGGATCCCTTTCATGCCCTTCAACTCTGACAACCGCTGTCTGCTTTTTGTGCAAGTTGTAAATAACCTTACGCTCCCTATGTTTTACTCCTACTTGCTTCAGAACTTGAAAGAGTTTATTCCAATCAACATTGTCAAAAGCGTTCTCCAAATCTACAAAAGCTAGAAATGTAGGTTTGCCTTTTCTTAATCTATCTTCTAGGATAAGCCGTAAAGTGAGTATTGCCTCCCGTGTTCCTACATTTCTCCTGAACCCAAACTGATCTTCCCCGAGGTCTGCTTCTACCAGCTTTTCCATCCTTCTGTAAATAATTCGTGTTAATATTTAGCAACCTTGACTTATTAAACTGATGGTTCTGTAGTTTTCACACCTGGTTGCACCTGCTTTCTTTGGAATGGGGATTATAACATTTTTCTTAAAGTCCGAGGATACTAATTCATAATTACCGTTGAAGAGTTTTTGCGCAGTGGTCCCAGGGTAAAGACTCGACTGGAAACTGAAGGGTCAAGGTTTCCAAACCTGTATATTTATCGCAGCCTTCAGCTACCAATGGTGTGAGGAGTCGCCAGAAATGCCACGTGGTTCAGATTCCGTGATAAGCTGTATGTCCTCCCCTTTTCCTGGTTGCTTGACTGTGCTATGCTAGGGACATACACAAGTAGACAAAGTGGCGTCCAGTTGAAAGACTTGCACCAGGCCAATGAGCTACGTGAAATTATTATACTGTTGAAGAGTTCACAGCCTGAATGAAACTTTCACTCTGCAGTGGAGTGTTCGCTGATATGACTTCCTGACAGATTAAAATTGTGTACCGGGACTCGAACCTGGGACCTTTGCCTTTCGCGGCCAAGCGCGAGGTGGTAGAGCGTTTGCCCGTGAAAGGCAAAGATCCCAGGTTCGAGTCCCGGTTCCGGCACACAATTTTAAAATCAAATGTTTGTACAGCTTATGGGACCTAACTACGGGGTCATCAGTCCCTAAACTTAGAAACTACTTATGAACTACTTACGAACTACGACGGCACAAATATCCATGCCCGAGGGGGGATTCGAACCCCCGACCATAGACACAATTTTAATCTGCCAGGAAGTTTCATATCAGCGCACACTCCGCTGCAGAGTGAAAGTTTCATTCTGGAAACATCCCTTAGGCTGTGGCTAAGCCATGTCTCCACCATATCCTTTCTTCCAGGAGTGCTAGTCTTGCATGGTTCGCAGGAGAGCTTCTGTGAAGTTTGGAAAGTAGGAGGCGAGGTACTGGCGGAAGTATAGTTGTGAGGCGGCAGCGTGAGTCGTGCTGGGATAGCACAGTCGGTAGAGCGCTTGCCCGCGAAGGGCAAAGGTCCCAGGTTCGAGTCCCGGTTCCGGCACACAATTTTAATCTGCCACGAACTTTCAGTTCACAGCCTGTAGGATAAATGATGGCTTGTACTTAAATCAGTGGAAAGTACTTCAAAGTACAATCTCATTTAATATTTTGAATTGTCATTGCGTGATAGAGATTATTTTAATGTTAGTTGGGAGAAACACTAATGGAAATACGTAGTAACATGAAAAATTCTTGAGCATAAAAAAATGTTTTATTTAGCAACAGATAGAGCTCTGTGCCTTCAAATGAACATTATACCAGAGCTTTCGAAACTGGGAGTCACAACACCCTGGGGTGTCGCGTAGTGGTATCAAGGGTGTCGCGAGACTAACAGATTTAGTCTCTAAAGAAAAAAAAACTTGCCATAAAATAACACAAAATATCCTTCTCTTCACACTACCCTGAAGACTCGCCTGCAGCTAATCACATTTCTCTTCATGTAGAGCACCACAGATCACGTATTAAAGGAATGATGGGTGCACATTAATTGCGTGCTCAGCCGCTAGGCGGCAGCTCTGCTTCAGCAGCAGTAGACACTCGGGGTTCGTTCAAGCAGCTGCCACTTGCCAGATTCCAGCAAACTGGGCATGCGCAGAGCTGCTGCTGATACTCGATAACAGCTCTCCCCATGCGCAGTTTGCTGGAACTGGCAGCTGCTTGAACGAACCTTCACTGTAGTCTGCTTTCCTTCTCAAAATGCTGCACCTGAGCGTTTTTTAATCGATTTATCAAAGCCACGTCACCCTCGGTAGCGTTTCTTACAATTAAATGTCAATCAATGACACAGTGGCTGCAAAAGCTGTCACATATGGTAAAAGCAGTCACAATTGTCCACTGGCTAAAGCTATTCAGTAGCGATGTTTAGTACGGAGTATGGCCTGGTGATTAATGGAGAGTAGTATTTTAAATGCAGTGATCGTTGGTTCGAACCCTGGTATGCGTTAATATTTTTTTCTCCCAGTTTCTTGTATGTAACAGATTTCGGGACCAGAAAAGACATTCATATTCTTACTTGTCACAAATATTTATCCATTTTTTCCGAATATGTCGGGACTTCCGAGGTCGTGTTGAAGCAAGAACCTAACAATACAACTTTTATAATAATTCATCACTCGTCATAAATACATCCTCTTTATTTCTGAAAATAATGTGATAATATTGAACTGAAAGGGAACAGCCACTGTGCTGTCTAAGTCGGCCGCGGTGGCCGAGGGGACTCAGGCGCTCCAGTCACGTTCTGCACGGCCACTACGGTCGGGGGTTCGAATCCCCCCTCGGGCATCGATATTTGTGCCGTCCTTAGCGTAAGCTAGTTCATAAGTAGTTTGTAAGTCCCATAAGCGTAACAAACTTTTTTTTTTTTTTATGTGCTGTCTATATCAGAAATCCGAGCAGCTAATTTCCGATTTCAATCGATCCAGCAAAACCGTATCTAGCCCTGACAGGTACGCACAACAGCGAAAAACGGTTTCCGAAATTCAGTTTCCGTGTTTCGGAAGTTGGGTCGCATGTAGAAGAAGCAAGTATTACTGTGTGAGTTAGGCATTGTTGTCTGCGGTGTTACTCTGTTGTACATCTGTAGTTCCTAATGCTTTCTTTTCTTGCGATGAGTGTACGTAATTGCTGCACTCAGCATCAACATTAAACATGTCAATGCGTACGAGGATTTCAGTTTCGTTTACAAACTACATTTAAGCGATACTTTATTTCCGTCCCTCCCCCCCCCCCCCCTCCATCCCGCTAGAACCATCTAAATTCTACCATATGTATTTATATTAGTCAAAGGGTGTCGCACAAAACTGTAAGTTATAAAAGGGTGGTGCCATGAGGGAAAGTTTGGAAAGCACAGCATTATACGATAGTCAAGCCGGAAGTGCAGCATACGACAGGTGTGCTATGGCGGTGGGATAGTAGAAACTGTGGAGTCAGACTTTAAGCGTAAAAACTTTGGTCGATTAAGTGTTCGCTAGTCCACATGGCTGTGTCATCAGTAACTAAGCTGAAACCTACGCGTCTACCAAACGGTACAAGCTTTCCTTCAGACTTTCCTCTCCTCTGTCTACCTTATAAACTGCGTGACTCGTGATGTCTTGAAATCCGCAATCATTGTCCCAATTTTATAAGGAGGGAAATCGAAACAGTTACAACTCAATATCCCCCACTCCCATATCATCACAGCAGTGGTAACTACCGGGGGGATGAAGGGGATAGAACCCCCCCCCCCCCAGAACCCAAAGAAAGGAAAAAAAAAGGAAAGAAAGAAATTGTATAACAGCAATCTGGTAAAGGTAAAGATTGGAAACTTGGGGTGTTTTACCATAAGCTTTCATTGGATGGGAGTGAATTAATCTTCATCGGGAGTGCTCGTCAAGCAGATCTATCCCCCCCCCCAAAGCCAAGTCCTAGTTACGCCACTGCATCACAGAATACTTAGGGTTACCAGACGTCCTCTTTTACCCGGACATGTCCTCTTTTTTGGATCCTAAAAATAGTCCAGCCGGATTTTTAACAGAATGGGGAAATGTCCTCTTTTTTTTTTTTTGCGTTGTACAACTGCTTCATCTTGGAAGTGCGTAAATACAACTCTCTGAACTGTCACAATCACTAACTCTAGAGAATTTAACCTTTCTTGAAACAATTTTTTTATTTGTTTTTATTTTTTATTTTTTCATTTTATTTATTTATTTATTTATTTTATGTTCTCATTTCTGTGCCGCCGATGCGCTCACGTGAAGCTACTTCGGAATAATTGAGATAATTGTCACGGAAGACCAATTAAAAACATACGTCTGCAAAAATGCAAGATAGTACAATACACACAGTATAATATGAAATTCCCGTCCACCATTTTTCTCTGGTCGGAGTGTTGTGCGACACCCAAAAACAAAAAAAGACGTTCAGTCTTCTTGCTGGTACTCGACAGTTCTGTGTATGTCTGTCAACCGCACTTATGACCTTAAGATGAAAAGCTAGTGGAATGTTCGTTATACATAAATTAAAATCTTGTTCAAAACTTCATACCAATAAGGTCAGATGCCACGGTCACTATTGGTGTTTCACCAATCGCCTGCTTAGGACCAAAGAGACGTAACTACAAAGTTTGGAAAAAATCAATCTAAAGCTTTTGTCCTAAAAACTGAGTAGTTTTTAATAATTAAATGCGAGCCTTTGTACGGTAAATAAAAAGTTTATTATATTCATTGCTTTTCTCACCTAGGCCTTACATTTTCAACCACTCACTAGAATCTAGAAGCTAATCATGTATATATTCACGTCGCTCTGATCCGAAATGGGAACATAACTATATCAAGGAACGCTTAGATAATTTTTACAGTTACTTTATTCGTGACGATTTTACAGTCAACAGTACTATGCTTTCCGTAAATGATGCATCGTAAAAACTTTCAGGTGAAAACAAGGTGATCGCCAAAGTATGGGGAAAAAAATGTTCAGCACTTAAGACGATAATTACAAGTGATGAAGTGATGAAATATCAGGGTTTCACTTATATGTACTTTATGTCATTCGTTCTAAGGGTCTCAACATTTTATGCTTTTTAATTTGTAAAAAGATGAAGAAATTTCGTAAGATGCGTAAGATGTATTACAAACAAAACTCTGATAATACAGTAGGGACATCACTAGTACTTTGAGTTGTCAATACGAGAGAGAGAGAGAGAGAGAGAGAGAGAGAGAGAGAGAGAGCGAAAGAAGTTTCTTATATGAATCTAGAAATTTCCTCTTTTCTGATGACGGACATCTGGTAACCCTAAGAATACTGCATGGAAAAGCAACTATGCAGCTACTTTGAGAAAAATGAGATTATCTCTTCTAATGTACAGCTTTAGGCCTGCTCTATCCACCATAGAATCTATGAAGCCAAATGTTCTGAAATGTTTTGAAAGCCATTCTTTTTGTCTGTGTTGTTCAAATGTTCAAATGTTTGTAAAGTCTATGGGACTTAACTACGGGGTCATTAGTCCCTAAACTTACAAACTACTTATGAACTACTTACGAACTAGGGCGGCACAAATATCAATGCCCGAGGGGGGATTCGAACCTCCGACCGTAGTGGTCTGTGTTGTTCTCTGTCATCTGAGCAAAGCATCTGGAACTTACAGATCCTCAATACAAATGTGCAAACGAAAACAGTGACAAGCATTGATATGCCAGCACACTGGCTATACAAAAATAAAAGATCAGATGTTAAAGTGAACCTGTCAGACTACTAGAAATTCATTTGAAACGACTACTGCAATAGAATGCACACACACTGAGCACTTGCACATAAAACCATCACAAGTTATACAATTATTATGCAAATCTGTCTTTGTTTTTAGCTTTCTTCCACCCTCACTTACTTTATATAAATATTATATGGAGCAACTCTTTAGGTGTTGAAGCATTACGTGACAAAAACAGTATCACAATTATGGGCGTTGCAGATAGTCATACCTGTCATATTTCAAAGAATTAAAAAACTAACCTGGATTACCTATATGTAATAGAGCTTACCTTCTCTGAATGCAAAATGAGCCAATAGGCTACTAACTTTCAGAAGATGCATCAACAATTATAGAACAAAGAGCATAAATACATTCACGAGTTTCTCCCGGCGTATTTGATAATCAAAATATCCACGGGTGTACTGCCGGTCTATGGTGTCCAACGGGCACAATATTTCGGCGATCATACATGTCGCCATTATCAGGTGAACTGACGGACTGAGCTCCTGGAAACGCGCCGGCACGGAGATCCCCACGCTACGGCTGCTCGAAGGGACCTGGGTTCTAGCCCGGTGGCGGGCCATTTAAATACCCTCGGCCCGCGGAGCGACCCCTCCGCGGTCCGCGCAGTGGAACCGATTGCGCCGGCGTCTGAGATGACGTCGGTGTGAGGGCTCTGTCCGCCGTGGTCGTCACTTCGTTACGTTTGCTAGATTTACTCTTAATTAACCCAATCGCTGGTTCTCAAGCTTATTATAGCTCAGATTATAGCCACAGTCACGGTTTATGAGGTCGTCACTTGTGCGAATTTCAATGGCCTCTCTAACGACGCAGTCCCAGTATCTCGACGCCTGTACCAGAATCCTAGTGTGTTCATACTCCATGGCGTGATTCTCCGACAAAGAATGTTCAGCGACCGCCGACTTGCTCGGATACATCAATCGTGTGTGCCTCTGGTGTTCAACGCATCGATCCTCGACGGTATGCATCGTCTGTCCAATATATGACTTGCCACACTGACTAAGTTAGTGGAAGTTGAGGTTTGTTGCACAAATTCAATATTTCTTTGGTTACTAAGCATATTGCACTTCCTTTTCATTAATCTGGATTTGCCGCCATTGACAACTAAATATAATGCGGCTACACAGGTAGCGGGGGCTGTGTGGCGTGGATTGGGCGGTTTTTTTAGGTTAGAGGGCTTTGGAGAAACACTAAATGGTCTATCTCAAAAGTTGCAGGTCGATCACAGGAGAAACATACATGTTAAAATTCTTCCCATTGCATTTCTCCGTGGTGTAGTATAGTCTTGTGTAGTTCGTGAACGAACTAGTTTGGAACAGCGCTCCCATAGGCGAACTACGCGAACTAGTTCGCAGATCCCTTGCCTCTTAGTTCGTCCGCTCCTTTTCCGAAGACTGACGGGTAAAACAGCGAGAGGACGCGAGAGCGCGCAGAATCGCGTGATTCCCTTCTGCCAGTTGCCGTCATTTAGAGCTGAGATGCAGCTCAGCTGTAGTTTTAGTAGCGGTAGCAAAAGCCAAAACGAGCGGACGAACTAAAAAGAGCGACCTACTTCGCGGACATGCTGCGAACTAAAAGGACAGGTACCGGTCGCGAACTACAATATGCGCGATAGGTCGCGAACTAAATTATGCGCGGTAGGTAGCGAGCAGAATTAAAAATCTCGTGTTTGCCTTCTGCTGATGAGAGCCATTTCGAGGTGAGCGTCTGCCTGCTAGATTACATAGTTCAGTGCTACAAAATTTCTGCTTTGAAGTATTATGCACTGACTAATAAATTCCATAATGCCAAGATATAGAGATAACTCTGAACTTAAACGCGAGAAATTATGCACAAACTGTTTCTTTTGGTCTGCGTGATATCGTTAGCGGCTCAAGCAGCAAGCGCATGAAGCAGCTAGGTGGGGGAACTTCTCCCTCCACCTGCACGCGCAGACCACGCCGCTAAGCCGTCACTGGGAGCGGACGAACTAAAAGAACGAACTAGTTCGCGGCTCCCGATCGCAAACTATTATTCGCAGCCGGCCGCGGTGGCCGAGGGGACTGAGGCGCTGCAGTCACGGTCTGCACGGTCACTGCGGTCGGGGGTTCGAATCCCCCCTCGGGCATGGATATTTGTGCCGTCCTAGTTCGTAAGTAGTTCATAAGTAGTTTGTAAGTTTAGGGACTGATGACCCCGTAGTTAAGTCCCATAACCTTAACAAACATTTGAACATTTTTTATTATGCGCAAGTCTAGTGTAGTACAGCAACCGCGTTAAGTCGAACTCTTGAATCAAAGAATGTCTTGGTTGTAAAAACGTTTGTTTATTTAAAAGACGCGTTTCGCCCGGTTAGAGCATCTTGAGATTTGGTATCTGACGTCCCTGCGCCATATAGTAGGACTTGAACTCATTTATACGACATGCGTCGGTATTGATACTGGTGCTGTTCAAGTGTCTACTGACATTTTGAACGCAGCATCAGTACCAATACTGACGCATGTCGTATAAATGAGTTCAAGTCCTACTATATGGCGCAGGGACGTCAGATACCAAATCTCAAGATGCTCTAACCGGGCGAAACGCGTCTTTTAAATAAATAAACGTTTTTACAACCAAGACATTCTTTTATTCAAGAGTTAAAAAATATAGATCGGCATAACAATTGTAAATTGTCGTAGTTGTGTCGGGAAAGTACCAGAACTGCAAGGTTGTGAAGAATCCTTCAAATAGCTACGGGAGACCGGGGCACATTTTCCATAGGGGCAGGTTTTCCAACTCCCTTTAGTTTCGAAAGAAACCGCTAGATGGTACCACCATTGATAATGTAGAAGTAGCAACTAAGCACGGTTCATTTAAGTTAGGAAATTTTCAGTGCTGTACCAGCAGTCATTTTTGCAAACGTGAGTAAACTTTCACATTTGTATTGAAACTTCAAATAAACATACTAGCGTTAAACCTATTATTTTGACACTGCACGCACTAAAAGTGGGTTTCTTTCTTCAAGTAACTGTGCATTTCTTTCGTAAATAGCTTACATGGTTACTAATGGACGTAGTGTTATAGTTCCGAATATAGTGACGGGGCATCTCTTCGCAGAACATACGGGGCACATATTCCTTATTGCTCTGAGTCTTAGCGCCAAGTCTATAGCAAATGAAAAGTGGGTACAGTGCACGAAGTGGGCGCACGGAGACTGTACGAAAGGGAATGTTCCATTTTTTGTTTGCTTACATTGTGATTCAGGCAATTAGTATAAGTATTGTTAAAAATGTCTGTATTTGTAAAATATTTAAGTCACATATTTTGTAAAACCATTAAATAGAATTTGTTTTTATTTAATGTGGCTATTTTTACTATCCTCTTTTGTAATGTATTGTAAATTCATGATAAAAATACATATTCAGTGAATTCAAGATAATTATCTCTGTTATACCATTTAAAGTTTAGTTGGAAAATTTGACCCTGTACATTTTACGTAAGGTGGAAAACTTGCCCCGCATCCGGGGCAAATTTTCCAACGGAACATGATCAGACAAAATCATTTGTTTCCAAGAAGGATATTTACTATTTTCAAAAATATCTGTACAGGACTGTAGATAAAGGTATAGGAAATATAATGATCCGCTGTTTACCTCAAAACCGATAAAAATACAAAGTACAAAAATAAAAATGTAGCGGCCACAATGGCCTAGGGGACTGAGGCGCTCCAGTCACGGTCTGCACGGCCTCGGGCATGGATAGTTGTGCCGTCCTAGTTCGTAAGTAGTTCACAAGTAGTTTGTAAGCTTAGGGACTGATGACCCCGTAGTTAAGTACCATAAGTTCTACAAACATTTGAACATTTAAAAATGTAAAATGGTGGAAAACGTGCTCCCGGTCTCCCCTACTTGAAGCGACGCTTATCGGCCAATGAGAAATGGCTTTGGCGCCACCTTGGGACACTGGTTGAAGCTTAGATCCCACCTCTACAACTAGGTAGCCGGTATCCACTCCCTGCAGACGCGGGTCACCGTGGCCTGCCGGTACCCTACTCTTGGGAGGAGTTCCTACATTCCTACAGAATGCAGCATGTCATTCTCAATGGAGACAAGTCTTCCGAAGTACGAGTGACGTCAGGGGTGCCACAGGGGAGTGTCGAGGGTCCGTTGCTGTTCACGATATACAGGGTGTTACCAAAAGGTACGACCAAACTTTCAGGAAACATTCCTCATACACAAAGAAAGAAAATATGTTATGCAGACATGTGTCTGGAAACGCTTAATTTCAATGTTAGAGTTCATTTTATTACTTCTCTTCTAATCACATTAATCATGGAATGGAAACACACAGCAACAGAACGTACCAGCGTGACTTCAAACACTTTGTTACAGGAAACGTTCAAAATTTCCTCCTTTAGCAACGATACGTGCATCCACCCTCCGTCGCATGGAATCTCTGATGCGCTGATGCAGCCCTGGAGAATGGCGTATTGTATCACAGCCGTCCACAATACAAGCACGAACAGTCTCTACATTTGGTACCGGGGTTGCGTAGACGAGAGCTTTCAAATGCCCCATAAATGAAAGTCAAGAGGGTTGAGGTCAGGAGAGCGTGGAGGCCACGGAATTGGTCCGCCTCTACCAATCCATCAGTCACCGAATCTGTTGTTGAGAAGCCTATGAACACCTCGACTGAAATGTGTAGGAGCTCCATCGTGCATGAACCACATGTTGTGTCGTACTTGTAAAGGCACATGTTCTAGCAGCACAGGTAGAGTATCCCGTATGAAATCATGATAACGTGCTCCAGTGAGTGTAGGGGGAAGAACATGAGGCCCAATCAAGACATACTAAAATCAGCTCTAACATGAAAATTAGGCGTTTCCAGACACATGTTCACATATTTTCTTTCTTTGTGTGTGAGTAATGTTTCCTCAAAGTTTGGCAGTACCTTTATATATATATATATATATATATATATATATATATATATATATATATATATATATATATGTCTGCCTAGGTGTGCTTGCGTTTGTGTGTGTGTGTATTTGTTAACCATCCTTTTTTCCCCCAAGGTAAGTATTTCCTGCCCAGGGGTTGGAATGACTCCTTACCCACTCTCTTAAAACCCTCATCATTTCCTTTTCCCTCTCCTTCCCTTCTGGTTGAAGAAGCAGCTAGGCTGCGAAAGCTAGCGTTTGTGTGTGTGTGTGTGTGTGTGTGTGTGTGTGTGTGTGTGTGCGTGAATTTATTTGTGCTACTATCACTTCCTATGCTCCTTCGCCTGGTAAGTAATCTTCATCTATTTTTATATATATTTTTCCTGCTAGGAATTTCTCCTCTATAATATATATTTCCTGGTGGGATAAACAAATATAAATAATAGAAAATGGATGACTTACCCAAAGGACAGGCTCGTCGACAGACACAAATAAAAAAACACACAGTGTGTGATTTTATTTGTGTCTGTTGACGAGCCAGTCCTTTGGGAAATTCGTCAGATGATCAGATTCAGATGTTTATATAGTCTATGGGACTTAACTACGGGGTCAGCAGTCCCTAAACTTATAAACTACTTACGAACTAGGACGGCACAAATATCCATGCCCGAGGGGGGATTCGAACCCCCGACCGTAGTGGCCGTGCAGACAGTGACTGGAGCGCCTTAGTTCCCCCGGCCACCGCGGCCGGCGGAAATTCGTCAGTTATATAAAACGAAAATTATAGAGGGAAAATTTCCTGGTGGGATAAACAAAAATAAAAAATAGAAAAGAGATGACTTGCCAATAGGACCGGCTCGTCGATAGATACGAATAAAATCTCACACAAACACACACACAAGCTTTCGCAACCGTTGGTCGCTTCTTCAGGATAAGAGGAAAAAAGGGGAGAAGAAAGGGAAGGATATGGGTCTTAAGGAAGTGGAAAAGGAGTCATTCCAATACCAGGAGTGGAAGGACTTACCTTAGGGGGAAAAAAGGAAGGTAAATAAATACACGCACACTCACACGTATCCAAACGCAAACACACCTAGACAGACATTTGTAAAAAGCCTGATATTTTTTTGCGGAGGGAATGTAGATAAAATTTGATGGGGTCGATGTAGGGTGACATGTATAGTATGGAAAAAATAGAAATATGTACTGAACGGTAATGAAATAAAAAATAAATATATATAAATGAATAAATAAAATTATATATGGGAGAGATATAAAGGTGATCAGATAGCAAAAGGAATTGTTCAGATAGAAAAAAAAATAGAAAAAGCTGTTCGAGAGAGTAGTAGAAGAGAAACGTTGTTGAAACTGAGATCAATCACAGTTGGTCAACAGCGTGATGCACAGGGGTGTGGCGGTTGTATGGGCGTCCAAACAGGTTATGGGGTGAAGAAAATCTGGAAAAGTTTTGCAAACCGTGTGAGGATGAAAGAAAAGAGTACTATAAGGATTCGTTCTGTAGTGGTAGAATATGGTTGGAGGGTAAAAATAATCTGACGAATGAATAGAAGTGAAAACGTGTAGGAAAAAGATCGAAAATGTCGGAAGAACAGACGGAAATATCGAAAAACGGGAATGGAAATAATCGCGAAGTTGCTACGAAATGCCGAAAATTGTTATGAAAAGCCGAAAATTGTTATGAAGTGCCAATTAAAGGTTATAGTAAATGAAGTTCTGAGATGGTGTTAACGCAGTAAAATGAGAAATGTGGATGAATGGGGGATACTATCGAGATGCTGTTTTGAAGGCGGTATCTGCGATAATATGAATAAAAAATAATAAAAACGTTGGTCGTTTTGTTTGATTAGGCTCGCAAGTTAATACTGATTGTTGTATGTAGTCTAATTAACCTGGAGAAAATTGAATTATAAACTAAGTAGGGAGATAAAAATTGAGTGAAAATACTATGTAAAACATAAACAGAAGAAGAAAGTAAGAAGATGTCTGTCTAGGTGTGCTTGCATTTGGATATGTGAGAGTGTGCATGTATTTGTTTACCTTCCTTTTTCTCCTCTCCTTTCTTCCTCTTTTCCTGAAGAAGCGACCAACGGTTGCGAAAGCTTGTATGTGTGTGATTTTATTTGTGTCTGTCGACGAGCCTGTCCTTTGGGTGAGTCAACCGTTTTCTTTTTTTTATATTTGTTTATCCCACGAGGAAAGTTTCCTTATATTATATTACAAGCAAGTGAGTTATAGTGGAAATTATAAAGTGGACTTACTAGTACCGTCAGGTTGTGTGAAAATGTTATTGTAGCTACAATGCGTTACATCTCTCTAGCTGTTCTGTCCACTCTTTATCAAACAGATGGACGAAAATCGGAAAACTGGTGGCTATTTTCGACATCTGACTGATGCAAATATTGAAGCAATTTTGTACGAGGACATTCTGACACATGTCGGAAGATACTGACATGGAGAGACAATAAAGTAGTTTATTTCGTGTCAAACTTCCATTCCACTGAACAGAGTGTAGTGTTAAAAAAGCAGAAAGACGGGAGTAGTACGACTATATCATGTCCAGTAATCATACGGGATACAATAAAAACGTGGGTGGGGGTGGATTATGCAGACAGTTTACGATGAACTTATGGTCTTGACAGGTGGCACCATCTCCTCTGGGGGCAATTGAAATTACTTTTGTGATTGCTTATGTTATTTCCAGTGGTTTACATGGGACACAGCCAATGTTGGAATTGAGGTGTGCTGTGGCACTAGAGCTAATGAATGAGAAGCAAGTGCCAAATCTCAAAAAGAGAAAATCTAAAAAAGATGAAATAACTCCCCCAAAGAGAGGGGAAGATAATTTTTCTCTTTCTAAAGATACACGTCTCGGCAACCGAGGAAACCATTTTGTAGTGTTCAGTCGTAAAAGATGAAGATGTGAAATGTGTGCAAAAAATTAAACTCCGCTGAGACCACATTTACAGTGTAGTACGTGTAAAGTGTATTTGTGTTGCAGTGACAAAAAGAACTGTTTCTTACAGTTTCTTGAGATATCACTAAATATGTGATATGAATGTTAAAAATCATCAACTGTCAAAATGGTGTTCTAGAAGCAAAATTTGATGTGAAATATACAGAAAAAAATATCTTGTATTTTTATTAATTATCTAATGTAAATATGTTTAATTTTTATGTGGAATAATGTACAAGTTTTACAAACTGGAGCATTTTTCTGTACATGTGATTCTGTCCATGGAGCCTGATGGTACTTCTGAGTACCTGCAGTGAAAGAAGTTGAATATAATAAAATAAAATTTTGCAAAAAATCACAGTGGCATTTGGGAGCTAACAGCATAAATTCTAAAAAGAATATGTAGAAAAGCAAAATTTTTCCTTAGATCAGGAAACAAAGGGTTAACTGAAGTCTTAATTTGAATTGTAAATATCTTTAATTTCTCTCGTGGGCTTCGATAATTTTACAGCCTCACATGAACTTTGTTTCTAATCATCATTAATATTTTTTGTTGTTAGTTGTTGATTATCTGTTGCTGAATGCAAATCTGTCTTCTGTGCTTAGGTAAATTACTTTTCCAGATTAAATTAACTCTGGTTTATCATTAAATTAGTCACCAAAATCTTAATTTTAGTTTCTCCTCTTCAGTTCTTATCCTGTATAATGGTTGGCATAATTTGTAGTGTGACCATATTATTTTATGACAAACACTACAAATTTCTTTCTGCTCTGAAATAAAATGAGTCATTATTCGAGAAGATCTACTTTAAAATACAATAGGTCCGGCTAGTCCCGATTTAGGAGAGGACACTGAAAAGTTATGTTGTATCTTCAGACTTTGTGGAATATTCAACGTTTGCATCATTTGTCGAAGAAGAAATTTAGCAAATCCAATACTTCAGAATATATTAAATAACTTTCCACACTTGTGTAGTTTGTGAAAATTTAGGGATTTATTTTGACCTGTCTAACTAATACATAGAGTTGTACATAATTCAAGTCTTGTCAACTTGACAATTCTAAATGTACTGCTAACATAAAACTGGTAACGGTTCTCTCCACTCTGAAATAAAACAATTGAATTGAACAATAAAATCTCATGAAAATCCTAAAGTCCAACTGTGTCTTCCTTGTGGTTGAATGTTTTTCTCTGAGGCTATGGCGCATGGACACACAGTAGCTGCTCTGTCATCAGGATTCTGTAAAACAGAATTCCTTGGGCAATATTTAGCCTCAAAATTTTAAACAACCCCAAAAATAAGCTATTTGGTTATCCCGGGCCGGATCCAAGACACGTAGTGTAATTTGTGACACAACAATCTGCATTTGATAGATAGCTTGTGTTCCTTCCTAAACTTACCTTAGTTTGCCAAATGCACTAGTAGTTTAGTATTTTTAAACGTTCATGGGGATTTTAAAAAGAGGTTGTTAATAAAAGTCAAACCAAAATGCATAAATGTTCCCAAAATATATTTTCAATATTAAATACTGCATGCTGTAAATAACAAAGTGTTTCCAATTATCCTATTATTTACACATCATGATATAACAACAACAAATTCCCTTTTAAATAAGAAAGAAAACAAACATAATCTCAGCCAAAATCTAACTGCTGCCATTTTGCCAATGCTGTTTCTAGTTATACACACATTGCAATTACAACTGTTTCATTATGAAAGTAAAGAAAGGAAAAAGCTATGAACTTTCACTTTCCTGTCAATGGAGATGATTCTTTAAAAAATTATCCAATAAATTTGGCATTTAAAGAAACAAAACACATTGCTTGCCACACAGAAGTCTGTACAACAATGTAAAATGCCTGTACCAACAATTACTCAGTTCTTTGTTCAGTTACTTGTGTCTTTTAGTTCTGCATTATTATAGTGTACGTCATGACAATTAGACTACTCTATAACAGTTTCAGTATTTGATGCACAATTTAAGTCTACACAGAAACCTGCAATGCTCATTAATTATCTCAAAAAATGCAGAAACTCTGAATGAGAGTTGCGATGTGATACTGGCGACTATTCGATTCTGTAAGTTTGTGCTGCATTTGACAAAAATTCTGTGTTGATGTCTTGGATTTTTAAACATTGAGATAAAATAAGTAAAAGAAAATTTGAACATAAAAATTCATATAATCAGTCAATGTAAACGATTGGTTGTTAAACAACAACCATAAACAATTATATATAGTTCATTCCTTCCTTTTTACTAATGCTAAAAGTTCCCTTCACAAAAATGCTAATAATTAAAATTAAAAGACACATTAAAAACAATTCAAGCATAAAAATTCAAGTAAAATTTTAAAAATCAATCATTCATTGTAAAGAAATATAAAAAAATGTATAAATTTTTTTATATATATTTATTTATCCCACCAGGAAAGTTTCCCTCTATAATTTTCGATTCATTGTAAAGACATTGATACACAAACTGTTTCTTCTTATTTATGAGCAATGTCTGAACCCTGCTCTATGAACACTGCAAACTGGCAAACAAGATGTGCCGAGGAAAAGACAGTCAATATTTTTTTTTTTTTTTTTTTACAACAGTTTGTTTGCACTGCCCATCAGTACAATATTTACAGTAATTTGTACATGTCATATTTATCTTCATTCACTCTTTAAGTAAAAGACTACTTATTCCAACAATGGAAAATGTGATTGTAATGTCAATAATGAAGGATAGATAATGAGCTGCTGTCAGACACGAAAATAGGTAATCATATTCACACAACTTAAATTTTCGGCCAGAAAAAGAAACATACATTAATGCAATCACTCAGACAACCACCAGTCACAAGCATCTAGACAGTCTAGAGTGGCCGGACATGGTGGTTAATGTATGTTTCTTTTTCTGGCCGAAATTCTAAGTTGTGTGAATGTGATTACCTATTTTCGTTTCTGTCATCAGCTCAGTGAGCCTCTTTACTGTGAGTTGTTATCTATCCTCCATTGTAGACTACTTATTCTAATATTTTATACTATACATATTCTCACAAAAAATGCCACATGTATGAGGTCACACACAAACTGCTTACAAAATTATAATAGCACAGTGTGAGTAGCAACAACTAACAGACACAAATAATTCATTACGTCACACGAGCATCTTTAGTGAATCGTAGGCTTGTGGTATCGAGCAATTAAAAATATTCTGAAAATGTAGGAAGTCTGTCAAATTAGGTATAGGCAGCTTCAAAGCCAATTTGTTAAGACTCGGACTGCATTTTGTCATCCTGACTGTTCTTTACCGGATAGAGCAATGGAGAATTACTAATAGGTAAGAAATGAATAACTGAATAAAAAGAAATAACTTCTACAAACATGAAATCCAAATAGACTAGAGAAAATGCAAGGACCAAAGCTTCTTCCCTCTTTTCTTTTCATAATTGACTGCAGTCATAGCTCAATATTATTTCAAAACAGTGCAAAGAACATTGAGTTGTTTTCAAGTTCAGAAATGTAAAATTGAGCACTTCAGAATTATGAAAAAGCTTACTGTCTTACAACTACAGTGTTAGTGAGTCACAAATGGTACAAGTCAACTCATACAAAATAGTTGTAAGATATCAAATCAAATGATCTCACAGGGTCATGTATGTATTGTTGGTAAGTCAAGACTTTGCTAGAATACTGGGGAAATGCAATGAGTCATCAAAGGAAATTGTTGACAAATCAGCCGTGCAAGCCATCATAGAATGTGGCTAATGTGTTTGGGATAATGAATCTATACAGAGAAGGAGCAGTTTGACTGGACACATCTGACTCACTGAAGAAAGTGAACTAGCACACATTTGAGGTAAGACTTCAATTATCCTGTGAAAGATTGTGTGCAAAGTCTCAACTAACCAAACTGAAGTACAAATCTAGGAACGCAGTCCAACTTCCTACCGCTGCCACATATAAGTTTGTACAAACTACAGCATACGCGGGGGCATTTAAGAACGCTGCCTTCCCAAAGCAACCCTAGTGATGGTTGAGTGAGAGGCAGTCTCCCTCGTGAACCTCACAGGACACACACAGATTTGTCACTTTTTATGTGGACTTCTGTTTGAGGTTTGGAAATAAAAATTTTAGAGTGTGTAGCACAGTCCACTTCCGAGACCAATGCTCTGTACCCTTTGTAAATGTTCTGCAAAAATATTTACATACTCTCGGACTAAGTTAAAGAACACCTACACTCGACTCTGGCTGGTGAGTTTCTCCCACAAACACAACGGGGCTGTCTGCATCTAGGCACTGTGTTGCTCTCTCTAGTGTATTTTATTGCACAGTCCCCATTTTTCTCTCTTCTTTTATTAACAACAGAGCAGGAATAGCAATTTATTAAAGTCTATACAATGTAATTTTTAATACTTGGATTGACAGCAATTTCCAGGAACAAATATGGGCTGTTCACTCGCTTTATAGCAAAAACGTACAATTATGATCAAATGTAAAATGTGCAAAGTGCAAATTTAAAAAAAGTTATGAGACAAAGGTTCCCACTGGCCCTTTATTTGTTGTTTAAGAATTTTGTTGAAAAGGGGGCGGGAGTGCATATAAATCTTCAAAGTAAAAACAACTAAAGTCAATTCCTAATTCACTAGTAAAATTTCTAAAGTCTGAAGCTAGAACTAGAAATAAAACACTTATTCTGATTACAGAAGAGAGCAGGTGTAGCAGGCAAAGCATGAGGTGAATGAAGAAAACAGCAGTGAACAAACAGATGTCACATTCTGGCAGCAGGAGTGGAACCGTGTGTGCCACAAGCTACAGGGAATGCTTCTACACAAACACTGCCTGCAACTCTGCAACACTGCCAATTCCAGTTTATCCTTATCCACTCTGTGTTACCCCATTGTTGCTTTGCAGTTATCAATAATTTTGGTAAGCATTTCCTCACGGTAATGCATCAATTATACTTAAGGCTGAATATAGTCAAAAGTTGCGAAGTAGCACCTTCGAACGCGAGATACTTCTCAATGCTGGTTTTTAGGTAGGGTATGCATTTTGGCAGCCACTGAGACGTGTGAAATGTAACACGATTTTCAGGAACCTACCTTCTAATGAAGAAGTGGGCGTGGTTAGGTCCAGATATGAGATGTTAGGTGAAAACCCTGAATTATGTCTTTTCACAATACCTCGTAGTAACCACTGACAAAGTCATCATGTAAAATCCGTGTACACTTGGGTAAATTTTCTGTTACATGGATCGAATCTGAATTTCAAAAAAAATTCTTGCAGAATTGGAGTCTGCAGGGGACTGCGGAGTGGACCGACAACACACGAGGGTCTTCTAAGCAGCTCTGTCCCCACCTCATATAAAGAATTCCCTATGTGCAGATGACTGTCTTGCCAACTCATTGCAAATACTTTGAGATACTGGAAACAGCCACACTATTACGAAGAAATTATCTCCTTTTTTTTTTTTTTTTTTTTTAGGGCACTCAACTACCAAGGTCATTAGCACCTGAATCAAAACTGGGATATACCCAAGGATAATAAGACTATATAAAAACAGCTAAAAAACATGGAATAAAAAACAACAAAGTGAAGAGCTAAATGTCCCTTGACAAATTGGTAAAATTGATAAAATCCAACACTCGAGCAACAGCCCGCACGTCATCAGCTAAAATTTCTTCCGGCAGATGTAGTGCAAGCCGAACAGGAGTAAAATTTGAACACGACAATAAAACATGGCACACCGACAGCGGGTGGCCACAGTAACATAACGGTGCAGGGTCACCACTGAGCAAGTGGCGGTGGCTGAACCGACAATGTCCGATTCGCAACCGGGCCAAGATGATCTCTTCTCATCGCGAGCGGCATGATGAGGTCATCCAAGCCACCGGGAGTGGTTTAATGGTCTGGAGCAAAATATAGCGACAACCGAAATACGTGTCTCTGAGACATAGCTTATGTGACCTCTTTTGCCCTCAAAACGAAAGGTTTCATCAAGCAATTTAATGTTTTGTAAGATATCTGGACAAATGTCACACACACACACACACACACACACACATACAAATAATAATAATAACAACTTTTATTTATATGATTCTAAAATTGCCTAGAGGTTGTGAATAATCACTTAGATGTTGTTAGTGGATGATTTATTGTCAAATCACAACATGTTTCGGTCTTAGCCCAACATCTGCCAACTAAAATAATATATTCTGAGCTTTGATTCATTCAAATTTGTCATTTAAAATACTGTTATGTATTGCCAAAACATTATTCAAGCAACCTCTAAGCAATTTTAGAATCATTTAAATAAATTTGATCACAATGGTTGCATACCCCTTCCAAGACTGTCAGTACAAATAAGTTTTAAAAAATAACAACAACAACAATAATAAAAGGTCAAAATGCTCTGAATGAAACCTGCATGCTGATCAGGTTCTTTCCGATTAAGGTTTAAAAACCTACCTACAACCCAGAATTATAAAAAAGTCATATTCACTTGCAAAAGTGCTGGTAATACCAAGACGGAAAAATGGCCTTAACATCGCCAGCCCAACTCTTCTGCAAACGTTTCCCAGGGTCAGCTGGAGCTTGAGAAGAGTTTGTTAGTCTTCTGTTCCACTTCAGTCAGACCCGAGCAAAGCCGATATTGCCCTGCAGCAACTAAGGTATCTCAATCACCAGGAACGTATTACAATTAAAGAAGAATTGCCATCTAGTCACAAAGAGAGGGGATGAATGTGGAAGTCTTCATATAGACCACACTGTCACAAGGTCCGAAGACAACCTCCGAGATTCGAAGACAACTGCGAGCAATGGATAGGAAGTGTGCAAGGGGGCTGTAAACACTACTGGTCACAACGGCGTACGTATTTTGTTACGTCCACTTATACACCGTGTAGTATTTTAAACTGGTCCATACGCATTTTATATTATTATTTAAGATTTACTTCACTTGGTACTTATGACACAAATATGGAAAACTGTCAATACTGGGGAAAACACAGAGTGGAGTAAGTAACAGCAGAGTCAGCCTCAGAAGACACGGGGAGGGCAGCTCTGGGAGCAGGTCGAGAAAGCCTTCTCCCACAATTGAGTGCCAAATCCCAGTGCTGGTACTGAAGTAGTTTCTGCAAGTGTAGGGCACAGCTCTCATACACAATTGGAATGTTGCCAATAAAAATAGGGCATGTACAATAGGGGACAAAAAGATTACCCGGCCAAATAATTGACAGTCCGAGAACAGAGCATTGTGCGTGCCCGAGCTCCTGAGCGCGAGTCTTACCGACTCCGAAGGTCTGTGCAGCTTCGGCTCGCTGTTTACATCGTCAAATACGAGCAGTACAATAGTCAAGGTATAGTATATGTCGAGAGGCATTACACTTTAACTCACATATCATTTATTTTGGAAAGCATCATTTGAACATGGAGAAACAGTTGAGGTACAAGAATTCCACGTGGGTAAATTTACTACAATGGACTGCTTCTCCCATAGGTTTCAGTGGGTGAGTGGACAGGCAGATGGTCTATGAACACAATGGGGCTGCATTTGAATCCCACTGGAGTCAATTTATTTAGATGAGAAGGCACTGGTTCATTGATACACAAATAAAGAAAAACAAACACGTACCCACACACAAAACTGAGCTTTCGCAACCTAAGGTTGCTTCACGAGAAAGAGCAGGGAAGGAGAGGGTAAAGGAAAGGATGAGGGTTTTAAGGAGTGGGTAAAGAGTTATTCAAATCCCAGGAGAGGAAAAAAAGGATAGGTAAACGAAAACACATACACACACACACACACACACACACACCAGGGCAGACATATGCAAAATCTGCCCTGGTGTGTGTGCGTGTATATGTGTGTTTTTGTTTACCTATCCTATTTTCCTCTCCCGGGATTGGACTGACTCCTTATCCACTCCTTAAAACCCTCATCCTTTCCTTTTCCCTCTCCTTCCCTGCTCTTTCTGAAAAAGCAACCTTAGGTTGCGAAAGCTCAGTTTTGTGTGTGGGTACGTGTTTGTTTTTCTTTATTTGTGTATCAACGAAACGGTGCCTTCTCGCCTGGTAAGTCCAACTTTCTTTAAGTTTTTTAAATATTTTTCCGAACAGGAATGTTTCCCTCTATATTATATTTATTTATTTTTAGAGGTCTTGCAGATAATATTTTAAATATTAATTCGTTAGAAAGTGTGCAGTTGTAGGCTTTTATAAGTTTTTACAAGATTATCTTACCTAATCTTTAATCAGACAGACACCTGTCAATAGTAAAAATATAGAAAATGGATGTATTTAGTAGGTAATTACTTCGACAGCTATGTGGTGTCTCTGTAGTTTTCAGCTAACAGAAAAGTATCAGCTGATTAGTATACATCATAGGTCTACTTCAAAATGGCCAATGTGAATGTTTGGAAGTGCATAATCGCTACCTTTGAAAGTGGTATTAGTGCACCTTAGGCAGGACGTTGTTATGATGTTGATGCTTCCACAGCAAGGAGATGGATCAGGCGATTCAGAGACAGTGCTGAGGTAAGCAGACGTCCAATACCTGGAAGACCGCGAGTGTCTATTCGAAGAAAAGATCATGAACTGGTCAGAGTAGCCCAGACTGCCCCTTTCTCAAACATCTGAGTATTAGGGAGAGGTTCACTTTTCATGGGCTCCTCAAAAAATGCTCTCAGGCGATTAAACAACTATGGAATGAGGTCGCACTGTACTCTCATTAAAGAACCAATAGCTAACGATTAAGCCATAAGCAGACTAGCAAATGTGGTTTCCTGGGAAAATGTTGAGTGAAGAAAAGTCATTTTCACTGATGAGTGCACAACTGAGTTTACAAGCAGAGGTCCTATTCTTGTTTACCGCACAAATAGGCAACGATATGACGCCCGCTTCGTGCCTACACAAGCGTGTGAAATGTTCGGACTGGACATCTTAAATGGGTGCGGGAAGCTTAGAATGAATCCAATACAAGTCCAATGTACCATGCTATGAACATTTCCTCGAAAATGTAATCATTCCTGGAGATCAACTTTGGTACCCCAAAGGACATCTCATTTACGAACATGATAATCGTACAGCATTAGGATTCAGAGCTGGTTTCAAAGGAGATATAATATTATTCAATGCCTACCATCACCTCCAAAGTCATCTGATCTCAATTCTACAGAGAAAGTATGAACTCAAGAAGACCGTACGGGATAATTGCCCAGACCTTCCTCCAAGAATTGCAGATGTCTTGTGGGATTTGGTTTATTCTTCACGGGAGAGAATTGCCGTGGATGAGGCCTTCTTCCACAGACTTTTAAATTCTATGCCTCTAAGGATCCGGGCTCTTCTTGATGCCAATGGCATGTGGGCAAAATACTGAAGATGTAAGTAGCCTACTTTATATTATTTTTATTTTAATGGGAGGTCATACCCATATCAACCTACAAGGAAGATTATTTTTAATTTTATGAGAAGTCAGGTGAATAAAACCCTCCAAGGCTGTTTATTTTCTTGTTATGGAAGGTCAAATAAATATTACTTTCCAAGGAAGATTACTTTTATGGGAGATCAGATGAAAAATACCCTCCAAGGATGTTTACTTTTTGTTATGGGTGCTCAAATAAATATTACTTCCTAAAGAAGATTATTTTTAGATATCGAACTGACAAACTGTAATTATATTTTACTTAAGAGAATATAGAAAACAGTAAAACCAATATCATTGATAACAAAAACTAACTAAAGCAAGAAACATTTGCACCATTATAAAAAAAAAATAGAAAATAAAGTAGTAACGTTTTTATTGAGTTGTGGTTCAACAGCCATAAGATATTTGAGGAAATGCATACTGTAAACCATCAGCTGTTTATTATTTTTCAATCTTCTACCGGTTTCGGTTATAAACCATCTTCACGGAAGAGAACTACACAGACTGATCAAACAGGTGCATTATATGCCTCCTTATGCATACTGGCATGCATGTCACTGTTTGATCAGTCTGTGTAGTTCTCTTCCGTGAAGATGGTTTATAACCGAAACCGGTAGAAGATTGAAAAATAATAAACAGCTGATGGTTTACAGTATGCATTTCCTCAAAGTAGTAAAGGCTTTGGCGGCATCCGATCTAATGCACACCACTCAACCAGGAAGGCCGATATACCACCAATGAGCTACCTGTCCTTTCTCATTAGTGTAACGGTCAAATAGTCCTACCGGAGTTGAAGAACTAATATTAAACCGGAAACAACAGATAATGGAAGGCACAACCACTCACTCGTGTAAACTGTGTGTAAGGCCTTATAAAATTATGCCTATCTGCCGATACATTTTTCTTAGTTTAACACTATAGATTCACCATGTGGCAGTCGAAGTAATTACAAATACAAGCATCCATTTTCAACACTTTACTATGGCTATCATTTGTCTCGTTGTTTAAAGATCAGGCTACTTCAAAATGGAATATGTTTAAGACTGTGGAATCTAAGAAAGACTATAATTGCACAATTCATAGTGAATTAATGTTGAAAAAATATTCCCTGCACCTAAAAAAAAGTTGACTCTAGTGGTACTCGAACTTATGCCCCTCGTGTTCGTAAACCGTCAGCCTATCAACTCAGCCAACGAAACATATGTAAGAAGCGAATCATTGTAGTAAATGTACCCATGTGAGTTCTTACACCTCAACCAGTTCTATACGCTTGAATAATGTGTTACAAAATAAATGATACGCGAGTTAAGCTGCTACGAATCTCGACATATACTGTATCCTAACCATTATATTGCTTGCTATGTAAACATCGAGCTGTAGCTCCTAAGACCGCTAGAATTGGCAACACTCACACTTCACAGATAGTGCATGTGCAATGCTCTGTTCTTGGACATTTAAATTATTATGGCTGGATAATCTTTTTGCCCCCATTGTACATGAAAAGTTGGCAGGCAAAGTAGGAAAGGAACAAGAGCCAAAAATGTGTGAAAGTCAGGCTTGTGGGATGTCTGTCATGGTAGCTTTGTGCTGAAATGAGCAGCAGAAGTTAAAAATAAGTGGGGATGACAAAAGACTAAAAAATGTGAATTAGATTACAGAGAATTTTGAGATGTGAGGAGGAGATCAACAAAAGATAGAAAAAGCTGTATGACAGATCAAATAATTCCGATTACTGACAACCTGAAAGCTTAATTCAATCATAGAATGTACGGCACCACCCGAATGGAAGTTTCTGACAACATTAAGCAAGAGCCACATCGACTCGAAGCCATCTACTGACATAACTGTGCAAAGTAGACGTGGGTGTAAAGTGAACAACAAATGAAAAGGGTTTGTGTATATCTTTTTTCAAAACAACTCATTTTGTTTTGTTTCTGATAGTAAATAATTATCATGATGACAGCTCAAGATATCTGAAAGCATGCTGTGGTACAAAAAACTGAAATCGGCCAGTTGTGAGCAAGAAATTTCCAATCCAAATTACAGAGAAACTGCTGAGTGTTAAGACAACCGCAGTTCAGTATGTGGAATTCCTGGCCACCAGGAGTGTAAACAGACACTCGAGTCACAAAAAACGTACGAGGGATGAAAACTTTCAAATTAACCCACCAAAGTCAGTTCACTGAGCACTACAACAGTTACACACCGTCATTCGGCAGTTCGTGTAGTGTCACACAAGCTACTCCTCTGGTACATTTAAAAAGTTGAAATCTTAAGAGCACTAAAGTGAAATACCTTGCAGCTTCCAATTTGCAATTGAGATGTTGCTCTGGATCAGACAAAATCCCCACTTGCTGAAACACAGTTTTCTCAGATGAAGCAAATGTTTGTTCATGCTGAAAGGGTTATTTACATATCTTAAATTCAAGAAGCACACCCGTCGGAGACAAAAAACCTGCACAGTTGAAGGATTTTTCTTTATTGAGAAAAACAGTGATGTGAGGTGCTTAACTAGCCATGCTCAAGTGATTTGCCATTCCTCGGCTTCCCTTCAGGCAAATGACATCTTCACCACATGGGAGTTTACAACGTTTGAGTGTCTTTCCAGTTGACAGATAGGACGTGAGGGCCAGACTCATTAATCATTCCAGTCTCAGAACAAAACCAATTCATTTATCTGCCTTTATCACAATGCCAAGTGTGTAAATGATGTCTGTGATATCCACAGCAGAAGTGTGGATGCAAAACCCTCTGTCATCCCACACATGCTCAAATATGATATATGATCCATTTTCACAATCCCAAACTAAAATGGAGGCAATAATTTCAGCATCTGCTGTTTCTGCTGTTCTACAAATTGTAGATAATCATATAGTGGCAAGCTTTATTTCACTAATTATCATTTTTTCCATCAGTGTCAATTCTGAAGGTGTTACCTCAATAAGTTTAGACAGATAAAGGTACTGTATTATGCATATTCTCTACAGAAAGCCTACTCCGTCCACTTCAGTTTGAAACCTTTAAGATTGGAATAGCAGTATTTGAGATAATTTGTCAGTTGTTACTTCAATTCTATGTAAAGTGCTAATTGTCAGCAGCAAGAAAACAGTTTCTCAAAAAGAGGAATATTTTAACAGTGAATACAAATTTAAGAGTTAGAAAGTCTTTTTCCAATAATGATTTTTGTCAAGAATGGCTCCAGACAGAAATGAAGTGTGTACAATAAATTGTCCACACAAGAAGAGAATGAAAGCTTTAAAACGTGCTAAATAAAATAATTTAGAAGATTAGATGGGTCACCGAATAGCTAAAACAAATCAAACTGAGGGCAAAAGTTTATTGCACAAATGGACTAAGTGGACGGATCAGTCAACAAGACACATCCCTAGACGCCAAGCAATTGTCTGTTCGGTACTGGCAGTAACTGCGGAGGAATGCCTAGGATCGATGACAGTGACAGGGTTCCAGAGGACGTAGGGTCCATCGGTTACACAGAAGGGACAAGACTCGCATACGACACCAGCACGGAGAGCTGCATCAAACTGGTCTTTGGGTCAAATACGACAGTGATGGCGAAGAACAAAAGTTGTAATGCACGTACTGTGACCCAAGTTATGGAAGGGCTCTGTGTCGCAGAGGCTCAAAACTTAATCACATCCTGAATTTTACTCACACATCCTAGATTTTTTTTTACATTATACTCTCAAATGTTCTGATATTGCTTGAAAAAATACAAGAATCCATATTCTGGAGGAGAATCAGATAGGGGCCCTGTACAATGAGATGCAAAAATATTGCCCGGTCCAAATAATTTAGAGCACAAGAACAGAGCACTGTGCTTGCCAGTGATTCCAGCTCTATCTGTCTGTGTAACTTCATACTGGTGTTTGCATCATCGAGTAGAAGCAATATAATAATTAGGATACAATATACGTAGAGTTTTATTGCAATTTATCTCACTGTACCATTTGTTTTGAAAATCTTTATTTGAGTATGTAGAAACGGTTAAAATAGTGTTCAAACCTAACTGTAGTTAACTGTCATTGTGCAGTTCTAGGCTCAATGAGGTTCCAAATTCTTTCAAAAGATTCCATTAGATAATATTCTAACCTTTAAACAAAGAGACAAATGGTCATTAGTAAAAATACTGAAATGGAAGCTTTTATTAGTAATTACTTCAACCACCACCCAGTAATTTCCATCTACAACAAAAGTATCAGCTGATTAGTATATGTCATAGGTATGCTTTAAAAGGTCTGATGTGAATATTTGTGAATAAATAATTGCTCTCTTTGAAAATGGTGTTAGGCAGTTTGCAGTTGTGTTGTTGATGCGGATTCTAAATTACACAGTTGACACAATCTTTCTGCCTCTCACTGCGGACCATTTTAGAGTATCTAAATTGGCAGTGTACGAGAAAATAAATTACTGCGAGAGGAACCGAGGTCTACAAATACACGGGAATCGCAAAGATCCGACTAGCACGCGATGCCGTGCACGCAGAAGGCGCAGCGGCAGTCGTGCACCTTGGCGTGCTTGATCATGTGGTCCTTGCGGATGAAGCCCTTGCTGCAGATGTGACACACGAACGGCCGTTCGCCCGAGTGCAGCATTTTGTGGCGGATCAGGTGCGCCCTGTTGGTGAACCGCTTGGAGCACTCGTCACAAGAAAACGGTCTGTCGGTGCGGTGCTCCGCGACGTGGGCGCGGTAGTATGCCAGGCCCGCGAGCTTCGCCCCGCACTGTTCGCACTGGAAGTATATGTCGCCAAAGTGCACTAACTCTACGTGCTGCCTCAAAGTCGAATCGCTGGCGAAGGCCGCACCGCAGACGGCACACTCGTGTCCGGACTGAGGGGATACACCTGCCGGGGTTACCGACACGTCCGACCGGACTACCGACACGTCCGCCGGGGCAACCGACACGTCTGCCGGGGCAACCGTCACGTCCGACGGGGCAACCGACTCCGAAACGGGGGGAGTACGCTTCGGTGATTTCGACTCGGCTGCACATATAGTGATGCCGGGGTACTGCGACTTCAACTGTTCGATATCCCGAAGAACTAATCCCTCGGATCTGCGCTGACCGGCCGTGGAAGGTGCAGAGTGTGTGGTGAGCTTCACCTGTGACACCGGCGGCGAGTCGGGCAGCTGCCGCGTCCGGATCGTGCCGCCCTGTGTCTCCTTTACTCGGAACGCCGGCTGCGTCACCTGTGAGGTGTCCTGGCGGCCGTTCGTATAGGGCGTGTCGTTAGGCGGAGAGGGCGACGCAGTCTTTCCTGCAGCGTTGTCTACAGTTGCACTTCTGGGCATCACAGTTAATGCAGATCTGAGAGCACTCGCACTCGATGCGGATGAAAATTGCGAGGCATCGTGCGAGTGCTGAGGATATACGAGCTGCTGCTGCTGCTGATGCAGTACACTTTGCAGGTAGAGTTTGTGCTGCTGCTCTTGTTGTATACGGTGCTGCATTTCACGCTGCTCGTACAACTGCTGCTGATACACATATTGCTGCTGCTGCTGCTGCTGCTGCTGCTGCAAGTGAAGCGAGCCCTGCGTGACGTGCGACGCGAGGCCGCACGCGGGACTGTCAGGTGGCCACCGCGCCCGGCACAGCTGCGACTCGAACGGCTGCGGCGTAACGCGACTCTGCTGCTCGTACTCGTATGGGCAGAAGGGCTGCAGCCCGCACGGCGGTGCTCTGCAGGCGTCCGGAATCGGCTGCGGAATGTCCGGCGGTTGTGGCGGTGTCCGGCACACCTGTAATTGAGAAACGTCTCTTAGGAGCTGCGTTTGACTTACAAATTCTATTTTTGCTAATAATACAGTGTTGTAACTACTTTTCATAAGAATTCTTCGTATTTCCGTGCTGAAATAAATCTCTTTGAACCAAGTTTCACTGCACATCATTATCTGAGAGTAATTTTTGAGATACAGAAGACAACATGTGGGTTATAGGAAAACAACAAGAGTATACCATCATTTGATCAACATACTAATTCCGAAATGGGGGACATAGCAACAGGTATTTCCGGTGTAGAGAAGCAGCTGAGAGAGCTAAATACGAAAGAGTCTGCTGGTCCGGATGGAATAGCACTTCGGTTTTACAAAGACTATTCTGCGGCATTGGCCCCCTACTTAGCTTGCATTTATCGCAAATCTTTAATTCAGCGCAAAGTTCCTAGTGATTGGAAAAAAGCGCAGGTGACTCCCGTTTGTAAGAAAGGAAAGAGAACTGACCCACACAATTACTGGCCAATGTCGTTGACTTCAGTTTCATGTAGAATTTTAGAGCATATTCTCAGTTCGAATATAGTAAATTTCCTTGAAACGGCAAAGCTTCTTTCCATGTATCAGCACGGGTTTAGGAAACATCGTTCGTGTGAAACTCAGCTTGCCCTTTTCTCACATGACATCTTGCGAGCCATGGATGAAGGGCAACAGGCGGATTGTGTTTTTCGCGACTTCAAAAAGGCGTTCGACGCGGTGCCACATTGCAGACTGCTAATGAAGATACAAGCTTAAGGAATATGTTCACAATTTGTGACCGGCTGGAAGACTTCCTAAGTAATAGAACGCAGAACAGTGTTCTCGACGGCGAGTGTTCATCAGAGACGACTGTATCGTCAGGCGTGCCCCAGGGGAGTGTGATAGGACCGCTATTATTTTCTATCTATATAAATGATCTGATGGACAGAGTAAGTTGTAATTTGCGGCTGTTTGCTGATGATGCTGTGGTGTATGGGAGGGTGTCATCTGTAACTGACTGTAATAGCATACAGGATGCCTTAGACAAAATTTCTAGTTGGTGCGAAGAATGGCAGCTAGCTCTCAATGTAGAAAAATGTATGGTTATGTACATGAGTAGAAAAAACAATCCCATAATGTTCGAATACAGCATTAGTAGTGAGCTTCTTGATGCTGTCGCGTCGTTCAAATATCTAGCTGTAACATTGCAGAGCGATATGAAATGGAACAATCATGTAAGGAAAGTTGAGAGTAAGGCGGTTTATTGGGAGAATTTTGGGAAGATGTACTTCACCTATAAAGGAGATCACGTATAAAACACTTGTGCGACCACGTCTTGAATATTGCTCAAGTGTTTGGGACCCGCAGCAGATCACTTAAAGGAAGACATAGAAGCAGTTCAGAGGCAAGTAGCTAGGTTTGTTACTGGTAGGTTCGACCAGTGCGCAAGTGTCACGGAAATGCTCCAGCAACTGAATTTCTGTTAAGTAAATTTAGAGGGCCGGAATTTGAAGCTGAGTGTAGTACGATCTTGCTGCCGCCTACTTACATTTTGCGTAAAGATCACAAAGACAAGATAAGAGAAATTAGGGCTCGTACGGAGGCATATAGGCATTCTTTTTTTCCTCGTTCAATTTGGAAGTGGAATAGGAAAGGAGATGCCTAGTAGTGGTACAGTGTACCCTCCGCCACGCACCTTACGGTGGATTGCGGAGTATGTATGTATGTAGATGTAGATGTATAGAGCCTCCCTCTGAGCTTCGATTCACGATAAGTGAAGTGGCATGACTCTTGACCACAGTACCGGAAGAGCATACTGTGTGTCCTCAAATTCATTATATGTGGGTAATTTGTGATGGTCTTGTGTCAAATGTTTGGCAGAAGCTTCTAATGCACTTAAGCAGTACCAGTGTTCGTGCAGCAAAGAACGCATGCCAGCTGCGACCACCAGCAGAACTGGGTGTGTGGGAAGAGAACCTAAGTTGTCAGCGACAACTTCCCGACATAGGGTATGCCGATGTCTGCACCTAAAAATGTAGTGACTACATTTGTTACATGTGTTGACTATTTGGGCTTAGTTTTGAAATTACTAGCAGTTACTACTGGGGTAACACAGTTTTTCACACATCAGGTTTTCAAAGACAAATCCATGTTTTGTGATAGTGAAAATGTGAATTGCCCTGTGTAAGATTGTTAAACTCATTAGTGATGCGCCTAAATTAACTTACTTTATTGAGAAAACTGTGTACCCGGATATTCTGGTGCAATGGCTTATACCGCAATCACAGGAAGACAGTGGAGACATTTTGCAACGAGACAGACATTGACGATTATTTAGATTTGTGGTAATTATTCAGCAATCAGTTGTCATAAATATAAAATTCTTTATTTGTTAGCAAATCCGGATTTCGACCACTATCAATGCTTAAAATAAACGCAACCTCCTACATGGAGGTCGAGATATTTTAAGTATTTTAATTTATTTTAAGCATTGATAATGGCCACACAGTGGTCGAAATCCGGATTTGCTAACAAATAAAGAATTTATATTTATGACGACTGATTGCTGAATAATTACCACAAATCAAATACAGTCGTGGAGCACCCACTCCAATATGGAATCAAGCCTGATTATTTAGATGCCAGACCGCCTCGGCATCTGATTGGAAATACTCCCCATTGTGACTCTGCTCTTGATCAGTAGCCCCCCAGTCACCCGACTTAACTCTGTGTCATTTCTTCTCACGGGGATCCTGTCAAAGAGCGTGCATTCCAGGCTCCACCATCTTCGGACTGGCTACATGTAGAGTCATTTGATTGGTGACCAGTACTGACCACACTATTTGTGGCTGGATCACCACTGACCTATCACAGACAGTAACTGTACAGAGTCCCTGTAGAGTGGAGTGTACCCTCAGAGATTTGCTCTATGCACGGATGTGTGTTCCTCTTTTGTATGTCTGCAACCTTTCTCACAGTTGTCTTCTGAAAGCTTAGAGGTGCTTAGGAATAATGGTACATACTGTTTTACTCATTAATAGAGTGATGTTTCTTTTGTTGCTGATGTGCAACAAAAATTGCACTTAGCTTGTGCCTCTACTCGGAAGATACTCAAGGACCATCAAAGCAGGTTATAATGTAACTAGATAACCCTCATGCTATTGTGTCATCGACAGTACCTAAAAGTAAAACATTTCTGATGATGATGATGACTATTTTATATTTACATACTGTTGATGACACAATGGCGTAAGTATATCTAGCTACCATATAACCTGTTTTGACGGTCACCGAGTATCTTCTGAGTAGAGGCACAAGCTATGTGTAGTTTTTGTTGCAGATCAGCAACAAAATAAGTATCACTCTATTAATGTCCCAGACAAATTCATTTGCTGTATGTGAGATCAGTTTCTCTTCCTTCTTGAGTTGCCGCATCACTTAGCAGAGAGTATTCCAAGTTAAGCCAGAATGTAGCATTTATTAATAATTCACTCAAAGTGGAATGTCCGTGTGTGATAAACCCAAATATCTGAGAAATGGCAAAGTGATGTATACAATAAATCCTCAAAGAAAAAAGCTTATAAATGTTGTCAATACAATGTTACATAGGACTTTGATAGAACAAACTCATCACTTTTGGAACTGGATGCTTATAACACTATCGTCATTGTCAACTTTAAGCAAACAGGTTATACACATAATAGTACAACTCTTCCCCGAAACCCAAAACAGCCATCTCAAGCATCTCCTAGCCATTCGAGTTGTCAACTAAAGCCACCAGGGAACAGATGATTGACACTGTGAAACTGAAAAATGGTTGAAAGAGGGAGTATGTGTCCTATATACAGCAATAATAACTACCAACAGCATATCATCCAGAAATATTTCTTCAGGTTCCTGAAAAATAAAGATACGTAAGTACATAACAATAAGGACAGTTAACAACTCACTGAAAGACGTAGCGACAAGCCGCGACAGGCACATACAAACGACACACGCATACAACACTTTCAGCTATCGGCCACGACCTTCTTCAGAAAATAGAACACTCACGCAATCACACAGGCACACAACACAGTCCCACAACTGCCAGCTCCAGCTGCCGCACTTCGAATCACTCACTGCCGTGTGTAAACAGGGGGGGGGGGAGGGGAGGGGGGGATAGGAAAGTTGTGTCACGGTGGTGGGGATGGATACCGCATAGCGTTGCAGAGCATGTACATATTAGATGGGAGGAACGAGATGCAGCTTAGGAATTGAGTGGGTAGGCGGGTGAGGAGGTAAATAAATAAAATAAAACCAACGAGCATGAGCGTGCACGCGCGCGCGCGCACACACGCACACACACACACACACACACACACACACACACACACACAAAATCCAAAATAGGAGAGGTTTAGGATAGAGAGGTATAACTGTTGGGTGTGGGGAAAAAAAGGAGAATTTACTGTAGGGATAACTTCCATCTGTGCAATTCAGAAAAGCTGGCGGTGGATGGGAGGATCCAGATGGCCCGGGTTGTGAAGCAGCCATTGAAGTCAAGCATGTGCTCTGCTGCATGCTGTGCCACAGGGTGGTCCACCTTGTTTTTGGTTACAGTTTGGCAGTGGCTATTCACCCTAATGGACAGCTGGTTGGTGGTCGTGCCAATATAGAAAGCTGCGTAGTGTTTGCAGCACAGTTGGTAAATTACATGGCTGCTTTCACAGGTGGGACGGCCTCCGATAGGGTAGGATAAACCTGTGACAGGACTGGAATAGGAAGTGCTGGGTGGGTGGATTGGACAGGTCTTGCAGTTGGGTCTTCCACAGGGATTATGTGATCCCTGTGGCAGTGGGTGTGGTTTCGGGGAGGCATAGGGATGGACTAGAAAGTTATGGAGGCTGGGAGGGTGACGGAACACCACTTTAGGTCAGGTGGGAAGGATCCTGGGCAGGATGTTTCTCATTTCTAGGCATGGGGACTGAAAATCAAAACCTTGGTGAAGGATGAAATTTAGTTGTTTGAGGCCAGGGTAGTACTGGGTGACAAGGGGAGCATACTTTCATAAATGGTTACTGGTGGATATTGCATTGGAGATCTGTGTGGTATGTGTGAGTCTTTTCTATGTGCCTGTTGCAGTCTGTCGTCACATCTTTTCGGTGAGTTGTAAATTGTCCTTATTACTATATTGTTATTTCCAACCTGGACTTTCCATTATTATATATGTAAGTTATGATAGATTTAGCATTGCTACTACCATTAGCCATACTGAGATCACTTGCTTTTAATACATAGTGTCTTTTAGGCTGTGGTTTACATTATACAGTAAAACACCATTTTTACATTCCCGGATGTTACTTTTTCCAGCCATTTACACCATTTTTTGTTGGTCCCGTATAAATTTCCTACGTTCACAATGTTAATGCGCCCCTGTTTTTGTGTTAACATATTTACACTTTTCCCCAAGTTTTACACTTTTTGAAAGCATGTTTGTGAAGAAAAAATGACGTAATTGATATAAACTTATGCTGGCATGGCTTTCAACTTAAAGTATAGTATTTATAAACGTTACGCACTCAAGTTTCTTGACACTTTGCATTTATCCAAATGTATATTTCATTTCGTTGTTGGCAGTATGCGCCTAGTTGACTTATGGCGTGATAATTGTCAGCTTGGCTTTGTTTACACAAGTGGTAGTTTTTCATGCGTAGCATGACGTGTTTCAAGAATTTATTCTTGTTGTGAAAGGCAAATATTTAACTAAGTATTCTTTGTGATGTTTTATAAACAGTGAAACTGATGGTTTGCTTGTGTATGTTTCTCTGCACATTGAAGCAGACACGGTACATTATAACCTCAAAAAAGCGATAGTAATGTGAGATGCCAACCCTATGCAAACGTCACAAAATACTTGAGTATCTCTAATATCATCATGTGAAACATCGAAAAATACAAAAAGAATGGAACTTGTAAAGTTTTACTACATAAATAATTAACCCCAGAAAAAGGCTTGCTGACTAATCGATAATGATTATTAACTTACATCGAAAATTTCTACTTCCCATGAAATTACTAGTTCCGCCTCAAAATGGTAAAAATTTTGATACCCTTTGTTATATAATAAACTTCCTGGTGAGTATTTTGATGCCTCTTATGTAGATATATCACAAATAAACAACGGGGGGGGGGGGGGGGGGGGAAAGAAAGAAAACCGGGGTTCTACTGTAATTTTATAGCCTAATTTGTTTATAGGTGCAGCCAGTAAGTAATTTCTAAGCGAAGAGCTGACTTGGATGAAATGAGCAACAACAATAGGAATTAAGACTCTGAAGAGGAACTAATTTTCAGAAGGCCCATTTCTTCCTCTCAACACTTCATGAATCTCGCGATACAACTGAATCGCAGCAGCTTTTGAACACAGTCCTGCTTGCCTGACACGTGTCAACATGCCTGTCAGACTGCTTTAAACAATACTGGCTTAGCTCTCATATTGAAAGGATTCTTTGCGTTCGACAACAGTTGGACTTATTTCTTACACATAAATGTTTAGCTTCCATTTAAGAACTGTGTCAAAAATTTCAGCTTTTACTCGGGATTTGTTGGGCAAGTGATAGTGATTTTGTTTGTTCTATTTGAACAACTTATTTCGAAACATGACTATCCACAGCCAAATTAAAAAATTTTGACATAGGAATCCTAATATTATAGAAGGAAACTTTCCTGGTGGGATAAATATGTATAAAATAGAAATTGAATAATTTAACCAAAGCACAGGCTCATTGATAGAAACAAAAACACAAATAAAAACAAAGACAAATACAAGATTCGAGCTTTCGCAACCATTGGCTGCTTCTTGAGGAAAAGAGGCCTCCTTCCTTCCCGCCTTACCACATTTTCCACAAGTGGCTTTGCCCTTGCAACCGATGGTGGTACGCCCAAAATGCTGACACTTAAAGGAGCGCATCGGGTTCAGGACAAAGGGCTGGATTTTCAACCGTAGGAAACCTGCCTTGACGTACTCTGAGAGTTTAGGTGAGGATGAACGAGTCTGATTTCTTTAATTCCCCACCCACCCTTTTCATTATGTTTTGAACATCTACAATCCCATCGTTTGCCCACTCACCTTTTAGCTCTTCAGTTGTTATTTCCAGCAAGTCCCTGCACACAACTACACCTTTGCTGTTGTTCAGCATTCCACGTAACTCTACCTTAATAGGAAATTCGCCAAGGCGTGCAGCTTTCTGAAGGGGTTTGCTGCTTGTTGTGAATTATTGGTTTGCACCAACAATGTACCATTGTGTAAGCACTTTACAGATTTTAAGTCACCAGCATAACCTTCTGAATGTAAAAATGTGTACCCTCTTTCCTTTTGATAATCGAAACCACATTTTGTGAGGACTGGCTATCCGAGCCTTCTTATTGGGTTGGGTGTTGTTACTCCCCAGTGGTACACCCATCCCACTAGGAGGTATAAATTTCTCAAAGGATCTATCTTGTTCCCACGAGTAGCTAGGGAAGTATGTGTCCACCTAGACAGAGCCTCGCATGCATAGGTAAGCCTTATACAAATGAGGTATGGCAGTATCCTCAGAGGTTGCTCGCTAGCGACTGTTCCACTTCAACAGCCGTGCATCCCATCAGCATGTAGCACACCTTGGGATTGAAAGGTTTTTTATAGAGGTTTGTACCATCCTCGTGACCCGGGCAGTCAAGCCAACATCCGATTACCTGGTACACAAAACGTTCCACCGGCGCGCCACACGGTGGTCGCTGAAGTGTGCCCAGAGGTTACGGTGTCTAGAGGACTGGTGATGCCTACCAATCCCCAGCTCACGACTCTGTGTTTGCCAAGCCCATACTCGGCAAATTAATGCTGAGCCTCTGAGGGGGATGACTTTGAAAAACAGGCAGCTCGGTGATGCGACGCAGTAACAGACGATGTACTGAAAGAAGGGAGGAGACGGAGGTGTTTGTTTTAGTTGCAGTACACCACACTCCTCGTGTCAGCTTATGAGCCATTGCTGCAGTCGCTGGTGTCAGTCTCACATCTGTGTGGCATATACAGTAGTACACGGCCACAGGTTTCACCCGTACCACCTGTCACTGACTCAGGAGCTGCACAGGAAAGATTTCAGTGCGAAAGTTACAGTCTGTGAATGTGCCACGTGTAACTTCACGCTGGAGTGTTATGTTCTCTGATGAGTCCACATTCACAAATTATGGTGCAGTGAATCGCCATAACATGCACTACTGGGCCGCAGACAATCATCGGTGGGTATGACGTGTCGACCGTCAGCGCAGGTGGTCCATTAATGTGTGGGGTGAAATCTTGGGGATGAAATCATCGGTCCACATTACTTCCCAGGTACACTGACAGGTGAGCTAGACCGCAGTTTTATAGTCCACAGTTTGCGTGGTCTCCTTGAACATGTGTATCTACACACAAGTCTGTATGTGGATGCAGCACGATGCTCACTCAGCCCATTCTGCGCGTGCTGTTGTGGACAAACTAAACAACAGGTTTGCAGGAAGATGGCTGGAGCACCCCGATCCTCATTCGTGGCCCGCACGGTCGCCCGATTTAACGCCATTAGATTTCTTTTTGTGGGGATATCTAAACAATCGTGTTTATGTCACTGAGCCCACAGACCCAGACAATCTGAAACGGCACATCGAGGACACATGTCGCTCCGAGACACCGGCAATGTTACATCTCGTCCGCAGATCCTTTATGAAGGCACATTGCATTGTGCTTTCAGGAATATGGACATGCATTCGAACATCTCATTTAAATCGACTTCCCACTGCCAGAACATCCATCACCCACCACATAGCCATGCATTATGTACAGCATGTGGTATCTTCCCCCTGAAACTTTGAAGGGTTGTAGCTCCCAAAGTAAAAGTGAATAATGGAGGATAGGTAACAACTCACCGTAAAGGGGCTCGCTGAGCTGCTGACAGACAAACTTTTCGTGCCTGTCAGCAGCTCAGTGAGCCCCTTTACAGTGAGTTGTTACCTATCCTCCATTACGGACATTTCAATAGGATTTTCCATTGTTAAAATAATGCTAGTAATTAGTATGTTTAGTGAGGACAGAGTTGTAGATGGAGCCGTTAGTGAGGTGTAGGTTAACATCCAGGAAGGTACCATGACGGGCTGAGTAGGACCACCAAGTCAAACTGATGGGGGAGAAAGAGCTGAGATTGTGAAGGAATGAGAATACGGTGTCCCGGCCCTGAGCCAAACCATGAACCTAAACCAGACCAAGGGATTTCCTCTAGATGGTCCATAAATTACGTAGGCGTAGGAGGGTGCCAAAAATCTGATTTTATGCTTTTTCTTCAAGTTTGTTAGGATGTAATTGGTAAGGGTTATAAGGAATGAGGTATTGGCTTGGGTCTGAAGGATGCTGAGAAAGATAGTGTTTGAGAGCAGCAAGACCATGGCACGTGGAATATTGTTGTAAAGTGAAATGGCATCAATGGTGGCAATTAAACGATCCAGGAGGTAGAGGGGTGGGGATGATGGAGAGTCGGTGAAGGAAGTGATTGGTATCTTGGATGTGGGAAGCTATGTCCAAACAATTGGTTTGAGGTGATGGTCAACAAGGGCTGAAATTCTTTTAGTGGGAGTACAGTAACCAGCCACAATTGGGTCTCCAGGATTGTTAGGTTTATGGATTTTTGGGAGCATGTAAAAGATAGGTGTACAGGGTGTTGTTGGAGTAAGGAGGGAGATGAATTCGGGGGAGAGGTTCTGGGAAGAAACGTGAAATTTTTAGCATGGATTTAGGTCATTTTGGACTTTTTGGATCGCGTCATGCAGGCACAACTTGTAGGTGAAGGATCAGACAACTGACTAATGCCTTCTGTCATGTAATCACTGTGATTCATCACAACATTGGTGGAACCTTTGTCTGCAAAGAGGATGATTAGGTTGGGATCTGTTTTGATGTGTAAGGCTTCTCTTTCTTCTGCTAAAAAGGTTAGTATTCTTATGCCCGGTTTCTGGTAAACTATAGTTATCGTGCCGTTAGCTACCGACACGTTACAATTTAACACGCCAGATAACTTCCTTGGGTTTCCCGAAGCTGATTTCAACGACCGTTAGTTAACTATGAGGTAACTACGCCTTCTGTCGAAGCAAATAGTACGTCTTAACAGATAACAGATGGCACAACTAACGAAAATTGCAATTACTCGAATTTTGTTGATTATTAAGTGAAATCGAAGACGCGTCTTAGTTTGTATAGCTGTTACAAGTTTTCTGTTTTCAAAGGCAATGGGAGACAAGCGAGGGAAAAAATTGACTATTTCAGAAAAATCTTTTGACGGACTTGATTTTAGAAAGGAAAGTAGTTATAGCAAAGGAAAAGGCAGATGGTTTGACTATTTTGGAAAAACAACATGCCTTGGAAGTTGTCACAAAACTGTACAATTCGTTAAACAGAATGGAGAGAAAACAGTAAGGCAACTCAGAGAGCTGCATTCTTTTTTAAAAAGAAAAACAGGACAAACAACAACGAAGACAGGATTAACAATAAAAACACACCCATTATTTCTATTGTAAACATATACTTTTATGAATTTAAGTTTTCCTCTTCCCATTGTTCTGTGAATGTGACATTACTTTTCACAGCACAGATTGGTCAATTTACGTCCACCTATCCACCTACCCAAGCTGCAATAATAATAATAAAAATACAAACACTAATCACTTGAAACACTGACTGAACGTAATGACAATTGCATGGCAGAACACTATTGCAAAGGGAAGTATGTTTATGCTTAATTGAAAGTTTTATTATGAGAGCAGGGCTTTGTGATTTTGATGTGGTAAAATTTTACATTCAGATCGGCGATCGCGAGAGATAACATTGTCCACTGTTGCTCAGTGTCGAGATGTTGCTTGACCAATCGGAAGGGAGATGCAGCTAATGCAAACGTCACCCATCGTCAACATTATCTCTCGCAACCGCCGAGCGCTATGTAAAATTTAACCCAAGTTGTTGTTTTCCGTGTTTGACCCTGGCAATGTCATTGGTCAGTATTTTTGTTTATTCTGAAACGCATATGAAATTCGCTCTCATTACACAGATCAAACGGTTGTCATCTAACACGAAAAACGCGTCATGGTGTTTCAATAGTGCTGAGTACAGCTAAGTTTTCTTCTTCTGAACAACTGTCCGAAGCATCAGAAGAAAAAGAAGACGGCGGTGACGACGATGATGAAAGAATTTCCATTCTTCAACTTCAAAAGTTTTAAAATTGTATGAAGATTATACGGAACCCAGTCATAAAAACAAAAACAAATTACTACTGCTAAATAACATCTAGACTTGCGTTTGAAAGCCGACTAGCACTACGTAGCGGATATAGTTAAAACTAAAGTTAACGTGTAGGTAACCCCAGGGGAACGCGCATTTATCTTTAACGGACCGGTAACTACGGCTGTGACGGTAACTGTTGTTTCGGAAACCCATTTTGTACTTGACGTTCAGGTAAGCCACAGATAACTATAACGGGACAGGTAACTACTGTTTCGGAAACCGGCCATTAGCAAGGGACTTGGGGAAGGACGGTGATGCCAAGTTGGAAGTTAGGAATTCCTGGAAGTTGACCAGAGGGTGGTTAGGTGGGAGTGAGGGAAGGTCACAGTTGGATGGTGGTGTGAATTGGGAGAGGCAGGGTTCAATGTTGGAATTAGATTGGCTTTAAATGAACAGATTGGTGGCAAAGTAGTTTTTCCACTGTAGGGATCAACAGAAGGAGGTCTTGGACAAGTGCCTGGGGTGAAGGTCAGACCTTTGCATGGGACTGAAACTTCAGTGACATTGAGGTTTTTGGCAGAAAGGTTAACAACAGTATTCCGGAATTGTTTAAGCTTTGGGTATTGTGGATGGTTGATGGGGAATTTCAGGGGATGTGGCAATGGAAAACGTTTGCAAGGCAAGGTGTAGGTGCTATTAGGGGTTCATGGGTATATGGAATTTATGTAGTGGGGATTGCACGTTAGCAATATATTTTGGAGGGAGCAGAGGTGGTTCAGCGAACCCTGTGCCATGGATATGTGTTTTTTTAGTACTATGTTTGTGAGAGCCAAGCATTGGGGGAATCTGAAAACATGAAGGTTATTGTGAAAGGAGGGATTGGTTCCAGAAACAGGAATTTCAATGGTTAGGCCATTGGGCAGGATTCCCTGGTTTAGGTAGCTTTAAAGTTCAAAGTTCAAATGTTTGTCAAGCTTATGGGACTTAACTACGGGGTCATCAGCCCCTAAACTTACAAACTACTTATGAACTACTTACGAACTAGGGCACAAATATCCATGCCCGAGGGGGGATTCGAACCCCCGACCGTAGTGGCCGTGCTGACCGTGACTGGAGCGCCTCAGTCACCTAGGCCACCGCGGCCTGCTAGGTAGCTTTAGAAAAATAGAATGTGGGACTGTATTTTGTCTGAGGACAGAGAAAAGTTTCTGAACTGCTGCAGAAAAATGGAACAGGGATCCATTGGGGCAGGTATGTCGTTGGAAAATGATGGAGATATGAGCAGTTGAAGGTGTTAGGAGGTTGGGAGGGGAGCTAGATAGCTGAAAAGGGTACATAAAAACCCCTGGTCCAGGTTCATTGATGATATCTCCATGGTTTGTATTCAGGGCCAGGACACCATATCCTCATTCCTTCACAACCTCAGCTCCTTCTTCCCCGACAGTTTCATTTGGTCCTTCTCAACCTGACATGTCAAAGGCCTTCACAGGCAGACATTACCCTCCTGACATAATCCACAAACAGATTTTCCATGCCATATCCCACACTCCAACAATCCTCCTTCCATCCCCAATAACCAGTCACAAAGGAGTATACTTCTTGATACTCAATAATAGAAGCATTAAATCACATCCTTCAACAAGGCTTTGATTATCTATCATCATGCCCTGAAATGAGAGACATCCTATCCAAGATCCTTTTGAGCCCTCCTAAAGTGCTGTTCCGTCACCCACCCAACCTCCACATCGTCTTAGTCCATCCATATGCCACTTCCAATCTCAGCCCTTTACCACAGAGATCATATCCCTGTGGAAGACCCTGATGCAAAACCTGGTCAATCCACCCACCCACCACTTCTTACTCCATGGGTTTATATTAGTATGATGACAAATCAGATGTCCAAACTTCTTCAAGCAGTGGCAAAAAACAAGGTGGACCACCATGCAGCTGAACACAACACACTTGATTTCAGTGCCTTCTTTACTACCCAAGCATGCCTTCCACCAACAGATCTTCTGAACTGTGCAGGTAGGAGTTGTCCCTTCAACACAGTCTGCAGTCCCACAATCATCCTGGCTTAAACACAAGATAACGTGCCATCCCTACACCCTGTGCCTAACATTACAGGAATACAGGATGAGTAGGGAAGGAGGGAGGACCCTTCCCTACTCATTACCCTGTATCCCTCCAATTCACATTGTAGTTGCTGGAGCGTACAGTCAGCGCCACACGCCAAGACGTAAGAGAACGATCGTGGAGAAGGCAGCGATCGACCGAAAGTCAATCGCAAGCAGGCACCACGCATCCTGGAGGGAGTAACCTAAGATGCGCGCCCTCTACAAGCGGCTATATCTAGGCCGACATATGTCTGGATGGCCCGTCAGTTACTATTCAGAACTCAGGCAGTTACTAGGCAGCTACAAAGTCAGAAATAAGACAGTACTAAGAATGCGGCTACGAACTTTGCAGTAACTAGGTCACAGCGCAGCTAGTATCATAATGGACGACGCCACGAGAAGCAAGAAGAGAGTAGAAACAGACATATGTTCTAAAGTTGAGTATTATAGCTTTCAGCCAATAACACTTGTATTATTAATTTGAATAGTTGTTACAGTTAACTTCAATTCCTGAACCACAACCTTTATTGACAACTAGACTGGGGCAAGTACTCAACAAAAGGTGACGATGTCACAACAGTAGTGTTACAAAATAAACTACATTTTCCTTCTGGATTGACTTGAGTTTATCTAGGAATTAATTTGCATACAAGCAGCCTAGCAATGCAGTAGCTACTGTGATGATCTGTCTTTGTTGCAGATATGACAAGCAGTTAGTCATTGCACAGTGGATGCTAGAAGAAAGTGGAGAGTTCACAGAAAATACGATATATAAACTCTGTTGTGTGTATAAACTCCGTGTCTATTATCTTTTGTTTCAATTATTGGCGTTGTTCTGTTAATGTTGGAAGTTCTGTAGAAGTAGACACACGTATTCAATTTGGCTTTGTAATAACTGCCAATAACGAACAAAGTGAAGAATTTACAAGACTGGTGTGTTGTGTGAAATTATTTAATTATTTTTTTCACTCTCGTTTTTAATATATAATTGGAGATGATGTCCAACTGGTGGCATAAGAGTTCAAAAAAGTTTGGAGGCACAGCATAACTGGACCTCATTTTATTATTAATTTTTATGCAAGAGATAAATGAGCGTCAAAAGCAAGATTTTACTAGCTGCACGCATAGACCTGAGATGTGTTTTCCCTGTTCAATACTGAGCAAATTGGTATCCAAGGGAATGAGGTGCAGTTTCAGACACCAGTAGGGCTTTTTACACCCGGGTCGTCTTGCAACAACACAATGTGGTGACCGATGTACAACACGAACTTCAAAATTAGGGAGTGAAAAAACAAGAAAGAGGCTTCACAGAAATTAAAAGCTGTGAACCATTATTTCTTCACAATCGGAGAGTCATTTGTGCAAATCTAGCACTAGAAAAACAGAAGAAAAAAGTGTGAGCAGTTGCTGTCGTGCTCGACATCATGTCTACACATCACGACGCAGTTTTGCAGAGTTGCAGTTGCGGCCTACCGTCACTACTGTCTGACCAGTATTGCCGTTGTGGTTCCTGGCGAATTCCGTGGTGAGCGTATACATTCCTTTCATTGTGACTGAGTGTTTTAGTATGTGATAAAAGTGATTTTAATTTATGCTTTTAATAATGGAAATTCTCCACAGAGATGACATTTGTTTTCAAAGGAGATAGATTGGCTGACCAGTACTTACCTATTTGCTGTACCACCGATAGTTACACACAGAAAAAAGGATGAAAATAAAACAAGCTTTCAGAACTGTGTTCCTCCTTCAGGTGGAGAGAAGGGAGAAAAAGAAGAAAAAAGAAATGGGAAAGGAAGGGGAATGTAATTCACGACCTAGGTCATGCGAAGGATGTTAGAGGATTTTAATTTATGCCTATTACAAGATCACAATATAGAAAAATGTCTGAAGAAAGTAATGTTGGGGCAGATTCACAACTAATTGTAATGTTAAGAGGCATAAATGATCAAATTTGCAATCAGTCTAAAGAGCTCAGTGGTCAAATTAGTGAACTTACTGTAAAACTAGACAAACAAAACTTACAGTTTAAGAAGGACCTTAATGAAATTAAATCAGATATCAATTTGAGATTAGAAACTATAAATAATGATATGTATTCTAGATTGGACAAACAGGAGAGTAGACTTACAGATTTTCAAGTTGTTATTGAATCTTGTGTAGACAAATGTCAGCATAATTACAATGTAGAGGTAAATACCTTGAAACAAAAAATGCTATCAACCGATAATGTAGTCAATTTAGCATCACGAGTAGTAGGAGTTGCATAGATAAGGAAAGTCAATGGCTAAAGGAAGAGATTTTAGGGAATCTTAAGGAAGGAGGACATTGTGTAGCAGAGGAACAGGAAGACAAAATTTGTCTGTGATGGATAGCAATGTATCTAAGTGTGACTTAAGAGTATGGAATTTTTAAAATTGAATGCAAGGGTAGGTAAGGCAGAGAATAAGCTTGATAACATTGAAAGAGGAAGTTTGGAGCATGAAGAAGGATTAAACTTGGGGCTTGACAGCAACTGGGAACAAAGGGTGAAGGAGTTAATTAGTAAAAAAAACTTAGGGAAACGAATACAAACCCACTAATAGCAGACAATCAGCAATCAGAACAAGATTTCATTTCATGGTCATCAAGTTGATAGGCTCCTATTGTACCTGTTGTTATACACTTAAAGGTATTGGATAAGGATGACAGAAAAATGGTTTGGTGTCTTTCATTTTAAAAGAACAGGTACACCCACTTAGAGTACCGGGTTTGACTGAAAATACATCCCGATACTTTGCAATCAATGAAAATAATTCATGTTTTTGCTCCTTAGATTATAAGTCAGATTCATATGCTTTAGACTTCAAATCATTTTCACTTACAGGATTAGTTATTCCTTTTGTTTCTATTACATGATAAGTCGACACTAAATGTATCGAAATCAGATCTGTTGAGTTGTTGTTATCTATGACAAAAGCTAAACAGAAAACATCACCTTTGATATTTGATACCTGCTGTAGCCTTATTGCTTTCAAAATCTAAAGTTACTTCGTACTGATAGAGCCAATCTGTACCAAATAATAAATCAATATTTATCTTAGGTAGCCTACTAATAACAAGGTTACCATGCATACTAAACTACCCAGTTGGACTGGTATTCGCGTATCAGTTCATATTGACTGATGTTTATATCCCATTATACCTAATATCTTTACTCTACTGACAGGTAATGTTAGACATGAATGACACTTCGTGATTCTATCAAAAATTTCTTGTGAAATAATGGTAATTTCACTTCCACTATCCACTAAAATATTAACAGGTAAGTAAAATATATATCCAACACAACATATTACAAAACTATTTTGCCTAATGTGTAAGAGGTATGAGCCAGGCAAAATATCCTCAGATTTTACGAAAAAATTATGAACCCTTCATTCCAAAGGAATCAGGCAGTTTTAGATGAGCCCAGGAAATGTGAAGTTGCTATAGTTTCTGGATGCTTGACAAAGGAGCATTCCAGGCGAAGCTGAACAATTCTTCATCTTGTCTTCATGTAAAGACTAGTGATCTTTCTGAGTGAGAGGGGAGATGCCTAACATCCCCCCTTTCTTTCTTTTTCACCTATTATCAAAAAAGGTTCACATGTTTGTATAGCTTACGGGACTTAACTACGGGGTCATCAGTCCCTAAACTTACAAACTACTTATGAACTAACTAATACTAAGGGCGGCACAAATATCCATGCCCGAGGGGAGATTCGAACCCCCGACCATAGTGGGCTATTATCCTGCATGTCTTCCTTACAACTGTGTATTACCACTTACAATATCCCCTTGATTTTTTGCTTTTATTTTTATTTTTACTTTTATTTTTATTTTTCCTAACTTAATTTTTTTTTCCTTTTTTCCTTCTTTTCTTCCATTTTTATTTTTCCTTATTATTCTTATCATTTCAAATCGCCCACTCCCTCCCCACACTTCCCTACACCTCCCTTTTATCCTTTCTTGTCTCCTTCCCTTCACTGTATTCATTGCCACAATTCAAATTCCCGCCTTTAAAATCTATCATGCAATTCGGAACTTTTCATCCCCACCTTCACTCAGCATGCTTCCCCCTCCACTCTCCACTTCACAGACTAGCTTGTGTTGCTGGAGTGGCCAGACATGATAGTTGTGTGTGTATAGTTGTCTGAATGATTGCGTTAATGTATGTGTTTTCTTTTTCTGACGAAGGCTGTGGCCGAAAATTTAAGTTGTGTGAATGTGATTATCTATTTTCGTGTCTGTCAGCAGCTCAGCATGCCTCTTTATGGTGAGTTGATACCTATCCTCCATTATTGATATTCACATCAGTTTAATAAGTAATGGTCGCAAAATTTTAACTCTCATTATTTACCATAGAAGGGAAAGTCTGGCAGAAGCTGACCTCGGGGAAGAGCAGTTAAGATTTAGAAGAAATGTAGGAACACAGGAGGCAGTACACATCTTATGACTTATATTAGAATATAGGCTAAGGAAAGGTAAATGAATATTTCTAGCTTTTGTATATTTGGAGAAAGATTTTGACAATGTTGATTGGAATACACTCTTTCTAATTTGGATGTCAGCAGGAGTAAAATGTATAGAAGAACAGAAGGCCATTTACCAAAAATCACAGATAGCAGTTATATAAGAGTCGAAGGACATGGAAGGGAAGCAATGGTTGGGCCAGGTATAAGGCAGGGTTGTAGCCTTTCCCCAATGTTATTTGAAGTCTTGTGAAGGAGAAATTTGGAGAAGGCATTAAAGTTCACACTGAAGAAATAAAAAGTTAGCATTTCGCTGATGACACTGTAATTCTGGGAGAGACAGCAAAGGGCCTGGAGGAGCAACTGAACAGAATGGGCAATTTCTCAAAAGGAAGGTATACGCTGAACATTAACCAGAGCAAAACAAGGGTAATGGAATGTAGTCTCAGAAAATCAGACAGTGCCGAAGGAATCAGATTAGGTAACTTGTTACTTGGACAGTAAAATAATGTATGATGGTTTCAGTACACAGGATTGAAATGCAGAATGACACGGGACGGAAAGGGTGTACAGAAAAGAGAAATTAGCTATCACCGAAAATTAATTTAAATGTTAGGAAATCTTTTTTGATGGAATTTGTGCGGAGGGTCGCTTTGTACGGTAGTGACACACGAACGATTAATAGTTCAGCAGGAAGAGGACAGAAGCTGTTTAAATGTTGAGCTGCGAAAGAATGCTGAAGGTTAGGTGGGTAGATCATATAACTAATAAGGAGTTACTGAACAGAACTGGGGAGGAAAGGAATTTCTGGCATATCTCGACAACAAGGTCTCAGCTGGTAGGACATATTCTTAGACTTCAAGGAATCACGAATTTAGTACCGGGTCGAAGTGTGTGGTGTAAAAATTGCAGAAGGAGACCTAGAGACAAACACAGTGAACAGATTCAAATGGAAGTGAGTTGGTGTTCTCATTAGGAGATAAAGAGGCTCGCTCAGGATAAAGTAGGGCGGAGAGTTGCATCAAACCAGTATCCGGACTGAACACCACAGCAAACTATTAACACATATAGGTATCTATAGCCTGAAACAGTGACCTAAGTAGGAACTGAAATATCTGAGAGCCTCAATATTTGCCCCGTTCCTAGCCCCCTCTGTCCCCACTTACTCCCACTGCCAACTCAGAAGATTGCCACTCGTGTTAGGAGCAATTAAACAGTCCCGGTTTGCCTGTTTGTGTTGCCTGTGTTCAAGTTTTCTATTTACGTATAAGGAATGTGTCCAAACGTTAACAGTGGCTTCCACTGTGCCTGTATGTGATGCAACATCTCTATCTACTGAATAGAAATCTATCTCTTAAATACTATCACTACCCCTTACAGGGCTTTACACTATTGATTCTGGAACGCTTATTACTGCACCTGTACCGGAGAAGACTTCCCGACGTCCGACGGCGGCAGTGGCGGTTCCTTCGGCAAAGGCATCAGGTGTCGCGATTCTTTTGGCGGCGGCGGCAGTGGCGGTCGTGGCGGCGGCAGTGCGGGAGGTGTCGAGACGGGAAGTTTGGTAGTGGCGCCATCAGAAGAGCTGCCCACACTGACACTACCTGCGTCCAGGAGTGCCTTCCACGACTGCCTCATCCTCTCTGTGTACGGGAAGGTGAGCTCTGTCATAAGGCCACTTCTGTCAAATGTACATGTCTAAAATGAACAAGCACTTTTGTAACACCAAATACATCACAATTACTATAGTGGTGTGCAAGTACGCAGGTGGCAGTGTGATACACTCTGAGGCTAGGAGAATACACACAGAACAGTATCGGTAAGCGCCGCAGCACCGAAATATATATCCGTTTGCAGACGACCGGTTTCGTTCTACCAAATGTCTCTGAGACCTTGATACTACTGGTGTCAGTAAAAGACACTGAAGCTAATTTAAGGTATATTTGTTACACTGCAACCTGGATTATTCTAAATGGACATCTCCCAGTGACAGAGTTCACCTCAGAACTCAGTTATCACAAAACTACTTATGAAAACTGTCAGTGAGCTCTGTCAATAGGAAGGTGTTCATTTAACCCACTGGTTGTCGTGTAACAAATATACTCGCAACACAGTGACAGTGGTTTCTATTAACATTTGAATTATTCAACAGTCAATTACGAAAGGGACACTTTTGACACTTCATCTCGGTAACGAAAGGAGTAATTTCTTTTAAATTTGCTACACGTCTCACCTCTCATATACAAATATACATTATCTCCCACATTTTTCATCAGTCACTGAATTTACAACTCAACAGTCCACTGTGGCAGCATTTTAATCAGCAGAACCTGCAGCTTTATGGTGGCACCAGTGTGGTCTCCCCCCCCCCCCAACCCCCCCCCCCAATCTGTCCGTGCGACCGGCAATGTTGAGATGAACACCATGTCTGGACACATTTTCACTTATACCTCTCCCTAAATAGATTTGTGTACTCCCAAATCTGTTTTTCGCATTTCTTAACTGACACACAGCACAGTCGCTCTGTAACACGATATTTCGACTGTACACCCGCCATCATCTTCAGGTGATCCGACGAGGACCGTCAGAAAAATTCTCTGCCCCACATCGCACAGTGTGCCGCAAGCGCTTCAGAGTCAGGGTGACAGAAGGACCGCACCGCCCGGTGGCAGCGCCCTCACCGGTGCAGCTCCGAGAATCGTCCGTCTTCGACATTACCGCTCGCCACAGTTATCGGAGTGTTCTGGCGTCTTCGTCTAGAGCAAATCTCAGTGACGATGGGATTCCACGTATTATTCGACTGGTAGCTGCTGTCACAGTTCAATAGATTTTCTGTCATGCGTATTTCAATTATTCTTTCATAATGGAGTCTCACCGAGCTGTTGCTGTGGCCAAAATTAATGTTTCGCCATACTCCACTGAATGTCCATTGGAAACACAATGTTACGACTGCAGAATAGCTGGGTTGCAGAAAGCGAGTGCAGCGTTCGTGTCCGGTACGAAGTTCTTCCACTGTACGTGTTGTTTGTCCTATATAGACCGCACCACACTGGCGAAGAATTTTATAAATTCCAACCTACGAGAGTAAGTCAGTTATTATCTGCAATTTACTAGCATTTTTGTTTATGTAGGTAGTGCTGTCGTTTTACGTTGGTGATGCATGCTTTATTTATTTGTTGTTATATCTTTGCAATTTTCAAGCTGCTATGGTAGTTTCATTGTCGCTGCCGTGCTATTAATCGTGGCTGCTCCGCTGTCTATTTGCACCAAAGAAGAGCAACGTTCAGTGATAAATTTTTTTTGTGGGCGGAAGGTGTATCAGGGGCTAAAATTCATACAAGACTTTCAGAACAGTATGGGAGCAGTGTTTTCCCACAACAAAGTGTGTATGAGTGGATTGAAAAATTCCGAAATGGTCACACGAGTGTTAAGCACGATGAAGAAGCCGGTCGACCGTTTACTGCCACAAATGAAGAAACCATTGAGCGATCACGTGAAATGATTCTCTTAGACAATCGATTAACTATTGATGAAATGGCTCTTCGTCTTCAAATTAGTCATGGCTCTGCCTACGAAATATCCTACACATGCCTACACATATCCAAACGCAAACACACCTAGACAGACATTAAATTAATTTTTGTCTAGGTACATTCTGTCTAGGTGTGTTTGCTTTTGGATATGTGTGAGTGTGAGTGTTTGTGTGTGTGTGTGTGTGTGTGTGTGTGTGTGTGTGTGTGTGTGTGTGTGTGTATTTGTTTACCTTCCTTTTCTTCCCCTAAGGTAAGTCCTTCCACTCCTGGGATTGGAATGACTCCTTTTCCACTTCCTTAAAACCCGTATCCTTCCCTTTCTCCTCTCCTTTCTTCCTCTTTTCCTGAAGAAGCGACCAACGGTTGCGAAAGCTTGTATGTGTGTTTGTGTGTGATTTTATTTGTATCTGTCGACGAGTCTGTCCTTTGGGTAAGTCATCCGTTTTCTATTTTTTATATTTGTTTATCCTACCAGGAAAGTTTCCTTCTATTATATATACACACACTAACTCTGATGAGCACTCGCCTGTCAGCATTCAAACAGCGAATTCAGGCCACGTTCTGAACAAAAATTCGAACATCAAAATATTAGCCGCGAACTTACAGAGTATTAGCAACAAAGTTCCCAAATTTTCCGCACTGCATGGAAGTTATTGCGCTCAAATAGTTTTAGGCACCGAAAGCTGGCCAAATCATGATGTGGCAAGTTTAGAAATATTTAGCAAAGCGTGGAATGTGTATCGGAAAGATAGATCGGATACAACTGGAGAAGGAGTGTTCATCGCTGTGGATAAAGATATTGTTTCTACTGAGATTGAGGTTGAAAGTAACTGTGAAGTTATGTGTTGCTTTTCACAAATGTCTTTCTAGGTGTGCTTGCGTTTCGATATGTCTGAGTGTGTGTGTATTTGTTTACCTTCCTTTTTTTCCCCTAAGGTAAGTCCTATGAAATGTCTGTCTAGGTGTGTTTGCGTTTTGATATGTCTGAGTGTGTGTGTATTTGTTTACCTTCCTTTTTTTCCCCTAAGGTAAGTCCTTCCACTCCTGGGATTGGAGTGACTCCTTTTCCACTTCCTTAAAACCCATATCCTCCCCTTTCTCCTCCCCTTTTTTCCTCTTTTTCCTGAAGAAGCTGCCAGTGGTGGCGAAAGCTTGTATGTGTGTTTGAGTGTGATTTTTATTTTTATTTGTGTCTATCGACGAGCCGGTCCTTTTGGGTAAGTTATCCGTTTTCTATTTTTTTATATGTAATATTTTTTTAAGAATGGGTCCACTGCGACTGTTAAATACCTTTATTGATGGAAATACGTGACTAGTTTTGCAACTTAAAGTTGCATCCTCAGGTGTTATCTGTTTACAAATGAATGAGAACTGTCAGAATTTTAAGCATTGTTAACATCAATGTAAGGTCGTAATAGTCTTTGTCTGCATACATTAAATCATTACAAAGAACTGGTGAAGCTCATTCCCTATCATTTGATTTTGGGTTTCTCAATATTCATATGAGGCGATATTTGAAGCCATATCTAAAATGCAGTGAGAAGAAAAAATGTTCCAATTAGGGAATGGAGTTCAACTACGTAAATATATTTTTTCTAAAATAAAAAATAAATAAAAATAAAAAAAATAAAAAAAAATAAAAATAAAAACAAAATAAAAAAATAAAAACATTCTCAATCTAGCCACATCTGAAGGATTAAAACCATAATCAGGAAATTCTTTTTTTTTTTAATAAAAAAAAAAAAAAAAAAAAAAAAAAGGAGGAATCTTTCGGCTGTGGTGGCCCTACATATAAAGTTTTAGGAACATAATTTGTCTTTTTTATGCTCTGACAGGAGCATTTTTTCAGCTGGTTGTATTATTTGTCGTTGTTGTGGTCTTCAGCCGGAGTCTGGTTTCATGCAGCTCTCCACCCTACTCTATCATGAACAAGCCTCATCATGTCCTCGTACGAATGGCAACCTATATTCATCTTAATCTGATACTATATTCGTCTCTTGGTCTCCATCTGCAATTTATGATTTCTTAATGTCTAATAATGTGTCTTACCAACTGATCCCTTCTTTTAGTCAAGTTATGTCAAAAATTCCTTTTCTCACCAATTCTGATCAGTAGCTCTTCATTAGTTATGAAATCTACCCAATTAATCTTCAGCATTCTTCTATAGGACCACATTTCAAAATACTCTATCCTCTTTCTATCTAAAGTATTTATCGTCCATGTTTCACTTCCATACAAGACAACACTCCACACAAATGCCTTCAGAAACAACTTCCTTACACTTAAATTAATATTCGGTGTTAGCAAATTTATCTTTTTCAAAAACGCTTTTCTTCCCTTGGTCATTCTGCATCTTATATCCTCTGTACTGCGACAATGATATGTTATTTTACTGCCCAAGTAACAAACCTCATCTACCACCTTTATTGTTTCATTACATAATCTAATTTGTTTAGCATCGCCTAAATTTCTAAGACTGCATTCCATTACCCTGTTTTGCTCTTGTTAATGTGCATCTTATACGCTCCTTTCAACACACTGTCCATTCTGTTCAATTTCTCTTCCAGGTCCTTTGCTGTCTCTGAAAGACTTACAATGTTATCAGCAAAATGCAATGTTTTTATTTGTTCACCCTGAACTCTTCCTTCTCCAAACTTCTGTTTGCTTTCCTTCACAGGTTGCTCAACGTACAAATAGAATAACATTGGAGAAAGGTTACAACCTTTTCTTACTCCCTTCCCAACCACTGCATCCCATTCATGCTCTTCAACTCTACCAATAGCTGTTTGGTTGATGTACAAGTTGTAAATAACCTCATGTTCCCTATATTTTACCCCTGCTGACTTCGGAATTTTAAAGAGTGTTTTGTAATCAACATTGCCAAAAGCTTCCACCAAATCTACATAAGCAAGAAATGTAGGTTTTCTTAATCTACCTTCTAAGACAAGTCACGAGTATTGCCTCCCGTGTTCCTACATTATTGTATTATACTCAATAATCCCTCATTACTTATAAGAACCTGTCTGAGCAAAATTTTTACATCACTTGAACCTTTGTAAAGGGGGAGGAGTGTACTATGAACATTTATTGTTATTAATTCTGTAACGAGCATGATAATTTTGAACTGTTTTTCATGGCCAGAGCCGTAAGGGAAGGGCCATTGGCATACCGTCAGTGCTCATGCTGCAAAGTCTGTGTTGATGTTTCAGTGTGGCCCAGGCAAAGGACGCAGGGTTGATTCCCCACCCCCCAGATCTTCTATACTGGCAGCAGAGCCACTAGCTGCTGACTATGTGACTAGCCATGGCACATGTCTGATCAGTCTTGAAGAGATGCAAGATTATTGCACTTCCTCCCCCTATGTACAACCCTGTACTACTATTCTTAAATAAATAATTTCAGTGTCAATTTATTATCCTGACATTCAACACCTATCCTGTAGCCCACCATACTAACTTGGCCATTCCGAACACCATCTACGTGAATAATCTGATTGACAGACTGAGCAGCAATCATCGGTTGTTTGCCGATAATGCTGTGCCGCACGGAAAGGTATCATCATTGAATGATTGTAATAGGTTGCCAGATGACTTAGACTAAATTTCTAGATGTGTAAGGAATCACAGCTAACTCTAAATGTAGAAAAATGTGAAGTGAGTCAGTGGAGTAGGAAAACAATTCCACAATGTTCAAATACAGCATTAGAAGTGTGTCGCTCAACACAATCACGTCGATTAAAGAAGCGTAAACTCGAAGAGCGATACGAAATGGAATGAGAGTGTAAGGACAGTTGTAGATCGACTTTGGTATCGCGGGAGAATTTTTGGGAGATGTGGTTACCTGTAAGGGGGACTATGTATAAAATGCTTGTGCAACACCTTCTCAAGTATCAGTCTAAGAGTTTTGCATATGCAGCACACCAGTTTAAAGGCAGACACGGAAGGAATTCGACAGCAGGCCACTAGGTTCTTTACCAGTAGGTTCGAACAGTGCACGACTGTTACGGAGATGCTTCAGCGACTCGAATCATAATTGTCGGTGGGAAGGGGAAAGCGAGCTAGAAAAAATGTCGACGAAATTTAGAGGACCAAAATTTGAAGCCGAATGCAAAACAATTCCACTGCCACCAGCTTAAATTTTGCTTAAATACCATAAAGATAAGAGGAATTGGGTCCCTTACAGAGGCATACAGGCAATTGTTTTTCCCTACTCCTACTGGGAGTGGAAGAGGAAGGAAAACAACTCTTAGTGATGTGAGGCGCCCTCTGCCACACACTCCAAGGTGGAGTCTGGAATACACACAGTACCGGTCTACACTACAAGTAGCGACCAGCGGGTACTCACTGTGGACGGGCACCTCGGGAAGCCCCTTCTCCTGGGCGCAGCGCTTGTGGAGTGCCGTGCCGTAGTGGCGCTTCAGGTGCGGCACGCTGGTGAACCAGCGCGCGCACACGGCGCAGTAGTGCGACTTGGGCAGCCAGTGCGGTCGCCTGTCCCAGCTGTCGGGAGGCGGGTGCGGCGGCGCCGCGTAGCCTTCCGGGGGCGGGTCTGCCGGCGGGGGCCCCGCGTAGCCGTCCGGGGGCGGGCCGTCGGGGAGGTGTGCTTCCCAGTACGGCGGCGGCTCCTTCCCCCGCTCCGCATGGACGTCTTCGTACTGCTGCTGGAAAAGGTGAAGAAAACCGCCCGGTGTTTACAATCTTTCTACTGTTCCCCAGAACACAATTTGGCAGTGAGCCGAGGACGGAGGGAGTGCGAACGCACGTACAGTTGCCACGAGACGTGCGGGCCGCTGCTGTAAAGTGGGAATGAGAGGGTCGCCGGGTCGTGGCGGCACACCGCGAACCACAGTGTCTCCTGCACTGTCACATTCACGTGCCACGGCACACGGTTCAGTAAACGAGGTTGACAGAGGACGGAAGAGTATTGAAACGTATCGAGTTCGTTCGACTGCCATATATTTCATTTCTCTTGGGGAAAAAGCCAAATTACATTTTAAATTATTAACTTAGGGAAAAGCTGGTAGAAGCCGACCTCGGGGAAGATCAGTTTGGGTTCAGGAGAAATGTAGGAACTCGGGAGGCAATACTCACTTTACAGCTTATCCTAGAAGATAGATTAAGAAAAGGCAAACCTACATTTCTAGCTTTTGTAGATTTGGAGAAGGCTTTTGACAATGTTGATTGGAATAAACTCTTTCAAATTCTGAAGCAAGCAGGAGTAAAATATAGGGAGCGTAAGGTTATTTATGACTTGTACAAAAACCAGACTGCGTTTGTCAGAGTTGAGGGGCATCAAAGGGATGTAGTGGTTGCAAAGGGAGTAAGACAGGGTTGTATTCTTTCTCCAATGTTATTCAATTTGTACATTGAGCAAGCTATAAAGGAAAGCAAGGAGAAATTTGGAGAAGGAATTAAAGTTCAGGGGGAAGAATTAAAAACATTGTGTTTTGCCGACGACATAGTAATTATGTCAGATACAGCAAAGGACCTGGAAGAGAAATTGAACGGAATGGACAGTGTGCTGAAAGGTGCATATAAGATGAACATTAACAAGAGCAAAACTAGGGTAATGGAGTGCAGTATAAGAAAATCAGGTGATGCTGAAGGAATTTGATTGGGAAACGTAGCAATGAAGGAGGTAGATGAGTTTTGTTACTTGGGCAGTAAAATAACAAATGATGGGCGCAGTACAGAGGATATAAAATGCAGAATGGCAATGGGTAGAAAAGCGTTCTTGAAAAAGAGAAATTTGTTAACATCGAATATTGATTTAAGCCTAAGGAAGTCCTTTCTGAAGGCATTTGTATGGAGTGTTGCCTTGTATGGGAGTGATACATGGACGATAAACAGTGCGGACAGGAAGAGGATAGAGGCTTTTGAAATATGGTGCTACAGAAGAATGCTGAAGATTAGGTGGGTGGATCACGTAACTAATGAGGTGGTACTGAACAGAATTGGGGAGAAAAGAAATTTCTGGCATTGGTAGGACACATTCTTAGACATCATGGAATTGTGAATTTAGCGTTGGAGGGAAGTGTGTGGGGTAAAAACCGCAGAGGAAGACCAAGAGATGGATACAGTAAGCAGATTCAGACAGATGTAGGTTGCCGTTCTTATGTGGAGATGAAGAGGCTTGCTCAGGATAGGGTATTGAGGAGAGCTGCATCAAACCAGTCTCCGGACTGAAGACCACAACAAGAACAACTTAGGGACTGGAATTGTAGCATTCTTTTTTGATGAAATGAGCATCTACTTTTGGTCAAATTAATAGCTATTTTCCTTGCAATGATTATTCACATTTACATTCTGTTATTGGCAACTGTTTAACCCGTTCAGACCTGAATTTTTTTCTCTGTGAAGGAAATTATTTTTAATGCTGTAATACTCTAAGTTAAATTTTCAATGATTTTAGAAGCAAGATTTATGCAATTATATGCACCCATTTTCATTTTATAACACTGCGTATACTGAAAAACAAAGCATTTTTAAGGACTAAATTAATTAATTTTGTAGCACCAACTGTTGTACTAAATCACCTGATCATTCAATAACTACATCGCAAAATAACAACTACTACTTTCAGTTATACAGTGGAATACAAGTAACCCACAATTTACATGTTCTCTGAAGTTCGCAAACTGCTGCGCAGTGCAACACCTGCTTCTTAATATTTTTATAGAGATCTTCTGCAGGTGGCCGTAATTGTGCATGATGAAGTGATTGAACACTCAAGTGTCGTATCATGTTATTTCCATGGAGAAAGAAACGATTTTGAACCATCTTACACACCGTAGAAATTATGTACACATTTGTAGCCAGAGGGTCCGAAAGGGTTAATTTAAATCTACCTTTTCGTTAATGAGTTTCAGGAATGAAAGAAAACATATTTCACATGAGAACTTTTAAAATACATGTCTTTATTGCTCAAAAAACAGATTTCAGCAAAAATTAACTGTAGTTACACAATTTTCTCTCACTGAGTGAAAGAAGAGTGCAAATTTCTGAACTACTTTCATTGGGATTACATGTCCTATCAGTTACTACTATACTGTAGTGAGAAATGATAGCGAGAGCACTTTCTTGCTTTTTGTGTGTCTGACACAGATTTGTGTAAACCCCTTACTTTTGTCGTGGATTTCTCCACGTATCTACCAGTTCTTGTGTCAGTTAGCTCTCCTGTAGGAATTGTGGCGTCGCCTTTCGACAAAATGTGCCGCTTGCTGTCTTCCCCGCACTCGTGTTATTGCTACCGGGGTCGAGTTCTGTAAGGCACGTAAGGACCCTAACCGGTCTTACCTCGCTAGGGCGGGTGAACTTCGTGGCCTTAGCTGTCATCGTCTGTTCATCACGCTACTCGTACGGAATCTTACGCTGACAATACGCTCCACGACTTCATTCTCCCCTTAGATCCGGACTGGGAAGTGCGACAACAGGCCTTGCAATTAGACAATCCTATGCTAACTGATGTGTTTCATATCACTCAATCTTTTGAGATTTCCCGTGCCGCAGGGGATCAAATTGAGGTTGGGGGGGGGGGGGGGCGGGGGATGTCACTGCTATTTCTCCAGACGACCTTTGATCTTCCACTTCTGACGTATCCGATGTTGCCACAGTTCGAGACTGCCCTAATCACTGTGCACGCAGCTGTAAACAACAACCTAGTAAATGACACTAACAGTCTGCACCACGTGGATGCTCCAATACTCGACAGTCTCTACTGTCTTGCCAGTTTTGTTTTGTTCATTGTGACAGGGCACCTTAACATAAACGCTGGGTGACTCTTAATAAGTGGAAGGAAGCTTAGGGCTTAACATCCCATTGACAGTGCGATCATTAGAGGTGGAGGTTAAGCTCGGAATTTCGGGCTAGGATGTGGGAGGAAATCGGCCAAGCCGTATGAAAAGGGCCATCCCTGCATTTGCCTGGAGTGATTGAGGGAAATCACGGAAAACCTAAATCTGGATGGCCAGAGGTGGATTTGAACCACCATCCTCCCGAATGTGAGTCCAGTGTCTTACCACTGCGCTACCTTGCTCGGTGGTAATAAGTGTCACAAGAAGGGCCACATATCTTCAATATGTCATTCTCAACCCGTTTCGGTGGATCAGGACCTGCAACCGTCCCCTATGAAATTATTTGTGTAGTACAAGTTTGTGACAAACTGGTGACTTTTCAAGTCAATACAGGAGCCTCAGCCTCCCTGCTAAACTATCACACCTATGCACGGCTAGGCTCCCCCCAGTTATTCCCAGTGGAGCACTCCTTAAACAACTAGAGTCATCGATGCATTCCCACCTCGAGACAGTTTACAGCTTCAACGGCACACACATCCGTGTTGCGTCCGATCACTTTCATTGCGGTTGACGATACGACTGCAGTGAACATATTCGGTCTCAATTCCTCAACAGCCTTTGGATTTTCTATCTCCGATGTGGTTAACTTAGTTTCAAACTCTGTGCTTTTCCGTGATCTCGAGTCACTCTGTCAAGAATTTTCTTCTTTACTTTCTGGTGAGTTAGGTTGTGCTTCTGACTTTATGGTGCACATTACAAAGCTACCGATAGTGCAGCCAAAAATTTTTCTCGCCCACCCGGTACTGGTCCCCTCGCACAATCAGCTCAAAACCAAACTTGATTGTCCATGAGCCTTGCAGGTTCTTTGCCCAGTTACATCTACATCTACATGGGATACTCTGCAAATCACATTTAAGTGCCTGGCAGACGGTTCATCGAACCACAATTATACTATTTATTTCCCACTCCATTCTCGAATAGTGCATGGGAAGAATGAACACCTGAATCACTCTGTTCGAGCTCTGATTTCTCGTATTTTAATGAACACCTGAATCACTCTGTTCGAGCTCTGATTTCTCTTATTTTATTCTGATGATCATTTCTACCTATGTAAGTGGGAGTCAACAATATATTTTCGCATTCGGAGGAGAATGTTGGCGATTGGAGTTTCGCAAGAAGCCCATGTTGCAGCGAAGCGCCGTTGTTGTAATGATTCCCATCCCAGATGCTGTATCATTTCCGTAACGCTGTCTCCCCTGTATCGTGACAATACGAAACAAGCTGCCCTTCTCTGGACTCTTTCTTCCAGTGAATGGACCACCCCCACCTGTCACCATATGAAAACCATCGGGCGCCTTACGTATTTGTGGTGACTTCAATGTCACAATTAACGTGCAGTCAGTCATAGATTCATACCCTCTGCCACGGACTGATGAATTGCAGTCCTTACTTTCAAGATCAATTTTTTTTCCTCAAGTAGATTTAGTGGAGGCTTATCTCCAACTTCCCCTCGATGAGCAATCCGTCCAGGTATCTGCTGGTGGTTAACACATCATTTGGCCTCTATCAGTATCAACGTTTGCCTTCTGGCGTGGGAAATGTGCCGGTTATTTTTCAATGTTTGCTGGAACAACTGTTGCACCCCATTCCAGTTGCATTAACTATCTTGACAACATTGCGATTACGGGTTCATCGCCAATGTTAACACCTTCAGAACTTGCGGGGCCCCCTTTTCGAGTTCTCACATCTGCCTGACTCCATTGTAATCTCTCTGAGTCTCGGTTTTTTCAACCGTTGATTCCCTATCACGGGTTTGAAATTTCAATGGAAGGAATACGCCTCCTAGCAGACTGCATAGCTACTGTCGCCTCTCTTCCGAGACCGGCATCCGTCGAGGACTTGCGGGATTTTTTGACAATGTGGCATACTACGGTCACTTTCTGCTCGGGCTGCTAGTGTCGAGCAGCCTCTCCACCGCCTCCTCCACAAAGATGAGCCCTTTGTCTGGTCAGAGGACTGTGACCGTGCTTTCTGCACTCTCGAGAATCTTCTCGTGCCGGCCCTTCGCCGGGTCGCGTACACGCCGGGTCGGCACCTGGTCCTAGCTACAGATGCCTCTCAGTACGGGTTTGCGGCAGCACTGGCCCATAAATATCGTGACAGGTCTGAACGCCCTATTGCTTATGCCTCTAAAACTTTGACTCCAACCCAGAAACAATATTCTCCAATCGAAAATGAAACATTGGCCAATGTTTGTGCTTTAAAAAAATTCCACGTTTACTTGTGCGGTATCACGTTCCAGCTTCTTACAGACCACGAGCCGTTGGTTGCCCTTTTCCATCCTACCAGCTCTCTACCACATAAGGCTGCCCACTGGCTTCAGCACTGGGCACTCTTTCTATCGCTTACGAAATCCACTTCCGGAGCGCAGCTCGACACGCTAATCCGGACACTCTCTCCTGTCTTCCTATTGGACGTGATCCCGAATTTGATCGTGAAGAACTCTGCTCTTATTTGGATGAGGAAGCAAAGGCTACAGTGGACACTTTCCCCTATTACGTCTTCAGTATTGCCTGCTGCCCTGGCGTCTGGCACGGTGTTACCTCAGGTCCTGCATTACATTCGAACCAGTTGGCCAGATAGTCCTCTGCATCGAGCCTCATAACCGTTGCGGAATTATTTTTCTTTCTGGCTGTGTTTGTCTGAAGGTGACAGGGTTAAACTATTGGCTACTGATGACCTGCAGTCTCAGACCGTTGTGCCAGCATCCTTACCTTCACATGTGTTGACCATGCTACACGAGGGTCATTGGGGGAGGGGGCCTCCCGCACTAAAACCATGGCCCGAGGGCATATGTTTTGGCCCGGTAAGAACAGCAATATTGTGTACCTGGTGGCTGCTGGGAAGGGTGCACACAGAGAGAGGTGGGAGGGGGGGGGCAGAGATCCCAGCCCCGCCCCCTCCCCTCCGAAATGTTTGGGCTTGCACCAGGTAAAATGGAAATTTTCTGGTACCTTCTTCATTATTTAATATTGCTTCTGGGTGTAAGATGAGTAGCACACATCGAATTCTGTTGGAACTCAATCTTTTCAAGTATATATCATAATTATGAATCATAACTAATTATTCACAGTCACAGCATCGAACAGTAAACGTATATACCCAGTCAATGTTGTTGTTGTAGTCTTCGATCTACAGACTGGTTTGATGCGGCTCTCTACACTACTCTAAATTGCACAAGACTCTTCATGTCTGACAATGGCAACACACATCCCTTTAAATCTGCTTAATGTATTCAACTTGCAGTCTACCTCAGCTATTTTTACCCAACGCTTCCCTACAACACTAAATTGACAATTTCTCAATGTCTGAGAATGTGCCCTACTAATGGCTTCCTTCTTTAAGTGAAGATATGCCATAAATCTCTTTTCTCTCCACTTCTGTTCAGGAACCCCTCATTCCTTACGAATCTACCCGTCTAATCTTCAGCATTCTCCTGTAGCACCAGATTTCAAACCTTCTCTACTCTTCAGTGTGCACTGTTTATCGCCCACCTTTCACTGTCATACGAGGACACTCTCCAGACAAATGCCTTCACAAAAGATTTCCTAACACTTGTATTAATATTCTGGGTCAACAAATTTCTCTTCTCCAGTTTTACAAACTACATTAACCCCCATGACCTCCTTTCAGAATTGTGTTTCTGCAGTTGCACTGCAATTATCAAATGATAATTATACAAGAGGCACAACCTGGGTAATTCATTAGGCATAGACCTAAGTAAATTATTTGTACACGTGAAAGGGTCTCACTCATAGAAGTTGCAAAGCACACTAGGTCTGAGGGAAAAAAATAGAAGTGCAGCTTTTCGTACCTACTTCAGATATTTTCATGTAGAGTAAACAACTTAGCGAGAGCAGAGCACATCTACAATTCTACCACCAAAAGCAAATACGAACCAAATAAATAATGAACTATGCTACAGTGATGCAGATGACATGCACAGAATGGCCAGATTTGGTGTTATGTAGCGTTTTGAGCTTTTAACCCTTTTACGTACACGGGACACATTTGTTCCACTTATAAATCAGTTTAATAATTGGACGGTAATCATATTAGATGTGCCACAGGTGCTCTACCGGAAGCAGAGATATTAGTTTTCTGTTTCATGTATATTTGCTGGAAACAATTACTATGTATAACTGCCACCAATTGTTCATTATTGTTGGTGATTCTAGCTTCAAGCAGACATAATTTATTCATTTACTGCCTGTAGTTTGTTATCTCTGCCTTACTCTCAAAGGTAGAAACTACATTCACATAAGAGTCCAAACGATATCTATCGAAGCAGTTCAGGTAATTTTGAAGATTTGTTACATAGCCCAGCAGCGGCATCCTCCATTATAAGGAAAATTTATAACATAAAATTTTAATGTATATTTTTGTATTATTTCATTTGTAATTAATTAATGTAATTCTTATATACACAGGCGTTTGATAGTGACAAAATGTTGAAGCAGCTGTAGCGCTATTGAATACAGTATAAGCAGTGGATCCAGACCTTTAATTACAATGTCATTGAACGACATTTATCACACTACAGGCCCAACAATCAGGAAGTTTATATTCTAATTGTTTTCTTATGCTATTTTGAGATGTACATAGTTCAATCATTGGTGCAGTTAAAAAAGTAATAAAAAAACGACAGTCTTCACTTTGTGATGTAATGTATTGTTGAACACGGGGGATAGACAAAAGCAGTGATCCTTATTATGTCTTGGTGCAATTTTGTTTCTAATTTTCAATAGACTCACACAAGTAGTGCATTTGCATCAAATGACTTGCTCAGTTAGTGTATTTATGTGTATTGACTTGGATGTTCAATGTAAATTTTTATATTCTATTAGAAAATCACTAGGCTACGGAATACACATGAGTCTAGAGAGATGCGAAACTGAAGTTTTGCTGTATAACACATGGACATTTGTCAGTGCAGAATTGCTTGGAAGGTGAAGATGTAGGCTCACTTTCCACCATGCAAATACCATTAGAACTGTACATGTACTATGATGATGCTTAACTTAAGCACTATTAATACACACACCATGTTTAGTATAAATTCTGTTATTATGAAATAATACCTGTATATTTTGTTTCCAGCTTTGTGCCATATAATGAGTTAACCCTTTCGCTGCTAAAGCCGTGCATCCTGCTCGCCGGGTCGAGTGAGCCCTCGAGGCCGCCTAATCCCACTACCTGCGCGAAAGAGAGGCCGCACCGACCACTGCCTGTGACGAGCTTACTGCTCGGCCGCCCTCGCCCTGTGCCGAATATTCCTGGAGCCGGCGGTCGCGTCTGTCACGCCTTCCGAATGTGATCGTTGACACACAAAGTATCTGCATACTTTTTATATTGCTTTCAATCTGCTGATAATTACTGAACATACTTTGTGTGTGATTAAACTGCTTACCGGTATGTGCCAGTCCTCATTAAATTGCCTAATTTTGGAATATTTTCCTGCTCGAACATCAAGGATTTCGAAGAAATTTTATGTTAACAATCGTAACTGTCCTCTATGAACACTGGTGAAGTTTAACTATCGTCGTAAAGTACTGGGTGAGATGTAATCACTTGCTTGATTTCATTCGCAAAGTTGCGCAGAGTAAGCGTGAATTTCTGACGAATTTGAGCTATTATATCTTGGGCAAACTTTTGTTACAATAAATGAAATCTGGCCACCTCGTACAACTATAAGCATTCCCGTAGAAATAATGAAGAAAAGAATTTTACGAGCCATATTCGGCCATATAACGTTAAGCAAAGTCGCTAGGAAAAGTTGGCGCCAGAAACAATCTGAATGCCTGTTTTCTTATATTTGAGGGAGCAGAAGTATGATGAACATGTAACTTGGCATGTAGTAACCCAACAACACAAGGTTCCCAAATTTAAAGTTTCATTTATGTACCTCTTTCCTCTACCGAGAAATAATTTGCCCATCAAGTCATACTAGTGACTGAGGTATAATCACTATTGTTTTACCGAGCGAGGTGGCGCAGTGGTAAGACACTGGACTCGTATTTGGAAGGACGGTGGTTCAAATCCACCTCCGGCCATTCAGATTTAGGTTTTCCGAGATTTCCCTAAATCACTCCAGGCAAATGCCGGAATGGTTTCATTCAATGGGCACGGCCGACTTCCTTCCCCCATCCTCACCCAAAAACCCAAGCGTAAGCTCCGTCTCTAATGACCACGCTGTCGACGGGACGTTAAACCCTAAGATTACTTCCTCCCACTATTGTTTTTATGATTGTTGATATTACCAGTTTTTGTACCTTCTGAATATATCTTCCATCCTTTTTCTGGTCCAGGCTTTGTACCGGCACTGGCAAAGTTTAAAAAAATTGTTCATATAATGGTATTTATATCTTACTTCTTTATTTGCTATTCTTAGTAATTTATTCAGAGTTTCAATAAAGGTCTGATTTAGTTCCCAATGAGGGTACAACACGTAATGCAACATTGCAAGTTTTGCATTGGTAACATGCAAATTGGTAACATGTCACCATACTCGAATTGTAATCTACAATACATTGCGGTTGCCAGTATTTCTGTCACTCCTCTGTTTCAACCATTTGTGGTGTGTGGCACATGGTCAACGTCAACACCTCTCTCTTATCGCACTATTCGATAGCGAGGATCTTGTCAGTGGACATAAGCTCAGTTTCTCCTCGTTTTAATTTTATCTGCAGTTTTGGCACATTGCGCCTATTCTTATGAACAGTGCCTCGTGCGGCTGTCCCACGGTTGTGAAGCCAGAGGAACAGGACTGGGCTGGAGTACAAGTTATCGACAAACAGAATGTGACCCTTTTCCAAATACGATCCCTTAAGAGTTGCCACTACGTTGCTGCTTTAAATTGTGGACCCCAATTTCTGTTGTTGAGCCTGTATATACAATAAAATTCAAAATGATTCCACTCCAACAGTCACACAGTACAAATGTCTTTATCCCAAATCTACTTCACTTGGATGGAATATAATGCTTAAAAGATAATTGTCCTTTGAACAGAAAGAGACTTTCATATATACAAAGTTTGTGATGTGGACAAAATGAATTGTGAAACGTCTCATGAACTTTGTCAACAATCATCTTAATTTTAAATAGACTGTCACCTCCGGTATTCGCCGAGTTATGATTGAAGTGTAGTATTCTCAGAAGCAGAAAAACGCGGTCTCAGGCCATAATACAACTGAAAAATGGTGTATTCAGAAGTGTATCTCTGGACCAATAATCACTTAATTTTAACCTCTTAACTTGGGCCATTAGAAGGCAAATACCATCAAAATAATACATTTCCTGAGAGCCAATGTCTTTCCACTTTGACAGTTGAGAATTCACAGATTCTGTATTATTTTCTCTGGTGTGAATGGAAAACCGATGTATTTCATCTGCAATAAATTGCAACAGTTCTTCAGACATAAGAATCACAAAAAATGAAAGAATGCTCGAGTCAGTATCTAGCTGACATTCGTGTCCTGCACTCGAGTCATCAAAGTCGCGGTTTAATGGCTGGAAATTGATTTCTTTCCAGCAAAATGTGTCACTAAGGCGAGCTCTTTTCTGAACCCCTTCACTGTCTTTCCTCAGATTCAGAGGAAGGGCAGACTATACATCTTGCTCTCCCCACTGATGTAGAGAGTTAAGGAGTACAGCTTCGAGATTCTGTTGAAGACTCATCACTGCTAGAAAACACACACTTCTAGTGAGCATATCTCGGATCTCTTTATCCAGGCAAGCACAGCAATGTCACATTCCTGACGCAGAAAACAACAAAAGCGATGAAAACACGAGAACTGAAGTAGAATTCTCCAGAGACAGATCACAGCAACAAACATATATGTACTCTCGAACTTTACAGCCGGAACACTGAACAGCTACTGTTAATGAAGGGCAAAAAGACAGCCCTACGTGTTAACGTGTCAGTAGCACTCAGAAAGCCTCGACTCAGCGTGCCTAAACTCGTCTGTAGCAGTGAGGGGTGCAGTGGCATCAGACGTGTCAACACGTCTGCACTGCAGGGAGACCCAACAACCGCGTGTAAACACGGCCGCAGCACCAGGGGAATGGCGAGGCAGGACAAGTTAACACGTCTGCAGCAGTCAAAGGGTTCTTTATCTTTCCAAGTAAAATTTTACTGATCATTAGTATTGCTTAAATGATAATTACTTTGAAACTTCCTGGCAGATTAAAATTGTGTGCCGGAACTGGGACTCGAACCTGGCCTGAAAGGCAAAGGTCCCAGGTTTGAGTCCCAGTTCCGGCACACAATTTTAATCTGCCAGGAAGTTTCATATACGTGCACACTCCGCTGCAGAGTGAAAAGTTTCATTCTGGATAATTACTTTGCTGCATATTGCACAGAGACAGAATTTAAGTAAACTTCATTTTTCTTTCAAGTAAAAATTTGCCTTATGAACATAAATAAATTTTAACTGCTTGGATAAGGATATGAATTTATGTTTTCAACCTTTATTTATTATTTTATGATGTGCATATTCATATTACCATTTTTTGTACGTGAAATCAGGGGTGCCAGGTGTTGACATTCAAGCATTAACTGGATGTGTCAACAACCTGGTCACCGTTGGTTTGACTCAACATCATTACTTGTACGGTATAACTCGTGCCACGCTAAACAAGTGCACGTGGCTCTCAACGAAACTTGCCGCACTGTCACGGGATGCCTAGGGCCGACGCCAGTTAAAATCTATACTGCCTTGCCAGTATAAAGCCACCTGAGATTAGAAGGGAAGTCACAACCAGAATAGAACGAACAAAGGCACTGACATTATCAACGCATCCCCTTTTTAGTTACCACCCTACCCACAGCAGACTCAAATTGAGGAAAACCTTGCTACGTGCAACGGCGGAGCTCGACAAATTACCCCGACTGACTAGCTTGGAGATTTGGAGAGCAAAGAGCAGGGACCTAGGGGGTTGGATGACGCCACAGGAAGCGCTCCCACCTGGCTACAAAGAGGACTGCACGGCGTGGAAGTCCCTCAATAGACTGTGGACCAATGTAGCCGGAACCAAAGTCAACATGAGAAGGTGGGGCCCCTCTGACACATCTGTCATGTGCGAGTGTGGAAGAGAACAAACCACCGAGCGTCTGCTACAGTGTGAGCTTTGTCCAGCCTGTTGTACCGTGGAGGGTCTGACTGGTGCTACCCGTGATGCGTGTGATGTAACCATATTTTGGGCTAGCATACTTTAACCCAGGAGAAAAGAGTTTTGTATTGTTAATACTGGACTTGTAAATGTGTGTAATATTAATAGTTAATATGTATTTATATTTCTTGATTTTCATTTTTGTACTTGTGTCCCAGCTATGTTTTGTGTCACAAGTATATAATATGCTTCTGACACGAATAAACAAACAAACATCATTACTTCAGTCTATTAATTAGTTTAGTGCTATTTCAGCTTCTTCAGATTTGCTGATAGGTTGGCTGTTGATGCCTGGTGACTAAGACTGATGTACGCAGACCTGAAAATTGATGATGGCTATAGATGCTTTACTACAGAAAACCTGGACCCCAAATCAAATTTTTAAAAAGTGAAGTAAAATAAAAATATACTTTTGCATGAATTAACATTAGTCAATTACTACTTGATGTCACTTCCCTCATTTTTACTGACACTATTGCTTCATAAGTATCTACCCTAATCAATCTGTTTTATGCAGGAATGATGGATTACTGTTTGTGTGTGTTTCACTTACACTAGAATGACTTATTCATTTTATTCGGTATATCACTATTAACTGACAATGAACTAATCCTTCAATCATTTTCACTGTGCTACGAAATCAGTTCATCAATGTTTTATTATTTCCAACCATTATGGTCTCACCTAACATACTGCCCCACCAACATCACCACCCCTACTAACTTTAATCACTCTCACCATTTTAACTGACTGTCATCAACCAATCTTTATTGTCTTATAACACACCCTCCTCCCAACAAATATCCTTTACCTCACCCATTATTCATCACTTTAGGCTATAAAAATTAGTTTCCTACATTAAATTCTGTAATTTGAAGGTTATCTGTCGCTCCCCAGTAAATAAAGCTAGATTATTTGCACATGGTTTCGAACCGAAGTATTCCATACTATAGCTCACTGCCAATGCTACAGCAACTTTGTTAAACATATAGTGTTGCAATTTACTTACAGTAATAACAATTGCTCTTCTACAACAACTATTTCTAGAAAGCTGCCTTACTTATATGAACATAGATATGTCATTCGCACATACATATTTATTATTAACTGCAGCCAGCTATCTGTTTATAGATCTTAAGCTGCACATATAGTAAAACCTCGTTTTTACATTCTCGGTTTTTACATTTTCCCGCCATTTACACCATTTTTTGTCGGTCCCATCAAATTTCCTATGTTTACAATGTTAATTCGCCCTCGTTTTTGCATTAACAGATTTACACTTTTCCCGCATTTTACGCTTTTCGAAAGAATTTTCGTGAAGAAAAATGACGTAATGTACATAAATTGACTCTAGTATGGCTTTCCGCATAAAGTATAGCGCTTAAAAATAATTCGCAGTCGAGTTTCTTGACACTTTGCATTTATTCAAAGGTATATTTCGCCTTTCGTTGATGACTTACGACGCGCCGATTTGTGGCGATGTAGTTCCTCTTTCAACCAGCTCCTTTGCCAGAGTGCTTGGCGTGAGAATAACGCTAATTTGTGGCAGTGTAGTTCCTCTTTCCGCTAGCTTCTTTGCTGGTGTCTACTCAAACAATCAGAACCAATTGCTTTGTTGGTGTGAGAATAAAGAGTTGCATTGTTTTTGTGATACATATTTCTGATTAATAAAGAACGATATCTGTCACAGTTGGGTATCATAATACCCACATCCTCAAAAAAGCGATAATTGTGAGAGGTGCCAATCCTATGCAAACGTCACAAAAATACTTAGGTATATTTTTGTACTTGAAAACGTGAATAAATTCTCTAATATCGTCGTGTGAAACATCTAAAAATACAAAAATAACGGAACTTTGAGTTTTACTACGTAAATGATTACGTAATGCCGGTAAAAGGCAGTAATTTTGAAGATGTGTTCCATAGCCTGGCAGTAGTGTCCAAATGATATCGAAGCGGTTCAGATAATTTTGAACATGTGTTACATAGCCTAGCAGTGGCGTCCTCGATTATAATGAATGAAATTACGTCAAAAATTTCTACTTCCCATAAAATTACCAATTCCGTTTGGCGCTTAAAATAGCAGCGTCCTCGATTATAATAAATGAAATTACGTCGAAATTTCTACTTTCCATAAGATTACCAGTTTTGATGGTGCTTAAAATAGCGGCGTCCTCGATTATGATGAATGGAATTACGTCAAATTTCTACTTCCTATAAAATTACCAGTTCTGCCTGGCGCTTAAAATAGCGGCATCCTCGATTACAATGAATGAAATTACGTCAAAAAATTCTACTTCCCATAAAATTATGTTTTGCCTGGCGCTTAAAATAGTAAAAATTTGGATAACTTTTATTGTATAATAAACTTCCTGGCGAGTATTTAGATGCCTATTACGTACATATATCACAAATAAACTACGAAAATGTAAGGCCCATGCAGTAAGCATTTTTTACCATTTAAAACATTATTTCCTGCATTTTACATTTTCATGTATTTTACACCATTTTACTTAAGTCCCTTGAAAAGCGTAAAAACGGGGTTCTACTGTAGTTAACTACTTCATATTTACTTTGCTATGATAGGTACTTTACTACATTGGCTAGCTCCCTACTAACATTCCTACTTCTATGCTAGCTGTTAATACCAAAATATTTCGTTCCATGGTCTTTGATATTATCATCCTTACTTTATACAGTAGTATATGACTCTGCAAGGCAATTACTCAACCGGTTTACAATTCTGTTGGGCAGTTAGTATTGCAGTAGCTGCCAAAAAGATCGCGCGAAATGAGCACCAGCACGGTGCGTCCCGGACAGTAGACGCAGCAAGTAAGGCCCGGTCACCAGAGTGCGCACGTAGCTTCGGCAGTGTGCTCTACTTGCGGGCCACCACAGCCCGGCCGCATCAGTGGGATGTGGGCTAACACTCGTGTAAGAGCCGTGCAGTGCTAGGCTCTATCGTGTGTCTTGTACTACACAAGTGACGACGAGTAGGGCCACCCTCGCGCATGTTGTTTTGTTTGTCGGGTTACGCAAAGGTCCAAGCACAGAAGGTTTAGTTCAATATTTTGTTGAGCAGCAGAAGGAGCTCACGGCCATCATGCAACAGGCGATTCCGGTGTCGCTTTCAAAACAGTCTTCCTCGGTGCCATTCCCCCCTCCCTTCCCCCCGTACGGTGAGACGGCCGAAGATTGGGACGCCTACGAACATTGTCTTCGGCAGCATTTTCAGGCCTTTCGTGTCGACGACAAGGAGGTATTTCGTGCTCTATTTTCGTCACGGATATCCCCCTCACCGTATCAGGTGTTGCAGCACTTGACGCTGTTGCGAGAACTGTCATCCTCATCTTTTGAAACTGTACGATTGTTCCTGTCGTCCTATTATCGCCACCACACGCTCGTCGTGGATGCGCAGGTCGAGTTTTATCAGTGCGAGAGACAGCCCCATCAGTCTTACCGTGCCCGGGCAGTTACTATGCACGGCCTCAGCCACAAGTGCCATTTTGCGACGGAGAAATTAAAAGAGCCGTACGCTCACGTTACGTTTTGCGACGTCATTGTTCGTTTGGTCCCAGATAGGGAGGTCGGGCACAGGGCTCTTCAGTTGGAAGACCCTTCCCTTGAGGAAGTCCTCTCTATCGGTCAATCCTACAAAGTCTCACATGTCGTGGGTCAATAGTCGGAATCCCGGTGCGACGTGGCAGTGGTGCAGGGAGGTGAGGACGAGTCCAATGCAGTAAGGGAGGATAATCTGCGGGCGATTCGAGCCAGCCGTTCCGGCCACTTCCACCGGGCATGTTAACAGAGTTCCAACCACCGGCCCCTATTACCGTCCTGCCCACCGTGCTATAAAAAGTGTGACCCATCAGAGTGTCCGCGGCTTTGGACCGTGTGTGGCAAATGCAACAAAAAAGGACACGTGGCTAAAGTTTGCCACTCTGTGGCACAGGACGCAGATTCGGAGGATACGGACTTAGATATTCGGGAAGTTTCAGAGGGCCTGGCGCCCGACAATACTACAAACGAGCTCTTAATCGAAGTTTTCATTCTGTCGTGCCGACTCCACCTGCAAGTAGACGTGGTCGCATCAGTGTCTTTGTTGAATGCACAAACATTCTCAGGTTTCCCCACTGGCCCAAGTACGCAGGCGTCTTCGCGGATATGGAAAATAGTGCATTCCTCTGCTAGGGCAATTCATAACTGACATCACTTACAAATCAGTCGTGCACCCTCTTACCTTTATTGTCGTCTGTGATGCTAGTTCCATCAAGCTTTTCAGATTGGATGCCTTTCAGACTTTTCACTTTGAGATCTCGGAGAACCGTTCAGTCGGTCTCAGAAGACATTCCGTGTCACTCATTGGAATCTTTGACATCCGAAATTTGAGATGTCTTAGAGGAAGGCATAGGGTGTGTTTCAGATTTTCAGGCCCACTTAACAGTAAAGCCGGCAGCGCACCTACGTTTTTTCTGGACGAGGCAGATCCCCTCGGCTCTCCGCCTTTAGGTAAAGGTAGAACTGCACTGGCTGATAGCTCTCGGGGTGATTCTTCCCCAAGTCTTCCAGTGAATGGGCCACACCTTTAGTTATTGTGAGGAAACCTTATGGCAAATTGCGCCTTCGTGGCAACTTTAAGGCCGACGTCAATTCTCAATCTGTGGTGGATACCAACACACTGCCTACTTCACAAGAAGTATTTTCCCAGCTAACAGAAGGCCAACTTTTTCTAAGGTCGATCTTTCGGAAGTAAGTGTACCACCAGATACCTCTTAACGAGGACTCCAAACGTCTCTTGGTAATCGACACAAGTTTGGCCTTTTTCAACACCAGTGTCTGGTCTTCGGGATGGCTGGGGCCCTGGCCATTTTTCAACGTTATCTCGAGCAGGTTACGTCAGCAATACCCCACTGCATCAATTACCTTGACTTGTCACAGGTTGCAATACGAAGGAACACTTAAACAATTTTCCGACCCTCTTCTTCAAATTCCAGTCCACGGACCTGTGGTGCAATCTCAGTAAATCTAACAAGGGAAGTACTTAGGCCCGAACAAACAGAAATACACCAAAATTGTATGATAGTTAATGTAAAGGTCTCTTATTGCACTAGTGATACTCCTGCATATGCAAAACTTTGCAGTCGCCCATTAGAGGCCTTTGCGTGTACCGTGCAGCATTGCACTTTGACTTGCTGGTATGCCAGTAGTGAAGGTGCAGTGTGCCTCTGAAGTTGCGTTTTGTGATGTTATTTGTGTGGTAAAGTGTCGGATGGGTCGGCGACTGGTAATCAATCCTGCTAATATAGTGTGACTGGTTGAGGTGAAGTTACGAAGAAACCTTTTTCGTGTAGATGGTATTGGTGTAGAAGATGAATCATTCGCATGTTACCTATTATCTATTAGAGTGTTTCTAATCTATGCTCATATTTCTGCACTATAATAGATACCAGAAAACATGTGAATGATTCTTCTTCTACACCAAGACCGTATTCACAGAGAAGGGCTCTTTGGAATTTCATCTCCACCAATTGCAATACATTAGCAGGATCGATTACCAATTGCCGACCCATCTAACGCTTCACCACACAAATAATGTCACAAAGCGTAACTTCGGAGGCACACTGCACTGTCACTACTGGCGTACCGGCAGGTCAAAGTGCAATGCGGCACGGCACATGCAGAGGCCTCTAATGAGTGACTGCAGATGTGGGAGTATCACTAGTGCAATAAGGGACCTCTACATTATCTATCATATGATTTTGGTGTATTTCTGTTTGTTTGAGTCTAAGTACTTTCCTTGTAAGTTCTTTCAACCGTCCCTCGAGTACTTGGGCCACATCATCTCTAAGCACGGCGTCCGTGCCCCTCTTCGCTGCAAGAGTTGCAAGTTTTTTTAGGCAAAATTGGATCATCCCCTGTACCACCTTCTGCGCAAGGGTGTCCCTATTGCGTGGTCTCCCACGTGTGAGCAGGCGTTTGCTTCTTTGAAGGACCACCTCACATCGGCTCTACGATTGGCGACTTACAACCGCTCTAAGCCGTCAGTCGCGGCTACGGATGCTTCGCAGTACGGGGTGGAGGCAGTCCTCGTCCATCGCAATGGGATGGCTCTGAGCAGCTGCTGGCGTTTACATCCAAGAGTTTTACCCCAGCTCAGTCCCATTAATCGCAGGTGGAGGAGGAGGTCCCGGTCATAGTCTGCACTATAACCAAGTTTCACACATTCTTGTATGGCACAAAGTTTCAGTTAATTAGAGACCATAAACCGTTAATATAATTGTTCAGTCTACCCTCCAAATTGCGGGATAGGGTTGCCCACCGACTGCAGTGCTGGGCCCCATTCCTTTAAGAGTACCAGTATGACATTCATTTTCGCCCTACTGGCCAGCATGCCAATGCCGACACTCTTTCCAGACTTCCATCGGTTCAATCTGTACGAGATAATGTGTTTTCATTCGGATGACGCTTCCCGCCAAGCGGTGGACGGCTTCCCCGTCACTAGTTGGCGAGTCGCAAAGGCAACAGGTGCAGACCCCGTGCTTCGGCAAGTGGTCTGTCTCGTTCGACAGGGGTGGTCTTCCCAACCTCTGACCCTATTCGCAACTGCTCTGTTCTGCGAGACCGCCTCTCAGTCTCAGAGGGAGTTCTCTTTCTTTCGACTGCGGTTACAGCTCTCCGCGTGGTGGTTCCCACGAGTTTGCAATGTGAAGTTCTCCAGCTGTTACACGAGGGACACTGGGGTGTTTCCCGTACCAACTCTCTGGCTCGCCGACATGTACTGGCCCGGCACTGACAGAGAACCTTATCTTCTCTGTCCACTTCCCCTCCCCTCCTCCACTCCTTCCCCCTCTCCCCTCCCATCCCTTCCGGTTGCCGTGAGTCAGACTGTGTTGGGCGGACAGAGATGGCTGACGAGTGTGGATGAGTGTTCTCTTTATAAGGAAGGTAGTGGCTAAAAATTTACAATTGTGTGTGTGTGTGTGTGTGTGTGTGTGTGTGTGTGTGTCTTATTTGTGTCTGTCGGCAGCACAACATTCATCTTTACGATGACTTTTTATATGTTTATAAGCAGAAAATAAAGTTATCTTGAAATATTCAACTTAAAACAGTTTTTTGCAGCAAAATAGCATTTTTTTGCTTTTTCAGGGAGAATTTGTATTTATTGCAAATGCAATTTTTTTCAGTTGCTAATTACTAGTATTGCCTATGTTCAAAATCTCACCAATTGTGTTTACAAAGTGCGGATACTCTTAATTTTTTTTTAATTTAATTGGAATGTATTGGCATGCAGATTATTCTTTCCTACTTGAACCCTGTGTTTTTTGATAATAGGGAAAGTAGGAAGTCATAGCTGTCTTGCTACCACAGAATTTGAATAAATCCCTAATTTTTAATCACTGCCCACACCAGCAGATGACGTTTGAGTGGCCTGCTCCACCCACTGCCACTGTCTGCCATCAAGAGTAGACTTCTGCCCCTCTAGAATATGCTCACTGTTACTGTATATGTCCTCTATATTTCTATGTTCTATTTCAGTGGTCTTCATCTGAAGATGGTACAGTAGAACCTCGTTTTTACGCTCTTCAAGGGACTTCAGTAAAATGGTGTAAAATGCAGGAAATAATGTTTTAAATGGTAAAATATGCTTATTGGATCAGCCTTGCATTTTGATAGTTTATTTGTGATATATGTACATAATAGGCATCTAAATACCCGCCAGGAAGTTTATTATACAATAAAGGTTATCCCATTTTTTACTATTTTAAGCACGAGGCAGTACTGGTAATTTTATGGGAAGTAGAAATTTATGACATAATTTCATTCATTATAATCGAGGATGCCACTGCTGGGCTATGTAACACATGTTCAAAATTACTGCCTTTTACCGGCATTAATTATTTACGTAATAAAACTCCTGAGGTTCTGTTCTTTTTGTATTTTCGATATTTCACACGACAATATTTGAGAATTTATTAACATTCTTGAGTGCAAACATATACATAAGTATTTTTGTGACATTTTCATAGGATCGGCATCTCTCACTATTAACGCTTTTTTGAGGTTGTGGGTATTTCGATACCCAACTTTGACATATAACGTTCTTTATTAATCAGAAATATGTATCACAAAAACAATGCAACTCTTTATTCTCACATCAACTAAGCAACTGGTTCTGATTGTTTGAGTACACGCCAGGTGCTCTGGCAAAGAAGCTGGTGGAAAGAGGAACTACATCGCCACAAATCGGCGCATCGTAAGTCAACTAGCCACATACTGCCAACAACGAAACGCGAAATATACATTTGAATAAGTGTCAAGAAACATGACTGCAAATAATTTTTAAGTGCTATACTTTAAGGGAAAGCCATACTAGCGTCAATTTATATAGATTACATAATTTTTTCTTCACAAACATGCTTTCTAAAAGTGTAAAATGCGGGAAAAGTGTAAATATGTTATCATTAACATTGTGAACATAGGAAATTTGACAGGACTGACAAAAAAATGATGTAAATGGCAGGAAAACCTAAAAACCAGAAATGTAAAACCAAGGTTTTACTGTATTTACAGATCATAACTGAAAACGAAATAAAACAAGCAGGACAATTTTAATTATTACAATAAGATTGCTGTTACTCTCCAATACACTTTCAAAAATTAGTGTCCCAAATACCTTAAAGAACCTGGCCTGGGAAACGTCACAAGTTTGAACAGAATTGTTCTGCAAAAGACAAGTTAGAAAGTTCAAAGAACCAGTAAAGTGTGGTGAAATTCAGACACTTACCTCGAGTTGCTAGATAAGGATTTCATTCTGTCCCACATAGGAAATGCGTGTCACTACAGTATGTACTGCATTTGCATGGGATGTACCGGGTGATGAGAAAGTCAGTATAAATTTGAAAACTTAATATATCACGGAATAATGTAGATAGAGAGATAAAAATTGACACACAAGCTTGGAATGACATGGGGCTTTATTAGAAGAAAAAAAAAATTTAAAAAATATTTCTGACAGATGGCACTTCATCTGATCAGAAAAGCAATAATTAGCATAACAAATTAAGACAAAGCAAAGATGATGTTATTTCCAGGAAATGCTCAATATGTTCACCACATTCCTCAACAATAGCTGTAGTCGAGGAATAATGTTGTGAACAGCTCTGTAAAGCATGTCCGGAGTTATGGTGGGGCATTGGCGTCGGATGTCGTCTTTCAGCATCCCTAGAGCATCGATCACGATACACTTGCGACTTCAGGTAGCCCCAAAGCCAATAATCGCACGGACTGAGGTCTGGGGACCTGGGAGGCCAAGCATGATGAAAGTGGCGGCTGAGCACACGATCATCACCAAACGATGTGCTCAAGAGATCTTTCATGTGTCTAGCAATATGGGGTGGAGCGCCATCCTGCATAAAAATCGTACGTTCCAGCAGGTGTTTATCAGCCAGGCAGGTGATGATGCGATTCTGTAACATATCGGCATACCTCTCAGCCATCACGGTAACTGTTACCAAACCAGAATCACGCAGTTCTTCGAAGAAAAGAGGCCCGATAACAATAGATGTAAATCCAACCAATATGTCACTTTCTCATTGTACAATGGAGTTTCTATGACAGTTCTAGGATTTTCGGTATCCAAAATTTTGCAGTTGTGAGCGTTGACAGACCCTCGGAGCATAAAATGAGCTTTGTCAGTCCACAAAAACCAATCGTCATCTTCCACCATCTCCTGAAACACCCACACTGCAAATGCTCTCCGCTTCACTAAATCATCAGGTAACAGTTCATTCTGCCGATGCATTTTGTAAAGATAGCACGGGAGGGTACGCCTACGTGCCAACCAAACAGTAGTGTATGGAATGCCGGTGCGATGTGCGACTGCACGAGTGCTGACTTCTCCGTGCACAGACGAACCCGCTACAGTCTCCATTTCTTCCTGAACTGCCTCAGCAGCATTACGCCTTGTGCTCGGTCGACCAATACGTGGTCCATCGTCTAAACAACCCGTGGCTTTGCACTTCGAAATCATTTTTGCCACAGCTGCATTTGTCAACAGACCTTTAACCATTTGAATCCCCTTCCTATGGCGATAGGATCATAATGCTGAACTAGCACATTCTGCATTCTGATAATACAGCTTCACTAAAAGCGTCTTTTCAGGTAACGTCAACATGCTGCGACTGCTGGTGCATCTGATTCTCTCTCTCATTACAGCTCCTTTTATACACAATTTTCATGCGCAGCCACTGACGTCTTGCTGTCCTGCACCATCTGTTTGACAATTTTTTGAACCTTTTTTGTTCTAATAAAACCCCATGTCATTCCCAGCATGTGTGTCAATTTTTACCTCTCTATCTACATCATTTCATGATTTATTAAGTTTTCAAATTTATACTGACTTTATGATCCCCCAGTACATATGGATTAAATGTTAAATGTTTTCAGCCGCCAACTCTTATCATACTGTTAAAAATTTGCTGCTGATTTTCCTTTGTGGCCCTCATACCTCACTGTATTTTCAATTATCCTGATCAGGGGTGCAGATAGGGGAGGGGGAGTGGCTAAATTAATATACAATTCCAAAAAAAGCAACTTTACTAATTAATTTAATACAAATAGAGAATCCGTGAGACGGATTTTTGTCTCAAATATGTCAAAGACATTATTGATAAATCTGAAGCATTGAATAAAAATTTGTGGTGCGGCCAGGAATCGAACCGGACCTCCATGCTTACTAATATGTCTTTGACATATTTGAGACAAAAATCCATCCCAGGGATTCTTTATAGGATTGTTCCTATATGTCCATAGCCGAGGTGCTATTCCGCTGCATGGAGAGCCTTGGCATTAGTAACAATTATCTTTGGAACAAAGAAACTGAATTAAAGATTGTGACGTGGAGGGAAATCGTACTTAGACTATTATTCCAAGGCGCCTTAATCGTTAGTGGTGTGGTAGTCTAACGGTTAAGACGTGGGCCTAGTAAGCACGGAGGTCCGGGTTCGATTCCCGGCCGCACCACAAATTTTAATTGAATGCTTCAGATTTATCAATAATTTACTAATTAAATTACGTCCATTGTCATTACTGAGAAATAGTCACATAATTGTCACAGAACTGCACAGTGTGGTTCAGTGCTGGGCTGTGCCCCTCAGTCTACTGCGACGTACCTCCCCTCCACTGTCTCGCCGCTGCTGCTGCTCCTCCTTAACGGCAACTTTGAGAGGCTCGTCCTGCCAAAGACAAACGAGACATGTTACACAAAAACAAATTGCAGCGAGAAACAACACAGACAAAATATATGACTGTGAGAAAGCTTTAAGAACCACCTTCTAGCAGAAGGGTCAAATTAAATGAAAAATGGATAAATGAAATGGACTGGCAAAGTATAGGAAATGGAAAGAGTTACCGATGCACTGATGCGAGATGAACTTTCAATAAAAATCGACCGGTCTCCTTCCTGTGACTGTTATTACCGTATATTGTCCGCACAAACTAAGTTGTTATTCAGTGCGGTAGCTCACGGCAGCGACTGTAACTGGGAAATGCAATAAAGGTCACACCCACGAACCGATGCACGGCATATCGAATTACGAGGGTCGTCCAGAAATTTGTACCCATTTGGAAATAAAAATAAAAACTAGTAAATGTTAGCAAATATTTTAGTTTTAAAAAAAGGAATATACCTTGTCCTCCTTCTCTACATAGTCACTGTGCAAACATTAACATCTGTCATAATGTACGAGGCACGTCCAGAAAGTAAGTTCCGTTTCAATTCATCTCCGCTGCAGCGCTGCGATTGCAGTTCCACACATGCGCTGTAGATGACGTGTATCAAGGAGAAGAACATGCGCCATTTGGAGATAGCTGTCAGTTACATATGCTTTGTTGTGCTTGTTTGAAATGTCGGCATTGATTGAAAGTCCCAGCGCCTGTGAAATCAGATCGGTGATTCGGTTTCTGAATGCAAGGAAAGTGAAATCGAGTGACATTTATTGGCAAATTTGCGATGTTTACGGACCAAATGCGATGAGTGATTCGATGGTGAGAAGATGGGTCCAACAGTTCAATGGCGGGCGTAGTGATGTGCACGATGAAGAATGAAGTGGGCATCCACCTTTGGTTACAGAAGAACTGGTTCACGCGATTGATGACAAGATCCAGTCTTTCCTTGGCGGTCATCACTTCACCAATGATGACGAGCTGAAAGAAACTGTTTCCAACTGGTTGAAGACACAGACGGCAGATTTCTATGAAGAAGGAATACAAAACCTGGTGCCATGCTATGACAAATGACTGCAAAATTTCGGCAGTTATGTGGAAAAATAGTTTAAGAGTTGTAGAATTTTGTGCAATAAAAATTTCTTTTGTATCTGTTTACAATTTCATTTTATTACCAAATGGAACTTACTTTCTGGACGCGCCTCATATGATGATTCTTTGTATGCTGGCACCGTATTCAACCAGCACCAGTTCTTCATCACTTTCAAATTTATTTCCAGTCAAAATCTGTTTGATTTTAGTAACGAGTTTGTAATCCGATTGTTCTTCACGAAGTTGTCAACCGAGCAGTTTATCAGAATCACAGTTGGCCACCCTAAACACTCTTCCTCACGAGTGTTCTCTCTCCCCAAGTCGAAGTTTCGATACCGGTGCCGAACAGACGACTCACCCGTAGTATTATCTCCGCACACTTCCATCTGTTGGTGATGAATATGATTTGGTTGCACATTTCTTGCAAATTGAGAATCCTGATGAAAGCCCTAGCTTCACAACTGGCAGCAGTCTATTTTTTTTTTTTTTAAAAAAAAACATCTGTTATGTAACATACATTCAAGTGAAAACATGTTCCACTATATATGTGACCCACAGCTAAAGATGTGGAATTAGGGCTTAACTTTACATCATCTAATCGATAAGTTTGGCGGCAGCATACTGTGCGGAGCTGTCTCTTCACATGTACAAGAGCAGATACACGTGCAGGGGTAGCCGACCAAAGTGTCTAGTATGCTGGGCTGCAAGTTGACGGATTTGCAGAGAATAAATACTGTATACCCGATTACTGAGGTGCTGAAATATTCTTGAAAAGAGACAGATTGGCTGGCCAGTACTTTGTTTAGTTCTGTACAACCACACACGAAAATAAATATGAAGAAAGTTGACACAAACTTTCGGTCTGAGACACAGACAGTCATAAATACTGACAGTATCTCCCGCTTCCACAAATCACCCACCATTTCTCATGGCCTAGGTCGTGAATAACCATTTCCTTCTCTTCCCTTCCTCTTCCCTCCTCACGCTCCTCATGATGAAAAATGCTTCTGAAAGTTTGTGTCAACTTTCTTCGTATCTATTTTTTGTGTGTTTTTGTACAGAACTAAAGTAAGAACTGGCCAGTCAATCTGTAGTACACGACTGACACAGGTCATATGTAAAAATTGTGATAGGAAGATCTATAAGAACTGAAAAATTGATGATTGATATTAATGAATTTATGTATTCAGTTTAAATATATTATTTGTATTTGTGCGTGAGTTTGCAACTGTGAGTTCGGAATGCAAATAAAGTTTAATCAAATGAAATATTGTACATGGACATTATTCGAAAGAATTTTTAAACTTCATTTTTTTTTCCTTTTCACTAGAGTTCACTCGTGCTGTAAAGAAGTTTAATTTAGCCTTAACCAAACTCAGTTTAATGGAGGATCGGTATACATGCACAGTAAGACAGCAACCGAGAGGACTCAAACACACCAAATTACATTAAAAGTGAAGGTAAATTCAGTTTTTACGCTGCATATGATGACCGTTACTCAAAAAGTGAAGAAAGAAAGGAAAACTTTTAAAACATTTTTCCACAAATTTCAAAGATGTTAATAATAAAATACATCGGTGCTACAGCGACAAAACAAAACAAGACAATAAACACTAACAAACAAGAAATCATGACGATACAACGAAAATCTTAACATGAGAGTTTAATTTTTTTTTTTTATTTGTTTATTTATTTTTGTTTTGAATAAAGATGTATCAATATTTTCATCAATATAATTTAATCATAAGAAAGAAAAGAATTACTGGACTGTGCTAACATATAATAAAGAACAGTCAAATAAAGAAGAAAACTATTGAAATAATTTAAGTTTGCTAAGAATGTAATGCAAGCTTTTCACTAAGAAAAAGAAGAGTACCAATTTGGTGTATCAAAGAGTAACAGTCGACATAGAAGAGCAAATACTGCTGGTCACGAACACCAGTAGATGACATGTCGGGTGCAACACAATAGCAGCAATCGGGAGAAGCAAAATGCAACAGTTATAAATCGATTCGGCAGGGTGCACTTGTAGCAGAATATTGATAGCAGCATCAGGGCGGGTAAAATGTAGATTATAGAATTAACACTTTATAAACTATAGTGAATTCAATAATATAGTGATTCAATAATAAATTGCTGTATAAATAACGTTACTGTGATTAAAATACTGAGTGAAACAATTAGTATTACAATTATATGTCTATTATTGAGCAAAAAATTGCACAAATTCAACAGGAGGTACTATCAGAACCTCAGTCACAGAGTGGACAACCTCCTCGGTCACAAATCACATTAATTTGGTTTGATGATAATGACAAGAAAGTTAATGCTAAGATTTGATAATGATGGTAAATATATTAAAAATTGAATGATTCTATAGATGAATTAAATAAAAAAGCTCAATGATTCAAATAAAGATTTAAGGGATTCTTTAAATGTACTAAAAGGTGGCTGTATTGTCATTGTGTGTTAAAAAAAGAGAATTTTGCTTGGAAGGGAAGTGACGAGACAGTATGGTCCTTCAGATGAGAATGTTCAGTGTCACAGCTCTCAGACAGCAGTAAACAATAGACTGTTTTACGTCTTTGTGTACAATTTCATTGGGTGAGTTTTGTTGTTGCAAAAAAATGCTGTTGTGTGTTCTGATGTTGTTAATTTGGTTTTGTATTGTTTTAGCTAATGGAAGCTATTCAAGGAAGAGAGCTCTTTTTATTTATATAGCATTGAAAACTGTGCCTGTAAGTTTTTAGTACCGACAGTGTGGCAAATGCTTTCCACATGTTGTTATTGTAATTGTCTTTGTTGGTAAGTGTCAGTAGTAAGTGGTTGTAGTTTTGTTTTCTTTCATTTATGAACTATAACATATGAATATGATTCAGAGATAACTTCAGTTTGCTTTTCTCTTTCCATCAGATCAATATCTATACCCGGGCTGCTGAAACTTTGCACTTGACATTTACAAATAACAAGTGAAGAGCAATGAGCGCGAGTTGCTAGGAACGATCCAATTACAGCGTGATAAACACTTCCAGTGATCACGTGCCGTGACGTCAACATTCCCGCATTGCGGCTTTGTTCAGTTCTACCGTAAACAAAGTTGTGTATCTTGTTAATCGCGCGTCTATGTTGTGTGTGCTTTTTTCGCTGTGATTTTGTTTTACTGTAAGTGGTTTAACTTGACTTTACTAGTTCTAGTAATTGGATAATGTCACTGAAAAGACGTTTGTCTAGTGACGTTCTCTGAGTAAGTTCTCAGTTTTGTATGAATAAAAACTTCAAAGCATATGCTCTGAGTAGGAAGTTCATTCTCGCTTCAAACGATCAGAAAGAAGTTATGGTGCAGTGGTTACAAGAAAGAAGTATTGCTGCAGATATGTCAATGTCAAAATTTCTTTTATATTCGCTCGTGAAACAAAATAAGCCTATTACACTCACATATGCAGTAGACGAAATCGCAAAGGAGCAGCATCACAATGAAATAAATCTGCCCCCATTTCACTGCCGTTTTAACCCTATAAAATTGGTATGGTGTGACGTGAAGAATTACTTAAGGAACAATAAGTCTTTCACAACAAAAGAGGTGTAAAAGCTGTTGCATGAAGGTGTTGTCAATATGGATGCTGCATCTTGGAAAAAAAAAAAAGGGTCAAGCATGTTGAAAAACTGATTCGGGCAGCGCAAACAATGGAAGGGATCATGAATGGTTAATGATTTGTCTTGGTGATGACGACTATTTTGGCAGTGACGACAACAGTGAAGATGGGGATCTGGATATAATTGTACCATTGTCGCCGTAAATTGGTGAGTGCAAAGCATTGTGATTATAAAACGTAGAGAGCGAAGTTACTATCTTGATTATTGTTTATTTCATATATGTCGTGTTCCAGTGCTTATTTTCTATACCGTATTGCTTTGCTCCGTTATTGAAAATGTGTGCATTGTTGTGCTCTGGTCTTCATTAATATGTCATTAATTAATTGCTGCTCAAGAACGAATTATTATACGCACTTTTATTGCTCAATAGCTTACATTTACGAGATGCAACTGAAAACAGTTTCGTCTGCTGTATGTATAGAGGCTAGTGTTGCAACATCACTAAAGAAGTGCAGCCAACTTAACTCACCGTAACGTGAAACATCAAGTGCAATGTTTCAGTTGCCCGGGTATAAAATGGCATTTCTATATAAAAATTTTGCTACCTGTTTGTTGGTGGTAAATGCTTATGTTAACAGAGATAAGCATTTCATAATGTCTTCCAACTGGACTTTGAAACCCCCTTTTTTTATTATTTAATTTAATTTATTTATTTGCATCAGATGAGGAAAACAAAAATGTGTGAATACTCTATTGGGCTTTTATTCACTTTGGTAGTAAAATAACGAAGTATGAAGTTATGCGTTTGAATATTCGATAACTCGGGCAGGAAAGTTGACCAGCTGGCCCGAAGCGGGAATTCTGTGTTCGAATCCCGGTCCAGCACAAATTTTAACCTTTGTCACTGAACATATTTCAATGACCTGAAATGGTCGAAATGTTTAAATATTTTGAATTTCACAAATGAGAGAATAGGTACTGTTGAACAAAATGTCTCTAGCATTACATAAAACTTATCCACTGTGTTGCAAACATTACACGAGTCATTTACTATGGTACAGTGTGAAATCTCTCTTACTAATACAAAAGTTAAACCTACACTAGCTAATATAGAAAAAAATCTATAAGAATTTGTGGAACAGAAGATAAATGATTCTTTGGAAGCAATAACTGTTAAAGACTCAGTGATAGATCACACCGATAATTCTCAGGAATTTCAAAAACTTTGGACTGAGTTAAATAAAACTCAAAAGCCATTATAAATACATTATTGCTTCCAATGTAGTATTTAATAAAGACATTCAGAAGATCTGACACTAGCCACAGTAATAGTGACAACACTGTCAAAGCAAATGGCATGTAACATTACACATAGAAAGCAAACAAATAATTGACAGTGATAAATCCTACCCGAGGGTTACTCTAATCACAGGTGCTTCATACAGTACAAACGGGTACTACTTTGCGGACAACCCTTGTAGTTTATGAAAACATTACCCAGTTCGACACATGTAAGTACTCATAAGCAAATGCAGAAGAACTTCGCACAGGGAGTGCCAGATCACATAAATATTATATGTATGTGATAATGAGAAGTCCACGTTGGAATTAACAATATAGTAATAAGGACTGTTTACAACTCACCACAAAGATGTGACGACGAGCTGTGAGAGGCAAAAAAACACATACATACAACACTTCAGCTATTGGCCTTGGCCTTTTTCAGGAAATAGAACATTCACACAATCACATAACCATCAGCTCCGGCTGCCGCATTACGATTCGTAGTGCCTGTGTGATGCACGAATATTCTATTTTCTGAAAGAGGTCGTGGCCGATAGCCGAAGTGTTGTACGTGTGTGTTTTTTGTATGTGCCTGTCGCAGCTCGTCGTCACATCTTTGCAGTTAGTTGTAAACTGTCCTTGTTACTATAAGTATGTGCATTTGATATAGTTTAAGATTGATTATTTGTTCAATGTAGCTACTCTTTGGCATAAAACATTTAGCAGTGAAATCAAATTTATTATTAAAGTTATTTGAAAGACATTTCCCTGCTATTAAAGAATGCTGCTACTACTTTAACAAATAAAATATATTTATGAACACTGTAGTCACTAACAGGAAGAATTCTAAAAACACTAGCTTAGATAGAGGAGGTAAAGGTCAACAAATAGACTAGATTATTACTTTTGGCTAAAATACAGAATTAGAAGTACAAACATTAAACAGAGGAAGTGATTGACTCTGAACTATCAGTTTCACCACAAATCAATTTGTCAGCATCACCATAACGCATTATTGATGCTTGTACAGCCATCAAAGAGGAAACAGTAGCACGAAGTAGGGCATCCTTCATCTGCAGAGTGACCCTATGTATGCAAGCCAATGGTTATCACTTTGAGCATGACTTGTGAACGCTATCTTTAGTATGTAGCTGGTATCACAGTGCAAGTTTCTACAAAGGGCCATTTTACCCAATGACGTTCAGAAACATTTGTTTGAAACAATTTGTCATTTAGCGCATTAGATAAAGACAACATTAATAATTATGTGACAATAAAACTAATTGGTTAAACATGTTTACATTCATGTTCTATGTCTTACCTGAACTTCCCAAATCAAAACATTTTTACCTAAAGAACGATAAAATCTTTAGTCCACTTGCTCGTTTCACTAAAACCATCAACATGAATTTTACTATTATGAGTGAATGATTCACTGTCACTTGCACTAGATCTACAGTAAAGTAAAGTTTTAACGTTGAACGGCATTACCTTTTTAGTAACGGATTAATGATAAGTGAAGTTAACTTTGTGACTAACGTTGCGGTACACAGATATGTTACAGAACCGCATCACCCTAGCCTATGGGATATATACCTGCTGGAATGTACGACTTTAATGCAGGATGGCAGCAGACCATATTATTCGTTTCGGACCTCTTGGTAAGTATGGAAGTGCAATTACGCATGTCAATCACATCGCGATTACGGGCAGCATGGGGATCAAGCCTGAGCATCAGGACGTGCACTAGCAGCGCATTTCGGGTTTTTCAAACGTCAACTTCGCGTCGCAATATCTCAGGATGTAATTGAAATACTGTGATGCAATCAACGCCATTGTTTATGTGATTGGTCATGCTATGGATTGCTGAAGAAAAAAAATAGGGTGTCCATTTAAAAAACATGTAAGTTTGTGTTAAAAAAAAAAACACATTTGCTTTCGTTTTAGAATGTTTCCAAATATGTACATCATGGGCCCCAGCCGTACATTGATACTGGTGAAAGTCGTTTTCCAATAGCTGTTATTGTTCCAGAGATATTTTGGGTGGACAAGATAGCTGGGACACCCAGTATATATATATGTGTATGTGTGTGTGTGTGTGTGTGTGTGTGTGTGTGTGTGTGTGAGAGAGAGAGAGAGAGAGAGAGAGAGAGAGAGAGAGAGAGAGAGGGGGGGGGGGGGGAGGGGGGGGGAGTGTGTTTATGATTAACTAATATAAATGCAGACAAACTGTAATTTGCACAATTCTAGAATTATCATGTGCAAATAAAGACTGTGATTGTGAAGACAGTGAGACGGTCAAAGCGCCTAGTATTGAGTGCAGCACGGCGAGGCACCTGGCACTTACCTGCTGCTCCTCTTCGATGGACAGGGGGTCGCAGGCGGTGTAAGGATCCTCGGTAAACTGCCACACCTGGAAGAGCAAACGACATCGGTAAATCGAGCGTAAAGAATGAGCAGGAGTCTGGCCAGACGACGAGTACATCCCGGCTTTTGAGGTGTACTGGGGAGACAGATGGTCAATATTGGGGGATCTGACAGAAAATCCTGTAAATGTGGTTTCTAAGCATCTGTGAGTACTTGTCCAGTAGAAGTGACACTTTCACAGTGGCAAAGATGAACGAGTGCTCAGACTTCTCGAGGCAGGCACGCTTTTTCTTCACTCTGCTCCCCACTTCCACCTATCAAAACTGTGGTACGATGTCTGCACTACTACGTAGAGACGAGGGACATTTAGCATCGTTATCTACGTTATTGACCGATACTTGTTACCTAAACAGTAAACGGTTGTCTCGTGCCCCTCCTCGTCGACCACATTTACAGAGCTGCACTTCCTCTGCCGTTTGCTTTACGCCAGATCCGATCGTGGGACAGTCCGGCGCAGAGCAGTGCCGTGCGGTCGCGCTCGCTCCGCAGCTACACGCTTTGCTCCTTTGCTGACATTAGTGACACGCGGTCCCGTACGGAGCACTCGACTCAACTGCCTAGCATCCAGAGAGCACGGCCACGCCCACTGGGCGAAAATCTTAGACGATCCTGTCCTATGAAGTTATCTGTTCCAGTTACCCTTGGCATTAAAAATATTTTAAACATTCAGATAAATGTCTATTACATAATAAACGAAGATCCTGGTGATTATTTCGATGCATATTCCAATTCCAAAGAAAGCAAGTGCAGACAAGTGTGAAAATTACAGAACTAACAGTCTAATAAGTCACGGTTGCAAAATACTAACACGAAATATTTACAGACGAATGGAAAAACTTGTGGAATCTGACCTCGGGGAAGATCAGTTTGGATTTAGGAGAAATGTAGGAACACGAGAGGCAATACTCACATTACGACATATCTTAGAAAATAGGCTAGGAAAAGGCAAACCTACGTTTTTAGCGTTTGTCGATTTGGAGAAAGCTTTTGACAATGTCGACTGGAACACACACTTCCAAATTCTGAAGGTAGTAGGGGTAAAATATAGCGAGCAAAGAGTTATATTCAACCTATACAAAAAACCAAACAGCTGTTATTTACAGTCGAAGGGCAAGAAAGGGACGCAGAGGTTGGGAAGGGAATAAGACAGGGTTGCAGCCTTTCCCCAATGTTGTTCAATCTATACATTCAACAGGCAGTGAAGGAATGGAAGGAGAAATTTGGAGAGGGCATTGAAGTGCAGGGAGAAGAAATAAAAACATTGCGGTTTGCCGATGACATAGTAATTGTGTCAGAGACCGCAAAAGATCTGGAAGAGCAACTGAATGGAACGGACAGTGTCTTGAAAGGAAGATATAAGATGAACATTAACAAGAGTAGAACGAAGGTAATGGAACGCAATGTCCGAAAAATCAGGCGATTCTGAAGGAATTAGATTAGGTTATGAGACAATAAAAGTAGTAGATGAATTTTGTTATTTGGGTAGCAAGATAACTTCTGATGGCCAAAGTAAAGAAGATATAAAATACAGAATGGCATTTCTAAAGAAGCGAAACTTGTTAACATCCAATATTAATTTAAATGTTAGGAAGTCCTTTCTGAAAGCATTTGTCTGGAGTGTAGCATTGTATGGGAGTGAAACTTGGGCGATAAGGAGTTCAGATAAAAAGATGATAGAAGCTTTGAAATGTGGTGCTACAGACGAATGATGAAAATTAGATGGGTAGATCACGTAACTAATTAGGAGGTGCTTAACCAAATTGGGGAGAAAAGGAGTTTCTGGCATATCCTGACTAAGAGAAGGGATTGATTGGTTGGACACATTCTGAGACATCAAGGAATTGTCAACTTAGTATTAGAAGGAAGCGTGTGAGGTAAAAAATCGTGGAGGGAGACCGAGAGACGAATACAGTAAGCAGATTGAACAGGATGTAGGTTGCCGAACATATTGTCAGATGGAGAGACTTGCACAGGACAGGGTAGCGTAGGGAGCTGCATCAAACCAGTCTGAGGACTGAAACCACAACAACAACATTATACACCAATATCCATCGTAAACCAGAAAACTGCAAGCTGCAGGGGGGGGGGGTGGATCCTGTAAGCAAATTTTACTATTTATAACATTATTTTCCATATTTTACATTTTCCCGTATCTTATACCATTTTTTGAAATCTGTTCAAAAGTGTAAAGTCAGGTTCTAATGTATTTTATCTTCTGGAAGCTACACCTTGTACAATAGAAGCACCCCCTCCCCCCCCCCTCCCACACACACATTACACTGTGCCATCACATTAACAGAAGAATGCGAACACTAATGCCAATACAGGTGGCAATTTAATAAGAAACAGAATACGGACAGCTCTGATTACATTATTCTGAGTTGTAAAAATACGCTGTCTTTTATGTTAGCAGTAAAATGTATGCAGCACTACACTTGTCAGGCAGACATTTGACTGACGCCACAATACGGAGGCAGCAGCCAGTGGGCTCCCTGCAGTCACTGACACACACGCTCCCACCGTCTGCTCCAGTGGAACGTATCCTACTGCTAGCTCTAGCTACAATGGGTGCAGTACTTACAATTTCCTCCTCGAGGAATATCTCGTGGGGGCTCTGCACGTGATCGGGTCGGGAGCTGGCCTGAAAACGCAAAACGGAGGAGAATTAGCTGTAGTACTAGTAAACAAATATGTAAAAACAAAGTCTTGTCAACTGACTACAAAGTATCTTAAAACAATAAAAACTTCTCACAAATGAAAGTCTTGGTCAGAATATCAATAATAAGAGTACAAATAGACAATCACTGAACTGTACACACACACACACACACACACACACACACACACACACACACACACACACACACACAGAGAGAGAGAGAGAGAGAGAGAGAGAGAGAGAGAGAGAGAGAGAGAGAGAGAGAGAGAAAGGACGATCACTTTCAAACAATTTAAATTTTCAGCCACCACCTTAATCACTCAGACGTAACTCGACCTTTCTGTCTGCTCCGGTTCAACAGACATCTTCATCTAAATATTTTCTGCATCTTCTCTGCAAATGACACTTAAGTCCCTCAACAGTGGAAAAGGAGGGGAGAGTGGAGAGGGAATAATGCTATGCGTGGGTGGGGCTGGAATGTTCACACGTGACAGATTGTAAAGGCTCTATAACAACAATGGAAGGTCCAGTAAGGAATGTTAATAATAATATGTAGACAGGGAACAACTCACCTTAAAGACGTACTTTGAGCTGTCGTCACACGCAACTAAAAGACACACAATTCTAAATTTTCGGCCGCGGCCACAGAGTAACATATACAGAGGAGAAGCCCCCCCCTAAACCTCTGTCCTATGCTCCTTTTGTAGTTCCGTCCGATGCCAGTAGATGTCAGGTGGTTCCCTGGCTTAGTACCAGTACACCACACTAGAGGCACTTCTGAGGGTGCCTCTCGCACTTCAGAGGGTAGCGTGGAGGGGAGGCTGAGGGGAGAGCTCGTGCCGCCTGCCACGAGGCTACGGCTGTGAGGGGAGGTGGTGGTGGGGGCAGCCGCTACCTGCCACCTGCTCTGGCCAGTTTAAAGGGCTGCTTCTGACCGCAGCGCCATCACGGGACATGTTACAGAACTGCTGGTAACCATCTCCCCCTGTACCCCTGAGCGTAGGACCGGGCCCTTACACAGGTTTCTCGTCTGCATATATTTGTCTGTGCCGCGGCCTTCCTCAGAAATAGACCCCTCATCCACACAATCACTCAGGCACACTCATCCACACACATCAGCCGTCTCTGGCCACCCAATACAGTCTGACTCACGGCAAGCGGAAGGAATGGGAGGGGGAAGGAGCGGAGTGGGGGGGGGGGAGTAGAGAGGGAAGATACGGGTGGGGATCAACAAGCAGAGGCGATGTCAGGCAGAAAATGAGATGCAGCATTACCAAAATTAGAATCTAAAATCAAGAACTTTGGTGCAAAATTATAGATGAAGCAAGACATCAAGGACAAATTGGAACACAAACAATATATAAACCAAGCCATGTATGTAGCCCACTTACAGCTTAGTAATAATACCAGCCCATTGGTTTATGATAATATTTCAAGACTTAGAGAAAAATATATAACCTATATTAGTAAAAATTTACGTATAAAACACAAAAAGAAAATTAACAACTTATTACAAATACAACCCAAGCACAATTATACATCACCTTTTCAAGTCCATCCAAGAACCAAAAAGAAGAAGACAATTTCTTACACAAAGGCATAAAATATAACATACCACCATTAAAAAACACTAATATCATAAAAAAATATTATATCCTCTACAAACTTTGCTATCGACAAAGCAAAATTACCAGTTAGACAACAAAACGGCATAACAGTACAAGTTGCAAATTTACTAGACACTGAAATAAGGAAAGACCAATCTAATCGCATTCACCATACAGAACACAACCTCATTAAACAAATAAAGCAGAAACTTACAACCAACAATGCAATCACACTAAAGGCAGATAAGGAAAATGTGTTCCTTGACCAAAATGAGTACATAACAAAAGTTAATGATTTCTTCAACGCAATCAATATCACAAAAATTCCTAGAAACCCAACTAACATATTTTCTGCACAAACTATAAAACTAATAAGATCCTGTAACACAATTGTAACAGAATATGATAAGAAATCTCTCATTACCATGAACCCTTAAACACCAAAATTGTATGGCCAACCTAAGCTACACAAGAACCTAATTACTCTACGACAAATGTAAACTGTATAGTAGAAAATTAAACCAACTCCTAACAAAATACTATACATACCATAAAACATTCGCAATAGAAAATTCAAGAGTATTGGCCAACAAAATAAAAACATCACAATACCAATGTCAGGAAAATTTGTATCTTTTGATATAAACAATCTATATACAAACATACCAATTCATGAGACAATAAACATTATAGAAGAAAACTTATTGAAAAACAGGAAAATTTCATTAGCCAGTATTTACGAAACACTTAATCTCTTACAACTGGTACTATCATCAAATTATTTCGAATTTAACAATAATATTTATACTCAAAAAGATGGTGTGGCTATGGGATGCAGCTTTGCAGGTACTATCGCAAATATTTTTCGTAACTCATTAGAAGAAATTTTTTTTTCAATCAATGAACCTACTAACAACAAAAATTATCTATTATTATAGATATGTACATGACACTATCCTCCGCATTGATGGTAATCAGAATGATATCTTGGCAATTAATGATGCCCTTATCAAACTCCACCCTAATATGAAATTTAACATGGAGATAGAACATAACAAATCCATAAACTTTTTAGACTTAACAATCATAAATACTAACGACTTACCTATTTACGAAATCTACAGGAAACCTACCACAACAGACAAGATCATAAATGCAAACTCTTGCCATCTGAAAACACGTAAACATGCTTTCTTTAATACTATGATTAACAGGCTTCTACAATTTCCACTAAAACAAGATGCAATTCATAAAGAATTACAAACAATAAATTACATCACACAACTATAACCCAAATTTGATAGAAAAACTACATAAAAAATATACCACACCAACAAATAAAAGATTTCACCAAGACAACACTAGAAAAAAGATTCTACACCCAAACGAAAAATAACTTACATACCCATAAACTACATAAGGACAATATCAGATAAATTAAACAGACTTCTAAAAAACACAACAGTAAAATTAGCATATAGAACAGCACACAATGTATAAACCCTACTCTACTAGGATAAAACAAAATTACCAATATACACCAATGCAGGAATTTATAAATTAAACTGTTTAGACTGCGATAAATTTTATACAGGCTACGACAAACAGGCTGTAACTTCACCATCAGATTCAATGAACACACAAGAAATAGCAAAAAGAACACATCCACATTTTTGAACATTGAAAAAATGGACACCATAAACCAGGCTATATTAATGAAGCTATGACAGTTTTGCACATAATTCCCAAAGGTTTTACGATGAACATTTTGGAAGAAATAGAAATTTGTATACATCAACACAAGCACCCAAATAAAATACTCAACAATCAAACAGATCTAAAACACAAGCAGGTCATTGAAAACTTTATTAGTCATCTTCAACTGGATGGCAGTTAAAAGTTATACACATCGAAATTCCAGCGATAAAATTTATAGCTAAGGTACTAACATCTGTAAATATTCCATAGAACATATATGTCAACTGTAAACATAATACGTATATCATCTTATGTGTGCTGTCAAATTGCTGTCACATTAAATACTGTATAAAATACAAAATCTTATCCATAATTAAACAGTGAGCGAATATAAAAACGTTCACATCTCCATACAAATGTTGAAATAACTGAGATTTTTCGACGTTTTTCTCACGACAGCGACCACACAATATGAATTATGTGCATTAGATAAGAACACCATGTAAGTAAAAAATTTTGTAAACATTATAAAAACATCACAGTAGGCTATAATAGGACTGTAACTAGATAAATAACAAGACTGTTCACTATAGTTCGCAGGAGCTTGAAAATGGCGATATGCCGATATAGATCTATTGCACAATAAAATATAACAACATCAATTAAGCAGCTTTCTGGATTTATTTAATATATCATGTCTGTAAAAGACATCAAACGTGCTGCGGGACCCCAATACAAGAAATTTCAGCTTTCCCATCCTTGCTTAGTGCTGGTTTTTCATCAGAATTCTTGATATTCATAATGCTGCTTTTCTTGTCTCCAAAACCGAGTGAGGTTGTGCAGTGGTAACACACTGGACTCGCATTCGGAAGGATGGTGGTTCAAATCCACCTACGGCCATCCAGATTTAGGTTTTCCGTGATTTCCCTTAATCACTCCAGGCAAATGCCGGAACGGCTCCTTTGAAAGGGCACAGCCGATTTCCCTCCACATCCTTACCCAAATACTCTGAGCGTAAGCTCCGTCTCTAATGACCTCGCTGCCGACGGGACGTTAAACTCCAAGCTTCCTTCCTTCCTCGTCTCCAAATGTCTCTTTTATTTTTCTGTAGGTGGTATCTATGTTTCCCCTAGTTACACATTCTTCTCCTATTTTGCATTTCTCCTCAAGCCACTCCTGGTTAACCAGTCTGCACTTCCTGTCAACCTCATTTTACAGACATCTGTACTCACTTTTGCGCACTTCACCTGATGCATTTTCATATTTTCTCCTTTCATCAATTATGTTCAGTATCTCCTGTGTTATTCAAGGATTTCTATTAGGCCTTGTCCTTCTGTCTATGTGATCCTCTGCTGCTTCACTACTCTATCTCTCAGAACTACCCATTCTTCTTCTTCTTCTTCTGTGTTATGTTTCCCCATTTCAGACATTACTCGCCTAATGCTCCCTCGAAAACTTTCAACCGCCTCTGGTTCCTTCAATTTGTCCAGACTTCATCTCCTTGATTTTCTACCTTTTTCCAGTTTCTTGAGTTTTAACCTACAATACATAACCAATAAGTTATGGTCAAAGTCTGTATCTGCCCCTGGATATGTATTACAGCTTAAAACCCGCTTTCTAAACCTTTGTCTTACCATTATAAAGTCAGTCTGGTACATTCCAATGTCTCCTGGTCTCTTCCAAGTGTTCAACCTTCTTTCATAATGATTAAACCAGAACTGTATTCTAAAATTAATAAACCAAGTGTTTGTCAAGATTAAATTGCCCTCTGCAGAAAATTATACCAGGCGATCTCCTCTTTCATACCTATTGCCCAGTCCATATTCACCTACTGCATTTCCTTCTCTTCCCTTTCTTACTACCCAGTTCCAGTCCCCCATCACAATTAAGTTTTCTTCTCCTTTAACAGTCTGAATAATTTCTTCTATCTCCTCATACATTTCCTTGATCTCCTAATCGTCCCCAGAGCTAGTTGGCATATAAACCTGTACTACTGTTGTCGGTGTTGGCTTCGTATCTATCTTTACAATGATAATGTGATCACTGTGCTGGTCATAGTAGTTTACCCGTATTCCTATTTTCTCATTCATTATCAATCCTACTCCTGTAATACCCCCAAATGATTTTGTATTTATAATGCTCTACTCACCTGACCAGAAAGCCTTTTCCGCTTTTCACCAAACATCACTAATCCCTACCATACCTAAACTTCAGCCTATCCATTTCCCTTTTTAAATTTTCTAACCTCCCTACCCGATTGAGCAATAGAACATTCCACACTTCGATCTGTTAAATGCCTGTTACATTTGTCTTGATGACGACATCCTCCTGAGAAGTCCCCAAACGGAGATCTGAATGGAGAACTACTTTACCACAGGAATATTTTACTTGAGAGGATTCCATCATCATATATTCATGTTCTCGATAAAATTAACGACTGTAGTTTCTCCTCGCTTTCAGCAAAGCCACATTAGCTGATGTTACAAGGCCAGCTCAGTCAATCATCCAGACTGTTGCCCCTGTAACTACTGAAAAGGCTGCTGCCCCTCTTCAGGAACCACACGTTTGTCTGGCCTCTCCACAGATACCCCTCCACTGTGGTTGCACCTACAGTACAGCTATCTGTACCATCGAGGCACACAAGCCACCCCTCGTCAATGTCTGTGGTTCACGAGGGTGGAATTGCTTTATATTAGGATAAAACTCATTCAAGTTTACACAGTTTTGCGGGAGCATAAATAAAAAGAGCTGTACAATGTGGAGGTGTAAGTGGCACCTTCGTCGATACATACACAATCATATATAAATGAATTGCTGTTCGTTAGTCTCGCTAAAACTCTTGAACGGCTGAACTGATTTGGCTAATTTTAGTCTTGAAATATTTGTGTGAGTCCAGGGAAGTTTTAAACATTGATGAAATATGGAAAAGTTGTCCAGAAAAAGAGGAAAATTGGGAAAAACTGAAACAGCTTTTTCCAGTGAGCTATCAATACCGGTCGTCCAAAGCAAGAAGTAGGGTCGCATAAAATAAAAATTCAGAAAAGTCACCCCGAAAGTAGGAAAATTTAGGAAAAACCCAAAGCGATTTTTTTCTATGAAAAAAATCATTTGCCACATGGTTGTAAGAGCATCACTTTGAGTACAGCTTGACAGGACAAGGTTTGTATGGAGAGCGTTAATTCTTTTTTTGTTTTATTCATTATTGTCTTGATAAAGTTTTGAGTAAAAAAAAATATAGTGGCAGTTGAAAAGAAAAGTCACAAAATTCGGAACAAGTTCCTTTTTCAATGTGTTTCTAAATGTACTCAACCCTATAAGTTGAGAACCGTTCATTTTGATCATTTGACATTCAGCGAAAGATGAACGTTCTTATGAACTAAAAATTTTGGAAAGTTTCCCGGAAAATTCAGAAAAAAAAGGAAAAGATTTTTCTATGAAATATCAAAACCATTCACTTGATTGCGATAAAATTTTGCACATTCGATGTTCAAAGTGAGAGGAAGTTTGAGTGAAATAAAAGTTTGTAATAGTTGGTCAGAAAATAGGAAAATTTGTGGAAAACTGAAAGAGCTCTTTTCTTTGGGATATCAATATCATTCATATGATTGTGATAAAATTTTGCACATTTGATATGCACCGATACTTAAAACTATCTGATGATGCTTTTATAAAGTTAGTGTGTCTAAAACACATATGGTTTATGTGGTGTCGCACAAGTACAAAGTGCGCGCCACCTACTTTCGCCGCGCGCCGCCATGCATGCACGGCGCGGCGTTCTTCCGACGACAGCCACGAGCGCCCTCTGGTACAACGCCGCTCGTGGCCACCACTGAAGGACATCGGCCGACTTGGCACTTCGGACTGAGATAGCAACGAGTTAGGACCTTCGTAATCAGATAGGCACGAGTGAAGACTTTGCTATTGTACAGGCACTAGGCAGGCCTCTAACAACTATGTATCAACATTCTGCAGTACTATGTAAAAGTTAAGTATTGTTACATTCTGTTCAATATATATATCTTTCTAATTTACTCTAGTGTTTATAGTTTCTGGCTGCTCCCCTCCGTACCTGGACCAGCGTGTCGGTCTCGTTCCACTCGGCCACCGACACCTACGACGAGGCTGGGACACAAAAGCGGCGACGAAGTCGGGACACAAAAGTGGCGACGAGGAGTGATAGAACCTTGGACCAGCCCGCTTACAGCAGCAGTCGGAGCACGCAAAAATTGCTCCCGCCCACCCACCCTTATTATAAGATTTTTGGGGGAACATATTCTGTTACGTATTTTGTGGACTTTTTTGTTGCAGAGCGAGCCCTCCTTTCATATTGCATTTGTGTTTTGTTATAAGTTACTTGTATACGCGGCGCCTAATCGGTCAGCATGGCCACTACCCCGAACCCAAACTTAATGGAAATTATTCAGTTACAGACGGCGCAAATTACCCAGCTTCTCCAGGCCGTGTCGCAGTTGACGACACAGGCTGCTCACCAACAACAACAGTCGTCACGTCAGCAGCCCACACCTGCCGCCGCACCGCTTCCGACGTTCCGCCAGTACAACGAACGTGAGGAAGAATGGAGTGATTATCTGGCGCAGTTTCAAGAACTCGTCGCGGCTCATCAACTTACAGGTCAGACTGTTAAGCATCTTTTATTGTCTGTGGTGGGCCCCAAAACTTTCGTGTTACTGCAAAAACTATTCCCGCACGCATCTCCTCGTGATGTAGACTTCGAACAAATAGTAGAGGCACTAAATGCTCATTATGAGAGAAAAGTTCTTGTAGCCGCTGCACGATACCGATTTTTCAGACTAAAAAAATTACCGCAGCAGTCACACCAAGAGTGGATTACGGAATTGAAGGGCTTAACCCGCCAATGTAAATTTACTTGCTCTTGTGGACTTTCGTATAGTGACGTGATGTTGAGAGATGCGATTACGCAGAATATTCAGGACCCCAGAATTAGAGCAGCAATTCTGAAACAGTCTGACCCCTCATTAGACAGTGTACTGCAGCTTATAGAAGCGCATGATACTTTTGACTTAGCTGATGTAGAAATGCAAAGCCACAGTGTAAATTCAGTGCGCCGTAACGGACGCTTTCCTAGCCGTAGTTCTCACTATAGCACTAGTGCTTCTTTAAATTCTACCGGCCGTGCTGAACAGACAGTGAACAGTAGCCAGTGTAAAAGTGCGACGCAAAGGTCGCCCCGTAGTGTTAGACACAGTAATTTGCATAACGGGCGCCAACGCTCATTTCAGAAAAATGTACGTAAATCTTGCCCCCAGTGTGTGTCTCGCCACAAGCGTGCTCATTGCCCTAGTCGCAACGCAACCTGTTATCAATGTGGCAAATCGGGACATGTGCAGTCTGTGTGTATGCAAATTAAAAATTCAAAGAACAGTAACGTTAGAATCAGTGCTTCGCGGAGTGCGAGAACAGTTAATTCTGTAAATGTCATACACGCTGTAAACTTGAACAGTGCTTTCCTCGGATCTCCATTGCAAGAAAGTAGTTCTGCGCCAATGGCAAAACTATATAGTGCACCACGTAGCAAGTGCCGACGAGCGCGGAAAACAGTGCAACGGAAAAGGGTTCGGGACAAGCAAAAAGACTATGAACAGTGCATTCCTGTAGTGAAAATGGTGCCTTCTGCAACTGCTCCTTGTAATAGTGCCCAGTACTGTGTAGATAGTGCCAGTAGACTTGTTGTAGCTACTCAAAAGCTTAGTGCAGTAGTTAGTAAATCTGTAGTAGCTTCGCAAGCTTGCGAGGACGCCGAACCGGCGGTAGTGTCATCTAGTGACAGTGTGGTTAATCCGCTGCGTGCTGAGTCTGCGCCGCTTACTTCACTACGCGGCCCGCGCAGACGCAGCAAACAAACCGTAGCAGACGTTGCCCACATTCGCGCACCTGTCGAGCGCCGCAAGCAAAAACTGTTTGTGACTCTCTTCATAGAAAATAAGACGGTGCAATTTCAGCTTGATACTGGTTCCGCTGTCACATTAATAAATAAAGATACTTATGAACTTCTGGGTTCGCCAAAATTGTCGCCGTCACAACAAGTGTTAACAGCTTATACAGGTCAAAATATTCCCGTGCTAGGAACGTGTAGCCTGCCCGCCTCTTTTCAAGGTGTAACAAAAACAGTTGCTTTTGTTGTTCTTCAGGCCAAATCTACACAGAACATTTTTGGACTAGATGCTTTTGACTTGTTTGGTTTATCAATTCAAAGAGATGTGCTTCAAATTTCGTCAATAGTGCCTCAGGATAAAATCAATGCCTTGTGTGACAAATATAGTGACTTGTTTTCGCCGGAACTAGGTTGTGCAAAAGACTTCGTGGCACATGTAACTTTAAAAGAATCTGCAGTTCCAAAATTTCGTAAAGCTAGACCAGTGCCTATCGCCTTGCGTGATACAGTTGCCGAAGAACTTAAACGTTGGCAAGATAGTGGGGTGATTTCTCCTGTTTCTGCGAGTCAGTGGGCCTCGCCTATAGTAATTATACCCAAGCCGTCAGGAAAACTTCGTCTCTGTGCGGACTTCAAATCAACAGTGAACAGTCAAACAATTGTAGACACTTATCCCTTGCCCAGACCTGACGAACTAATGGACAAATTAGGACAGTCTCGCTTCTTTTCTAAGATTGATTTAGTAGAGGCATACTTACAAATTCCGCTTGATGACGAGTCAAAAAAGTTTTTCGTCATTAATACTCACATGGGCCTTTTTCAATTTCAACGCCTACCCTTTGGCAGTTCTTCCGCTCCCGCTATTTTTCAGCGTTTTTTGGAACAGCTGACAGTTTCTGTACCGTGTTGTTCGAACTATTTAGATGACATTGTGGTGTCCGGACGTACAGTTGAAGAACATTTAGCAAACCTGGAGTGCCTTTTCAAAGTGTTGACTGCAGCAGGACTACGTTGCAATAAAGCAAAGTGTTCGTTTTTTCAAACTGAAATAGAGTACCTAAGGCCATGTGATTAATGCCCAAGGAATTCATCCCTTACAGTTACATCTTAGAGCAATCAAAGACTTGCCTCCTCCTAAGAATGTGCATGAATTGCAAGCAGTGATGGGAAAGCTTAACTATTATTTCCGATTTATTCCCAATGCCTCTCAGATTGCAGCTCCTCTGCATCACTTACGTAGGAAGAATGTTCCTTTTGTATGGTCCAAAGATTGTCAGGTTGCCTTTGACAAACTAAAGTCTGCACTACTCAGTGATGCATGTTTGATTCCCTTTGACCCACAGAAGCCTGTAGTGTTAGCAGTTGACGCCTCGTCGTACGGTGTGGGTTCAGTTCTGTCGCATCGTATTGGATGTCATGATCGTCCTATTGCCTTTGCATCCAAGCTACTGACGCCGACGTAACAGAATTACAGTCAGATAGAAAAGGAGGCCTTAGCAATCATTTACGGCGTCACAAAGTTTCATCATTATCTCTATGGCAGAAAATTCTATTTGTTGACAGACCACAAGCCTCTCACGTCGTTGTTCTCACCCACAAAGCCAATTCCGCCACGAACGGCACAAAAGCTTCAGAGATGGTCCTTGATATTGTCTAATTATCAGTATGAGATTTTGTACCGACCTACCACTAAACATGCTAACGCGGACACACTTTCCCGACTTCCGGTTGGCCAGGATGTGTCGTTTGATTCTTCAGAAATGGCATGTTGTCAGATAGACTCCAGAGATGCTACCGCTGTCGCAGATTTCCCTTTGAACTCTCGTCGGGTCGCACAGGAAACAGCTGCGGATGCAGACTTAAGTGTGGTAGCACGTTTTGTTCGCTTTGGTTGGCCTGCCAGAGCCAAAGACATTGATCGGCCTCTGGTTCGACGTTATTTTGCACAACGTCATGCATTATCTTTAAGTCAGGGTGTACTGTTGTTGCATACCGACAACGACCAAGCAAGAGTGATTGTTCCTCGTTCCCTTCAACGAGAAGTGTTACGCCTCCTTCATCAAGGACATTGGGGTATTGTTAGGACAAAGCAATTGGCCAGACGTCATTGTACCTGGGTTGGTATGGACGCTCAGATAGAGAGCATGACATCACAGTGTACAGTTTGTGCGGAGCATCAGGCGGCTCCTCCACAGCGTTTCTCAAACTGGCCACGCCCCAAGGGACCATGGCAACGTTTACATATTGACTTTGCCGACCTTTCTGGAATACGCGCTGGTTAATTGTTGTAGACGCTTTCAGCAAGTTTCCTTTTGTGATTGCCATGAACTCAACGACGGCGTCTAGTACAATCAGTGCCTTAACATCAGTGTTTTGCATCGAAGGCTTGCCTGAAACTATTGTCAGTGACAATGGACCTCAGTTTGTTAGTGCGAAATTTCAACAGTTTTGTCGTGTGAATGGCATTCAGCATATCACCACCGCACCTTTTCACCCTCAGTCCAATGGTGAAGCAGAACGTTTCGTTCGAACATTCAAGTCACACATGGAGAAGATGAAAGGTCAGCACTCCAGGCAGCAAGCTCTTCAAATTTTCCTGTCTACGTATTGGTGCATGCCACGTGACGGCCCGTCTCCTGCCGAGCTGCTACACGGCCGCCGTCACCGCACTCTCCTTCACCTGCTGCAGCCTCCCACGCACCGAGTCGGTTCGTATGGCGCTACGCGTTTTCAGGTTTCCACGCCGGTGCTGTACAGGGTGTTTGCTGGAAACAAGAAGACATGGTTGCCGGGCACCATTCAACGCGTGCTTGGGCGCAATATGTTTGTTGTACGTCTTCCACAGGGTCGGAGCTGCGGCGCCACGCAAACCAATTGCGCTTGCACAGGCCGTGCGATCCTGTCTCCGGTTTCTTGATTCCAGACCCAGTTCACCGCCAGGGACCACAGCCACATCGTTCGTCCCCGGACTACGAGATCCCTATGGACGTCGACGTACATCCGACGCAGTCGTCGCCGCCGCTGTCGCCTCCGCAGATGACAGCGTCACCGAGAGGAACTCCGGGACCGTGCGGGCCCCCCCAGCTTGGGCCGCGCACCTCAGAAGAAGATGACCTGCTCCCTCTGGGCGGGGGCGGGCGCCCTTCCCCAGGTTTCGGCGGGTTCCCTGGAGGATCGCAAGGCGGATGCCGGGGCGCGGACGGCGTCTCGATCCCGGCCGCAGCTACGACGCCCGTCCCATCAGTAACGCCCCCGCCCAGGCCCTCCTCCCAGTGCCGTCGCCGTGGCCCTCAGCCCTACGCCACGACGGCGCGGCGGTTTGGGGGGGAGGGGTGTGGTGTCGCACAAGTACAAAGTGCGCGCCACCTACTTTCGCCGCGCGCCGCCATGCATGCACGGCGCGGCGTTCTTCCGACGACAGCCACGAGCGCCCTCTGGTACAACGCCGCTCGTGGCCACCACTGAAGGACATCGGCCGACTTGGCACTTCGGACTGAGATAGCAACGAGTTAGGACCTTCGTAATCAGATAGGCACGAGTGAAGACTTTGCTATTGTACAGGCACTAGGCAGGCCTCTAACAACTATGTATCAACATTCTGCAGTACTATGTAAAAGTTAAGTATTGTTACATTCTGTTCAATATATATATCTTTCTAATTTACTCTAGTGTTTATAGTTTCTGGCTGCTCCCCTCCGTACCTGGACCAGCGTGTCGGTCTCGTTCCACTCGGCCACCGACACCTACGACGAGGCTGGGACACAAAAGCGGCGACGAAGTCGGGACACAAAAGTTTATATTAAGAAGTAAGTGATACAAAGTTCACTGGGACATCTAGTCAATAATAAAACTTACGATGTAGTTGAAAAAGAATAAGCATAAATCACAATAAAACTAAATTATAAATGCTGTCTAACTTCTTGTTATTCTTTGGTTTCTATAGTATGTCTGCCTAGGTGTGTTTGCGTCTGTGTAAATGTATGGGTGTGTGTGTATTTGTTTACCTTCCTTTTCTTCCCCCAAGGTAAGTCTTTCCTCTCCCGGGATTGGATTGGTTCCTTACACCCTTCCTTAAAACCCTCATCATTTCCTTTTCCCTCTCCTTTCCTTCTGCCTGAAGAAGCAAGGGGGTTGCGAAAGCTTGCGTTTGTGTGTGTGTGTGTGTGTGTGTGTGTGTGTGTGTGTGTGTGTGTTTGTGTGTTTGTTCTATTTATTTGTGCTGCTGGACCTGTGCTCCTTCGGCTGGTGAGTAATCTTCGTCTATTTTTTATATATAATTTTTCCTGCTAGGAATTTTTCATCTATAATATTCATATTAAATAAATGTTTTGTTACACATTATGTGCATTGCAAATAAAGGGAACGGTAGTAATTGTTCTGTACTCTTGTGGTATACACTAACAAGGAAATAAGGTTGGATTTCTAGTCATTGTGGACGAAAAGTTTTATTTGTATACTATAGAACATCGGGCGGGACAGACAGCAGACACAGTGGAATGCCGGTGTCAACAGCGTGTCGTCCAGCAAGCGCATCTGGCCAGCTGAGTCGATACGAGGGCTGCCTACTGCACAAGCCAGAGGACGTTCAAAACTTTGCCGTAAGAATTGAGGCGTAATAGATAATAATGGTAATTAGGCAAATCGATTAACCGTATACAGCATTAACAGTGGCTATGCCACTATAGTCAAATCAGGTAATCAAGTGTAATAGAGAGAAAAGATAATCTTATTCGGAGTGTGCGGTATTCCGACAACGGGTGCACGGCGAGGGGAGGGAGGGGTGGGGAAGAGGAGGCGGGGAGTGGCCGCTCGCCGGGTGAGCGCGACAGAGAGGGGCCGTGTGGCATCTGACGTACGGAGGGGTAAAGACTTACACAGAAGGAAAAAAAAGACACTAAATTTCCAACGGAGCAGCGCACAGCATTTGACAGCCGACAACTGCACGAGGTACAGTTTTATTTCAAAACCTAGATGTTTCTGCTGTCCATTTTGGTTCAAAAATGGAAACATTCATACTACCTACAAGAAATTTAGTCTTCCATCTGTTCTGGCAGTCCTACTAGACATTTCTCGCACCTTAGTGTGTTTACATCTTTTGTGTAGGTCTGTGTAGACGCAATAAGCGTCTCCGTGTGACTGGTATATCACCTTTTATCTGGTCGCCCTCTGGAAGGATTCGGCCACAGTAAACTTTGTCACAGGGAATACTGAAGGGAAGTGCGAAGAAGTACAGAAGGAAGGAAAATGGAAACAGTAAACAGATCAATCCTTTTGTTTTACACACGGGCAGGTGTAACAGCACGCTGTGGCTTGTAGGCGCTCATCCTTTTTATGACTTTCTTGCTCGTGCATGGCTGTAGCCACGTAATGTCTAGTACTATGCTACACACAGCTTTGATAGAAAAATGTTATGGCTTGCTGTTTTATTTCAAATTCAAGTTGCCAGCTTATGTTCTTGAAGCAAAACATACTGCCATCAAAGTAAAAAATGTTCAAATGTTTGTAAAGCTTATGGGACTTAACCACGGGGTCATCAGTCCCTAAACTTACAAACTACTTATGAACTACTTACGAACTAGGACGGCACAAATATCCATGCCCAAGGGGGGATACGAAATCCCGACCGTAGTGGCCGTGCAGACCGTGACTGAAGCACCTCAGTCCCCTCGGCCGGCCAGAATCGTTAGGAGTGTGTAAACACTGCCCTCTCCTCTTCCTTGATACAACTGATGTCCGTCATCAGAAAGGGGAAAACATGCAAGCTAACCAAGTTTGACTGAGGACCGATTGTGACAGCCCAGAGGCTCGGCACGAGCAGTTCGGAAGCTGCTTGACTCGTCGGGTGTACGCGAAGTGTCGTGGCGAATGCCCTCGTGAACAGTAAAAACAGAGTCAAACAGTGTTCGAACGCCGAGGGGCCGGACTGCCACCCCCCATTACAGACGGTGCAACGACGTTAATGCCACGACCGAAATGGGCATGTGACTGATATCATTGGTCTTTGCCAAAGTGGTGAGACGGGGACTGACAAATCCGATTACCTTCTTTACTGCACTGCCGGGAGGGTGCAAATCTGTCATCTTCAAGTAGAACGGCGCCTCGACACCTGTACCACAGCACCGAGATGAGCTGGTACAGTACAGCTCGTGTGAGACATCGTCAAGGCTGCAAGTGTGACGGACCGGTTTAAGGATCACAATGGCGAGCTGCGACCGAAGTGCCCGTCCCCTGACTCGCCAGACCTGAATGCGAACCGTCTGGGATGTGACCGAATCTGACATCAGAGCTCATAGCCCCTGTCCCCGGAATTTACAGGAATTAGGTAATGTGTGCAAACACGGTGCCAACTCCCTCCAGCGTCTTACCGAATCCCCGTCGCTTCCGCGTCGAAGCACCTCACCACCTTTAGCCGTATTGAAGGTGGACGTACTGGCTGTCAGGGAGGTAGCTGTAATATTTTCACTGAGCAGTGTATATGTTTTTATGAGCAATAGCTTTGGCAAAACTATTAGGTTACTGTGTTGAAAATGGATTTGAATGAATACAGTGCCTGCACAGAGTTGTAAACTGACATATACAGTACCTGAACTGTGTTCTCCTCTGAAATGCCACTGTCAGATCCCAGCTCTGACTCTTCCTCCTTCAAAAGGTTGCTTGAAATGAACTGCAAGCAATAAAGAAGACAACAAGTATGTTAAGTATCCAGTGAAATTTTTTCCAAACAGGTGATTAGCAACTGCACAAACACATGCATGTCAACTTCCATTATTATACTGTTTTAGTTACCAAGAATATGAAATTAGAATCATGGCCCTTCTGTGTCTGAATGAACAGGCTACATTCCAACATCCAAGACTACTAGTAGAAGCACTTTTAGATGTAAGTAAGACACGACATGGAATTATAATGTAAATAGTAATGGAAAACGCACAGCAGTGACATACACAAACATTTACATATTTAATCAGGTCTGGCATGACGAATACACTAAACCATGAAAAATCTAAATCAGGGCGTCCAGATGAACAGTGTACTCTCCTCCCTCCTGAATACCACAGGGTAGCTAGCAGGGTTACAAATCAAAATGTATGGTTTTACCATGTTTTCACCTTCAAGTTTACTTTTTCCAGCATTTCTGCTTTGCCCTGTGAGGCATACAATGTACCTGCCATGACCAGGTGAAGTTTCACAAGCCAAAGATAACACAAAATCCAGATCCGCATTGAAAAGGGCCAATTACATTCTTCCCCAGTGGTGGATCGAAGTCTAAATTGGTCCTCAGAACGCCATTCTCCCATTGCAGCAGCCACTGCACAACTCCCTCCCCTCCCAGAAATCATCCCCATGGTGGTCTACCATACCATAATATTGTTTTTAACGGTGATGATGAGCTTGTGATGTAACCGTGTACCTCAGAGTATTCCTGATCCATCACATATTTCACTTCAGTTGATTCACAGGTTCTTCATATGATGTAAATTACCAAATGTGACTCCTGCTATACGAGTCCATCTATGCTGTGCCCATATTTCATCAAACTTCGACTCCCGAAGTGCTTTCCATTCAAAGAGATACTTCAAATTCCTTTAAATGATTTAAACAGATTTTTATGGAAAAGAAGAGTTTTATTCAGACTCTCAATATAACATACTTAGCAACCAAACCACATGTATTTGTGGCAAAAAGTATATCGTAAAGTATGTGTTGTGTGTTAGACTTCTGGCATACCTGCAGGGTTAACTCTGGGGTTTGAAAATAAAAATAAAAATAATAAATAAATAAAAGAAATAAAAAATTAATAAAATGTGTCTGATGTGGAAAGAGAGAAGAGTCTTAGGATAAAAACATATGCATTATGTAAAGAGGGATGATAGACAGGTACTCATGTAAAGAATATAATTACGTAGGCTTCTGCGGCCAGAGTCAGATGACATAAAAGTTTTCTGGGTATTGTACTGTGTCATGATGTAAGGCTATTACTTAAATAACCGACGTTTCGGCCAAAGTTACAGTGGCCTTCATCTGGGTATACTGATGTGAGCTGGTTGTTACCACACTTTATATTACTTTCATTTAGACATTACGTCATAATTTTTAAAATAAGCAATGTTATTGGTGAAGTTTTTGGCAGAAGAATGGAACTTTATTTTGATAGGATGCTGAGGTGGAGGGAGTGGGGGTTAGTCATTGCCTATTGCTTCTTGCATAGCGAGACATGATTGGTGTTCATCGGCGAATGGGGTGAGGGCTTCCGTTTCTCTCCTGCCGGCTGCGGGCCGTGCGGCGGCAGTTGCTTACTGGTGACGCTCGCGTGTTGTAGGCCGCACTGACAACACAACACGCGAGCGTCACCAGTAAGCAACTGCTGCCACGCGGCCCACAGCCGGCAGGAGAGAAACGGAAGCCCTCACCCCATTCGCCGATGAACACCAATCATGTCTCGCTATGCAAGAAGCAACGGCTAACCCCCACTCCCTCCACCTCAGCATCGTATCAAAATAAAGTTCCATTCTTCTGCCAAAAACTTCACCAATAACATTGCTTATTTTAAAAATTATGACGTAATGTCTAAATGAAAGTAATATAAAGTGTGGTAACAACCAGCTCACATCAGTATACCCAGATGAAGGCCACTGTAACTTTGGCCGAAACATCGGTTATTTAAGTAATAGCCTTACATCATGACGCGGTACAATACCCAGAAAACTTTTATGTCATCATATAAAGAAGTATGAAAGGCAAGAGAAGAAACAGGAGATTGGAGTCAAATGTTTGTAAATCTAAAGGACTTAAATACATTGGTCTTCAGTCTTTAGGCTTACAAACTACTTAAACCTACTTAAAGTTACTTATGCTAAGGACAACTCAAATACCCATGCCCGTGGGAGGACTCGAATGTCTGGCAGCGAGCAATTGTGTGCTCCACAGCAGGGTACCTCAGAACACTCGGCCAGCCCACTGTGGCGAGATTGGAGTCAAAGAAGGTTTCAGACTAAGAGCCTCGCGCCCTCCCACTCCTCGCAGAGCTGCATTCGTCGCTCCCCGCAGGATACGGTGTACTTTCAGATGTCCAGCTGTGTGGTGGGTCATTTGGGTAATACGGTCCACACACTCTTAGACATATTGTCTCTGAGGTGTCTAGTCTGCTCTACTGAACAGCCATTATGGCGGTTGTATTAAAGGCAGCACTCTTTCTGGCAGGAGAATCCATATCAGAAAGTACCAAAACCGGCTATTCTGGATTTCAGAGACACTACCTCCATTCCTCCAGACCTGGCCCTTCAGGTCTAGCACACGCCTTCCATTCTGCCGACATACTCGTCGGGCTCTTACCCATCTCTCCTCCGTCCCCTCTCAACCGGAGGCTCCTAAAAGCCTTATCTTGTCCCCCTTTCTATAACATCTACATCTACATACATACTCCGCTGTTAACCATAAGGTGCATGGCGGAGGGTACACAGTACCACTACTAGGCATTTCCTTTCCTATTCCACTGCCCAATGGAATGAGGAAAAAAAGAATGCCTATATGCCTCTGTACGAGCCCTAATTTCTCTTATCTTGTCTTTGTGATATTTACGTGAAATGTAAGTAGGCGGCAGCAAGATCGTACTACACTCAGCTTCAAATTCCAGCCCTCTAAATTTACTTAATAGAAATTCACGAAAAAAACGTCGTCTTTCTTCCAGCGATCCCCAATTGAGTTACCGGAGCATTTCCGTGACTCTAGCGCATTGGTCGAACCTACCGGTAACAAATCTAGCTGCTCGCTTCTGAACCGCTTCTATGTCTTCCTTCAAACCGATCTGCTGCGGGTCCCAAACACTTGAGCAATACTCAAGACATGGTCGTACAAGCGTTTTATATGCGGTCTCGTTTACAGATGAAGGACATGTTCCCAAAATTCTCCCAATAAACCGAAGTCGGCTGTCTGCCTTACTCACAACTGTCCTTACATGCTCGTTCCATTTCATATCGCTCTGCAATGTTACGCCTAGATATTTGAACGACGCGACAGCATCAAGAAGCTCACTACTAATGCTGTATTCGAACATTATGGGATTGTTTTTCCTACTCATGCGCATCACCTTACATTTCTCTACATTGAGAGCTAGCTGACATTCTTCGCACAAACTAGAAATTTTGTATAAGTCATCCTGTGTGCTATTACAGTCAGTTACAGACGACGCCGTCCCATACACCACAGCATCATCAGCAAACAGCCGCAAATTACAACTTACTCTGTCCATCAGATCATTTATATAGATAGAAAATAATAGCGGTCCTATCACACTCCCCTGGTGCACGCCTGACGATACACTCGTCTCTGATGAACTCTCGCCGTCGAGAACAACGTCCTGCGTTCTATTACTTAGGAAGTCTTCCAGCCAGACACAAATCTGTGAACCTATTCCATCACTAATAAGGAAAGGTGCCCAGGTGAAGGGTCAACTTTTTAAATCACTTATACTGTAGTGTAGGTAACACACTATACAACTACAATTAATTGAATACAATTGTGATAACAGTAATTTCTATCACAACATATAAAAACAAGTTTAAAAGTGACAATATTTGTGCCCACTACCTTTACCATAGCTAACTCCGGCTCGCATCGAGTGACGCAATTATCCATTTTCCTTTCTCCACTCTCGGATGTACTACCCCTTACTGTAGTCAGAAAAATAGTCAGAATACAAGGCACCACCCATGAGGGGCCACGAACTGCACTGCCACTCACAGTGAGACGGATTACTTTATTACAAAACACAAAAGAGATCGACAGTCAGCTCAATTCCGCTACTTTCACAAGTTTCTGTAAATGACGGCCGATGTCGGCAGCAGTCGGGGGCGAAACACTGGGAAGCCTTCGCCGTTCTCTCTGTAAACAGACTGTACCCCTGCCTGCTTATACTATTGTAGGGCCACGTGACAGTGGCTGTCGTGTGCACATTTAAGTAGCCGACCTTTTGTGCTGGAATGTGGGGTACAGTGGAGCTTCCCCCTCACACATTTTAGATCGCCCGACATGCAGATATACGTGTAAACAAACAACTCACCTCAGACGGGGTCTCCTCGAGAATCCCACTGTCCGAGTCCCGGCCCCATTCCTCCGGCTCGTACTTCACTGACGAGTTCGACGGCAACTGAAAATAAAATAAATCTGGGTCGGGAGAACTGACTCGAGAAAACTGTAACATTATGGCATCGATGCTAGCTGTTACTTTTATAAGGAGACAACCTCAGATATTAAATCAGCATCCCAGGTATCACAAAATAGGAGAGTAATTGACGAATAATAGTAACAATAATAATAAATCTCTTGGTCCATCATTTATTTATTTTTTTATTGGTTTTTTCTGTTCCATAGGACCCAATTGAGGAGTGAGACTCCATGGTCATGGAACAAGTCAATACATTAATTGTTACACAACAATGGTAATAGAAAATTTTTAAGTAGTCCTTTACACACGACAATCTTAAGACAAAGTGAAAAGAATCAATAAAGAAAAATGCTTTGGTGAGGCGAGTGTCAACAGCCGTAATATATTTCATAAAATGCATTTTTTTAAAAACCATCAGCTGTTTATTAAGAAAACCTTATACATCTACCAGTTTCGGTCATTGACCATCTTCATGGATAAAAAGGTGTTAAAACAGAATGTCATAGACTGTTCTCACCTTTTATGTCATGTTTGACTGATAGATTTTATCTAAGATGACCACAGTAATATTTTACACTTTTAGTTATACTGATTCCTGTTTATCTCAGTTGAATGTATTTTATTTGATGCATTTTACCATTCTGTTTTAACACCTTTTTATCCATGAAGATGGTCAATGACCGAAACTGGTAGATATATAAGGTTTTTAATAAACAGCTGATGGTTTTTAAAAAAAAATGCATTTTATGGAATAAAGAAAAAATGAATTAGCTTAATTGTTTAACTTTTCTAGGAGTTCCTCGACAGAATAAAAGGAGTGAGCCATGAGGTAACTCTTCAATTTAGATTTGAAAGCGTGTGGATTAGTGCTAAGATTCTTTAGTTCTTGTGGCAGTTTATTGAAAATGGATGCCGCAGAATACTGTACCCCTTTCTGCACAAGTGTTAAGGTGGTGTGATGCAAATGCAGATTCGACTTCTGCCTAGTATTCACCGAGTGAAAGCTACTAACTCGTGGGAATAAGCTGATATTATTAACAACAAACGACATTAAAGAAAAAACATATTGTGACGCCACAGTCAAAATTCCCAGACTACTGTAAAGGGGTCGACATGACGTTCGCGAACTTACACCAGATATTGCTCGAACCGTCCGTTTTTGAGCCAGAAATATCTTTTTTGCATCAGGCGAGTTACCCCAAAAAACAATGCCGTACGTCATAAGTGAGTGAAAGTAAGCGTAATAGACTACTTTTCAGTCTCAATTATCACATCTACTTTCAAAATAGCTCAGTACGGTAGGGTAAAATTCCTTATCTGCAGGACAGACAGTTATAAGGTTGAGTCCTGTAGGGTGGAAACCAATGAAGTATATGACACAAGGTTTCGGAAAACAGAAGGCAAAGGTTATTTATGACCTAGGCCATGGCGTGATGAGGGTGATTTGTGGAAGTCAGTGGCACTGTATGTCAACAAGCAAACAGCAAACCAAAGAGGATATATAAGCAAAGGGGGTACATCAAGCATTAATGTGAAGTTACTGAATAAAGCTGAGTTGGGGAAATATTTGATTTTTTCAGGGAAGCCAAAACAGTCTTGGTCCAACCCGCCACTGCCCACACCAAAACTAAGTTTATTGTGCGGGGGGAAATATTTAGAGAAAGAAAGAAACAAACAAACAAAAAATTCTCACTTTCTCTCTCTTTCTTTCGCACATTCACGCACAAAACAATGTAAGAGAGGAAGACGGGTTTGGGAGGGGGTGAGAAATGAGTAATGAATAAGTGAGTTGAGGATGGATGGAAGATTGGGAAAGGGGAGAGGGCAAATTCCCATCTCTGTAGCGCTGAGGGACTGGTGTCGTGTGGTAGTAACCAGATGGCACATATGGTGTAACATGTGCTGAGGTCCTGGCATTATGTCGTAGGCAATGCTCGGCCACAGGATATCGTGTATCACCCAGGCGAACAGTCTGTCTGTGTTTGTCTGGGTGACACTCAATACCCTGTGGCAGAGCATGCCCTACAACATAACTCCAGGGACCCTGGCACATGTCACACCACATGTGCCATCTGGTTACTACCACACAACACCAGCCCCTCAGAGCTACGGAGATGGGAACTTGCCCTCCGGCATATCCTCTCCTCCCGACATCCTCCTGGTCTAAATCTACACTAACCTCTCCCCTCCTCTATTCTCAACTCACCTATTCAATTATCTTTGGAACAAAGAAGCTGAATTAAAGTTTGTGTTGTGGAGGGAAATCGTACATAGACTATTCCAAGGCGCCTTACTCGTTAGTGGTGTGGTAGTCTAACAGTTAAGACGTCTGCCTAGTAAGCATGGAGGTCCGGGTTCGATTCCCGGCCGCACCACAAATTTTAATTCAATGCTTCAAATCTATCAATATTCACTAATCATTTCTCACCTACTTCTCTGCCTTCCTCTCATACATTACTGTGTGTGTGTGTGTGTGTGTGTGTGTGTGTGTGTGTGTGTGCGTGTGTGTGCGCGCGCGCGCGCGCGCGCCGTTTCCTTTCGTAGAGTACAACTGTCTTCCTTCCCCATGCCCGTTCGCATGATCTCCGTCACTAATGACCGCAATGTCGACGGGACGTTAAACCCCAATCTTCCTCCCTCCTTTTTCCAGGAATTGCTGCCCCTCCCATCTCTTGTCTGTTCTCCACTGTCTGTGATACCTTTCCCCTCATCTACACCTCTCCCGAGTGCTCTACCGTGCACCACCATTATACCCCTGCACCCTTCCTCTTTCCTTCCCCTTGTGACAACGGACGAACCCAAAAACTAAGTTCTGTGTGTGTGTGTGTGTGTGTGTGTGTGTGTGTGTGTGTACGTACTTGTCTTTTTCATGTGCCCATCTCCAGATTGGCAATTGTCTTTGGAGTGAATTGCAACCTACCCTCACTGTGTAGTTTAATACACGGTACTACTGTATGGAAATAAAGATAAGATCAATTTCAATATAGTAGTAGGACAGTTCACAACCCACCGCAAAGACGTGACGACGAGCCGCAACAGGCACACAAAAAAGACACACGCGTACTACACTTTCAGCTATCAGCTGTGGCCTTTTTCGGGAAATAACATTCACACAATCACACGGGCACATAACTGTCAGCTCCGGCTATCGCACTACGAATCTTAGTGCGGCAGCCGGAGCTGACGGTCGTGTGCCTATGTAGTGTGCCTGCCTGATGGCGTAAATGTTTCTAATTCTGAGGAAGGCCATGGCTGAGAACTAAAAGCGTTGTATCTGTGTGTCTTTTTTGTGTGCCTGTCACGGCTCGTCGTCACGTCTTTGCGGTGAGTTGTAAACTGTCCTATTACTATATTGTTAATTCCAACTTGGACTTTCCTTTATACCATCAATTTCATGTTTATATATGTTAATACTAAATGTATAATGGAATACTCTGGGATTAAGTTTCTACAAGTAACCATTACCAACAATAATGAAATTCACAGAGAGCCCACAACAAAGGACAGGAATATCCAAAGCAGCAAAACTTACTCAGGAGGGGCTACTCGAAACTGATAACGGTAATAATTTTAAAATGGTTTACAAGTCATCAGGCATTTAAGGATGCCATTATTAATAATTACTGGTAAAGTATAACTGACAAATTGGTAAATGAAAAAAGTTTTCAAGGACACTGACACAAATTATTCTTTCCAGAGAATCAGTAGCATAGATTAACAGAGAAACGCTGTAATGTCAAGTTGTGGGAGACTATCTTCTAGCAGAGAACTTTATTTGACAATAATTTAAATAATTAAAACAAATTCATTCGATAAAATTATATGCCCAGCAGCATGTAAACAAGTCTGTTTTCCCAGTACAAAACTTACAAAATGTATGGTGGTATTTGTGTACACAGAGCAGTCAAGCAGATCGATGAAGCCTACTTTCTAAAGAGAGTAGCACACCAATCATAGTAAAATTGGGCCCTTACCGATATACAGACTAAGTATTGCACACTACGCAAATTTGACGAGGGTATCATCAGATATTTTAAAAGAAATTTAAGTTCATTGTTGCTGTAAGTAATCCCTAGAAAATATATCAACAAACACCTGAATAATCTTAAAGAGGCAAAAATTGGGTATTGTTGAAGAAATGAAGAGTGCACATCAAATAAGAAATAGATTCACCTGGAAGAGTGCTCTCTTCAGTAAAATTAAAACAGGCAGCATCTGCTATGCAGCCACCCACCTGTCCCTCAGATGTGTCTCCATTGTCCGAGCCTGCAGACGGCTGCTCCCGTTTCACCTGTTTCACCAAGGGCTCCCAATGATCCTGCGAGACAAAACGAGTCAATCAGTAGACACAAAAACTACTAAAAAAACAATGCACGTAAGCAACTTTCAATTTTGAAATGTGATGATCAAAACAACTACTTTCATTAACATTCAATAGTGCTGACAAATAATAGATCAAAAACGAAAGACATTCTTACAATAAATCTTCAATGACTGTAATTAGATAACAAGTTAATCAAAAGAAAAGAAACAATTTGGTGATATACATCTCAGTAAATTAGCTTACTATGCCTATTTTCATTCACTGCTTTCATATGGGATCACATTCTGGAGTAATTCAACAATGAGTAAAAAAGTCTTCATTGCACAAAAGTGTGTAATCAGAATAATTGCTGGAGCCCACCCAAGAGCATCCTGCAGACATTTATTTAGGGATCTAGGGATCATCACTGTAGCTTCACAATATATATTGTAGACGAAAAATTCCTAGCAGGAAAAATTATACACAAAAAATAGACGAAGATCAGGCGAAGGAGCACAGGTGTAACAGCAGCACAAATAAATAGAACACACACACACAAACGCTAGCTTTCGCAGCCTAGCTGCTTCATCAGGCAGAAGGGAAGGCGAGGGAAAAGGAAATGATGAGGGATTTAAGGAAGCGGGTAAGGAGCCATTCCAATCCCGGGACAGGAAAGACTTACCTTGGGGGAAGAAACAGGAAGGTGAACAAATACACACCCATACATTTACACAGACGCAAACACACATAGGGTGAATGTATGGGTGTGTGTGTGTGTGTATTTGTTCACCTTCCTTTTCTTCCCCCAAGGTAAGTCTTTCCTCTCCCAGGATTGGAATGGCTCCTTACCCCCTTCCTTAAATCCCTCATTTCCTTTTCCCTCTCCTTCCCTTCTGCCTCAAGAAGCAACTGGGTTGCAAAAGCTTGTGTTTGTGTGTCTGTGTGTATTTATTTATTTATTTGTGATGCTGTCACACCTGTGCTCCTTCGCCTGGTGAGTAATCTTCGTCTATTTTTTATATATAACTTTTCCTGCTAGGAATTTTTCGTCTTGAGATATATATATATATATATATATATATATATATATATATATATATATATAGGAATATTATAGAGGAAAAGTTCCTAAAAGGAAAAATATACGTAAAAAATAGATGAAGTACACTTACCAGGCGAAAGGGCACAGGCAGTAATAGCAACAAATAAACACACAGACACACACACACACACACACACACACAAAATGCTAGCTTTCGCAGCCTAGCTGCTTCATCAGGCACAAGGGAAGGAGAGGGAAAAGGAAATGATGAGGGTTTTAAGGAAGGGGGTAAGGAGCCATTCCAATCCCGGGACAGGAAAGACTTACCTTGGGGGAAAAAATGATAGGTAAATAAATGCACATACACCCACACATTTACACAGACACAAGTACACTTAGGCAGACATACTATAGAACTGACAGTTCTATATATATAGAACTGTCAGTGGTGGCGAAAGCTTGTATGTGTGTTTGTGTGTGATTTTATTTGTTTCTCTCGACGAGCCGGTCCTTTTGGTAAGTCATCTCTTTTCTATTTTTATTTTTATTTATCCCACCGGGAAAGTTTCCCTCTATAATTTATATATATATATATATATATATATATATATATATATATATATATATATATATATATATATATATCAATCACACAGTATGTCTGCCTAGGTGTACTTGTGTCTGTGTGAATGTGTGGGCATGTGTGCATTTGTTTACCCTCCATTTTTTCCCCCAAGGTAAGTCTTTCCTCTCCTGGGATTGGAATGGCTCCTTACCCCCTTCCTTAAAACCCTCATCATTTCCTTTTCCCTCTCCTTCCCTACTGCCTGAAGACGCAACTGGGTTGAGAAAGCTTGTGATTGTGTGTGTGTGTGTGTGTGTGTGTGTGTGTGTGTGTGTGTGTGTGTGTATTCATTTATTTATTTGTGATGCTGTCACACCTGTGCTCCTTCGCCTGGTGAGTAATCTTCGTCTATTTTTTATATTTTATTTTTCCTGCTAGGAATTTTTTGTCATATATATATATATGCTGCCACAAAAGTCTTTGGTCACTTACCAAGTAGCATCAAAAGTCTGACAGATAGCCAACTAATATTTAAAAAGAAATTAAAGGAATTTCTGAATGGCAACTCCTTCAACAATGTAGATGAATTTTTAGATAAAACTTAAAAAATAAAAATAAAATAAAAAATTATAATAAAAAATGAAAAAATAAAAATCCTTAAAATATTAATTGTCAATTATAGACAACATTTACTAAACTGACATGTTCCACATCATTATGAAATGTCGTACATATGATCTATGGAACAAGTATTAATCTAAACTAATGAAAAGAAACAAAAAACCCTATGTAACAAAATATTTCACCCTTAAAAGACCACTCTCCATGGGGCTCTCTACTGCTGACGAAGTTGTGGCAGGGAAAGGTGCTTATGTGGCGGTGAGAGACAAGGGTATGATCTGTCCGTGACTGCTTACTAAACAAAGCCAGTCACTCAGTCGACACAGACCGTACAAAATATCTACGAGCGACAGCGTATCCCCACGGTCCCCAAAACGTGCCTTGAGAACAGTAGTCGGAAAAATATTCCTGCGGGCAGCAACAAGAGGTCAGTGTCGCACCTCGCCAGTTTTTGTACGGTGTGAACTGCTGTCACTAGTGGACGTGACGGACATTCAGAACAGGATATTTAACGGGGGTTACTGGAAGCAGTGGCACGTGGGTGGTGAGTATCCAGTGAACCAAATGACAGTAGTCAAAGGTCCCAGATTAGAATCCCGGTTCTGGCGCACAATTTCAATCTGCCAGGAAGTTGTGTATCGGCACACACTTCGCTGCAGAGTGAAAGTTTCATTCTGGACAGTAGTCATCCAGAGGTATGTAGTCATCCACAGAGAACTCGCTATTTTACCCATTTTCAAACAGTCAAACAGTGAGAAGTACCGAGTGTCCCAATGGTTCGATGAAATGTTTAATTCACAAAGTGTGTGTTCTGACTGGAGCCGGTCGTGTGATGTTTCGGGCCTGTTAACTGCACAGTGTGTCGTCCCCCCCCCCCCCCATTCGAGTTACCGTGGGCACAGACCGCAATATTAATTTAATAACTAGAGTACGGTATGTATCGTCACTTGTACACGAGCTCGCAGACAGTGCCTTCAGGTTTCTATCATTCTGAGATGACTACATCCACATTTACAGTTGCACACATACCATCCCAGTGTACAACACTCTTGCACCCCACTGCACGTCCTTCGAGCTACTAATGTGGCCGATATTAATACTGCAGTGAATGTCTGGGATTACTTGGAATGGCAATAAGCACAGAAAAAAACATCCCCGGGATTGACTCGTAATTGAGTGGATGCGAGTTGTGGGGACTATTCTTTGCCAGATTGACGCCACTATAGACACTAGGACCAGTGTTAGTTTCTCCTGTAGGTGAGTGATGGTTTGTCAAGTTTGTCAGCTTGGCAAATTGTCTGCTCATGGAACTATGAACAAAGAGATTTAGAAATACTGTCATTTCATGTGTACAATACCTGCATCTCTAATTCCCTTACAAACGAGTCTTCGGCAATTTCCCTTTTCACCGATATACTGTTCAGGTCCTGAAAACAAATTAGTGAAGTTGGAGTTATACTTGGATGCTACTTGCAAGACAATGACTTACAGATGCACAAATACACAAACTATAATACAACTCTAGAACAACACAATTTGGCAACAGAAGAGATAAGGACTACTGTGTTGTAGTAAATAATAAGAGCTATTACTGTATTCCATGTCAATCAAAATAACATTTGCAGTGATTAAACAGCTGAGCAGGAGATAGGGCGATATTTGCTTCATATTTCTCTGTGCACACAATATGGCTGCAGCAGGAAAGCTAGTCATTCCAGTTTTGCACACATACTGTATTGTGATCGGGTATTTTTTAGCTAAACAATACAGTTATTGTAATCCCAGGTTGTATAAATATTCTTTCATATAGTTATGTACGTAAAAAATAGATGAAGTACACTTACCAGGCGAAAGGGCACAGGCAGTAATAGCAACAAATAAACACACAGACACACACACACACACACAAAAATGCTAGCTTTCGCAGCCTTGCTGCTTCATCAGGCAGAAGGGAAGGAGAGGGAAAAGGAAATGATGAGGGTTTTAAGGAAGGGGTTAAGGAGCCATTCCAATCCCGGATCCTTCATGACATCCTTCCTACTCCACCGAGAGTGTCTTTCCGCCGCCCACCTAACCTCCGTAACCTCCTAGTCCACCACTATGAAATCCCCAAACCACCTTCCCTACCTTCTGGCTCCTACCCTTGTAACCGCCCCCATTGTAAAACCTGCCCTATGCACCCTTCCACCACCACTTACTCCAGTCCCGTAACCCGGAAGGTGTACACGATCAAAGGCAGAGCCACTTGCGATAGTACCCACGTGATCTACCAACTGACATGCCTGCACTGTGAAGCGTTCTATGTGGGAATGACCAGCAACAAACTGTCCATTCGCATGAATGGACACAGGCAGACAGTGTTTGTTGGTAACGAGGATCACCCTGTGGCTAAACATGCCTTGGTGCATGGCGAGCACATCTTGGCACAGTGCTACACCGTCCGGGTTATCTGGATACTTCCCACTGACACCAATCCTTCAGAACTCCGGAGATGGGAACTAGCCCTTCAGCATATTCTCTCTTCCCGTTGCCCACCTGGTCTCAACCTCCGCTAAATTCGAATTCCCACCCACCATCTTAACATCTTTGCCTTGGTTCTCTGTACAGAGCCTCTGCCTCAAGTGGCATCTCTGTCTAACTTCTAACTTCTTTGCTTTCTACAGTTCTACAGTATGTCTGCCTAAGTGTACTTGTGTCTGTGTAAATGTGTGGGTGTATGTGCATTTATTTACCTTCCATTTTTTCCCCCAAGGTAAGTCTTTCCTGTCCCGGGATTGGAATGGCTCCTTACCCCCTTCCTTAAAACCCTCATCATTTCCTTTTCCCTCTCCTTCCCTTCTGCCTGATGAAGCAGCTAGGCTGCAAAAGCTAGCATTTTTGTGTGTGTGTGTGTCTGTGTGTTTATTTGTTGCTATTACTGCCTGTGCCCTTTCGCCTGGTAAGTGTACTTCATCTATTTTTTACGTATATTTTTCCTTTTAGGAATTTTTCCTCTATAATATTCCTTTCATATAGTTAGATATTCTATAAAGGTCTGGCTATTTCGTGCCTTTGAAGAGAACAATGTTAGTCTGAATTTCAAACTAGGACTTCTTCCTATGATTGAGACCGTAGGCAAAGAAGGATATGGACTACAACTGCTTCAAAACACTTAACATATCACTGTCTTCACTTTAGAAAAATAGTTTTCCGCTATGACATATCTGTTGGCTTTGCCAAACATTCAGATAACTGTCAGCACAGCTGCAGTTAAAATGGCCCAAAGCAGCATTGTGGTCTGTAATATGTACACACACCGTTACTAGACATAGTATGATATATTAAAATGAAGGAGAGGCATTCAATTAAAAATTGTGGCACCGCCGGGATACGAACCCGAGACCTCCTGCTTACTAGGTGGGCGCTATATAACCACTACGCCACCACGCCTTAACAGATAAAGAGACCACCGTGGTGGGTTCGAATCCCGGGCATGGCACAAATTTTAATTCAATGCCTGTCCTTCAGTTTAATATATCACCGATATATTGAGACAAAATATGTTTATTATTTGATACTTGAAATAATGTTCAACACCTCGATGTAGTTTATAAAAATTCATTCTTCAAAAGAGATAGATTCGGGCTGTACTGTAGTCACACAAAGAAAGAAAAAGGACAAAAAAATTGAACAAGCTTTCAGAACAGGGTTCCTTCATTAGGTAGGAGAGAAGAAACAAAAAAGGAGTGGGAATAGAAGGGGAGGTAATCCACAGCTGTGACTTCCACAGTCATCATCCTCATGACCCAGGTTGTGAAATACCTTTCCCTTCGTGTTCTCATTCCTTTTTTAGCCCTACTATCCTACCTGATGAAGCAACCCTGACCCGAAAGCTTGTCCTATTTTTTGTCATTTTTCTTTCTTTGTGTGGTGGTACAGCACAAAGGTAAGTACTGGCTAGCCAATCTATCTCTTTTAAAGAATCTAATAATGGAAAGTCCAGGTTGGAATTAATAATATAGTAATAAGGACAGTTTACAAATCACCGCAAAGACAGGCACATACAAAAGACACACACATACAACACTTCAGCTATCGACTATAGGGGAGGAGAGGGGAGGGGGATAGGAAGGTTGTGTCACGATGGTGTTTATGTTGTTTATGTGGTTTTAGGGCGCACAACTTCTACGGTCATTAGCGCCCAGACAAGAACATAGATTCGCTAGATCTAAAAAAAAAAAAAAAAAAAAAAAAAAAAAAAAAAAAAAAAAAAAAAAAAAAAAAAAAAAAAAAAAAAAACAAGGGAAAAAAAAACAAAAACAAAAATTTGGTGACTGTCAGAACATCAAGAAGAGGCTAAAAACAAAAGATAAAAGACAATTAAAAGGGTTAAATATCCTTCGATAAGTTGACCAAGTTGATAAAACGCAAAACTCGAGCAGCTGCTCGTGTGTCATCAGCTAAAATTTCCTCCAGAGTAGACGGAAAGTGAAGGGCTACACGGAGATGAGTAAAATTTACACAAGACAGTAAAAAATGTCGCACCGTCAGCAGTTCACCGCAGGAGCACAGCGGTGCAGGGTCAGCGGAGAGCAAGTGACGGTGGCTGAAACGGCAGTGACCGATCCGCAACCGGGCCAGGATGACCTTCTCTCGCCGAGAGGGGCGTGAGGAGGTCCTCCCACTGGTCGGGATCGGTTTTACAGTTGTCAATTTATTGTTGTACAGTGAAAGCCACGCACTGTGCCAGGACGACACGATACTCCGGCGAAGAACCCGTTAAACATCGTCCGATGGGACGCAATAGGTAGCCATGCGAGGCAAAAGAGCTGCGGACTTGGCTGCTATGTCGGCGGCCTCATTCCCGGGCACACCCACATGGCCAGGGACCCACAGGAAAGAAACGTGACAGCCGTCATCTGCTAGCAACTGGAGGGAGCGTTGGATCCGATACACGAGGGGATGGTTCGAGAAAGGGTCCTTAAGACTCTGCAGGGCACTAAGAAAGTCCGAACATATGGCATAGAAAGGTTGGCGGTGGCGGCAGGTATACAAAACGGCCTGGTGGAGGGCAAAAAGCTCAGCCATGAAACTCGAGCACGGGTCAGGGAGCTTGTATTGGAAACGGTTGTCCCCGACGACGAAGGCAGATCCGACACCGGCAGTGCTCTTGGAACCATCAGTGTAAATAAATATGGCATTATCGAACCGCGAACGGAGTTCGACAAGCCTCGAGCGGTATACCAAATCCGGAGTGCTCTCCTTGGGGAGCGAACTAAGTTCAAGGTGAGTGTGAACCTGAGTCTGATGCCACGGTGGCAATGGGCTGTCGCTCAACCGAAAGGTGGAAGGAAGGGTAAAATCGAGCCGCTGTAGTAGGCGGCGAAACTGAACTCCAGGTGGAAGCAAGGCAATCGCAGACAAATGATATTGGCGATCGAGTGAGTCATCAAAAAATAATCGGTAAGATGGATGGTTGGGCATCGACCGCAAGCGGCATGCGTACCGACACAAGAGTATGTCACACCGAGTGGTCAAGGGTAATACAGCAGCCTCGGCATACAGACTTTCAACAGGGCTAGTATAAAATGCACGGTCGCCAGACGTAATCCCCGATGGTGGATAGAGTTGAGACGACAGAGAATCGACGGCCGTGCAGAAGAGTATACAAGGCTTCCGTAGTCGAGCTTCGACTGAACAATGGCCTGGTAAAGGTGAAGCAGGACGGTACGATCCGCTCCCCATGACGTGCCACTGAGGACACGAAGAACGTTAAGGGATCGGGCACAACGGGCAGCCAGGTAGGACACGTGTGTGGACCAGCAAAGTTTACGATCCAACATGAGTCCCAAGAATTTCGTAGTCTCCACAAAAGGGAAAGCAACAGGACCGAGATGTAGAGAAGGTGGAAGAAATTCCTTGTATCTCCAGAAGTTTATATACACCGTTTTCTCAGTAGAGAATCAGAAGCCGTTTGCGATGCTCCAGGAATATAGGCGGTCAAGACAGCGTTGAAGAGAACGCTCCAAGAGACACGTCCACTGGGCGCTGCAATAAATTGCGAAATCGTCAACAAAAAGGGATCCGGAGACGTCGGCTGAAAGGCAATCTACGATCGGATTGATTGCAATGGCAAAGAGAGCCAAACTCAAGACGGAGCCCTGTGGTACCCCCATTCTCCTGGCAAAAGGTATCGGACAAAACAGAGCCCACCCGTACCCGGAACTTGCGATCCGCCAAAAACGCTTGAATGAAAAGAGGGTGGCGGCCCCGAAGGCCCCATGTGTGCAATGTGCGGAGAATGCCCCTCTCCAACAGGTGTCGTATGCCTTCTCCAAGTCGAAGAACACTGCTACAGTTTGACGCTTCTTTAGAAAGTTGTTCATAATGAAGGTCGACAACGTAATAAGGTGATCAGCAGCAGAGCGGTGTCGACGAAAACCACATTGGATATTAGTCAGGAGGCGACAAGATTCGAGGAGCCAGACCAACCGAGCGTTAACCATGCGTTCCATCACCTTACAGACACATCTCGTCAGAGAAATGGGGCGATAACTGGAAGGTAGGTGTTTGTCCTTCCCTGGTTTGGGGATGGGGACAACAATGGCTTCACGCCAACTTGTGGGAACATGACCTTCAGTCCATATGCGATTGTAGGTACTAAGAAGAAAGCACTTGCCCGCAGGAGAGAGGTTCTTCAGCATCTCAATATGAATGGAATCGGGCCCAGGAGCAGAAGATCGGGACAGGGCGAGAGCACGGTCTAGCTCCTGCATGGTGAAGGCGACGTTATAATTTTCATGATTAAAAGAGTGGAAAGAAGGCGGCCGTGCCTCCTCTACCTGTTTGTGAGGGAGAAAGGCAGGGTGGTAATGGGCAGAGCTCGAAACCTCTGCAAAGAAAAACGGCCCAATGCGTTGGAAACGTCAGAGGGGTCCATGAGGACTGTGTTCTCCACGGTCAGGCCAGGAATCGGGGAGGGGACCTTGATGCCGGATAAACGGCATAGGCCACCCCAAACAACCGTGGAGGGAGTAAAACGGTTAAAAGAACTAGTAAAAGCAGTCCAGCAAGCTTTCTTGCTGTCGTTTATGATACGACGAAATTGCGCTCTCATACGTTTATAATTGATGCAATTCTCCAAAGTTGGGTGGCGGCGGAAGGTGCGTAAAGCACGGCGCCGGGCTCTAAGTGCGTCGCGGCAGGCTGCAGTCCCCAAGGGATCAGGACACGACGTGGAGAAGAGGATGTACGAGGTATGGAACGTTTAGCAGCGGTGAGAATAACCTCTGTGAGATAGTCGACCTGACCGTCACAGTTGGGAAAATTCTGATCGTGAAAAACAGCCATGGAAGAATAAAGCCCCCAGTCGGCCTTAGAAATGTTCCAACTGGTGGGACGAGAAGATGGGGAATGATGCAGGAAGTGGATGATACAAGGGAAATGGTCATTCGAGTACGTGTCAGAAAGTGCATACCACTCAAACCGACCGGCAAGCTGAGGAGTGCATATCGCAAGGTCTATGTGGGAGTAAGTGTGTGTTGTGTCAGAAAGGAAGGTCGGTGCACCGGTGTTGAGGCAGACAAGATCGAGCTGTTGGAGAAGGTCCACCAAAAGCGAGCCTCTCGGACAAGGTGCCGGAGAGCCCCATAGGGGGTGGTGGGCATTAAAGTCGCCTACCAACACGAAAGGTGAAGGGAGCTGGTCAACGAGGTGTAGCACATCTGCCCTAGTAAGGGCAGATGACAATGGCGAATAGATATTACAGAGGGAAAAGGTAAATGTGGATAGAGTGATGCGGACGGCAACTGCCTGTAGGTGAGTATGCAATGTAATGGGATGGTAATAGACGTCGTCTCAAATGAACATCAGAACCCCTCCATGGGCTGGGGTACCTTCCACGGGTGGCAGGTCGAAACGCACAGAGGTGTAGTGGGGAAAGTCTGCACGATCACTTGCATGCAACTTAGTTTCTTGGAGACAGACTAGAAGCGGGCAGTGTAATCGAAGGAGTAATTTCAGCTCCTCCCGATTGGAACGAATGCCGCGAATATTCCATTGAAGGAGCGCCATGATAAAAAATGAGATAAGAAATGAGGATAAAAACGAACAAGCAAGTGGGGTCACCTCGACGGCCGCTGAGGACTGGATTTCGAGGTAGCACTGCTATCGCTGTCAAGGGGCAAAGGGTCGTGGTCCCTAGGTTCGACCGACGCACCTGCCACCTGGTTGAGTTGATCAGGAGGGGCAGTTTCCACTGCCGGTAAAGGGCCAGGTGCCCGGCAGACGGAGCGCCCCGGTGAAACAGAAGACGGCCGAGGCCGGAAACTGTTGGGCGGCGTGACGGATGGGTCACGCCTTGGCGGGGAAGGTGAGAAACTCTTTTTCTTGTTGGCTCTTCTGGAAGATTGAGGGTGAGAACAGGCAGTTGACGGTTGGGAAGCCTGAGAACGCAGAAAATCCTCACGGACGGGTTCCTTTTTCAAAGGCCAGGCATCTTGTTTAGGTGCCCGCGGTTTACTAGAGGTTGACGAAGACTGTACTTTAGAAGCAACAGGAGGAAGCGGGGACGTGGAACGGGCAATCTTCGGGCTGGCGGATCGCACAACTGTGTCAGCGAAAGTGAAATCAAGTCTGGGTACTGGAATCCTTAGTAGGTTGAGTGGAGGTGACGACCTTACTGTATGTGCCTGCTGGGAGGACAGCGGGCTTTCGACTTGCCAACAACTTTGGAGCGGCAGATGTTGATACCTTTTCCGTAACCCGAATTTGCTGGATGACCTTTTCATCCTTGTATACAGGGCAGTCGTGAGAGGAAGCTGCATGGTCACCGTTGCAGTTAAGGCAGTGAGGGGACGGAGGTGGACAATCCCCCTCATGGGTGTCCCTACCATAAGTGACACATTTTGCTGCATTTGGGCAAGATTCACGGGTATGGTTGTACCTGTGGCATTGGAAACAGCGCGTTGGGTTTGGAATATAAGGGCGGACAGAGATAACTTCGTACCCTGCTTTGACCTTCGACGGGGGTTCAACTCTGTCGAACGTCAAAAACACAATACGAGTCAGTGTCAGCTGGTTATATACCTTTTTCAAAACCCTATGCACGGCTTTGACACCCTGATCGGACAAGTAGGTTTGTATGTCTTCATCAGACAACCCGTCAAGGGATCTCGTGAAGACTACCCCCCGTGACGAGTTGAGTGTGCGGTGTGCTTCTACCTTGACAGGTAACGTGTGTAACAATGTAGTCCGGATTAGTTTCTGGGCTTGGAAGGCACTGTCCGCTTCCAGCAACAATGTGCCATTGTGCTGACGCGAACAGGTTTTAACAGGGCCAGCAATTGCATAGACACTTTTCTGGATGATGAAAGGATTGGCAGACGTGAAATCTTTTCCATCGGTGCGAGAGACAACAAGAAATTTCGGTAGATTAGGCAGAGCTTTCTTTTGCTGAGGCGAATCTATCTTACGTTTCTGGGTCAACGTCACTGAAGAAGAGAAGGAAGTCATCGCGGAAGTGTCTCCTGTGATTACCGGCGTCTCCGATGGCGCGTTCCTTCCTAGTGGGGGCCCTCTCCGAGGGCTTACCAGCCTTAGGTGATTGTTCACACCTCCCGAGAACTGACAGAGGGACCAATCAGCACGTTCGGAAGGTACCAGCTTGGGTAATCACCCCTCCCTGGGCCTGGCCTTTACCAGGGGGTACGTACGTGCCTTACTTATCTACCCGGGGCGGGGAATTACGCGTTACCCCCGTCACCTGCTATGCATGATAATGCGTGGGTCGGCCTTCAGACACGCACAGGGAGGAAAGAAGAAGAATAGAGGGAGAAAGAAGGAAAGAAGCGTCTCAAACACCGAGGCAGAGACTAATGAGGAGGAGAAGAAGGCTAGGAGAGTACAAGGAGAGAAAGACAGAAACAAAGGGTAAGAAAGGAAGGAACCAAGCAATAAGAGAAACGACAACAAGAACCACCGTAGCTCACGAAATATGCCCATCTCCGGGCGAAGGCATAAACCGGGAGGGAAAGTGAAGCAGCCTGGGGCAGAAGAAAGGCTGCTCTGGCTCGGGGCCCCGTGCGCGCCACACACGTACCCACAAAAGAACTGTAGGGCCCCTGGGGGGATGTCACGATGGTGGGGATGGGTACAGCACAGCCTAGATGGGAGTAATGAGATGCAGCTTAGGAATGGAGTGGGTAGACGGGTGAGGGGAGAAAAATAAAAGTAAGAAAATAAGAAAAAAATATATAATAAAATAAACAAAATAAAAATGTAAAAATATAATAAAAAATAAAATGCGTGCACGCCCCCTCTCTCTCTCTCTCTCTCTCTCTCTCTCTCTCTCTCTCTCTCTCACACACACACACACACACACACTTTTCAAGTTTTTCTCTTCTTTGGGGATCCAGATTTTGCTCTGAGGCTACAGTACTCGCACAGTAGCTGCTCTGATGTCAGGAACCTGCACACACAGTTCCTGAGGCAAAGTGTGGCCTCGGAACTTTACATAGTCCCAAAAATTAAACTATTTGATTATGTCGGGCCAGATCTGAAACGTGTAGCATAACTAGTTACAGTACAATAAAAGTATCACAGGTTTGATCGGTATGACTAATTACATTTTTACTTTACCTTCGCGGTTGGATTACAACATTCTGTCGTGTAAAATGAATGTGCCACACAGAGAGGCAGTTCAAATAACACAAACAGATTGGCACTGTTATGTTGCTAGCAGCAAGCACTACTGTAGCAACTAGCTCTGAGATAATACAGCAATGAGACAAAGCTGAACTACAGTGGAAGACGTGATTGAGCTCATTCTCTACTGGTCATTGCTATAGTAGCTCATCTATAAAAAGGTGGCTGTCCATAACTGTATTATTCTCTCAAAGGTAAGTTGTTTAGTAATATGTTATTTAGTTTCTCTGGTGGTAACTTTAGATTGTAGTGTCAAAAATGTGTGAAGGGCAACAGGCAGACGGCATATTTCTCGATTTTCAAAAGGCGTTCGACACAGTGCCGCACTGCAGACTGCTAACGAAAATACGAGCATAAGGAAAAGGCACCCAAATATGTGATCACTCAAAGACTACTTAATTAATAGAACCCAGCATGCTGTCCTCGATGGCGAGTGTTCGTCAGAGACTAGCATCTTGTTAGGAGTGCCCCAGAGAAGTGTGGTAGGTCAATTATTACTTCCTATTTGTATAAACGATCTGACAAGACAGTGAGTAGTCTGCTGATGATGCTACGGAGTACAGGAAGGTGTCATCATTGAATGACTGTAGTAGGATGCAGGATGCCTTTGACCTAATTTCTAGGTGGTGTGAGGAATGGCAGCTAGCTTTAAACGTTGATAAATGCAAGGAGATGCAGACTAGTAGAGGAAACAATCTCGTAATGTTCAAATACGACACCAGTAGTGTGCTGCTCGACAAAGTTGCATCGATTAATTATCTAGGTGTAACGTTGCACAACGATACAAAATAGAATGAGCTTATAAGGGCAGTCATGGGCAAGGCAGATGGTAGACTTTGGTTTAATGGGAGAATTTTGGGAAGATTTGATTTGTCTGTAAAGAAAAACACTTGTGCAACCCCATCTCAAGTATTGCTCAAGTGTTTGGGATCCCCACCTGATCGGTTTAAAGGAAGATATATAAGTACTTCCAGAGGTGGGCAGCTAGGCTTGTTACTGGTACGTTTGATCAATGTGCAAGTGTCATAGGGATGCTTCAGGAACTCAAATGGGACTCACTGGAGGGAAGGCGACATTCCTTTTAAGAAACACTGTCAAAGACTCTTATAGGGCTGGAATTGGAAGTAGAGTGCAGAACGTTTCTGCTGCTACCAACTTACATATTGCGTAAAGACTACAAAGATAAGATAAAAGACATTAGGGCCAGTACAGATGCGTACAAGCATTTGATTTCCTTAGTTCTATTTCCTAAGTAATAGAACGCAGTACGTTGTTCTCGACGGCGAGTTTTCATCAGAGATGAATGTATCGTCAGGCATGCCCCAGGGGAGTGTGATAGGACCGCTATTATTTTCTATCTATATAAATGATCTGATGGACAGAGTAAGTTGCAATTTGCAGCTGTTTGCTGATGATGCTGTGGTGTATGGGAGGTGTCGTCTTTGACTGTAATAGCATACGGGATGACCTGGACAAAATGTCTAGTTGGTGCGAAGAATGGCAGCTAGAACTCTATGTAGAAAAATGTAAGGTGATGCGCATGAGTAGAAAAAACAATCCTATAATTTCGAATACAGCATCAGTAGTGAGCTTCTTGATGCTGTCGCGTCGTTCAAATATCTAGGCGTAACATTGCAGAGCGATATGAAATGGAACGAGCATGTAAGGACAGTTGTGAGTAAGGCAGACTGCCGACTTCGGTTTATTGGGAGAATTTTGAGAAGATGTACTTCACCTGTAAAGGAGACCGCATATAAAACGCTTGTACGACCACGTCTTGAGTATTGCTCAAGTATTTCGGACCCGCAGCAGATCGGTTTGAAGGATGACATAGAGGCGGTTCAGAGGCGAGCAGCTAGATTTGTTACCGGTAGGTTCGACCAATGCGCGAGTGTCACGGAAATGCTCCGGCAACTCAATTGGGGATCGCTGGAAGAAAGTCGACGTTCTTTTCGTGAATTTCTGTTAAGTAAATTTAGAGGGCCGGAATTTGAAGCTGAGTGTAGTACGATCTTGCTGCCGCCTACTTACATTTCGCGTAAAGATCACAAAGACAAGATAAGAGAAATTAGGGCTTGTACGGAAGCATATAGGCATTCTTTTTTTCCTCGTACAATTTGGGAGTGGAATAGGAAAGGAAATGCATAGTAGTAGTACAGTGTACCCTCTGCCACGCACCTTACGGTGAATTGCGGAGTATGTATGTAGATGTACACGGAAAGCAAGCAACTGGTAGTGGTACTAGGTACCCTCCACCATGCACCTCTGGGTGGATTGCAGAGTAGCCTATGTTAAAGACACTCATCTCATAAGGAATGCAGGGCAGCATGTGTACAATATGGAAAAGTTTGTAGAGATAATCAAATGAATTGCCTTAGCATTTAATGCCCACAGAACTACATGAGAGTTTTTGAACATAAAATGTTTCTGGCCCTGCCAGAGCTTAAAGAGTAACTTACCTGTGGAGTATCCCATCTGGTGCCCTCCATATTTTCCCAAACTGCAGGTTCCTTTAATCCCAGTCAGCAGCTTCCTGGAATCATAAGATCACTATTTCAAAATTCTACTAAGCAACATAAATGCAAAGATTCTTTGTATATTAATGAGAGAGAGACAGAAGAGCAGATGGAGGAGCCAGGTGATTGGCAGTGGAAGCTACTGCAACAGTCAGTACACTAAATTAATATAAACCACATCAACTATCAAACAGGGGACCAAAAAGAGGTTGTTAATGTAACTGCAGCCTACTAAGACAACAGAATTCTGAATATACATAACAGAGCAAAGAATTGCTAGTTAAATCCTAGTTTAGGTGACACAAGCTTCTCGTTTATGTGCAGATGTGGGTAAAAGCACAATGAATGATGGGAACCAAAGGCAGCCAATCAGAAGTGTCGTTGAGAGAGCTAATGAGACTGTGTCTTAATTTTGTTTTGTAAACAACTAAGTGTTGTCCGTGTACATCTTTTTGTACAAAATTTGCAGAAAATAAGTCAATGTTTTGACAAGTGGTACGATAAATCTACAAAAACATGAATATTTATAAAAAGTAGATGAAGTTTACTTACCGGGCGAAGGAGGACAGGTATGTGACAACAACATAAATAAAACAAACACAAACACACACAAAAGCAAGCTTTCGCAACCATCTGTTGCTTCCTCAAGCAAAGAGCAGGGAAGGAGAGGGAAAAGGAAAGGATGTGGGTTTCAAGGAGCGGGTGAGGAGTCATTCCAATCCCAGGAGAGGAAAGACTTACCTTTGGGGAAAAAGGATAGGTAAACAAACACCCACACACATAATCACGTGCACACACACAAAGGCAGACATGTGTAAAATGCAAAGAAGTTGGACAGAGATGCCAATCGAGGCAGAGGCTCTGTCCAGAGTTTGGAGGCAAAGATGTTGTAGAATGGTGGGCGGGAATTTAAAACTAACGAAGGTTGAGAGCAGGTGGGCAACGGGAAGGGAGAATATGCTGAAGGGCTAGTTCCCATCTCCGGAGTTCTGGAAGATTGGTGTTGGTGGGAAGTATCCAGATAACCCGGACGGTGTAACATTGTGCCAAGATGTGCTGGCCATGCACCGAGGCGTGTTTAGCCACAGGGTGAACCTCATTACCAACAAACACTGTCTGCTTGTGACCATTGATGCGAATGGACAGTTTGTTGCTGGTCATTCCCATATAGAACGCTTCACAGTGCAGGCATGTCAGTTGGTAGATCACGTGGGTACTATCACAAGTGGGTCTGCCTTTGATCGTGTACACCTTCCGGGTTAAGGGACTGGAATAAGTGGTGGTGGGAGGATGCATAGGACAGGTTTCACACCGGGGGCGGTTGCATGGGTAGGAGCCAGAGGGTGGGGAAGGTGGTTTGGGGATTTCATAGGGATGGTCTAGGAGGTTACGAAGGTTAGGTGGGCGGCGGAAAGACACTCTCAGTGGAGTGGGAAGGATGTCATGAAGGATGGCTCTCATATTTTTATAGGAGAATCATGTCACATTCGTACGATATAGCTCATTGTTTTTTGACCAATTTCAGTGTAAATGTCATTGCTCCAACTGTCACTGACGTAAAATGTAGCTGTGGAAATCACGATATTTTCATGGAACATTGTTGAATGTTTTTGATTAGATACATTGTAACGTGATTTGGATGCATAATTTTACAATACGATTCCAACTGACTAAGTTGATTCGTGATGTGAGCAACATGTCAGAAAACGTGTATTTCAGTCACAGCCAACTGAAAATAATCAATGTTTCAATTGATTAGTGTTTTTATTTAAATCACAGAGCTCATTAATATTGTAACTGTAATTTGAAAGAAGTGTCATGTATCACAATTGGGGCCTACTATCGGTACATTTCGAACATGGGAACATTATAGTGCCATCTGCCTAGTCTGTGTACTTTTTATTTTTAAACACTATTTTATCTTGTATTGTCATTTACACATTTTTACAAATTTAATATTTTTTTTCTTCTCAAATAAAGAGGGTGCCGGGCACCAACTGCCTGCAAGTTTAGCTGTGTAGGTGATTGTAAGTATCTGGCTACCTCATTTTAAAAACAATGTAACGTGTATTAGGAAGACCTTTTTAGTTATTTTATGGACCTTGCTGTTAAATGTTTTATACGCAGTACACGAATCATTATCACTTGCATTCTGGTATATAATTTCCTTATACAAATTTACCGGTAACATTCTTAGCATATATATTTTTTATGTTGTTTTAATGTCTGGCTCAGGAAACTTGATTTTACAGCACTCTGATGATCCATCATGGGAACGAAACTGATATGTTAAATGTTTTTAAAATAAATACTTCATATCGCCCACTGAGCTGGAAAGATGTTGATTTTATTACAGGGTCATTCCATGGAAAATCACAGGTATTTTGGTGAATGATAAGATGACCAATTCAGAATTTGCTCATACTTGGTACATGCATACCTACATGCCTTAATACAAAAACTACCAAATATCACTGTCCCATCGCCAGGCATTTCTGAGAAAATTGATTTTGAAGGTGTGTATGTGATCAACAGTCGGGCACCAATATCCCCATCTTCAGAGGGCTACTTACTGCTCAGTGATGAGTTGACCTATAGACCTCAATTTTTTATGCATCACATATGTAGAGTACTAAAAAGTGAGAATCAAGATTTAGATTAGGCATATTTATGAAAAATGTTAAAAATATACACTTTTTTAATTATGCGGTTTAAATTCACAATTTTTAAAAAATTTATAACTCTGCCTTTGAAAACAGTACAGCCATCAATTTTGGTATTGTAGCTCTTCAGTCCTAGTATTAGTTATAAGAAATAATGGAAAGCATATCACATTACAGTTGATAGTTCTTACTTTCAGTTAAAGTTGACTCCATCAGGAAAAATGGTTGAATTTTATGAACTTCAAAGCTCTGGATGGTTAGGTATACAGTTGAATCTGAACTTGATTTTTTGCTGAAATATGTAATTTTTTTTTTTTTTTTTTTTTTTTTTTTTTCTGTTCCATAGGACCCACTTGAGGAGTAAGACTCCACGGTCATGGAACAAGTCAATACATTGTTACACAAGAATGGTAATAGAAAAAATTTAAGTAGTCCTTTGCACACGACAATCTTAAGACAAAGTGAAAAGAATCAATAAAGAAAAAATGAATTAGCTTAATTGTTTAACTTTTCTAGGAGTTCCTCGACAGAATAAAAGGAGTGAGCCACGAGGTAACTCTTCAGTTTAGATTTGAAAGCATGTGGATTAGTGCTAAGATTCTTAAGTTCTTGTGGCAGCTTACTGAAAATGGATGCCGCAGAATACTGCACCCCTTTCTGCACAAGTGTTAAGGTGGTGTGGTGCAAATGTAGATTAGACATCTGTCTAGTATTCACCGAGTGAAAGCTACTAACTCGTGGGAATAAGCTGATATTATTAACAACAAACGACATTAAAGAAAAAACGTATTGTGACGCCAGAGTCAAAATTCCCAGACTACTGAAAAGGGGTCGACATGACATTCGCGAACTTACACCAGATATTGCTCGAACCGCCCGTTTTTGAGCCAGAAATATCCTTTTTGCATCAGGCGACTTACCCCAAAAAACAATGCCTTACGTCATAAGTGAGTGAAAGTAAGCGAAATAGACTACTTTTCGTGTTGAAAAATCACTTATCTCAGATATTGATATAATGTTAAATATAGCAGAATTTAGTTTTGGAACAAGATCCTGAACATGGGCTTTCCATGACAGCTTACTGTCTATATGAACACCTAGAAATTTGAACTGTTCAGTCTCACTTATCACATGCCCATTATGTGTAATCATAATGTCAGATTTCGTCAAATTATGGGTTGGAAATTGTAAAAACTGAGTTTTACTGTGATTTAACATCAACTTGTTTTCTATTAGCCATGAACTTATCTCTTGAACTGCATTATTTAATACTGTGCCAATATTACGAGCAACATCCTTCACTACCAAACTGGTATCATCAGCAAACAAAAATATTTTACAATCACCTGTTGAACTCGAAGGCATATCATTTATATAAATAAGAAACAGCAATGGTCCCAAAACAGACCCCTGGGGCACCCCATACTTAATTGTGCCCCATTGGGATTGCACGTCATAGCCATTTTCTACACTGCGGAGAATTTACATATATGGTAACAATATTAGGTCCAAATAAGAATATCCTAACTAAGTCACTTCATAGATAAACAGTAACATGAAAATGCCATATTCGCATATCATTAATTTTCAGCACTACTGGGTATTAAGAAATGAAAACCATTGGTATTCCTCGAAACAGTGGTCTGTAACTGAATATGGTTGACCTGAGGGACATAACTGTATACAAGTGATAGCTGAAACCAGTTATCAAGCATTTACTTAATAAATATGTTATATTTAACTTTTGTCAGCTTGGGTGCACAAATGCAACAGTATAGAGTGTATCCTTACTCTATAACTGTACCGGTATATAAAATTTGAGAATTGAAGCAATAATGAAATTCATAAAGAAATATACACATATGTAACCTATACCAATGCTATATTTACAATTCCTCAATGTCAAAGAATGTGCCCTACGAATCAATCCCTTTTTAGTCGAGGTATGCCAAAAATTCCTTTTCACATTCTTAGACATCGAGGAATCGTAAATTTAGCATTGGAGGGAAGTGTGTGGGGTAAAAATCGCAGAGGGACACCAAGAGACGCATATAGTAAGCAGATTCAAATGGATGTTGGTTGCTGTTCTGATGAGGTGATAAAGAGTCTTGCTCGGGATAAAGTCGGGTGGAGAGCTGCATCAACCAGTCTCCGGACTGAAGACCATTACAACAACAACAATGTAACCTATACCAACATATAATATGCAAATACTTTGCAAAGAACACTCACTCAAGCAAATTTGAAGATACAAAAAAACATATCATTGATGTAACCTTGTATTTCTAATATACTGTTCTCAAAACACAAAAAGGTTACCTAAAGGTGAGAGTCGAGATCTTTTCATAACACTTATCATCTAGCTTATATAACAGGGCACTGTGGCTTTGTAATGATGGGACATTGACCTTGCATATAACACTGGATACATACTTCATTGACGGTGCTGCTTCGGAGTATAAAAATTACAAGAACCCCACAAACTTAACTTACCATCACGATTATTTTGGTTTTGAAGCAGAATGGCACTTTTTTGCTATGTGCCGTGGGAAGAGCCCCTGTGATGGTATTGGAGGGTAGCAAGAAGAGCCAGCTTGCAGGCTACATTTCCCAATTTCATCTTGACACCATAACCTGTATAGCTGGTCACTCAACAAAATCCAGGGCGTTAATATGTTCTTTTTTCTCTTCACAGGAAATAAATTCATACAGAGAATTTTTGGAAGGCAGATACAGTGCAGTGAAGACTGTTCAGGAACACGGTTGCACCATGCATTTATAGTCATTGCTATTAACATCGGCCTAATGAACAGATGCAAATGGGACCACTATTGCTATGGGAACTCCTTAAAATTCTTCATTTGAACAGTTGCAAGTAGGGCAGTAGTGGCTTTATGATGGAAAGTGTTACATAGGTCACATTTCCCAGGTACCCCTTAATTTACAGATGTTGAAATTATCTGTATCTCTCCTGCTGAGTCACAATTATTAAAATGGCGCAGTAGGGAAAACATAGTTTGAGCCCCCTTCTCCAATGTTATATAAATCTCCCACCATGACAATGGCACAGTGCCTGGTTATATAAATGAGATGATAAAGTGTTACGAAAAGATCTTGTCTGTCACCTTTAGGTAACGTTTTTGTGTTTTGAGACCAGTATATTAGAAAATACAAGGTCATATCAAAGATGTGTTTCTTTTTGTATCTTCGAATTCGCTTGAATGAGTGTTCTTTGCAAAGTATTAGTGTATTGTATGTTGATACAGTTTACATATATATGAATATTTCTTTATGGATTTCATTATTGCTTTAATTCTTAATTTTATTTCTTGGTCTTGTCATTGTAATATACAGTTATAGAGTAAGGATGCACTATATATTGTTGCATTTGTGCACCCAAGCTGATAAAAGTTAAATACAACATTTATTAAATACATGTTTGATAACTGTTTTCAGCTAGCACTTGAATACAGTTCTGTCCGGGTTAACCACACACAGTTTGAGAACACTGTTTCAAAGTATACCCATGGCTTTAATTTTTTATATCCAGCAGTGCAGAAAATTCATAAGCATATATGGCAGTTTCATGTTATTGTTTATCTATGAAATAATTGAGTTATGATATTCTTCTTTGCACCTAAGATTGCTACCAAATATATAAAAATTACAGAAAAAAAAAATCAAGTTCAGATTCAACTGTCTAAGTACCCATCCAGGAGTTTGAAGTTCATCAAATTCAACCATTTTTCCTGATAAAGTCAACTTTAACTGAAAGTAAGAACTGCAATATGCTTTCCATTATTTTTTTTATAACTAATACTAGGACTGAAGAACTACAGTACCAAAACTGAGGGCTGTACTGTTTTCAAAGGCAGACAGAGAATTTTTAAAAATTGTGAATTTAAACCGCATCATTAAAAAAGTATTTTTATCATTTTTCATAAATTATGATTCTCACTTTTTATATCATATATCAACTTAGTGCTCTACATATGTGATGCATAAAAAGTTGAGGTCTATAGGTCAACTCATCACTGAGCAGTAGCCCTCTGAAGAAGGGGATATTGATGCCCGACTGTCGATCACATACACACCTTTCGGCCTTCAAACACAATTTTCTCAAAAATGGTTCAAGGTAGGGCAGTGATATTTGGTAGTTTTTCTATTAAGACATTTAGATACCCGTGTACCAAATATGAACAAATTCTGTATTGGTCACCATACCACCCCACAGTACTGAGGTGGGCAGGCACTACCTAGGCCCTACATTATGGAGTCAAATTATAAGAAATTTTAGCTCGCCTGTAGATGGGGATACCACCCATCAGCTTTGACCCCCCGACATCTTCGCAGCGCAGTAGTTTTGAGGTGTGTGCGTGTTTGTTGAAGGCGTGAGTGATTGTATGGTGGCTGAGTTAAAGGCGATAGTTTATTTACAAACAGAACAGATTAATATTTTGTGTTTAAAAAGTGATCTGTAGCTTCTCTCTGACGGTTAGTTGTAGGTTAATCGAGATTTTTTTTTTAAATATGTGAGTGCCAAAGGCACGAATTTTTGGCCCAAGACCTGTAATCAATGGCACATTGTGTTATCTATAATAAGTACAGATTATTTGTATCTACAATACAGAAGTAATAAGATATACCGTATACAGTTTTCTGACATCTTGATGACGTCATGGGTCAAAGCAGACGGGTGGTATCCCAGTCTACAGTTATGCCGAATTTTTTTATATTTCATAACATAGCCTACCTCCATACCTTACAAATATATATTTGTGATACTTATTAATAATAGAACAAAAATTATGACATCCAAAGGGGGACAGGGAATCATGAATCATCAGCTAACTGTCAGTCTAGAACAACTGTCATCTGAAATGTAAGCAGTTATAGACTAAGTGAAATGCGTAAGGCACAGCAATGTGAAAAGGTACAGAACTGACCAAAGAGCAGAGTTAAACATACTGACTAGTAAATAAACAGTGCTGAAGTATGCAACACAACATAAGAATAACACATAGTATCAAGTAGAATATATTACCTGGCTAATAAATAAAAATGAAGAAGTATAAAAAGAGGACTATTTCACAAACTCTAGAAAATATAATTTAAAAGTTGCACTCTAAACACATATTCATTTCAGGCATTACCCTAAGATTATGTTACATATCAAAAGGAGTATTAATTTTAAATTGTCAATTTCTGCTCATAATCACAGTTAACAAACAGCATAAAAACAGGGTGCCTTCAAATGCAATTATCTGATGTAGCAGATTCTTAAGATATGAAAAAATTGTATTGCAGAAACAACAAAAGGATAAAATCCACTGAGAATGCCACAATTGTGGTAAAACAAGCTTGGGAAAACAGCTCTAAATTTCATTATGAATGAAGAAGTAAATTCAGATAAAGGCACTGAGAATACGTAAGTGGAAAAAACAGCTGAAACTTACATATTCTCCCTACACTAATCTAACTAAATTACACAAATATTGTGAAAATGAAATACTGTCACTAATTAATTTGACATTAACCCTTTAACTATGGCCAACTTTTGCAGAAGAGCACCATAACTGGGTGCTATAGAAGTGGGCTGTTTGAGGAAATTGGGTACGAAAGACATTCCTTCCACAGGACTGTGTATCAGTTCACCAAATGAAACATCTATAATTTCCCAGACGACGCCTAATGGAGTCCGCTGTCTGCAAGGACTGATTATGGTGGACTCCTACCGTACTTAAAGGGTTAACTCGTGACATAATTTGGTGGAAAAAAATGTTTGTAGAACTTATGGGACTTAACTACAGGGTCATCAGACCCTAAGCTTACAAACTACTTATGAACTAGCTAAGGACGACACAAATATCCATGCCCGAGGGGTGATTCGAACCCCCGACCGTAGTGGCCGTGCAGACCGTGACTGGAGCGCCTCAGTCCCCTCAGCCACTGCGGCCGGCTAATTTTGTGGAGAGGCACCATCAAAACAAATACTAATATGGTATTTAAAACACAATGGAGAGCAATAAGAATTAGAGACAGCATTACATTTAGCAAATGTAAGTCAACATTTAAAGCACTAACACTTTCAACATACAAATATGTGAACTCTTGTACTCAAAAAAATTTAATTCCTGATAGTGCAATAAAGACACAAAGGAATTTTCAGAAAGAAAACGGTACTTGGTTATGAGCCTTAGCATAACACCATTTTATTTGAACTGAAGGCATCCTATGCAGTACCCAAAGCTGTAGAAAACCCTCTCCCAACTTGTGCTGGATAAACAATAAAAATGTTTTCAAAACATCTCTCAGAACATATCTGCAGGAAACTGTTAGAAATGATTCATTGTACTCTACAGTGAAAGTGATATTGCAATGCAATAGGAAGTAGCCTACAAAAATAATATGTAGCCAACATAAAACATAACGGTAAAACTGCAGTCTGTTGCCCGTGTGTTTAGCATGGCGCATTATGTTGGCAACTGTAAATAAGTCATTTCTGGACTGGAGATTCGGGCGCTACGCGCCCTCACATACTAAATTCTTGTTTAACCTATACCTAACCTAACTTAAACTTCAAATGATCACAAAATAAATAAAACATATACTTGCTGTATTGTTGACTGCTGTGGTGTTGCCAACAATTACAGAGCGTGGGCAACAGACACTGCAGTTTAGCCAAACATAACTATGCCTATGTAGGCTAATTATAATTGTATAACTCTACAATATTGCCCTGCACAATAAAAAATTGCTGAATACTAGTTATTTGTGGGTTACAGCTTTCATTGGTCATAGAAGAAATCTAGCTTGCACCATACAATGCACTGTATCTACAGCTCAAATAAAAATCTAAATAAAGAAACAGAAGTACGAGGATAACATATTAAATAAATAAAGAGAAATAGTAAGTTTGACAACCTGCCAAGACTAAACATTCAGTAAATAAAACCCTTAAACAGTACTACTTATGTGGAATCTAGCCAACATCACCTGCAAGCACAACTTATAGATATATTTGAAATGGTTATGAAACACTGAAGATAAAGTCATATCGTAAAATCCTGCGCTGTTTGATATACAGACTCATCCACCTAACACTGTTAGGAAGAATCTACGGAGTTTGTGTGTTGTTATTTTTTAATGTAGCCTGTGAAATGACTGACATAACTAACTGATGACAATCATCATTTTTGTATCGTGGCTATTCAATGTGATAACATATCATGCAGACATCACAAAATAAAGCCGTTCCACACACCTCTCCAGTGGACTTGGCCATTTTAAACTAACCATAGGAATGAATTACACACGAAACTAATTATTTTTCATTGCTTTACCTTACCTACCACCGCTTTTCATCGGAGAATAGCTGTCATAATAATTGATGTCGTTCGTAGAGTTTTAAGATCACTTCCATCGGTGTTTCAAAAGAGAGAATCATTTTTTGATACACAAAAAGTTAGAATAAACACACAGATCACTCTCATTTCAAGCAAAAATATGGAACAACTACAAACATTTCGTGCTAAACACTTCCACAGTCATTTTTAGCGCCATATTGTTTCATTAATTCACATCGACTACTAGTATCGAACACTCGATTTCAGTTTATATTTATAGACATTATCTTTTGGAATACGAATTTTCGTAACTTTATAGCGTGGATTATTAACTATGTGTTCTATTTGTAGCTTGATATAATCACTATTTTCGGATGTTATACAAGGTATTGTAACATTTTACCAATGAATGATTTGCGTGTCGAAGAACGTTGGCAATGCTGTTGAAATATCGATTTTTCACAATGGTCGTTTGGTAATTGCGTGAGAGTGGCGGCAATTCTTTCGCGGCCGTAAGGTAGACTTAGATAGGGTACAGTTTGTTGTTCACAGCCTCTCATATCTGAACATTGTTAGCATGTGTGTTATCCTAAGGTTTACTGAAATCCGTTTGTTTAGCCTTCAGTATTAAGTCGTTGATCCATCTCGGAAAATGCACATTCATATCGTTTCTCCAAGAACCGTAGTAGTCCACTCAATAAATGCTTTGTAGCGTGAATGGAATATGCGAGAATTTTTGACTTCAGGACTTTGTTAGTTAGGAGACGAACATACTAAAAGACCCCGAGACTGGGTGGTGAGCTAAAGCGGGGAGGGGGGGGGGGGTGGAAAGATACCATTTTTTGGTTTTTCGCTTATATCTCGAAAACGGTCCGCTTTAGAAAGAAAAGGTTCCAAATAAAAATGAAAGATAATTGAATTTTCTATAAGATTGTTTGTATACATAAACATCGAATTCCTAACGGTTTTAGAGATATACGCTATTGAAAATCGATTATTTGGGAAAAAAGTCATTTTTACCTAACTAATTTTTTCAAACATTTACTTCTAGTGACTCACTCAATAGTTTCTCAGAAAGAAAGTTGTAGAGTATTAAATTTCCTTCAATTTGAAATGCATATTTGTTACCTTATCTTCAGCCAATCAGAAGTTACATCATTTACAAGATGTGCGCTCACTTCCGATGTCCTTCAAGAAATGTTTTGAGTAGCTCTGGCGTTTTTATCTTATGAAACGTGCTAGCATGGTAAATACCAATACTTTAACAATGACAAGAAGGTAATTGCAATTGAAACAGAACCCCTTTTTATAATTGTAGCTTTTATTATAATATTATGAATCATACCTGTCAACATTGGTGATAAGAAGGTTCGTGGCCTGACAACTGATGTGATGACATGTCCAATAGCAACACAGTTCCTCCTTGATTCCTCATTTTTCTTACTTTTTTTCAACATAACCTCTTCAAGAAATGTTTGGAGGGATTGTGAGAGAGAATCTGCATCTTTCAAGAAGGTATCTCTTGGCGGGTATGCATTATAACATAAAGGCTAGTCTACATGACGACACTAGGTTGCGAAACTCGTTTCATGAAATAATTTGCGCGCAACTGGTTTCATGTATCTCTGTAGACACGGCGCCAATACTATACACTTCAGTTTCGTTGTTTTGAGAGTGCCGCAGTCGCCGTAGAATGAAAGTTTTAGTAGCTGTAAAAGTTGCGGCGGAGCTATTGCTTCTCAAAAGAATAAGGAACGTGTATGGGTTTGTGACTGGATTAAAAAAAGACCTCAGATCGGTTGCTCAGCGACCTTGCCGAAAGAAATTGTGATTGAAGGCCCTAGAAGATATTTTAATCAACTCAGAATGTCACCAGAGCAGTTTACGTTCCTTTTAAACATAGTTAGTAATGCAATAAACAAACAAGATACTGTTATGCGTGAAGCATTGTTATCAGAACTGAAATTACAAATTGCATTACTTTCGTTGTCAAATACTGTAGATATTCGTTTCTACAATACCTGTACCGTCTTCCCTAATCCACATTTGCCATAGTTTGTTTGTATAGGTATTTGAAATTGAATGTACTTTAGTCTGCAATTCACTAATCGTCAATCCATCAATATCTAAAATTCACGAATAATTGCTTCAAGAGCACTAACAAGCCGCTGCTTATTCCTGAAATTTTCATCGTTAAAATGGCACAAACACCTATGCATCGCATATATATTCAAAACCGAATTATTTTTTCCTTTCCCCCTTCTTGTTGTGTTTTGTTCTGTATTGGTTATCACCTAACCTAAAAACAAGCGCAATCAGTTTCGCCAAAGTTGGAACGTGCCGAAACTGTTTAGTTTCGCCAACGAGTTGCGCGAACGCCTGCCGCGCATGCGCACTGGCCAGTAGCGCAGTTTCGTGAAACCTAGTGGCGTCGTGTAGACTTGCCTTTTAAGTAAAGACGGTTGGAGCACAGGGTACCATTTCGCTACCTGGGCACACTCCCATGCCCGCGCGGTCGGCCAATTGCACGACCGCAGATCAAAGGATGCCGCCATAGCGCACTTCCCGGAAGGACGGAATGTAATTGCATTTAGGTCCTTTTGATTGTCATCGACGCTACTTGCCCTACCGCTAATCAAAGGGCACCGCATCGCACAAACAAAAGATGACTGCCGGCCGCCCCCTCGACATGTCTGTACTCGCGCTACCCATACCCTCTCACACACATGGCCGACACGCTGCCCCCTCCACCACCGCCACGCTACCCCCTCCCCCTCCTCCTCCACACTCGCGACCGCTTCTCAAAGGACGCCGCCACCCGCCCTACCTGGAAGGACAGAACAAACAATACCGCTCTTAAGGCGGTATTACACGACGATCCGCCGCGAAAGGTATAGGTTAAAGCTCTGTATAGGGAAAGTATGGCCAGCGTGTCACCTGCAGCCATGCTGGGCCTGTTATATTCCGCTGCTGCTACCGCTACTACGTTCCCAGCGCTTAACAGTACTTATCAGCTGATTTTGAGAAAACTATTCAATGGAAAAATTTAACTTTTTCACGTGTTATAGTGTGATATATTAGCTCGATAATGATCTCAATTTCTATTCGTTATTCCGTATAGTTTCCGTGCTACATCAAATTAAGTAAGCTACTGCGCAAAATTTTGAAGAGTTTGCAGAGGAAAAGTCGCATTGCGTAGACTTTGTGTATGGTTGATTTTAGCACACACAATGCTGCGGACGAAATGTAGGTAAGATATCGACATTTTTTTTAAGGTTGAGAGCAGAACGATAACTCTTTTCATTCTCGAGATACAGGGTGTTATATCCGACGACAGATGCGAGAACTAAGCGTAGTTCTGTCCATGCGGGCCAGTCGGCTCTACGAAATACTTATCGTCCCATTTTAAGAAAACTACTCGGTTTGTGGCTCCAGGTCTAAAGAGTTCACCAATAAATTCAGACTGACCTGTACCGTAGCCAACTATTCAAATAGACCGCGACGTATCATCATCGAAGCATAGCGTAAATGAAGAAAACCATTTAGATTATGGATAACTCTTTGATGAGTATTTTCTTGCGTATTGTGTACTTATATCTTACATGAACTACGATAAATGCAAGAGGATACCCACTACATGACTTTTACCAAGAAGAGAAATGAAAGGTGCCTTTACAACGTCAATTACATTTGAATGTCTAACATTTGTCTTGTTTCAATTCCATGTTTGCCGTAATAATATACATGTAAAAGAATGAGAAAAGCTTGCTTTAGGAACTATATATTAATTTCATACCTACACGAGAATCTAGTTCACTCACTAATTTGTTCAAAATTTGTATGTTTTCGGCAACTACCCGCAGCTAAAACAACGACGCGTGAATAATTTAACCTCACGACATTATGCAGGAATTTTCTTCACAAATTTATTCAAGTTAAAATAATATAGATATCTGCTACGTGATCCATTCAATAGTGAATCTTTAATTCATTAACTTATATTATGAATTAGTAGAAGAAGCGAAGGTCGCTTCTGGGTTCCTAGTTTTCTCTGCCGACTTGCGCAGAAGCGAATATTGCAGGAAGCTTTCTGCTTCTTATTTGTGTATGACATTCGTAGTCAGGACTGATTTGTGATTTCAGACTTCCGTGTTGCGGTTTTTGCCCGTTTTTTTCAGTTAGTAGATTTTCAGGAATGCAGTAATTAAACTAAAAACATGTATTTTTCAACAGACCTTTATACTAGGTGTTTATGAAAAGGCGTTTTTACATTGGTTTCTTCATACTTATAGGAATGAAATGGAACAGAGTGCCGTTGAATCATTATTCAGGCGTACAGGGACGAAATTTGTTCGTATAACCCACACGATCCCTTTATCACAAGTTATGTCAGCAATCGTTTACTCCTCAATGATATGCGTACAACTTCACAAACAGCAGCTCTTAAAAACTGGTCAAGTCCTTCCTCACGAATTTGTTGCGGATTTCTGGGACTCACTTCTTTTATTAGCTGTGAGTGTATTCCTGTGTCTTCTTTCTTTCCGGCCACAGTCTGGTTTTCGTCGTTGTTGTGCCGTAATCTTAATATTTACTGTCACTGCTCCAAAAAATGTGTCTTACGTATACACGCAAATTTAGACAGACACGTACATTTACAACCTAGTGTCGCGCGGTCTGAGGCTCCATGTCACGAATTGCTGGCCGCTCCCGCCGAAGTTAAAAGTCCTCCTTCAGCCGTTTGTGTGCATGTTGTCATTGGCATAAGTTAATTTAAATAGTGTGTAAGTCTAGGGACCGATAACCTAAGTAATTTGGCCCTTAGCTACACAAACAGCAGTAGTGACTCGATTCTGAGCAAACTACATAAGAGAAAAAGAAATACTTAATAAAAAATGACAACTTCACATTAAGTAGGAACCAAAAGTTCACAGAAACAATTTAAATGAATGACGTTCCAGGAAGCCAGAGCTTCCCTCGGGTTGATTGTGTGATATGAATGAACGATTAGATTAGCTCTGTTTTCTTCGCGTTTCATGCGTGTCATTGCCGTCTACAGCGCATGCGCGGACGCGGGGAGGACTATCCGCCGTGTATCGTGTAGTAGGTTTACGTGATGCAGTACGTAGTTCCAGATAATCACACTTGTGGCGCTGATGCATAGGCGTACGTAGAGCCCTGTATTGGGAGAGTACCGCCAACCGGGCGAGCGCCGCCATTGTAGGCCTGTTATATCTAGCAATAGCGGCGGTATGCACGGGGCTGTTAAATTAACATTTATGATGAAGGGAACCGGTCTGTACATCGACGTGGTGAAGTAAACAGTGAACAAAAGATTTTAATCGTTTTATCACATCTACAGCGAATATTAAGGAAAAATTGGTAATCTGAGATCAAGACCTTTATTTTTGAGCAAACTAGTTGTAAAATTGTTTCGTGCTAAAATTTAAACTCTGTACCAAATGCACTGCTTTCGCAAAGTGATGTCCCTGCTTTCAAATTAGCCAAGGACGGACGTTTTTATATCTAATATATTGGTTTTTATCAAAGTAGATGTAATTAAAACATGTTGCATTCCATTAATCTAGTGCCTAATGTTGATAGGTGTTGTGTGCTAAACTACATGTGACATTATCACATAACATTAACTGAGCTAACATTTTGGGAAGGTTTAAGTTTTTACACGTTGTTATCGCACTACTGGGTACTTCAGTAAAATAAACTTTATTTTAAAATTCGAGTTTTGGAGATCTATTTAAAGAGCGGTTTCATTTACCGCCCGCCGGCCGAGGTGACTGAGGCGCTCCAGTCACGGTCAGCACGGCCACTACGGTCGGGGGTTCGAATCCCCCCCCCCTCGGGCATGGATATTTGTGCCGTCCTAGTTCGTAAGTAGTTCATAAGTAGTTTGTAAGTTTAGGGACTGATGACCCCGTAGTTAAGTCCCATAAGCTTAACAAACACTTTTGAACATTTACCGCTCAAACTTTCGTAATATGCAGGCTAAGTATAAATACGAAATTCGTCAAATACGGCACATTATGTTAGATTTTCATGTATTTGTATCTTTTAAAAATAGCTTTTCTCTTACATGTGTTGTCCATCCAACATTGCTCGCAAGAAACTTGAACAGATAAACCTAGAAGTTTACTCGATATTTCAATACAAATTCACTTCGCAAAATTTTGCATTCTCGTTTGGAAATGCATTTTTTCTTCCAATGCGGTGTACCCACAATTCGCGTCTTTTCGCATCTCTTTCGCCCTGTGGAATGCGTAAAACTAGCTACCTCGGACTGTCTTAGAATAACAATTCACTGCCAACAATGCGGCATTTTCACCATATAAAAATGGAATATGCAATGTTAAGCTCTTAATTTAATGCGTAATGAGTCTCCACATTTCCAAGACCTCTAAATGCTAAAATAACAGCTAGTTAAGTGAAATATGCCATTTACGCTGATGGACTGCTTAGGCCCAAAATGGCGGACGTGCCCCACCCGCGCTCAACTGACCAATAGCAGCCGGCGGTTGTCGGCAAGCCACACATAAAAGGTTGCCGCTACTCTCCCAATACACGGCTCTAGGCGTACGCGTCAGGTGTACCGTGTAACACGGCCTTAGCGACGATTGCCTAGACCGCATCGACATCTCTAAACAACTCCGCCCCCCCCCCCAGCCGACCCCTACTCCCAGCGCAGGGGCGTACTGCACTCTTTTAGCCCCGTTTACACCAAAGAGAACAGGAGCGAACGCAGGCGAATGCGAATTCGCCAGGAATTCCCCTGTGCGCGCACGCATTGGCTTGTACTTGCGAATAGGCGTTTACACCGGAGCGAACGGAAGAGGAAACAACACACTGCCGTAAGGCGAGGTACGTAGACTAGAAAGATATGCCAGTTTGGGCTTCTCCACCGTCATTGGTTAGCAAGCCGCTGTATTACGTCACTCGGCAGCAAGCCGCTGTATTATAAGGGCGCTGTGAACACATTTTCTCCGTCTTTACTCGTTCGAAAAAAAAATGCTTTTAAGCGTTTGAACACGCTTGTGATTAATATATATATGTATACCAACATACAAACGACTGAAAAAGAAAAGCTTCAAACATTATTAACAACTAGCTAACCCGTCTCTTGGCACTTTTTTTTTTTTTTTTTTTTTTTTTTTTTTTTTTTTTTTTTTTTTTTTTTAATATTAGAGCTCATAACGATCTAAAATAAAGTTCGTGAGAGCACATGTCTAACTACTATAGATGTCCCATAGTCTGACTTAAGAGAGAAAAATGGTACATATGCTTCACTCGTAAAAGTTAGACCTATGGTCTCGCGAACTTTTTTGTAGACCTTTGTGACATCTACAATTTAAAAGAAACCTCATCACGATACGTTCAGGCCGGCCGCGGTGGCCGAGGGGACTGAGGCGCTCCAGTCACGGTCCGCACGACCACTACGGTCGGGGGTTCGAATCCCCCCTCGGGCACGGATATTTGTGCCGTCTTAGTTCGTAAGTAGTTCATAAGTAGTTTGTAAGTTTAGGGACTGATGACCCCGTAGTTAAGTCCCATAAGCTGTACAAACATTTGAACATTTTTGATACGTTCAGTAGTTCTCCAGTTATAGAAGGTTAAAGGGACAGACAGAGAGAAAATGTGCTTCTGTTTTATGTAATATCATGACTTCACCCCCTTAGTGTGCGAATTACGAAATTTTACTATGCCTATAACCGTGACACTAGTTCATGCAATTTTTTTTTTTTTTTTTTTTTCGATAGAACAGCATTTGCTTTAAGCAGCTTCTTTGTAGGTAGACCTAACAATTCATTCTGCAAGTCTTTTTGTAATCGGCTTCACAAAAATGTGTCGGAACAAATTCTGTCATTTTTGACATTTCTCTCGTCTTGTCGTTTACAGCGAGAGATCCATATGCGCTGAAGTCCCTCATCTTTTGGAAACCGACGGTACAAAATGCCTTCCGTCTTGCGTCCACTGTTATTGCACTCCGCAACAGCACAGCACGAGGTATTCTTACTCACAATCACAGAAAGAATATATGGAAAAATTGTTCCCTAATACAAGAAAGCTACTTTCTATCTGAACACTTAACAGCGAGTGAGCGCAAAACGCAACTTGCTGCTTGCACGTTTCATAAGGGCTCTGCGGCGACTGCACGGCCAGAGTCGAACATAAAGAGTCGCGAAACTGCCAGCGATTTTCTGCAACTCCGCGACTGCAGCGCTGCCAAGCGGCCGGGTCGTAAAAACACACCGCCAAGCGATTCAGTAATGGATGTGTATCTGAACTACTTAGGGCAGCGTTCGTTTCACACTGGCATTTGTAATCGTGACGTCATTGTGACGTAAGGTGGCTGTCACTGGTGGGTTTTCGACTATCGACTTTAGCGAGCGCGTTTGAGGGGTGATTCTATTTACACTTCGGTAAAATCAGACGTGACGTCATTATGACGTATCCACACTATCGAAGACGACTGGAGCCATGTTCGACTTTTGTGGTCGTTCTAGACGCAAAACTGCGGTTGCAATTGTAGCAGACGAATTAAATGAGTAGCTGATAATATCTTCAGTTGGTAATATTCATTACAGTTTCGGAAGCTATAACTTTCCTTTTTTGTTTTGAAAGTAAGAAGCTATAAACTTTCCGAAAAAGAACCTACACTGTGAGCTGTGAAATGTTATTCAGCGAAATCTGATGTTGTCATCGTGGCCCATTTGTGAAGGTTGTGTTTAAAACTAATGAAAACTTTTTCTCTAACTGAAAAATGGTACCGAGTTGCATTGTAGTACTGAGTCTACGTTAAACTAAGAGGACAAAATACTGTTACCAGGCTATGAAGCGACAATGTGTACTTGGACATGTCAAAATATGCGACATACAAAAACAACATATAGTCGTCGTAGGTATATGTATGTTTACCACGAAACTATAAATCAAATGAGCGGAATATTAATACAGTTATTTGTTACAGAGGCTCTGCGAACATCAGGTAAAACATTTCGTAAAACTGGGTACTCATCTACGGCCAAGTTGCTGCAACATGCTAGTTCTTTTCTTTGAAAATGTGTGAAGCTGTCGTTCTCTAAGGCTCGGTCTGCGTTATTTCTGACATAATTTTCAATTTATATTTACTGAAATTTCCGTCAGTGCTTTCCAAAACATGATACCAATATTAAGTAAAGCCTAGTTTTGTCACTAAACTACGAAGGAAAAAAGTATGCAGTTCAGAAAGAATGTCGAATTAAGCATGTTTTCCCACCCAAAACCAGCGTCTCGAACGATCGCAAAAGTCGATGCGCCGCTCTTCTGGACATCGATAGTGTGGATACGTCATAATGACGTCACGTCTGATTTTGTTGTTGTTGTTATGGTCTTCAGTCCGGAGACTGGTTTGATGCAGCTCTCCACCCTACTCTATCCTGAGCAAGCCTTTTCATCTCCTCATAAGAACGGCAACCCACATCCACTTGAATCTGCTTACTATACGTGTCTCTTGGTCTCCCTCTGCGATTTTTACCCCACACACTACCCTCCAATGCTAAATTTACGAATCCTCGATGTCTAAGAATATGTCCTACCAAGCGATCCCTTCTTTTAGTCAGGGTATGCCAAAAATTCCTTTTCTCGCCAATTTTGTTCAGTACCTCTTCATTAGTTATGTGATCTACCCACTTAATCTTCAGCATTCTTCTGTAACACCACATTTCAAAAGCCTCTATTCTCTTCCTGTCCGCACTGCTTATCGTCCATGTTTCACTCCCGTACAAGGCAACACTCCACACAAATGCCTTCAGAAAAGACTTCCTTACACTTAAATTAATATTCGATGTTAGCAAATTTCTCTTTTTCAAAAATGCTTTTCTTCCCATTGCCATTCTGCATTTTATATCCTCTGTACTGCGACCATCGCATGTTATTTTACTACCCAAGTAACAAAACTCATCTACCACCTTCATTGTCTCATTACCTAATCTAATTCCTTCGGCATCGCCTGATTTTCTAAGACTACATTCCATTATTTTTGTTTTGCTCTTGTTTATGTTCATTTTATACGCTCTCTTCAACACACTGTCCATTCCATTCAACTGCTCTTCCAGGTCGTTCGCCGTCTCTGACAGAATTACAATGTCATCAGCAAAACGCAATGTTTTTATTTCTTCCCCCTGAACTTTAATGCCTATTCCAAAATTTTCCTTGCTTTCCTTCACCGCCTGCTCAATGTACAAATTGAATAACATCGGAGAAAGGCTACAACCCTGTCTTACTCCCTTCCCAACTGATGCTTCCCTTTCATGCCCTTCAAGTCTAATAACTGCGGTCTGGCTTTTGTACAAATTGTAAATAACTCTCCTTTCCCTGTATTTTACCCCTGCTGACTTCAGAATTTGAAAGAGTGTAGTCCAGTCAACATTGTCAAATGCTTTCTCCAAATCTACAAAAGCTAAAAATGTAGGTTTGCCTTTCCTTAATCTATCTTCTAAGATAAGACGTAAGGTAAGTATTGCCTCCCGGGTTCCTACGTTCCTCCTGAATCCAAACTGATCTTCCCCAAGGTCAGCTTCTACCAGCTTTTCCATTCTCCTGTAGATAATTCGTGTTAAAATGTTGCAACCATGACTTATCAAACTGATGGTTCTGTAATTTTCACACCTGTCTGCGCCTGATTTCTTTGGAATGGGGATTATTACATTTTTCTTAAAGTCTGAGGGTATTTCGCCTGTCTCATACATCCTACACACCAGTTCAAATAGTTTTGTCATGGCTGGCTCTCCCAGAGACTTTAGTAGCTCTGAGGGTATGTCATCTACTCCTGGGGCCTTGTTCCGACCTAGGTCTTTCAGGGCTCTCTCAAATTCATCTCTCAGTATAGTATCTCCGATTTCATCTTGATCTACTTCCTCTTCCCTTCCTACAACATCGTCTCTAAGTTCATTTCCTTTGTAGAGCTGCTCTATGTACTCTTTCCACCTTTCAGCTTTCCCTTCTTTGCTGAGAACTGGTTTCCCATCTGAGTTCTTGATATTCGTAGAATTACTTTTCTTGTCCCCAAATGTGTATTTTATTTTTCTGTAGGCGGTATCTATTTTCCCCCTTCTTATACATTCTTCTACACATTTGCATTTGGCTTCTAGCCACTCCTGCTTAGCCATTTTGCATTTCCTGTCAATCTCATTTTTTAGTCGTCTGTACTCCATTTTGCCTGTTTCATTTACTGCATTTTTATATTTTCTCCTTTCATCAATTAAATTTAGTATTTCCTGTGTTATCCAAGGATTTTTTGTAGGTCTTGCCTTTCTACCTATTTTGTCCTCTGCTGCCTTCACTATTTCATCTCTCAATGCTACCCATTCCTCTTCTACTGTTTTATTCCCCCCTGTTTCTGTCAATTGTTGCCTAAAGCTCCCTCTGAAATTCACCAGAACTTCACGTTCCTTCAATTTATCTAGGTCCCATCTTCTTATTTTCCTACCTTTCTGCAGTTTTTTCAGTTTCAGCCTACAGCTCATGACTAACAAGTTATGGTCAGAGTCTATATCTGCCCCTGGGTATGTCTTGCAGTTTATAACCTGGTTCCGGAATCTATGTTTTACCATTATAAAATCTATCTGATACCTTCCGGTGTCTCCTGGTCTCTTCCAAGTATACAACCTTCTTTTGTGATTCTTAAACCACGTGTTTGTTACAATTAAATCATGTTCCGTGCAAAATTCTACCAGGCGACTTCCTCTTTCATTCCTTCTGCCCAGTCCATATTCACCCACTATTTTTCCTTCTCTTCCTTTTCCTACTACCGAATTCCAGTCTCCCATTACAATTAAGTTTTCCTCTCCCTTAACTGTCTGAATAATTTCCTTTAGCTCCTCATATATTTCTTCGATCTCCTCATCATCGGCAGAGCTAGTTGGCATATAAACCTGTACTACTGTTGTCGGTGTTGGCTTCGTATCTATCTTGACAATGATAATGCGATCGCTGTGCTGGTCATAATAGTTTACCCGCATTCCTATTTTCTTATTCATTATCAATCCTACTCCTGTGATACCCCCAACTGCTTTTGTATTTAAAATCCTGTACTCACCTGACCAGAAATCCTGTTCATCCTGCCACCGAACTTCACTAATCCCCACTATATCTAACTTCAACCTATCCATTTCCCTTTTTAAATTTTCTAATTATCCTACCCGATTAAGGGATCTAACATTCCACTCTCCGATCCGTAGAATGCCAGTATTGTCTTTCCTGATGATAACATCCTCCTGAGTAGTCCCCGCCCGGAGATCCGAATGGGGGACTATTTTACCTCCGGAATATTTTACCCGAGAGGATGCCATCATCATGTTTTCATACAGTAGAGCTGCATGTCCTCGGGAAAAGTAACGGCTGTAGTTTCCCCTTGCTTTCAGCCGTTCGCAGTAACCTTGTGGCAAAGCCACATTAACTGATGTTACAAGGCCAGCTCAGTCAATCATCCAGACTGTTGCCCCTGTAACTACTGAAAAGGCTGCTGCCCCTCTTCAGGAACCACACGTTTGTCTGGCCTCTCCACAGATACCCCTCCGCTGTGGTTGCACCTACGGTACGGCTATCTGCATCGTTGAGGCACGCAAGCCACCCCACCTCGGCAATGTCTGTGGTTCATGGGGGTGGTCTGATTTTACCGAAGTGTAAATAGAATCACCCGCGTTTGAGTGACTGTATCGACTGCACGAATTGGGATATTCATTTTCTTTGTCGTGTGTGTGCCATTGTGTGATTATTTGTGCTGCGCGGGAAGTAGATGCTTATAAAAAGCTATTTCAGGCAACGTTACAGGAATACTGACAGAATCTAGCTCTATAAGGCAGAGAAATGGCGTGCATAGTTATAGCACTGAATATAAAAGTAGTAAATGCTCACAGGTTTAAGGTGAAGAAAATCACAGTACTTTTAAATAGAATGTGATAGAACTTAACCACTGAAAAAAAAAAAAAAAATACATGCACTAACAGAAAAATGTGTACAGAATGTGCCTTTAATTTGTGGGCACTGTCACGTCAATTTGTATTCACACTGTCCTTCACGTCAATTCGCCTATCCCAAATCCCAATACGAGATGGTGAAAGTGTAGTTATGACTTGCGATCTGTTACGTAGAAAGTTACGTACAAAGTTTAATACTGGAATTAAGGGAACAACAACACTATGTGTTATCGACGGCCAAAGAAAACTTTACATGTATGTTTTTTCCAACTTAGTGTGGTTAGTAGAGGGACTTGGAAAAACATTTCAAAACATATCTATTTTCAAGCACAAAAATAAACATATGAACGTGTCAAACAATATAAGAGCATAAATAGAGCCTGTTTACTTTATCCATTACGATTTGCCCACTGACATTGTTAATACCGTCGGAAGCAACTGAATTTTTGTCTTTCATTATGCCGACTTTTTCACACAAAATGTTATTTACTGACAAATACGTCATCCAATTATAATGTTATTCAGACAAAAAGTTTGCTTCAGTCCTTTCTGTTACAATATTACGAAACGTAAATCATTTTTCGGTTTCAGATATCCGACCTCGCTTTTAGGACACAGAATTGAGAAGAATATTTAAGTCTTTATGAAACATTTGGAATTTACCGCCAAAACAAAGTAAACAATAAAATAAACAATAAGACACATTTGATTATAAACCCTGTAATCATCGACTACAACATGAAAATCGCGTGACGAAAATAGGTTAACTTCCAATGTTAGCAGACAACTGTTCCGACAAAACATTCCTATAGAGAAGGCTTGACGTGATGTGACGGTCCGGGCAGTGTGAATGCCGCCATAAGAAATTTTCTGACGTACAGTGAATTGGCGATAAAAAGTTCTCGTTACGACTGGTTCCCATATACTCATAAACAGTCTCAATCTCGATGCTGTAGCCGCATTCACAGCACTGGTACGTCACGATTGCAAATGCCAGTGTGAAACGAACGCTGCCCGAGTCGAACAAAAGAGTCGCGAAACTGCCAGCGATTTTCTGCAACTCCGCGACTGCAGCGCTGCCAAGCGGCCGCGTCGTAAAAACACACCGCGAAGCGATTGAGTAATGGATGTGTATTTCGGCTGAAGCAGCACTTTCAAAATAACTTCGTACTTACGAGATTTTGTGGTGCTATAAATTGTAGCAACTGTCAAAAATATAATTTGGAAATCTCTCATTTGCAAAGGATGCTCAGAAGTAACAGAACAATGTTATGAATAACAGGTGTTCGTTTTTCGGTGGTTAGTTATACTTTTAGGCATAGAAGTAAATCTTTAACAATTCATTCACGTCCAAACTACTGCTGTTAATGAGAATCAGCAAATACTTGACCACTATTTCATAATATTACTGCTGAATAAAAGTAATGTATGAATGTCAGCATTAGGTTCGTACCTAAGGTTCACAAAAATGATAACCCTGTATACTAACATATTTTGTCGGTTACCAACTAGTTTGATAAAGTGATTACGTAGCTACAAATAAATATGTTCATATATAAGCTGTTAATATTAGCACGTACCATTCTTGAAGATATACAGTTTCATACCTAACAAGGAGCTAAAAAATTATGTTAGGTACAGGAAAGGCACAGAAGCAAGGACGAGGTGAAAAGATGGTTTAAACGACGATGTAGAAACTAGTCCTCTACAATGTAAAAGTCGTGTGTACTTTTCAAAACATTACAATGTCCGAAATTCGCTAAAAGAAAACTCGTGCAACATGTCAGTAGGCACCGAGAATGCGAACGTAATCATAATCAGTTCCTTTTTATATACCTACTTCACCACATCAGGTTGCAATTCACAAGCGTCTGGGGACGGACCCCAGTTACCGTACCAACCGATAGATGTCTCTACGGTCGCAAGCTATGTCCTGCAGAGACGCCATTTTCCATTTCGTATTTTCATGCTTTTCTCCTTATAATTCGTGTGTTGCTATCTCAAAGTTACGCCACACTTAAGAGGTAACAAAACCATGTCGTTGTTAGTACAATTAGTTATAAATTACAACCAATAAATGCTGTATTGGCGAGCAACCCTTGATATTGATGGCAATGTGAAACAGAAAGCTTTAAGCTTAGTGCTTCTTGTAGCGTAGCGGTTTTTCGCGTCCCGGTCCAGCCAATTTTTTTTTTCTTTTTTACTTTGACTTCTAAAAGTGTTCTTACACTGTTGTTAATTAAAAGGAATTTACATTTTGCGATATTTCGACATATTTACGTATACAAGCGCTTTCTCTAAAAGGTGCCATTGTTCTCTTTGGTGAAAACAGTGACGGCGCTAGGCGTCGGCGACGTCGGCCACCGCCGACGGCCTCGCGCCTGTTAACACTGTTATTTTTATTTATTTTTATTTTTTATTTATTTATTTATTTATTTATTTTTTTTATTTTTTTTTTTTTTTTTTTGTATTGAATGGTTAACGGCGCTTTCCAACTGCTAGGTTATGTAGCGACGACCTACATCTAATATACACTAGCTTAACCAATGGACGAACATTCGTACCCAAGGGTGGAATTCGACCTCCGGCGAGAGCGCTCTCGCTCACAGTGGTATGACGCCTTAGTGCGCTCGGCCATTCCCGGCCGGAAGCTATTTAGTTGTCCTTATTTATTTCCGTATAGAGTGCAGCAGTGATGCAATTTTTAGCTAAATACTTACTAAACAATATCTTCAGTACATTTTAGAAAACGATTTGGGAGAAGTATATCCAAATTTTTATATAACAATCAGAATCATGCTCAGTTCTAGTCGGTACAGCTTCGGCCGAGAGAAGCTTCACAAAGTTTAAAATTGATTAAGACTAACTTGAAAAGCACAATGACCTAAGAGAGACTACTGCGTTCTCAGTATTATCAACTGAAGCCGAAATAGCGGCTAGTATTAACATGTGGTCCTAAAAAATTCAGTGAGACGAAAAGGTGAAAAGCTCCTCTAATTTTTTTTGTTTATTGTAATTCTTGCCATTGCAATAATACTCGTATGTTATACTAATAGAATTTTAGTGTAATTTAGCTCATTCAACATTTTCTTCAGTAATGAAAAAATGAGAGGGGCCTCGGAAAGACGAGTTCGCCGCCACTGGGTGAAAATACCGTGAAATATGGCCAAAGGATTGTAAATATTGTCTCGTCAACTACCTGTACATAAACTGAAGACACACTACAATAATTAATGCTCTAAATGTCATGCTCATTCAAATAATTTTACATAAGATTACGTACTAGAGTTATGTGGCAACTGTCGTTTCTTAATGAGACTGAACTGCCTTTTTTTTTTTTTTTCTTTTTTGCAACAGCGGTTATACACGTTCTTGTGTCGTATATGCATTGTTTGTGAGTAACTGCGCTAACACTGTAGCCATTTAACTGATCTCAAGAGCTTTGTATTTTCTAGTAATTGTATGAAACTATTTGTATCGGCATGTCATTTGCAACATTCACTATAAAAATGTGTCCGCACTTTATATGCAGGTACTGTGGTTCAGAAGACAGTGTTTACAATTTGTTGGACCATATTTCACGGAACGTTCACTAAATAGAACAGACGCACTTTTAAGAAACAGCTGTTGTACTTGCAAATATGTCGGAATACCGCAACTCGTAAATTCTATTTAATAAATTTGTCAGAAACCTTTTGGAGGTCTGGCCACCGCTACTTTCGCCTTAAGCTAAAGTGACATAATATCGCCAATTCTTGAGGCGCTACCGCCAACGAAAAGGGAATACATTCAGCTTCCTCTAAAAACCGATCTTTTCTGTCACCATCTGTGAAATAATAACAATATTTAACATACCAGTGCCATTCATTCTCATGCAAAACAACACGTGAACATTCTCAATAACAAAACAGAAGTTCATGTAGAACCTCAGTTCAGCTTTCCGCTTTATTTATCAGGAAACTAGCCTCAGCTTTATGTTGCGTCTTTTTACAGTTCAAGTTTCGAACAAGTTTTAGACTAGGGTACTCGAAAGTTCTACTTGTCATTTTAATAGTGCAGTGTTCAATGGTGGCTCGTCCAAAATTTGACCAGTGTGCTACAATATTACAAAAATAAACAGGAAACAAAATATATTAAAATAAAAAGTCAACCTTTGTATGATTGTTATTAATTAAATATCAATTAACACTGTATTGACAGTAAGACCATCAGGGGAATCTATAACAGCGCTGCCAACTGCATGTATTCACTGCAGGTAGTAAAAATAACGTTAAAAATTTTTTTTTTTCAGAAATTAAAAATTTAGAGTCAGATGTATTTGAATACGAGCCTCACACAGGTAGGTTTGAGAGACGCCTGAGCCAGCGCGCTATTTGACTCTGTATGCCGCAGTATTCGCCATACACTATTTATTCTTCCGCAGCCGTCACACGCAGCGCGGAGAGAAATATTGGTCTGGTCATGGAGGTAAAAATAAGGGGAGAGGGCATGACGTCACGACTGTGAAGCCGACAGAAACATTCGGCCGCCATATTGTTCCGACCAGCAGAGTGCACGTTTAGGCTTGTATGAATAGAAGTGTGTCGCGTTTTCGGATCTTTTCTTCGTAAATATGGTGTCGTGTGTAGTGTTTGGTTGTACAAATCGTTCAGACGGCAACGCAAAAGCCAAAGGAATTACATTTCATGTGTAAGTTTCTTTTCTAACGTGTTTGTTGTCACGTTTATTGCGAATTTGTGCCGTCGATCGTGTAACACATTTTGTCTCGTTCAATTTTCAGATTTCCGAAAGATGAAAAGCTAAAAGCTTTGTGGATAAATGCCGTGAGAAGGAAGCACTGGAAGACAACTAAATGGAGTACTATATGTTCTCATCATTTTCGAGAAGAAGACATCGACCGAACGTCGCTTTGCAGAGTACGAATTAGGGAAAATGCTGTACCGTCAGTTTTTCCTGCTCACCCGCTTCATTTGCAGAAGGTACTTCAATTCCGAAATTTAAATTTATCTTATGTTCCTCTGTAAGAAAGCAGCAAGTGCGTAAATTGTTTAACAATATTAATTTTCTAGAAAGACCCATTTTAAAAGCTAACAGTGGTTTAATACAAAGCCTATTACACACGTAGGCCAAATTATGAATATACACTCCAAAGTAGTTTTGAGTCTCATTATAAACATAATTATTTTTATTATTGGCACACACACAATCCTTTCTTTGTCATGTTACTGTACTTAACATCTACAGTGTGTACATAACCCCCCCCCCCCCCGTAATTCAATCTCTGAAAAGTAACATTACTGACGAAAATGATTTAGAGCCCAGTTCCTATATCATGGTATGCACTGTTGTGAAACATCAGATATTTCATTTAGGCTACTGTACCAGTTCTGCAGAATAGGATATTAAATGAGACCCAAAAAATTTACATAATTTTTAAGACATGTTGTTGGTCCAATGACATTAACGGGGGTCAGAACACAACATACATGTTGACTTGCTGTCATTTAATGAACCATAAGCAAAAGAATGAATATTCTGAGATTGGGGCATATATGTACCCCACAAGTAGGCTCACAAATTGTTAGTGACATTGGCACACATAAGCCTATAAGTAATCAAAAATTGTCAACTGAGTATCAATAGGTTTGTGTGCTACATATTCTCTGATGACTATTTTAAAAACAAATATTTATTTGAAGTTGATGTTGAAATTCTGTGACAACGTAAAAGTAGTTATTAAGGTTTTATGTGTAACATATTTAAGAAATATGTTTTCAATTGTACTATTTCTTTTCCTTAGAAAGAGATGAAGAGGAAGTTGCCAATGCAAAGAGAGAGGCCAGCATGTTCAGATTTGGCTTCCACCAGCAGATTGGAGACAGAAGCTTCAAGTCTTGTTCCTGACACCACTGCAGAACCCTCAAACTCTTCAGAGCCATCCTCTGAAACTAATAAGCTGAAGAGACATGTGAGCCAGCTGATGGTGAAAAATGAACAATATAAGAAGAAAATCAAAGTTCTTCAACAATCCAAGCGACGGCTGAAGAAAAAAGTGTTGTCACTTAGTGCTGTCCTTAAAGAGTTAAAGAACAAGAATCTTTTGGATGAAAGTGGGATGTATGTACTAGAAAACATACCTGGCATTCAGACAGAGCTATTGCAACGGCAAAGTGCAAAAGCTGCTGGACAGGCTGTCCCTAGGTTGTACAGGCCAGAGTTACGTTCCTTTGCTCTGACCCTTCATTTTTACTCACCCAGGGCATACAGTTATGTGAGGCGTTGCTTTAATACGTGTTTACCACATCCCAGGACATTAAGTAAGTGGTACCAGTGTGTCGGTGGAGCACCTGGATTCACGTCAGAAGCATTTAGTGTAATTAAAGCTAAAGCCTGCAACCGGGACTTAAAGTATCCACTCCTTTGTAGTTTGTTAGTGGACGAAGTTGCCATTAGGCAGCATATAGAGTTTGATGGTGTTTCCTATTATGGGTATGTGGATATGGGTTCCTCTGTAGACACAGATAACTTGCCAGTTGCCAAAGAGGCATTTGTTCTAATGCTGGTTGCCATTAATGCCTCTTGGAAGCTTCCTGTTGGGTACTTCCTTACTGGTGGTATAAATGGTCAACAAAAGGCTCAGTTAGTTCAGCAATGCATCAGTATTGCTAATTCGAATGGTGTTCAGGTAGTGTCACTGACTTGTGATGGTTCAGCCACAAATTTATCAATGGCTAGATGCCTAGGATGTGACACTAACTGTGCAAGTTTGAAAACTACTTTTGTTGTTGAAGGGAACCCTCATGAAGTGGCATTTCTTTTGGACCCACCGCATATGTTGAAATTAGTGCGCAACGCTTTAGGAGACAAAAAGCAGTTTTGGGATGAACAGGGTGATCTCATCTCGTGGCATTACTTAGAACTCTTACATAATTTACAAGTGAAGGAATGCCTTCACTTGGGTAACAAAGTCACAGCAAGTCACCTTAATTTTGTAAAAAACAAAATGAAGGTGAAACTAGCAACACAGTTGCTTAGCAATTCTGTTGCAGATGCTATTCAGCATTGCTGTGACATGGAAGTGCCAGGTTTTAAGCAGGCATCTGGAACAGTCAGATTTATTCGTCTTTTTAACTGTCTTTTTGATATTTTAAATTCTAGAACACTAGCACAAAAAGATTGGAAGCAGGCTTTAAATAATGCAAATTTTAGAGCTGTAAATGAATTCCTGCAAGGTGCACAGAGGTACATCAAGACTCTCACTGTTGGTCCAAAACCTGAAGGAATGAGAGTTGTTGACTCGAATCGAAGGACTGGATTTGTTGGGTTTCTTGTGTGTATCTCTAGTGTTGTTTACATGTATTCAAAACTACTGGATCCACAAATATCTACGCCACTCCTAAAGTTTCTGCCTGTGTATAAGTGCTCACAGGACCACTTGGAAATGTTCTTTAGCGCAATTCGTGGTCGAGGTGGATGGAACAACAACCCAACTGCACGCCAGTTTATTGCTGCCTATAAAAGACTTATGGTACATAGTCAGATTCGTGAATCAGAAAAATGTAATTGTGTACCTCTGGAGGACATTCCAATCCTTACTTACAGCAGCTCCCAACATGAGGAACACATTAATCAAACTTCTGAACGTTGGCAGTTAGTAAGTAAGGCAGGCCCTGTAGTGACACTTGACCACGATTATGCTGCTGCTGAAACTTTTCTTTCAGAAGTGGCGATCCACATTGTGGTCTATATTGCAGGGTTTGTGGTGCACCACTTGGAAAATACATTGAACTGTGAGCCCTGCCTTTCTGTGCTGCGAGGAGATGGAAGCCATGTAGCCTATTCTCTCATTCATAGAAAGAGTAGAGGATGGCTAACTTTACCATCAAATGATGTTGTGGACATCTGTGTGAGTGCAGAAAAAGTGTTCAGGAGGAACACGACAGGGAATTTTAAAGTTCCATTAAAAATTCTGTTTTCTAGGTGTGTGTCTGAGGTACTTGCTGATTTCCTGTTCAAGCCAGTCTTCAAGGACTTAGCAGAACACATGAGGAATCAGCATCCTTTGGACAATCATTTGATACTGCTCATAAAAGCAGTTGCCAGAAGGTACCTTCTGACACGACAGAAACATGCAGCGAAGTGCCTTACCGATACATTGCATTCAAATAAAATCAGGGCAACATATACCAAACTTATTCTTTTGAAAGGGCAATAAATTTAAGTAGAGGATGATGTTCAAAATATTTCAGTTATAATATGTTTTACATAACAAAGTGTTAAAAATTTGGCATTATCTCCATATTATGAATACTTCACAAAATTATACTACATACATGGCTTACAATATATTGCTCAAAAAATGATTTATTGTTGAAACAGTTTGGGTTATCAGATTTTTTAATTAATTTTTGTGTATACTTTCATAACGGGGTTTTGTTTTGAAGTTCATGTTGTTGAGGTTTTGGTAGCAGTCCAATTCATTGTCATGTTTGTCGTCAGTGTCTTGAATATCAGTTTTTATTTTTTTTTCCCTAGCATAGTTCATTTGCTGTATGAATTAAATTTGTTAAGTGACTTAAATGCAATCTTAGATTATTCTCGCCATTCTACGTTGTCTGTTATTCTTATCCCTATTTTGTGCAATTTGATTGCTCTCTTAGCCTTGTTTTGCTCTGATGTGCCTTGTGTTAAATTAGTGCCCCTACATTACATTCTCTTATTAGTTTTGAACTACTGTGGGTCTCACTGGCCAAGTTACCTCAGACTAGTAATGGAAGCTGTTGTCATTCCTACATTCATCAGCTGTTATGTACCATGATGAGATTTTGAGTACTGTCTTTATGTATACTCAATAGGCTTAACATTTTTCTCCTTTTGCTAGAAATATATTATTTCCCTCCTTTTACTAGAAATATGTGCATAACTGAAGACTGGGATACCACCTTTCAGCTTTGAATCACACCATCAACATGTTGGAAAACCAGTATACGGGATAATTTCTTAATGCTTATGTATTGTAGAGAATAAATAATCTATCAGATTACAACAACTTTTCATATATCCCAAGTTAAATATTGCTGTTTCACTTACATCATTTAATAGGGCATTTTATTATTGAGTGTGAATATGTATTTATTTATTTATTTTTTATTTTTTTGTAGTTGATTAAAGCCTATATTATTGAGCTAACAGCACGAGTCACAGGTTTGACTGAAAATGCTGTGATGTTTGTAGGAAAAAAATTGTGAATTGAATGATTATATATAAAGATAACATATTCACTTGCTCTTACATCAGCCGTATTTTAGAATGTTGGAAATTGTTTTTGTGTAGTATTAGGTACTTGTGTGTTAGCTTTTGTACCTCTGCTTTACAAATATCCTTGCATAGTTGGTTTATGTTGCATGTGAAAGTGGGGAATATTGCTGTGGTTGATATATTATTTGTATATAATAGAAAAGTAACTTAAAAGTACACCACATACAAAACAAGTTTCATAGTGAATGGTATGACAAACTGAGACTGAACTTTGTTAGAATGTATATCTGTAACATAGCTTTTTTTTTTTTTTTTTTTTTTTTTTTCCCTTTTGTATATCTCACTGATACAGAGTTTGGTTAAGAAATTTGCTTAAAAATATGATTGTGATTTCCTTCACTGATTCTTTGTCAACAAATACAAAATGAGTGCATCTTCCATAATTATGTACTGTAGAATACAGGAGTTAAATATACTTCATTTGTTACTGTTACATTTAATTTATTGCGAATGGAATGTTGTTACAGTATGTTTCCATTAATTTTTCTTTGTCTGGTTTCATAAAACAATTCTGTAATGTATGGCAATAGTTTTTTAATGTTTTTTTTTAAAAAATAAATGAGTCAACTACAAACTGAGCATTTGTTATTAATACCCTACCCTAATCGACTATTATTTATTTTTCTTTGGATACTGCACGGGAGACTTTAAAGTGCTTCTTAGGATTAAGTTTATTAATTTAGTAGCAGCTGAAATTACTGGATAGTGTATGAATGGCTAAAGGTGTTCATTGTGTTGGTGCTGTAGTAATTGTGAAATGTTTGATAAAAGTACAGGTAAAGCTGACACTGAACTTTGCAAAATAATGAAAGTGATTTTGACAAAGGTGTGAGAAACACACTAGGTGACAACCTCACTAATTCACCACTAACTCAAGATTTTTGTGTTTATCACATAGCAAGTGAAGTACTTGTATATTATGTAGTCAATATGCCTATGGCTACTTGTCAGTGATTGTCTGGTAAATACACTGAGCAACACAAGAACAAAATATCTTGTGTCTATAATTCTAGATTAAAATTTACATCTAATGGATGATGATACTTTCCAGTATTTGAATCACTAGATAAAAAGAAACAGAAAAAGTGTTACTTTCTAGTGTATTCTATCTGCATCATGTGTTAAGTTTTTTCAGAATAAAGGTAAACAGCAAGGTAAGGTAAATGTGTGAAAATTCCTACACTCATTCTTTTTGTGCTTCAAATATTTGCAGTGCAGCCACAGTTTGTGACCAATGGATAGGTTGTGAAAATCTTTCACTTAATGTGGGTGCTTTATTAAATAATTAAAGCACTTAAGAGATTTCTCATAAAATTGAACATAACATTGCAGGTAAAATAATGGAAAGGCTTTTAATGATTTCATTAATCAGGGCAGCTTCACTAATTCACAGGATTGTTTATTAATCCTTTACTTCCTACTCCTGGTTCATGTGTTTCATGTCAAATTATTAGTGAAGTACAATTGTGATGAGTTACTTGCTATATGCATCATGATGCCAAAAAGCCTAGATGAATACTTGTAAGCGACTTACAGTTAACTATTCAGACAGAATAATAATACTTAGACAAGCAATAAATCAACTTTCAGTCGTAATGTACAGTAATGCAATTTCCCCGAACAGTTTCTTATTGTATGAGAAGTGTTTACTGTCTCTATACACAGCACTTTCTAGTTTCCATTTAAAAATGAAACGTTTCACATAACGAAAATTAGTACTCTAGTATTATGAATAGGCTACATTGTTTTGGTTGTAGTTTTCTAGACTTCGAGTATTGAGCATATTTTCGTCGAACTTTATCTACAATAGACAGGTAGGCCTATACGTGGTGTTGTTTACATTTTTTCTGTCTGCGAAATATCACTCATGCACGTATGTACTGATGTGTACCACTTTCCTTGACAGTATCCTAGTATATCAGGCACCTGGACGGTTTTCTGAACAAAGCTAACGTAGTCTATACCACTGCCTATGTAATATTAAAATCGCATCAGGAGATCGTTTACACTGATGACTTGACGACTGAGAGAGCATTTTGTAACCTTCAATTACATACGAATTTGGACAGGAGATACGAGAAAGTGTTTCTCCGGCATCAAACACTTCACAGTAATACTGAATCAACCAACTAGAGAACGTAAATTGTATACACAGTGCACCTAGCGATTTTTAATACGGACTTGGCCATAACGTTCCATATGTGTTTATGTCAGAACAACATGGCGGAGTGCCACGCCCACAGGCTTCAAAGAGTAGTACTGCTAGGAAGCTTAGCGCCATCTCCCCTTATTCTAACCTCCTTGGGTCTGGTGCTGCAGTCGGTCTCAGCACACACGAGCCGCCAGGCCTGACGTCACGTCTGCGCATGCGCACTAGCGGACAGACGACTGCGCCGCCTCTCTGCGCACGTACCAGCGCGGCTGAATCCCACTTCAGCACACGGAGCTGGTTTCCAGCTATCGCGGAGAGAGCGCTCCACAATGCGTTTTCATCCTCATTACTAGCATTCTAATACGCATTGGAAGGGAATTGGCATAATTTTATTGTGATATCTGGCGTGTATTAGCCAAGAGAAAGCATGTAATTTTACAGCGATTTGTCACTTGCATTCGGAGAGAAATGGCATAATTTTAGTGATATATTTACAGTGTGCTGCAGCACATTAGCACACTATCACCAGCCGCCACTGGCAGTGTTACAGAATATCAAGGAATATTACAGTAATATTTAAGATTCATGATTCATATTTCTAATGTCAAAATACGAAGGTAGAAATATTTACTTAAATTAAACAGCAGGAATGATAAATAGAAACCCTGGAGTCCGCATAGCATCATGGTAGCATAACCGGAGAGACATTATCGGTTCATACGGATAACTGGGATCCGACGCATTACTGTCCCCAGACGCCTTGTGATCCAAAGACGTTGTAAAGATAACCAGACTCTCTGACGGCGCTGCTGTAGGGAGATATCTACATCTACATCTACATCTACATACATACTCCGCAATTCACCGTAAGGTGCGTGGCGGAGGGTACACTGTACCACTACTAGGCATTTCCTTTCCTATTCCACTCCCAAATTGAACGAGGAAAAAAAGAATGCCTATATGCCTCCGTACGAGCCCTAATTTCTCTTATCTTGTCTTTCTGATCTTTACGCGAAATGTATGTAGGCGGCAGCAAGATCGTACTACACTCAGCTTCAAATTCCGTCGTCTTTCTTCCAGCGATCCCCAATTGAGTTGCCGGAGCATTTCCGTGACACTCGCGCATTGGTCGAACCTACCGGTAACAAATCTAGCTGCTCGCCTCTGAACCGCCTCTATGTCTTCCTTCAAACCGATCTGCTGCGGGTCCCAAATACTTGAGCAATACTCAAGACGTGGTCGTACAAGCGTTTTATACGCGGTCTCCTTTACAGGTGAAGTACACCTTCCCAAAATTCTCCCAATAAACCGAAGTCGGCTGTCTGCCTTACTCACAACTGTCCTTACATGCTCGTTCCACTTCATATCGCTCTGCAATGTTACGCCTAGATATTTGAACGACGCGACAGCATCAAGAAGCTCACTACTAATGCTGTATTCGAACATTATGGGATTGTTTTTTCTACTCATGTGCATCACCTTACATTTTTCTACATTGAGAGCTAGCTGCCATTCTTCGCACCTATTACAAATTTTGTCTAATTCATCCTGTATGCTATTACAGTCAGTTACAGACGACACTTTCCCATACACCACAGCATCATCAGCAAACAGCCGCAAATTACAACTTACTCTGTCCATCAGATCATTTATATAGATAGAAAATAATAGCGGTCCTATCACACTCCCCTGGGGCACGCCTGACGATACACTCGTCTCTGATGAACACTCGCCGTCGAGAACAATGTACTGCGTTCTATTACTTAGGAAGTCTTCCAGCCAGTCACAAATCTGTGAACCTATTCCATAAGCTCGTATCTTCGTAAGCAGTCTGCAGTGTGGCACCGCGTCGAACGCCTTTTTGAAGTCGAGAAAAACACAATCCGCCTGTTGCCCTTCGTCCATGGTTCGCAAGATGTCATGTGACAAAAGGGCAAGCTGAGTTTCACATGAACGATGTTTCCTAAACCCGTGCTGATTCATGGAAAGAAGCTTTTCCGTTTCAAGGAAATTTACTATATTCGAACTGAGAATATGCTCCAAAATTCTACATGAAACCGATGTCAACGATATTGGCCTGTAATTGTATGGGTCAGTTCTCTTTCCTTTCTTATACACGGGAGTCACCTGCGCTTTTTTCCAATCACTAGGAACTTTGCGCTGAAATAAAGATTCGCTATAAATGCAAGCTAAGTAGGGGGCCAATGCCGCAGAATAGTCTTTGTAAAACCGAAATGGTATTCCATCCGGACCAGCAGACTTTTTCGTATTTAGCTCTCTCGGCTGCTTCTCTACACCGGAAATACCTATTGCTATGTCCCCCAGTTCGGAATTAGTACGTTGATCAAATGATGGTACATTTGTGCGGTCCTCCTACGTGAAAAATTTCTGAAAGGTTAAATTTAGAACTTCAGCTTTCCGTTTGCTTTCTTCTATTACTGCCCCGGAATGATCAACTAGTGACTGGACAGTGGGCTTTGACCCGCTTATCGATTTTACATAGGACCAGAATTTTTTCGGGTTCTCGGAAAGATCTTTTGCTAAGGTATGGCTGTGATAATTATTGTATGCTTCACGCATCGATCTTTTTATAGACGCACGAATCTCTACTAACTTTTGCCTGTCATCATTTGCGTGTTCTTTTTTGAATCGAGAGTGCAACAGCCTTTGCCTTCTCAGCAGCTTTCTAACATTATTATTATACCACGGTGGATCTTTTCCATCCTTAATCGTCCTTACTGGCACATATTTCTCTAACCCTTTATTAACAATGCACATAAATTTAGTCCACAAATCCTCTACATCCATAGTCCCGGAATTAAACGATGCCCACTCATTTTCTAAGTGCGATCGTAACATTTGCTTATCGGCTCTTCCCAACAAAAAGACGCTCCTAGCCTTCTTGACTGGTTTATGAACTTTGGTCACCATCGACGCTATGACGATATCATGATCACTAATTTCTGTTTCTACACAGACATCGTTAATAAGGTCAGGCCTGTTTGTGGCTATAAGGTCTAGAATATTTCCATTGCGCGTGGGTTGCCGGTTTAACTGCTCAAGACAGTTTTCGGAGAGATAATACGAAGCTTCGCCCGGCCGCCATGATAGTGGCAAGCGTCACGTAAATACCAGTGTTGTTAGCAGGGAAATCGTGTATTACATAGCTACTGCGGGATATATACACAATTGATAGTCATGTCTCTATTGTTTTGACTATTGCAGTGTACATGAAGCACGATGGTGAAGAGCTGCTCAGCATTTAAATACATAAATCAATTTAAGAAAGCAATAAAAAGATCGAATACTGTCTTCCCATTTATATTTTTCAGGAATACAAGTAGCCCTACTACGTGTGTTCAGAGATAGTTACTTTTGCTTAACTGACTGTTAGTCAAGACAATATAGGATTGAATGAAATAAATAACAGGCTTTTATAATACTGTTAGCTCTTAAAAACGAGCTACTTTAGGCATTACTGGTGGACAGGAAGTTCAAAAAGTTTCATTTTATGACTGTGTAAAATAAGTATTGGGGTCACGAAATTAGTTGCCTCACTGCAGTTCGAATTTTTGTTTATGAAATTAATATCAGCAACTTGTAACGCAGAATTTAAAGGTAATCTGCTTTACATATAGGTATAACAACTGAAAGGGGTTTGCAGACCTGTGTATAGTTTCATATGTGAAATGTTCAAATGTTTGTATAGTCTAAGGGACTTAACTAAACTTACAAACTACTTATGAACTACTTACGAACTAGGACGGCACAAATATCCATGCCCGAGGGAGGATTGGAACCCCCGACCGTAGTGGCCGTGCAGACCGTGACTGAAGCGCCTCAGTCCCCTCGGCCACCGCGGCCGGCCATATGTGAACGGCACATAGTTACAGTGGATGCACATTGTGAAGTTCAACCCTGTGACGATAGGTGCTGACTTTCGAGCAGTTCACTCTGCTATAAAGTATTTGGATTACAGCATTAAAATTTTCTTGCTAAATACGCTAATACTAATGTTAGACGCCTTAGTTAAGAAAAAGGTATGGCATACTTCATGTTCTTAAAAGAATTTGGTAGTGGCTGACTGAAACAGCTAATGTTAAAAATCGATTGTGAAAGTGAAATACGCCATCAGATACAAAACTGAAAAATAGCTTCTTACCTTGTGAATACAGCAATCAGCCACTACCAAATTCTTTTAAGAACATGAAGTATGCCATACCTTTTTCTTAACTAAGGCGTCTAACATTAGTATTAATGTTTGTACAAAAGTTTCACAATCGTAGAATATACTGAGAAAGTGCCAAAGATCGCATCTGGCGATAAATTACGGTCATATGTTGCACTTAGAACGCAAAAAAAAAAAAAAAAAAAAAAAAAAAAAAAACAACTAAATGTTGTAGTTCGGTTTCGATAGGAAGAGGAAACGCTGTTGGCCAATTTCTACACCGTATGTGTAATAATAAATTTACACACAACCGATAGTTGCTGTACATTCAAGGAGTCTGAAGCTGTTCTGTAGTTATATATTTCAATTAGACATAGTTTTAGCGACTTAAGTCAAATGAATACTCTCTCTAATCAAAATAATCTTACGCAGAGCCGGCGCAGGCCAAATGCCGCCCAGTGCGAGCTGCTAAATTGCCGCACCCCACCCACTGTTTTTATGTTCATATTTATTTATTTTTTTAATTTTTTACAAAACATTTGAGGAATTTTATTTAAACAAATCTGTACGAAATGTCAGCAATCAATCGCAATCTTTGTTTTTACTTTTCCGATCTACCTAGGTTTCGGCCACTGAGTGGCCAGTCTCAAAGCTTCTTAAGGTACGTTTAGATGGGCAATGAAACTTGCATATTGTCGACAATATATCCCGGAAATGTCGTCGGGCAACATTGCAGCCACGTGTATTGCAGCAACACAAGTGACAACACATCGGCATCTATTGCCCAGCAATGTTTGCGGCAACTAATTTCGGCAGAGGCTACACAATTTCATACAAAATCGATGAGTGCGGTTCCCCTACTTTTACATGAAACAAGTGTTGATGCTATTCGAAACAAAAAGAAGAGAAATCGGACTCTGTGGATGCGTCCTTTTTTGAGTAGGCGGAGTAATTCAGGAAATTTAACTCGTGATTTAATGCTAGTACGTACCTGTTCGAGAACTTTATTCGTATACGATTTCGAATATCTCGCCCAATTAATTGGTCCGAAGATAGCTAAATCAAATACAAACATGAGACACTGTATTCCAGTAAAGAAGTACGAGAAGAATTTATGAATTATTTTGTAAGTGATCAGGGTCGGGTAGCCTGGCAAGATGTATACTAAAGTAATGTACAAGCAAATTTATGTTTACATTGAATAAAAAATTTTGCTTACCTCTTCATTTGTTTTTATGCTGTCAAACCCCACTTCAGGAGCATCCCTAGACAGTATGAAACTGATGCTATTGTAGGCGAACCACGTGGAAGAAGGAGAGCCACCTGCACATCCACTTTTCTTTTGATGTTTCTTTGCCTCGCTTTTAGTGTAGGTTCGAAGACTTCTAAATTTCTTGTATGCGTCCTGAACTGCAATGCCAAATCCGTCAGCAACTGCCTGCCAACTATCTTTTTTCACATTCCTGTCTTTATATTTATTGCATTCTACGTCCCACAACTCAGGACGTAGATGAATAGAATTAATAAATGAGATTGTTTTCTCGTTCGACCACTTTTCCATATCTGACAGAACAAAAACTCAAGACGACAATAACTGTAAGACGTCTTCCTTCAAAACAATCACGGTAAGCTCGAAAACAATGCACCAAAATAGTAACTATAAACATGAACACTACTTTCAAAACAAACCAGCGCGCGCAAACTTTGGAAGCAACAAAAGCGAAACGATACTTCGTTTTCGTGACTGCAGCGCTGTCGGTGAGAGAAGCACAAACAGCCTCGAGAGCGACAGGAAAGCATTTACAGACAAGGACCGAGACAGGTACTGCCCTGCAGTACGAAATGTTCTCCGCCGTTCCCGGACAACACGGCAACCCCTCGGCAATCACTCGGCAACTACCTGCAACATCAGCAATATCGACCGTCCATACCGAAATATTGCAGTCATATTGCAGCAGTGTTGACAGCAACACAATTTCAGCTAAATATTTAGGTAAAATGTTGCCCGTCTAAACGTACCTTAATATGTGCTTACATCTAAGCCGCCATGTTGACAGTTACGTTCAGAGTGACGGTATAGATGTAAACATAACTCAAAGCACTGAGAATAGCCACACTGTGCCCGAAATCTATGTAGATCTGGAAAATAAAATCAAAAAATGCGACTGATTGCTGACATCCTCTACAGATTTGTACAAATCAGTCGCTGCGCTCCAGCTCAAAAATGGAGTCAAACCTGATTGAAGAAATCTAGCTAATTTTATTAAGCCTTGTGAATTTTCAAAAATTCTTCAAATGTGTGTGAAATCTTATAGGTCTTAACTGCTAAGGTCATCAGTCCCTCAGCTTACACACTAGTAAACCTAAATTATCCAAAGGACGAACACACACACACACACACACACACACACACACACACACACACACACACACACATATATATATATATATATATATATATATATATATATATATATATATTGTGTCCCGACTTCGTCGCCGCTTTTGTGTCCCAGCCTTGTCGTAGGTGTCGGTGGCCGAGTGGAATGAGACCAACACGTTGGTGCAGGTACGGAGGGGAGCAGCCAGAAACTATAAACACTCGAGTAAATTAGAAAGAGATATATTGCACAGAATGTAACAATACTTAACTTTTACATAGTACTGCAGAATGTTGATACATAGTTGTTAGAGGCCTGCCTAGTGCCTGTACAATAGCAAAGTCTTCACTGGTGCCTATCTGATTACGAAGGTCCTAACTCGTTGCTAACTCAGTCCGAAGTGCCCGGTGTTCTTCAGTGGTGGCCACGAGCGGCGTTCCAGCAGAGGGCGCTCGTGGCTGTCGTCGTGAGATCGCCGCGCCGTGCGTGCATGGCGGCGCGCGGCGAAAGTAGGTGGCGCGCACTTTGTACTTGTGCGACACCACACCCCTCCCCCCCAAACCGCCGCGCCGTCGTGGCGTAGGGCTGAGGGCCACGGCGACGGCACTGGGAGGAGGGCCTGGGCGGGGGCGTTACTGGTGGGACGGGCGTCGTAGCTGAGGCCGGGATCGAGACGCCGTCCGCGCCCCGGCATCCGCCTTGAGATCCTCCAGGGAACCCGCCGAAACCTGGGGAAGGGCGCACCCCCCCGCCCAGAGGGAGCAGGTCATCTTCTGAGGTGCGTGGCCCAGGCGGCGGCGGCACGCACGGTCCCGGAGTCCCTCTCGGTGACGCTGTCATCTGCGGCGGCGACAGCGGCGGCGACGACTGCGTCGGATGTACGTCGACGTCCATAGGGATCTCGTAGTCCGGGGACGAACGATGTGGTTGTGCTCCCTGGCGCAGAACTGGGTCTGGAATCAAGAAACCGGAGACAGGATCGCGCGGTCTGTGCAGGCGCAATTGGTTTGCGTGGCGCCGCAGCTCCGACCCTGTGGAAGAACGTACAAGAAACATATTGCGACCAAGCACGCGCTGAATGGTGCCCGGCAACCATGTCTTCTTGTTTCCAGCAAACACCCTGTACAGCACCGGCGTGGAAACCTGAAAACGCGTAGCGCCATACGAACCGACTCGGTGCGTGGGAGGCTGCAGCAGGTGAAGGAGAGTGCGGTGACGGCGGCCGTGTAGCAGCTCGGCAGGAGACGGGCCGTCACGTGGCATGCACCGATACGTAGACAGGAAAATTTGAAGAGCTTGCTGCCTGGAGTGCTGACCTTTCATCTTCTCCATGTGAGACTTGAATGTTCGAACGAAACGTTCTGCTTCACCATTGGACTGAGGGTGAAAAGGTGCAGTGGTAATATGCTGAATGCCATTCACACGACAAAACTGTTGAAATTCCGCACTAACAAACTGAGGTCCATTGTCACTGACGATAGTTTCAGGCAAGCCTTCGATGCAAAACACTGATGTTAAGGCACTGATTGTACTAGAAGCTGTCGTTGAGTTCATGGCAATCACAAAAGGAAACTTGCTGAAAGCGTCTACAACAATTAACCAGCGCGTATTCCAGAAAGGTCCGGCAAAGTCAATATGTAAACGTTGCCATGGTTCCTTGGGGCTGGCCAGTCCGAGAAACGTTGCGGAGGAGCCGCCTGATGCTCCGCACAAACTGTACACTGTGACGTCATGCTCTCTATCTGAGCGTCCATACCAACCCAGGTACAATGACGTCTGGCTAATTGCTTTGTCCTAACAATACCCCAATGTCCTTGATGCAGGAGGCGTAACACTTCTCGTTGCAGGGAACGAGGAACAATCACTCTTGCTTGGTCGTTGTCGGTATGCAACAACAGTACACCCTGACTTAAAGATAATGCATGACGTTGTGCAAAATAACGTCGAACCAGAGGCCGATCAATGTCTTTGGCTCTGGCAGGCCACCCTGAGCGAACAAAACGTGCTACCACACTTAGGTCTGCATCCGCAGCTGTTTCCTGTGCAACCCGACGAGAGTTCAAAGGAAAGTCTGCGACCGCGGAAGCATCTCTGGAGTCTATCTGAAAACATGCCATTTCTGAAGAATCAAATGATAAATCCTGGCCATCCGGAAGTCGGGAAAGTGTGTCCGCGTTAGCATGTTTAGTGGTAGGTCGGTACAAAATCTCATACTGATAATTAGACAATATCAAGGACCATCTCTGAAGCTTTTGTGCCGTTCGTGGCGGAATTGGCTTTGTGGGTGAGAACAAGGACGTGAGAGGCTTGTGGTCTGTCAACAAATAGATTTTTCTGCCATAGAGATAATGATGAAACTTTGTGACGCCGTAATGATTGCTAAGGCCTCCTTTTCTATCTGACTAATTCTGTTGCGTCGGCGTCAGTAGCTTGGATGCAAAGGCAATAGGACGATCGTGACATCCAATGCGATGTGAGATTACCGCGCCCAGACCGTACGACGAGGCGTCAACTGCTAACACTACAGGCTTCTGTGGGTCAAAGGGAATCAAACATGCATCACTGAGTAGTGCCGACTTCAGTTTGTCAAAGGCAACCTGACAATCTTTAGACCATACAAAAGGAACATTCTTCCTACGTAAGTGATGCAGTGGAGCTGCAATCTGAGAGGCATTGGGAATAAACTTGAAATAATAGTTAAGCTTTCCCATCACTGCTTGCAATTCATGCACATTCTTAGGAGGAGGCAAGTCTTTGATTGCTCGAAGATGTGACTGTAAGGGATGAATTCCTTGTGCATTAATCACATGGCCTAGGTACTCTATTTCAGTTTGAAAAAACGAACACTTTGCTTTATTACAACGTAGACCTGCTGCAGTCAAAACTTTGAAAAGGCACTCCAGGTTTGCTAAATGTTCTTCAACTGTACGTCCGGATACCACAATATCATCTAAATAGTTCGAGCAACACGGTACAGAAACTGTCAGCTGTTCCAAAAAACGCTGAAAAATAGCGGGAGCGGAAGAACTGCCAAAGGGTAGGCGTTGAAATTGAAAAAGGCCCATGTGAGTATTAATGACGAAAAACTTTTTGGACTCGTCATCAAGCGGAATTTGTAAGTATGCCTCTGCTAAATCAATCTTAGAAAAAAAGCGAGACTGTCCTAATTTGTCCATTAGTTCGTCAGGTCTGGGCAGGGGGTAAGTGTCTACAATTGTTTGACTGTTGACAGTTGATTTGAAGTCCGCACAGAGACGAAGTTTTCCTGACGGCTTGGGTATAATTACTATAGGCGAGGCCCACTGACTCGCAGAAACAGGAGAAATCACCCCACTATCTTGCCAACGTTTAAGTTCTTCGGCAACTGTATCACGCAAGGCGATAGGCACTGGTCTAGCTTTACGAAACTTTGGAACTGCAGATTCTTTTAAAGTTACATGTGCCACGAAGTCTTTTGCACAACCTAGTTCCGGCGAAAACAAGTCACTATACTTGTCACACAATGCATTGATTTTATCCTGAGGCACTATTGACGAAATTTGAAGCACATCTCTTTGAATTGATAAACCAAACAAGTCAAAAGCATCTAGTCCAAAAATGTTCTGCGTAGATTTGGCCTGAAGAACAACAAAAGCAACTGTTTTCGTAACACCTTGAAAAGAGGCAGGCAGGCTACACGTTCCTAGCACGGGAATATTTTGACCTGTATAAGCTGTTAACACTTGTTGACACAGCGATAATTTTGGCGAACCCAGAAGTTCATAAGTATCTTTATTAATTAAGGTAACAGCGGAACCAGTGTCGAGCTGAAATTGCACAGTCTTATTGTCAATGGAAAGATTCACAAAAAGTTTTTGCTTTCGGCGCTCGACAGGTGCGCGAATGTGGGCAACGTCTGTTACGGTTTGTTTACTGCGCTTGCGCGGGCCGCGTAGTGAAGGAAGCGGCTCAGACTCGGCACGCAGGGGATTAACAACACTGTCACTAGATGGCACTACCGCCGGATCGGCGTCCGCGCAATGCGAGGCTACTGCAGAGTCACTAACTACTGCACTAATATTACTTTGAGTAGCTACCTGATGTCTACTGTCACTAGCTACACAGTACTGGGCACTATTACAAGGAGCAGTTGCAGAAGGCACTATTTTCACTACAGGAATGCACTGTTCATAGTCATTTTGCTTGTCCCGAACCCGTTTCCGTTGCACTGTTTTACGCGCTCGTCGGCGCTTGGTACGTGGTGCACTATATAGATTTGCCATAGGCGAAGAACTACTTTCTTGCAATTGAGATCCAAGGAAGCACTGTTCAATTCCACAGACCGTATAACATTTACAGAATGAACTCTTCTCGCACTCTGCGAAACACTGTTTCTAACGTTACTGTTCTTTGAGTTTTTAATTTGCATACACACAGACTGCACATGTCCCGATTTGCCACATTGATAACAGGTCGCGTTGCGACTAGGGCAATGAGCACGCTTGTGGCGAGACACACACTGGGGGCAAGATTTACGTACATTTTTCTGAAATGAGCGTTGGCGCCCGTTATTCAAATCACTGTTTCTAACCCGACGGGGCGATCTCTTTGTCGCACTTTCACACTGGCTATTATTCACTGGCCGTTCAGCACGGCCGGTAGAAAAATAAGAATCACTAGTGCTATACTGAGAACTACGGCTAGGAAAGCGTCCGTTGCGGCGCACTGAATTAACACTGTGGCTTTGCATTTCTACATCTGCTAAGTCAAAAGTATCATGCGCTTCTATAAGCTGCAGTACACTGTCTAATGAGGGGTCAGACTGTTTAAGAATTGCTGCTCTAATTCTGGGGTCCTGAATATTCTGCGTAATCGCATCCCTCAACATCACGTCACTATACGAAAGTCCACAAGAGCAAGTAAATTTACATTGGCGGGTTAAGCCCTTCAATTCCGTAATCCACTCTTGGTGTGACTGCTGCGGTAGTTTTTTAAGTCTAAAAAATCGGTATCGTGCAGCGGCTACAAGAACTTTTCTCTCATAATGAACATTCAGCGCATCTACAATTTGTTCAAAGTCTACATCACGAGGAGATGCGAGAGGGAAAAGTTTTTGCAATAGTACGAAAGTCTGGGGGCCCACAATCGATAAGAAAAGGTTCTTCACTCTCTGACCTGTAATTTGATGAGCCGCGACGAGTTCTTGAAACTGTGCGAAGTAGTCGCTCCATTCTTCCTCACGTTCGTTGTACTGGCGGAACGTCGGAAGCGGTGCGGCGGCAGGTGTGGGCTGCTGATGTGACGACTGTTGTTGTTGGTGAGCAGCCTGTGTCGTCAACTGCGACACGGCCTGGAGAAGTTGTGTAATTTGCGCCGTCTGCAACTGAATAATTTCCATTAAGTTTGGGTTCGGGTTAGTGGCCATGCTGACCGATTAGGCACCGCGTATACAAGTAACTTATAACAAAACACAAATGTAATATGAAAGAGGACGCTCTGCAACAAAAAAGTCCACAAACACGTAACAGAATATGTTCCCCCAAAAATCTTATAATAAGGGTGGGTGGGCGGGCGCAATTTCTGCGTGCTCCGACTGCTGCTGTCTGGCTGCTGCAAGTGGGTTGATTCTCGGTTCTATCACTCCTCGTCGCCACTTTTGTGTCCCAACTTCGTCGCCGCTTTTGTGTCCCTGCCTCGTCGTAGGTGTCGGTGGCCGAGTGGAACGAGACCGACACAGTAACAAAGACAGCACGCCGGTGCAGGTACGGAGGGGAGCAGCCAGAAACTAGAAACACTAGAGTAAATTAGAAAGATATATATTGCACAGAATGTAACAATACTTAACTTTTACATAGTACTGCAGAATGTTGATACATAGTTGTTAGAGGCCTGCCTAGTGCCTGTACAATAGCAAAGTCTTCACTGGTGCCTATCTGATTACGAAGGTCCTAACTCGTTGCTATCTCAGTCCGAAGTGACCGGTGTCTTTCAGTGGTGGCCACGAGCGGCGTTGTCGCAGAGGGCGCTCGTGGCTGTCGTGAGAACGCCGCGCCGTGCGTGCATGGCGGCGCGTGGCGAAAGTAAGTGGCGCGCACTTTGTACTTGTGCGACACCACACTTCGAATCATCGTTTAAAGGCTGTTCTTGGGCCTTTTCAATAGTATCCACGAGGTAGTTTATGTCTATCTTCAGGAGTCTGCAAGTCGAGTTTCTTTCATCTCTTTCACGCTTTCCCACACACCGAAGACACCTGCAGACTTTTATACATTTTTACCGATGTTTAGACGGTATCATTGACGCAATGTCTCAAGAGTGATTCCTTTACATTCCTTGTAGGAAGTAAGGGAAAGTAGCCATTAAGTCGCCAACTAATTCCTTTAGTAGCCCAATTTAATCGCCAGTCGCCAGAAATCTAGAATGGCTACTATTCTAAGAAAAAGATAGCCAAGAATGCGAAAAATCGCCACACTTGGCAACCCTGACTTAAGTACGTTGCAAACAATGCTACGGCTGCTGTCATTAGCGGCGACAATGCGTTACGCTATAATAGTAGGCGCGCTGTATCCGACAGATACAGAAAATACACCTGCTCCCGTCTGAGGCATTTACGATCTTGGCAGTATCGGGATAAGGCTGAAACTCCTGTGAAGCAATGAGGAAGGTATGACACAAGATGTCGTGGGCCAGTAAGTCATCACTGTTCATTACGGTAATATTAGAGAATAAGTAGGTCATGTATCTCACAGATACATACGCGACTGTCGAAGGGTGTGTTTCCACGTTTTGAATAAAGTGTTCAAAATTTTCAAATGTTTGTATAGTCTATGGGGCTTGACTACGGGGTCATCAGTCCCTAAACTTACAAACTACTTATGAAGTACCTACGAACTAGGACGGCACAAATATCCATGCCTGAGGGGGGATTCGAACCCGCGACCGTAGTGGCCGTGCAGACCGAGACTGGAGCGCCTTAGTCCCCTCGGCCACCGCGGCCGGCGAATAAAGTGTAGACGTGCACAGTGGCCTGAGGTCAGCTGGCGTGATTTGTGAAAAGCCCACACCAAAAAAAATGTTCAAATGTTTGTAAAGTCTATGGGACTTAACTACGGGGCTATCAGTCCCTAAACTTACAAACTACTTATGAACTACTTACGAACTAGGACGGCACAAATATCCATGCCCGAGGGGGGATTCGAACCCCCGACCGTAGTGGCCGTGCGGACCGTGACTGGAGCGCCTTAGTCCCCTCGGCCACCGCGGCCGGCAAGCCCACACCCCGACAGCCCGGGGTGTGCTACAAGTTCCGTCGGTGTCCCCAGACTTTATCAAAGCTGCGAATTGATCAGCCAGACAGTGTATTTCCTAAAAATGCGGTAACTAAATCTCAGTTACCTGTCAGTAATACTCTTCCATTTCTCAGCATTTCACAAAACTGAGGTTTGAGACAACAATGAAAGTGCCGCTTTGGAAATATTTGTGTTAATTATAATGTAAGTTATAACACGAATTATTTATAGATGAATGGAAAAACTTGTGGAATCTGACCTCGGGAAAGATCAGTTTGGATTTAGGAGCAATGTAGGAACACGGGAGGCAATACATTAGGACTTATCTTAGAAGATAGGCTAAGGAAAGCGAAACCTACGTTTTTAGCGTTTGTAGATTTGGAGAAAGCTTCTGACTATGTCGACTGGAATACACTCTTCCAAATTCTGAAGGTATTTTTGTGTCCCAACTTCGTCGCCGCTTTTGTGTCCCAGCCTCGTCGTAGGTGTTGGTGGCCGAGTGGAATGAGACCGACACGCTGGTGCAGGTACGGAGGGGAGCAGCCAGAAACTATAAACACTCGAGTAAATTAGAAAGAGATATATATTGCACAGAATGTAACAATACTTAACTTTTACATAGTACTGCAGAATGTTGATACATAGTTGTTAGAGGCCTGACTAGTGCCTGTACGATAGCAAAGTCTTCAATGGTGCCTATCTGATTACGAAGGTCCTGACTGGTTGCTATCTCAGTCCGAAGTGACCGGTGTCTTTCCGGGGTGGCCACAAGCGGGGTTGCAGCAGAGGGCGCTCGTGGCTGTCGTCGTGAGAACGCCGCGCCGTACGTGCATGGCGGCGCGCGGCGAAAGTAGGTGGCGCGCTTTGTACTTGTGCGACACCACACCCCTCCTCCCCAAAACGCCGCGCCGTCGTGGCGTAGGGCTGAGGGCCACGGCGACGGCACTGGGAGGAGGGCCTGGGCGGGGGCGTTACTGGTGGGACGGGCGTCCTAGCTGAGGCCGGGATCGAGACGCCGTCCGCGCCCCGGCATCCGCCTTGCGATCCTCCAGGGAACCCACCGTAACCTGGGGAAGGGCGCACCCTGCCGCCCAGAGGGAGCAGGTCATCTTCTTCTGAGGTGCGTGGCCCAGGCGGCGGCGGCACGCACGGTCCCGGAGTCCCTCTCGGTGACGCTGTCATCTGCGGCGGCGACAGCGGCGGCGTCGCGTCGATCTCCATCGGGACGATCTCGTAGTCCGGGGACGAACGATGTGGTTGTGCTTCCTGGCGGTGAACTGGGTCTGGAATCAAGAAACCGGAGACAGGATCGCACAGCCTATGCAGACGCAATTGGTTTGCGTGGCGCCGCAGCTCCGACCCTGTGGAAGAACGTACAACATACATATTGCGACCGAGCACGCGCTGAATGGTGCCCGGCAACCATGTCTTCTTGTTGCCAGCCAACACCCTGTACAGCACCGGCGTGGAAACCTGAAAACGCGTAGCGCCATACGAACCGACTCGGTGCGTGGGAGGCTGCAGCAGGTGAAGGAGAGTGCGGTGACGGCGGCCGTGTAGCAGCTCGGCAGGAGACGGGCCGTCACGTGGCATGCACCGATACGTAGACAGGAAAATTTGAAGAGCTTGCTGCCTGGAGTGCTGACCTTTCATCTTCTCCATGTGAGACTTGAATGTTCGAACGAAACGTTCTGCTTCACCATTGGACTGAGGGTGAAAAGGTGCGGTGGTGATATGCTGATTACCATTCACGCGACAAAACTGTTGAAATTCCGCACTAACAAACTGAGGTCCATTGTCACTGACGATAGTTTCAGGCAAGCCTTCGATGCAAAACACTGATGTTAAGGCACTGATTGTACTAGAAGCTGTCGTTGAGTTCATGGCAATCACAAAAGGAAACTTGCTGAAAGCGTCTACAACGATTAACCAGAGCGTATTCCAGAAAGGTCCGGCAATGTCAATATGTAAACGTTGCCATGGTCCCTTGGGGCGTGGCCAATGTGAGAAACGTTGCGGAGGAGCCGCCTGATGCTCCGCACAAACAGTACACTGTGACGTCATGTTCTCTATCTGAGCGTCCATACCAACCCAGGTACAATGACGTCTGGCCAGTTGCTTTGTCCTAACAATACCCCAATGTCCTTGATGCAGGAGGCGTAACACTTCTCGTTGCAGGGAACGAGGAACAATCACTCTTGTTTGGTCGTTGTCGGTATGCAACAACAGTACACCCTGACTTAAAGACAATGCATGACGTTGTGCAAAATAACGTCGAACCAGAGGCCGATCAATGTCTTTGGCTCTGGCAGGCCACCCTGAGCGAACAAAACGTGCTACCACACTTAGGTCTGCATCCGCAGCTGTTTCCTGTGCAACCCGACGAGAGTTCAAAGGGAAATCTGCGACAGCGGAAGCATCTCTGGAGTCTATCTGACAACATGCCATTTTTGAAGAATCAAACGACACATCCTGGCCAACCGGAAGTCGGGAAAGTGTGTCCGCGTTAGCATGTTTAGTGGTAGGTCGGTACAAAATCTCATACTGATAATTAGACAATATCAAGGACCATCTCTGAAGCTTTTGCGCCGTACGTGGCGGAATCGGCTTTGTGGGTGAGAACAACGACGTGAGAGGCTTGTGGTCTGTCAACAAATAGAATTTTCTGCCATAGAGATAATGATGAAACTTTGTGATGCCGTAAATGATTGCTAAGGCCTCCTTTTCTATCTGACTGTAATTCTGTTGCGTCGGCGTCAGGAGCTTGGATGCAAAGGCAATAGGACGATCGTGACAGCCAATACGATGCGACAGAACGGCAACCAGACCGTACGACGAGGCGTCAACTGCTAACACTACAGGCTTCTGTGGGTCAAAGGGAATCAAACATGCATCACTGAGTAGTGCAGACTTTAATTTGTCAAAGGCAACCTGGCAATCTTTGGACCACACAAAAGGAACATTTTTCCTACGTAAGCGATGCAGTGGAGCTGTAATCTGAGACGCATTGGGAATAAATCGGAAATAATAGTTAAGCTTTCCCATTACTGCTTGCAATTCCTGCACATTCTTAGGAGGAGGCAAGTCTTTGATTGCTCGAAGATGTGACTGTAACGGATGTATTCCTTGGGCATTAATCACATGGCCTAGGTACTCTATTTCAGTTTGAAAAACCGAACACTTTGCTTTATTGCAACGTAGACCTGCTGCAGTCAAAACTTTGAAAAGGCATTCCAGGTTTGCTAAATGTTCTTCAACTGTACGTCCGGATACCACAATATCATCTAAATAGTTCGAACAACACGGTACAGAAACTGTCAGCTGTTCCAAAAAACGCTGAAAAATAGCGGGGGCAGAAGAACTGCCAAAGGGTAGGCGTTGAAATTGAAAAAAGGCCCATGTGAGTATTAATGACGAAAAACTTTTTTGACTCGTCATCAAGTGGAATCTGTAAGTATGCCTCTGCTAAATCAATCTTGGAAAAGAAACGAGACTGTCCTAATTTGTCCATTAGTTCGTCAGGTCTGGGCAAGGGATAAGTGTCTACAATTGTTTGACTGTTCACTGTTGATTTGAAGTCCGCACAGAGACGAAGTTTTCCTGACGGCTTGGGTATAATTACTATAGGCGACGCCCACTGACTCGCAGAAACAGGAGAAATCACCCCACTATCTTGCCAACGTTTAAGTTCATCGGCAACTGTATCACGCAAGGCGATAGGCACTGGTCTAGCTTTACGAAATTTTGGAACTGCAGATTATTTTAAAGTTACATGTGCCACGAAGTCTTTTGCACAACCTAGTTCCGGCGAAAACAGGTCACTATATTTGTCACACAATGCATTGATTTTATCCTGAGGCACTATTGACGAAATTTGAAGCACATCTCTCTGAATTGATAAACCAAACAAGTCAAAAGCATCTAGTCCAAAAATGTTCTGTGTCGATTTGGCCTGAAGAACTTCAAATGCAACTGTTTTTGTTACACCTTGAAAAGAGGCGGGCAGGCTACACGTTCCTAGCACGGGAATATTTTGACCTGTATAAGCTGTTAACACTTGCTGTGACGGCGACAATTTTGGCGAACCCAGAAGTTCATAAGTATCTTTATTTATTAATGTGACAGCGGAACCAGTATCAAGCTGAAATTGCACAGTCTTATCTTCTACGGAGAGATTTACAAAAAGTTTTTGCTTGCGGCGCTCGACAGGTGCGCGAATGTGGGCAACGTTTGCTACGGTTTGTTTACTGCGCTTGCGCGGGCCGCGTAGTGAAGGAAGCGGCGCAGACTCGGCACACAGCGGATTAACCACACTGTCACTAGATGACACTACCGCCGGATCGGCGTCCGCGCAATGCGAGGCTACTGCACTAAAATTACTTTGAGTAGCTACATCAATTCTGCTGTCGCTAGCTACACAGTACTGGGTACTATTACAAGGAGAAGTTGTAGAAGGCACTAGTTTCACTACAGGAATGCACTGTTCATAGTCATTTTGCATGTCCCGAACCCTTTTCCGTTGCACTGTTTTACGCGCTCGTCGGCGCTTGCTACGTGGTGCACTATATAGTTTTGCCATAGGCGCAGAACTACTTTCTTGCAATTGAGATCCAAGAAAAGCACTGTTCAATTCCACAGCCCGTATAACATTTACAGAATGAACTGTTCTCGCACTCTGCGAAACACTGTTTCTAACGTTACTGTTCTTTGAGTTTTTAATTTGCATACACACAGACTGCACATGTGCCGATTTGCCACATTGATAACAGGTTGCGTTGCGACTAGGGCAATGAGCACGCTTGTGGCGAGACACACACTGGGGGCAAGATTTACGTACATTTTTCTGAAATGAGCGTTGGCGCCCGTTATTCAAATCACTGTTTCTAACACGACGGGGCGACCTTTGTGTCGCACTTTTACACTGGCTACTGTTCACTGTCTGTTCAGCACGGCCTGTACTATTGTAAGAACCACTAGTGCGACACTGAGAACTACGGCTAGGAAAGCGTCCGTTACGGCGCACTGAATTTACACTATGGCTTTGCATTTCTACATCTGCGAAGTCAAAAGTATCATGCGCTTCAATAAGCTGCAGTACACTGTCTAATGAGGGGTCAGACTGTTTCAGAATTGCTGCTCTAATTCTGGGGTCCTGAATATTCTGCGTAATCGCATCTCTCAACATAACGTCACTATAAGAAAGTCCACAAGAGCAAGTAAATTTACATTGGCGGGTTAAGCCCTTCAATTCCGTAATCCACTCTTGGTGTGACTGCTGCGGTAATTTTTTAAGTCTGAAAAATCGGTATCGTGCAGCGGCTACAAGAACTTTTCTCTCATAATGAGCATTCAGTGCATCTACAATTTGTTCAAAGTCTACATCACGAGGAGATGCGAGAGGGAAAAGTTTTTGCAATAGTACGAAGGTCTGGGGGCCCACAATCGATAAGAAAAGGTTCTTCACTTTCTGACCTGTCATTTGATGAGCCGCGACGAGTTCTTGAAACTGTGCGAAATAGTCGCTCCATTCTTCCTCACGTTCGTTGTACTGGCGGAACGTCGGAAGCGGTGCGGCGGCAGGTGTGGGCTGCTGATGCGACGGCTGTTGTTGTTGTTGGTTAGCTGCTTGCGCTGTGAGCTGGGACACCGCCTGCAGTAGTTGTGTGATTTGCGCCGTCTGTAACTGAATAATTTCCATTAAGTTTGGGTTCGGGGTAGTGGCCATGCTGACCGATTAGGCGCCGCGCATACAAGTAACTTATAACAAAACACAAATGCAATATGAAAGAGGACGCTCTGCAACAAAAAAGTCCTTAAAACACGTAACAAAATATCTTCCCCCAAAATTGTTATAATAAGGGTGGGTGGGCGGGAGCAATTTTTGCGTGCTCAGACTGCTGCTGTAAGCGGGCTGGTCCAAGGTTCTATCACTCCTCGTCGCCACTTTTGTGTCCCAGCCTCGTCGTAGGTGTCGGTGGCTGAGTGGAATGAGACCGACACGCTGGTGCAGGTACGGAGGGGAGCAGCCAGAAACTATAAACACTCGAGTAAATTAGAAAGAGATATATATTGCACAGAATGCAACAATACTTAACTTTTACATAGTACTGCAGAATGTTGATACATAGTTGTTAGAGGCCTGCCTAGTGCCTGTACAATAGCAAAGTCTTCACTGGTGCCTATCTGATTACGAAGGTCCTGACTGGTTGCTATCTCAGTCCGAAGTGACCGGTGTCTTTCCGTGGTGGCCACGAGCGGGGTTGCAGCAGAGGGCGCTCGTGGCTGTCGTCGTGAGAACGCCGCGCCGTGCGTGCATGGCGGCGCGCGGCGAAAGCAGGTGGCGCGCACTTTGTACTTATGCGACACCACAGGTATCAGGGGTAAAATGTAGAGAGCGAAGAGTTATATTCAACCTATACAAAAACCAGACAGCGGTTATTAGAGTCGAAGGGCAAGAAAGGGACGCAGAGGTTGGGAAGGGAGTAAGACAGGGTTGTAGCCTTTCCCCAATGTTGTTCAATCTGTATATTGAGCAGGCAGTGAAGGAATGGAATGCGAAATTTCGAGAGGGCATTAAAGTGCAGGGAGAAGAAATAAAAACATTGCGGTTTGCCAATGACATAGTAATTCTGTCAGACTGCAAAAGATCTGGAAGAGCATTTGAATGTAATGGACGGTGTCCTGAAAGGAAGATATAAGATGAACATTAACAAGAGTAAAACGAAGGTAATGGACAGTAATGTCAGAAAATCAGGCAATGCTGAAGGAATTAGATTAGGTAATGAGGCAATAAAAGTAGATGAATTTTGTTATTTGGGTAGCAAGATAACGTCTGATAGCAGAAGTAGAGAAGATATAAAATGCAGAATGTCTATGGGAAGAAGCGGAATTTGTTAACATCCAATATTAGGAAGTCCTTTCTGAAAGCATTTGTCTGGAGTGTACCATTGTATAGCAGTGAAACGTGGAAAATGAGGAGTTCAGACAAAAAGATTATAGAAGCTTTTGAAATATGATGCTACAGACGAATGATTATTAGATGGGTAGATCACGTGACTAATGAGGTGCTTAACCGAATTAGGGAGAAAAGGAGTTTCTGGCATATCCTAAGATAAGGGGTAGGTTGCTAGGACACGTTCTGAGACATCAAGGAATTGTCAACTTAGCATTAGAAGGAAGTGCGTGGGGTGGAAATCGTAGAGGGAGACCGAGGAACGAATACAGTAAGCAGATTTAAAAGTTCTTCGTTTGTGTGGCCATGTGAAGCGAAAAGAAGACAAAATTTCCGTAAGTACCAAACATTAGGCCTACTTTTCAGGGTCCATTTAAGAACTGTTTTCGATCTAAACAAAAACCAAACTGTAGATTTCTATTATTTCAGACCACTGATGTTTTACACTCAATAAAACGAAACGCGTCTGGTGTGAAAAAAATCGCATTTTATTGTAGTTGCAAAAGACGGAAAATCACTGCCATTCATAGATTTAAAAGTATGTAGGTTGTCGAACGTATTCTCAGATGAAGAGACTTGCACAGGACAGGATAGCGTGGAGAGCTGAATCAAACCAGTCTGCGGACTGAAGACCACAACAACAATCTAAAAGTGCTGCGAAACTTGTACATTGAACAGTAATTGTTATGATGAACAATCGTGATTTTAGGTTCACGGTGTGCAGTATGGTGTTTTGGTCGCGGTGTGTGGCGGTGAGTGAGTGTGGCGAACGAAAATCCGTAAAATGTGGAGCAATACGACGATCAACAGATGTTCCTAGATAAAAAGACTCAAAGATAAAACACTGGGGAACGTTAACTGAGCAGTAACTACACTGGCAATACACCAATGATCTTAATATGAACAGTGGAAAGACAGCTGTAGTGCTTAGGGTCAAAATACTGACAACTGGATTAGAGAGACAAATAGCCTATACGCACAGTCTGACATATACAGTCACGACACTTCCGCGGATTTTTGTTATACACTGCGACAGCAGCGCTCCAAGCGGAGGGCAAGCTACTGTTATGGATAGGATAGTCGATGAGTGCGAATAGTATCGTTTATATCGATTTTAACACATTTTTTTTTACATTAGAGAACGTATGTAGTATCATAAAATAGATAATAACTTAAAAATAGCTCCACCTTTGTCTTCCTTACGTCTCCTAAGATCACTGATAAGGTTGGAAACGGTACATTACGACACAGTTTATTTACCGTTATCTTGTAACCCACAAGGTTATACTAAATAATTTAAATTACTATTAAAATAGAAAAATGACTAGGAAACAACGAAAACCCGCCCTTTGGCAGAAAGACGTGTTTTTTCTCCTGAAGAACGTTAACGTTTGTCCACTCTAATTCCAGTGAAATCGGTGAGCGTGGAACGTAGGAAACGAATGTAGAATGCAATAACTACGGTATTTAACATACCAAATCAGCCACCACAAGTGTCGCTGAAGGAAAACATCAGAAACGTGACAAGAAAACTGAAAAAGCAACCAAACTGTATTCAACAAAGAAGAACCCAATTCCACAATTGTTGCTACAGCTTAACCACAAACGGCAAGAATCTTCAAGACAATGTCTTCTTAAGCTAAAGTAATCACACTCAAAAGAATATGCGCTTATAATAAAGACGAGTGAAGCCTAAACATGTGCGAATCATTAGACCCCATACCACAACGATACGTGTCAAAAAACTCTTTGTCATAGTAAGAACACACCAAAATAGAAATTTATGTTTCTATTATGTTTATATTCTACTTACTTTCAGCGGAATAAACTGCAAATATACACCTATTCGTAAGTATTGGTTCATGACGAAGTTCTTTGTTATACCACTGAATCAGTAAGTTCGACTGTTTTTACATTACTTTCCGTGTTATGTATGCCTCTTGATATATTACTGATGCTTGTAACACAAAAATTATATTAACTATTTCATTAATTACGCACACAAATAACTGCAAACAAACATCACTCTTTCGGTGGCTTACCCACCGCTAGGAGCGCTAGTGTCGTTGCAGCGGTCAGTTGGTAACAACTTTTACAGCAGTGAGTGTCGCGACTGTATATGTTAGACTGTGCTATACGTCGAGCCTCACGGTTTCTATATTATCTTTGAGCTCACTGCAATACACAGACTGTAGACATATGTTAATGTATGTCTGTGACGGAAAGTTCGTAAGTCGTAGGTTACTTTCGTTTAGCGGACAGTATCGCGTTACTAACAGATTAATACCATTCAGTTAGGTGAGTAATTAACAACTGCGTTTGTATTCTTTTTTAGCTTTTCTAGAGCAACAAATACATGGTTGAACTGCATTTAATGCTGCCCGGCTAGCGCTCGCTAGGTGGCGTCGCGCGTACCGACTCACAGGGAATGAGAACATTACTAATGTAGTAACCGGACAAGGGCACGTCGAGAACTTACCAACCATAGAGCAAGAGCAAGAAACCGATTCTCAGGGAACGAGAGGAATTGTCTTTTCGCCATCTAGCGAGCAGTACCCGGGCCGCATTAAAAGCAGTTGTACCAAATACTTTTAGGAAAAGCCATGTACTCCGAGACTTACGAAGTTTATCGTACAAGTGAAAATACGGTTACTGCATAATTCTTAAATCGAGATACATTCAAAGGGAAACACAGGCATACATTAACTACACAGACTGTAGACATACTGTACGTTAATGTATGGCTGTGATGGAAAGTTCGTAAGTCATATATAAGTATACGCTGCTCAAGTGGTAAAATAGCATTGCCAGTAACAAAATTACCTCCATGTGAATTCTTTGAATATATTTACATACGAATTCTTTGCAAGGAAAATCGAATTTATATAGTTCCCTTTCTGATTTCGGTGTAGGCCTATCTTCATTGGATTTTGAGTTCAGTTCAGGGTGAAGAATTAAAAACTTTGCGTTTTGCCGACGACATAGTAATTCTGTCAGATACAGCAAAGGACCTGGAAGAGCAATTAAACGGAATGGACAGTATGCAGAAAGGTGCATATAAGATGAACATTAACAAGAGTAAAACTAGGGTAATGGAGTGCAGTGTCAGAAAATCAGGTGATGCTGAAGGAATTAGATTGGATAACGAAGCAATAAAGGATGTAGATGAATTTTGTTACTTGGGCAGTAAAATAACAAATGATGGTCGCAGTACAGAGGATATAAAATGCAGAATGGCAATGGGTAGAAAAGCGTTTTTGAAAAAGAGAAATTTGTTAACATCGAATATTGATTTAAGCCTAAGGAAGTCATTTCTGAAGGCATTTGTATGGAGTGTGGCCTTGTATGGGAGTGAGACATGGACGATAAACAGTGCGGACAGGAAGAGGATTGAGGCTTTTGAAATATGGTGCTACAGAAGAATGCTGAAGATTAGGTGGGTGGATCGCGTAACTAATGAGGAGGTAATGAACAGAATTGGGGAGAAAAGAAATTTCTGGCATACCTTGACTAAAAGAAGGGATCGATTGGTAGGACACATTCTTAGACATCAAGGAATTGTGAATTTTTCATGTACCTACTCCCCAGGATTGTAAAAATCAAGGTAAAGCAGTCAACAATCCGAAGATTGGTTTGAACACCACAGTGCTTTACTAGGCACGGTCCTGTTTGGAGGTGGTATGCCGTTGCCTTCCTCCGACCTTGGAACTGACTTACCCAGCCAGTTATAGGGGGACCTACAGTTTAACGTGGGTTCCGAACCACGGTGCTACTCGTAGAGCCGGTCAAAACGGCCGCCACTCCCGCTCGGCTCCCGCAGCGCTGACGCCTCGCTCTCGACGGCTGACGGCGGGTAAAGGGTTGGTAGAGGGGGAGCGATGACGTCACAGTCGCGAGAGCGAGACGTTTCGGGCAGGACGAGTCACGATACTCCCGGGTTCTCGCCGCGCCCGCCGGGACGAGCTGAGCTTGGCTGAGCCGCCTCAGCCTAGTCGGCGCACGCCGCCGGCTGCGAGTTTACACAATGCGCCGGACGTGCCCGAGACAAAAAATGGGGGAAAATACACTTATTCGATTTTCACGTTGTAAAAATTGTTGATGGTATACACGATCACGCTACATCGTTTTATGAAATTAGTTTTTTCCTTACTAGCTTTGCCTTGCCTGTGAAAAAATAAAAATACTAATTTTCATTCCGCACGAGTTTTTAGTTCCGTAACGCTCCTCACTCGATTTTGATGAAAGTATGCGTTTAAAAAATCTGATTTTTGGACACATTATAGTAAAACATCTAAGCTTTTGTATACGACATTCACCTTTTCGTAATTCCTAACAGTCGTTTTCAAATGACGCCATTTCTCAAGTATATGCACTTGATTTACAAATCGTGTATTGAAAAAGTTAGATAGCGGGCAGGTTACTGTTCTATGATTTTTAGACCATATATTACAGCGAGTGAAATGGAGCTAAAAGAACAAAAAAGTTTTTGAAATGGTAATCGCACTGATATCTACCTCCTTTCACAAGTAATTGCAAGTTATCTGAGGGCCCTCGGGCCGCGATCACAAGTCTACGAACTCAGCCTGTCTTGAGCGTAGCGTGAAGCACTACAGTGCCGAAAAATCTGAATTTCTGGCTACGTTTGTCGGTCCCTCATGATGTGTTAAAGATCCATAATCAGAGAACAATAATGAACTAATTTTTCTTGGGTGGCAACCGATTACAATGGACAACCATCTGCTACGGTTTTACAGCAGATCATACTTGACTTTGAGAGGCATACATCTGGTTTTTTCCACATAATACAAGTCATGGAATTTATGTTTCGTGTTTGGAACTAGAAGAGAAGAACAAAGTAATGTAAACTGCGACTACTCCTAAGACACAATATATACCTTTTCGCTTTTGTAGCTTTTGGAAAATGTGTTCCCACAGGGTGAAAATAATTGTATACAGTGAGTCCGACATAAATGCGGTACTTTCACGTCTGAGATGAAAGTAAGAATGAACTGAGTTTTAGTAACCTGTCTGAGACGAACAACGTTTCTACGAACATTTTGATGTACCGTTTGAAGACAATTTTCTTTCTCTGCAAGATGATACTTTCGAATTTTCAACATACGCTGGTTTACTTTAGCCTCAGACACTGCAGGACAGGTTATTAAAGGATGAGAAGCGTCTGTCACTTTTTATTTTATTTTTATTTATTTATTTATTTTTTTTTTCGAGGGAAGGAGAGAGCTTGTCCCCAGCTATAAGTAATCCTAACCCACTGTCAGCAGAAGATCGATTGCTGGCCACTTCAAGAATCCGGCTAACAGTTCATTGATTTTATTATATTATATATTAAAAGAATCTACGAAAACTAAAGTCAGTCGGACAGACTAAACTACCCAGCTGATTTCCTTCATTTTTGTGTAAAACTAAAGGTATTCATCTACTTTTTCTACACTCAAACGGGTTTTCCTTCTATGTATTTCTTATGGGGATGTCCTGGCTGTAAACTAAAGTCATTCTGTCAGGCCGTTCTATCCGACCCATTTCCTTCATTTTCGCTTTAAACGAAAGGTATTTATTCGCAGATTTGTAATCAAGTATCATAATTAACTTAAGTCTCTCCTTCCTTTACTTTCATTCAAACGCGGGATCCTTCTGTCCTTGCATTGACTAATTTAATCGGCTTGTTTTAGGATATCTTCGGTTCTAAATAAAGTACACAGTTCTCTTTGACCTAACAACGCTCAACGGATCAAGATCTTTCATTTGTGCTTTTAAACACTTGCACGGATTGATTCTGTAGAAAGCTATACGTGAACATTTAACTTTACTTCCATGTCTTCCCAACGTTTTAGTCATTCCACTAACGGTGCGAAGTATTCGCACGGGTCCTCTAGCTTTCTTATAAATTAAAAGAATCTATTTTATAATTATAATTGATTTTAAATAAGTGTTATGAATTTAAGAAAACACAAGCTTATATAATATTCTGTATACTGTTACTATCTATAATAAAATATTTCTAAATGATAAATATTTAATTTTACTTATTTCCATTTCACATGACTGGCCACTAATGCTGCAAAGTATTCGCACGGGTCACTTAGTTTTATTACTATTGTTCTCACATTGTAGTGAACCGTCGAATTATATTAACGTAAGAAATAGGTGGTAATGGACTCATCCCATGAATATAGACTAACATTTAGGAGAGTATATCCTTGCGTTAACTTTCGATATCTTTAATATTCACGCCGAGAGTCGGCGCCGCCACGAACCGATTGGGGTATGGTGTTGCTTCTGCAGCACAAGTATCACACGTCTCCAGCCTACTTTCAGCAGAAGCTTCTCTGTATGATTTTTTTTTTTCAATTATACTTATGAAAATATGTTTATTTTTCTTCTATTGCTATTAATTCTGTAAGATGAATTTAAAAAAATCAGATGTGTTTAGATTTTTACATAAGGAAAAACTCTCCTAAATGTTAGTCGAAATTAATGGGATGGGTCCATACCACATATTTCTAATGTGCTTATAATTCTATGAGTCACTACAGTGTGCAAACAATAGTAATAAAATTACAAAATCAATTAACAGTTATCTGGCTCAAAGCAGATGGCAGTGAACAAGTACTGGTCACACCTGTGTTTCCTTCGATCTTCCACTGACGGTGGGTGACGATCCCTTGTTGCTGGCCACAAGCCCACTAAGAACCAAAAAACAAATCACAACATGAAGCTAATGACACCTGCTTCTCATCCTTTACTGATCTGCAGTGTCTGAGGCTAAACTAAATCAGCGCGTTTTCCTTTCATTTAAAGTATAAAAATCGATATGAAAGTACCATGGAGACAAGGAAAATTGTGAGATTCAGGAAATGTTCATAGAAAAGCAGTTCCCATCAGATAGCTTCCTAACAAAATAAATAAAAATTCTGAGAACCGTGTAGAGTTCTTTGAAAGTGGAGATGAGCTGAAACATGGTACAGCGTGTACCACATAAATCTGGCACACCTGACGTACCCCCATGGCCATAAGTTGCAGCATCCCTTATCAGGAGGTAACTAAATGTCTTTAATTTTACTGTTATGTACTCCTACTTTAGTCTCGGTCTGAGGGATAGAGCTTTTATGTGAGACACTGTATATAAATTGTTTCACCTTGTGGTAGAGCATTTTCTGGGAGTTACGAAAGCAACAATTAAGAGAAGGTTCAAATGTTTCTTAAGCTTAAGGGACTTAACAGCGGGGTCATCAGTCCCTAAACTTACAAACTACTTATGAACTACCTTATACTAAAGATGACACAAATATCCATGCCCGAGGGGGGGATTCGAACTCCCGACCGTAGCGGCCGTGCAGACCGTGACTGGCGCGTCGCAGTCCCCACGGCCACTGCGGCCGGCTTAAGAGAAGGCTAAATAGTGTAATCTTAGGTGTAGATGCATCAATAAATGTAAGTATATTTTCGGGTTTCTTCCGTTTATTATCCTCAACTAGAAAGTCATTGAGTAGAATTTCAGAAATTTTATTTCAGTCCATCAAATTCGCAGTTTACATTAATTGTTTCTTCTCTTTTAGTTTGAAACACGAAATATGTATTCCATTAATTGTACAATCTGGACAACAAATTACTTGTATACCTCTTAAGTGAAGTATTACCTTACATAAAATCATAGCAGATCCTTGTCCATTGTAATGGGTTGCCACCCAAGAAAAATTAGGGTATAGCTATTTTCTAGTTATGAATTATTAACAAATCACGAGGGACCAACATACGTGGCCAGCAAATAATTTTTTCGGCACTGCAGTGCTTTACACGCTGAGACGCGCTCAACACACGCCGAGTTCGTAGGCTTGTGGTCGCGGCACGATGCCGCTCAGATAACTCACAATTACTTGTGAAAGGAGGTAGATATCAGTGCGAATACCATTTCAAAAACTTTTCTGTTCTTTTAGCTCCATTTCACTCGCTGTAATGTATGGCCTAAAATGCATAGTACAGTAAGCTGCCCGCTATCGAACTTTTTCAATACACGATTTGTAAATCAAGTGCGCATACCTGACAAAAAGAATCATTTGAAAACGATTGTTACGAATTCCGAAAAGATGAATGTTTTATTGGAAAGCTAAGATGTTGTACTATCCTGTGTCCAAAAATCAGATTTCTTAACCGAATACTTTCATCAAAATCGAGTGAGGAGCTTTATGAAACAGAAAACTGGTGCGGAATGAAAAGTAGACTTTTTATTTTTTCACAGGCAAGGCAAAGCTTGTAAGGAAAAAATAAGTTGACAAAACGATGCGATATGGTCTTATATACCGTCAAAATTTCTTACAACTTGAAAATCGAAAAAGTTGTTTTTCCCCATCTTTTTTGTCTTGGCACATCCCCGCTCGGCTCGGCCCGGCCGGCAGTGTGAACGCACCGTCGTAGACGTGTGGCGGACGGGCGCAATATTTAACGGCTCGTGAGGGGGCTGGCCGTGCGCATGCGCACTGCTGTCGGCTGTTCCACATGCCAGCCGGGAGTACCGAGTCTTCTCGCTCCCGAGACTGCGTTGTCGGCACGGCCGGCTCCCGGGTGCGGCGGTCTCGCCAGCCGCTCTTGTTGGCGGGAACGAGCGGGAGCCAGGCCGCGTTTGACGGCCTCTAGCTACTCGGTATTTTTCACATGAGCAATACTGCCAGAGATGAAAGAAGTGGAATGTGACAGATAAAAATCCCAGGACCTGGCAGGGATCGAACCCGGGACCCTTGGATTTGTAGTCTAGCACTCTACCACTGTGCAACCGAGGCGCAACCAGGAATGTAAAGGTACTGACATCTTTAACAATCTGTACCTGCTAAAATCTCAGTTTGTCTGTACACGTTAAACTACAGTTACTTACGTTTTATTTTACATTTTGTACAAATAAATCCCTGTTAACTTTCGACTATCATTGCTGCATCACCAATAGTAAACTGCAGTGCAAAAACTTGTTTTGACTTCTTTAAACCTCTCAAGTAGACTACAAAAAATAACATAGAAGAAAAATACTGCGTTAGTTACCTTTCTGTCTGTTACTGATTCCATACACCCTTAAAATTTAACAAACTTTATATTATCCTACATTGTAAGAGCTTTCCATATTTGAGAAACTGTACACTTTCTTAGTTTTCCTCTAACTACAATTTAACGCGCCGCAATAATCTCCGAAATGCAGTCGCATTTTAAACGTGTCGTTCGGCTCCATAGCTAAGCCACAATGTAAATATCAATTTAATACAAATAAACAATCCCTGAGACGGATTTTCGTCTCAATTATGTCAAAGACATTATTGACAAATATGAAGCATTGAATTAAAATTTGTGGTGCGGCCGGGAATTGAACCCAGACCTCCATGCTCACTAGGCAGACGTTTTAACCGTTTTTTATTTTTATTTTTTTTCCTCCATCCACCCCTTTAGCCCGTCCATGCGCTCGCCTAAGGTCGCCTTCTTCGGCGTCGGCTTCACTGGCGTTTTATTTTCAACAGACAAAAAAAAGAAATTTCTTTCTCTCAAGTATAGTAGTGTACTTAATCTCTCACTTATGTTCCCATTTTGATTAAGTATGTTGTTATGATGCACTCTTCTTTCCGTCTTGTGCGGCAGAGATGCTTAATATGGTTTTCGGTGCATCTCAAGCTGAAAATTTCTTTTTTCCCTTTTCTACGGCGTATTTTTGCATCGATATGAAAACAAAAATTAAATAAGTATAAAAATAAGTAGCCATCTGCTTGGCGTAAAATGAAATAAAAAGATACCAAATAATATACCTAAATGAAACTGTATTGTTTAATTTTTCTCTCCCGTTGGTCTATATTATTGTTCGTTTTTGATAATGTGCGTACTTCTCTTTATATTTTCTGTGACGTTCAAGCTTCTGATGTTCTATCAGCAGGTACATCCAATAATCTTCTTTATTCTTTGTCTTGTTTGTTCAAATGTAATGAACAGTCTGGCCTTTGAGCCACTTGACTGCTCTTCGTCTAGTATTAGGGAACGGTACGTCATCAGGATTAAGTACTTGTGCCGGTGTTATTGTGTTTGGCGATGTGCGGAGAATAAGTGCCAGTGTCTTCCTGAATAGAAGCCACACATCTTTCGCATCTTCACACACAAAAAGATGTTCTTCGGTGTCGATTAGCTTGCAGTGGGCACAGTTTGGGTCGGCTGCCAGATGTATTTTGTGCAATTTTGAGTTGGTGGGGATTTTTCTATTGACGGACAAGTACCACGTCGACCTCACATTGGATGATAAGTGGGTGTCAGATATGTTTGCCCATATATTGTTCCAGTTGTTGTGTTTAAACTTTGTCTCTATTTGATTACTCTGTTTGCCTTTACTGTGTACATGCCTTTCTCCGGGGTTCTATGACGTATGTAGTTGCACTCCACTAGGAAGTGTTTGAGGTGGTACAGCTCGTGTGAGATGTGGTGCACGTCTATTGGTGGAGCCCTGCTAACCAGTGTGATTTCGTTCAAAAGATGAGATACTAAGGTCGTTGGCGATCGTTTCCACTGTTTATGTGTTGTACTGACGTACAGTGCTTGCGCTTTAAGGTATATATCTGTCAGTTTTAAACCGCCTTTGTGTGTCGGTAGCGTCAAGGTGTCATATGCAACCTTAAATATCTGCCCTCTACTAACAAAATAACCAAGTGTTGCTTGTATTTTGCGTGCTATGGTTCTGGACAAGGGCAGCACTTGAGCAACATAGTTGATTTTGGATGTAATATACGTGTTGACTAGCTGCACTTTTTGAATGGCGTTTAAATTGCGCAAGCTGTGTTGTTGTATGCTTGCTCGTAATTTTGCAAGTAATGTCCTGCAATTGAGAGCGGCCGTGCGGTGAATACTAAGAGTATATTCGATTCCGAGGCATTTTATTCGTTCCACCATTTTTATTGGTCCAGCGGGTCTGATCTCTATACCTCGACCAAGATTCATAACACCAGACTTATTGCGGTTTAATTTAGCTCCTGTCGCAAGTTCGTAAGTCGCCACAATATCAAGCACTTTGTTCATCTCGCTTGCAGCAGTCACAAGGAGTCCAACATCATCCGCGTAAGCTTGGCATGTTATCTTCTGAACATGGATGTGTAGTCCACGAAGTGTAGTCCTCGCTAGTTACATTTCAGGCGGTAAAGACAAGCAGACTTGCGAGCTACTTTTGGACACATTCTCCGAAAACTGTCTTGAGCAGTTAAACCGGCAACCCACACGCAATGGAAATATTCTAGACCTTATAGCCACAAACAGGCCTGACCTTATTAACGATGTCTGTGTAGACGTAGTATAATAATAATGTTAGAAAGCTGCTGAGAAAGCAAAGAATGTTGCACTCTCGATTCGAAAAAGAACACGCAATGATGACAGGCAAAAGTTAGTAGAGATTCGTGCGTCTATAAAAAGATCGATGCGTGAAGCGTACAATAATTATCACAGCCATACCTTAGCAAATGATCTTTCCGAGAACTCGAAAAAATTTTGGTCCTATGTAAAATCGATAAGCGGGGCAAAGCCCACTGTCCAGTCACTAGTTGATCATTCCGGGGCAGTAATAGAAGAAAGCAAACGGATAGCTGAAGTTCTAAATTTAACCTTTAAGAAATCTTTCACGCAGGAGGACTGCACAAATATACCATCATTTGATCAACGTACTAATTCCGAAATGGGGGACATAGCAATAGGTATTTCCGGTGTAGAGAAGCAGCTGAGAGAGCTAAATACGAAAAAGTCTGCTGGTCCGGATGGAATACCAGTTCGGTTTTACAAAGACTATTCTGCGGCATTGGCTCCCTACTTAGCGTGCATTTATGGCGAATCTTTAATTCGGCGCAAAGTTCCTAGTGATTGGAAAAAAGCGCAGGTGACTCCCGTGTATAAGAAAGAAAAGAGAACTGACCCATACAATTACAGGGCAATATCGTTGACATCAGTTTCGTGTAGAATTTTGGAGAATATTCTCAGTTCGAATATAGTAAATTTCCTTAAAACGGAAAAGCTTCTTTCCATGAATCAGCACGGGTTTAGGAAACATCGTTCATGTGAAATTCAGCTTGCCCTTTTCTCACATGACATCTTGCGAGCCATGGACGAAGGGCAACAGGCGGATTGTGTTTTTCTCGACTTCAAAAAGGCGTTCGACGCGGTGCCACACTGCAGACTGCTAACGAAGATACGAGCTTATGGAATAGGTTCACAGATTTGTGACTGGCTGGAAGACTTCCTAAGTAATAGAACGCAGTACGTTATTCTCGACGGCGAGTGTTCATCAGAGACGAGTGTATCGTCAGGCGTGCCCCAGGGGAGTGTGATAGGACCGCTATTATTTTCTATCTATATAAAGGATCTGATGGACAGAGTAAGTTGTAATTTGCGGCTGTTTGCTGATGATGCTGTGGTATATGGGAGGGTGTCGTCTGCAACTGACTGTAATAGCATACAGGTTGACTTAGACAAAATTTCTAGTTGGTGCGAAGAATGGCAGCTAGCTCTCAATGTAGAAAAGTGTAAGGTGATGTGCATGAGTAGTAGTGAGCTTCTTGATGCTGTCGCGTTGTTCAAATATCTAGGCGTAACATTGCAAAGCGATATGAAATGGAACGAGCATGTAAGGACAGTTGTGAGTAAGGCGGACAGCCGACTTCGGTTTATTGGGAGAATTTTGGGAAGATGTACTTCACCTGTAAAGGAGACCGCGTATAAAACGCTTGTACGACCACGTCTTGAGTATTGCTGAAGTATTTGGGACCCGCAGCAGATCGGTTTGAAGGAAGACATAGAGGCGGTTCAGAGACGAGCAGCTAGATTTGTTACCGGTAGGTTCGACCAATGCGCGAGTGTCACGGAAATGCTCCGGCAAGTCAATTGGGGATCGCTGGAGGAAAGGCGACGTTCTTTTCGTGAATTTCTGTTGAGGAAATTTAGAGGGCCGGGATTTGAAGCTGAGTGTAGTACGATCTTACTGCCGCGTACTTAAATTTCGCGTAAAGATCACAAAGACAAGATAAGAGAAATTAGGGCTCGTACGGAGGCATGTAGACATTCTTTTTTTTCCTCGTTCAATTTGGGAGTGGAATAGGAAAGGAAATGCCTAGTAGTGGTACAGTGTACCCTCCGCCACGCACCTTACGGTGAATTGCGGAGTATGTATGCAGATGTAGATGTAGATGTTCTTCTGTCAGGCAGGTCATAAGAGGCTCAAGCGCTAGAGCGAAAAGCGTCGTAGACATTGGGCACCCCTGTCGTACCGAACTATGAACATTTATCGGGCTGCTGAGTTGGCCGTTTACACTTATTCGTGACGTGCTATTCGTGAGTATGGTTTTCGCAGTATCTATCACTGTCTGTGGAAAGTGCATGGCTTTCACAGTCCTCAAAAGGTACGAATGATTTACTTTATCGAAACCCTTTTCAAAATCAAGCGACATCAATGCACATCTGATGTTGCAAGCTTCCGATATTGCTATGATGTCTCTGTAGTCGGTTAAGGTCTGATAGATTGTTCTATCTTTCCCCACACTTGTTTGATAAGCTCCTGTCACGGTACGAATAAGGGACTGGAACCTTTTCATCATGATACGGGCGAAGATTTTATAATCACCATTGAGAAGTGTTATAGGTCGAAGATTCGCAATGGTTTTGCCTCCTGGTGTTTTGGGGACCAAGACCACAGTGCCTTAACAGAATTCTTTCGGAAAATCATTTTTTGTGTGCATTATTTCGTTACATACGAGTGTCTGTTTAGGCGTTACTCGTTCTCGAAAGACTGGATACAACTCCGCGGGAAGCCCATCTGGACCAGGTGATTTATTCTTCGGGCTCCTTGAGATAGCATCTTCGACTTCGTCGTCTGTTATCTCTGCTGCAAGCTCGCCTGCTTCTTCTGGAGTTAGTCTTCTTTGCGTCCTAGCATTAATGGCTTGCTGTGCTGTTTCGTCTGTTGGTGTAATGGCAAGTAATTCTCTAAAATGTTTGTGGATCTCTTCTCGTATTGCAGCTTGGTCTGTCAAGAGTCTCCCATCTGAAGTTTTAAATTCTGTCAGACTTTTCCTTCTCTGTCTTTTATTTTCTTGGAGACATGGTACATCGATGTAGTCTCTTCATTTGTTGTGTTTTGTAAGCGCGTTCGTATTTGACAGCCTTCGAGATGTTGTCTCTTCAGAGTTAACAGTTTCGCCTTTATTCTTTGGATCTGCCCGTAATTATTGCTGACTGTGGCGTCCTGAACGTACAAGTCTCGCAGGCACTGAAAGTAAAATTCTGTCGTCTGCTTCCGCCAGGTGGCTTTTTCGCGAGAGTAGTTTTCCAGTGTCCTCCTTATTGCGGGTTTTGCGCATTGTAGCCACCAGTGCAGTGCCGTACTGTAACGGGGGAACTTCCGTTCACATTCTGCCCAAGTCGTATAGAATGCTGCACGACATCCAGGGTCCGATAGGTGTGCTACGTTAAACATCCACTGGTCTCTAGCTCTGTAGGTTCCCTGTCTCTCTAAGTTTACCGTGCATATGTACGCGATATGATCAGAGAACATAGTTGGCCATAGTTCGGACTGTAAAATGTGTTCCTTTAAATTCGACGTTGCATAGATCCTGTCTATACGACTGGCAGAGTGACTGGTGGTATACGTGTAACCCGGCTTATCACCGTGTTTCAGTTCCCAAGTGTCAAGCAGATGTAAGTCTCTCACGATGGTCTCCAGCTCCAGAGATTTATTAAAATTGGGCGTCTGATCTTTGGGACTCGACTTGAAGTCGCCAGCGAATATTGTTTGTTCAGATCGGTCAGTAAAAAGTGGTACTATGTCCTCCTTGAAAAATTCGGCTCTGCGGCGCTTGTTCCCAGTTCCTGAGGGGGCATATACGTTAATCAGCCTAGTATTATTTATTGTGGCAGCTATGCCTCTACTGTTCGGCAGTTTTTCCACTTTTGTAAGTATGATACCTTCCTTAGCCATAATCGCCGTAACGAGGTCATTGTCATTACCAGGATTAATAATGGCGTTGTAGCCAGCGAAGTTGTTCAAACAGATGTCCGTTACTTCTTGCAGCAAAAGGATGTCAACATCTGCGGCGTACAGAAAATCTTCGAGGTTCCTCAGATTGAAAGTGTTGCTAATTTTATTAATATTCAAGGTCGCAATTCTGTACGCCTGCAAGGAGGTCATGTTGACTGTACCATTGAAGTAGTTATACTGCCTACCAGACGAGGTGGATACGTTTCCATTTAAAAGAAATCTGCAACGTCACCTGCCATATTAGCGTCTTCTACGGTATTTTGTCGATCGGTGGTCACTTCACGTCGGTGTTCGGGTGCTGTCTGTCCTGTTACCTCAGTCATCTCTGCATCTTGGCTGTGCTCCTCAACATCATCCGCCCAATCGCGAGTGCACTTAACTTCCCCCACGTCTGTCTGTGATACACATGGAGGGTCCTTCGGACTTGCTGTGCCTTTGTCAGTTGTCTTGGCACCGCTTTCGGGGCTGTGTTGTCCTCGATCTGGTTCAGTGTCCTCAGTTCGTGACTTCTTTGTTGTTGTAGTTCGGTTGTCCGGAAGCGCTCCTTGAGTTGTGTTCGCTATTTCTTGGCCTATCCGCTTCGCTTTATCACGCAGCAGCGGCGCAAGTTGTTCTTTTTGTGTCCCAGCCTCGTCGCCGCTTTAGTGTCTCGTTTCCGTCGTAGGTGTCGGTGGCCGAGTAGAAAGACCAACACAGGAATAAAGGATGCACGCTTGTGCAGGTAGGAGGTGACCAGCCAGTGGGACAGCAGAAACTAGAAACACTAGAGTAAATTAGAACGATATATATATATATATATATATATATATATATATATATATATATAATAGAGACTTATTAATACTTAACTTTTGAATAGTTCTTGACTGCAGAATGCTGATGCATAGTTGAGCTAGAGGCCTGCCTAGTGCCTATCCGATAGCCAAGTCTTCACTGGTGCCTATCTGATTCCGAAGTGTTAACTGGTTCCTATCTCAGTCCCAAGTGAACGATGTCGTTCAGTGGTGGCCACGAGCGGAATTGCAGCAGAGGGCGCTCGTGGCTGATGTCGTAACAATGCCGCGCCGTGTGTGCATGGCGGCGCGCGGCGAAAGTAGGTGGCACACACTTTGTACCTGTGTGACACTCAGTTCTTCTCCCTGACGAGATTTGCGACGCTTCCTCCGGGACTTGGGAGAAGTCATGGGGGACTGCAGGTCGCCATCCTCAGACGTCTCAACAGTGTCATCTTTGCACTGGCCCTCTTCTTCGTGTGACAGACACGTGCCTCCTTCTGCCGTCTTAATTTGGTCATCTTCTGCATGGGCCCTGGTTCCTGCTTCTTGAGAAGTAGCTGGACCCACAGCTTCTGTGCTACTAGTGTCCATAGGGACGTTTTCAGCTGGACGTTCTGTAAACTCAGTTGCCGCCCTTTCTATGCATGTGTCTGGGGCAACGTCTCCGCGGGCTGCGGCGGCGTACGTCACGGGTAACGTGGTCATGTGACTAGGCTGGGGCCCTATTCTGTATCTTTTCGGCGCCCCAAAGTTCGGTTCGGTCAGAGAGCGCACCGAGGGGTCGAGTTATCGATGCAGCTCCATTATGTTATTCTGTATGCCTTTCGGTGGCGTTGCGGTCCGTCTTCGTGGACACCGAAGCTCACGGTGGCGCTGTTGTCAGATCTGCTCGCATCAGCCAATCAGAAGGGCCAGACTGCTTCTCTGCGCATGCGCACTGCTGGTGAGCAGGGAGGACGGCAGCCGTGGCCGGCGTTGGCTGCGTTTTCTACCATGAGAGACAGCCCATCAAAATGTAAAAAAATGAAAGTCTGGTATTTTATAATTTGGCGACATAACACGACAGTGTGTTCCTAGAACTACCTACTGAAACTTTTTTTTTAATTTAATTAAAACTTTTTGTCACTGAAAACAGAGAATATTTAAACTTTTCTGAAAAGTTGTTTATTCACGGTACTCTATGTTTATCGCAGCGTATCTCCTAAACTAAGCGTCACACAGCAAAATAATTTTATAATTGCCTTCAGTGCTATATGTTGTCGATGTCTGCAAACTTTCCGACCAATATATTCAGTGATAGTGAAGTAATAAATTAAAATCCCACGTCTGACGCAGAACTTTTACCAAACCAACGTCCAAAATGTAGTAAGCGACAAACTTTTTCCCTTTACATTTTTTTGTGGGGGTGTAAGCGAGAAAAAGTTTCGGAAAGGTTTGAATTTATTTTTGCCGTTTGTTGGAAAACGTTAGGTGCTACCGTTTGTCCTAGACAAGAGCAGAATTGTGTGGTTCATAGTGGCGGCGCGAGTTCAACGCGCTGGGAGGGAAGACGCGGCGTTAGCAGCAGAGAGAGCGCAGTGCTGGCAGTGGAAAACTTCTTATTTTGGCACTACAGAAGTACATGGAAGTTGCGTGAAAGGAAAAGGATTACATATTAGTGGAGACAGCTCTTAGAAACGCAAATTAGTCAATGTTTTTGTACTGAAGAAAGAGCGTACAATATTTTAATAACAAAACAGTTGTTTGCCGATGCGGGAAAGCTAAAGGAATTTTTTTAGATTCACTCATAACCAGTTTTAGTATTTTCTGTCGTTAATTGGACAAAACCTGAAACGTCTTTTTGATTCCATCTTGAATCCAAGTGCTCAGTGGCTGTTAACATATACGGATGATGAAGAGCAGTCGCAAATATTTCTTTACTGTCGCAAAATTTGATTTTGGTCGCTGTCAGACTCTCATCAGTGCTTAAACAATAGTTTGAAACGTACAAAAATTTTCAGTCTTCATATTGAAGATTATGTGATCGTCAACATGAAGGCTGAAAACTTTTCTTTGTTTCAAACTGAATTTCAAGCATTGAGAGTAGTCACACATGAATTATTTGTAACAAGACTAAAAAAGTAAATAAATAAAAAGTGTACGTTTGTTTCACTCACAGAAATTTCATCCTTTGTTTTATAATAAGAGTGAACCCTGATGTATAAGAAACTACTGCTGGCGCTCGCTCTTACATGTATATGCTAAAGAATATTGCAGATCATGCTTCTCTTACACCACTAGAAAAGTGTTCCAAACAAGATGACTGGTGAAAAAATATTTTGCACCAGGAAGGATTCGAACCTAAAACAGTTAGGGTAGGAGGGTGTCGCCTTAACCGCTAGACCACAGCGTCTACAAGAGGGGTCGGTTTTTGTTTCCATTGACTTCTTTGCGGAATGATTATCCGTTATTTATACTGCTGCTAATTTGTATGATTTCCACAATCTAACTTCACAAAATTCCTTTCCATTTTAACTTAAACGTTGTAAAAGTGTTTTCTGTAAGTAATAAATACTCAGTTTGTACGGAAAAGTAAGGTAAAACACTACTACCGTTCAGATACGTCGGTAACGTGCTAGTTGGCACGACAGGAACTTAAGATTGCGGTGAAAATGGCTCATTTTATGAAGATTTTCAATGCGGCAGAGTATCTGGCGTGCATATTTCAGTAATTCTCACGTACAAATACGAAAATTTGCCAAATACGACGCGACAGCTTTGCGAACGGCGAAAACGAAGGTGACGCCGTATTTGATAGATTTCGTATTTACACTTCCGTAATATGAGAGTATGCAGGATAAATGAAACGGCGCATTAAAGACATGACCGAGATGCGTATTTTAAGATAAAGTTTATTGCAATAGAGTTTAGAGAAGTGCTATATCGTTATATTAAACTCTAGAACGCTAGCAGTTTTAACGAAATATTCTGATAATATATGTAGACAACCTTGAAAATTAACGTTTTACAGTTACTTATTACTTAAAAACAACAGATGTATCATTATCGGAATTTAAAACGACACAGCATTGCTAAAATAATAATTTATCTTCGCAATCCAAGCCCACCGAAACGAACCAAACGGCCTCACCGAAACCTCAGCGGCTTTCAGTGCAGCGCTCGAAATTTCGGTGGCCGTTTCGGGCGGTAGCAGGCCGCAGAAACGTACAGAATAACCATTTTCGCTACCGCACCGAAATTGACGTAACCACCGAGAAAAAGACACCGAACCGAACGGTACGAAAGATACAGAATAGTACCCCAGCTCTCGCTCGCCAGTCGGTAGTTGCGTCACACGCCTCTGCACACACTGAGCACGGACGTGGGTAGTCGAGCCACAACCTGAGCAAGTTTTCGGTTGCCTATCGTACATAATTATCGCTCTGTGTCCATATATCGTGAGATAAGAGAGAATATGTGCATTTTCAACTTTTCACGGCGTAATGTATAGTCCATTAGATTTCGGGAATGCAGCCGCGTAAAATTCACTTCTGCTGATATTTCGGCAGCGTACCTTCCGGCCATCTTCAGAGTGAGTCGAAGACTGTCGACGAGGTGCCGGGCGCGGCCTTATAAGCCTGATCGCGGTGGCAATGCGCGTGCGCGTCGCAGATGCTGGTTTACTGCATATCCAAGTACTCACACGCGTGCGCCCCCCGTGGCGGAAGCGCTCCGGTGTTCACTTATCGATATGTGCTCGGCGGTGGCAACACCTTCACGTCTTCTCTGTGATTTCAATACTCCAAGTGCAGGGTTCCAAGCTTTGTCTAAATTAAAACCTTTATCTCTGTTTAATAAGTTGTTGGCCAGTCTAATTTCAACAGCTTCCTTAAAAATAGCATCCCAAAACGAAGATATGGGTGTCAAAATCTTCACATCGCTATAGTTCATGGAATGACCAGTTTCTATGCAATGTTCAGCCACAGCTGACTTGTCTGGCTGCAATAGGCGGGTATATCTTCTGTGTTCAACGCATCTCTCGTGGACAGGGCGTATTATCTGGCCTATATATGAATTATCACAATTCCCGCAAGGGATCTGGTACACACCTGACTTGCGAAGCAACAAATCATCCTTCACCGACCCGAGTAAGGCTTCAATCTTCACTGGTGGCCGGAAGATAACCTTAACACGAATGCGGCTTATCTTTGACGAAAGAGCGCCCACGTAAGGTAAGAAGGCTCTTGATCTATAACTATTATTTTCGTCTTCTTCTTCCACGTCTCGTGCTTGCATTCTTGCACTCACATCGAATGCTCTGCGAATCTGTTGCTGCGAATATCCATTTGCTTTGTGTGGTGTCGCACAAGTACAAAGTGCGCGCCACCTGCTTTCGCCGCGCGCCGCCATGCACACACGGCGCGGCATTCTCACGACAGCCACGAGCGCCCTCTGCTGCAACCCCGCTCGTGGCCACCACGGAAAGACATCGGTCACTTCGGACTGAGATAGCAACGAGTTAGGACCTTCGTAATCAGATAGGCACCAGTGAGGACTTTGCTATTGTACAGCCACTAGGCAGGCCTCTAACAACTATGTATCAACATTCTGCAGTACTATGTAAAAGTTAAGTATTGTTACATTCTGTGCAATATATATCTCTTTCTAATTTACTCTAGTGTTTATAGTTTCTGGCTGCTCCCCTCCGTACCTGCACCAACGTGCTGTCTTTATTCCTGTGTCGGTCTTATTCCACTCGGCCACCGACACCTACGACGAGGCTGGGACACAAAAGCGGCGACGAAGTTGGGACACAAAACTTTGAAAATGCTCTTCAGATGCGTGAGCTCTTCCTGCAAGTTGTCATCGTCTGATATACAATGTGCTCTGTGCACCAATGTCTTAAGGACCCCTGCGGTTTGTGAGGGATGATGGCAGCTACTGGCATGTAAATACAGATTCGTGTGGGTTGGTTTCCGATATACTGCATGTGCTACCTACGGTCGCATGGAAGTCCTCACTGCGGTCGTCTCATAGGGAATCGGTTGTTCTCTGTCGCCTACGAATCGGCCACACATAGCTGACGCATGGCCACCTTCTTCGGCTGGAGGACGCAGCACAGTGTGACTGTGGCGCCCCCTTGACAGTGGTCCACATCCTGGTGGACTGTCCACTGTTAGTTGCCTTGCGACAGTCTTTTAATCTGCCAGATGCGCTTTCTTTTATGCTAGGAGACGATGCCGCTATGGTTGACGTGTTTTAGATTTTATTCGCGCAGCTGCTTTTTATCATGTGATTTAATGGTGGTGTGTTTTCTTCTTCGTTTCTACTTGTATCCATTCCTCATATTTACCAGTGATTTTTACTCTCTTTGACTTGTTAACACATTTCCTTAGGAACGCTTAACACAATGTTTTATCTCTCAGACCGGAACAAGGGACTGATTGCCGTTGCTGTTTAGTCCCTTCAAAAATACAACAACAACAAATAACTGCAATATTGCGATGCAATCAACGCCATTGTTTACGTGATTTGTCATGTTATGGATTGCTGAAGAAAAATATAGGGTGTCCATTAAAAAAAGAAAAAAAAAAAAAAAAAAACAACATAAGTTTGTTTGTTAAAGACACATTTGCTTTCGTTTTAGAATGTTTCCAAATATGTACATTCGTCATTCGTGGGCCCCGGCCGTACATTGATACCGGTAAAAGTCGTTTTCCAATAGCTGTTATTCTTCCACAGATATTTTGCGTGGACAAAATAGGTGGGACACCCTGTATACTGGAAAAACAACGATCACTAATGTTATATACAAGGTTTTTTTTTGTTTTTTTTTTGTTTTTACCCAGCCCTGGTCTGCACGGCCGCTACGGTCGGGGTTTCGAATCCCTCCTCGGGCATGGATATTTGTGCCGTCTTTAATCGTAGTTAGTTCATAAGTAGTTTGGAAGTTAGGGACTGATGACCCCGTAGTTAAGTCCCATAAGCTATACAAACATTTTTTGAAAGGTTTTTAAAACAGTCAACATTCGTGAATCCGCGTGTAACTACACCGTCAACCGCTGTGTCCTTACACAAGCTGCACGCACCACCCATGGTGAAAGTCTGACGGTGACCTACATGATCGAAACTGAACAAAATAAATATATGATAATTTTTTGGTACCAAAAACATAATGAGTCACTCACATATTTCAGCTTTCTGTTTTGGAGTTGAGTCGTCGAATTCAGGATGGAACATACTGCATAGTTCAATCCAATTCCTCTTCTTCATATCTCTGTCTTTTTAACGTTTCAGATTCCGAATTCCAAATACATGGTCGATAGATTAAGAAAAGGCAAACCTACATTTCTAGCTTTTGTAGATTTGGAGAAGGCTTTTGACAATGTTGATTGGAATAAACTCTTTCGAGTTCTGAAGCAAGCAGGAGTAAAATATTGGGACCGTAAGGTTATTTACAACTTGTACAAAAAGCAGACAGCGGTTGTCAGAGTTGAAGGGCATGAAAGGGATGCAGTGGTTGGAAAGGGAGTAAGACAGGGTTGTAGTCTTTCTCCATTGTTATTCAATTTGTACATTGAGCAAGCTATAAAGGAAAGCAAGGAGAAATTTGGAGAAGGAATTAAGGTTCAGGGTGAAGAATTAAAAACATTGCGTTTTGCCGACGACATAGTCATTCTGTCAGATACAGCAAAAGACCTGGAAGAGCAATTGAACGCAATGGACAGTGTGCTGAAAGGTGCATATAAGATGAACATTAACAAGAGCAAAACTAGGGTAATGGAGTGCAGTGTAAGAAAATCAGGTGATGCTGAAGGAATTAGATTGGGAAACGAAGCAATAACGGAGGTAGATGAGTTTTGTTACTTGGGCAGTAAAATAATAAATGATGGTCGCAGTACAGAGGATATAAAATGCAGGTTGGCAATGAGTAGAAAAGCGTTCTTGAAAAATAGAAATTTGTTAACATCGAATATTGATTTAAGCCTAAGGAAGTCCTTTCTGAAGGCATTTGTATGGAGTGTTGCTTTGTATGGGAGTGAGACATGGACGATAAAAAGTGCGGACAGGAAGAGGATTGAGGCTTTTGAAATATGGTGCTATAGAAGAATGCTGAAGATTGGGTGGGTGGATCGCATAACTAATGAGGAGGTACTGAACAGAATTGGGGAGAAAAGAAATTTCTGGCATAGCTTGACTAAAAGAAGGGATAGATTGGTAGGACACATTCTTAGACATCAAGGAATTGTGAATTTAGCGTTGGAGGGAAGTGTGTGGGGTAAAAATCGCAGAGGAGGACCATGAGATGGATACAGTAAGCAGATTCAGACAGTTGTAGGTTGTCGCTCTTATGTGGAGATGAAGAGGCTTGCTCAGGATAGGGTACTGTGGAGAGCTGCATCAAACCAGTCTCCGGACTGAAGACCAGAACATCAACAATTTGACTTCGCCGACGAATAGTTGTGTATTGAACATTTTGCTCGCAGATGAGTTTTTCGAGTAATCAGCCCTGGCAGTAAGCAGTGTGCACCCACGAACAGCACTCCCACTAGCGGAGCATCTGTGCTACACCTGTTGTCGGCACTGCCGTATGGCACCGAACAGCCCCATTAGTCGCCGTGTAGAGACACGCCACACAGTCGCTGGACCGATTTTGGTCATATGTTTAATATACTAGGGGCAAACACAAACAATACCCTCACTACGTGATAGTAATGGCGATCCTGCGCTACTAAAGCAGAGTTTACAAGCTTCCTGGGGTTTTATTTGCGGACGGAGAAGTTAGTACTGCTTCCTCCCACAAGTCCCCTAAAACCTCCACATCCTTGCGGATGCTGTTGCGTAGCAGTGTGCGTTTGTACCGCCCTACAGTACGCACGAGGTGCCATAGTTATTTTTTTATTTTTTTTATTTGTTTTTTCTGTTCCATAGGACCCACTTCAGGAGTAAGACTCCATGGTCATGGAACAAGTCAATACATTAATTGTTACACAATAATGGTAATAGAAAAATTTTAAGTAGTCCTTTGCACACGACAATCTTAAGACAAAGTGAAAAGAATCAATAAAGAAAAAATGAATTAGCTTAATTGTTTAACTTTTCTAGGAGTTCCTCGACAGAATAAAAGGAGTGAGCCACGAGGTAACTCTTCAATTTAGATTTGAAAGCGTGTGCGTTAGTGCTAGATTCTTGAGTTCTTGTGGCAGCTTATTGAAAATGGATGCCGCAGAATACTGCACCCCTTTCTGCACAAGTGTTAAGGTGGTGTGATGCAAATGTAGATTAGACATCTGTCTAGTATTCACCGAGTGAAAGCTACTAACTCGTGGGAATAAGCTGATATTATTAACAACAAACGACATTAAAGAAAAAACGTATTGTGACGCCAGAGTCAAAATTCCCAGACTACTGAAAAGGGGTCGACATGACGTTCGCGAACTTACACCAGATATTGCTCCAACCGCCCGTTTTTGAGCCAGAAATATCCTTTTGCTGTCCAAGACTTTATGGAAAGCATAGAGTTCTGACTAACCTGTTGTCTCTGTTTAGCGCCAAAACATGGCCGTCGCGCGCCTTCTGCAAAATCGCTCTTCTCTTGTTGCAGTAAGAGAAGGCACCTCAAACTTTTTAAACTGTCAAAACCTAGCCTGTCCTTGAGAGAAATTTATCACAAATTCTCAGCTCTGAATAATTAATATTTAGTATATAATAAACAAAAGTAATTTCAAAAGAAATCACGTGACGTGAAATGTAGCAGCCAATGCGAGGAGAGCACCAGTAACATAGGCGGGCCTTCCCACGGGAACCAGCACCTACTGCGCCATATGCTACTGCTCCCCACCCCACATTTCAACATATGCTGCACTTCTGTCTTTCTTCCGCGTTTAAGACACGTACGATGTTAGCAAAGAAACGGCCAGCGGCCAGAAATATGAAGTGGCCATAGGCCAGGAATATCACAAGTTATTAAACATAGCTTTTAGAAACTCATTCACCACAGAAGAGGAAACCAATATTCCAGATTTCGAATTACGAACAGATGCCGTAATGAGTTAACGTAGAAGTAGATATCATCAGAGTAGTGAAGCAACTGAAATCACTTAACAAGAACAAGTCTTCTGGTCGGGATTGTATAACCATTAGATTTCTATCTGATTATGCTGAAGCGATAGCTCCTTACTTAACAGCCATATACAACCGCTCTCTCATAAGAAGTATCTGTACCAAAAGATTGGAAAGTTGCACAGGTCACACCTATATTCAAGAAAGGCAGTAGGAGTAACCCACTAAACTACAGGCCTATTTCATTGACGTCAATTTGCAGCAGGGTTTTGGAACATATCCTGTATTCAAATATTATGAATTATCTCGAGCAGAACGATCTATTGGCCCAAGGTCAACACGGATTTAGAAAATACCGCTCATGCGAAACACAACTATCTCTTTACTCACACGAAGTGATGCGTGCTCTCGACAAGGGTTCGAAAATTGATGACGTATTTCTTGATTTCCAGAAGGCTTTTGACACCGTACCTCACAAACGGCTTTTACTCAAATTGCGTGGTTACGGTATATCACCCCAAATTTGCGACTGGATAGGGGATTTCCTCTCAGAGAGGAGACAGTTTATATTAATCGATGGTAAGGCATCGACTCAAACAGAGGTGATTTCGGGCGTTCCATAGAGTAGTGTTATTGGTCCCCTGCTGTTCCTTATTTACATAAACGATCTAAGTAGCTCTCTTAGGTTGTTTGCAGATGACGCCGTCATTTACCGTCTAGTAAAATCATCTGAAGATCAAAACCAACTGTAGAACGATCTGAATAAGATATCAGTATGGTGTAAAAATTGGCAATTGACTCTAAATAATGTGAAGTGTGAAGTCGTCCACATGAGTACGAAAAGAAATCCGTTAAACTTTGTTTACAAGATAAATCAATCAAATGTGAAGGCCGTAAACTCCACTAAATACCTAGGAATCACTATTACTTCAGACTTAAATTGTAAAGAATACGTAGATAATGTCGTGGGAAAGGCGAACTAGAGACTGCGTTTTATTGGCAGAACCCTTAAAAGACGCAACAGAACAACAAAAGAAACTGCATACACTACGCTTGTCCGTCCATTTTTGGAGTATTGCTGCCCAGTATGGGATCCTTATCAGGTGGGTTTGACGGAGGACATCGAAAGAGTCCAAAGAAGGGCAGCTCGTTTCGTATTGTCGCGATACAGGGGAGACAGCGTTACGGAAATGATACAGGATCTGGGATGGGAATCATTACAACAACGGCGCTTATCGCTGCGGCGTGGGCAACTTTCGAAACTCCAGTGGCCAACATTGTCCTCCGAATGCGAAAATATATTGTTGGCTGCCACTTACATAGGTAGAAATGACCATCAGAATAAAATACGAGAAATCAGCTCGAACAGAGAGATTGAGGTGTTCTTTCTTCCCGCGCGCTATTCGAGAATGGAATGGGAGATGAATAGTATAATGGTGGTTCGATGAACCCTCTGCCAGGCACTTAAATGTGATTTGCAGAGTATCCCATGTAGATGTAGATGTATTTTGACTCCGCAGCCGCAACCGCGCCTATAAACACGACCTTATGTTAGACTGTGGCCGCTGTATGTAGTTTTCGCTCGCCTTCTACCGCGGGCTGCTGTACGTTGTCTCCCGTATGCGGCAGCGGCTTCACCCCCTCCTCTGGCCTCTCATCCCCTCTCCCCCCGCCACCACAACGCTCCCCCTCTGCGCCGTTTATCATTCCACCCCACTCTCCATTGACCGTAACATCACCACAGACACAACTGTCATTTCATTTAGGCGCACAGATTAGAAGCTGCAACTTGCGTGGTTTACTTTTAACGCGACGGAACTAGGGCTGCCAGATTGAACTCGAGGCAGGCCCGGAGACCAGACGTGCCCCCCTCTCCCTCGACCAATCACTCATCTCCCCCCCCCCCCCCCAACCAGCATTGTCAGAAAATTGTTTCGGCAAGAAATTAAGAAGCGACTGATTCTTCTTTTGTGTGGTAATATTCGCTTTGTGTCTTTCTGATTGTAAATGTTTATTCACAGCTTTCACTCCGTCGTACTTGACAGTAAATGAGATATTGCATATTCTGCACTTACACATACACTCATCAGTATCGACTTTTTGTTGCCACTCTTTATAATTTTCTTCCTGGAACCATTCTTCACGGAACGAACTTGTATATCGTCTCTTCATTTCACTATTATTACTCACTAATCTGAGTTAATGTAAGCTTGTCTGTTCACACACGATCAAGTATTCCAAAAATTGCCGGTAAACTGATAAACAATGAACGAACGAACACAAATAATAGACGTCGCCAGTTGACACGTTGCCGCAACAGTGTTTGCTTAATAATGCGCTAGCCGATTACTACCGACGCAGCAATGAAAAGTTTTCAGAGGAAGAATAGAAAAGTAGCGTTTTGTTGCAATAAGAAATTGATATTTTTATAAAGTTATTCATGATTACGAGAGAGGAGCCGGCCGGGAATGGCCGAGCGCACTGAGGCGTCTTGCCACGGTGCGCGAGGCTGCTGCCGCCAGAGATTCGAATCCCCCCCCCCTCCTAGGGCACGGATGTTGTGTCCTTAGTTTAAGTTACGTTAAGTTCGATGTAGATCGTCGCTACATGAGCATAGTACTTAAAAAGCGCCGTAAAAAAAAGTTAAGATGAAGGTTACATTGAAGCCCGGAGATGGGAGTGATTGTCCCGTAGAGCCGGAGAATTCATTCCGAACCCGGGCACTGCGGGCGGCGCCCGGAGATCTAGCAGCCCTAGACGGAACGTAGCTGCTAAATTGGAAACCAGGAAACTATAGAAATAAACAGGTCGGCTCCTACCTGGCTTCCCGCGGCTCGAGGTGGTGCAGATTCCGCCTGCTCCACAGCAGACTCAGACTGCGGGGCCCGTGCGTTAGTGCGCGCGCTGGCGGACAGGTGGCGCGCGCGTCGGCCGCCGCGCCCTCGCTGTTTAAACGAGAGCCGAGCAGCCGCGGGAACGAACGGTCCCAACGGTCGTCAACGGCTACCGAGGGGTGGGGAGGGGTGGGGTGGGGGGGAGGGGGCGGCCGCGGCATCGACCGGCTGCCGCTAGCGGCAGGGGAGACTGAGGGGGAGGGTCTCCCCACTGGGACGACCCTCGCGGCCAGGGGGGCAGGGGTAGCGCTAGCGACCGCGTTCCCCGCACCCTCCCCAATCCTGACGGCAGCCGGAACCTTCATCCTAAGGCCGTGTCCTACGTGCGCGACAAAAGCCAGCGACAGCTTCAAGCGACAAATCTCTACAGCGTGTATCGCTACGGGTCTGTCCTACGTGAGCGACATCTGCAGCGCCGCGCGTCAGACGCGACAACGAGCGACGTCTGAATCTCAAACCTGCTCGAATCTTGTCGCTGTCGCACGCGCGACAAAGCGTCGACTTCGTAGAGAATCGTCTGCTTGTCGACGTTGTAAAGGATGTCGCCAGAATTCTGCGACCTAATTATCCCTGAGGTTCATGAAAGTGCAACTGTTTCTGCAATAACAGAATGTAAAATTGCAGTTGTACATGTAATTAAGAATTTCGATTGTCTAAAAATCTCGTAAATTTTCTTTTGGACTTTAAATAAGAGTGAAGTTAAATTTTTAAATTGTTTCTAGCATGACAGTCTTTACTTTTTATTCTGAGTGGTAGTTTGATTACACAATGACGAACGTGTTTTGAACAATTACATTTGCGTGCTTTTTAAGCATTTGCAGTAACAACAAACTTACTCCAGAGAGAGAGAGAGAGAGAGAGAGAGAGAGAGAGAGAGAGAGAGAGAGAGAGAGAGAGATAACGATGTCACACAAGATGTGTAAAATTACGTTTCTAAATAAAATAACTTGCTTTAATGTTTCAACAGGAATTTAATGTGTTTGGTAGGGCTTCATTGGGATACGTGTGTTTGCAATAAAAAATGAATATATTGGTATTAACCTGGTCAAAAAATTACAACTTGAAAGCCCATGTCACTACCCATATGTAACGCCCGCTGCTAGTAATTCTGTCCAGAATCAAATGATTTACTGTCGTCATACAATAAAAAGACTCATTTTGTACTTATTCAGTTGTTGCTGGTTTGTAGTCACAAAAGAAAACCTCAAAAGTATCTGTACTCGTATTTGGCTGGTGATCTTCACTGTCCATTTTCGTATTTGAAGTTATGAATGAAATAGTCCACGAACATTCTTCACTTAGTAAATTTAATCCACAGCACTCTTTTTACATCGTATTTCATAAAGTAAATAAAACTTTATTGCCTTACTCTGGAGCTATCGTTAATGTACGGTTTACGGGTGGACTCCTGTCCATGTCGCCGCTTGCAGCTGCAGCATCGCGTCGCTGGCTGTCGCACGTAGGACACGGCCTACAGTCCTGTATACCAAGCCGTAGCGGAGAAGCGAAGCAGCTGTCCCCGAATGGAAGAGGCTGATCGCCGACACTTGCAGGAAAGAATCCTAACACTGGGGTTGTGATTTCAAGTGTATGATATGCAATAAGAACAAAATAAAGCACTAAATAAACGCATGTTCTAATATAATTACGTAAGCTCCCGCGGCCAGAGTCAGATGACATAAAAGTTTTCTGGGTGTTGTACTGCGTCATCATGATGTAAGGCTATTACTTAAATAACCGACGTTTCGGCCAACGTTACAGTGGCCTTCATCTGGGTATACTGATCAGTGGCGTAGCTATCACAGGGCTAGGCGGGGCAGTGCCCCGGGGCCCCCGAGTTCCAGGGGCCCCTCGGCCTACGTGAGCGACGTTCGTAAAAAGTTACTGTAGATCCTTGAACACTTTCATGTCCCCCAATTACTTCGGATAATCGAAGTTCTACTGTATATAATAATTTAGTTGAATGTAGGTTTTCCGACTTTGAACTTCTTGAACCCTGACCAACAAGCCTCAAACGCACGAAGTGAAATCCAAAAATTATTCGCACCCCAGAATGTAAACATAACAAGGTTCTTTGCTTGTCCGCTAAGACGTGGCCCCTGCCATCGTCTGCGTATTGTCGGTTGAAGTCGGAGATGCCGTGCCTGCCAATCTTTTCCGAAATAACAGTGAATGGTGCTGAATTACTAGCACAGTGTTTGACAGTAGACAGTGTGACTACATTTGAATTTGAAGTCTCTACAATGTATTATTACAGAACGGTAGTATTATGGTAACTCAACTGTTTGTGTAGTGAATTCCCCAAGGGTGTGCTCCATAATCATAGATCCCAATAAAGTGCTGTAACCAATTGCACTCTGAAATTCGTGCCAGAAGAAGAGAAAATATGGTTACTTTGTCACAACAGTAAATTGTGCATTCAAGACACTACCCTGTACCCCACTGCCTCTATAATAAGCGAAGATGTCAACTTAGTTATTTTACTTATTACTTCTTCCTGGCCAGACATTCAAAAATGTTCAAATGTTTGTCAAGCTTATGGGACTTAACTACGGGGTCATCAGTCCCTAAACTTACAAACTACTTATGAACTACTTACGAACTAGGACGGCACAAATATCCATGCCCGAGGGGGGATTCGAACCCCCGACCGCAGTGGCCGTGCTGACCGTGACTGAAGTGCCTCAGTCACCTCGGCCACCGCGGCCGGACATTAATATATACTTCATGAAGCCTGCTAGGGGCACGGCTCAAACCAAAGTATTCCATCAAACAAAATCCGGCAACTTTCTTCTCTGAAACCATCCTACACGAATATTTCCTCTATTTTCCTTCTTTGATTAGGCTATCAACGAAATTAGGCTGCTCGGTACGGAGCAATGACTTAACAGCTAGGAGTTTAGCGACAGTGAGTTGTCGCCACTGACAACAGTCCGCCTGCTGTCACCGCGGACTTGACTGTTCCCGGTTTGCTTCGCGGCAGGGGGCCATGTTTTCATGGTTAAGTAATACTTCTTCATTGTTTATTTTTTACTAGCTTATGCCTGCGACCTCATTCACCTAGTAAGGAGCAACTTCGGAAACTATCCCAAGAGGTCGTTTATCTTTATGTCCTACCCAGGTCCAAATCTTTTCCCTCTGCAAAATTTCATTCAAATCCGCCCAGTAACTTCTGCATGAAAGCATAACAAACAAACCATCTTTCACAGTTATAATTATATTTAAGAGTACAAGTAAATATTATCTGCTGTGTGACGCAATAATTTTGTTAATAGTATTTAGATTTGCCTTATTATGCCTTCCAGTGGGCGGTAAGGAGCTGATGATGAAGTAGTTTTGCATCTGTACAGTATTAGTGTAAAGAGGGCCCCAATGTCATTTTTGCCCCGGGGCCCTTGGTGACATAGCTACGCCACTGATACTGATGTGAGCTGGTTGTTACTACACTTTATATCACTTTCATTTAGACATTACGTCATTTTTTTTTTCAAAAAATAAGCGATGTTATTGGTGAATTTTTGGCGGAAGAATGGAACTTTATTTTGATAGGACGCTGAGGTGGAGGGAGTGGGGGTTAGCCGTTGCCTATTGCTTCTTGCATAGCGAGACATGATTGGTGGTCATCGGCGAATGGGGTGAGGGCTTCCGTTTCTCTCCTGAGGTTCGTTCCGGCAGCTGCCAGACTGCTTGACGCGCATGCGCAACGCTGAAATTGTGTTCCAGCAGCGCCTTCTTCCGCTTCTGGCTACTTGGAGTGTGGCTGTTTGGTGTTCCAGCAGTTGCCGCAAGCAGCAAGACGCTACCCAAAAAATTATTTCTGGCGCGGTCAAGCTGCCAATTTGCGCATGTGCAGAAAGGTCTGAGTTAGAGAGGGGGAAGACATCACGTGATACGTGTATGTTTGTAGCGTGTTTTTCGATTATTTCGAAGAGACTGCAATCCCACTTTAGATCAGATATTTCTCGTTTACACTTCTTCGTTATTAGGAGGGAAAGTATTTTAATTATTTCTTTAAACTCACCTTCGCCTGCAGCCAGAAACAGTGCAAAATGCGTTCCAGCAGTGCAAGTATGAAACAAGGGGTTTTACGTCACAGTAGCTGCGCATGCGCAGTAATATCTGTTTCTTTACCGCTTGAATTAGCCGTCTGGCAGCTGCTGGAACGAACCTCTGCTGTCAGCAGTTGCTTGCTATATAGTGACGCTCGCGTGTTGTGTTGTCAGTGCGGCCTATTCCGCTGTGATGGCTGGCAGCCAGGAGGGGGCAAGCCTGAGTCCATCTTCTCTATTCATGTTATTTGGGTGTTTTACAATTTCGATGGCTTCCCTTATCTTGCGTTTGACCATCCCTGGTTGGTTGGCGAGTATTCTGGCATCGTTAAATTTTATCTTTTTGCTGCAATCTTGCTGGTGTTCGGCTACTGCAGATTTATTGTGCTGGCCTAATCGAATGTAGCGTTCATGTTCCCGTATGCGTGTTGCCACTGCCCTCCCTGTCTCACCTATGTACACTTCCCCACACTCGCATTCCACCTTGTATACTCCTGATGCATGTAGTGCCTCTATGTTGTCCTTTGTGGAACAAAGTACTTCCTTGATCTTGTGACTGCTGTAGAAGAAAGGCTGGACTCCAACCCGGCGAAGATGTTTGGCAATGCGATCGCTGACGTTTTTTCACATACGGTAAGCGTGCTGCTGGCTGCTTTTTGTTGACTTCCTGGCTACTGATGTTTCTTTTATTTGTGTCCATGGCGGTGTGAATCACTCTATGGTTGTAGCCATTTGCCAGAAATGACGTAATGTCTAAATGAAAGTAATATAAAGTGTAGTAACAACCAGCTCACATCAGTATACCCAGATGAAGGCCACTGTAACGTTGGCCGAAACGTTGGTTATTTAACTAATAGCCTTACATCATGACGCGGTACCATACCCAGAAAAGTTTTATGTCATCAAACGCATGTTCGTTTAAAAAAAATTACTGATTGTCGCTGTCTGTTTAAAAATTATTCTTGAATGAAGTTTCCTAATTTTCGAAATAACGTCTGCATAGAGACACGAAATTTGGTGGAGCGAATTTTCATCGAGATATTTGCATAAGATGATTCCATGAAACTGGTAAAGTAGCAGAGAGTGCGATTATTTTTTAATTCACGTAATTTTCTGTCTGGTCCTGTTTACTTTTCGCCGACTACCCTGTACGTTTTTCACGCTTATTTTTGTACATCGCAATTTTGTCTACATTCCTTTCCATATTACAAAGAATTTTTCTTTCAACTTCCTCGAATTGGGCTATGAATAACTGTAACAGGTCATAAAATTTGAAATACGCATTTCATTCGCACATTACTTTCTAACAGAGATGGTACTTCTCAAAGTGGTTGAGTATGCAACATTCGATCAAGTAATGACCATTTACGAAGTACAATCACCATTTGTTAAGAGTCTAAAAACAATTATTCGACATAATTCTGCATCATACTTATATATGATAAATACCTCTTATACGCCTAGTTATTCATTCAGTTCAAATTATATTTTATCTGCATATAAATTACTAAAAATACTAAGTACTTGACAGGCACCAAACTACGTTTCTCAGTTTTATGCCCGGTTTCTGGAAAACTATAGTTACCGTGCCGTTAGCTACCGTCATGTTATAATTTAACATGCCAGATAACTTCCTTGGGTTTCCCGAAGCTGATTTCAACGACCGTTAGTTAACTATGAGGTAACTACGCCTTCCTTCGAAGCAAATAGTACGTCTCAACAGATAACAGATGGCACAACTAACTAAAATCGCAATTACTCGAATTTTATCGATTATTAAGTGAAATCGAAGACGCGTCTTATTTTGTAAAGCTGTTACGAGTTTTCTTCTTTCTGTTTTCAAAGGCAATGGGCGAAAACCGAGGAAAAAGTTTGACTATTTGAAAAAAATCCACGACCGTCTTGATTTTAGAAAGGAAAGTAGTTATAGTAAATGAAAAGGCAGATGGTTTGACTATTTTGTAATATGCCTTGGAAGTTGTCACAGAACTGTACAATTCGTTAAACAGACAGGAGAGAAAACGGTAAGGCAACTCAGAGAGCTGTATTCTTTTTTTAAAAGAAAAACAGGACAAACAACGAAGACAGGGTTAACAATAAAATCGTACGTATTATTTCTGTTGTCAACATATATTTTTATGAATTTTAAGTTTTCTTCTTCTCACTGTTCTGTGAATGTGACATTACTTTTCAGAACACAGACTGGTCAATTTACGTCGACACATCCACCTACCCGAGCCCCACGTTGTAATAATAATTTAAAAAAACACTAATCACTTGAAACATTGACAGATGGTAATGGCAATTGCATGGCAGAACACTATTGCAAAGGGAAGTATCTCTATGCTTAACTGAAAGTTTTATTATGAAAGTATGGCTTTGTGATTTGGATGTGGTAAAATTTTACATCCAGATCGGCGATCGCGAGAGATAACTTTGGCCATTGTTGCTCAGTGTCGAGATGTTGCTTGACCAATCGCGATGGAGATGCAGCTAATGCAAACGTCTCCTGTTGTCAACATCATCTCTCACGACCGTCGAGCGCGATGTAAAATTTAACCGGAATGTTGTTTCCCGCGTTATTTAATTCTGAAACGCATATGAAATTCGCTCTCATTACACAGATCAAAAAATGGTTGTCTTCTAACACGAAAAACGGGTCGTGGTGTTTCACCAGTGCTGAGTATAGCTAAGTTTTCTTCTTCTGAACAACTGTCCGAAGCATCAGAAGAAAAAGATGGCGGTGACGACGACGATGAAACAATTTCCATTCTTCAGTTTCAAACATTTTTAAATTGTATGAAATTTACGGAACCGAATCATAAAAACAAAAACAGATTACCTCTGTTAAATAACTTCTGGACTTGCGTTTGGAAGCTCACTAGCGCTACATAGCGGATATAGTTAAAACTAAAGTTAACGTGTAGGTAACCCAAGGGGAAGGCGCATTTATCTTTAACGGACCGTCTAACGTCCATCACCTCTTTTCGGAATGACTCAAACTGAGCCCTAATATATTCCTGAATCACGGAAATGTTTATTAGTTCACAGTCTATAACGAAGTCATTCCACTGTAGGTGAAGTTGAACTTATCTTATATGCTGGCTGAAGTCCATTGCGTTGTGATTTGTCTTCGGCATTCACTAAAGAATTTGATTTTACAGGATATTTTCATAAAGTAAATCCATCTCAGTTGATATGGAAACGATTTTATTTCCACTTAAACATTGCACAATAAAAAAAGGCAGCAGCAAGCCAACAGAGCTGCTTACAGGTTTCTGGCCACTCAACAACCTCCATAACCGACTGACTAAAACAATGGTTTCTCTCAAACATCCCTCCACGCAACTGCGTAATAACATAGTGATATATAAAACATGGTCTGCCCTAATTTATTTAAACAAAAGGTATATATGAAATCATTTTGTGCAATAGTTTATAACATGTAGCATTGTTGTTTTTATACAAATTAGTATCTATATAGGTTCAGCAATTTCCGAAACTAAGTGTAATGCATTTTTAGTGTTTGCAGCTAATATTTACGAAAGTATTAAAAAATGAAAATTACGTAAAAGATCAGTCAAAGTTATATTTAAATCAATGTAGTATTTCTTAAAAGCGTTTTACTAATAGTGTTAATAGAATTTCAAACATAAGGCGAAAATGTGAAATATCACATGTCCGGTAATGAAGTTTTACTTTAGGTATTAGATATTTCGTCTTTCTATGTTGGCAACTGATTTTTTAGGAGTTAGCAACATAGCAGAAACGTTACAAGCGGTAACTACGGCTGTGACGGTAACTGTTGTTTCGGAAACCCATTTTGTACTTGACGTTCAGGTAACGCACAGATAACTATAACGGGACAGGTAACTACTGTTTCGGAAACCGGCCATTAGAGAATCATTTGCAAGAAGAAACCTAAACAAAAACAAACGGTCATGATTTGTTATTTATCCATGAAAATACTACACGGTGTACTAGTGATTACTGATCTGTGAAATGTAACACTGTTTCCGAGTTCGTCTTTGCTTCCGTTCTCACTCTTACAATTAAAAGCAGCACACGAACGAACCATTTTTCCGCAGTCTTTCCCTGCAAATGGCGGCTTCTGCCACGTTCAGTGTGGGGACGCGACACTAGCGCCAGCGAGCGGTCTAGTTTTTAATTAGTAAGTCTATGCTGTATACTTATACCATACTGTACAGGGAAAGTACGGCCAGCCTGCCAGCGGCAGCCATGCTGGCCCTGCTATCATATTCCGCTGCTGCCTACACACCGACGCCACACAATAAGGAGTATACAGAAAGGAAACTCCCGCTGCAGTCTGTCGTCCAAAATGTAGTGCGCATGCGCGGAATCGGCCATCTTGAAAAGCAGTAATCGCGTGGTCACTCCCTACTCTGTGGCGTGGTAATGCGCCGTCTTTGTTCGTTAATTGTGTGTTTTAACCGCCTGAATCGCATAAAAGTAAAAGAGTATTTGGTACAGTGAAAAGAAAGAACTGTGTGTCAGTAGTTGGAGCTGTTCCGTTTTTATTATGAGCAGCAATAAAAGAAAAGGCGGCCGATGGTGTTCAGCACTTAATTGCCGCAATAATTCGAATACAAAGGATATAAATTTCTTCACCTTCCGAAAAGATGTTGAGCGGTAAGTGAACGTCGCTATATGTGTAGTAAAAGTTAAATGTTACCAGTTTCGAATGAGAGCAATGTGTGCACCATTATTAAAAGTAGCCTCGCTTCTTCTCTTGACGATAACTCTCGCTGTTGCTCCTCCTGCAGCAGTTCAACAGCATCGAAATGTTGAAATACATTTATATTTTATAATTATATGTTTAACGTTGCACGGAATAATATAAAATGAAAATACAAAGAATAGTGCGTAAGTAGGCGGGTAAAATTTTACTTACGGCATTGGAGGCGTAGTGGGCTAATGTTGGCAACGAATGCTCTTCAGATACTCAAACTAGTAGATTAAGGGGAATATTATTTTATGCTGTTCCTGCTGTATGGTTGACAGCTTCTTCTATATGCTCTTCTCCGATCAGTAAATTACTTATCCTCCTAAAGCAAATACAACTGATAAAAGTGACCCATATGTGAGGTACAAATGGTGTGTAATATTCTAGTAAATGCATATTGACAAGGAAGACTAACTATATAACTGAAACAATCTGTGGCACAATATGACAAGTACAGAGGAAGTTTGTTATGTAATTTTATGATTCCGCTACCTGTCCTTCATTTGAGTGTAATTTAACAGTTTTATATATGCCCAGACGTCATCAGTTTTGTGTAATCACGTTGTACTGCTAAGTCAGACTCAATATTTTGTGCAAATTTATTTGTGTTCAAATGTTTGTATAGCTCATGGGACTTAACTATGGGGTCATCAGTCCCTAAACTTACAAACTAACTGAGACTAAGGACGGCACAAATATCCATGCCCGAGGGGGGATTCGAACCCCCGACCGTAGTGGCCGTGCAGACCGTGACTGAAGTGCCTCAGTCCCCTCGGCCACCGCGGCCGGCTTTATTCGTGTCAAATAAAACCTGGCAATTGTAAAAGTCACTTTCTTGTTTATAACTAATTTCCCAAACATAAATTCGCGTTATTTGCGACTTTTCTAGAGATAAGTACAAAATAAAACGATCATTGCTTCCATTGTACATTTTCGTAGTTTTATTAAAATTTAGGCCTACTTTTTTTTTTCGTTGGATTACAATTAGGTGCAAGAAAAGGGCGCAAAATAGATGAGAGAATAATGAAAAGCCGTTTCCTTTCGTAAAAGTCGGTGAGATTAGCTGCAGTTTGTAAAATGTCAATTTCCAGCCCAAGTACTAAGTGGCTATAGTTCCGCGTTTACTGCTTTTCAACATGGCGTCGAGCGCAACGCTTGGTAACATACAGATCAAAGGCGCCGCCCCCAGCTTTCCCTTCTGTATGCTCCCTGTTCTGTGCCGACGCTGCAACGTTCCCAGCGCTTTAACAATACTTATCAACCGATTTTGAGGAAACTATTCAGAGAAAAAATTTAATTTCTTCACGTGTTATAATGCGATAGTTTCATTCGATAATGATCTGTTTTTCTATTCATTATTTCGTATAGTTTCCGCGCTGCATCAAATTAACTAAACAACTGCGCAAAATTTTGAAGAGTTTGCAGAGGAAAAATCGCATTGCGTAGAATTTTCTTATGGTTGATTTTAGCTCATACAATGCTGCGGACGAAATGTAGGTGAGATATCGGAATTTTATTTAAGGTTCAGAGCAGAAAGATAACTCTTTTCATTATCGAGATACAGGGTGTTATATCCGACGGACAGATGCGGGAACTTCGCGTAGTTCTGCCCATGCGGACCTGGCTGCTCTACGGAATACTTATCGTCCCATTTTAAGAAAACTGTTTGGTTTGTGGCTCTATATCTAAAGAGTTCACCTATAAATTCAGACTGACCTGTACCGTAGTCAAGTATTCGAATACACCGCGAACATGTCGTCATCGGAGCATAGCGTAAATGAAGAAAACAATTTGAGATTATTCATAAGTCTTTAATGATTATTTTCTTGTGCATTATGTACTCATCTTACATGAACTGCGAAAAATACACGGGGATACCCACTACATGACTTTTACCAAAAAGAGAAATTAAATGTCCCTTTACAACGCCAATTACATTTGAATGTCTTAATATTTGTCTTCTTTCAATTCCCTGTTTCCTGCAACGATACAATTAACACATGCAAAAGAATCAGAAAAGCTTGCTTCAGGAACTATATATTAATTTCATGTTTAAACGAGAATCTAGTTCACTCACTAATATCATCAAAATTTGTATGTTTTCGAAAACTACCTGCAGATAAAACCAACGGTGCGTGGCTAATTTCACCTCACTAGATTATACAGGAATTTTCTTCACAAATTTATTAAAGTTAAAATTTTGCAGATATCTGACGCGTGATCCATTCGTCAGTGAATCTTTAACGTATTAATTTATATTATGAATTAGCAGAAGAACCGAAAGTCGCCTCTGGGCTCCTAGTTTTCTCTTACGACTTTCATCAGTCAGACTGTTCATCTTCCTGCGTTTATGATGTCTAATGGAAGTACTTATAATAATCAAAATATCCACGGGTGTACTGCCGGTCTATAGTGTCCAACGGGCACAATATTTCGGCGATCACACATGTCGCCATCATCAGGTGAACTGACGGACTGAGCTCCTGGAAACGCGCCGGCACGGAGATCCGCACGCTACGGCTGCTCGAAGGGCCTGGGTTCTAGCCCGGTCGCGGGCCATTTAAATACCCTCGGCCCGCGGAGCGACCCCTCCGCGGTCCGCGCAGTGGAACCGATTGCGACGGCGTCTGAGAAGACGTCGGTGTGAGGGCTCTGTCCGCCGTGGTCGTCACTTCGTTACGTTTGCTAGATTTACTCTTGATTAACCCAATCGCTGGTTCCCAAACTTTGCTAAGATTATAGCCAGAGTCACAGTTTATGAGGTCGTCAATTGTGCGAATTTCAATGGCCCCTCTATCGACGCAGTCCCAGTATCTCGACGTCTGTACCAGAATCCTAGTGTGTTCATACTCCATCGCGTGATTCTCCGACAAACAATGTTCAGCGACCGCCGACTTGCTCGGATACATCAATCGTGTGTGCCTCTGGTGTTCAACGCATCGATCCTCGACGGTACGCATCGTCTGTCCAATATATGACTTTCCACACTGACACGGAATCTGGTACACGCCCGCCTTCCAGGAGCGGTGCACCCGCCTTCCAGGAGCTCAGTCCGTCAGTTCACCTGATGATGGCGACACGTATGATCGCCGAAATATTGTGCCCGTTGGACACTGTAGACCGGCAGTACACCCGTGGATATTTTGATCATCAAATACGCCGGGAGAAACTGAAGAATCAGTACTTATAATGTTTACCTCCCTTATTCGCTTGTTAAGAACACCCAAAAGTACAACACTGTGGCATTATTCAAACCCAAACATACGAATATTCATAAGACTTCTCATGGCAGCCAAGCAACGTATAGGACCAAGATGGCGGAAAGGACCACGTGACTGGGTTTCAGCCAATCACGAGCCGCAGACGGCGGAAGCGGCGCGGAAAAGCATGGCCGTGCTTTCCCTATATAATATGTGTACCATTTGTTACCGCGGTGGACGCAGTGTTTCCTTCTGCCGTACATTCCTGAAACACTGCGTCCACCGCGGTAACGGTAAGGCGTCCACTAAAACAGAGGTGATGTCAAGGCGTTCCACAGGGTACATATCTACATCTACATAGATACTCTGCAAATCCCATTCAACTGCCTGGCAGAGGGTTCATTAACCACTTTCATAACCTTTCTCTACCGTTCCATTCTCTAATAGCGCGCGGGAAGAAAGAACACCTGAATCGTTCCGTTTTCGATCCGATTTCTCTTATTTTATTGGGATGCTCATGTCTCCCTAAGTAGGTGGGTGCTAGCAACATATTTTCACATTCAGAAGTAAAAGTCAGTGGTTGGAACTTCGCAAACAGATCACGCCGCAATGAATAACGTCTTTCTTTTAATGATTTCCATCCCAATTCGTGCAACATTTCCGTGACGCTTTCCCTCCCATAACGTGATAAAACAAAACGAGCTGCCCTTCTCCGAACCTTCTCAATGTCTTCCGTCAGTCCCACCTGGTGAGGGTCCCACAAGGGGCAACAGTACTCCAGGAGATGACACACAAGTGTGCTGTAGGCAGTCTCTTTGGTGGAGCTGGTGCATCTTCGAAGCGTTCTGCCGATGAAACGTAACATTTGGTTCGCCTTCCCCACAATATTTTCTGTGTGTTCTCTCCAGTCAAAGTTGTTCGTAATTGTAACTGTCATTGGTCCTCTGCTGTTCCTTATCTACATAAACGATTTAGGGGAAAATCTAAGTAGCTCTCTTAGGTTGTTTGCAGATGACGCCGTCATTTACCGTCTAGTTAGTAAAATGCGCTAAAGATCGAAACGAAATGCAGAACGATCTGAATAACTCATCTGTTTAGAGGCCATCACACAAGTGTTTCACAATTATTACTGTACTTCAGGCACAAGTTGTCAATAATCTATATATGTAAAAATGAATTGCTGTTCGTTAGTCTCGCTGAAATTGGGTAACGGCTGAACGGATTTGGCTAATTTTAATCTTGAAATATTGGTATAAGTCCAGGGAAGGTTTAAACGGTGATAAAATATGTGAAAGTTGCCCACAAAAAGATGAAAATCGGGAAAAACTAAAACAGCTTTATACAGTGAACTATCAATACCGTTGGTCCACTTGCGACAAAATTTTGTACATTTCATGTTGAAAGTAAGAGCAAGGCTTGCATCAGATACAAACTTGGTAACATCGCCCGGAAAGTAGGCAAATTTAGGAAAAACCGAAAGCGATGTTTTTCTATAAATAAAAATGAATTGCCACATGGTTGTAAGAGCATCACTTGAGTACGACTTGAAACGACAAGGTTTCTATGAAATAAAGTTTTAGTAAAATCTACCGGAAAACTGGAAAATTTGACACAAACTGAAAGTGTGTTTTTCAATGTGTTTTTGATTGAATTCAGCACCTGACTGACTATTCGCATGACGGAGAGCGGTAATTCTTTTTTTGTTTTGTTCATCATGGTCTTGGAAATGTTTTCAGTGGAAATAACGTTCGTTTTTTAGTGTTTGTAAATGTACTCAACACTATAAGTTTCTATAAAATTTTCATCATTTGACGTCCAACGAAAGTTGAACGTTCTTAAGAAGTAAAAAATTTGGGAAAGTTACCCGGAGACTTTGAAAATTCGCGACAAACTGAAAGAGCTTTTTTCAATGGGATATCAATATCATTCGTCTGATTGCGATAAAATTTTGCATATTTGACGTTCAAAGCAAGAGTAACGTTCCTTAAAAAAGTTTCCAGAAAATTGCAAAATTCATAAAAAAGACATTTTTCTATTAAATATCAATACCATTCATCATATTGCAAAAAAAATTTGCACATACGACGTTCAAAGCGAGACGAAGGTTTGAGTGAAGTAAAACTTGGGAATAGTTGGCCAGAAAGTAGAAAAATTTGTGGATAACTGAAAGAGTTGTTTTCTTTGGGATATCAATATCATTCCTACGATTGCGATAAAATTCTGCACATTTGACACATTCACAGCAAGAGTACACACATTAGGAATCGCGAAGCATTGCCGGGTCGACTAGTAAAATATATATGTCAACACGACATGTTTCGGGACGATATTATTGTGTTATCAAGTTCTGTGACACAAGGAAACGTGGAATAATAAGGGCACTATATACAAACGATTGTACCAACAAATATTCCAATGAAACTAACCTACCTACCATAAAACTTATATGTTGCTAGGAAGCATCGAAAAACACAATAGCTGTGTATGTACATTGTCAAAAATAAAACATTGCTCAGTACCACATGTTTCTCTGATGGCAGCAAGTTGTTCAGAAATTCAAATGTTTGTATAGTCTATGGGACATAACTACGGGGTCATCAGTCCCTAAGCTTACAAACTACTTATGAACTAACTAATACTAAGGACGGCACAAATATCCATGCCCGAGAGGGGATTCGAACCCCCGACCGTAGTGGCCGTGCTGACCGTGACTGGAGCGCCTCAGTCCCCGCGGCCACCGCGGCCGGCCAGCAAGTTGTGCACTAACGGACAAATGATCTAACTTCAAAGATGGTCCGTATGTTTAACCTCTGTCAATGGTGGCCAAATATATTCTAGTCAAGATACCTAACATTTAGTCATAAAATCAGTCACTAAATTAAAGGTTTGTAACGGAAGTACTCTCTAAATTTTTTCAGTGAAGTTAAAAGCACGAAGTCAATATTTAATGCATGGACACACATCGGTGTTTCTCAAGGAGGAGGTTGCTAAAATGTGCTCAGTAGTGGGTTTTAGACAGTTCTGTCTTGTCGTTGAGCGTGCTGCTGGAATCCTCTCTCAACGCACAAAGCCCTCAGTGTCTTCGAGATTTGATAATAACCAACCTTTGTCCTCGTACTGCATGACTTTCAACCTATCATTTATGGAGCCCAACGAATGTCGGGCGATTTTCAGGTGTTTTTCCACTGCAGATGAAGCATTCTCTCTATTGCCGTGCTCTTTAAACCGCACCTTAAAATTCCTTCCCGTTCGTCATATATGCTTCATTTGACAATCATTACACACTTTATTCAGTATACGCCCGCCTTCCCCATCCAGCTCTCACCTGCATCAGTCTTATTTTCTAATTTATTGTCCGTTCTAAAGGCAATTTTAACGTCTCTCTTTCTGAACACTCTCGCCAGTTTGTACGAGACGGGTCCCCAGAATGGTATAATCCTGTACATGTGCGAATTTTCTTCACGTAGTTGACTCTTAGGTGTTATCGTCTTTTCTAATCTGTCTATCAAACCCGCGTCATAATCATTTTCTCTGGCTATCTGACTAACAAGGGGAGGCCGCCAATTGTGAAATTCAAGTTCGATTCACACTGCGCATAATGAAAGCTCATGGCAAGAGGTGTAATGTGGCAAAGCACCAAGATGCAGTTCTCAGCCGTTATCGAGAAAATCGACAATTAAAGAAGGCCGTTGCGGTGAAATACTCCCTACGATCTCTACTATTAGTAATATTGTACAGAGGCGTGGCGTAGCGGTAAGCACTCGGGTTCGCAATCCGAAGGTCGCCGGATAGAATCTCGCTGCATGCAACTTTTTTAAAATTATTTGTTTTTTGTAATTCAAATACACACACACACACACACATACACTATAACATTTTATGTTCGAAGTCGCCAGTTTTTACACGACAAACGACTTTCAAAAAACTTATTATATGCAACTGCCGACTTCGAACATCATTGTTTTCCGCAAACAAAGTTGTATTTCTTGTATTTCACAAGTGTTGTTAATTGTCTACATAATGTTTACCACGTATAGTTAAGGGAAGTATTATAAACGATATTCCGAAACTAATACGTATAGTGTAAGTCAAACCTGACGAACGATAGAACAATTTCTCAGAATGTCAATCAGGCGTGTTTCCCAACAGATAATTTAAAAATAAAAGTTCTTGTAAAAATGCATCGTTTATTAGATGTGCTCGATGTCGTGCTGTTTCCTGCTTTCCACATTTCTATGATAACTATCACTCTGGTTCGATATATATATATATATATATATATATATATATATAAGTTGCATGCCGCGAGATTCGACCCGGCGACCTTCGGATTAGAAATCCGAGCGCTTACGGCTACGCCACGCCTCTGTACAATATTACTCATCGTAGTGATCGTAGAGCGTATTTCACAGCAACGGCTTTTTTTACCTGCCGATTTTCTCGACGACGGCTGAGAAGTGCATCTTGGTGCTTTGCCAAATTACACCTCTGGCCACGAGCTTTCAGTATGCGCAGTGTGAATCGAACCTGAATTTCACAATTGGCGGCCTCCCCTTGTAATAGCCTTCATTTCAGCTTCCTTGTTTTCAGGGGTCAACGGAATTGCCGGCCGCGGTGGCCGAGAGGACTAAGGCGCTCCAGTCACGGTCTGCACGGCCACTACTGCCGGGGGTTCGAATCCCCCTCGGGCATGGATATTTGTGCCGTCCTAGTTCGTAAGTAGTTCATAAGTAGTTTGTAAGTTTAGGGACTGATGACCCCGTAGTTAAGTCCCATAGACTATACAAACATTTGAACATTTCAAGGGAATTGAATTTATCCTATGAAGTGCAGTTTTAAAAAAGGCTGCTTTGTGGCTACGTGGGTGACAAGACTTTTTAATTAACGACTGCGCCTTGTTCCTTGTTTCACAGAACTTGATAATTGGACAATGTCGTCCCAAAACATGTCATGTCGACGTATATATTTTATTACTGACAACTGCGGCGTGAAGTACAGTAACGATCTGAATAAGATATCAGTAAGGTGTAAAAATTGGCAATTGACTCTAAAGTATGAGATGTGTGTGAAGCCGTCCAAATGAGTACGAAAAGAAATCCGTTCAACTTTGTTTACAAGATAAATCAATCAAAAGTGAAGGCCGTAAACTCCACAAAATATCTAGGAATTACTGTTACTTCAGATTTAAACTGGAAAGAACACGTAGATAACGTCGTGTGAAAGGCGAAACAGAGACTGCGTTTTATCGGCAGAACCCTTAAAAACAATAAAGCGGCTGGGGTGGATGAAATTAAGCCGTAACTCGTCAAATACAGTGGAATATCAGGTCTCAAATGGTTACACAGGATAACTGAGAAGGCGTGGGAATCGGGACAGGTTCCGTCTGACTGGACGAAAGCGGTAATCACGCCAATTTTCAAACATGGAAACAGAAAAGATTGTAACAACTATAGAGGTATCTCTCTAATTAGCGTTGTAGGCAAAATATTCTCAGGTATTGTTGAGACTGCGAGTATTAATCGAGGAAAAGTTAGATGAAAATCAGTGTGGGTTTAGGCCTATTAGAGGCTGTCAGGACCAGATCTTTAGCTTACGGAAGGTAATGGAAAAGTGCTATGAGTGGAACAGGGAATTGTATCTATGTTTCATAGATCTGGAAAAGGCTTATGACCGTGTTCCTAGGAGGAAGCTACTGTCAGTTCTACAAGATTATGGTAAAGGAGGCAAACTTCTGCAGGCAATTATAGGGCTCTACGTAGACTGTCAGGCAGCAGTTAGAGTAGATGGCAAATTAAGCTCATGGTTCAGGGTAGTTTCAGGGGTAAGACAAGGCTGTAACCTGTCACCACTGTTGTTCATACTATTCATGGATCATATGTTGAAAACAGTAGACTGGCAGGGCGAGATTAAAATAGGTGAAAACAAAATGAGCAGTTTCGCATATGCGATGACTTAGTTGTAATGGACGATTCGATTGAAAGGTTGCAAACTAATAATTCAGAGCTCGATCAGAGGTGCAAGGATTGTGATATGAAGATCAGCATCTTCAAAACAAAAGTAATGTCTGTGGGAAAGAGATTCAAACAGATGGGGTGCCAAATAGGAGGAACAAAGTTAGAACAGGTAGACAGTTTCAAGTACCTGGGATGTATTTTCTCACAGGATGGCAACATAGTGAAAGAACTGGAATCGAGGTGCAGCAAAGCTAATGCAGTGAGTGCTCAGCTAAGATCTACTCTCTTCTGCAAGAAGGAAGTAAGTACCAAGACTAAGTTAGCAGTGCACCGCTCTATCTTTCGACCAACTTTGTTGTATGGGAGTGAAAGTTGGGTGGATACAGGTTACCTTATTCATAAGCTAGAGGTTACAGATATGAAAGTAGCAAGAATGATTGCAGGTACTAATAGGTGGGAACAATGGCAGGAGGGTGTCCATAATGAGGAAATCAAGGAAAAACTGGGAATCAACACCATAGATGAAGCAGTTAGAGCAAACAGACTGAGATGGTGGGGGTCATGTTACACGCATGGGAGAAGCAAGGTTACCTAAGAGACTCATGAGCTCGGCAGCGGAGGGTAAGAGGAGTCGAGGTAGACCAAAAAGAAAGTACTTAGATTCGGTGCAGAATGATTTTGAAGTAAAAGGCATAACATCAGACGAGGCATCAATGTCAGCACTGAATAGGGGATCAATGGAGAAATTTTATTAGAGATACTATGCTCCAGACTGAAGGCAAAAAGGCATAACGAGTCTCTAATGATGATGATGACCCTTAAAAGATGCAACAGAACTACTAAAGAAACTGCATACACTACGCTTGTCCGTCCATTTCTGGAGTATTGCAGCCCAGTGTGGGATCCTCATCAGGTGGGTTTACCGGAGGACATCGAAAGAGTCCAAAGAAGGGCAGCTCGTTTTGTATTGTGACGATACAGGGGAGACAGCGTTACGGAAATGATACAGGATCTGGGATGGGAATCATTACAACAACGGCGCTTATCGCTGCGGCGTGGGCTACTTGCGAAACTCCAATCACCAACATTCTCCTCCGAATGCGAAAATATATTGTTGACTCCCACTTACATAGGTAGAAATGATCATCAGAATAAAATACGAAAAATCAGAGCTCGAACAGAGAGATGCAGGTGTTCTTTCTTCCCGCGCGCTATTCGAGAATGGAATGGGCGGTGAATAGTATAATGGTTTTTCGATGAACCCTCTGCCGGGCACTTAAATGTGATTTGCAGAGTATCGCATGTAGATGTAGATGTAGATGTAGCTGTAGATGTAGAGCACTGCAGCAGGGGTCGGTGTCCGCCGCCCTCTGTTGCGAAAACAGCCAACCTGGCACTGCTCTGCAATATAGTCTTGCGTAGTTCGCGAACGAACTAGTTCCTATAGGCGAACTACGCGAACTAATTCGCAGATCCCTCGCCTCTTAAGTTCGTCCGCTCCTTTTCCGAAGACTGACGGGTAAAACAGCGAGAGGACGCGAGAGCGCGCAGAATCGCGTGATTCCCTTCTGCCAGTTGCCGTCATTTAGAGCTGAGATGCAGCTCACCTGTAGTTTTAGTGGCGGTAGTAAATGTGTAGGATGTATGAGACAGGCGAAATACCATCAGACTTTAAGAAAAATGTAATAATCCCCAGTCCAAAGAAATCAGGTGCAGACAGGTGTGAAAATTACAGACCATCAGTTTGATAAGTCATGGTTGTAAAGTTTTAAAACGAATTATCTACTGGAGAATGGAAAAGCTGGTAGAAGCTGACCTCGGGGAAGATCAGTATGGATTCAGGAGGAATGTAGGAACCCGGAAGGCTATACTCACTTTACGTCTTATGTTAGAAAATAGATTAAGGAAAGGGAAACCTACATTTTTAGCTTTAGTAGATTTGGAGAAAGCGTTTGAAAATGTTGACTGGAATATACTCTTTCAAATTCTGAAGCCAACAGGGGTAAAATACAGGGAAAGGAGAGTTATTTACAACTTGTACAAAAGCCAGACCGCAGTTATTAGACTCGAAGGGCATGAAAGGGAAGCATCAGTTGGGAAGGGAGTAAGACAGGGTTGTAGCCTTTCTCCGATGTTATTCAATTTGTACATTGAGCAGGCGGTAAAGGAAAGCAAGGAAAAATTTGGAATAGGGATTAAAGTTCAGGGGGAAGAAATAAAAACATTGCGTTTTTCTGATGACATTGTAATTCTGTCAGAGACAGCAAAGGACCTGGAAGAGCAGTTGAATGGAATGGACAGTGTGTTGAAGAGAGCGTATAAAATGAACATTAACAAAAGCAAAACAAAAATAATTGAATGCGGTCTTAGAAAATCAGGTGATGCTGAAGGAATTAGATTAGGTAACGAAACAATGAAGGTGGTAGATGAGTTTTGTTGCTTGGGTAGTAAAATAACATGTGATGGTCGCAGTACAGAGGATATAAAATGCTGAATGGCAATGGGAAGAAAAGCATTTTTGAAAAAGAGAAATTTGCTAACATCGAATATTAATGTAAGTGTAAGGAAGTCTTTTCTGAAGGCATTTGTGTGGAGTGTTGCCTTGTACGGGAGTGAAACATGGAAGATAAACAGTGCGGACAGGAAGAGAGTAGAGGCTTTTGAAATGTGGTGTTACAGAAGAATGCTGAAGATCAGGTGGATGGATCGGATAACTAATGAAGAGGTACTGGACAGAATTGGTGAGAAAAGGAATTTTTGGCATACCCTGACTAAAAGAAGGGATCGCTTGGTAGGACACATTCTTAGACATCAAGGAATTGTGAATTTAGCGTTGGAGGGAAGTGTGTGGGGTAAAAAACACAGAGGGAGACCAAGAGATGGATGCAGTAAGCAGATTCAGACAGATGTAGGATGCCGTTCTTATGAGGAGATGAAGAGGCTTGCTCAGGATAGAGTAGGGTGGAGAGCTGCATCAAACCAGTCTCCGGACTGAAGACCATAACAACAGTAAGAGCGAAAAACGAGCGGACGAACTAAAAAGAGCTACGTACTTCGCGGCCGAGCTGCGAATTTAAAAGGAGAGCTACCGGTCGCGAAATAAAATATGCGCGACTGGTCGCGAACAGAATTAAAAATCATGTGTGTTTGGCCAGGCGCGCAATGTCGATTTTCCGTCGCGCGGTTTATTTGTCGCAAGTATGGAACGTGGTGGCTCGAATATGAGCGCGCGCACGTGCGACGAAAAAGTAGCGGCCATTTAAAGGCTACGGCCACACTTGGGTTTTTGAAGCTGGACGCTGAGCGTCAGAAGACGGCACAGTTACAGGCGGGCTGGGGAAGTGGCCACACACGGCGTCTTTTTCTGCCGGCGTCAGGCGGGAAGAGAAGGCGCGACCTCGAGGTCAGGCGCCGGCAAAGACGTTGTAAGAATGACCAGACTCATTGACGGCGCTGCTATCGCGGGATAATTTGAAGCTTCGCCCAGCCGCCATGGTAGTGGCAAGCAGTATACGTTAGCGGCGGAAAAATACCACTTCCGTTTTCGACCAGAGACTATACACAGCAAGGATAGAATCTTTGGCACGATGTGACAGGCGCCATTTTAAATTGAGCTTATTCAGAAATTGTGAACTTTAAACATTAAGAATGCAATTATGATGCCTTTAAGAGTAATCTCGAAAACGCTTACCTTATAAATAAATAGTAGTTTGTAGCAAATTAACAACATAACTTTTCAAGTGAAGGTATAAGTAATCCAAAGCATATTTTAACTCATGTCGTCGTAGCGTAATGGATAGCATTGTATGTTCGAATCGTATCCTCTCCCAACATTTTTTTCGTCTTTACGTTTTTAAATGAACTTCTCTGATTTTAATTAAAAGTTAGTCCTACGTTTCTGTCTTTTATTTACATTTAAAACTGATTAGAAAACAAACGACGAAACTGTTATTTGGATAGTAATTTCCGAATATGTGACGATTTCCGAGTGTGTGTTTAGGGAAATACTGTCCTAATAACAAATCACTGTAAATGTACCGTAATATTATTTTCGGATGGGTAATATCACTTAACAAAGTACACTGAGAAGGATAAATATTTCTGTATTTGAGATATTATTCATTCTTGGGGTCATTAATAAAGAAAACGTTGATACCCTAACACAGGTTTGTCTGTGTAATGCGATAATATGAATATTTTATAAGCAGCTTCTTATTCATCTGCAGAACAGGGGCTAATGACACAGTGTGCATTAAAATGTTTTATTGTGGGTACAAGGTAGGTACAATACAAACAATCTATTGGTATCGTCAATTATAAGATAAATAACGGTCGCAGCTACTGGAGCTTGAAGATACTGAGAAGCACAGATGTTTAAAGACGTTTCCCAAGTTCTTATCTATTGTACATTTCAAGCTTTTATGGTAGTTTATTGACATGTCCGTTGGCATCTGTCTCGAGATTTTCTGACGAAGTTTGAGGTTAGTCAGACGTTTCGCCCCATTATGAACTGCTGACATTGCCCAAGTGCGAGCCAATCTGAATCTATTTGGTGGTAGCGAAACGTAAGTTGTAAAATCAAACAAATGTTGGCTGTAAACTCCTAGACAGAAGCCAGCAGGGCCTATGTACAACATAGATTGTGGCTGGGTACACGATTTTAAGAACGTTATTATGGAATATTTATTTTAAAAAAATAAGTTGAATAGTCACTGAAACATATGTACTGTCTGTGAAACAGTTATTTTTCACTCGGACAGGAAAGAAAATTACATAATACCTAAAGAAACACCAAGCTATTTCGCGAGTAATGGACAGAAGTAAACACTACGCAAGTGTCAACACAAAATAGCATGATCGTCTGCTTTGTTTTCATTCTGAGCTGTCACTTTGCGTTTCGTAGCCTACTCAAAGATCTTGAAGACACAGATACTATACTTCTGACTGCGAAATTACAGGCACTTCCGGTTGGTATTTTTCCGCCGCTAACGTCATGTGTGGCAAGCGTCACGTAAACACCAGTGTTGTTAGCAGGTAAATCGTGTATTACATAGCTACTGCGGGATATTTACACAACTGATAGTCACGTCTGTATTGTTTGACTATCGCAGTGTACGTCAAGCACGAGGTTGAAGAGTTTCTCAGCGTTTAAATACATAAATAAAAGCAAAAAAGATCGAATACTGTATTCCCATTTATATTTCTCAGGAATACAAGTAGCTCTACTCTTGCTTAACAGACTGTTAGTCATCACAATATAGTATTGAAATAAATAAATAACAGGCTTTTATAATACTGGTAGCTCTTAAAAAGGAGCTACTTTAGGCGTTACTGGTGGACAGGAAGTTCAAAAAGTTTCATTGTGTAAAATAACTATTGGGGTCACGAAATGAGTTGCCTCACTGCAGTTCGAATTTTTGTGTATGAAATATTAGCAACTTGTAAGGCAGAACTGAAAGGTAATCTTCTTTCATATAGGTATAACAACTGAAAGGGGTTTGCAGACCTGTGTATAGTTGCATATATGAACGGCACATAGCCACAGTGGATGCACATTGTCAAGTTCAACCCTGTGACGATAGTTGCTGACTTTCGAGCAGTTCAATCTGCTATAAGGTATTTGGCTTACAGCATTAAAATGCTAATTTTCTTGCTAGATACCCTAATGCTAATGTTAGATGCCTTAGTTAAGGAAAAGTTATGGCGTACTTCGTGTTCTTTTTTGGCAGTGGATGATTGCTGTATTCACAACGTAAGAAGCTATTTTTCAGTTATGTACCTGATGGCATATTTCACTTTCACAGTCGATTTTTAACGTTAGCTGTTTCAATTAGCCCTGTTTGATTTTTAATGCTATGAAATATCTAAATATTGGAGAATACAGCATTAAAGCAGAGACTTAAAAGTGTGAAACTCTTCCGAAATTAATGTTTGTACAAAATTTTCACCATCGTAGAATATAGTGAGGCCGGCCGCGGTGGCCGAGGTGACTGAGGCACTCCAGTCACGGTCAGCACGGCCACTACGGTCGGGGGTTCGAATCCCCCCTCGGGCATGGATATTTGTGCCGTCCTAGTTTGTAAGTAGTTCATAAGTAGTTTGTAAGTTTAGGGACTGATGACCCCGTAGTTAAGTCCCATAAGCTTAACAAACGTTTGAACGTTTGAATATAGTGAGAAAGTGCCAAAAAATCGTATCTGACGATAAATTCGTTCATCTGCTGCACTTAGAACGCTAAAAGCTACATGTTATAGTTCGGTTTCGTTAGGTAGATGAAACGTTGTTGGCTAATTTCTACACCGTATGTGTAATAAATTTACACAGAACCGATAGTTGCAGTATATTCAAGGAGTCTGAAGATGTTTTGTAGTTATATATTTCAATTAGACATAGTTTTCGCGACTTAACTCGAATGAATATTCTCTCTAATCAAAAGAATCTGACGCACATTTAAAGTTGTCGCGGAAGTTCGCCACCATAATGGCCGCCGAGGCGCTCTTCAATTTGTCCGCTGTTCGCAGTCGGCCGCTCACGCGACTGTGGGGGCTTGGGCGCCGGTCGGATGGGCCTGAGACAAAAAAAAAAAAAATTCAAATGTTTGTAGAGTCTATGGGACTTGACCCCGTACTTATCAGTCGCTAAACTTACAAACTACGTATGAACTACTTACAACTAAGGACGGCACAAATATCCATGCCCGAGGGGGATTCGAACCCCCGACCGTAGGGGCCGTGCAGACCGTGACTGGAGCGCCTCAGTCTCCTCGGCCACCGCGGCCGGCGGCCTGAGACATTCGCTGCGTCAAAAGGTGCTGCTCACACTGCGTCCCCACGTCAACTCAGTACTAGAGATGGGAAAACTGAAACACCTGACGGTTTCGAAACCAATGATACCGTACCAACTGTGGTTTCGAAACCATGAAACCGTGAAACAATGCATGTTTTGTCATTAAATCTTCGTTCTAGGAGGGCAATATTTTACACTATGTGCACAAGGGTACATACAAGAACCTGAAGCCGTAGAGTATATATTTACTTCTTGGTCTGTACGGAACATGTTGATAACGATTGTCTACCGTGTTGTTGATGTTGCCAACATAGTTACACGAGGCCACCAGTATGGTACGTAAAAGATTACTCTTTTAGGAACTCACAAACTGCAATACGGTACGCATATTACAGTGATGGATCATAAATGCTACTTTCTATATTTTGTGTCCCAGCCTCGTCGCCGCTTTTGTGTCTCGTTTCCGTCGTAGGTGTCGGTGGCCGAGTAGAAAGAGACCGACACAGGAATAAAGGATGCACGCGTGTGCAGGTACGAAGGTGAGCAGCCAGTGAGACAGCAGAAACTAGAAACACTAGAGTAAACTAGAACGAGATATATATTGCACAGAATTTATACAACACTTAACTTTTACATAGCTCAGTACTGCAGAATGCTGAAACATAGTTGAGCTACAGGCCTGCCTAGTGCCTGTCCGATAGCCAAGTCTTCACTGGTGCCTATCAGATTCCGAAGTGTTAACTGGTTCCTATCTAAGTCCCAAGTGAACGATGTCGTTCAGTTGTGGCCACGAGCGGAGTTGTAGCAGAGGGCGCTCGTGGCTGACGTCGTAAGAACGCCGCGCCGTGCGTGCATGGCGGCGCGCGGCGAAAGTAGGTGGCGCGCACTTTGGACTTGTGCGACAGCACACTATACATACTAAATAAATTATAGGGAATAAAGGGCACACTAAATAATCACAAATAATGCTATGGAATTACAAAAATAATAAAGTAAGAGGCAAGTTCACCATTGTACGTCTTGACCGTTACACCACCGCCGCAATTCTTTTTACACGAGTGTCGAAAAATTATAACGACAGTAGGTAACTTCGTTTTCGCTCATAAGAAACCAACTCTTTAACACGAGATTAAATATGCGATCTACCCTTGATAGTATAAAAAAAATGTCATTTCAGGCTTCATGTTGTATCTTATTTTAAAGAATGTAGTTTCACTCGTGCGTCTTTAATATGGTAGATAAACCTGTAATTTAACTGTTTATTTCAATGCAAATAGGGAACGTTGTTTTATTGTTATTTTACATTTATAAAGCACACATTATGGCATTTCGGAATACAGCAGTCTCTTGCAAACGACTCTTGATTTCAGTAATCATAAGAGTGTCAACTACTGTTTGACACTCTCTAAATGGTTTATATACTAGTAAGTTATATGTGTATCTGTGTGGAGCTTCAGTAAAATGAAACACCACATTTCGATACCATTAGTCTGTTCCGCCTTTCTGCATTAGTGGTTTGAAACACCGGTGTTGTGAAAGCGACACGAAACCGTGAAACCGACAGGAAGAAACGGTTTCAGTGTGTCGACAATCGACCGCGAATGTGAACCGAAACAGAACGGAATGAAACCGCATGATTTCGAAACCGTGAAAGATGCCGGTTTTGAAACACTGAAACTGTTGTGTGTATCGAAACATGGTTTCGAAACCATGAAACGGTAGCCAACTCTACTCAGCACTATCTGTGCAGTCTGCCAACGCACAGTAGTGTGTGTACTCAAGTGCTATTACAGTTTTTGTCGATGAGTGAGATGCAAAAAATTGAACTTGATAGCGAACGTATTATCTCAGAAGTTCAAGCTCGACCATTTTTATACAACATTCAAAATGAGGATTATATTAAAAAAAAAAAAAGGGGGGGGGGAGAGAGAGGAGAGAGAGAGAGAGAGAGAGAGAGAGAGAGAGAGAGAGAGAGAGAGAGAGAGAGACGGTTGGCTAGCTGTCATTTTATGCAATGTAAACAAATAATAGAATAAGTAATGAAACTTCACTTACCTCAGAGTAACTGATAGTTTGTCGTCAGCCCTTATACAATCACGTAGTCGAGTATTTCCTCCAGTAATAGCACTCGATACATTAGACAGCAGAGTTTCAGATGACTTAATAGACATCCTGCAGTACTCAAAAAACTTTTCAGGGTTTTCTTTAAGTTTGTCGTGTATCAGAGTGAATTTTCCCGTCTCTGATCTGTCTTCAATTATTGGATGAATCCAAATACGTCTTTTTTTGTCTACGTCGTCTCCGTCGAATCAGTAACAATGCAGCACATATTATTGTTGCAGACTGTTTACTTAATACATTCATTTCTCGATGTCGCGATGTCAGCCATGCAGGTCTGAAACGCTATTGAGCCAAACGTGTCCAGCTTCCAAAAACGTTAAGGCTGCATCACACGGAGCGTATCTGGTCGCTAGTCGCTGGCGTCTGTTGTCGCTCGGCGTATGGGCGAACAGCGAATGAATACGCTGACGCAATGACACGCAGCGACTTCAGACGCTAGCGTCTTCGTAAAAACTATCGAAACGCGACGTAGCATATGATACATTGTTTTGGAGGTTAGGTGATACCAAACAGTTCTGTTTCCCAAGGTGCGACATGGTCGCGAATTTATATCGGTGATCCATTTTGTAATTACTTTTAATATCTTTATTTACGTCGATCATTACAAAATTTCTCGTCGTTTTGACGAACGGTTTCGGTCAGTGATGACCATTTTTAAGTCTACAGCAAATCAGAAACAGGACAAATTCAGTAATAGACTACGGTACCTTATAAGACATTAATAAGGTATTACAATCATCAATATAAAAAACGTGTTAAAATATTATACATCATAACATCATACACTCCTTAATGAAGATACAGTTATGCTGTGATGATGCCATATGGCTATATTACATGTATTGACGACTATAAACTAATGCATGATTTATTTTTTCTAAGGTAGTCTATTGCTAGATGTATCCTTCTGTTTCTGATTTGCTGTAGACTTGAAAATGGTCATCCTGACCGAAACCGGTAGTCAAAACGACGAGAAATTTTGTGGAAAAAAAAATGTTCAAATGTTTGTAAAGTCTATGGGACTTAACTACAGGGTCATCAGTCCTTAAACTTACAAACTACTTATGAACTAACTAAGACTAAGGACGGCACAAATATCCATGCCCGAGGGGGGATTCGAACCCCCGACCGTAGTCGCCGTGCAGGCCGTGACTGGAGCGCCTCAGTTTCCTCGGCCACCGCGGCCGGCAATTTTGTGATCATTGACGTAAATAAAGACATTAAAAGTTCTGTGTCCCACCAAACAAAATATGAAGTGGAATTGTAATCAAATTTCTGAAAATTTATCGAATTTTTCCAGTATTATGGGACATTAAAAATAACGATTATTTAAATTTTATTCTTGGCGAGATCGCCATCCTCATGATGGTATTCTGTTTCCTCATTTTATCCTCTACCATTTACAGTAATCTATTAAAATTTTGTTATGTGATCCTCATTATATTTCAGTAGGCAGAAGGACCTTCACTCGATAATTCACCCAAAAGATTTGCAGAAGCACGAAACGAGAAGCGAGAAACACGACGCCAGCATTTACAATTTCCTTCGACACTTTGACTCGACTTGTGGCTACTTCAGACGCTGCCGTATATGACACGGGGCGACCAAAGACGCCAGCGACCAGCTTCTAGAGTACTGTAGCCCACCTCACCCTTCAACTTTAGGCGCTCGCGTTTCGGAGCAGCGACTTTGCTCGCTGTCCCTGTTTACACGGAGCGAATTTAGCAGCTGCGTCCAAATACGCCAGCGACTAGCGACCAAATTCGCTCCGTGTAATATGCCCTTAACGTATACTGTGTAGCGTGTAGCGTCTACCACGCACATCGCCTGCAGACATTGCAGTCGTAAACATCGCTCGCGCCGGTGAGTTTCGTAAAATATCCGACGGTGGTAATACTACGAACACTTTTCGGCAAAACCGAAAATCACACATTATGCTACTGATTTTCTAGCTGTTGAAAGTGGACGGAAATCGTTAACGCACGATCTGTTGATGTTTGAGTTTTGCTCACGCCGAAATGCGATCTTTGTATCAATTTTTTTTACACTGTGAGGAGAATTCGGATGTTTCTGAAATAGAATTACAGTGCTGGGCTAACGGCAATTCTGTCATCGAGTGGTTTCATGTCGAAAGATCTTTGGATTTTTGTACTTAAATGCATCGTGAAGCAAACTAATGGAGCATAACATTTTATAGACTTTAAAATCTTTGTATCTTCCTAATACTTCAGTAAAGGAATGCAATTTACGTCACAAACCAACTAATTTAAGAAGAGTTGAAATATTTGCAAAACTTGATGAGTTAAATATTGACGATTATACCTGTTGGTAATGTTGTAGAGTTTATTCTTTTCCAGCCTGCAACAAATACGTCAGCAGAACGCCTTTGGATTAAGAATAAATGACTCCTGAAAAATTCCGACTTACGCCATTAACTCTTAATTATTAAAGAGCGTAATTTTATTGAAAACTGTGCAGAGTTCCATGATACCATTCTGAGAAATTATCAAATGTTAAAACTATGCGATGGTCACAGTACAGGGGATATAAAATACAGAATGGCAATGGGAAGAAAAGCATTTATGAAAAAGAGAAATTTACTAACATCGAATATTAATTTAAGTGTAAGGAAGTCTTTTCTGAAGGCATTTGTATGGAGTGTTGCCTTGTACGGGAGTGAAACATGGACGATAAGCAGTGCGGACAGGAAGAGAATAGAGGCTTTTGAAATGTAGTGCTACAGAAGAATGCTGAAGATTAGGTGGGTGGATCGCGTAACTAATGAAGAGGTACTCAACAGAATTGGTGAGAAAATGAATTTTTGGCATACCCTGACTAAAAGAAGGGATCGCTTGGTAGGACGCATTCTTAGACATCAAGGAATTGTGAATTTATCATTGGAGGGAAGTGTGTGCGGTAAAAATCGCAGAGGGAGACCAAGAGAGGCGTATAGTAAGCAGATTCAAGTGGATGTGGGTTGTCGTTCTTATGAAGAGACGAAAAGACTTGCTCAGTATAGAGTAGGGTGGAGAGCTGCATCAAACCAGTCTCCGGACTGAAGACCATAACAACACAAAACTATTTCATTCGAGTGAAAAAAAAAATACTTGATTATTTTAAAATGAAAATATCAGCCTAATTCGAAAAAAAAAAAGTTTTTACACTTATTATTTTATAATAAGGTGACCGGTTTCGAACTCATGCTAAGATCTTATAATCTTACAATTAGAACGAAACCGGTCACCCTGTTTTAAAATAAAGCGTGTAACCTTTTTTGCGAACTAGCCTGATACTTAAAACATTATACCATCTCGCTGCCTTCCGAAAGGAAACAATGTTTTCCAGAATCACATACTTGATGTTTCACCATACGCAGATCATAGTATTCCACATTCCTCATTCGCTCCGTGTAATATACCCTTAAGTGTGGCCGTAGCCTAAAGACGCGACCGGTCCTGTTTCGAGTTTGTGACAGTTGCGGGGAGTGACACTTGAGCGGAAAGGGAATGTGTAGACACTTGCGGTGAGACCCGGACGCTGCAGGCAGTGGACAGGGTGTTCCACAAGTAGCGATACGCCACCCCTACTCCACGCCCACCTGTGCCGTATTCAGGGAAAGGCCCACCGGACCGGCCGCGCAATTTGTGACACAAATTACGTGTCTGATAATATCAATTTAATGCTTAGAAGTATGAAATCACATCAAGACTACTTCCTGCAAACATTTCGACAAAAAAAGTTGGCACTGAGTTTAGAAAACAAATTTCTGGTATATTGGATTTTAGCATTTTATCAAGAAATGAATGTTACTACAAGAGACACAGCCATTCAAATTTACGGGCACCATAACGTTTTCCCTTCCTGAGTAAATGAGCTGCTTCTTGTAGTTTCAACATCACAGTAGCCTTTTTCTTGAATGTTCTGAATATAAATCTTCACACAGACTTCTTGAGGAGGAGAGTGATACGGATATCTGATTGTAAACCACTGCCTATTACCTTAGACCTTTTTGACTGTACTGAACAGGAGTTCCGCGTATTCCGTAATTTATATTTATACAGTTAACAGGCAATGTAATTGATAACCAACTATTGGCTGCTAATTTCGCTTCATTTTTCCTGGAAGTCTTGCAACTTGTTTCTCCCTGTTGGTTTATGCCAAATTTGAAGTAAAAATGGTTCTATATGACGATGATGGAATATAGAATTTATCTTTAACATTTTTCGGTGTGTGACATTCCCTTACACATTCCGTATTTCATACATTTATTAGATGTATTTGTAATTCGAATACAGCGAAATCGTTTTGGGGTCTCGAATAAACGCATTAAGTATGTAAAATACTCATTGACTTATAATTAACGTTTTTTAATTGCAGGTTTAAGGTTGCCTCTCCTATTAAAAAGCATAGTAGCTATTTTTAAAGAGATGGAAGTTGCGTGATACTGGGGTTAACTACATAGCGGTCAATTACATCAACGTATCTGTGCAGAATGCCTAATATATTTAGTGTTTGCGCAGGTGTCTTGATATGCTTAGTGTTCTGAATAATATGCTTTTAGGAGGTATGACTGTGGAATGTCATCGTCTTATAGTAGCAAAGAATGTCTTAATAACTCTCCAAACATTATCACTATTAAAATACCTTTTTGTTTTCAGGAGGAACACTCAACGAAATAATATGTAGTTAGAACAAGTTACTATATTGCTCTTCAGCTTGCAAAGGATTGTGCAATTTCACTGAGTTTGGTGTTATGTTGACAGTGTGGAAACTTGACAACAGCAGTGCTAGACTTGTTGGTGTGGCTGTACCCAGGAAATGCCATCAGGCACCCCAAGGGCCCCGGGTTCCGCACATGTGTCACTCCGCGCAAGTGTCACTCCGCGCAAGCGTTCCAACCCCCCTGTTTGACGCGCAGGTGTGGATCGAGTCGCAGGCAACAGCAGGGGGCCGCGCGCGCTGTACAGTAGAGTTGGCCAACACGATTCTTTTCTAGGGATCGATTCTTGCGATTCAGTCCCACATTGTGAATCGCTTCCTACGATTCGTTCACGATTCTTTCGCGATTCTTTAGTCTGCATTGCCGTAATTCTTACTTCTACATCTTGCTCATAGATGGCAATACTAAACTACAGGCCTATTTCATTGACGTCAATTTGCAGCAGGGTTTTGGAACATATCCTGTATTCAAATATTACGAATTACCTCGAACAGAACGATCTATTGACCCAAGGTCAACACGGATTTAGAAAATATCGTTCATGCGAAACACAACTAGCTCTTTATTCACACGAAGTGATGGGTGCTATCGACAAAGGTTCGCAAATCGATTCCGTATTTCTTGATTTCCAGAAAGCTTTTGACACCATACCGCACAAACGGCTTTTAATCAAATTGCGTGGTTATGGTATATCGCCCCAAATTTGCGATTGGATAGGGGATTTCCTGTCAGAGAGGATACAGTTCGTAGTAATCGATGGTAAGGCATCGACTAAAACAGAGGTGATATCGGGCGTTCCACAGGGTACTGTTATTGGTCCTCTGCTGTTCCTTATTTACAATAAACGATTTAGGGGAAATCTAAGTAGCTCTCTTAGGTTGTTTGCAGATGACGCCGTCATTTACCGTCTAGTAAAATCATCTGAAGATCAAAACCAACTGCAGAACGATCTGAATAAGATATTAGTATGGTGTAAAAATTGGCAATTGACTCTAAATAATGAGAAGTGTGAAGTCGTCCACATGAGTACGAAAAGAAATCCGTTAAACTTTGTTTACATGATAAATCAATCAAATGTAAAGGCTGTAAACTCCACAAAATACCTAGGAATCACTATTACTTCAGACTAAAACAGGAAAGAACACGTACATAATATCGTGGGAAAGGCGAACCAGAGATTGCGTTTATTGGCAGAACCCTTAAAAGATGCAACAGAACTACAAAAGAAAGTGCATACACTGCGCTTGTCCGTCCATTTTTGGATTATTGCAGCCCAGTGTGGGATCCTTATCAGGTGAGTTTGACGGAGGACATCGAAAGAGTCCAAAGAAGGGCAGCTCGTTTCGTATTGTCACGATACAGTGGAGACAGCGTTACGGAAATGATACAGGATCTGGTATGGGAATCATTACGGCGCTTATCGCTGCGGCGTGGGCTACTTGCGAAACTCCAAGCGCCAACATTCTCCTCCGAATGCGAAAATATATTGTTGACTTCCACTTACATAGGTAGAAATGATCATCAGAATAAAATACGAGAAATCAGAGCTCGAACGAAGAGATTCAGGTGTTCTTTCTTCCCGCGCGCTATTCGAGAATGGAATGGGAGATAAATAGTATAACGGTGGTTCGGTGAACTCTCTGCCAGGCACTTAAATGTGATTTGCAGAGTATCGCATGTAGATGTAGATGTAGATGTCTGTGTCGTGGCTGTTGGAATCTTAGCCTCTTGTATCTGTTCCTACGATTCATTGACGATTCTTTCTGGTCTGCGACGGCACGATTCTTACGAAATGCCGAAAAGGTGACAATATGTGTATCGGATTTTTTAATATTTATGGTGCGTAAAGTTCAGAATTAAAATAATAACGAGGCAAAGCCATTCAATTCAGCTCTCAACAATTCTCGAGAAAATAGTCTGAAGTTTTGCGAGCGGTTATAAATACATGTTACTCTACCAACTATTTCTGCTGTCATCGTAGCTCATTTAGAAGGCCTTGCGTTGTAGGTTTACTGAACATAGGTCACTTATTTCGAATACTGCAGTAACGTTATAATTTTTGTTGTTGTTCTCTTTGAATATTTCGGCCATTTATATATAAATTTAATAAAATATATGGTAATTAACAGAGATCTAATCATTATAAAATACTTTTTATGTACAATGAATTAGTTCAAGGAAACACGAAATAAACATTAAAAATAAAAATCCGCCTCTAAAAATTTCGAGATGCAAGAAATTCACGTTTATTGAAATGTTTCCTTTTTGTAAAATCGGTTTCTTTCACAAAAGCTAATAACGTAAAAATCAAAATGGCACAAAAATAAAAAAGATTTTTGAGATGGCTTTAAAAACATTTAAAATCGCGTTTTTATATAAAAAGAATATTTTTGTAAAATTGAGTTTTTAAAAAAACGACAACTACGTAGATGAACTCGAAAAGCTTAAACCTCTCTAAACACAAAATATAATCCAAATCGTTACAGCCACTTCCGGGATACGCGAAATATAAATGTGTAAGGATTGCACGTTTAAATATATAATATGTAAACTTTATAACAGACGTATATTCGTATCTACTGGCAGCTGTGTATTTCGCTGCGTTTTGTTTCTGTCATGTGTAATTCGTGAATAGGCTAATAATTAACTGCTCACGACTTCGTTCTGAGCTTCCTTTGTTCACACGCTTTCTGGCTTTCGTAATTATTCGGCACGATTCGCCACTTGCTTTCGGATCGTGAATCGTTGGATCTTAAGAATCGTCACGAGACAGACGATTCTTTGAACGACGATTCGTCCGGATGACGATTCGATTCTTACGATTCTTTATTTGTATTCGTTCAAATGAACGACTCATTGACGAATCGCCACAACTCTACTGTATAGCGCGTGGCTTCTCGGTCGCTGCCGCTCTGTGCTGCACGACAGGTAGCTTCAGTGCGCCAGCAGCACGTCTGATAACGGGAGCCAGGGCCGGCGCAAGCCCAAGTGCCGCCCCGTGCGAGCTGCTAAATTGCCGCCCTCTTATTATTATTATTTTACATAACGTTTGGGGAATTTTGTTTAAACAGATCTGTAGGAAATGTCAGAAATAATCTCATTAATATGTACTTACATGTAAACCGCCATGTTGACAGTTATGTGCAGCATGACGGTATAGATGTAAACATAATTCTGAGCATTGAGAATAGCCACACTGTACCCGAAATCTATGTAGATCTAGAAAATAAAAACAAAAATTGCGACTGATTGGTGACATTCTCAAGAGATTTGCACAAAACAGTCGTTGGGCACCATCTCAATAATGGATTCAGGCCTAACTAAAGAAATCTAGCTAATTTTAATAAGCCTTGTGAATTTACAATTATTATGTTCGAATGTGTGTGAAATATGCTAAGCTCATCATTCCACACTACTCAACCTAAATTATCCTAAGGAGAAAAGCACACACTCATGGCGGACGGAGGACTCGATCCTCCACCGCGACCAGCCGCTCAGTCAATGACTGCAGCGCCTTAGACCGCTCGGTTAATCCTGCGCAACATGAACTTACGGAATTAACGTAAATAAACATTTTTCAGCTGTTGTGAACAGCCAATGTATTCAACGGAAAACCGTATACAGTAAATTAATGTTGGCAAAGTATTAGTGTGCGAGTAGTATTGTCAAACAAAAGTGCCGGCCAGAGTTTAATTGTTGTTCATGCTGGCGCAGACAGGTGTTTCATGGCTCAAAATCCGAAACGTTTGACTATCACCCAGAAACGGATAGCAAAAATTTTACTAGCAATATCTTCATCCCTTGTAATTACTCGCTGCGTATTTACTCATTCGGAATACCTCTAGTCATTGTAGATGTTGGACATGTTTGACTGTAGTAATGTCCAACGACTTTTTTTCCATAATGCGGGAAGAATAAAACACTCGGAAAATGCCATTGAAGGGCTTAGCAAAATTGCTTGAGACTTAACACATAATCGCAGTATTGAACGTTGCATTTGAATTTCCAAATTAGATTTCGTCTTCTGCAGGATTAGTTGTGAGTAAACGCACGGCGCGTAACAGACTGGCAACGCTCCATAAGAATACTGGCGAGTAGTGTAGGCCAAACTGCTTCCCCCTCTCTGTTCCTCCGGCGTAAACTCGACGGTGCTGCCACAGTGGCGAGCAAGAAATTAGTCCTACTCCCTCCCCTTGTTCAACAGTGGCAGCCGGCAGATAGTCGAGGCGCCATGCCACAGCTCCAGAAGCCGCTCCTTCCGAGGTATGCTTTCGAATCCCTCTTGGGCATGAATGTTGAGTTTGTCCTACAAAAATTAAAAAAAAAAGGGGGTCGGCAGATTTGCCGCCCCCCCCCCCCCTCGGAAAGTGCCGCCCCGTGCGGCCGCACGTTTCGCACCTGCCTTGCGTCGGCCCTGACGGGAGCTGTGCTGCTGATGACATTGTAGGCTGTGTTGTCGATTCAGAAAGACTGATTACAGAAGCAGAAACGCGACCAGCTCTCTACAACAGGAAGTTAAAGAGGATGTACACTGATCGCAACTGGAAAGAGAAACTGTGGGGAGAAGTATGTTGCAGCCTAATTACAAACTGGACTGAACCGTCTCGACCAAAACATAATAACGAAGGTATTTCATGTTTCACTTATTTTATTCATTCTGGTAGACATTACAATTATAACAGTCCAATTTTTTTCATATTGCCAAGATACTGATCCTTGTGGAGTCACAAAGTAGTTTGCAAAATAATCCCTTATCTGCACACCACTCACATCAGCCCTTATTCATACAGGCTCACAGCCTTGCAGAATAAAATGATTTTCTTGATCTATGTGATCGATAATGTAAAAGCTAGGGTTACCAGACGGACTCTTTTACCCGGACATGTCCTCTTTTTTGGACCCTAAACATGGTCCGGCCGGGTTTTTAACAGAATGGGAAAATGTCCCTTTTTTTTGCGTTGTGCAACTGCTTCAAGTTGAAAGAGCATAAACACAACTCTCTGAACTGTCACAGTCACCAACTCTAGAGAATTCAACCTTTCTTGAAACAATGCGATTTTCGAGTTTTCTCGTTTTGTGCCGCCGCTGCTCTGAGGTGAAGCTACTTCGGAACAGTTGAAACAATTGGCGTGGCAATTGTTGCGGAATACGAGCTTCGAGGCGGCCAATTAAAAAACATACGTCTCCAACAATGCAAGACAGTGGAATACACATACAGTATAATATGAAACTCTCCCCCCCCTCTCTCTCTCTGGTCGGTGTGTTGTGTGACATCCAAAAATTCAGTCTTCGTGCTGGTACTCGGCAGTTCTGTGTATTGTCTGTTAAGCACACTTAGGACTTTAAGATCAAAAGCTAGTGCAAGCTACGTTAAAATCTTGTTCAGAACTTCATACAAATAAGGTCGGATGTCACAGTCACCATTGCGGTTTCACCATTCGCTTGTTTAAGACCAAAGAGACGAAAATACAGAAACAGTGTTTTGAAAACATCGATTTAAAGCTTTTGTCCTAAAACTGAGCAGTTTTTAATAATTAATTGCGAACCTTTGTACGGTAAATTAAAAGTTTATTTTATTCATTGCTTTTTTCACCTAGGCCTTACATATTCCATTCACTCACTAGAATCTAGATGTCTGATCCGAAATGGGAACATAACTATATCAAGGGACGCTTAGATAACTTTTACTCTCACTTTGTTCGTAATCGATTTTACAGTACTATGGTTTCCGTAAATGATGCATCGTAAAAAAATTCAGGTGGAAAGAATGGTGATTGGCAAAGTATTTTATAAGTATGGAAAAAAATGTTCAGCACTTAGGACGATGATTAAAAGTGGTGAAAAGTGATGAAATATTAGGGCTTCACTGCTATGTAGTCATGTAATTCTTTCTGCGGGTCTCGACATTTCATGCTTCTTAACTTGTAAGAAGATGAACAAATTTCGTAAGATGCCTAAGATGTATTAGAAACAAGACTCTGATAATACCGTAGAGGCATCACTAGTACTTGATCTTTCAATAACAGAGAGAGAGAGGGGGGAGGGTAATTTTTTTTTTACGAATCTAGAAATGTCCTCTTTTCTGAAGACGGACATATGGTAACCCCAGTGATGGAGGATTGCAATCCAATTGAAACTTGACTCACATCGGATGTTTTCGTGATCATCTCCGCATGTTGAAACGTAAATAATTCGCGTGCCAACGATACAATAACGGAGGAGGCAGCCTCGGAAGTTTTGTTGTAGCCGCCTATTCGTAGCACTGCGGCGTCTCGAATAGCAGAAAATGTGGAACTCGGGTGATGGACCCTCTCATTAATTAGGAGAAAACTGCGAGGTGAAAGATCGGGGAGAGACTTTAAATTGGGAAAGATTAATTCTTAAAACTCACAGCCACCAACTGCGAACCAAATTGCTAAACATGCAAAAACACTGGAACTGTGATTGCGACAGTTTGACTCGTTTTCTAGGGGATGATATCACACGTTCGCAGCTTTCCTTCCCTGCATATGATTAACAAAACAATTCATAATAAAGTCAGGTTCATGAGAGAAAAGGGTGTACTAACTACTATTCTTGAAAACACGTGAAAGTTCACTGTATGTTCTTTATTGCACCATATTAAAACCCTGTGGCTGATACGTCTGTACGTTGACACATTTATCAAATAAAGTTATAGCTCGTGAGCCCCCAGACAAAATGAATATTTGTCGCCGCAAATTGTTTTCACACCATGTGACTGTCTCAAACACCGTTTATGTTCATGCCTATGGGACGACACGTGTTACATTAACAAATCACAGTCACTTTAATTCAATGCGATGCACACCTTGTTCCACCAGCTAAATATTCACAACACACGGTAGCACTCGATACAACCTGATGCTGATTATGACGAGCAACCACACGTGGCGATTGCCACACACAAATCTATAGTCTCCACCTGGAGATGCACATGCCGACTGAGGCAGAGCGACGCCGCCCGGCCAGCTCCCCACGTGCTCCCGCCTCGTCACTTCCTGCCCTCGCGCGCGCCAAAAGCTCAACTGCCAGGGTTTTTTCCCCTACATCAGCAACTTCCCCAAGTGAGCTGTTCTAACCGACTTGCCAACGGACAGCGCACAACCAATACATTTCTAAAACTTTACTTAAAATCAAAATAATTACACTACACATTAAACAAATATCTTCTTACGGTTTTATATCAGTATAAACATCCTTTGTACTATTTATTATAATCGTGCAATTTCTTATACCACAGATAAGTGATTTAACTGAATATTTCAAGGTAAAATACACAAGATTAATTGAAAATAAAATGAGAAATAGTTAATATATTATTTTTATAAACAAACATTGCCATGTAATTGTGTAACTGTCTTGTATTCACTGGTAATTTATTACTTTTCATTGTCAATTAAACATATTACGTCAGATGCGACTATATCAGCTAATGTATTGTTTATTTGTCAACAGGCTATTTTGTAGCGAGGACCTTAAAGGTTCCTAACTGCATCGTATTACTTCAAATGCCAGTAGTATTACAATATTTGTGCATTGCACTGTGCCTGGCACTCGCCATTGTCCATCTCTCCACTCACCGGAAACGAACTGGAAAATCCTAAGCAGGAACAAGCCACCAACGTCGGCCTGCTCGCTGGCCTCCCGTCAGCTACAAACACACAGCAAATCTCAACGTGGAGAATTTCTACCTATGGCCTAACTATAAATGTTGTCACCAACTGCATACATACGTTGCTACCATAATTAATAAGATTAAAATTGTGTAACATTTAGTGCATTGGCATGGTCAATGTTTGCAGTGAACTTCATACTGTTTAATTATCAAATGCTATTAATTACCAATATTTCTATTGGGCGGTAATCTCACAACACCGTCGTCTATCTCCCAGAATGAACTATTTATTTGCCTCCATTTGTGTTTTAACATTCTTCGTGCTAAGCTTTGCAGGTCGTGATCCCAAAAATATTCGTTGCAGTTGTTTAGCACAGGGCCTACAGCAGAAATTTCAAATACAGTGAACAAGAGCAAACTAGCAAACGGTGATCAAACTTATCCGAAAAGTCTGTGAGAAACAGAAAGAGAAAAATATCGTCTGCAGTATATTCCGAAAAATCAGAGAAACCGGCGAGTAATAGTACGCAAATTTTAGGACGTCATTCAGAGAGGAGGACTTGATGGCACACAGTTTGCGGCAAGAGTTCGGAGCTTATTCAGTACGAGGGCAAGTCTGGCTTGATTGTCGTACTGCATGGATGCAATTTTGGCGCCATCAACAGTATTGCAGCATTTTTCACAAACTTCATCGACAGATGTTTCCGTTTATTGTGGATAGTTCTTCGAGAACCACGTAGGTCCGCAGTTCCATACTCAGCAATTCAGCGGCGTGAGACGGACAAACGGTTGAAGTGTGGCAAATACACAGCGGAAACTGCCGTGCGACCAAGATTGCTGGTCGATGAGTTCCACGAGACACAAGTCCTGTCTCAGTGAGTAAGACCAAATCTCTATATATAAAAGGAAGTGTCCCGATTACTGACGGACTGACTGACTGACTCATCATCGCCCAGCCCAAACCACTGAAAATAAAAATAAAGAAAAAAGGTAAAGCAATCTACAATCGGAAGATTGGTTTGAACAGCACAGTGCTTTACTAGGCACGGTCCTGTTTGGAGGTGGTATGCCGTTGCCTTCCTCCGACCTTCGAACTGACTTACCCAGCCAGTTATAGGGGGACCTACAGTTTAACCTGGGTTCCGAACCACGGTGCTACTCGGTATTTTTCACATGAGCAATACTGCCAGAGGTGAAAGAAGTGGAAAGTAACAGATAAAAATCCTAGGACCTGGCGGGGACCGAACCCGGGATCTTTGGATTTGTAGTCTGGCACTATAGCACTGTGCAACCGAGGCGCACCCACTGAAGATAGAAACTTGGAATTTGTGGAGGGTGTTGATCTTACTCTGTAGGCGTCTTTTAAGAAGCGATTTTTCGATATTCCGTCCGTAAGGGGGTGAAATAGGGGATGAGACGTTTTTTGAAAATACGTAGCTGTTTAGGCAATTTTGAAGCTAGAACTACAAAATTTCGGATTTTATTTCAGGGTTCGCATTTAAAAGACCCGTGTTCCGAAATTTTCTGAAATTCGACAGATAAGGAGGTAAAATAGGTGACGCAAAAAATTGTTTTTCAAAAATATGTTGCTGTTAACTCAAATTTTAAGCTACAACTACGAAACTTCGGATATGGAATCTTGGTCAGGATTAAAATTCCATAATTTTTAGTATTTTTGGATATTCAACAAGTAAGAGGATTAAATAGAGGATCAAAAATTGTTTTTGGATATATGTTCCTACTGATACAATTTTGAAGCTAGAGCTGCAAAAATTAATATTGGTATAGCATTTCAAGCTATAACTACGAACCTTAGGATATGGACTCTTGATCATGATTAAAAGGACACGTGTTTCGGTATTTTTAGAAATTCAACAACTAAGGGGGTAAAAGAGGGGATCAGAAATTCTTTTCGAAAACTCATTGTTTTCAAGACAATTTTGAAGCTATAGCTACAAAAAATGGCATTTGTATTGTTCGTTATGAGTTAAAAAATACGTCTTTCGGTATTTTTGGAAATTCAACCATCAACGGGGTTAAATTGGAGAGGGGGTGATTTCGAAAAATGTTGCTATGTAGGCAATTTTGAAGTTAGAACTACAAATTTTCGGATTTGGATTCGGGGTTCGAATTTAAAAGACACGTTTTTCGGTATTTTTGGAAATTCGACCAATAAGGGGGTGAATTACGAGATGGAAAAATTGATTTTCAAAAATATGTTGCTGTTAACTCAAATTTCAAGCTATAACTACGAAACTTAAGATATGGATTCTTCATCAGGATTAAAAAGAAACAACTGGTGCAGACCAACCAGCCTACGCTTGCGAAGCAGCGGGGATTCAGCTAGTCTCTTAATATAAAAGGATAGAAACTTGGAATTTGTGGAGGGGGTCATTTAAGAAGCGTCATTTAAGAAGCAATTTTTCGATATTCCGTCCGTAAGGGGGTGAAATAGGGGATGAGACGTTTTTTGAAAATACGTAGCTGTTTAGGCAATTTTCAAGCTAGAACTACAAAATTTCGGAATTTATGACAGGGTTAGAATTTAAAAGACACGTGTTTTGGCATTTTTTGAAATTCGACAAATAAGGGGGTAAAATAGATGACGCAAAAAATTGATTTTCAAAAATATGTTGCTGTTAACTCAAATTTCAAGCTATAACTACGAAACTTAAGAAATGGAATCTTCATCACGATCACGATCACGGGAGGGAGGAGGACTAATTTTTTCCTCGCCACTGTGGCAGCACCGTCGAGTTTACGCCGGAAGGGAAGCAGTCTGGCTTACATGCCAGCAGTGTTGCCAACCCGTGGGATTTGTCCTATATCGTGGGACATTTTGACAATTATTTTTCGGAAAGGGACAAAGGGATTTTTTTTTTCAAAATGTGTCAAACAAGAAAGTCATTATTTTAAAAATTATTAAAAAAAACGACTTTCCAAGAAAGTACTTATTAAAATAGTATAGAGGTACAGATACTGTGTGTATATTAGCAACAAATAGAAAACCACTTGACAATGCCAAATACGGCGAAACAGCTGTAGTGGACAATTAAATAAAGCGAATAAGCAGCAGTAAAGGTCATATTTCCCCGTTACGTTTTTCACATCACCTTCGGCGTCTGCACTAGTTTTATTTTTGTTCCAGCTCTTTAGAGTATCGAGGTCCACTCAGTTTGATAAGTAGCTTACTTGGCCCAAATAATTATGTCTTTCAATAACCTGGAATAAAATTTGATTAAAACTACTTTTTAAAATCCTTTGAACTACTATATTATACAAGTTGTTTCGATGAAGTGCAGAGTTTAATTGTGCCTTATTACACGCAATGCTCACTGTCGTCGTTGTATTTTCAGAATTGCACCACCTTTTTAATCCTGAAGGAAGTACGATGAATGCTGAAAACAACTTCCACTGCTAGCGATTTCAAATAGTCAGGTGGTTTGTATCGTTGTTTTTTTTTTCTTTTGTACTTAACGTAAGCCGCGTTGGAGTAGCCGAGCGGTCTAAGGCGTCTCGCTGCGGAGCGCGCGGTTGCTCGCCGTGGAGGTTCGAGTCCTCCCTGGGGCATGGCAGTGTGTGTTGTCCTTAGGTTAGTTTACCTAGGTTTAAGTAGTTTGTAAGCTACGGACTGATAACCACGCAGTTTGGTCCGATAGATCTACAAACATTTGAACATTTTTTTAATTGTTGCAGATGAGATCAGAATAGTAGCAATTTTCATTCCATTCTTTCACTGAGTAATTGTTCTGAATACGACCCTGAGATTTGTGCCGACTTATTAAATTTCAGTTTTAACAATATGAGCTAGCCGTGATAACGATAGTAAAGATGTTCAAATGTTTGTACAGTTTATGGGACTTAACTACGGGGTCATCAGTTCCTAAACTTACAAACTACTTATGAAGTAGGTAATCCTAAGGACGGCACAAATATCCATGGCCTGGGGGGATTCGAACCCCCGACCGTAGTGGCCGTGCAGACCGTGACTGGATCGCCTCAGTCCCCTCGGCCACCGCGGCCGGCTAGAAAAGATGTCTCCAACAGTTAGGTTCACGGCGGTTTATCCATCAAACACAGGTTTTTAGTGCGTAGTTTGCCTATTCTTTTAGAGTGCTGCATTTTTTTTTTCTTATTCTTTTAAAAACAGGCGCACCTTTCATGGCTCACGTAAATGCAACGACACCAATTTGAAATATTTCTTCCGTTCAATCTGTATAAGGCCGTTTACAGAGATTTCATTCAATTAAATATTGCTTATTTTTTCTTTATTAAAATCGCGGGATAGGTAAGGTACAATTGCAGGAGCTATTCCATTTCAAGAATATTTGCATACAGATATTAATTAAATAATAGTCACGTCTAAAAGTATTAACAATTTGGGAGAATGATTCAGCTTGGAGGTGTCTGGATTCGAACCGAAGTTCACCAGCTCTTCCGCTGCTGAAGTTTGTACTTATTGTAGTTGTGCTTGTGTGTACTGATTGCGATGTCTAAATCGAAGTGAACTGTGGCAGGAAGTGTTTGTCTTCTTTCCCACTGGGAATACACCAGAGAGACAATAGGGACCCTCCTGGCTTTTGCCTTACGATCAAGTTACAAACTCTGGTAAAAACCTCGGTAGGAGATGTTGCACGTGTGTTTTACCTAACTAACACGTTAACTAATGAGGTCTGTGTTCTGATAGGGTAATTACACGGTAAATGTTGCAAGTCTCTTCTTCTGACTGGCAAACTTGTCGATTACTCTATTGTTGGAGTTTGGAATATCACTGATTTCCTTCTTCTGAATGGAACAAACAGCCAGTGAGTCCAGTCTTTCCTGACTCATTCTGTGCCTGAGGAAGGTTTTGACTTTTTTTTAAGGTGCTGAAACTGCGCTCTGCTTTTGCTGATGAAATTGGTTTAGTTGGCGCAGTTTGTAAAGTTTTGTGCATTTCAGGGAACGATTCTTCAAAGGAATGTTTCACAAAGAAAGTAGACACCTGACAAAGCGTTCTACATCTACATGGGATACTCTGCAAATCACATTTTAGTGCCTGGCAGAGGGTTCATCGAACCACCATTATGCTATTTATCTCCCATTCCATTCACGAATAGCGCGCGGGAAGAAAGAACACCTGAATCTCTCCTTTCGGGCTCCGATTTCTCGTGTTTTATTCTGATGATCATTTATACCTATGTAAGTGCGAGTCAACAATTTAATTTTGCATTCGGAGGAGAATGTTGGCGATTGGAGTTTCGTAAATAGCCCACGCCGCAGCGATAAGCGCCGTTGTTGTAATTATTCTCATCCCAGATCCTGTATCATTTCCGTAACGCTGTCTCCACTGTATCGTGACATTACGAAACGAGCTGCCCTTCTTTGGACTCTTTCGATGTTCTCCGTCAAACCCACCTGCTAAGGATCCCACACTGGGCTGCAATACTCCAAAAATGGACGGACAAGCGCAGTGTATGCAGTTTCTTTTGTAGTTCTGTTGCATCTTTTAAGGGTGCTGTCAATAAAACGCAGTCTCTGGTTCGCCTTTACCACGATATTATCTACGTGTTTTTTCCAGTTTAGGTCTGAAGTAATAGTAATTCCTAGGTATTTTGTGGAGTTTACGGCCTTCACATTTGATTGATTTATCATGTAAACAAAGTTTAACGGATTTCTTTTCGTACTCATATGGACGACTTCACACTTCTCATTATTTAGAGTCAATTGCCAATTTTTACACCATACTGATATCTTATTCAGATCGTTCTGCAGTTGGTTTTGATCTTCAGATGATTGTACTACACGGTAAATGACGGCGTCATCTGCAAACAACCTAAGAGAGCTACTTAGATTTTCCCCTAAATCGTTTATGTAAATAAGGAACAGCAGAGGACCAATAACACTACCCTGTGGAACGCCCAATATCATTTCTGTTTTTGTCGATGCCTTTCCATCGATTACTACGAACTGTGTCCTCTCTGAGAGGAAATCCCCTACACAGTCGGAAATTTGTGGCGATGTACCATAAGCACGCAATTTGATTAAAAGCCGTTTGTTAGGTACGGTGTCAAAAGCCTTCTGGAAATCACCATTGTGCAGCGTGACGTAGCGTGCCGTACACAAATAGTGTCGCCTTGTGCTCTTAGACCGGCAGTTTTAAGGTTACTGGAAAGCGGGACGTTTCGCCATTGTTCAAGTACCATGCAAGCAAGCAGGCGTTGAAAACTATGATTTCTCTTGGTGCTCAAGTCTGAAACTGGCGACAGTTTATTAATGGGTAACTCACTGCAAAAGTTTAACACTACTTTTTCTTGTACAGAATGCTTTTTGACATTGCTTTGGAATCTCTGCATGAATAAACAAAAGTGGCAATGCGAAAACCATAATTCTTTGTAAATTCGGACTTGCCACACCGCGATAAACCATAGGTCTGCTAATGATATTTTTTTCTTTTGTGTCCCAGCCTCGTCGCCACTTTTGTGTCTCGTTTCCGTCGTAGGTGTCGGTGGCCGAGTAGAAAGACCGACACAGGAATAAAGGATGCACGCTTGTGCAGGTAGGAGGTGACCAGCCAGTGGGACAGCAGAAACTAGAAACACTAGAGTAAATTAGAACGAGATATATATTGCACAGAATTTATACAATACTTAACTTTTACATAGTTCTGTACTGCAGAAGGCTGATACATAGTTGAGCTAGAGGTCTGCCTAGTGCCTGTCCGGTAGCCAAGTCTTGACTGGTGCCTATCTGATTCCGAAGTGTTAGCTGGTTCCTATCTCAGTCCCAAGTGAACGACTTCGTTCAGTGGTGGCCACGAGCGGAGTTGCAGCAGAGGGCGCTCGTGGCTGACGTCGTAAGAACGCCGCGCCGTGCGTGCATGGCGGCGCGCGGCGAAAGTACGTGGCGCGCACTTCAGACTTGTGCGACAGCACAATTTTCATGAACATTACTAAATGGTTTAAAGCCAACTCATTGCCATTAAACTTTCAAAAGACTCACGACATGCAGTTCAGAACGTGTAAGAGATTTCTCGCCAGCATATGCATTAAGTATGAAGAATAGCAGATAGAAGAGGTTGACAGTATTAAATTCCTGGGATTACAGCTTGATAATAAATTTAGTTGGGAGGAGCGCACCACAGAACTGCTGAAACGACTCAACAAATCTGTATTTTCAATACGAGTGTTATCAGACATAGGAGACACAAAAATAACAAAGCTTGCATACTTTGCTTACTTTCATTCCCTAATGTCACATGGTATAATATTTTGGGGTAACTCTTCAAGTCAGTCAAAAGTCTTCAGAGCCCAAAAGCGTGTAATACGTATTATTTGTGGAGTAAATTCACGGACGTCTTGTAGAAGCCTCTTCAAAGAACTGAGTATATTAACTACTGCCTCTCAGTATATTTATTCCTTCATGAAATTTGTCATAAATAATATATTCCTTTTCCCAACAAAGAGCTCAGTTCATACATACAATACTAGAAATAAAAATGAACTACACAAAGATTTAAAAGCACTTACTTTAGTTCAAAAAGGGGTCCACTTCTCAGGAACACACATTTTCAATAATTTACCATCAAGTATAAAAATATTTAGCTACAAATAAAGATGAGTTTATAGAGGAGCCTAAAAGACTTTCTAGTGGCCAACTCCTTCTACTCCATTAGCGAATTTCTAAATTGTACCAAATGATGTATGCACTCATACTGTATTATTATATTATCAGCCAAAAAAAGAAAAAGAAAAAATACCTTAAAAATTTATGTTTTGTATTTGTATGTGTGTGTATCTGTATTTGTATTACTAGTATTATCAATTATTCAGCTTGTAAATTTTGTTTATTGACATGTTCCACGTCCACGAGGATCCCCTCAACATGGATCTACGGTACGAATAACTAATCTAATCTAATCTCTGATTTAGTCGTTTGTGATAGGAAAAAATCGTCAATACAGCTTTTGAGGTTGTTTGTTAAGACATCCCCTGGGCAATAGTAAAACGCAAAAAAAACTAATAATAATAATAAATACTATTACCACCTCTTTAATATACGGACTGTTTCAGAAACTAGACTAATGGAATACATAGTTGAATAATGCTGTCATAGTCTTCTTTTGTTATCTAAAACCGTGCTGGTGTTTTGATAATAAGGATAATTTATTAATAAAGTCTTCCAATATGGTATACAATAAATTTTAAAATATGTTTGAGGATGAGCTGAGTTGTGCTATGGGCCTGTAATTAGCTAGATATTTTCCAGGGCCCTTTTTGTGAAGTGAGGTAATTTTAAAAGTCCCTAGTAGGTCAGGGAAAACTCCATATACAGGGTGTTACAAAAAATTACGGCCAAACTTTCAGGAAACATTCCTCACACACAAAGAAAGAAAATATGCTATATGGACATGTGTCCGGAAACGATTAACTTCCATGTTAGAGGTCATTCAATTACTTCTCTTCAAATCACATTAATTATGGAATGGAAACACACAGCAACAGAACGTACCAGCGTGACTTGAAACAGTTTGTTACAGGAAATGTTCAAAATGTCCTCCGTTAGCGAGGATACATGCATCCACCCTCCGTCGCACGGAATCCCTGATGCGCTGATGCAGCCCTGGAGAATGGCGTATTGTATCACAGCCGTCCACAATACGAGCACGAAGAGTCTCTACATTTGGTACCGGGGTTGCGTAGACGAGAGCTTTCAAATGTCCCCATAAATGAAAGTCAAGAGGGTTGAGGTCAGGAGAGCGTGGAGGCCACGGAATTGGTCCGCATCTACCAATCCATCGGTCACCGAATCTGTTGTCGAGAACCGTACGAACACGTCGACTGAAATGTGCAGGAGCTCCATCGTGCATGAATCACATGTTGTGTCGTACTTGTAAAGGCACATGTTCTAGCAGCACAGGTAGAGTATCCCGTATGAAATCATGATAACGTGCTCCAGTGAGCGTAGGTGGAAGAACATGAGGCCCAATCAAGACATCACTAACAATTCCTGCCCAAACGTTCACAGAAAATCTGTGTTAATGACGTAAATCGAGGGAGTACAGTACATACTAATGAAACAATTGGGTATTTTGACAATTTTCTGCACGAAGTATTTCAATTTACATTTAAAGAGAAATACTAAAATGAGCTCTAACATGAAAATTAAGCGTTTCCGAACACATGTCCACATCACATATTTTCTTTCTTTGTGTGTGAGGAATGTTTCCTGAAAGTTTGCCCGTACCTTTTTGCCGTTAGTGTTTGGTGTTGAGTATTAGGTCTATGGCAGTTATTCTTCTTCAGGTTTTCTGCTATTTTGCTGAAATAGTCTTTAAAAGCATTTACTATTTTCTGAGGATCTGCTGTCACTTCGTCATTTAGATTTAGTTTTAATGTTTTCTATATAACATTCTGCTTACTGTAATAATGGAAAGTCCAGGTTGGAATAAATAATATAGTGAGGACAGTTTACTACTCACCGCAAAGACGTGGCGACGAGCTGCGACAGGCACATACATGTATGGTTGTACGTGTGTGTCTTTTGTATGTGCCTGTCGCAGCTCGTCGCCACGTCTTTGCGGTGAGTAGTAAACTGTCCTCACTATATTATTCTGCTTACTGTTTGTTTCATTTTTTTACAACTGCTCACAAGCCTTTCATTTTGTTGTTATACTCCTTTATAAATTTAGTAGCTGAAAACCCGGCGTTGCTCGGGTATTTATTTATTGCTGCCATTTTTCAGGTATATATTCATTTGAATAAGGGCTGTATAACTGTAAAATCTCTTGGGAATACAATTAGTAGTACAGAAGTAATAGATTAAAACTTGCTACGTGATGGGGCGGTTTTCCGTGAGCGTTACTGTTTATTTGCTCATATCTCATGAACTACGTGTCACACTGTGATACAATTTAGAAGGTACACTCAACTATATGCGTGTCTACTGTTTGTAAAATTTCCTGCGGCTACAATTTATAGTGTACAAACTATAAATTGTAACATCATACCGAATGCCGTAGTTTTACTCCATAAACAGCAGAAAATAGTAAGTGAGAAACTTTTTTCCTTTTATGATTTTACTATGGATGCCAGCGAGGAAAAGTTTAATAAAGGTTTGAAATTATGTTTAAAGTTTTTGCAAGTCGCTACGTACTGTCATTCTCATACAGTGTATTTCGAAAGTCTCGCCGCATTATATGGCATTTTTTGCGATTTATATTGGTTATGACGTAGTATCTTTTGAACTATGTGCCGTATGTGATTCTTAACCATGCAGCAATTGTTACCTCACGGTAAGGTATGTGTGTACCAAATTTGGTTGAAATCGGTCCAATGGTTTAGGAGAAAATGAGCAGCATTGTCGCAAAATGCAGCAGTTTTTCGCGCATCTCATTGTTTGACGTCATATCTCGTGAACTATACATGGTATGTGATTCTTACACTTACGGCGACCGTTCTCACGGATTGAAGCTTACGTGTACAAACTTTCATAAAGATTGGAACAAAACTGTAGATTTGTATGCAACACGTACACACATACGGACAGTATGCTGACCTTTATTTATTTATTTATTTATTTTTTTTTTTTTTTGCTCTTACAGTACGACCTAAACTGATTATCGATTTCATGAAGTTTCTTGTAATTTTTTACGTCACACTTTTTTTTTTTTTTTTTTTTTTTTTTTTTTTTTTTTTTTTTTTTTTTGGCTGGATATCCTTATTCATTTTCTTACCCACGAGTTTGTGTGTTTATTTCCAGTTTTCCTTGATTTCAGTGGAGTGGTGGAGAAATGTCTTATGCAAAGAATTGAACATGTGGTTTACATCCAGTGGCGGACCGCTTGGCACGTAGTTCTCCCGGGGCCGCCAAATTTCGAAAGCTTTTTTTTTTTTTTGGACTACCCTCCGTAACACGTGTATTATAGTCTTTAAATTGCCTTTGCATTATAGTCTTTGTTGGAGATTGTCTTCTGTAATTTAAATTCACTGTTACTATCTGAGCTTGTTGTCTTCGTTGCCCTCTGCCCAGTGTTCAGCCCTTAACAGATAATTATAGAGCCTTATATTATCATTATTAAGTGGCTTTGCATTAGCGTCTTTGTTGGAGATTGTCTTCTGTAATTTAAATTCACTGTCACTATCTGAGCTTCGTGGTCACTGTAACCTGTGCGGATTGACTTATTTGAGTGGTATAGTTAGTCTGTGTTTATGAAAATCTGATCTAGAGCTGTTTTTGAATTTTTATAGTGATCCTAGTTGGCGTGCTTACAGTTGAGGAAAAGTTGAATGGATCTGTAATACTCAACAATTGATCTTTTTTTTCCATGTGTGAGGAAGTCAATATTAAAATCTCCACTTATTAATAGGTTCTTGTTTAGTGCGTAGTGCTTCCAGGGAGTGACTGAAGGTCTGGATATATCCATCAGGGACTCTATATACGTTTCATCCCATGAAGGCTTTCACGGCCGGCGTCTTCATCAGTAAACACTTCCGGGCTGAGTTGCCGTGGTCGATCTATAAAACTTGCTCTCCCTGACGTTTCGTTCTCGACTACGGAGAACATCTTCCGAGGTTGAGTCGACGACTGGCTTCTGGAGGCTGAGGCCGCTCCTTATATCAGATCGTAGAGGGCGCCACCTCTCGTCACGTGACGTCGATGTGTGGCTGTCTCTGGCTATAGCCTGTTCTCTCGATTGCGAGCAATCGATTGTCACGTGACTGATGCAACGTCGATCGCCATATCTTGTCTAATTTTAATCCTTCTTCTTTACGATTAAAATTGTATTGATGTTTGTGGATTTCAATTGCCTCCCTATACATACGTGTATAATAGTGTGACGTCCTCGCCAGCACACTTGTCTCACCAAATTTTATCTCGTGATCTCCTTCCGTGAAAATATGTTCCGCCACTGCCGATTTGTCGATCTGTCCCAAGCGACAATTTCTCTTATGCTCCGTCAAACGTGTATTAATGCTTCTTTTTGTGGTTCCTAGGTAGACTTTGCCACAACTACACGGAATTTTATATACCCCTGGTGTGGCCAGGGGATGACGAGCATCTTTTGTTAATCTAAGGCATTCACTAATTTTCTTAGTAGGTCTGAAAGTAGTCTCCATCGGAAACTTGGCCGGTACTTTTCCAATGTGATCCGTGATGTTATGAATGAACGGAAGAAATACTTTTCCAGCTGATGGTTGTTGCTGTCTCCTGATTTTGTCCATTATAGTGCTTGGTTGAACTACTCGGTTAATCTCGTTATTTGTATAACCATTTTTTGCAAAGGCCTGTCGCAAGTGGTTTAGTTCTTCCTGTAAGTAGCCTAGCCCCTCTTTTGCCTAGGGTGGTGGTTTGAGTTCTTATGGAGGTAGCGATCAGTATGTGTGGATTTTCTATAGACCTTATGGCCTAAGGTCCCATCCGCCCGTTTGATAACTGAAACATCCAGAAAGTTGAGTTGTCCATTATTCTCTTTCTCCATGGTGAATTTGATCTTTGGGTTGATGCTATTTAGATGCACCAGGAAATCATTCAGATCCTCTTCCTCGTGATTCCATATTACGAAGGTATCATCGACATATCGATACCACTTCGAGGGTCTTTTTTTGGCCGACTGCAGTGCTTGATATACATATACATTTGTCAGACTATGTATTGCAATTCTTTGTATGTCAAAAAATTGTTTGAATATGAGAAGGAAAATTATTTTATTGATGTCATTGTATACTTGACTTTTTTTTCTAAGTTGGTACCACAGTTCTCATACAGTTATTTGTTTAGGCCTATCTTTGTTATGATCTAAGGTTTTTGCGTGTGTATATATATATGCTGTTTCATATAAATTTTGTGTGTTGAGTTATGAGTTAATCAAGTTTCTGAGACACATCGGTGTATTACATTTGTGTGTTGCCGCTGAATTTGAATAAACCTGTTACTCAGTTCAAGCCAGAACTGTCATTCATTTTAACAGGTTATGGACCCAGATCGCCGGTGACGTGATTTGAGTGGATATCGTGTGCGCCTCGTTTGCACAGTGGTAGAGTGCCAGACTACAAATCCAAAGGTCGCGGGTTCGATCCCCGCCAGGTCCTAGGATTTTTATCTGTCACTTTCCATTCTTTCACCTCTGGCAATATTGCTCATGTGGAAAATACCGAGTAGCACCGTTGTTCGGAACCCACGTTAAACTGTAGGTCCCCCTATAACTGGCTGGGTAAGTCAGTTCCAAGGTCGGAGGAAGGCAACGGCATACCACCTCCAAACAGGACCATGCCTACTAAAGCACTGTGGTGTTCAAACCAATCTACGGATTGTTGACTGCTTTACCTTATCGTGGGATATAGACGTGTCAGTGATGGCTTCGGTTGTTGACACTTTAAAGATTGAAAGACTTGGGCGTAAGAACTGTTTGGTATGGTGCAAGAGAGTGAAAGCCTTCTTGGTACGAAAAACGTGTTGGGCTGCAATAGATCGTGGTTTCGATGATGATGAAGCTCTGACTACTGGAGAAGAAGAGACGAATGCTGATGCCCTTAGCTATCTAACTGAGTTAGTGGAAGACTGTTATCTGAATTATGTATGCAGACATGAACGAGCTAAACACGTCTGGAATTTACTCAAGAGTATACGCTTCAAAATTTCTCCATTCCATTTTTTGAGTACTATGGATGAGTTAGCCAATTGCATTAAGAGATCGGATGAAGCTGTATGGCATTATTCGAATAGAATTGAACAGCTAGTGGAAAAACTGAGAAATCATGGATCTAACATCAATATTCAAGATTTGGCAGCATATATGCTGAGAGGTTTGCAGCAAGAAAACTACAGATTGTTCACGCAATGGAGCTAAACGAAGAAAAATTAACATCAGAAAATGTTGAAAGCAAGCTGCTGCTAGAGAACAGATTGGAGAGAGAAAAGAACGAGGATTACAAGAGAAATCAAGAATTAAGAAGCTACATGATGAAGAATAAAAGAGATTTTTACTTGCAGTTTGGGAAGAAAAGCGGTTTTGGTAATGAGAAGCATAGCTCCTCAGATAGATCATGTCATTGTTGTGGTCAACTAGGGCATTTTGCTCGAGATTGTCTCAGGCCGAAGAAAGCGAAGGCCAGAGGAACAGTTATTTGTTATACAAGGCGCGTCCAGAAAGTAAGTTCCGTTTGGTAATAAAATGAAATTGTACACAGATACACAATAAATTGTTATTGCACAAAATTCTACAAGTCTTAAACTACTTTTCCACATAACTGCCGAAATTTTGCAGGCATTTGTCATAGCGTGGTACCAGGTTTTGTATACCTTCTTCATAGAAATCTGCCGCCTGTGTCTTCAACCAGATGGAAACAGTTACTTTGAGCTCGTCGTCATTGGTGAAGTGATGACCGCCAAGGAAAGACTTGAGATGTGAGAACAGATGAAAGTCGCTAGGAGCGAGGTCAGGGCTGTACGTAGGATGGTCAAACACGTCCCAGCCAAATCCCTGTAGGAGGTTTCTCGTCACATTTGCAGTGTGTGGTCGTGCGTTGTCGTGAAGCAAGACAACGCCTTTTGACAGCAGTCCCCGGCGCTTATTCTGAATTGCACGACGCAATTTCCGAAGTGTCTCGCAATAAGCATCTGCTTTGATTGTTTGACTACGCGGTAAGAAGACAATGAGTAGGATGCCTTTCCAGTCCCAGAACACTGTGCACATCATTTTCCGAGGTGTCACGATTTGCTTCGGCTTTACCTTTGGTGGGGATGACGTGTGCCTCCATTCCATTGATTGCCGCTTACTCTCAGGGGTGTCGTAAGAAACCCACGTTTCATCTCCTGCGACTATCCGTCTCAGAAATTCTTCGCCGCTTTCAGCATAACGGGTCAAAAACTCAAGTGCACTACCCATCCGTTCTGTTTTGTATTGCTCAGTGAGAATCTTTGGTACCCAACGTGAGCAAACTTTACGGAATTTCAGTTGTTTGGTAACTATTACATGCATCAGCGATCGTGAAATCTGGGTGAAGTCCATAGCGAAAGCACTAATTTTAAATCTACGGTTCTCCTGGATCTTGTCATCAATCGCGTGAACCAGTTCTTCTGTAACCAAAGGTGGACGCCCACTTCGTTCTTCATCGTTCACATCTCTACGCCCGCCATTGAACTGTCGGACCCATCTTCTCACCATCGAATCACTCATCGCATTTGGTCCGTAAACATCGCAAATCTGCCGATAAATTTCACTCGGTTTCACTTTCCTCGCATTCAGAAACCGAATCACCGACCTGATTTCACAGGCAGCGGGATTTTCAATCGATGCCGACATTTCAAACGAGCACAACAAAGCGTACGTAACTGACAGCGATCTGCAAATGGCGCACGTCCTTCTCCTTGATACACGTCGTCTACAGCGCATGTGCGGAACTGCAATCGCAGCGCTGCAGCGGAGATAAATTGAAACGGAACTTACTTTCTGGACGCGCCTCGTAATTGTGGCAAAGAAGGACATGCATCGTTACAGTGCGCGACTTACGGTGAAAATGCAGTGAGAGTTGAAGAGAGGAAGATTGGAAACAACAGTGTGAAATTGAAATGTGCTGTGCATCTTATGAAAGAAGTATTTTATCCATTTCAGCAACTGTTCAGATTATAAATTAAGTTGCTTGTCGTTATTTATTTATTTATTATTTAACTTATTTGTTATATGATAATCACTTCATCACTCTATCCCCATTAAATTTTGACACAATGACACAATGACAGTTTCTTTATATTGCCAGATGACCTGACAGTGTCATTCTAAGCATCCTACTGTGTCAGCTGGTAGTTCTGAAATATTCCGCCTATGGCGCCACTTATCATTGTACTTAGGTTACTCCTCTCTTTATGCTTTTCTTCAACTACTTTGAGTATTACTGTTTTCTCATAGCCTTCTTCCCCTTATTTATCGTTACTCTTTTACTATAAACCTCATCCATGGATACTTGGCTAGCAGCTGACTTATTCATTCCATAATCTCTGCACTTAGCGTTGATTCCACTGCTAGCATGTTTATTTATTAAGCAACAGTACAAAAATGTAAGTGTTAATTTTATCCCATTATATGTACTTATCTTTATTAAATCTATTTGGTTCGAAACTGCTTCATATTTCTGTAATCGACTTTTATACGTTCTATAGCCTTATTGTATACAAATTCACTTGTTTGTCTGTATAGAGACCAGAAGAAGGGCACTCAAGCGCCCGAAACCGGTCGTTGAAGTTAAAAAAATAAATAACGACAAGCAACTGGTTGCTGCATTTCATTAATTTATAATCTTATGAAAGGGGCTGAAGGTGAAGAAAGTAAATCGGACAGTGAAACAAGTGATGCAAATGTCTGGATTGTGGACAACGGTTGTAACCAACACATAACTGCTCATCGTGAATTGCTTAATCACCTTGTAAGAAATGTTACAGGACCAGTGCAAGTGGGAAAGAAGAGGGTCGCGTGTGATGTGAAACGGAGTGGATCAGTTGTGTTAAAATAAATGATCAGTGTGGTGGAGGGACTTTAAAATTAATAAAGCTATTGTGCGTTCCCGATGCATCTGATAATATTTTGTCAATTGTTGTTGTTGTTATGGTCTTCAGTCCGGAGACTGGTTTGATGCAGATCTCCACCCTACTCTATCCTGAGCAAGCCTTTTCATCTCCTCATAAGAACGGCAACCCACATCCACTTGAATCTGCTTACTATACGCGTCTCTTGGCCTCCCTCTGCGATTTTTACCCCACACACTTCCCTCCAATGCTAAATTTACGATTCCCCGATGTCTAAGAATGTGCCCCACCAAGCGATCCCTTCTTTTAGTCAGCGTATGCCAAAAATTCCTTTTCCCACCAATTCTGTTCAGTACCTCTTCATTAGTTATGCGAACTACCCACCTAATCTTCAGCATTCTTCTGTAGCACCACATTTCAAAAGTCTCTATTCTCTTCCTGTCCACACTGCTTATCGTCCATGTTTCACTCCCGTACAAGGCAACACTCCACACAAATGCCTTCAGAAAAAACTTCCTTACACTTACATCAATATTCGATGTTAGCAAATTTCTTTTTTTCAAAAATGCTTTTCTTCCCATTGCCAATCTGCATTTTATATCCTCTGTACTGCGACCATCGCATGTTACTTTACTACCCAAGTAACAAAACTCATCTACCACCTTCATTGTTTCGTTACCTAATCTAATTCCTTCAGCATCGCCAGACTTTCTAAGACCGCATTCCATTATTTTTGTTTTGCTCTTGTTGATGTTCATTTTATACGCTCTCTTCAACACACTGTCCATTCCATTCAACTGCTCTTCCAGATCCTTTGCTGTCTCTGACAGAATTACAATGTCATCAGCAAAACGCAATGTTTTTATTTCGTCCCCCTGAACTTTAATCCCTATTCCAAATTTTTCCTTGCTTTCCTTCACCGCCTGCTCGATGTACAAATTGAATAACATCGGAGAAAGGCTACAACCCTGTCTTACTCCCTTCCCAACTGATGCTTCCCTTTCATGCCCTTCGAGTCTAATAACTGCGGTCTGGCTTTTGTACAAGTTGTAAATAACTCTCCTTTCCCTGTATTTTACCCCTGCTGAATTCAGAATTTGAAAGAGTGTATTCCAGTTAACATTGTCAAATGCTTTCTCCAAATCTACAAAAGCTAAAAATGTAGGTTTGCCTTTCCTTAATCTATCTTCTAAGATAAGACGTAAAGTGAGTATTGCCTCCCGGGTTCGTACGTTCCTCCTGAATCCAAACTGATCTTCCCCGAGGTCAGCTTCTACCAGCTTTTCCATTCTCCTGTAGATAATTCGTGTTAAAATTTTGCAACCATGACTTATCAAACTGATGGTTCTGTAATTTTCGCACCTGTCTGCATCTGATTTCTTTGGAATGGGGATTATTACATTTTTCTTAAAGGGTATTTCGCCTGTCTCATACATCTTGTTAACAACTTGAAAAAAAACGGGTGTGCGCTATGAGATTGATAATGGAATATTGACTGCATATGAATTAAATAAAAATGAAGAACTTTTCTGTGTTTATGCAAGAGAAGATGATATGTATGGAATCAAGTGTGATTGGTATGAACTGGGGAAATTCAATGGTAAAACTAGTTATAGTGAGCAAGAATCTGTCAGTGCTGTTGCCTTCAAAATGGTGAGTAGAGAAGTATGTCATAATCGTTCTGGTCATACTGACAATTTACCTGATTGTGACCCAATTAGTAAACAAAAACCTAGAGTCAGATGTGAAGTTTGTTTGAAGGGGAAAGCAAAAGAATTTTCTTTCACAGAAAGAACAGAGAGATCATCTGCTGTTCTAGATCTTGTTTACTGAGATGTGTGTGTTATGTGAAACATTAGGAGGAGGAAAATATTTTCTAACTTTTGACAGATGATTTTTCACGTTACAGTGAAGTAAGTGTGTTGAGGAATAAGGTTGATGTTTGCGAAGAAATAGTCAAGTATAAAACCAGGGTGGAGAATCTCCATGAAAAGAAACTAAAGTATATTCAAACAGATTGTCGAGAGTGTTTTTCTCGACTTCAAAAAGGCGTTCGACGCGGTGCCACACTGCAGACTGCTAACGAAGATACGAGCTTATGGAATAGGTTCACAGATTTGTGACTGGCTGGAAGACTTCCTAAGTAATAAAACGCAGTACGTTGTTCTCGAAGGCGAGTGTTCATCAGAGACGAGTGTATCGTCAGGCGTGCCCCAGGGGAGTGTGATAGGACCGCTATTATTTTCTATCTATATAAATGATCTGATGGACAGAATAAGTTGTAATTTGCGGCTGTTTGCTGATGATGCTGTGGTGTTTGGGAGGGTGTCGTCTGTAACAGACTGTAATAGCATACAGGACGACTTAGAAAAAATTTCTAGTTGGCACGAAGATTGGCAGCTAGCTCTCAATGTGGAAAAATGTAAGGTGATGCGCATGAGTAGAAAAAACAATCCCATAATGTTCGAATACAGCATTAGTAGTGAGCTTCTTGATGTTGTCGCGTCGTTCAAATATCTAGGCGTAACATTGCAGAGCGATATGAAATGGAACGAGCATGTAAGGACAGTTGTGAGTAAGGCGGACAGCCGACTTCGGTTTATTGGGAGAATTTTGGGAAGATGTACTTCACCTGTAAAGGAGACCGCGTATAAAACGCTTGTACGACCACGTCTTGAGTATTGCTCAAGTGTTTGGGACCCGCAGCAGATCGGTTTGAAGGAAGACATGGAAGCAGTTCAGAGGCGAGCAGCTAGGTTTGTTACCGGTAGGTTCGACCAATGCGCGACTGTCACGGAAATGCTCCGGCAACTCAATTGGGGATCGCTGGAAGATAGACGACGTTCTTTTCGTGAATTTCTGTTAAGTAAATTTAGAGGGCCGGAATTTGAAGCTGAAGCTGAGTGTAGTACGATCTTGCTGCCGCCTACTCACATTTCGCGTGGTGATCACAAAGACAAGATAAGATAAATTAGGGCTCGTACGGAGGCATATAGGAATTCTTTTTTTCCTCCTTCCATTTGGGAGTGGAATAGGAAAGGAAACGCCTAGTAGTGGTACAGTGTACCCTCCGCCACGCACCTTACGGTGAATTGCGGAGTATGTATGTAGATGTAGATGGTGGAGGAGAGTATTGCAGTCATCAATTTGAGGAATTGTTCATCTAAAATGGTACTGTCCATAGACTGTCACTACCAGGGGAACACCAACCAGTGGGGTGGCAGCAAGGATAAATCAACAACTTTTGACCTTAGACGTATGTTACTGTAGCACACTGTTAATTAAATATTAAATTTAAGATTAATATTTCCATACTTCTATGTTGCTAACCACACGCCATGGAATCGTAATTACAGTGACAAGAAAAGAACAGTTTTTTTACTCTTTTTTTTTTGTTAATGATCAAAGATAATAACAGAGAATACCACTTAGCTTAATACAGAGCAGAAACAAACTAATACAAGTACTAATTTGTCCTGTCCCCTTGTCAATCATATAGTCACTTAACACCGCAGTTCTTCAACTAATCTAGCAGGAAATGGAACTTCACGACCAGATCTTGTTCTTCTTGGTTTTCCACTGTCGGTTGTGTCTGGTTGTTTCACCCGGCCTGACCGTTCACTTGAAGTGTCTTCAGGCTGCTTCTCATTATGGTTCATGAGGTACGCATGTTTCAGTCGATCAATGGAGATATTCTTGAGCTGGTCTTTTATTTTAACACCAAAAAATTTTGGAGTTCTTTGTATTACTTAGTATGGGCCTTCATATGGAGGTTCTAATGCTTTTTTGACTCGGTCAACTCGCACCAATACATGGAAAGGTCTTTCTTTTGATTTGTGGGGGTATTGTACAGGCTTCAGACGATTCATGTACTGCTTCAGCTGTAAAAGTAATCGAGGTACGTATGCAGCCATTTTTGTTCCATACTCTTGAAAAGAATCTCCTGGTATTCTGATGGGTGAGCCATAAACCATTTCTGCAATTGTAGCATTACTGTTCTCTCTGATGGAGCATCGCAGGCCAAGGAGGATTACAGGTATTGCTTGAGTCCATTTGGCAGTTGCATGGGCACGGATAGCTGCTCTAAGTGTGCGATGAAATCTTTCATTTTTTCCCTTTGATTGAGGATGGTATGCTGTAGTTTTTGTTTGGTTACAACCACACAGTTTTGACAATGCTCGGAATAGCTCAGACTTAAACTGTCTGTCTTGATCAGTTACTATTCGATATGGTGTTCCAAACCTAGTGATCCAACAACTGAAAAATGCTTGTATGTCCCAAAGAGGTACTACTTCTGTCCAGTTTGTAACTCTGTCAAGGCGTGTTAAACAATAAGTATATTCATCAGAAGGAGGCATTGGTCCTATCAAATCAAGGTGAACAATTTTGAAACGTTCATCGTTACTAGGAAAGTGTCCTACTGGTGTTTGAATGTGCCGTGATATTTTGTTTTTCTGGCATGCCATACATGTTTTTGCCCAGTTTTGGACATTCTTTTTTAAACTGATCCAGACAAATCTTGATGAGATCATTTCTACTGTTGTCTTAATGTCTGGATGAGCCAGATTATGATAGTGTTGGAAAATAGGGCATCTAAATGGTTCAGGAATATAAGGACGAATGATGTGTGTTGACACATCACACCATAGCTGTTTTCCTCCATGTGTCAGATGGTGTTTTAACTTCAGTGATGTATGAGGGCTGGTCTGTAGTTGACGAAGCTCTTCATCATCTTCTTGTGCTTGAGCTATCTCATCATAGTTAACTGGAACTAGTTCTTCAAGCCTTGATAGACCATCGGCAACAACATTTTCTTCACCAGATATATGACGTAGGTCTGTGGTAAACTGCTTAATGTACTGGAGGTAACGGAAATGAATTGGTGTTGCTTTTTCATTCTTTTGTTTAAATTCATGTGTTAGAGGAGTATAGTCAGTATAAATAATGAAATCTCTTCCTTCCTATAGACATTTGAAATATTTGACAGCCATATAGATCCTAAGCAGCTCTCTATCTTATGTCGAATACTTCTTCTGTGCTGTTGTAAACTTTTTTGAAAAGAATCCAATTGGTCTCCACTGTTCATCTTGCCATTGTTGCAATGCAGCACCTGCTGCAAAATCTGATGCATCCACAAACAATGCAAGTTGATTGTTCAAACCAGGAAATGTCAAAAGTGCAGCATTTGCTAGATCTTCTTTGCATTTTTGAAATTGACCAGTTGCTTCTTCTGTCCAGTTAATATGTCGTCAGTCCTTTTTTGTTGTTCCTTTTAGGAAATTGTGGTGTCGCACAAGTACAAAGTGCGCGCCACCTACTTTCGCCGTGCGCCGCCATGCACGCACGGCGCGGCGTTCTCACGACGACAGCCACGAGCGCCCTCTGCTGCAACCCCGCTCGTGGCCACCACGGAAAGACACCGGTCACTTCGGACTGAGGTAGCAACGAGTAAAGACTTCGGACTGAGAACAGGAGTTAGGACCTTCGTAATCAGATAGGCACCATTGAAGACTTTGCTATCGTACAGGCACTAGGCAGGACTCTAACAACTATGTATCAACATTCTGCAGTACTATGTAGAAGTTAAGTATTGTTACATTCTGTGCAATATATATCTCTTTCTAATTTACTCTAGTGTTTCTAGTTCTGGCTGCTCCCCTCCGTACCTGCACCAGCGTGCTGTCTTTGTTCCTGTGTCGGTCTCGTTCCACTCGGCCACCGACACCTACGACGAGGCTGGGACACAAAAGCGGCGACGAAGTTTGGACACAAAAGTGGCGACGAGGATGGGATAGACGAACCGTGGACCAGCCCGCTAGCAGCAGCCAGACAGCAGTAGTCGGAGCACGCAGAAATTGCTCCCGCCCACCCACCCTTATTATAAGATTTTTGGGGGAACATTTTCAGTTACGTGTTTGTGGACTTTTTTTTGTTGCAGAGCGTCCTCATTCATATTGCATTTGTGTTTTGTTATAATTTACTTGTATGCGCGGCGCCTAATCGGTCAGCATGGCCACTACCCCGAACCCAAACTTAATGGAAATTATTCAGTTACAGACGGCGCAAATAACGCAACTCCTCCAGGCGGTGTCCCAGCTCACAGCGCAGGCAGCTAACCAACAACATCAGCCGCCGCTTCAGCAGCCCACACCTGCCGCCGCACCGCTTCCGACGTTCCGCCAGTACAACGAACGTGAGGAAGAATGGAGCGACTATTTCGCGCAGTTTCAAGAACTCGTCGCGGATCATCAACTTACAGGTCCGACTGTTAAGCATCTTTTGTTGTCCGTGGTGGGCCCCAAAACCTTTGTATTACTGCAGAAACTATTTCCCACGCATCTCCTCGTGATGTAGACTTTGAACAAATTGTAGATGCACTGAATGCTCATTATGAGAGAAAATTTCTTGTAGCCGCTGCACGATACCGATTTTTCAGACTTAAAAAATTACCGCAGCAGTCACACCAAGAATGGATCACGGAATTGAAGGGCTTAACCCGCCAATGTAAATTTACTTGCTCTTGTGGACTTTCGTATAGTGACGTGATGTTGAGGGATGCGATTACGCAGAATATTCAGGACCCCAGAATTAGAGCAGCAATTCTGAAACAGTCTGACCCCTCCTTAGACAATGTACTGCAGCTTATAGAAGCGCATGATACTTTTGACTTAGCTGATGTAGAAATGCAAAGCCACAGTGTAAATTCAGTGCGCCGCAACGGACGCTTTCCTAGCCGTAGTTCTCAGTGTAGCACTAGTGATTCTTACAATAGTACAGGCCGTGTTGAACAGACAGTGAACAGTAGCCAGAGTAAAAGTGCGACGCAAAGGTCGCCCTGTAGTGTTAGACACAGTAATTTGCATAACGGGCGCCAACGCTCATTTCAGAAAAATGTTCGTAAGTCTTGCCCCCAGTGTGTTTCTCGCCACAAGCGTGCTCATTGCCCTAGTCGCAACGCAACCTGTTATCAATGTGGCAAATTGGGACATGTGCAGTCTGTGTGTATGCAAATTAAAAACTCAAAGAACAGTAACGTTAGAAACAGTGCTTCGCAGAGTGCGAGAACAGTTCATTCTGTAAATGTTATACGGGCTGTGGAATTGAACACTGCTTTCCTTGGATCTCAATTGCAAGAAAGTAGTTCTGCGCCTATGGCAAATCTATATAGTGCACCACGTAGCAAGCGCCGACGAGCGCGTAAAACAGTGCAACGGAAAAGGGTTCGGGACAAGCAAAATGACTATGAACAGTGCATTCCTGTAGTGAAAATAGTGCCTTCTGCAACTGCTCCTTGTAATAGTGCCCAGTACTGTGTAGCTAGTGACGGTAGACTTGGAGTAGCTACTCAAAAGTGTAGTGCAGTAGTTAGTGACTCTGTAGTAGCCTCGCATTGCGCGGACGCCGATCCGGCGGTAGTGCCCTCTAGTGACAGTGTTGTTAATCCGCTGCGTGCCGAGTCTGCGCCGCTCACTTCACTACGCGGCCCGCGCAAGCGCAGTAAACAAACCGTAGCAGACGTTGCCCACATTCGCGCACCTGTCGAGCGCCGAAAGCAAAAACTTTTTGTGAATCTTTCCATTGACAATAAGACTGTGCAATTTCAGCTCGACACTGGTTCCGCTGTTACCTTAATTAATAAAGATACTTATGAATTTCTGGGTTCGCCAAAATTATCGCTGTGTCAACAAGTGCTAACAGCTTATACTGGTCAAAATATTCCCGTGCTAGGAACGTGTAGCCTGCCTGCCTCTTTTCAAGGTGTAACAAAAACAGTTGCTTTTGTAGTTCTTCAGGCCAAATCTACGCAGAATATTTTTGGACTAGATGCTTTTGACTTGTTTGGTATATCAATTCAAAGAGATGTGCTTCAAATTTCGTCAATAGTGCCTCAGGATAAAATCAATGCATTGTGTGACAAATACAGTGACTTGTTTTCGCCGGAACTAGGTTGTGCAAAAGACTTCGTGGCACATGTGACTTTAAAAGAATCTGCAGTTCCAAAATTTCGTAAAGCTAGACCAGTGACTATCGCATTGCGTGATACAGTTGCCGAAGAACTTAAACGTTGGCAAGATAGTGGGGTGATTTCTCCTGTTTCTGCGAGTCAGTGGGCCTCGCCTATAGTAATTATACCCAAGCCGTCAGGAAAACTTCGTCTCTGTGCGGACTTCAAATCAACAGTGAACAGTCAAACAATTGTCGACACTTATCCCCTGCCCAGACCTGAGGAACTGATGGACAAATTAGGACAGTCTCGCTTCTTTTCCAAGATTGATTTAGCAGAGGCATACTTACAGATTCCACTTGATGACGAGTCAAAAAAAATTTTCGTCATTAATACTCACATGGGCCTTTTTCAATTTCAACGCCTACCCTTTGGCAGTTCTTCCGCCCCCGCTATTTTTCAGCGTTTTTTGGAACAGCTGACAGTTTCTGTACCGTGTTGTTCGAACTATTTAGATGATATTGTGGTATCCGGACGTACAGTTGAAGAACATTTAGCAAACCTGGAGTGCCTTTTCAAAGTTTTGACTGCAGCAGGTCTACGTTGTAATAAAGCAAAGTGTTCGTTTTTTCAAACTGAAATAGAGTACCTAGGCCATGTGATTAATGCCCAAGGAATTCATCCCTTACAGTCACATCTTCGAGCAATCAAAGACTTGCCTCCTCCTAAGAATGTGCAGGAATTGCAAGCAGTGATGGGAAAGCTTAACTATTATTTCAGGTTTATTCCCAATGCCTCTCAGATTGCAGCTCCACTGCATCACTTACGTAGGAAGAATGTTCCTTTTGTATGGTCTAAAGATTGCCAAGTTGCCATTACCAACTTAAAGTGTGCACTACTCAGTGATGCATGTTTGATTCCCTTTGAATTCTCGTTGGGTTGCACAGGAAACAGCTGCGGATGCATATCTAAGTGTGGTAGCAAGTTTTGTTCGGTTTGGTTGGCCTGCCAGAGCCAAAGACATTGATCGGCCTCTGGTTCGACGTTATTTTGCACAACGTCATGCATTATCTTTAAGTCAGGGTGTTCTGTTGTTGCATACCGACAACGACCAAGCAAGAGTGATTGTTCCTCGTTCCCTGCAACGAGAAGTGTTACGCCTCCTGCATCAAGGACATTGGGGCATTGTTAGGACAAAGCAACTGGCCAGACGTCATTGTACCTGGGTTGGGATGGACGCTCAGATAGAGAGCATGACATCACAGTGTACAGTTTGTGTGGAGCATCAGGCGGCTCCTCCACAGCGTTTCTCAGACTGGCCACGCCCCAAGGGACCATGGCAACGTTTACATATTGACTTTGCCGGACCATTCTGGAATACGCGCTGGTTAATTGTTGTAGACGCTTTCAGCAAGTTTCCTTTTGTGATTGCCATGAACTCAACGACGGCGTCTAGTACAATCAGTGCCTTAACATCAGTGTTTTGCATCGAAGGCTTGCCTGAAACTATCGTCAGTGACAATGGACCTCAGTTTGTTAGTGCGGAATTTCAACAGTTTTGTCGTGTGAATGGCATTCAGCATATCACCACCGCACCTTTTCACCCTCAGTCCAATGGTGAAGCAGAACGTTTCGTTCGAACATTCAAGTCTCACATGGAGAAGATGAAAGGTCAGCACTCCAGGCAGCAAGCTCTTCAAATTTTCCTGTCTGCGTATCGGTGCATGCCACGTGACGGCCCGTCTCCTGCCGAGCTGCTACACGGCCGCCGTCACCGCACTCTCCTTCACCTGCTGCAGCCTCCCACGCACCGAGTCGGTTCGTATGGCGCTACGCGTTTTCAGGTTTCCACGCCGGTGCTGTACAGGGTGTTTGCTGTAAACAAGAAGACATGGTTGCCGGGCACCATTCAACGCGTGCTTGGGCGCAATATGTATGTTGTACGTTCTTCCACAGGGTCGGAGCTGCGGCGCCACGCAAACCAATTGCGCTTGCACAGGCCGCGCGATCCTGTCTCCGGTTTCTTGATTCCAGACCCAGTTCACCGCCAGGGAGCACAACCACATCGTTCGTCCCCGGACTACGAGATCGTCCCGATGGAGATCGACGCGACGCCGCCGCTGTCGCCGCCGCAGATGACAGCGTCACCGAGAGGGACTCCGGGACCGTGCGTGCCGCCGCCGCTTGGGCCACGCACCTCAGAAGAAGATGACCTGCTCCCTCTGGGCGGGGGCGGGCGCCCTTCCCCAGGTTTCGGCGGGTTCCCTGGAGGATCTCAAGGCGGATGCCGGGGCGCGGACGGCGTCTCGATCCCAGCCTCAGCTACGACGCCCGTCCCACCAGTAACGCCCCCGCCCAGGCCCTCCTCCCAGTGCCGTCGCCGTGGCCCTCAGCCCTACGCCACGACGGCGCGGCGGTTTGGGGGGAGGGGTGTGGTGTCGCACAAGTACAAAGTGCGCGCCACCTACTTTCGCCGCGCGCCGCCATGCACGCACGGCGCGGCGATCTCACGACGACAGCCACGAGCGCCCTCTGCTGCAACCCCGCTCGTGGCCACCACGGAAAGACACCGGTCACTTCGGACTGAGGTAGCAACGAGTAAAGACTTCGGACTGAGATAACAACGAGTTAGGACCTTCGTAATCAGATAGGCACCATTGAAGACTTTGCTATCGTACAGGCACTAGGCAGGCCTCTAACAACTATGTATCAACATTCTGCAGTACTATGTAAAAGTTAAGTATTGTTTCATTCTATGCAATATATATCTCTTTCTAATTTACTCGAGTGTTTATAGTTTCTGGCTGCTCCCCTCCGTACCTGCACCAGCGTGTCGGTCTCATTCCACTCGGCCACCGACACCTACGACGAGGCTGGGACACAAAAGCGGCGACGAAGTTGGGACACAAAAGAAATCATTCAGCAAGGCTTGGTTTTCAGCCGCATGTTCCAAATGTCGACGATAAAAGTTAATGAACCCTAAGAATTTTCCAAGTTAAACAACTGTTTTGGGTCGTTTGTAGTTCATTATTGCTGCAACTCTCTCTGGATCTGGCTTTGTTCCAGCAGGTGTAATTAAATTTCTCAAGAAAGTGAGCTGTTGTACACCAAATACTGATTTGGAAACATTTATGACAAGACCATACTTATTCAACTGCTCAAAAAGTAAATTTAGATGCTCAACATGTTGTTCCGGTGATTCAGATGCTATTAGAATGTCATCCAAATATGGAAAACAAAATTCTAGTTCTCTCGCAACTTCATGTATAAACCTTTGGAATGTGCTAGGTGCAATTCGAAGTCCAAATGGTATATAATTAAATGCATAGAGACCAAATGGTGCCGGCCGCGGTGGCCGAGGGGACTGAGGCGCTCCAGTCACGGTCTGCACGGCCACTACGGTCGGGGGTTCGAATCCCCCCTCGGGCATGGATATTTGTGCCGTCCTAGTTTGTAAGTAGTTTGTAACTGATGACCCCGTAGTTAAGTCCCATAAGCTGAACAAACATTCGAACATTTGAACCAAATGGTGTTATAACGGCTGATTTTGGATTATCTTCTTCAGCTAATGGAATCTGGTAATAGGCTTTGAGCAGGTCTACCTTTGAGAATGTATTTTTATTTTGAAGCATAAAATTTACATCATCAGTTCTTGGAATTGGATACCGGTCTGGGAGAGTCCTGTCATTCAAACGGCGATAATCTCCACAGACTCGCCATTGACCAGTTGGCTTCTTAGCAACGTGTAGTGGACTAGCCCATTGTGATTTTGATGGTCGCATAATGCCATTACTTAACAGAAATTGAAATTCTTGTTTAGCAATTTTGTGTTTATTTGGGTCCAATCTGCGGGCTTTACTGTATCCTGGTGGACCAGGAGATGCAGTGATATAATGCTGCACACTATGCTTTGATGCTTTTGGTACTGTAGATGCTTTAGTTAGATCAGGAAACTTCTCTAAAAGGTTTGAAAACTGGCATTTTAATATTACCATATAGCAAGACCCCCATAAATAACATATTTTAAAGTCATCTGAAATATTAAATCAGATAAAATGTAATTAGGGTAAATATTCAATTCATTTTTTTCTTCCTTGGAATCGATAGGCTACGTAAAAGATATACAAAGAAACTCTAATTATAATATCACTGTAACTAATTAAAATCTCTGACTTTTACTATAAAAGTAATAATCCCATCGTACTCGCTGTCTGTTCTATTGTATGCTCTGTTCTGATTGTTCTGTTGTCTGAATTGTACTGATAAGATCTGCCGCTACAATATGCTGAAACGAACGTTATTAACTATTGATTATAGTTCTTAACTGATTGTACAAAATCTTCAGATATAAAATGGATACTCAGATATGCAGTAATTTCTTTCTGTTCAAATGAATAAATCCCCTTATTTAAAGTTAACTTCAGTCAGTTGTTCAGTTAGTTATTTTTCCAGTCCCTCCATTTAGTAATCATGCTGTTTTCAGATATAACTAACTATTACGACGTCGGATGGTTCGGTAATTAAACAAGTTAAACTTACGTATCTCGTGTAGCTTTGCAATATTTATTGGCTTAGAACCTGCAATCACTTTTATGTAATGTACAGTTCGAAGTCCGATTAGCCATTAATCTGTACTAATTATTAATTTTCATTCATTAAATTACCTTCATTCAAAATTATGCTACACGGGGATTGAATCTTAACATTCCGAACCTCCATCCAACGTCGGTGGATAGTTACGCGGATTACAGCCAATCTCACTACAGCTTATCAGAGAGATCAACTACATCGCTGTTTAAGGTAACTATTCGTGGAATTCTGTAGGTTGCTGCTCTGCAAGATGGTTTAAACTATTAAATGTTTGGCCATTTCACTTCATTTCATTTTTTTAAATTAACAGTTCGTCTAAATTGAAGGCTTAGTCACTGATTATTATTTTAAAATGGTTCAACAACTTCTGTACGGCCAATTTTTCAAAACTAAATAGCCAGGCAAGCAATTACACTGCAGCATGTTGGACAGAGTGAGCTTACTGAATCATTAGCATCCACAGTGGTTACTTCTGATACAATTTTTAATTTTGTGGTGTTGTCTATCAACTTTTTTTACTTTTGAGCTCAACCAGTAGCTCATAATGATGACGAAAATCGGCTCCCAATATGCCTTTTGATACGTCTGCTACTATGAATGGCCATTCAAAATTGCGTTTGAGTCCTAAATCAATGTTTAACAGTTTTGAACCGTAAGCTTTTATCTGTGACCCATTTGCAGCATAAAGATTGAAGTCAGAGGGTTGACCTTTTTGGATTTTTGCAACTGGTATAACGGACAAATCTGCACCGCTATCTACCAGAAAATATTTTCCACAATTTCGATCTTTGACGAATAGGCGATATTGGCGGCCTAATGTGTGCACAGGGGTAGAACACTCAGCCGCTATTGTGTCTACCACTTCTAGTTTTCCTTATTTTGCCATTGGCAAGGCTGAAACATTTTTCAGGCTTACAACGTGTGCCGAATCTGAAATGGTAATAGTAGTACTTGCCGTTTTTATCGTATCTTGCTCTGCTTCTACTTCTACTGCGCGACCTTTGCCTGTGGTTGCGAGTGTTTCGAAGCATTTTAATCTCATTTTCCAATCCATCAATTCTCACGAGAAGATCTTGTACTGGCAAAGAAGGCGATGTTGACGGAATGGAATGGGCGGATGCAATTTGAACCAAAAGATTGGGAAGTTGCACAGGTCACACCTATATTCAATAAAGGCAGTAGGAGTAACCCACTAAAATACAGGCCTATTTCAAAATAAATTCAAATGTTTGTTAAGCTTATGGGACTTAACTACGGGGTTATCAGTCCCTAAACTTACAAACTACTTACAAACTAGGACGGCACAAATATCCATGCCCGAGGGGGGATTCGAACCCCCGACCGTAGTGGCCGTGCTGACCGTGACTGAAGCGCCTCAGTCACCTCGACCACCGCGGCCGGCAGGCCTATTTCATTGACGTCAATTTGCAGCAGGGTTTTGGAACATATCCTGTATTCAAATATTATGAATTATCTCGAACAGAACGATCTATTGACCCAAGGTCAACAGGGATTTAGAAAATATCGTTCATGCGAAACACAACTAGCTCTTTATTCACACGAAGTGATGGGTGCTATCGGCAAAGGTTCGAAAATCGATTCCGTATTTCTTGATTTCCAGAAAGCTTTTGACACCGTACCTCACAAACGGCTTTTAATCAAATTGCGTGGTTACGGTATATCGCCCCAAATTTGCAATTGGATAGGGGATTTCTTGTCAGAGGGGACACAGTTCGTAGTAATCGATGATAAGGCATCGACTAAAACAGAGGTGGTATCCGGCGTTCCACAGGGTAGTGTTATTGGTCCTCTGCTGTTCCTTATTTACATAAACGGTTTAGGGGAAAATCTAAGTAGCTCTCTTAGGTTGTTTGCAGATGACGCCGTCATTTGTCGTCTAGTAAAATCATCTGAAGATCAAAACCAACTGCAGAACGATCTGAATAAGATATCAGTATGGTGTAAAAATTGGCAATTGACTCTAAATAATGAAAAGTGTGGAGTCGTCCACATGAGTACGAAAAGAAATCCGTTAAACTTTGTTTATAAGATAAATCAATCAAAACTGAATACCTAGGAATTACTATTACTTCAGACTTAAATTGGAAGTAACACGTAGATAATATCGTGGGAAAGGCGAACCAGAGACTGCGTTTTATTGGCAGAACCCTTAAAACATGCAACAGAACTACAAAAGAAACTGCATACACTGCGCTTGTCCGTCCATTTTTGGATTATTGCAGCCCAGTGTGGGATCCTTATCAGGTAGGTTTGACGGAGGACATCGAAAGAGTCCAAAGAAGTGCAGCTCGTTTCGTATTGTCACGATACAGGGGAGACAGCGTCACGGAAATGATACAGGATCTGGGATGGGAATCATTACAACAACGGCGCTTATCGCTGCGGCGTGGGGTACTTACGAAACTCCAATCGCCAACTTTCTCCTCCGAATGCGAAAATATACTGTTGAGTCCCATTTACATAGGTAGAAATGATCATCAGAATAAAATACGAGAAATGAGAGTTCGAACAGAGAGATTCAGGTGTTCTTTCTTCCCGCGCGCTATTCGAGAATGGAATGGGAGATAAATAGTATAGTGGTGGTTCGATGAACCCTCTGCCAGGCACTTAAATGTGATTTGCAGAGTATCCCATGTAGATGTAGATGTAGAACCTTATCAACAGCGCTTAATTCGATCATACGATCTGCCATTTGAGCTATCTTATCCACTGTGGCCGGCCGCGGTGGCTGAGGGGACAGTCACGGTCTGCACGGCCACTACGGTCGGGGGTTCGAATCCCACTCGGGCATGGATATTTGTACCGTCCTAGTTTGTAAGTAGTTCATAAGTAGTTTGTAAGTTTAGGGACTGATGACCCCGTAGTTAAGTCCCATAGACTCTACAAACATTTGAACATTTTTTTATCCACTGTCTCGTCAGATGTAGCTGAAATGCTTCGAAAACTACCTGGAAATTTGTCAAGCCAAAGTGTTTTTAGGATCTTTTCTGATACATTTGTGCCTGCATAGCTCCTCATTTTTCTTAATAATTGGGTAGGTTTCATGTCGCCAAATTCTAAGCCACTCAAAAGATTTTTTTTTATTTTTATTTTTTATTTATTTATTTATTTATTTTTTTATTTGGCACTCCTCACTTGCTCTGGATATGTTCAAATGTGTAAATGTTTGTAAAGCTACCGGATCAAAGTGCGTGGTCATCAGTCCGTAGCTTACAAACTACTTAAACCTAGGTAAACTAATCTTAGGACAAACACACACACCCATGCCCCAGTGAGGACTCGAACCTCCACGGCGAGCAACCGCGCGCTCCGCAGCGAGTCGCTTTAGACCGCTCGGCTACTCCACCGCGGCTGAATATGTTCAATAGACGTTCTTTTGCGAGAGAATATTTGTTGTTGTCGTTACTCGTAACTAGATCCCATATATTTTCAACAAATTTTGCCTCCAGCTGAGCGAGCAAATAGTTAAATTTAGTCGCCTCCGTAACAATACCAGCGATCGTAAATTGCGCTTCGGCTGGACAAAACCAGATGTCCGGCTTTTCCGTCCAAAGCGGCGGCAGTTTAACGCTTACCTTATAAATTTCCACTTTACTGCTACATTCAGAACGATTCCCTTGATTACCGTTTGCTTCTCCTGTTGACATTTTGAGTATTGTTAGGTAAGACACTGAACTCAAGTACGGAAATCTCGTCGAAAATTTCGCCGAAAAATTTCGTCGCAACTGTCGTCTTGTCGATCACGTCGGTCGCCACCAATTATGTAGCACACTGTTAATTAAATATATATTTAACACTTATATTTCCATACATTTGTTTACTTTTATCTTGCACACCACACACCATGGAATCGTAATTATAGTGACAAGAGAAGAACAGTTTTTTGTACTCTTTTTTGTTAATGATCAAAGATAATAACAGAGAATACTAATTAGCTTAGCCGGCCGCGGTGGCCGAGGTGACTGAGGCGCTCCAGTCACGGTCTCTACGGCCACTACGGCCGGGGGTTCGAATCTCCCCTCGGGCATGGATATTTGTGCTGTCCTTAGTCTTAGTTAGTTGATAAGTAGTTTGTAAGTTTAGGGACTGATGACCCCGTCGTTAAGTCCCATAGACTGTACAAACATTTGAACATTTTCAATTAGCTTAATACAGAGCAGAAACAGGCAAATACAAATAGTAATTTGTCGTGTCCCCACATTACTAAATGCAGGAATACCACTGAAATTTTTGGGGTGAAGCTCTGTATACCGCATGTTATATCAAAAAAGATGTAAGTCTGTTGCTACAATTGAATATAACATTCCTTAAGTATTGTGGTACAACAAATAATTGTCCAATAAGGAACTCTGTAGAATGCAAGTATTTCGGTGTAGGGCATGTGGGTATGAAGAGCACAACAAGGCTGAAAAGTTAGAATCTCGTGCCAAAGAATGTATCTTTCTAAGATACCCAGAAAACCGAAGGGGTTACAGACTTCGTAATTTGCAGAATAGGTGTGTAGTCTTGTCTAGAAATGTTGTTTTTGAGGAGAATATTTTTCCATGAAGAATAGTGGCGGTGCATTATTACCACTGGGTAAGACTTGCAGTGCACCATAAACAGTAGAGTTTCATTTTTTTTGGTGATTCTGATTATGAATATGATGCTGTAAATGTGAACAATGAACAGCTTGAAAACGAGGGAGAGTTAAATGAAGTTGAGGACAATGATGTTAGTGATAGAGAGTATGTAGTTCCAGCACATGAACTACGGAGATCGGAGAGAATCAAGACTAGTAGAAAGCGTGATAGTTGTAGGATGTAATTTACATGTAACATGTGAAGCATCTGAGAAATTACCTAGGAATGTCAAAAGTGCTTTGAGTGGTGCAAACAGTGACAAGTGGAGACAGGCAATGGAAGAAGAATTGCAAAATTTTGAGAAAAATTATTGTTGGGAGTTAGTCGACAGACCAAAAGGGAAAAATGTTATAGGGAGTAAATGGGTATTCAGAGTCAAAGAAGGATCTGACTCTCAAAGAAGGATGTATAAAGCTAGACTTGTGGCCTTGTGGCATGGGCAAGTAGAGGGGGTTGACTACAATGACACATATAGCCCTGTTATTAGACGTCAAAGTGTTAGAATTTTGGTTGCCCTTGCTGTCTTGAAAAATAGGTGTATAGAGCATTATGTTGTAGATGCAGCTTTTTTAAAGAGTGTGATTAAAGAAGAAATTTTTATAGAACAACCTAGCTGCTCTGAAAAAAAACCTGAGTATTTTAATTTAAAAAAAGAAAGTAGGTATGGTCTGCATCAGAGTTCTAAATATTGGAATATTTGCTTTTATGGTGTGCTGAAAAATATAGGCCTGCAAAGATCAGTATGTGAACCATGCGTGTAGTTTTGTAAAAATTTGATTATTGAAATTTATGTAGATGGTATTGTGGCTATTGGCTCTACTGGAATTTTGAATTGGGTCATTATCTAGAGTTTAAGGATCTTGGGCCAATTAAAAATTTCTTGTCTACGTCAATTACTGTAACTAAAGATTCTGTGCATGTTTATCAGTGTAAATATATTGTTGATGTGCTACAAGAATACAGCTTGCAAAATGCAAAAGGGTATATGGCTCCCATGGATGCAGGTGACAATAGGAGAAGCTAACGGTTGTAATCAGACCTTATATCAGAAGGCTATAGGTAACTCACTGAACATTGCAAATAACACCAGACCTGATGTATCTTTTTCAGTTTGCAAGCTGAGTCAGTATTCAGAGACTCCTAGTGAGAAAGATTGGCATAGAGTTGTGGGGACACGACAAATTACTATTTGTATTTTCTGAGCTGTATTAAGCTCATTGCTATTCTGTGTTATTATCTTTGAATGTAAACAAAAAAGAGTACAAAAAACTGTTCTTCACTTGTCACTGTATTACGCTTCCATGATGTGTGATGTGCAAGATAGAAGTAAATAAATGTGTGGAAAAATAAGTGTTAAATTTAATGTTTAATGAACCGTGTGCTACAGAGTTAAGAAAGTGTTGAGATATTTAAAGAAAACAATAGACATAAAATTGTGTTATAAAGCTAATAATGATTGCATTAGTACCTATTGTGATGCTGATTATGCTGATTCTGAAGACAGAAAATCTATTTCTGGTTTTGTATGTAAATTTGCTGGATCTCCTATTACATGGTCGAGTAAGAAACAACAAATAGTTGCCACTTCAACTGTAGAAGCCGAGTTTGTGTCAATGGTCTCCTGTGTCAAGGAGGCACTGCAGTTGTATAATGTGTTCAAAGAACTGAATGATTGTAAGTATTTAACATTGCCAATTTCAATTTTTTGTGACAATCAAGGAGCTATATATGCTAGTTCGATTTATGCTGTATCAGATAAAACTAAGAATATGGATGTTCGATACTTGTTTATAAAAGACAATGTGGCTAAAGGATTCCTAAAATTTCAGTATGTGCCATCTGTTGATAATATAGCTGATGTATTTACAAAAGCATTATCCGGGGAGACAACTGCTAAGTTTAGAAAAATGTTAGGACTCATTGAGTGAGTTATGTTTTTTAACAAAAAAATTTGACAAGGGGAGATGTCAGAATATGTATTGCAATGTAAAAAAAAAAAAAAAATTGTTTTAATATTAGAAGGGAAATTATTTTTTTGATGTCAGTGTGTGCTTGAATATTTTTTCTATGTTCATAACACAGTTTTCAGATAGTTATTTGTTATCTTTGTTATGATATAAGCTGTTTCCGTGTGTATATATTAAGTGCAGTGAATGCTGTTTCATATAAATTTTGTGTGTCGAGTTATGAGTTACCCTACACTGCTTGGTGTCGCCGTTTGGCAACACAAGTTTTTGTTTCGTTTATCACGCGTACTTCTTGCTGCCAGATGGCAACAATGTGCATATTGAGTACATTGAAGTCTGTTCTCAGCATTTAGTTGATCGTTTCCTCCATAGGTGGCAGAGCGGTCAGGAATTCAGGAGAAATGCAACAAAGAGCGCTCCAATGGATTTTACTCACTATTGGGCCTTAATTTGCGTAATGTAATTACAAAATGATAAGACTTCGGTCAAGTAAAAATTTTGTATCATGTTGGTGTTATTGTTGTGGTCTTCAGTCCGGAGACTGGTTTGATGCAGCTCATGTTACAGACATGTAATAGGAGTAAAAAACATGTTAGATACCAATATTTTTCTTGAAAGAAAGTTTATGTGTAAGAAAAATTACGTGTTGCCGTTTGGCAACACTATGCACTCAGTCATAGTATTGTTGCGTACTTGCTTAGGAAGCTTGCACTCAGCGCTGACGAAATTACTGCCACTTCAGTGAACTAGTGCTGTTTCTGTTGTAAAATAAGGCATCATGAGTGCTGAAAAAGTTTATTTTGTGGGTGATGATGGACGTTTAAAGGAGCTGACAGAAGAAATTTGGTTTTCAATACCAGTTCCGAGTGAAAGTGAAGATGACAGTGGTGATGAACATGAAATATGTAATAACAGTCTAACGTCCATCACCCCTTTTCGGAATGACTCAAACTGAGCCCTAATATATTCCTGAATCACGGAATGTTTAATAGTTCACAGTCTATAACGAAGTCATTCCACTGTAGGTGAAGTTGAACTTATATGCTGGCTGAGGTCCATTGCGTTGTGAGCTGCCTTCGGAATTCAATAAAGCATTTGATTTTACAGGATCTTTTCGTAAATTAAAACCATCTCAGTTGATATGGAAACGATTTTATTTCCACTTAAACATTGCACAATAAAAAAAAGGCAGCAGCAAGCCAACACAGCTGCTTACAGGTTTCTGGCCACTCGGATACTGAATAAAACATGGTTTCTCTCCAACATCTTTCTGCGTAACCATGTAATAAGATTGATGACAAAGTTTTGTAATTTACTATTAAACAGTATTCTTTTACATTAAATATGCCAAAATACAGAAATTAAAACATTACATTTAAGCTTTGACTATTTATGTCAATGTATGTACTTGTTTCATGACATTTGTATTTACATGTAGTACACAAATTTAAAGTCATCTTTTTGACTAGTGTTTAGTGTGTTCAAATTATTTACATTATGTGAGTTTTCGAAATGCACATATATTTGTTTTGCCAATGATGTGTAGGCGTATTATTATTGTGACATGGAATATTAATGAGTTTCACTTTGCGGTCAAATTATTTATTAATACGGATTTGTATATGGTTGTCGTAGTTTTGTTAATTTCGAAGATAGTTTCTTAGTACCAAACGGATTATTAATTTTAGTGCATGACAAATTATCAGTATTTAATTTAGGATCTAGTGATATATAAAACATGGTCTGCCCTAATTTATTTAAACAAAAGGTATATATGAAATCTTGTTGTGCAATAGTTATAACATGTAGTATTATTGTTTTTATACAAATTAGTATCTATATAGGTTCAGCAATTTCCGAAACTAAGTGTAATGCATATTTAGTGTTTGCAGCTATTATTTACGAAAGTATTAAAAACTGAAAATTACGTAAAAAAGGTCAGCCAAAGTTATATGTAAATCAACGTACTATTTCTTAAAGGTATTTTACTAATAGTGTTAATAGAATTTCAAACAGAAGGCGAAAAAGTGATATTTTACATGTCCGGTAATGAAGTTTTACTTTAGGTGTCAGATATTTCATGTTTCTATGTTGGCAACTGATTTTTTAGGAGTATGCAACATAGCAGAAACGTTACAACAGCAATAAATTCGTGAAATCACACAGTGAAACTTTTGATCTTATTGAATCCAAAGTGTCTTCAAATGATTCTAATTGCGCTGGGCAGTCGATGGACACCTCGGTCGCTGCAGCAGGAACTGCAACTTCAAGTAGGAGTGGAGGTTCTGCTTCATTAGTAAAGGGGTAAAATACTTGGGTTTATTGGAAATTATGAAGGAACAGAGATCTCAAATGTAATCTGGAAGGACAACAAGACAGTTATGTTGTTATCCACGTTCGTAGGAAGTGACCCTGTAAGCAATGTAAAAGAGGTGTGATAGTAGGAAGGAACATATTTTTGTATCACGTCCAAAAACTGTGCAAATTTATAATAAGCATATGGGAGGAGTGGATCTCCTAGACAGTCTCATTGGCAAATACAGAATCATAATATGGAGTAAGAAGAGGTGCTTTAGAATATTTTAGCATCTTATTGATGTAGCCATAACCAACAGCTGGACTTTGTAGCGCAGAGTTAACAGCATCTGCAACCCAGTGTCTCAAGCTATGGAGCTCCAATTAGAAAATTTTAGGGTTGAACTGGCTGAAACGTTGTTCAAAATTGGTTCCAGCTCTATGCCAAAGAGAAGTAGGTCAAGTTGTGTAGAGAAACCACCAGCAAAGAAGAAGAAGACAGGTTCACACCATTCAGCTAAAGTGTCAGATTCCATCAGGTCGGACACCGCCCTGTAATGCGGAGCTGTGTATTAACAATAACAATAACTGTTTCACTAAATATCATGTATTGTAATTTAATGCTTTCAGATTTATTTCACAGAAGTATCCTACTTTAAATGCCACTGACATCTATAATATGAAATTAAAATTCAAAAGCAAATATCCCATAAAATTTATGTTTCATAGAATGCATTTGTAAATAATTTTCCTGCTTGATTTGCTGTTGTAAAAGTTTTGATTACTGGAGAGTGAGTTATGTCTAAATGCATGATGTTGCCAAATGGCAATGACTTTCACATTGTTAAATCAGTTATATATTTTTTCCAATATTTTTAACCTTCATTGCTGAACATTTTCTACCATATAAAATTTTTTTACGGTCAAATAAAAATTCATGCAGTGTAGGGTTAATCATGTTTGTGATACACGTCGGTGTATAGTATTTGTGTGTTGCCGCTGAATTTGAATAAACCTGTTACTCAGTTCAAGCCAGAACTGTCATTCATTTTAGCAACATTCAGTATCAATATGTTACAGCCTGTTGAGGTAATTATGGAGAATTCAAAATCTGTTTCTGTTTGCAAGTTATTGTACTTTGTGAGACATTTGTAGCTTAAATCTTTTCTGATATAGATTGTTGTACCACCTCCCTTACTTTCGTTCCAACAAGAATAACCAGCTAGAGAATATTAGCCAAGTGGCTTTTTTAAAATTCTGTCTTTTGTTAGCCAGTGCTCAGTAATGAAAAGAACATCTAAATGTAAATTTGTTCTTAGAGGGAGTCCAGAAAAGGACTCCCTGATTTCAAAATTAAACATCTCGAAGACAAAGATCGATAGAGGAATGCAGTAAACGGTATGTTTATTGTGAAAGCTGTAAGAAGTTTGTACAGCAGTTTGAAATAATAGTTACAAAAGCTGCTAACAGATACCGCTGTAATCGCCATACGTAATGCCTAGTATAAATAGTGATCCGAAGCCCAGAGCGATCAGTTCCACTATTGAAACGTGAAAGGAGGTTAGCCTACCGAAGGAAGAGATTAAAACCATGTACTCCATTGAACAACGCGTTTTTCTGGTACTAGAGTACCACAGGTTAGAAGAGAGTCCTACGGCAAGAAGGCGAAGTTTAAAAGCACGATTTAATGTTCCAAAAGGACCCGATGCGAAAACCATTCGTACGCTCTTCGCAAAATTTCAACGAACAGGCAGCGTAACTGATGATCTAGTGGGGCATGTTGGCCGCAAGCAAACCGCAGTTACTCCTGAAAATATCGACACAGTTTCTGGAATTATTCAGCGAAATCCAATGTCATCCATCCGTAGAATTGCATCTGAGACTGGTTCGAAGCGTTCCAGCACGCAAAAAATACTGAGAAAGAGCCTACACGTGTTTCCATTCAAAATTCAAATGTTTGTTAAGCTTATGGGACTTAACTACGGGGTCATCAGTCCCTAAACTTACAAACTACTTACGAACTACCTTCTACTAAGGACGGCACAAATATCCATGCCCGAGGGGGGATTCGAACCCCCGACCGTAGTGGCCGTGCAGACCGTGACTGGAGCGCCTCAGTCCCCTCGGCCACCGCGGCCGGCACCATTCAAAATTCAAACGCCCTACGCCATACCCGTACGAGCTGTGCAATAAAGGGTTGCCTTTGCTAATCAGATGCTCGCAAAGATTGATAGTGAAGGATTTCATGTTGGCTGCATCTGGTTTACAGATGGCCGGCCGCAGTGGCCGAGGAGACTGAGGCGTTCCAGTCACGGTCTGCACGGCCACTACGGTCGGGGGTTCGAATCACCCCTCGGGCATGGATATCTGTGCCGTCCTAGTTTGTAAGTAGTTCATAAGTAGTTTGTAAGTTTAGGGACTGATGACCCCGTAGTTAAGTCCCATAAACTATACAGACATTTGATTTTGTTTACAGATGAAGCACACTTCCACCTGAATGGATACGTGAATAAGCAGAACTGGCGATTTTGGGGTTCCGAAAAGCCACATTGGTGTGAAGCGAAACCCCTGTAATCTCCTAAAGTTACCGTGTGGGCTGCAGTATGCAGCAGAGGCACTATTGGCCCTTTTTGTCATTCGAGAAACGGTCACTGGTGCACGTTACGTTGCAATTTTGGAACAATTTGTCGCCACACAGCAAGCGTTAGAGGATCGACCAGGTACTGAATGGTTTATGCAAGATGGAGCCCGACCACATTGGACCGAACAAGTGTTTCGCTTTCTTGAGGAATACTTGGGGAATCGAGTCATTGCTTTGTAATATCCCAAATTTACTGGTGCAGGCACGTATTGGTCTCCATATTCGCCGGGTTTGACTCCCTGTGACTTTTTTTGTGGGGCACAGTGAAAGACACGGTCTACCCGATGCATCCCGCCACGCTGGACGAGCTCGAATCAGCGATCTCCGTGGCATGTGAATCCATTTCGGTTGAGACACTACGAAATGTGGTGGCGAATTTCATTCTCCGTTTGCGCCACCTCTGTAGTGCCAATGGTGAACATTTTGAAAACATTTGTGATGTGATTGTTTGCAAAGAGTGTTTTCATACGATTATTTCACTTATGTATGCTGATATGAGCTGTACCAGCACCCCCTATAGAAGAAAGCCTGCGCACGACGTCACAACATGGCGGCGGTGAGAGGCTTAGAGTCCTCTGAAAGATCGTAGACATTAGCAGTGCACGCTGTTTATAGCGCATTCTTACGTTCAGGAGTTTTTTTTATTACGTAAATTGGTGTTCTGTACAGTGTGATCGCTACGCTGGACGATTTGTGTGTGTGAGAACAACGTGTGATCTCTTTTTTACTGACAAAATGCCGTTTCGCTGTTCCGTGACGAAATGTAGAGGAAATTACGGCTGTGGCCCAAAAGTTACCGTCTTTAAACGTCCGGAGAAGAAGAAATGGATATCAGGAATTCCCAGCATAACTTGGCTCCTTCTTCAGGTTAATGAGTAAGTTTTCGTTTTTGTTTAAACTTATAAAAGAGTTTTAAATCATGAGTGTTTATCGTTGGATATTGCGATTCATTTTATTTACGTAACCACCCACATTCGCTTATTCTTCTCCGGACGTATAAAGACGGCAACTTTTGGGCCACAGTCGAAATTTCCTCTACATTTCGGCACAGAAGAGCGAAACGGCATTTTGTCAGTAAAAAAGACATCACACGTTTTTCTCACACACACAGATCGTCCAGCGTAGCGATCACACCGCACAGAACAGCAATTTACGCAATAAATACACTCCTGAACGAAAGAATGCAGTATAAAGAGCGTGTACTGCTGATGTTTACAATATTTCAGAGGACTCTAAGCCTCTCATCGCCGCCATGTTGTGACGTCGTGCGCAGGCTTTTTTCTATAGGGGGTGCTGGCTGTACGGCGTACAGCGTCGTCTCTGCGTTTGAATTTTGAATGGAAACATGTGTAGGCTCTTTCTCGATATTTTCTGCGTGCTGGAACGCTTCGAGCCAGTCTCAGATGCAATTCCACGGAGGGATGATATTGGATTTAGCTGAATAATTCCAGAAACTTTGGCGATATTTTCAGGCGTAACCGCGGTTTGCTTGCGGCCAACGTGCCCCACTAGATCATCAGTTACGCTGCCTGTTTGCTGAAATTTTGCGAAGAGCGTACGAATGGTTTTTGCATCGGGTCCTTTTAGAACATAAAATCGTGCTTGAAAACTTGGCCTTGTTGCCGTAGAACTCTCTTCTAACCTGTGGTTCTCTAGCACCAGAAAAACGCGTTGTTCAATGGAGTACATGGTTTTAATCTCTTCCTTCGGTACGCTAACATACTTTCACGTTTCAAAAGTGGAACTGATCGCTCTGGGCATCGGAACACTATTTTTACTAGACATTACGTAGGGCTGGGGTATAAGGGGTGAAGCCAAGACTGGAGGGCGTCATCTCTCTAGGGAAACTGGCCTCAGTATTCCAGGAGGAAATCACTGCCATCAGGGCGTGTGTGGAGGCGAATTTGCGTAGATGCTACAAAGATCGTAGCATCTATATCTATTCAGACAGCCAGGCAGCCCTGAGATCACTGGCAGATCCTACAACAAGGTCTAAAATTGTTGCAGAATGTCACAGGGTTCTGGTGGAGCTAGGGTAAAGCAATAGAGTAAACCTACTGTGGGTCCCTGGCCACTCGGGGATCAGTGGCAACGAACATGCCGACAGATTAGCTAGTATGGGGGCAGAGACTCCATTTATTGGACCGGAACCTGTCTTGACAATCACCAAGGCAATGATTAAATTGGAGCTACGTAACTGGCTCAGAAGACAGCATGTAGAATATTGGACCAAAATCCATCAACAAAAACATGACAAGGTAATGATGCCAAAGCCAAGTTTTAAAAGAAGCTCTGCAATCCTGGGTCTGAACAGGAGAGAGATTAGACTCATGGTTGGATTGCTGACAGGCCTTGGGAATTTCAATAAACACCTATGTACAATGGGAAAAACAGAAGAGGACCCTAAATGTAGGATCTGTGATGACGGTGATGAAACTGCATCACATCTAATCTTTGAATGCATTGCATGGGAGAGTAAAAGGCACAGAACATTTGGGACAACCAGACCCGAAGAAATTGTGTCTAATAAAGAATTGGTAAAGGGACTCCTTGCACTGCTCAAGGGCATTGGTTGGCTTTACTAGATATACAGGGAGCGATACCGGACAATAAACTTAGTTTCGGTGCGGGCAGTGGCGGATTGGACCAAGACTGTTTTGGCTTCCCTGAGAAAATCAAATCCAATCAAATCATCAGGCATTGTGTATGGTGATTACAGCGCCATCTGTTAGCAGCTTTTGTAACTATTATTTCAAACTGCTGTACAAACTTCTTACAGCTTTCACAATAAACATACCGTTTACTGCATTCCTCTATCGATCTTCGGTTTCGAGATATTTGATTTTGAAATCAGGATGCCCATTTCTGGACTCCCTGTATTCTAAAGGATAATAATGACTGTTTTCCAGTTTGATTCTCGACACCACTCACCGGACTCTCTCGTACTTTGGGTTCGTGACAATTTCGCTGTGCTCCTGTTTTAGTCTGGTTTGCTGCAATAGCAGCACAACACCTCGGCTGTATGTTGGAGGCCTGTGCTTCTGCGTCGTCGCAGCATCCGATGGCACTGCTGTGGAGGGTCGCTGAGCAGTTCCTGTCGTGTCCACTCGGCTGTCCTGGCAGGCTGCCGACTCGAGGCACAGAGTAACACATACAGAGGAGAAGCCCCCCCTAAACCACTGTCCTACGCTCCCCCTGTAGTTCCATAAGATGCTGGCAGCTGGCAGACGGTTCCCTGGCTTAGTACCAGTAGAGCACTCTAGAGAACGTCTGAGAGTGCCTCTCGCACATCAGAGGGTAGCGTGGAAGGGAGGCTGAGGGGAGAGCTCGTGCCGGCTGCCACGAGGCCACGGCTGTGAGGGGAGGTGGTGGTGGGGGCAGCCGCTACCTGCCGCCCGCTCTGCCGCCCGCTCTGGCCAGTTTAAAGGGCTGCTTCTGACCGCAGCGCCATCACGGGACATCTTACGGAACTGCTGGAAACTCTCCCTCCCCGCACCCCTGAGCCTAGGACTGGGCACTTATGGAGGTTTCCCGTCTGTATATATTTGTCTGTGCTTGAGGACTCGGCGAGATGTTCGCTCAGGATGTCGGCGGTGTTTCAGTGCCGACCGTCGACACCTCCTGCTGCCCTGACACTGGCGCCGATGTGCTCCTGACTGCTGTCGCTACTGGTGGTTCTCATCTCCTGGTGCTGATGTTGCTGGTTCAGCTGCATTCTCCTGGGACTGTCCACCAGAATAGCTTCACTGCACCTCAGATATGTCTGATGTCCTGCTGTAACACGTTTTACCAGTGACGTTTGATGACATTCGCGTAACTATGACTTGGGATGGGGGCGGATAGATCTGCTTGACGAGCAAAATTTTAGTTAATTTCCAGACAGACTACCTGTGGTGTCGCACAAGTACAAAGTGCGCACCACCTACTTTCGCTGTGCGCCGCCATGCACGCACGGCGCGGCGTTCTTACGACGTCAGCCACGAGCTCCCTCTGCTGCAACTCCGCTCGTGGCCACCACCGAACGACATCGTCCACTTGGGACTGAGATAGGAACCAGTTAAGACCTTCGGACTCAGATAGGCACCAGTGAAGACTTGGCTATCAGACAGGCACTAGGCAGACCTCTAGCTCAACTATGTATCAGCCTTCTGCAGTACAGAACTATGTAAAAGTTAAGTATTGTATAAATTCTGTGCAATATATATCTCGTTCTAATTTACTCTAGTGTTTCTAGTTTCTGCTGTCCCACTGGCTGCTCACCTTCGTACCTGCACAAGCGTGCTACCTTTATTCCTTTGTCGGTCTCTTTGTACTCGGCCACCGACACCTATGACGGAAACGAGACACAAAGGCGACGATGAGGCTGGGACACAAAAAAAGTGCCCAGTACTGTGTAGATAGTGACAGTTGTTGTAGCTACTCAAAAGTTTAGTGCAGTAGTTAGTGAATCTGCAGCAGCCTCGTATTGCGCGGACGCCGATCCGGCGGTAGTGCCATCTAGTGTCAGTGTTGTTAATCCGCTGCGTGCCGAGTCTGCGCCGCTTCCTACCGCACGCAGCCCACGCATGCGCAAGTGCAGCCAACAAACCATAGCAGACGTTGCCCACATTCGCGCACCTGTCGAGCGCCGCAAGCAAAAACTTTTTGTGACTCTTTACATAGACAATAAGACTGAGCAATTTCAACTTGATACTGGCTCCGCTGTCACATTAATAAATAAAGATACTTATGAACTTCTCGGTTCGCCAAAATTGTCGCCGTCACAGCATATACAGGTCAAAATATTCCTGTGCTAGATCATGTAGCCTGCCCGCCTCTTTTCAAGGTGTAACAAAAACAGTTGATTTTGTTGTTCTTCAGGCCAAATCTACACAGAACAGTTTTGGACTAGATGCGTTCGACTTGTTTGGCTTATCTATTCAAAGAGATGTGCTTCAAATTTCGTCAGTAGTGCCTCAGGACAAAATAAATGCATTGTGTGACAAATACAGTGACTTGTTTTCGCCGGAACTAGGTTGTGCAAAAGACTTCGTGGCACATGTAACTTTAAAAGAATCTGCAGTTCCAAAATTTCGTAAAGCTAGACCAGTGCCTATCGCCTTGCGTGATATAGTTGCCGAAGAACTTAAACGTTGGCAAGATAGTGGGGTGGTTTCTCCTGTTCCTGCGAGTCAGTGGGCCTCGCCTATAGTAATTATACCCAAGCCGTCAGGAAAACTTCGTCTCTGTGCGGACTTCAAATCAACAGTGAACAGTCAAACAATTATAGACTGCCAAGACCAGAGGAACTAATGGACAAATTAGGACAGTCTCGCTTCTTTTCTAAGATTGATTCAGCAGAGGCATACTTACAGATACCGCTTGATGACGAGTCAAAAATGTTTTTCGTCATTAATACTCACATGGGCATTTTTCAATTTCAACGCCTACCCTTTGGCAGTTCTTCCGCCCCCGCTATTTTCCAGCGCTTTTTGGAACAGCTGACAGTTTCTGTACCGTGTTGCTCGAACTACTTAGATGATATTGTGATATCCGGACATACAGTTGAAGAACATTTAGCAAACTTGGAGTGCCTTTTAAAAGTGTTGACTGCAACAGGTCTACGTTGTAATAAAGCAAAGTGTTCGTTTTTTCAAACTGAAGTGGAGTATCTAGGCCTTGTGATTAATGCCCAAGGAATCCATCCTTTACAGTCACATCTTCGAGCAATCAAAGACTTGCCTCCTCCAAAGAATGTGCATGAATTGCAAGCAGTAATGAGAAAGCTTAATTATTATTTCAGATTTATTCCCAATGCCTCTCAGATTGCAGCTCCACTGCATCGCTTATGTAGGAAGAATGTTCCTTTTGTATGGTCCAAAGATTGTGAGGTTGCCTTTGACAAATTAAAGTCTGCACTACTCAGTGATGCATGTCTGATTCCCTTTGATCCACAGAAGCCTGTAGTGCTAGCAGTTGATGCCTCGTCGTACGGTGTGGGTGCAGTTTTGTCGCATCGCATTGGATCTCACGATCGACCTATTGCCTTTGCATCCAAGCTACTGACGCCGACGCAACAGAATTACAGTCAGATAGAAAAGGAGGCCTTAGCAATCATTTACGGCGTCACAAAGTTTCATCATTATCTCTATGGCAGAAAATTCTATTTTTTGACAGACCACAAGCCTCTCACGTCGTTGTTCTCACCCACAAAGCCAATTCCGCCACGTACGGCACAAAAGCTTCAGAGATGTATAATTATCAGTATCAGATTTTGTACCGACCTACCACTAAACACGCCAACGCGGACACACTTTCCCGACTTCCGGTTGGCCAGGATGTGTCGTTTGATTCTTCAGAAATGGCATGTTGTCAGATAGACTCCAGAGATGCTTCCGCTGTCGCAGATTTCCCTTTGAACTCTCGTCGGGTTGCACAGGAAACAGCTGCGGATGCTGATCTAAGTATGGTAGCACGTTTTGTTCGCTCAGGGTGGCCTGCCAGAGCCAAAGACATTGATCGGCCTCTGGTTCGACGTTATTTTGCACAACGTCATGCATTATCTTTAGGTCAGCGTGTACTGTTGTTACATACGGACAACGACCAAACAAGAGTGATTGTTCCTCGTTCCTTGAAACGAGAAGTGTTACGCCTCCTGCATCAAGGACATTGGGGTATTGTTAGGACAAAGCAACTGGCCAGACGTCATTGTACCTGGGTTGGTATGGACGCTCAGATAGAGAGCATGACATCACAGTGTACAGTTTGTGCGGAGCATCAGGCGGCTCCTCCGCAACGTTTCTCAGACTGGTCACGCCCCAAGGGACCATGGCAACGTTTACACATTGACTTTGCCGGACCTTTCTGGAATACGCGCTGGTTAATTGTTGTAGACGCTTTCAGCAAGTTTCCTTTCGTGATTGCCATGAACTCAACGACGGATTCTAGTACAATTAGTGCCCTTACATCAGTGTTTTGCATCGAAGGCTTGCCTGAAACTATCGTCAGTGACACTGGACGTCAGTTTGTTAGTGCGGAATTTCAACAGTTTTGTCGTGTGAATGGCATTCAGCATATCACCACCGCACCTTTTCACCCTCAGACCAATGGTGAAGCAGAACGTTTCGTTTGAACATTCAAGTCTCATATAGAAAATATGAAAGGTCAGCACTCCAGGCAGCAAGCTCTTCAAATTTTCCTGTCTACATATCGGTGCAGCCACGTGACGGCCCGTCTCCTGCCGAGCTGCTACACGGCCGCCGTCACCGCACTCTCCTTCACCTGCTGCAGCCTCCCACGCACCGAGTCGGTTCGTATGGCGCTACGCGTTTTCAGGTTTCTACGCCCGTGCTGTACAGGGTGTTTGCTGGCAACAAGAAGACATGGTTGCTAGGCATCGTTCAGCGTGTGCTCGGTCGCAATATGTATGTTGTACGTTCTTCCACAGGGTCGGAGCTGCGGCGCCACGCAAAGCAATTGCGCCTGCACAGGCCGCGCGATCCTGTCTCCGGTTTCTTGATTCCAGACCCAGTCCACCGCCAGGGAGCACAGCCACATCGTTCGTCCCCGGACTACGAGATCCCTATGGACGTCGACGCACCTCCGCTGTCGCTGCCGTAGATGACAGCGTCACCGAGAGGGACTTCGTGACCGTGCGGGCCCCCCCAGCTTGGGCCACGCACCTCAGAAGATGACCTGCTCCCGCTGGGCGGAGGGGTGCGCCCTTTCCCTCGTTTTGGCTGGTTTTCCGGGGGATCGCAAGGCGGATGCCGGGGCGCGGACGGCGTCTCGATCCCTGCCTCAGCTACGACGCCCATCCCACCAGTAACGCCCCCGCCCAGGCCCTCCTCCCAGTGCCGTCGCCGTGGCCCTCAGCCCTACGCCACGACGGCGCGGCGGTTTGGGAGGGGAGGGGTGTGGTGTCGCACAAGTACAAAGTGCGCGCCACCTACTTTCGCCGCGCGCCGCCATGCACGCACGGCGCGGCGATCTTAGACGACAACCACGAGCGCCCTCTGCTGCAACTCCGCTCGTGGCCACCACTGAACGACATCGTTCACTTGGGACTGAGATAGGAACCAGTTAACACTTCGGAATCAGGTAGGCACCAGTGAAGACTTGGCTATCGGACAGGCACTAGGCAGGCCTCTAGCTCAACTATGTATCCGCATTCTGCAGTACTGAGCTATGTAAAAGTTAAGTATTGTATACATTCTGTGCAATATATATCTCGTTCTAATTTACTCTAGTGTTTCTAGATTCTGCTGTCCCACTGGCTGCTCCCCTCCGTACCTGCACAAGCGTGCTACCTTTATCCCTGTGTCGGTCTTCCTACTCGGCCACCTACGACGGAAACGAGACACAAAAGCGGCGACGAGGCTGGGACACAAAGCTACCATCTACCACTCCTGCTGAAGAAACTAATTCACTCGCATCCCATGAAAGATTACGGTAAAACACCGCAAGTTTTCAATCTTTACCTTTACCAGATCGCTGTTATACGATTTCTTTTTTTTTCCTCTCTTTTCTTCTTTTTTTTCGGGTTCTGGGGGGGGGGGTGGGTTCTATCCCCCTCATCCCCCCGTAGTTAGGCCACTGGCTTTCACGGGTCGAGGACTCGGCGAGATGTTCGCTCAGTGCCGACCGTCGACACCTCCTGCTCCCCTGACACTGTCGCCGATGTGCTCCTGACTGCTGTCACTACTGGTGGTTCTCATCTCTCGGTGCTGTTGTTGCTGGTTCAGCTGCATTCTCCTGGGACTGTCCACCAGAATAGCTTCACTGCGCCTCAAATGTGTCTGACGTCCTGCTGTAACACGTTTTACCAGTGGACGTTTGATGGCAGTGACGTAACTAGGACTTGGCTTTGGGGGGGGGGGGGGGGGAGGATAGATCTGCTTTTGAGCAAAATTTTAGTCAGTTCCCAGACAGACTACCATCTACCACTCCTGTTGAAGAAACTAATTCACTCCCATCCAATGAAAGCTTATGGTAAAACACCCCAAGTTTCCAATCTTTACCTTTACCACATTGCTGTTATACGATTTCTTTCGTTTTTTTTTCGGTTTCGGGAGGGGGGGGTCTCTATCCCCCTATTCCCCGCCCCCATAGTTACGCCACTGTTTGATGGCATTCAGCAGATGAACACAGAGCTTCTTTTCCCCATTTATATGTGTAGGGGAGAGTAGTACACAGTGAAACAAAAATTACCCTTTTGATTGTTTCGTATCAAATACTGCTCACAAAACAAATTTTCTTTGTTTACCTGAAAGAACAATACATTTTTCAGTATTTTGGAACAAAAAATAATTATTTTCCTACTAATTGGATTCCATTATCTGGATGGGTGTGCTCCTGGCCACAAAATCCCTTTTATCAATAATGAAAGAAGCAGCATTAGCCGTAAAATATTTTGCTTTATTTAGGCAAATCGATTTCGGTTTTCCAAGAAACCATCTTCAGTGCTCTCAGCAAGTTCAAAACAGTTTGACTTTGACTTTGTATGACACCAGATAGTATCACATGTATCTAACTATGTCAATGGATTTGTAAGACGTAAATGTCACTATACATTTTACTAATATGCTGTTTTGAACTTGCTGACAGCACTGAAGATGGTTTCTTGGAAAACCGAAATCGATTTGCCTAAATAAAGCAAAATATTTTACGGCTAATGCTGCTCCTTTCATTATTGATAAATTTTAAACTACCTCTGCAAATATTTTGCTGTGTACCGTGTAAAGTACATAGTGAAACAACTGCCGACTAATATATAAAGCAGAGTGTCCGTATGTTTGTACGTGTTGCATACAAATCTACAGTGTTGTTCCAATCTTTATGAAATTTGCTACTCGTAAGTTTCAATCCATGGGGACGGTCGCCGTAAGTGTTGTTTGTTTAAAAATGTTTGTACAGCTTATGGGACTTAACTACGGGGTCATCAGTGCTTAAACTTACAAACTACTTATGAACTAGGACGGCACAAATATCCATTCCCGAGGGGGGATTCGAACCCCCAACCGTAGTGGCCGTGCAGACCGTGACTGAAGCGCCTCAGTCCCCTCGGCCACCGCGGCCGGCTCGCTGTAAGTGTAAGAATCACATACGATATATAGTTCACGAGATATGACGTCATAAACAATGAGCTGCGCGAAAAACTGCTGCATTTTGCGACAATGCTGCTCATTTTGTCCTAAAACATTGGACCGATTTCAACCAAATTTGGTACACACATTCCTTACCGTGAGCTAAAAATTGCTGCAGCGTTAATAATCATGTATATCACATGGTTTAAAAGATATTACGTCATAACCAGTATAAATCGCAAACAATGCCATATAATGCGGCGAGACTATCGAAATGCACTGTACGAGAATAACAGTACTTAGCGACTTGCAACAAACTTTAAACATAATTTCAAACTTCTATTAAACTTTTTCTCGCTGGCAACCATAGTAATATGATGAAAGGAAAAAAGTTTCTCGCTTACTACTTTTCCGCTGTTTATGGAGTAAAACTATGGCTCTCGGTATGACGTTACAATTTATAATTTGTACACTACAAACTGTAGCCACAAGAAATTTTACAGACAGTATACACACATATAGGTGAATGTACATTATAAATTGTATCACAGTACGACACGTAGTTCATGAGATATGAGCAAATAAACAGTATTGTTCCACTGTTCATGAGCTAAAACTACGGCATTCAGTATGACGTAATAATTTTTAATTTCTACACTACAAATTGTAACCGCAGGAAATTTTACAGACGGTATAGACGCATATAGTTGATTGCACCTTTAAATTGTATCACAGTTCGACAAATAGTTCATGAGATATCAGCACTTAAACAATAGCGTTCCTGGTAAACCGCCCCACCAAGCACCAAGTTTCAATCTATCACTTCTTTACTACTAATTGTATCCCCAAGAGATTTTACAGACATACAGCCTTATACAAATGAATATATAGCTGAATAAGTAATTAGACGGGCAACACTGGGTTGTCAGCTAGTTTTTTTTTATATTTATTACTTGCTGACTGACTTACAAAAGAGAAATATCTTTGTTAAATACAGTTACAAACATTAACATACAGAAAATGTTGTTCAGTGAATATCAAGTCAGTAGGATACTATTGGGCATACTGGGACCAAAATAATCAATTTGATATCAAATTAATTAGAGTAATTGCATAATTAGAGTAATTGCATAATTGCAATTACGTGTACTTAGAGTAATTGCATAATCGCAATTACGTTACCTAGAGTAATTACTTGTACTTAGGGTAATTAGGGTAATTGTTTATTTATTTATTGTAATTGTTTATTGTTATTGCAATTGCACATGTTCACTCCTCCACGTCTGGCGTGGAACTGAGCTCACCCCAAGCCATCACGTGACTATCTACATCACCCCCCACCCTACCACGTGACCACCACCGACCAATGAGAGCACAGCACGTGACCACCCCTTCCCACAGTGAGCAATAACAGGTCCAAACTCGTCCACCTGGGGATTTCAACACTAAAAGCACTGTGACAGTATTTTGTGGAAAAACAGCAGTTCAATAACGTTATAATTACTATTATAAATTGTCCTACACCTAACTGAAACGAGCTCTGTTTTTCATAGGAATGTCTAACACAAAACCGTATCAAAAAATGCTACGTAATGATCACTGTACTGTACTGTGTAACATCATAATCTCTCTCCGAGGCGATGAGCGCAAGAAAACAATGGGAGCACAGCACGAAGAGACGAGTGGTATACGGGGATCTTATTTTATTTACATGCATCGCCTTGGAGAGAGATTATGATGTTACACAGTACAGTGATCATTACGTAGCATTTTTTGATACGGTTTTGTGTGTGTCAGACATTCCTATGAAAAACAGAGCTCGTTTCAGTTAGGTGTAGGACAATTTATAATAGTAATTATAACGTTATTGAACTGCTGTTTTTCCACAAAATACTGCCACAGTGCTTTTAGTGTTGAAATCCCCAGGTGGACGAGTTTGGACCTGTTATTGCTCACTGTGGGAAGGGGTGGTCACGTGCTGTGCTCTCATTGGTCGGTGGTGGTCACGTGGTAGGGTGGGGGGTGACGTAGATAGTCACGTGATGGCTTGGGGTGAGCTCAGTTCCACGCCAGACGTGGAGGAGTGAACATGTGCAATTGCAATAACAATAAACAATTACAATAAATAAATAAACAATTACCCTAATTACCCTAAGTACAAGTAATTACTCTAGGTAACGTAATTGCGATTATGCAATTACTCTAAGTACACGTAATTGCAATTATGCAATTACTCTAATTATGCAATTACTCTAGTTAATTTGATATCAAATTGATATCAATTTGATTATTTTGGTCCCAGTATCCCCAATAGTATCCCACTCAAGTCCACCAAAATTGATTGGAAAACGAATATACTGGTGACTGGAGAGTCTCTTATGTGAATCACATACTATGTCTTCTGAAACTGGGAATACAAAACCAGTAATCTCTTCTTTTTTTTTTTCTTTTGCTTTTCCGAAGGAATGAGACTTCATACTCAGTACCAAAAACTACTGACTTCAAGACTTTAGCTACAAAAATGTACATTGTTTTGGAATTTCACCAAAATGTAGTCCCTAATCATAACATCCCACTTCAAGTTAAAAAGATGTAATGATACACTTATCTCTGTTTCACTGAATGGCCTTCATCTTTGTCACTTTCTTCATCACTTTCACTTGAAACTGTTCTACTTACACACCATTTCTTTAGTGATTGTTGACTCTCTTCATACTTATTTTCTCCTTGTCTTCCAGCTCTGTCCTTTTTGTCAAAATCTTTTCTTCAATAGCTGCTCGCTCTGGTGTTTGGAGGAGTCATACATTCATCTGAGGCTGACGGTCCTGTTTCACTGTGTACCACATACAAGTGTTCCACTGTGTACCAAAGTCACCATAAACTAAAAAGTTAGTCACAGTTCTTAATCTACGTATCTACCAAATTTAAAACTGGTCAATATATAGCTAAAGACGTGTATCTTATCACAAAACATAATATTTCTTTTGGCTGTATGATATATCGAAAATATTAAACTTACAAATAGTCGTTGACTGTAACTTCTGATCACCGAAAACCAATAATGACGTATAGAAACAAGAATAATCAACCAAACTGTCCACAATTACAGTCAAAGATGTATCTTATCATAATAAGCACACAGGGATACCAACAACTAGAAAAAAATTACTAAAAACAATTGAGATGGAATGTTTCACTGTGTACTACTCTCCCCTACGCTCCTTTTTAAGGAAGGCATGTCTCGTTGCTCAGAAGTGCAAATATGAAGCAGTCATTATGTCTGTGTAAACCTGAAATTGAGCAACAATTCATTCTGTTCACAATATTGTTAACATTCCTACTTGGATTTCCCACTGTTTGACTCTATTTAATGTTAGGTAATCTATTGTGACTCCTATAGCACTAAATTTACATCATAGAGTTAATACATTATACACTTGTAGTAAACAAGAGTGTAGAACATTTAGGACAATGGATACACAGGAAAATGATATTTAGAATTCACAGTTCAGAAGTGCCATTTATTGAAACACTTAAAACTACAATCTTACAATCTTCTTTTACTGTTGGTAGTGAAAACAAGCTGCCTTTTTTTTTGCCACAGATATTTCTTCATTTTTTTTTTTAAATTTATTTATTTATTTATTTTACAAATTTGCTGATTCACATATACTTGAATGAATACCATTTGGCAAAATACATCAATCAACTGAAGACAGCCACTGGCACATGAATTCTGTACTCTGAATAAGATGAATACAAACAGCTACACACATCTTTATCCTAGTGTTAAATTAAACTTTCTGTATAAAATGTTTCTTAAGGAAAGAGTATTCGAGCCTACACTATGAAATATTGGAACTGAATTTCACTCTAAGACTCTACTTTTGTACCACATTATGCAGACGGCCTTGAAATGAAATGTATTTCACCACTGAATAAAATCTATTTGTTATCATTAGAAATGCAAAAAGAGTATGATAATAACCGTAAATTAATGGCGAGCACTGCGATGGGAAGGTTCTCTTTCAACCATCTCTTATCTCGCTGTCACTGTTCCTTTCCGACTTAAGCTCTGCTTTGTACTTAGTTTCTTCATGATCGTCTTCTTCTTCGCTCTCCTGATACCTGTAATTATAATACCTGGAAGCAGGAGCAGACAGGTGTGAAAACTACAGAACCATGAGTTTAATAAGTCATGGTTGCAAAATATTAACACGAATTATTTACAGAAGGATACAAAAGCTGGTTCAAGCCGACCTCGGGGAAGATCAGTTTGGGTTCAGGAGAAATGTAGGAACACGGGAGGCAATACTCACTTTACGGCTTATCCTAGAAGATAGATTAAGAAAAGGCAAACCTACATTTCTAGCTTTTGTAGATTTGGAGAAGGCTTTTGACAATGTTGATTGGAATAAACTCTTTCTAGTTCTGAAGCAAGCAGGAGTAAAATATAGGGAGCGTAAGGTTATTTACAAAAACCAGACAGCGGTTGTCAGAGTTGAAGGGCATGAAAGGGTTGCAGTGGTTGGAAAGGGAGTAAGACAGGGCTGTAGTCTTTCTCCAATGTTATTCAATTTGTACATTGAGCAAGCTATAAACGAAAGCAAGGAGAAATTTGGAGAAGGAATTAAAGTTCAGGGTGAAGAATTGAAAACATTGTGTTTTGCCGACGACATAGTAATTCTTCCAGAGACAGCAAACGACCTGGAGGAGCAGTTGAACGGAATGGACAGTGTGCTGAAAGGTGCATATAAGATAAGCATTAACAAGAGAAAAACTAGGGTAATGGAGTGCAGTCTAAGAAAATCAGGTGATGCTGAAGGAATTGGATTAGGTAACGAAGCAATAAAGGAGGTAGATGAGTTTTGTTACTTGGGCAGTAAAATAACAAATGATGGTCGCAGTACAGAGGATATAAAATGCAGAATGGCAATGGGTAGAAAAGCGTTCTCGAAAAAGAGAAATTTGTTAACATCGAATATTGATTTAATCCTAAGGAAGTCCTTTCTGAAGGCATTTGTATGGAGTGTTGCCTTGTATGGGAGTGAAACATGGACGATAAGCAGTGTGGACAGAAAGAGGATAGAGGCTTTTGAAATGTGGTGCTACAGAAGAATGCTGAAGATTAGGTGGGTGGATCGCGTAACTAATGAAGAGGCACTGAACCGAATTGGGGAGAAAAGAAATTTCTGGCATAGCTTGACTAAAAGAAGGGATAGATTGGTAGGACACATTCTTAGACATCAAGGAATGGTGAATTTTTGCGTTGGAGGGAAGTGTGTGGGGTAAAAATCGCAGAGGAAGACCAAGAGATGGATACAGTAAGCAGATTCAGACAGATGTAGGTTGCAGTTCTTATGTGGAGATGAAGAGGCTTGCTTAAGTTAGGGTGTTGTGGAGAGCTGCATCAAACCAGTCTCCGGACTGAGGACTACAACAACAATAATACCTGGAGAAAAGGAAGCAAGTATTTTACTAATATAATTAGAAGTAGATTGTTTGTTAAGCTTATGGGACTTAACTATGGGGTCATCAGTCCCTAAACTTACAAACTACTTATGAACTACTGACAAACTAGGACGGCACAGATATCCATGCCGGAGGGGGGATTCGAACCCCCGACCGTAGTGGCCGTGCTGACCGTGACTGGAGCGCCTCAGTTACCTCGGCCACCGCGGCCGGTTACTAATATAAATTACTAACCTTAGCACATATTAAATCAGCTACTTAAATTTGGAACTGGTAATGGTAACTGTTTCTGAAGACTCAGTTTGTGGGCATATTGTTTGCCTGGAAGAAAATAATGGAAATACATTATAACAACTCTTCATAGTCACAAGGTACTGACTGTGAGTAGACCAACAAAAAGGATTTTGTCTGGGCATACTAAGATATATCATGTGTATTTGAAATCTTCTGCACATGGAGAAATAGCCAATCAAATCCATGATATCATACCACATGACAAAAGAGTGAGAATCAATCAAACACTGGCATCGGTCACAGAACATGCCATAAACATTTGGATGTGAGGAAGCTATCAGCAAGATGAGTAATTTATCATTGCATTTCCAGAGATACCTGTTCCAAAATGGTCTGAAGATAAAGCTTATAAAAGATCGAAAGTAATAAAAGGAAATTGAAAGAGATTTAGATTAGTTTCAAATCAATTTTAATTATCAAAAAGATAGGTGTTGCAAATTTTCCTAGTGCACCAGAACAAAAATCGTGAACAGCTTGCAGCAGTGCCTCTGCACATTTAATAGAAATACATGGTAATGGTGAGGGGAAACAATGAACAGAGCAGAGTTTTTTTTTTTGCACATCTGTTCCATAACTCAAAACAAGCATTCCACCAGCTGCAACTGATAGCGTTCTTGTATTTGCAAAGCACCGTGTTTGCTGGATACATACAGCCAGCTGTCACGGTTAAAGTTGTCGACTTGTGCTCCAAATTTCTCTCTAAATCCATCATACTCAATTAGAAAATTTGGATGACTGGAATAAACTTTTTATTCACACTGTCCACACTAAGGTGGTACATTCTGGCGAACGCATCTCTTTGGACAGAGCCAGTATGTCACAATTTCTTTGTTTCCCAAGCTGTTTGACGCAACAAAACATACACTACACCGTTCTTCATTCAAACTGGTGGTAAGCCCTGATGAGGCAGACTGAATGTGACAGAATGAAACCTTTGGTGTGGTGGGCACTGTAATGAAAACCAGCAAGGGCCTTCCTCATGCAGTGAAGACTGTGAGGCCCAGGAAGAGGAAAATGATGTTTTGGGGAAGGGACATTCAGTTGGAAGGCAAGCATGGGTGTATACTGTCTTTCAACCAGATAATGAGCTCCTTCAACTGTAACTAGTACCAGAAGCAAATGAGGACAAGTAGACATGTGTAAACGAAAAGTAGTAACATATAATCATTACTAGCTGAACCCCCGCTGCTTCGCATGCGTAGGCTGGTTGGTCTTCACCAGTTGTTTCTTTTTAATCATGACGAAGAATCCATATTTTAAGTTTCGTAGTTACAGCTTGAAATTTGAGTTTATTTTTGAAAATCAATTTTTGAATCTCGTATTTCACCCCCTTGTTGGTCGAATTTCCAAAAACACCGAAACACGTGTCTTTTAAATTCGAAACCCGAATCCAAATCCGAAAATTTGTAATTTTAACTTCAAAATTGCCTAAATAGCAACAGATTTTCGAAAAACGTCCCCTTTCCAATTTAACCCCGTTGATGGTCGAATTTCCAAAAATATCGAAACACGTGTCTTTTTAATCATGATCAAGAGTCCATATCCTAAGTTTCGTAGTTATAGCTCCAAATTTGAGTTAACAGCAACATACCTTTGAAAATCAAATTTTGCATCCCGTATTTCACCCCCTTATTCCTCTAATTTCCAAAAATATCGAAACAAGTGTCTTTCAAATTCGAACGCGAATACAAATCCGAAAATTTGTAGTTCTAACTTCAAAATTCCCTAAATAGCGACAAATTTTCGAAAAACACCCCCTCTCCAATTTAACCTCGTTGACGGCTGAATTTCCAAAAATTCCGAAACACGTATTTTTAACGTCTAACCAACTATACAAATATCAATTTTTTGCAGCTTTGGTTTCAAAACTGTATCGATAGCAACGTGTTTTCAAAAAAGAATTTTTTATCCTCGATCTAACCCTCTTACTTGTTGAATTTCCAAAAATACTAAAAATCATATATCCGAAGGTCCGTAGTTGTAGCTTAAAATTTGAGTTAACAGCAACATATTTTTGAAAATCAATTTTTTGCGTCACCTATTTTACCCCCTTATTTGTCGAATTTCAAAAAATGCCGAAACACGTGTCTTTTAAATTCGAACCCTGAATTAAAATCCGAAATTTTGTAGTTCTAGCTTCAAAATTGCCTAAATCGCTACGTATTTTCAAAACACGTTTCATCCCCTATTTCACCCCCTTACGGACGGAATATCGAAAAATCGCTTCTTAAATGACGCCTACAGAGTAAGATCAACACCCTCCACAAATTTCAAGTTTCTATCTTCAGTGGTTTGGGCTGGGCGATGATGAGTCAGTCAGTCAGTCAATCAGTCAGTCAGTCAATCGGGACACTTCCTTTTACATATAGAGACAAGTATAAGACAGGAGTAAACAGGCTATCAAGCTATTACTTAATCTATTGAAAGACTGAAATGATGGAAGAAGGCTATCTTTCCCTTGTTTCTGTTAGCAGTACTGAATATCGGGTTGTGTACAAACAGACAGTAAAAAGACACAGTCTCTGGTGTGCTTCGTCAAAGTGTCAGGTAAACAGGTAGCTAGTCATAATGGTGTGGAGGAGCTTCAGCAGTCAACAGGTGGACCACCACCAAGTGTAGGCACAGTCTTTGACTGACACTTTCCACAAAAGACCCCAGCTACAACTTGCAGGAGCCTTCAGCGTGTGCGGAATGAGGGGGAAAACAAACAGGGAAAGGATTAAGAAAAGAGACCTGGCAGTCGAGAAACCACTGCATACGAGGTACGTCCAGAAAGTAAGTTGGTTATATACAACAAACGTTTACAGGTACAGAAAAAAATATTTATTGTACAAAAATCTACAACTGTAAAACTACTTTTCTACATAGCTGCCGAAATTTTGTAGGCACTTGTCATAGCGTGCCACCAGTTTCTATATGGCTTCTTCATAGAAGGTTGCCGCCTGTGTATTCGGCCATGTGGTAGCATGTTCTTTCAGCTCGTCATCGTTGAAGTGTTGACAGGACAAATTTTAGGTGAAAGAAGAGTATTTCCATCAAACGGTGGTGTCTGTTTCCACGATAGTGCCCGACCTCATGTGGCGAATGTGACCAAACAACTCTTACGGCATTTTCACTGGGACGTGTTTGATCATCATCCGAACAGCCCGGGCCTCGCTCCTAGCCACTTTCACCTCTTCTTACTCCTAAAAATCTGTCCCTGGTGGTCAACACTTCAACGATGACGAGCTGAAAGAACATGCTGCCACATGGATGAATACAAAGGCGGCAACCTTCTATGAAGAAGGCATACAGAAACATGTGCCACGCTATGACAAGTGCCTACAAAATTTCGGCAGCTATGTAGAAAAGTTGTTTAACAGTTGTAGAGTTTTGTACAATAAATATTTTGTCTGTATCTGTAAACGTTTGTTTTATATAACCAAACGGAACTTACTTTCTGGACGTACCTCGGATTTAATGTTTTATGAAATGATCACTATTAAAAACATGACAATGTTGCAATATTCCACAATATTTATTGTTCAGTACAAACTGCTTTTCGACTGTTACGTCATCATCAGGTACAAAGGTAACTATAAACATACGTCGAGGCAAATATTTTACGATGTGTGCATCAAATTTTGTTCCTGTGGAAATCAGTGATCTTTATAAATAATTAATATGATCGTGTGAAATGTTTTATTTTTATCTCTGATAAAAGACAGATAGGCCAGCCACACACCATTTCCAGGAGCCTGAGGATTATGAACTGAAGACAATCTTATACGATCAGAACCGGTCACCATAGGTAAAAATAAAATATTTCACGCTATGTCGACTATTTGTTTGTCGTTTTAATATAATATAAATATCTGTAACCGATTGCTGCTTCTCATTTACACAAGATGCATTACTATTGTACCTCGTAATAACACAACTTCTGTGCTGAATTTTTCTTCTGCGCATATGTTTATTTCAATGAAATGTACCGTATGTCTTTGTACTGGCTTATTTCTTGCAAACATGCAAAGGAATGGGTTGTAGAACAAAGTACTATTTATATTCAGGAAAAAAGATCTATATAAGTATTAAAAACAGTAAATTTCACATTTTAATGTAAATAGACTACTAAATTAATATTTTATTCAAGACTTCTTTGCCTGAAAAATGTTAAATAAAGACATTTTCTACAAACACTTTACTTCATTTGTTTAGTTACGTTTTCTTAAAAAATAATATTGAGCATGCCAATTACGCCAAATGACAGTGAGCATCAATACAAACATCCTAGTGACGCACTTATGATTGCTAAAACATATGAAGGAAGCTTATTGCTTGGAAAGCACAATTCAATTCATAACATGAATGTAAAGTACCAATATTCATTAACAATGTCAGTATCATGTTTGAAAATTGTTTTCCTGTAAAGGTAAGTCAAATTAAACAGACATCTATAAACTGTGGATTCCGTAGCATGTATATCTATTCAGACAGCCAGGCAGCCCTGAGATCACTGGCAGCTCCTGCAACATGGTCTAAAATTGTTGCAGAATGTCACAGGGTTCTGGTGGAGCTAGGGGAAAGCAATAGAGTAAACCTATTGTGGGTCCCTGGCCACTCGGGGATCAGTGGCAACGAACATGCCGACAGATTAGCCAGGATGGGGGCAGAGACTCCATTTATTGGACCGGAACCTGTCCTGACAATCACCGAGGCAATGATCAAATTGGAGCTACGTAACTGGCTCAGAAGACAGCACGTAGAATATTGGACCAAAGTCTATCAACAAAAACATGGCAAGATAATGATGCCAAAGCCATGTTATAAAAGAAGCTCTGCAATCCTGGGTCTGAACAGGAGAGAGATTAGGCTCACGGTTGGATTGCTGACAGGCCATGGGAATTTCAAAAAACACCTACATACAATGGGAATAACAGAAGAGGACCCTAAATGTAGGATCTGTGATGACGGTGGTGAAACTGAATCGCATCTAATCTTCGAATGCATTACATTGGAGAGTAAAAGGCACAGAACATTTGGGACAACCAGACCTGAAGAAATTGTGTCTAATAAAGAACTGGTAAAGGGACTCCTTGCACTGTTCAAGGTCATTGGTTGGCTTTACTAGATATACAGGGAGCGATACCGTACAGTAAACTTAGTTTCGGTGGGGGCAGTGGCGGGTTGCACCAAGACTGTTTTGTCTTCCCTGAGCAAATCAATCAATCAATCAACTGTGGATTACACAAGGAATAAATATTTCTGTAAGACAAAAAGGAAAATGTATCTATTAGGCAAGAATAACTGCAATATTGATGTTTTAGCTAAATATAGGGAGTAGTGCCCCAGACACTGGCGAGGTGGGGTGGCTTCCGTGTGTCAACTATGCAGACAGCCGCAGCCACCACAGAAGGGTATCTGTGGAGAGGCTAGGCAAACGTGTGAGGGCAGCCGCCTTTCCAATAGTTGCAAGGGCAACAGTCTGGATGGTTGAGCGAGCTGGTCTTGTAACATGAGCTAACGTCTCTTTTCCAACAAAGTTACTGTGAACAGATTGAAAGCAAGGGGAAACTACAGCCATTCATTTTCCCAAGGACATGCAGCGGCACTGTATGAAGATGTGTATGAATATATGTTGATGGCAGCCTCTCAGCTAAAATACTCTGGAGGTAAAATAGTTCCCTCATTAGGATCTGTGGGCACGGTCTACTCAGTAGGATGTCATTGTCAAGAAAGACAACACTGACATTCTATGGAATGAAGCATAAAATGTTAGATGGCTTAATCGGGTAGGAAGGTTACAAATGGATAGGTTGAAGTTAGATATAGTGGAGATTAGTGAAGCGTAATGGAAATATGAACAGGACTTCTGGTCAGGTTAGTACAGGGTTACAAATTCAAAATCAGTTGGGGGTATTACAGGAGTAGGTCTAGTAATGAATAAGAAACTAAAAATGAGGTAAACTACTATGAACAGCACAATAATCGCAGTCAAGATGGATATGAAACCAACACTGACCACAGTAGAACAAGTTTATATGCCAAATAGCTCTGCCGATGACAGAAGAAATGTATGAGGAGATAGGCACTTAAGGGAGAGGAAAAGCTGATTGTGATGGGAGACTGGAATTTTGTAGTAGGAAAGGAAGGTAAGGAAAAACGGAAAGTGAATATGGCCTGGAGAAAAGGAATGAAAGAGGAAGGCAAATGGTAGAACTTTTCACACAGCATAATTTAATAATAATAATAAAACACTTGGTTTAAGAACTATGAAAGAAGGCTGTTTAAATGAAAGAGACTATGAATCACCAGAAGGTACCATATAGACCTTACAATGGTAAGATACAGATTTCTGAACCAGGTTGTAAACTGTAAGACATATCTAGGGGCCGATAGAGACTGACCATGTCTTATAGGTCATGAACTGTGGACTGAAACTGAACTGCAGAAATATAGGAAAATGGAGAGATGGCACCTGGATACATTGAAGAAACCTGATGTTCTTAAAAGTTTCAGAGGGAGCTTTAGACAACAATTATCAGAAACAGGGGGAATAAATATTTCCTGTAAGACAAAAATGAATATATAAAGTCAAGAATAAGTCTATAAGACGAATGAGTAGCTATGAGAGGACTGAATAGAGGATTGAATAGGTAGAGAGACAAGACTTACAGAACGTCCTTGGATACCACGGGAAATGCTGAACTTAATTTATGAAAGGACAGAATATAAAAATTCAGTAAATGAAGCAGGTAAAATGGAATACGGCTGACTAAAAGTGAGATTGACAGGAAGTGCGAACTATCTAAGAAGGAGTGGCAAGAAGGCAAATGGAAGTCTGCAGAAGAATGTATAACAAGGGGGAAGAGAGATACCGCCTACCGGAAGATAAAAGAGACATTTGGAGGCAATAAAGTTGTACGGATTTCAAGACTCAGGTGGAAAATCAGTTCTGATGAAAGAAGGGGAAGCTGAAAGGAGGAAAGAATGTTCAGAGGGGCTCAACAAAGGAAATGAACTTCAGCCGGCCGCGGTGGCCGAGGGGACTGAGGCGCTCCAGTCACGGTCTGCACGGCCACTGCGGTCGGGGGTTCGAATCCCCCTTCGGGCATGGATATTTGTGCCGTCCTTAGGATAAGCTAGTTGACAAGTAGTAAGCTTAGGGACTGATGGCCCCGTAGTTAAGTCCCATAAGCTGTGCAAACATTTGAACATTTGAAATGAACTTCACGACAATATTGTAGGAAGGGAAGAGGAAGTAGATGAAGTTGAATTTGTCAGAGCATTGAAAGACATACGTTGAAACAAGGCTACTGGAGTAGACGATATTCCTCTGAGGTACTGAAGTATCTGGGAAAGCCAGCGATGACAAAAGTATTCTATCTGGTGTGCAAGCTGTACGTGTCAAACGAAGTACCCTCAAACGTAAATAAAAATGTAATTATTCCAATTCCAAAGAAAGCCAGTGCAGACAGGCGTGAACATTACGAAACCATGTTTCATAAGTCACGGTTGCAAAATTTTAGCACGGATTTTTTGGAGAAGACTGGAAAATCTGGTAGAAGTTGACCTCAGGGAAGATTAGTTTGGACTTGGAAGAAATGTAAGAACACATAGTGGCACAATCCGCTATTCTGAATTTTTACTCGCTTTGAGCTATCTAAATATTTATTAGCTTATTTGTTAAATTGCATTTAGGCATATTTGGAGCAGTGGCTGCTGGCGGTATTGGTTTGTTGCAGATGGTGGAAGACTCTATGTAACATATAGTCGTGGTATATTAAACATCATTATTCTGTGTAACTGGAGTAAGAAGTGAGGTTGAAAAAAGAATCGAAATACAATTGATTGTTCTATGCTTTTGAATTAACTGCTGAGTTAATTACTGTGTAGATATCTTGACAAATGTGTATGTATTAAGTACTCCAATAAATGTTAAGAGTTGAAATGTGTGTATAGTCCAAATTATGTGCTACCCGAGTACTGCTGAAGATATTGCTATGCAAATGTTAACATTTCGTGTACTGGTTGAGCAATGTATTTTAAGTGATACAGATTTTAATTTCTGTTTCAGTCTCAACACAATAGGAACATACTGTGTCGAGGCCAGTATTCGGACACGTCTGAAAGAACAAATGGCGCAGTTCTTAATCTGGAGTGAATTCTAAGAGGACACAGTAATTTTTATTGCTGGCAGTGTATTTAGTCCTGTATGACGATATTTGGGCACTGCAGAGTACCACAAGCTTCATTCCCGCCATTCACGTGATACACCGACTCAACTGTGATACACTCCTGGAAATTGAAATAACTCATTGTCCCAGAAATGGGAAACTTTATTGACACATTCCTGGGGTCAAATACAACACATGATTACACAGACAGAACCATAGGCACATAGATACAGGCAACAGCACATGCACAATATCGGCACTAGTACCGTGTATATCCTCCTTTTCCAGCAATGGAGGCTGCAATTCTCTCATGGAAACGATTGTAGAGGTGCTGGATGTAGTCTTGTGGACTTGTCCGGTGGACACCACCTTGATGAAGAACTGTCCATGTGGGTGGAGAGGCTTGCGCATCTGTGGGAAGCTGAAGGCTATACCGAAGGTAGAGAACCTAGTGCCGGAATGGCCTCAGCTGATGGATCCGACCAAGCGTGTCCCACAACGTCCCGTCTTCCTTATCCTCTCCCAGTCCTTTCCCAACCCAAGGTGTGATGCGATCCGTGCTGAGGGGTGCGTGGCACATGGGTGGACGTGTCTCGAACGGAGCCTCAGGGATACCGGGCGACCTCCCTGAGTAAATAGCCTTGCACAACGCGGGGTTATCGTGGCGTGGACCATATAAATCCCCAAATCTAGTGGGACTAACATGAACACAGAGAAAGAAAGTATTTTAATAGAATATGAGGGGCAATATGAGACCTCAGATACTCAGACATCGGGATCAGGACCGATGGAGTGCACTCCTACTTCTGAATCAGGGTCTAGACCTGAGCAAGAAGTGGGAACTGTAACACAGAACTTGGACCAGATTAGAATTAAGGCCTTGTCTGGGGCTGAGAGGAGGAAACTTCTCAAGGAACAGAAGCAAAAGGAAGGAAAAGAATGGCTTCCTAAACATAAGTGGAGGGAATCAAAAGGGTTTGAGCCCAAGACCCCCAAAAAGAAACTGCCTCAGGTCGAAGGGGATACACAGACCCCCCTCGACGCCAAAGACAGGTGGCAAGAGGGTTAGAGAGGAATCTAAGACTCCCTCCTCTCTGGACAAACGTGATCCTAAAAGGCTGAGGCAGGAAATAGGGAAACAGACCTATAGTACTGCAGTCTCGGTCTTTAGAATGGCGGTTGTCCAAGAAGGATACCCACTGGTGAGCATCACCTCGCAGCAGGAGGAGCTCGTGCAAATGGCCCTCTTTGAAGAGATTGGGGGGACGCTGGTCCAGGACACAAATTTTTGTCTGCGAGGGGGAGCACTCAGCAGAATGGCTTAAGTACAAGGTGCCCATGATATCCCCGTGGGAGGATGCGAAGCTGCTGGTCAAGACAGCAGCCGAACTCCTGAACACCGCAAAGGTATCAATATGGGTACCAAAGATCCTTAAGGATGTCTCTCTAAAGACTCTGTTCGAGAAAATAAGGGTCCAGAACCCAAAAGTCTGGAAAGAGGATTGGAGGGTAATTTACCAAAAGGTCTTTCCAGAAGGACGAACCCTGGTGGTGGAGGAGAGAGAGAAGGCAATGTAAGAGCAAGGCCTGAAACTGTTTTTAGGGTTCTGGCAGGTCGCCGTCAGGGTAATCAAAGACCTTAAAGGCAATAATGGCAGCAAGATGGGGACTGGAAGTGCTGCAGATAAACCTGCAGCACAGTAATGGGGCCACTGCTGCCCTGAGCCGTCGCCTGGGGAGACGTGGCCCTGATACAAGAACCCTATTGATACAAAGGGGGTGTACGGGCCTCGGTGGTACTGGAGGTAAGCTGATTTACGCTAGAAATCTAAAAACCTCCAGAACATGCATTTATGTTAGAAATGGAATACCTTTCATACCAATGATGGATTTCTGTTCCAGGGACCTGGGGACCTTCAGGATGCAGCAACATGAGGAAGGTATCACGAGGGAAATTGTTTCGGCCTCAGCATACCTTCCTTATGAAGACAGCTGTCCTCCTTCTTTGGAAGTGAGGAGACTGACGGAAGCCTGCCATCGGCAAGGTGACGAACTGTTGGTGGGATGTGATGCCAATGCCCACAATATATCATGGGGCAGCAAGGACACCAACAGTAGAGGTGAGCACCTTCTTGAATTTCTCCTATCTAACAACTTGGAGATCCTGAATAGGGGCGATGAACCTACATTCAGGAATAGTAGAAGGCAAGAGGTAATTGACATAACTTTTGGTTCCATGATGATGGGAAGTTATGTCAAACAGTGACATGTGGTCTTGGAGCCATCCTCATCATATCACATGTATATTAAATTCAAGGTTGAAATGGGAACCAGACCATGGCCTATAGGAACCCCAGGAAAACAGTCTGGGAGACATATAGGAAAGACCTTGACTTTAGCCTATCGGAAATTAAAACTTCGATAAGGAATCCAGCAGAGTTTGAGGAAGTAGCAGTGGCTATAGTTATCTCATACCAGGACAACTGCTCAATCACCAGGAAGTGCACAAATAGGAGTGTGCCTTGGTGGAATAATAACCTGGAAATGCAAAGGAAAAAGGTAGAAAGACTGCTTAACCTTGGAAGGCGCAAAGGACAATGGGAAAAGCATCGTGAGTCCCTTGTCAATTACAAACTTGCCATCAGACGGACAAAGGAGGCATCCTGGAAGGTATTCTGTGAGGAAGTGGAGGGCACGGCTGCTCAAGCGAGACTTCATAAAATCCTCACTAGGGTACCAACTAATCCAGGAGGAACATTGAGGAAGGAGGATGGGGAGTATACAAAGACAGCACATGATACGCTGGAACTGCTCCTCACTTTCCTCAATATACTCTGGGGGATGACTCAGATCAGAATGCGATTCCTGAGAGGCAACGGTTCTCAGGTATTCGCAAAGAGGACTGGGATGCTGAGTGTTGGCCCTGTGTGCCTCAGTCATATGCAGTCCCGATTGTGGCGCTCACCTGCACTGCACCAGACACGCATCACTGGCACCAAGGAAGAAGCGACTCCCATCACTGAAGGCGACACGTCTCCATTCGTCCCTCCATACACGCCTGTCGCGTCACCACTGGAGGCGGGCTGCATGATGTTGGGGCGTGAGCGGAAGACGACCTAACGGTGGGCGGGACCGTATCCCAGCTTCATGGAGGCGGTTGCGTATGGTCCTCGCTGATACCCCAGGAGCAACAGTGTCCCTAATTTGCGGTGCGGTCCCCTACGGCACTGCGTAGGATGCGACAGTCTCGACGTGCATCCTTGCGTCGCTGCTGTCTGGACCCAGGTGGACGGGCACGTGCACCTTCCGCTGACCACTGGCGACGACATCGATGTACTGTGGAGACCTCGCGCCTCACGTGTTGAGCAATTCGGCAGTACATCCACCCGGCCTCCCGCATGCCCACTATACGCCCTCGCTCAAAGTCCGTCAACTGCACACACGGTTCACGTACATGCTGTCGCGGCATGCCACCAGTGTTAAACACTGAGACGGAGCTCCGTATGCCACAGCAAACTGGCCGACGCTGACTGCGGCGGTGCCCAACTGCTGCGCAGCTAGCGCCATTCAACAGCCAATGCCGCGGTTCCTGGTATGTCCGCTGTGCCATCCCGTGCGTTTGATCGTTGCTTGTACAGTACCTCTCGTGGTGTCCGGAGCAAGTATGGTGGGTCTTACATACTGGCATCAATGTGTTCTTATTTCAATTTCCAAGAGTGTAAAAATTGCCACAACCATTCCTCGAGGACACCTTATCCACATTACGAGTAATATTCAGTTTTCTATTTCTTGATAGTAAAACAAAACGCAGTACCTGTCCTGGTGGGCGTGGCTGCAGTGCCCCCCCTCCCTGGTGGGGGAGCGTTCGCGCGCGCCCGACCCCTTGTGCTCCCGTTGGCTCTCCCTGTCCAGACTCCGCCCCCTGCACGCTCGGTCGTGGCTGCGAGACCTCTCTCGTCCGGCTCTGACAGATCTTTCTCTCTCTCTGGATTGAGATCGCTCTACGACATATCCAACGAACTGGACTCCTAAGGCACAAATGAAGGAAACACACTGTATTACACCGTCTGAGAAACCTAGAACAGCAATCTTATTTGGAAACAATATAGAGATCAACAATGGAACTGACAAGGACGTAGCCAAAGTGGGGGGGGGGTCTTGGAGGTCCGGACCCTCCCTATCACCTAAACGATAAAATACTACTCAAACTTATGCTAAGGACAACACACACACACACACACACACACACACACACACACACACACACACCTATGCTTGATGGTGGACTCTAACCTCCGAAGGGACTAAATGATATAAGACACAACCTAGCTACCGTGTAGTGAAACTGAATGATATTGTTATTATCAGTCATACGACGAAAAAGAATATGCAGTACGGCCAGTCAACAAAGCCATCTATAGAACATTATTGATAAATCTGAAGCATTGGATTAAAATTTCTGATTAAATTTTGAATAAAATTTTAATTCAATGCTTCAGATTTATCAATAATGTCATTGTCATATTTGAGACGAAAATCCGTCTCTGGGATTGTTTATTTGTATTAATTGATATTTATATCACCTTAACAGGATTGTTCCACCATGTCCATTGCCGACGTGCTATTTTGCTGCATGGAGAGCCTTGGCAGTAGTGGCAATTATCTTTGGAGCACAGAAGCTGAATTGAAGTTTGTGACGTGGAGGGAAATCGTACATAGACTATTCCAAGGCGCCTTAATCGTTAGTGGTGTGCTAGTCTAACGGTTAAGATGTCTGTCTAGTAAGCATGGAGGTCCGGGTTCGATTCCCGGCCGCACCACAAATTTTAATTCAATGCTTCAGATTTATCAATAATGTCTTTGACATATTTGAGACGTAAATCCGGCTCTGGGATTGTTTATTTGTATTAATCCATCTATACAAAGTTAATATAAGTAATTCACATAATATACAAAAAAAACAGCCGAGTCCTCAAACTGGGGAACTGTCAAGCATGGGGTGCCACAGGGTTCGGTTCTGGGACCTTTGCTGTTCTTAATATATATATATTAATGATTTGCCTTTTTATATTCATAAAGATGCCAAGCTAGTTCTCTTTGCTGATGATACAAGTATCGCTATCACACCCGAATCACAGGAATTAACTGTTGAAATTGTCAATGAAGTATTTCAGACAACTATTAGGTGATTCTCTGTAAATGGACTCTCTTTAAATTTTGAAAAAACTCAGTATATTCAGTTTCACACAATAAATTGCATCACACCATTAATTAATATTGACTTCAATCAGAAATCTATAGCTAAGGCAGAATATTCAAAATTTTTAGGTTTATGCATTGGTGACGGATTGAATTGGAAGAAACACATTGAAGATCTGCTGAAATGTTTGAGCTCAGCTACTTATGCTATTAAGGTGATTGCAAACTTTGGTGATGTACAACTCAGTAAACTGGTATACTATGCCTATTTTCATTCTCTGCTTTCTTATGGCATCATATTCTGGGTAATTCATCATTTAGTAAGAATGTATTCATTGCTCAAAAGCGGGTCATCAGAATAATTACTGGAGCCCACCCAAGATCATCCTGCAGACATTTATTTAAGGATCTAGGAATCTTCACAGCTTATAAAATTTGTTATTAACAATCCAACTGAATTCAAAGTTAATAGCAGTGTGCATAGCTACAACACTAGGAGAAAGGGTGACCTGCACTATTCACGGTTAAATTTAGCTCTGTCACAGAAAGGGGTTAATTATTCTGCCACAAAAGTCTTTGGTCACTTACCAAGTAGCATCAAAAGTCTGACAGATAGCCAACTAGCATTTAAAAATAAATTTAGAGAATTTCTGAATAGCAATTCCTTCCACACATTAGATGAATTTCTAGATAAAAGTTAGTACTTTAGGAAATAAAAATAAAAAAATAATAAAAAAATAAAATAAAATATTCAAATATTGAGTGTCATGTAATATTATGTATAGACACATTTCATTTAACGACATGTTCCACATCATTACGAAGTCTCGTATTCATGGTCTATGGAACAAGTATTAACCTAATCTAATCTAATTATCGATACATCTATAACAGCATCAGCTACTGCTGAGTCCTCCTTTAGCCATTGTCCATTGTTGGCCTTACTCCATTATTGCTACGTTAAAGCACTACAGTTCTAACTTGCAGTGGACTATTATGTAATTGCTGTCGTTTATTTCTTTTGTGCTGTTAAGACAGTTTCCAATTATGGATAACTGCATAACAAGAAAAAAGAGAAAAACCGACCTTCATTTGTCCACCAGCGTTATGGTAAGTTAAAATACGTACTGCTATAATAGCTTATTTATCTTCCTACAGCAGTTTTGTGTTAGCAACGGAGTCGTTATTTGGAGTGGCAATATTCTAGTATACTGTTTGTTTGTAAATCTATCGGACCAAACTGCGTGGTCATCAGTCCGTAGCTTACAAAGTACTTAAACCTAGGTAAGCTGACCTAAGGACAAACACGCACACCCATGCCCCAGGGAGGACTCGAACCTCCACGGCGAGCAACCGCGCGCTCCGCAGCGAGACGCTTTAGAGCGCTCGGCTACTCCACCGCGGCGCTAGTATATTATAAGGCACCGCTCTCAATACGTGTAATGCTTTCTGAAGTTATGTTTGAGAGTAATATTTTATCTATAGGATGGATACGTTGCAATGCCAACAAGAGTAAAAGAACCAATAATCTCGGAAATAAAATAAATGGCTATTAACCGATGATGGACTTACGCTCCCTAAATCAATATGCAAGGTACTTATACTGATGCAAAAGTTAATGCAAATTTTGGAAAGACCGAGCTACAGTCGTGGCTTACAGGAAGCGAGCTTGGTGACGTGCAACCGTGTAGTTAGTTGCCAGTGTTCAAACACTGAGAAACTCTTCTCATTCTGATAATCTGACAACTGAACTTACTGGCGTATATTGAAACAATTTTTAAGAAATGTTTTCCTCGATTTTGTATATAAAATACTGTAGTATTTGTAAGAAGGTCTAACAAATGCAAACTATCTACATAAAATATAAATATGTTAAATTTGCCGGCCGCAGTGGCCGAGCGGTCTGCGGCTCGGTAGTCACAGTCTGCACGGCCACTACGGTCGGGGACTCGAATACCCCCTCGGGCATGGGTGTTTGAGTTGCCTTTAGTATAAGCTGGTTCATAAGTAGTTTGTAAGTTTAGTGAATGAGGTAAATATAGGAAAGGTTGGGGAAATGCCAGCAGACTATATTATAACCCCATACTACTTCAACAAGCATTTCAATATAACAATTGGAAGTAGGGGACAGTGGGAGAAAATAGATCGACACCGTACGGGGGATACTGTCTGGTTCACTGACGGGTCAAAATTGGACCAAGGTGTTGGGGCTGGGGTATACGGGGTGCAGCCAAGACTGGAGGGCGTCATCTCTCTAGGGAAACTGGCCTCAGTATTCCAGGCCGAAATCACTGCCATCAGGGCGTGTGTGGAGGAGAATTTGCGTAGGTGCTACAAAGGCCGTAGCATCTATATCTATTCAGACAGCTAGGCAGCCCTGAGATTACTGGCAGCTCCTGCAACAAGGTCTAAAATTGTTGCAGAATGTCACAGGGTTCTGGTGGAGCTAGGGGAAAGCAATAGAGTAAACCTATTGTGGGTCCCTGGCCACTCGGGGATCAGTGGCAACGAACATGCCGACAGATTAGCCAGGATGGGGGCAGAGACTCCATTTATTGGACCGGAACCTGTCCTGACAATCACCAAGGCAATGATTAAATTGGAGCTACGTAACTGGCTCAGAAGACAGCACGTAGAATATTGGACCAAAGTCTACCAACAAAAACATGGCAAGGTAATGATGCCAAATCCATGTTTTAAAAGAAGCTCTGCAATCCTGGGCCTGAACAGGAGAGAGATTAGACTCATGTTTGGATTGCAGACAGGCCATGGGAATTTCAAAAAACACCTACATACATTGGGAATAACAGAAGAGGACCCTAAATATAAGATCTGTGATGACGGTGATGAAACTGCATCACATCTAATATTCGAATGCATTGCATTGGAGAATAAAAGGCACAGAATATTTGGGACAACCAGACCTGAAGAAATTGTGTCTAATAAAGAACTGGTAAAGGGATTCCTTGCACTGTTCAAGGTCATTGGTTGGCTTTACTAGATATACAGGGAGCGATACCGACAATAAACTTAGTTTCGGTGCGGGCAGTGGCGGGTTGGTCCAAGACTGTTTTTGGCTTCCCTGCAAAAATCAATCAATCAGTTTGTAAGTTTACGGACTGATGAGTTTTTACAATACGCTGTTTTTCAAAATGTTCAAATGTTTGCCAAGCTTAAGAGACTTATCTGGGGGGTCAACAGTCCCTAAAGCTACAAACTACTCATGAACTACGATATACTAAAGACGACACAAACAGCCATGCCCGAGGAGCTAAACAAATATTTGAACAAACATTGTTAAATTTGTTTTTAGAATAAATGAAAACATGAGCCTTTGTAAATTTCTCTTTAACAAGTCGGAACCCCCCCCCCCCCCTTTTGACAATATCCTGGCTACGTCACTGGAGCTGATGTTTACTGAAGACAAATACGGCTTCAATGGTAAAACTCCCTTATTGATTTGGCATGATCAGTTTCATAGTACTCAGATTAGTATCTCTAACAACAAGATTAAAACAATTTGGAATATTATTACCAGGGAGATAGGACAACCAAGAGCACAGGGAGACAGCATTACCATCAAAGTGAATGAAACGTTTACAACTAACAAGCCAGAAGTTGAAATCAATTTTAATAATTATTTTTTAAATGTTGTAGATAAAATATGATCTAAATGATAATTAGAAGAAGCCAGGCAGTTAACGGAAGAGGCCATACCTTCACAATTTGATACAACAGAAATTCCACCCACCTCTCCTTCTGAAATTAAGAGAATAATAAACCCTCTCGAAAGCAAAAGCTCTCATGGAATTGAAGGTATTTTCAGCACGGTAATAAAAAGTTTGTTCTCAAGAAATAAGCCGGATTCTTAGACACATATGTAGTAGTTCTCTGAAGCAGGGTGTTTTTCCTGATAGACTGAAATACGCTATTGTCAAACCACTGCAAAAAAAAGGGGGGGGGATACGTCTGATGTCAACAACTACCGCCCAATCTCACTTCTGACAGCCTTATCCAAAATTCTTTAAAAATAATGTATTCTAGAGTAGCTTCACACTTACGGTAGAAGAAAGTTCTAACAAAATGTCAGTTTGGTTTTCAGAAAGGCTTTTCAACAGAAAATCCTCTATATACTTTCAGCAATGAAATATTAAATGCTCTGCATAATTGCACATCACCCGTTGGGATTTTCTGTGATCTCTCCAGGACTTTTGATTGTGTAAATCGTGAGATTCTTCTAGATAAACTAAAGTATTGTGGTATGAATGGGACAGTGTACAAATGGTTTAAATCATATCTAACAGGAAGAGTGCAAAAAGTTGACATAAGTAATTCACATAATATGAAAAAAAAACAGCTGATTCCTCAAACTGGGGAACAATAAAAAATGAGGTGCCTCAAGGTTCGGTCTTGGGCCCTTTGCTGTTCTTCATATACATTAATGGCTTGACATTCTATATTAATGAAGATGCAGAGCTGGTTCTTTTTGCTGATGATACAAGTATAGGTATCACACGTGACAGACAAGAACTAACTGATGAAATTGTAAATGACGTCTTTCAGAAAATCATTGAGTGGTTCTCAGCAAATGGACTATCATTAAATTTTGGTAAAACACAGTACATACAGTTCCGTACAGTAAATGGAATGATATCATTAATAAATATAGACTTTGATCAGAAATCTGTAGCAAAGGTAGAATATTCAAAATTGTTAGATGTATGCATGATGAGGGGTTGAAGAGAAAAAAAAAAACACACATTGAAGATCTGTTGAAACTTTAGAGTTCAGCAACTTATGCTATTAGGGTAATTGCAAATTTTGGTGATATACATCTCACAAGGAAAGTACTTGGGCTCGAACAAACACATATACATCAAAATCGTACGAGAGATAATTTAAATGGACTCTCTTTAACTTTTGAAAAAAAAAAAAAGCACAGTATATTCAGTTTCATACAATAAATCGCATCACACCATTAATTAATATTGACTTCAACCAGAAATCTATAGCTAAGGTAGAATATTCAAAATTTGAATGTTTTGAGTTCAGCTACCTATGCTATTAGGGTAATTGCTAATTTTTGTGATATACATCTCAGTAAATTAGCTTACTATGCCTATTTTCATTCTCTGCTTTTGTGTGGCATCATTTTCTGGAGTAATTCATCATTGAGTAAAAAAGTATTCATTGCACAAAAGCGTGTGATCACAATAATTTCTGGAGCCCATCCAAGGTGATCCTGCAGACACTTATTTGAAGATCTTCACAGTAGCTTCACAGTATATACGGCGTGAATTACCGAACACTTGCACCGCAAATATTGGAGAAACGGAAAGTGCGACTGATGTGCTGTTTTTACAGAATGGATTGGTAGTCAGTGGTTCGTATTTTTAGCCAACAAACAGATTGTAGTATTATTTAGAAAGTGTATTATTTAAGCAAATATACAGATTTTTAAAAGGAACAATGCCTATTAAGTAACTAAAAGTAGCATGCACTAGAATATCAGTAGTGTTTGTTGCAGGGTTCTAGTGCAAGTCGTTTACGGAATATCGTCTTCTGAAACACACCCACACCAATATTTGCGTGTGCTAGTCAACCCGCATAGTTGTTAGGTACGATGATGTTATGTTTGCTTACAGCATGCTTGTGTGATCGTTGAGTGCACTGCGGCCCGCTCGTCAGTTAGTGTGTAACGGTCCAAGTAGGGCTGCCAGATGGAACTCGAGGCAGGCCCGGAGACCAGACGTGCCCCCCCCCCCCCCCCAACCAGGATTGTCGTCTTATACAGAAAATTGTTTCGGCAAGAAATTAATAAGCGACTGATTCTTATTCTTCTTTTGTGTGGTAATATTCGCTTTGTGTCTTTCTGATTGTAAGTGTTTACTCACAGCTTTCACTCCGTCGTACTTAACAGTAAATGAGATATTGCATATTCTGCACTCACACATACACTCATCGGTATCCACTTTTTGTAGCCACTCTTTATAATTTTCTTCCTGCAATCATTCTTCACGGATCGAACTTAGATATCGTTTGTTCATTTCACTATTATTACTCACTAATCCGAGTTAATGTAAGCTTGTCTGTTCACACACGATCCGAGTATTCCAAAAATTGCCGGTAAACTGATAACAAACAAAGAACGAACGAACACAAATAATAGACGTCGCCAGTTGACACGTTGCCGCAACAGTGTTTGCTTAATAATGCGCTAGCCGATTACTACCGACGCAGCAATGAAAAGTTTTCAGAGGAAGAATAGAAAAGTAGCGTTTTGTTGCAATAAGAAATTGATATTTATATAAAGTTATTCATAATTACGAGAGAAGAGCCGGCCGGGAATGGCCGAGCGTACTGAGGCGTCTTGCCACGGTGCGCGAGGCTGCTCCCGCCAGAGATTCGAATCCCCCCCTAGGCATGGATGTTGTGTTCGTCCTTAGTTTAAGTTACGTTAAGTTCGATGTAGATCGTCGCTACATGAGCATAGTACTTAAAAAGTGTCTTTAAAAATTTAAGATGAAGATTACATTGAAGCCCGGAGATGAGAGTCATTGTCCCGTAGACCCGGAGAATTCATTCCAAACCCGGAGATCTGGCAACCCTAAGTCCAAGTGGTAGGTTGTGAGTGTACTATGCGTTTTACCAATGCAGAAAAAGCCGACATACTCATGGTGTTTGGAGAGTGTAGGAAGAATGCCGCTCGTTCTTGTAAGGTGTACATCCCAATAGACGTCACCCATCTCGGCAGTTATTCATCAACTTATTGAACCAGTTACGTGAAGGTGGTAGTGTAACACCGAGACATCGTAACAGAAGGAAACAAGTTACGGCAGATGAGGGGGGAATTGATGTTCTTGCTGCTGTTGCAGTTGATCCGCATGCCAGCTCCCGCGCAATCGCCAATCGCCAGACTTAGATTCATTGATTTCCTAAGGAAATGCATTCCGAAAACAAAGGAAGTAGGTTACAGTACACTTGTTCGCCCACAGCTTGAATGCTGCTCACTGGTGTGGGATCCGTACCAGGTGGGATTGATAGAGGAAGTGGAGAAGATCCAACGGAGAGCAGCGCGCTTCGTTACAGGATCATTTGGTGATCGAGAAAGCGTTACGGAGATGATCGATGAACTCCAGTGGAAGACTCTGCAGGAGAGACGCTCTGTCGCTCGGTACGGGCTTTTGTCGAAGTTTCGAGAACTTACTTTTACCGAGGAGTCTAGCAGTATATTGCTCCCTCCTACGTATATCTCGCGAAGAGACCGTGAGGATAAAATCAGAGAGATTATAGCCCACACAGAGGCATACCGACAATCCTTCTTTGCGCGAACAATACGTGACTGGAATACGAGGGAAAATCGATAGTGGTACTCAAGGTACCCTCCGCCAAACACCATCGGGTGGTTTGCGGAGTATGGTTGTAGACTTTAGATATATTGTAGATAGGAAGTGGCATGAGTCAGGCAAGTGTCCTACGCATTCTCCACCGACATAGGTTCCATCCCTATCACATCTCTCTCCATCAAGAGCTGTATAGAAACAATTTTGAGAATCGTGTTAGGTTCTGAAGATGGGCTTTACGACAGGATACTCCAGATGTTTCATGTATCTTGTTTAGTGATGAAGTCACATTTACCAATCATGGCCAGGTACATGCACTATTGGTCTGCTGACAATCCCTCCTGGCTTCTACATCTACATCTACATAGGATACTCTGCAAATCACATTTAAGTGCCTGGCAGAGGGTTCATCGAACCACCACTATACTATTTATCTCCCATTCCATTCTCCAATAGCGCGCGGGAAGAAAGGACACCTCAATCTCTATGTTCGACCTCGTATTTTATTCTGATGATCATTTCTACCTATGTAAGTGGGAGTCGACAGTATATTTTCGCATTCGGAGGAGAATGTTGGCGATTGGAGTTTCGCAAGTAGCCCACGCCGCAGCGATTAGCGCCGTTGTTGTAATGATTCCCATCCCAGATCCTGTATCATTTCCGTAACGCTGTCTCCCCTGTATCGTGACAATACGAAACAAGCTGCCCTTCTTTGGACTCTTTCGATGTCTTCCGTCAAACCCACCTGATAAGGATCCCACACTAGGCTGCAATACTCCAAAAATGGACGGACAAGCGCAGTGTATGCAGTTTCTTTAGTAGTTCTGTTGCATCTTTTAAGGGTTCTGCCAATAAAACGCAGTCTCTGGTTCGCCTTCCCACGATATTATCTACGTGTTCTTTCCAGTTTAGGTCTGAAGTAATAGTAATTCCTAGGTATTTTGTGGAGTTTACGGCCTTCACATTTGATTGATTTATGTTGTAAACAAAGTTTAACGGATTTCTTTTCGTACTCATGTGGACGACTTCACACTTCTCATTATTTAGAGTCAATTGCCAATTTTTACACCATACTGATATCTTATTCAGATCGTTCTGCAGTTGGTTTTGATCTTCAGATGATTTTACTAGACGGTAAATGACGGCGTCATCTGCAAACTACCTAAGAGAGCTACTTAGATTTTCCCCTAAATCGTTTATGTAAATAAGGAATAGCAGAGGACCAATACCAGTACCCTGTGGAACGCCCGATATCAGTTCTGTCTTAGTCGATGCCTTACCATCGATTACTACGAACTGTGTCCTCTCTGACAAGAAATCTCCTATCCAATCGCAAATTTGTGGCGATATACCATAACCACGCAATTTGATTAAAAGCCGTTTGTGACAGGTGGACCGTCAGCGTCCATGGAGTGTAAACGTGTGGTGTGGGATAGTGGACCAGCAGCTCATAGGCCCGTATTTCATAGGCGGAACACTGACCACGCAGGAGTATCGCAGCCTTCTAACAGACCATCTTCCACGGCTGCTAGAAGACGTTCATCTGCAGCCTAGAAGGACTCTATGGCACCAACACGATGGGTGTCCAGCCCGTAGTGCGTGAATTACTACAGCACGTCTTCATGAATTGCTCCCAGATCGATGGATTGGACGCAGACGACCTGAACCTTGGCCCGCTCGTTTCCCGGATTTGACACCTGTAGACTTTTTTCTGCGGGGAAAGCTGAAAGATGCTGTCTACAAGGACATACGTACCACACCCGATGATACGCAACGACGTATTACTGCAACCTGCTCGGACATATCCGCTGAAATGCTAGCACGAGTGCATCGGTCGTTCCATACCAGATGTCAGCGTGTATTTCAGCTGTCGGTGGTCATTTCGAACACAGCCTATCGCGTTACTGGTTGGAATCCACATAACTGGTGTATGCACTTGATTTGTTCTTTAGTGTGTGCTACCACAGATATTGTACAAATGTCGGTGTGAGATGGGAAAGTTTGGACAGACGATATCTCGTTAACGACTTGCACTAGAATCCTGCAACAAACATTACTGTTATCCTAGTGCACCCTACTTTTAGTTTCTTCATGTCTACAGGCTCTGTTCCTGCATGTTTGCATAAAAAATACACTTCATAAGTAACATCACAATCTGGAACTTCCGGGCAGATTAAAATTGTGTGCCGGAACCGGGGCTCGAACCTGGAACCTTTGCCTTTCGCGGGCAAGCGCTCTACCGACTGAGCTATCCCGACACGACTCACGATGCCGCCTCACAACTTTACTTCCGCCAGTACCTCGCCTCCTACTTTCCAAACTTCACAGAAGCTCTCCTGTGAAACATGCAAGACTAGCACTCCTGGAAGAAAGGATATGGTGCAGACATGGGTTAGCCACAGCCTGCAGAGTGAAAGTTTCATTCTGGAAACATCCCTTAGGCTCTGGCTAAGCCATGTCTCCACCATATCCTTTCATGAATGTTGTTCAATAGTTAGTTAACCTTAAGTGACTTAACTACGGGGTCATCAGTCCCTAGACTTACAAACTACTTATGAACTATCTACAACTAAGGACGGCACAAATATCCATGCCCGAGGGGGGATTCGAAGCCCCGACCGTAGTGGCCGTGCAGACGGTGAGTGAAGCGCCTCAGTCCCCTCGGCCACCGCGGCCTGCAAATCCTGTCTTCCAGGAGTGCTAGTCTTGCATGGTTCGCAGTAGAGCTTCTGTGAAGTTTGGAAAGTAAGAGGCGAGGTACTGGCGGAAGTAAAGTTGTGAGGCGACATCGTGAGTCGTGTCGGGATAGCACAGTCGGTAGTGCGCTTGCCCGCGAAAGGCAAAGGTCCCAGGTTCGAGTCCCGGTTCCGGCACACAATTTTAATCTGCCAGGAAGTTTCATATCAGCGCACACTCCGCTGCAGAGTGAAAGTTTCATTCTGGAAACATCACAATCTGTTTGTTAGCTAAAAATACGAGCCCCTGGCTATCAATCCATTCTGTGAAAACCACACACCAATCGAACTTTCCGTTTCCGCAATATTTGAGGTGCAAGTGTTATGTGATTCATCCTGTACATTCACTTACGAAATTTGTTACTACCATTCCCACCGAATTCAAAAGCAATAACAGTGTACATTACTACAACACTAGGAGAAAGAATTATCTTCACTATTAAGGGTTAAATCTACCTTTGGCAGAGAAAGGGGTAAATTATGCTGCCACAAACGTCTTTGGTCACCTACCATACAGCATCAAAATCCTGACAGATAGCCAAATAGCATTTAAAAATAAATTAAAAGAATTTCTGAATAGCAACTCCTTCTACACTATAGATGAATTGTTAGATATAAATTAGTAAAACTGAAGAAAAAAAATTGTGTAATGAAATATTTAGTACAAAGTAAAGACACCCTTCATTAACCTGACACGTTCCACATCATTACGAAGTGTCGTATTCTTGATCAATGGAACAAGTACTAGTCTAATCTAATCTAATCTAATCTTTAAGCTGCATCTTCAGGTGCAATATGAATCAAGTCAGTGTGACACGTATGTACTGGAAACACTTAGCGGTCATGGTCTCTTGTAGGAAAAATATATATCAAAAACTGGTAGCTGTTCTAGCTGTGGTTTCGTATTGTACACCATAGTTTGGATAACTAGGAAAGTTTACCGCTTTTGCTGAGATAGTTTTTCTACGAGGGATGGACTATGAAAACTGGGTTTTCCCAGCACATCAGACTCGATTCATACGGCACACGAAGTTGCACCTTAAAGTGCTGTAAAACTAGTCCTGCTGAGTCAATAAAGGAATTTTAAAGCTGAAGTGGTTTAACTCTTTAATAACATGAATAACAGCTGTAGTTGCCCTGTCTCAAAAGTCTTCTGTACAAAACAGATGATTCAGGAACACTGATATTTATTAATACAGTACATACACTTTACAGGTAATGCTAGACAAGGTACACAAAAATGTTCACAATAACAAAAAAATGAATAAATAGGTAAAAAAAAAAAACAGCAGTCAACAATCCGAAGATTGGTTTGAACCCCGCAGTGCTTTACTAGGCATGGTCCTGTTTGGAGGTGGTATGCCGTTGCCTTCCTCCGACCTTGGAACTGACTTACCCAGCCAGTTATAGGGGGACCTACAGTTTAACATGGGTTCCGAACCACGATGCTACTCGGCATTTTTCACATGAGCAACACTGCCAGAGGTGAAAGAAGTGGAAAGTGACAGATAAAAATCCTAGGACCTGGCGGGGATCGAATCCAAGACCATTGGATTTGTAGTCTGGCACTCTACCACTGTGCAACCGAGGCGCACAAAAATAAAGAAATAAAAAAAGTAAAATAAAATAAAAAAGAAAGGTATCTCATAATGATGTAGTTAATTTACTGGTCCCATATCATCCATTTACACTGATGCCGTTACCTACATCATTCCATTCAGCAGTCACTCTCCTAACCTCGTGGCAGCCCTGTCAAATTACATCTTGTTTCGTGGCCACAGTGCCTGCTGCTACAATTTTTTTTATTATTTTTTTTATGGGACTTAACTACGGGGTCATCAGTCCCTAAACTTACAAACTACTTATGAACTACTTACGAACAAGTACGGCACAAATATCCATGCCCGAGGGGGGATACGAACCCCCGACCGTGGTGGCCGTGCAGACCGTGACTGAAGCGCCTCAGTCTCCTCGGCCACCGCGGCCGGCCTGCTACAATTGTTGACCATTTACTTCATCTACATCTACATACATACTCCGCAATTCACCGTAAGGTGCGTGGCGGAGGGTACACTGTACCACTACTAGGCATTTCCTTCCCTATTCCACTCCCAAATTGAACGAGGAAAAAAAGAATGCCTATATGCCTCCGTACGAGCTCTAATTTCTCTTATCTTGTCTTTGTGATCTTTACGCCAAATGTAAGTAGGCGGCAGCAAGATCGTACTACACTCAGCTTCAAATTCCGGCCCTCTAAATTTACTTAACAGAAATTCACGAAAAGAACGTCGTCTTTCTTCCAGCGATCCCCAATTGAGATGCCGGAGCATTTCCGTGACACTCGCGCATTGGTCGAACCTACCGGTAACACATCTAGCTGCTCGCCTCTGAACCGCCTCTATGTCTTCCTTCAAACCGATCTGCTGCGGGTCCCAAATACTTGAGCAATACTCAAGAAGTGGTCGTACAAGCGTTTTATACGCGGTCTCCTTTACTGGTGAAGTTCATCTTCCCAAAATTCTCCCAATAAACCGAAGTCGACAGTCCGCCTTACTCACAACTGTCCTTACATGCTCGTTCCATTTCATATCGCTCTGCAATGTTACGCCTAGATATTTGAACGACGCGACAGCATCAAGAAGCTCACTACTAATGCTGTATTCGAACATTATGGGATTGTTTTTTCTACCCATGCGCATCACATTACATTTTTCTACATTGAGAGCTAGCTGCCATTCTTCGCACAAACTAGAAATTTTGTCCAAGTCATCCTGTATGCTATTACAGTCAGTTACAGGACACCGTCCCATACACCACAGCATCATCAGCAAACAGCCGCAAATTACAACTTACTCTGTCCATCAGATCATTTACATAGGTAGAAAATAATAGCGGTCCTATCACACTCCCCTGGGGCACGCCTGACGATACACTCGTCTCTGATGAACACTCGCCGCCGAGAACAACGTACTGTGTTCTATTACTTAGGAAGTCTTCCAGCCAGTCACAAATCTGTGAACCTACTGCATAAGCTCGTATCTTCGTTAGCAGTCTGCAGTGTGGCACCGCGTCGAACGCCTTTTTGAAGTCGAGAAAAACACAATCCGCCTGTTGCCCTTCGTCCATGGCTCGCAAGATGTCATGTGAGAAAAGGGCAAGCTGCGTTTCACACGAACGATGTTTCCTAAACCCGTGCTGATTCATGGAAAGAAGCTTTTCCGTTTCGAGGAAATTTACTATATTCGAACTGAGAATATGCTCCAAAATTCTACATGAAACTGATGTCAACGAGATTGGCCTGTAATTGTGTGGGTCAGTTCTCTTTCCTTTCTTATAAACGGGAGTCACCTGCGCTTTTTTTTTTCAATCACTAGGAACTTTGCGCTGAATTAAAGATTCGCGATAAATGCAAGCTAAGTAGGGGGACAATGCCGCAGAATACTCTTTGTAAAACCGAACTGGTATTCCATCCGGACCAGCAGACTTTTTCGTATTTAGCTCTCTCAGCTGCTTCTCTACACCGGAAATACCTGTTGCTATGTCCCCTATTTCGGAATTAGTACGTCGATCAAATGATGGTACATTTGTGCGGTCCTCCTGCGTGAAAGATTTCTTAAAGGTTAAATTTAGAACTTCAGCTTTCCGTTTGCTGTCTTCTATTACTGCCCCGGAATGATCAGCTTGGCCAGTAGTAAAATGTGTACCATCTGTCGCCCTCACAAGTCTCCGCCATCTTTTCTTTCTCCGAGGCACATTCCGCCACCGATGCCGTCTCCACATCAAAAAGTTTCGGTCAACGACAAAGTTTATTAGAACCGCTTAGTCGATTCTCGTGGCGGAGAGGACACAGTATTCGGGACAGTGCCACCCAGTGACCTACAGAGGGAACAGTGACCAGTCTCGTGTAAAGCCCCGTATAGGGAAAGTATGGCCATCCTTTTCCGTGCCGCGTGCCGCCGTCTGCAGCTCGTGATTGGCTGAAATAGAGTCACGTGGTTGTTTCCGCCATCTTGGTCCTATACGCTGCTTGGCTTCAATGAGTAACCTTGTGAATATTCGTATATTTTTCGGTTTTATAATGCCACACTGTTGTACTTTTGGGTGTTTTTAAGAAGCGTAGAGGGGAGGTAAATATTATAGTACTTCAATTAGGTATCAGAAATGCAGGAAGATGAACAGCGTGGTTGATGAAAGTCGTCAGAGAAAACTAGGAGTCCAGACGCGAACATCGGTTCTTGTGCTGTAATGATTTTCATTCATAATGTAAATAAATAGAGTAAAGTTTCGCTGACGAATAGATGAAGCAGTAGATACCTATATATTTTTAATCTGAATAAATTTGTGAAGAAAATTCCTGCACAATGTCGTGAGGTTAAATTATTCATGCGTTGTTGTCTAAACTACACCTTTTACATATTTGTGAGTGAACTAGATTGTCGTTTAAATATGAAATTAACGTACAGTTCCTGAAACAAGCTTTTCTCATTCGTTTTCATGTGTTAGAGTGTGTCATATCAGGAAACAGAGAATTGAAACAAGACAAATATTAGACATTCAAATGTAATTGGCTTTGTGAAGACTCCTTTAATTTCTGTTTCGGGTAAAAGACGTAGTGGGTATCTCCTTGCATTTTTTCGCAGTTCATGTGAGATATAAGTACATAATACGCAAGAAAATACTCATCAAAGACTTTTCCATGATCTCAATTATTTTCTTAATGTACACTATGCTCCGATGACGACATTTTCGCGGTCTATTGAAATAGTTGGCTAAGGTACAGGTCAGTCTGAATTATAGGTGAACTCTTTAGATATAGAACCACAAACCAGTTTTCTTAAAATGGGACGATAAGTATTCCGTAGAACAGCCAGCTCCGCATGGGCAGAACTACGCGAAGTTCCCGCATCTGTCCGTCAGATATAACAGCCTGTATCTCGAGAATGAAACGAGTTATAGTTCTGCTCTCAACCTCAAATAAAATTCCGATATCCTACCTACATTTCGCCCGCAGCATTGTGTGAGCTAAAATCAACCATACGCAAAGTCTACGCAATGCGATTTTTCCTCTGCAAACTCTTCAAAATTTTGGGCAGTTGTTTACTTAATTTGATGTAGCACGGAAACTATAAGTAATAACAGGGCCGACGCAAGGCAGGTGCGAAACGTACGGCCGCACGGGGCGCCAATTTCCGAGGGGGGGGGGGGCGGCAAATCTACCGCCCCCCCTTTTTTCTGTAGTACAAACTCAACATTCATGTGACATGGCGCCTAGGGTTGGCAGATCTCCGGGCGCCGCCCGGAGTGCCCGGGTTTGGAATGAATTCTCCGGGTCTACGGGACAATCACTCTCATCTCCGGGCTTCAATGTAACCTTCATCTTAACTTTCTTTTTTTACGACGCTTTTTAAGTACTATGCTCATGTAGCGACGATCTACATCGAGCTTAACTTAAATTAAACTAAGGACGAACACAACATCCATGCCCTAGGGGGGGATTCGAACCTCTGGCAGGAGCAGCCTCGCGCACCGTGGCAAGACGCCTCAGTGCGCTCGGCCATAACCGGCCGGCTCCTCTCTAGTAATTATGAATAACTTTATATAAATGTCAATTTCTTATTGCAACAAAACGCCACTTTTCTGTTCTTCCTCTGAAAACTTTTCATTGTTGCGTCGGTAGTAATCGGCTAGTGCATTTTTAAGCAAACACTGTTGCGGCAACGTGTCAACTGGCGACGTCTATTATTTGTGTTCGTTCGTTCATTGTTTGTTATCAGTTTACCGGCAATTTTTGGAATACTCGGATCGTGTGAGAACAGACAGGCTTACATTAAGTCAGATTAGTGAGTAATAACAGTCAAATGAGGAGACGATATCTAAGTTCGTTCCGTGAAGAATGGTTGCAGAAAGGGAGGAGATGATTAGTTGTTTTTTTTTTTTTTTTTTTTTTTTTTTTAGAATTCACGTGTAATCCTGCTTGGGGGGGAGTTGGTCGCAGTTGGGGGGTGGGGTGAGTCATTGGCCAAGGGGGAGGGGGGCACGTCTGGTCTCCGGGCCTGCCTCGAGTTCCATCTGGCAACCCTACTGTCTCCGCCTGCATGAACACAATTAAACTCTGACCAGCACTTTTGTGCGACAATACTACTCACACACTATTACTTTGCCAACATTTATTTACTGCATAATGCGCGTGAATCCATGTTTCGTGTAAGTAAACTACTGCTCGCTTTGATTCTGATGAAAACCTGAGAAAGTATCGTCTTTTACAACAATGCCTTCTTGTCCAAGCGGAACAAAACGTTAATTTTGAAACCTTGTAAAAGTAAAATCCATTCACAGAAAATTGCTTCTAAGGGTTTCCTCGCTAGCTTTGAAGCTCATTTCCGTTTGACAAAAGTTGTGCAGTTTTCGCCAATTTCGTATTTCTTTCCATTGTTCGTAATGCTATAAAAATTACTGCGTGATAATACATTTTATTCATATATCCGGTCACATACGTATTGTGAGCTTCTTGCTTCATCTTCTTGGACCACTACTTTAACCGTAGCCTCGCTGTACCTCGTCACGTGACCTAGTTCATGGTACTGCCGCGTCACCACTTCGCCTTTCCAACAATAGGTATTGTTGCGTTCTGTACAACGAAAACTACAGAAATCGTTTCTATAGTCGCCCGAGAGAGTCAAAATTGGTCAGAAGCACTTTCGTTGCGTTTCACAAGAACAGAAGAATTGGTGCGTCCGAATTCCTTGCTACTAGGGATGTAATAGGTACGTGCTTTTCATATAACCTACAATTAGTATTGCGCATGCACGTTACTCATAAGTTAGAATTTTTCTCCACCAAGAATGCAGAATAGGAAAATTTATTTTTCTCATGATCTGTCACTTAAAAAATTGGCAACTCGGCAAATAACCACGCGTCATCGCGATAGGTAGAATGAAAATACAGCGCAGAAAAGTGACGTGATACGGCGATGACTAGTTTGTTACCCCTTATTCCGTAATCAGACACGACAAAACTGACACATGGAAATTACGATAGATGTCGAGTGTCAGTTCTTTGAAATGAATAACCGCAGTGCAGTAAGTTAATATAGTTCGACTGGCATCAGTACCCGTTGATTCCCGAGTATGTATTTCTTGCATTATTATGTTACATTTTTATTTTCCATATCTTGATAGATTTTTGGCACAGAGTGGCTATTCTCAATGCTTTGTGTTATGTTTACATCTATACCGACGTGCTGAACGTAACTGTCAACACATGTAAGCACATATTGAAAACTTTGAAACTGGCGACTCAGTGGCCGAAACCTAGGTACACTCTTTGACAAAAAACCTGGCCGTCGGCCGGCCGCCGCTGAGCCTAAGTCCGATCCGATCGCGACAGGGGACAATAAAAGTGGCCGCGCTGATTCGCTCTAAGTCCAGCTATCTGCACAATCTGGCAACGCTGCAGACTGCGGGAGTTCATACAGCACTTCTTGTGTGCAGTTAGAAGATAACGGGGTCAGCTCCCTCCTTGGTCTTGCAGTAAAGTGCGCGACTTGCATGTTCAGTATTAGCGATCGAAACTGACTGTTGACAAAAATTTTAAATTCACGTCACTCGTTCATGCTCATGCCCCATGTGTAAGGGGAGCATATGCGTAACGTATTTCATTTTTTGGTACTCTGGTAATAACATGTCGGCCCAATAACATTGGCACCTCTGGCCGCAGCACTTGGCAGAGCTCTCCGCGGCCCACACACCTCGCCGGCAGCAGCGGTGGCGGCGCTACACAGCGCTGCCTCGCCCTCTGCCCACAGCGCCTGCCGCCGCTCATCGCCCTGGATATGTAAAACGCTGTAGTGATGCTGAGTGGTGATACACAAAAAAGGTTGCCATTCGTATTTCACACAGGATATAACGAAGCAGACCACCTGTTTTGAATGATGAGCATATAATACATTAGAGAGGCAAAAAATTGTCATTGTCCAATCCAATGGCACTCTACGATGGTTAACACTTATTTCTGGGTTAAATCTCGATCCTTTTCCTTTTAGAAAAGCCTTTCATGTAATTTGTTATTGTCATCAGTTCATATGTTTTCATCAAGACACAATATGTAATTCACTAAAATGTTTTAGTGTCGTTGTTTCATTCCGTACGGTAAATGTATGAGCTAAATTATGTGAATACGTTTCAGTGGACGTTCTAAAGCAACACAGGCACACTGCAAGGTTCGTGTCTTCATGTCTCATTTCTACGGGAGACATTTCGCATCAATGGAATGAATTCGAAGTTCTTCGAAGGCGTTTGTATGGTGAAGCAAAGAAGACATCTAATACCATTTCCATAATTTGAAGTTGACCTTTCTGAAAGACTTATTGTATAAAGTTTTTCTTATGATTCCGTTAAAGAGTTTCTTCTTGCAATCTGCAGCGTATAAAGTAAAATAAAACAAAATGAAACCCCCAAACGCACTTTCCCCAACCAGGATTAGAACTGCCACCTCACATCAGGCTTGCATCACAAGACACAAGCAGAACCACACAGCCAACCACACACTGCCACTTATTGCCCTCAGTATGTCACATATTCAATGCTGAGCCTCTAACGAATCGTGAAAGAACCTGAAAGTCACCTACACAAATAACTACATTCCTTGAGTGCAAAAGTTAAATTTCTGTCTCTCATTTCATCTGGGCATTACACATCATGAGTCATGAAAGTAGAAAAGAATGTCAAGTGAACTTAGCGAGGCAATTCAGTACCACTTGAGGAAGTAACTGCACTGTCACAGTGTTGCCAAATATCAGCAACGATGTTGCCAGTTCTTAGCTGTACTAGGAAGACCTGTGTAGCGATATGCGACGCGAAATTGCGCTAGTCTCATGTGGGCTTCTAGAGGGAAGTCGCGCATTTCGGTTAATATGCGGCGCTATCTCCTGATAGATTCCGTCGTCACATTTACGATGCACATATTAAATTCGCCCAATGAGGCCGAAACTAGCGTTTAAATTTTTTGAAGCTTTACTGCATTATGATATATTTTCAGCAAATGACTGGAGAAAAAATACTGATATTGTGATTGCAACATACGGCAGATCAAAGACTGAGATACGTAAACTTGCATCACGATTACAGTTTCTTCGCCCCCCCCCCTTCCAAAAGGAGACTAACACAATTGCTTTGTTACATTTCGACAAAAGCAAATTTTTTTGATGAAGAGTTACTGGAAATCAATGATGCACCATCCATCTCGAAAAACTTCGCAACTTGAAAGCGACTGCGTTTCAAAATGCAGCCTTACGACTGTATAAGTAATATTTCATGTCTTCTACGTGTTGGTTTGCTTGAAAGCCAGAAGAAACTTAGTTAACTGACTAGTTGTACAACACAGTAATTATTTCACTTAAGTATTCAGAAGACTGTATTTTTAAAATTACGGCCATGAACACAGAAACTAAACTGTATATATGGGAAATGTGCAATTCTGAGCCGGCCGCAGTGGCCGAGGGGACTGAGGCGCTCCAGTCACGGTCCGCACGGCCACTGCAGTCGGGGGTCCGCATCCCCCCTCGGGCATGGATATTTGTGCCGTCTTTAGTCTTAGCTACTTCATAAGTAGTTTGTAAGCTTAGATACTGATGACCCCGTAGTTAAGTCCCATAGGTTGTACAAACATTTGAATTTTTTTTTTTTTTTTTTTTTTTTTTTTTTTTTTTTTTTTTTTTTTTGTAATTCTGTGGTTTTTCCTCTGCAAACATATACATATAATCTATAGTCTACTAAGCAGCTTATTGATTTCATAGTGTTACAGCCTTGATGGGCCAACAAATGATGATGAGAATCCGAACCCATGTGTCTGATGGAGGTTTCGAACGTTGCAACCTATAACTTGCATGTGTTGTTGCTTAGTATGTGTCTTGACGATATTAAATCAACAGAAATTGTTACAAACATTTTACCTACTTTCTTCTATTGTCCTATTTTTCGTCAAACCACACATTCTTTCTGGTCTTTTGGCCACATGGGAAAGAACGCTTTTGCAACTTAATTAATGATAATAATGATAGTAATCAATTATGTTTATGGCATTACAGCACAATGATAAAGATTACAATAACAATAGAAAATGACGATCTCTTGGTTGACACACTGCAATGAGTTTTGGTATTTCGGTGCTGAATGCCATTTAGGACATTTTTCAGAGGAGAAAAATAGGCCTGAAGCCACACACATCACTAGTACAACTATACCTCACTAATCAACTATGCTTGCTGTAGATCAGAAAACGAGAACGGGGCCACCGAACTAAAATGAGTTTACTCGTTCAGTTATCTGACATTTGCAGTTAATACAGACAGTCCCGACATAAAACACAAAATTGTTTGCAATTTAAGGAGGGGTAGACCTTTCTGTGGTCGAAAATTAAATTCAGGATAACAGAGTCATTTAAATGCAATGACTAATCTCATATCCTCATGAATATTGGAAAATACCTCGAATTCTGGAACTAAGGGAACGATCAGAGTTTCCTAGCATCGTAAGCAATACTGCTCAGCTATAGGAAGAACTTCTTGGGCATCCCACAATATCCTCATTCCTACAAACAGCATGCTTCAACTGGCCTTTATCCATGCTGCGCTGCCAACGCCCATTCTAAGTAAGGCTTCAGTCCGAAAGCAGACAACATCATTGAAAATGCTGATGAATAGGTGACTTACCTTCATCAACTTCCGGGGAGAATTTCTTTCAACGAAACGGAGAAAGTGTTAAATGACTACTTTCTCCAAAGTTCCTACGGACTTTTGTCCCAAATTGGACGTATATACGTTCAATCTTGTCATACGCGGCTCACATTCCAGGAATATCACCAATATGAGTATCTGGCGGGTATCGTCCTAGAGCAGCTATTACGCAAGTTTTTACCGATAATCATAAAATTGACAAGACGGCTTTTGCTGCAGAATATAGTGACTTCTATTACGTCCGCATAACCTTTCCCAATAAGAAACTGTTTTCTTCGTATAGTGATGCCCCTGTTTAGGTGTATTATAATGTTAGTGTTTAATGTTGCTTCAGAAGTACTTTTTGTCTTAAATATTTTTATATTTGCAGGTGATTCAAAGTAATTATAATAATTAGTTTCCCTTCAAATTACTCAATTAATTTGATCTGTTATTGCCGGCCGCGGTGGCCGAGGGGACTGAGGCGCTCCAGTCACGGTCTGCATGGCCACTACGGTCGGGGGTTCGAATCCCCCCTCGGGCATGGATATTTGTGCCGTCCTAGTTCGTAAGTAGTTCATAAGTAGTTTGCAAGTTTAGGGACTGATAACCCCGTAGTTAAGTCCCATAGACTATACAAACATTTGAACATTTGATCTGTTATTTGTAAAGTAATTGCAACCGCCAAAAGTGAAACTGTCCTATAAACCAAACCGTTTCGTTATTTTAGGTCATTCGTCCATGGGCAGAACACTTTCATCAGAAATATCTCCACGAAAGGCAGAGAAGCGGACGGTTCTCTGTCATAGTAGAGTTAGGCTCACGTAGCCAGTCCTCTGTGCAGAAGAGATGGAATTATATGTTGAAGAAAGAAGTGATATCTAAGAAACTTGCATATTAATTTGATTTTTCTCGTGTATTTACATTCTTTCAGTTTATATTCTTTTTTACTTCTCACAAAATAATGAAATATATTTTTCTCTGCTAGTAGCTACATTTGGTCGTTTCCGACCGTATTACATTTTCCGTTGTCTCTAGCTTTCACGTCGAAAGAAAACATGTGCTCCATATAATTCATTTCGCAGTAGGCGGTCGTATTTCCACCGTTGGTATATTTACTTGTACAAATATTGTTCGTAACCGTAAACAGTTTGCTCTTGCTGTTCATCTCCTTAATATTGTTAAACACATATTTTCCCTATAATTCTCCTCGTGAAGCGGTTGAACTGCTGTGCTTTATTATTGTTAGTACCATTAGTTTTTATTTCAAGTTGATCTCTGAATTTGTATTTTGTATTACCGTTATATTTGTTTGATCAATATGTTTCACGATATTGAAGATCAACAAGTTCTCATATCCATCAACATAAGCGACTTGGAGCTAATGTATAACGTTCATTTTTGTCTTGTTTCATCCGTAAATGTTCCTCTGAAAATCTGGAACACTTCTTTTAACACCCTTAATTTGAAACCGATACGTTGGCACAGGACATTCACGGATTACTCATTTATTAACTTCATTCATAATGATAATTTGGATCAAATTTATTTACAAATTTTCTACTTAGTCCATTTAATTTTTATGATAGCGGTAAAATTACAGCCTTGCGAATTCTAAAGCATCTGTTCAAAATCAATGAATAAGAGATACGGCAATACTTTTATTTACTATCTTTTAACAAGCAACAGTGCAATGCTTTCCCTAAAATTGTTCTAAACCATGGCACAATTCATCGATCAATTTTAATCGTTGTAACACATGATTATTAGGTTGCTTTATTGTCTATTGTGTTTTTGATACAAATTTTACAATTGATTTTATACTAACGATAGGCCAGAAACTTAATTAACATAACTCAGAACCGCGTGATAATGCAATATTTACTCGCATTCGTTTCTGATACGGAGCGAGTTGGTGCAGTGGTAACACACGGGATTCATATTATATTCGGTACACGGCCCATAGAACTGGCCTTCGGCCATTTGGATTTGAGTTTTCCATGATTTTCCTAAATCAGTCCAGGCAAATGCCGGAATGGTCCCAGCGGCAGGGCACGGCCGATTTCCTTCCACATCCTTATCATGACAATCCGAACTTCTGCTTCGCTCTAATGACCCGCTTGTCGAGGGGACGTTAAATCGTAACCTTCCTTCTTTCTTTCGTGTCTCGTGTGCAATAAAGCTTACTTTGTTCATGTTTCCGTGTGAGTTGGTACAAATTTTGCAGTTCATTTCAAACCAACTTCCCTCTGAACAAGAGACCTTGAACTTTCAACTTAACTTAGAACTGGATGACACTGCTTCATTAACGCCATTTCTTAACTGGTGTGTGGTGGAGGGCAATTTTTATACAACTGCTGTTTCCGCCTGTTTCTCTTCCAGTCGTGAATGGTTCGCCGTTAAAACTATTTCTGGTAAGACTTAGTGTGAGTTCATATCGCCCTATCTTTTACCTTCGCGATCTTTTCGTGACTAATACATAAGATGGGTCAGGTGAAATAGAAATAAAACAAATGTATCTCATGTCTCTGTAGTAGTCTGGAAACGGAGAAGGCGGAGCGCGCCTGCTGGAGGGATAGTTTTCGTTCTGAACAGAGGAAGCCATCAAAAGGAGCCTAACAGATGTTCGGTAGACCTCTTGGAACTTACGCGTTTTGACTTTAACATAAGAAATAAATGAAATTCACGAATTGCATTGAACATTGCAATGGTTAGTAAATTAATGTCGTCCGCTATCTGCGACGACACCGATCGAATGATAATCTATCGACGTAAGATACCTGGCACCTAAAAGTCGTCATTAAGTTTGTACTTTGAAACCTATCACCTCGCTGTAATGAAGACATTGCAATTAAAACTATGTCTGCATCGCATCCGGCCATGAGACTACGTAACATTTTATGAAATAAACGAGGCAGGCAACAAAGACAGGTCCGGAATCCATTGAGCACCGCATCAAGGTACGTGCTCAAAAGATTCAAATGGAACGCTATTTAACGTAGCAAGATGTTCTGTCAATAACAGGTCGCTTGTAATGTCCATATTGACCTGTGGACATTTTGTTTTATCAGGAAGCAAACTCGAAGGAAACTAAACACAATTTGAGTATTTAGGAAGACTTTCCTGCGACAAATTGTGAGTCTTATTGTTAGTTAATGGAGTACAGTAAACATAACGATAAGTCCTGCATATGAATCAACCATAAACCGAGAAACAAAACGGGTAATACGCTCCATGAGATATTGATTGATTTTTTTTTTAATTGCTGGCCATGTGACATATGTGCAATTTGGAGAACACAGTATCTCGAGCCTGAGTGGAATTACGGATCCGGATCCTAACATGCAGGACGCCAGCTACAAAAACTCGTTCATCAGGCCGCCAAGACTTTCCAACGTCGTAGTAGGGCCTATCGATTCGCAACTTTGGCATCATGTAGATGTGAGTCAGATATGTAATTCTGCAGTCAGTTGACTTTTTCTTGTCACCTACATTAAATATTTTGAAAAATTAACATCATAATATGCTCGTTGCAGTAGAAACTGAATTTGTGTTCAAGAAGGTCGTTTCATACATTAACTACTCTTACTCTCTTTCACTTTGCGAGCAATCTGCTTCAGCTGTGAGTAAATAAATGAGGTAGGTTTTATAGCAGTAATGTCTAGCTGTATAATAGTCACTTTCTGAAAACTTGCCCAATTTAGAAATGGGGTCCGTTTTGTTGCAAAAGCTGGATCTCATCATTTCGTCTCAAATGTTCAAATGTTTGTTAAGCTTATGGGACTTAACTACGGGGTCATCAGTCCCTAAACTTACAAACTACTTATCAACTACCTTATACTAAGGACGGCACAAATATCCATGCCCGAGGGGCCATTCGAACCCCCGACCGTAGTGGCCGTGCAGACCGTGACTGGAGCGCCTCAGTCCCCTCGGCCACCGCGGCCGGCCATTTCGTCTCGTTACGTCTTTAATTTCTTCGCTTACTGTCAAACAAAATCATCCGTGCCAACTGTCTCCTGGAAACCTCATATCAGATGCTGTAACCATCTACTTCAAGAATATCAAGTGACATCAGAAAAAAAAACGAAAGAACATTTACTTAAATGAATTTATCAATTGCTCTAAAATGATGGTAAAATTTTAAATATAGATAGAACAACTTATTTCGAAAACACTTCAAATGTAGTCATCCCATAAAGTAAATAATAAATTCTGAAGCCGTGTTGGCTGTTTTTTTTTTTTTTTTTTTTAATTTTTTTATTAAGAACGTTGCTTTACCGGTCCATGACCGTTTTCACGTCTTTAAAGACCGATCTTAAGGCGTTAATTTTTTTCATATGAAAATTCATTATAGAGACACATGGTTCTAATTGCTTTCATCTGTCATGGGAATAAAATTTCATTAATTAGGCTCAGATATATGGAACCAGACCAACAGAAATAATCACTGTCATTCAGAATGAAAACCAAGGACATTAAAATGTGGGACAAATAGTCGCGTAATTTTGATTACTGTATTTTCAATGACACCAGTAGATCGCCGACGAAGTGAAGGAGTACAAATCAAAGAAAACTGTCCAAAGAATTGAAGAAACCGATAGATGATGGATTTGTATTTTGCTCATCTTTGCATCAAGTATTACGGCAAGGTAAAAAACTAACGAATATTCGCAACCACCCAGATTCTCTGTTTTGTTACAGCTTCATGAGGACTAAATTCAATTAGGTAATATTCCTTGAATGTGAGACGCGTTTGACAAGACTAAACGTAGATACAGTCCATCTTCGCACAACAGTGCCTTGTATCATTGGAGAAAATCATGATTCGCATTACTTTTTCGTTTTGTTACAAAAGGCTCTCACTGATAGTTGATGAGGGTAAGTTATCAATTCATCGTCATTTCTTCTCAATGTATGGCTAAAAGCCAGTTGAGGCCAGATGCTAGTAGGATTCAGAATATTGTGGGCTGTCGCTTTCAAGATGCGAAGTGTTTCATACCTTACTGTTTAGTGACGGATGATGCAACGTTCATTTCCAGTAACTCATAAAAATTGCTTTTATAGATATCTAACAAAGTAATTGTTTTAGTCTTTTTTTGGGGGGGTGGGGGAGGGGGGTGAAACTGAAATCGTGATGCAAGTTTACGTATCTCAGTCTTTGATCTGCCGTATGTTGCAATCACAATATCAGTATTTTTTCTCCAGTCATTTGCTGAAAATATATCATAATGCAGTAAAGCTTCAAAAAATTTAAACGCTAGTTTCGGCCTCATTGGGCGAATTTAATATGTGCATCGTAAATGTGACGACGGAATCTATCAGGAGATAGCGCCGCATATTAACCGAAATGCGCGACTTCCCTCTAGAAGCCCACATGAGACTAGCGCAATTTCGCGTCGCTTATCGCTACACAGGTCTTCCTAGTACAGCTAAGAACTGGCAACATCGTTGCTGATATTTGGCAACACTGTGACAGTGCAGTTACTTCCTCAAGTGGTACTGAATTGCCTCGCTAAGTTCACTTGACATTCTTTTCTACTTTCATGACTCATGATGTGTAATGCCCAGATGAAATGAGAGACAGAAATTTAACTTTTGCACTCAAGGAATGTAGTTATTTGTGTAGGTGACTTTCAGGTTCTTTCACGATTCGTTAGAGGCTCAGCATTGAATATGTGACATACTGAGGGCAATAAGTGGCAGTGTGTGGTTGGCTGTGTGGTTCTGCTTGTGTCTTGTGATGCAAGCCTGATGTGAGGTGGCAGTTCTAATCCTGGTTGGAGAAAGTGCGTTTGGGGGTTTCATTTTGTTTTATTTTACTTTATACGCTGCAGATTGCAAGACGAAACTCTTTAACGGAATCATAAGAAAAACTTTATACAATAAGTCTTTCAGAAAGGTCAACTTCAAATTATGGAAGTGGTATTAGATGTCTTCTTTGCTTCACCATACAAACGCCTTCGAAGAACTTCGAATTCATTCCATTGATGCGAAATGTCTCCCGTAGAAATGAGACATGAAGACACGAACCTTGCAGTGTGCCTGTGTTGCTTTAGAACGTCCACTGAAACGTATTCACATAATTTAGCTCATACATTTACCGTACGGAATGAAACAACGACACTAAAACATTTTAGTGAATTACATATTGTGTCTTGATGAAAACATATGAACTGATGACAATAACAAATTACATGAAAGGCTTTTCTAAAAGGAAAAGGATCGAGATTTAACCCAGAAATAAGTGTTAACCATCGTAGAGTGCCATTGGATTGGACAATGACAATTTTTTGCCTCTCTAATGTATTATATGCTCATCATTCAAAACAGGTGGTCTGCTTCGTTATATCCTGTGTGAAATACGAATGGCAACCTTTTTTGTGTATCACCACTCAGCATCACTACAGCATTTTACGTATCCAGGGCGATGAGCGGCGGCAGGCGCTGTGGGCAGAGGCGAGGCAGCGCTGTGTAGCGCCGCCACCGCTGCTGCCGGCGAGGTGTGTGGGCCGCGGAGAGCTCTGCCAAGTGCTGCGGCCAGAGCCAGCAATGTTATCGGGCCGAAATGTTATTACCAGTGTACCAAAAAATGAAATACGTTACGCATATGCTTCCCTTACACATGTGGCATCAGTACGCACGAGGAACGTGAATTAAAATTTTTGTCAATAGTCGGTTTCGATCACTAATACCTTCACATGCAAGTCACGCACTTTACCGCGGGACCACGGATGTAGCTGTCCTACAGAACTTCTAACAGCACACAGGAAGTACTGTATGAAATCCCGCAGTCTACAGTGTTGCCAGATTGTGCAGATAGCCGGACTTAGAGCGAATCAGCGCGGCCACTTTTATTGTCCCATGTCGCGATCGGCTCGCACTTGGGCTCAGCGGCGGCCGGCCGGCGGCCAGGTTTTTTGTCAAAGAGTGTACATCTGAAAAGTAAAAACAAAAATTGCGATTGATTGCTGATTTTTCCTACAGTTTTGTAGATTTGTTTAAATAAAATTTGTAAAAAAAAAAAAAAAGGCCGTGGGGGGGGGGGGGCGGCAATTTAGCAGCTCGCCGGCCCTGAGTCATAATGAATAGAAATTGAGATCATTATCGAGCGTATATATCACATTATAACACGTGAAAAAATTACTTTTTTTCATCGAATAGTTTTCTCAATACCGGTTGATAAGTATTGCTAAGCGCTGGGAACGTTGTAACGGTCGGTGTGTAAGGCCGGTATTACACTGTAAAAGATCTTTGACAAAGATCTTTGTCAAAGATTTTATCCAAGATCTTTGACGAAACTACTTCACAGGAGCACATTACACTATCGTAAAATATTTCGTCATAGTTGCTCCGAATAAGACTCCAAAATAGTAAAGCGTCTGTATTATAGTGCGTAATATAACGTTGCTCGGGAATGCATTCATTGGAAAGAACGAAAAATGGAAACAATTTTAGGTAAAACCGTGAACAGCAAGAGGAAAATACGAAAACTGCTCGCACAAATGTACCCCACGAGCTACACTGCTGGGAAATATTAACCTAAATTGTTTAAGAACGTGTGAGCAAATATTTTAATTCACCCACATGTTTATAAATACTTAATTATAATCGATGTTTCAGGAAGCCCTAAAGCTGTGTCAATGGGAATAATGAAAAACGGAAATAATTTAACGTGTGTCATGCTAAACATAACTTCGTTAGACACTTTATGATAATTAAGAGAGAATATTCAAAAAAAATGTTCAAATGTTTGTTAAGCTTACGGGACTTAACTACGGGGTCATCAGTCCCTAAACTTACAAACTACTTATGAACTACTTACAAACTAGGACGGCACAAATATCCATGCCCGAGGGGGGATTCGAACTCCCGACCGTAGTGGCCGTGCTGACCGTGACTGGAGCGCCTCAGTCACCTCGGCCACCGCGGCCGGCGAGAGAGAGAATATTTTCGTAGTTCTTTCATGTTAGGCTTCATTGAGGAATATGCGCTGCGAAAGACATTTTTATGTTTGCTGCAGTCTGACATTTGTTTTGCCTGATTTTCCGAAACATAAAATATCCGTATAAATACCTGGACTTGTGGTTAAATGTCGAAAAGCATCGTGCAAAGCGAGAAAAAATATGGAGCTAACTAGTGCAGTACCTCATTACGCAAATCATGAATCCCTTTCCACTGAAGATCCTCCCATTTATATCCACATACAAAATCTATTCCAGCAGGCAGTAAAATACACGAATCCTACAGTGTAGGCCTAAGATTTCATGTATTATTCCAGACATGAGTGAACCAAGATGTAAATCACTTTAGGAGGAATTACGAGGTTAGGTTAGAGTACAAATAAAAACATTTATTTCACTTGTGCATCTCCATATATCCTTTGATCCATATAATTTCTTCCCTATCATCAACTTCAGTGAGCCACTTTGAATATAACTGACAGCTGTAGCTTTTTCTTTATACGATTCTAACCCTACATTTTTGGAAATGTGCTTTGTATTAATAAATATTCCGCACACTTCTCACTTTTAAACGATCACTGTGGCAGTAGCGACTCAACAAATACACTTTCACGTTAATTTGTACGTTAAAAGGCGTCAAAGCAAGGAAAGACGCATGTATACAACGGCGAACTTTTATAAAAGCTATGCTCTCTCGCGAACTTTTATCAAATATCTTACACTGTCAAAGATTTGACCCATTACACTGTCAAAGATTTGACCAAAGAGCTTTGATAAAAGATATTTGTCAAAGATCTTTTACAGTGTAATACCCGCTTAAGCAGCAGCGGAATATAACAGGCCCAGCATGGCTGCCGCTGGCAGGCTGCCCGTACTTTCCCTGTACAGGGCTCTAGTCTCGTGTGCCCCGCGTACACATTTGTCCGTCTTTACCAGGGGGGGGGGGGGGGGGGGGTGAAACTCGTATAGGGATTTCCGAGAACACGATGTTGGTTCGCTGCCAGGCCACGTAGAGCGCTGCGAGCGCTGCGATTTTCCATCTAGCTTTCCTAGGGTTACCATATGTCCGTCTTCAGAAAAAAGGACATTTCTAGATTCGTAAAAAAAAAAAAAAAAAAAAAAAAAAAAAAAAAAAAAAAAAAAAAAAAAAAATTAAAAATAAAAAACCTCCCCCCCCCCTCTCTCTCTTATTGAAAGCTCAAGTACTAGTGATGCCTCTACTGTATTATCAGAGTCTTGTTTGTAATACATCTTAGGCATCTTACGAAATTTGTTCATCTTCTTACAAGTTAACCCTCCTACTACCAGAATTTTTTTGTTACACTGAATACCGTTGGGGTCAATATGACCCCAAGTAATTATCGCGGGATACATTGACAACATTTAATTTATTTTAATGAACTAACACAAAAGCATACATTAGTGATTGAAACCAGGTGAAGTAGATATATAAGCACTTAAAGATCTTGTCCCAACACTTGATCTTATAGATCCTTACATGTGAAACAAAAAATCTCTTTACATTTAGAACAAAGAATGTCTGAATGGTGTTTACAGACAAAGGAAAAACATCTTTTGCACGTTTCTGGATGTTTTCTATCCACTGAACTTTCGCACAGGTAGCACCGTCCACGTTTTACCCCCGTATCCACTTGTGCTGAAGGAGGAGGAGGGCGAGGCAGAGAAGCTTTGCTGCGCTGACTTCTGTCTTTCTGTACTGGACTTGTTCCCGGTTCCAGAAGAAATTATCTTCTTTTGTAGTTGGTTTTTTTTTTATTCCAGTCAGGATTTAAGTCCAACCAAATTATAAAAGCATTCAGGGCACTAATATCCAAAATATTATAGAAAAATCACCATGGGCCATCTTCTTGTCATACATTTTGTAGTTTAGGTTCTGACTAACTTGTTCATAGTGTCTACACCTGATTTTGTTGCATTATAGTCTAGGATTATAATAGGTTTCGCTGCTTTGCCGTCACCTATTTCCTCCCTGAAATGCATAGTACTCAGTAAATCTCCAATGTCTTCATCAGAATCTTTAGTTGATTCACTACCTCCAGAAATAACACCATCAATCTCTTCGTCGTCATCAGACGCTGTATCTCCTAATTCCTCTTCTTCATTCAAAATTGCTTGTATTTCAGCACTACTCAGACGTTTTCTAGACATAATGCAGTTCTGTCACACGCTGCGACAAAACACTAGCAACAGCTGAGGCAACACACAACTGCTGAGGAAAGAAACGACAACAATGGGTATAAATAAGAAGTGGAAAGTGTTAGTTTCATTGTTGCAGGTGTTTCCTATAACATTTGTTCAACGTAATATTCGCTGTTCTGTTTTTATAATGTTACATTCAAGAAACAAAACAAAACAAAATTAGATTGGGGCCATGCTGACCCCAGTGGTGCTCAATGCATAGTCCATGAATAAATTTTGATATGTTGTAAATGTAAAACTGAATATGATGTCATTGCATACAAGCAAGTTAGAGAGACAAAGTCATAAATTTTGAAAATAATCGCATTGAAAATAAGGGAGATATAGATTTCAAATGTGCTTATGGGGTCATATTGACCCCAGTGGTAGTAGGAGGGTTAAGAAGCATGAAATGTTGAGATAACGCAGAAAGAATTACATGACTACATAGCAGTGAAGCCCTAATATTTCATCACTTCACCACTTGTAATCATCGTCTTAAGTGCTGAACATTTTTTTCCCCATACTTTGCCGATCACCCTGTTTTCACCTAAAAGTTTGTACGATTCATCACTTACGGAAACCATAGTACTGTTGACGGTAAAATCGTCACGAATAAAGAAACTGTAAAAATTACCTAAGCGTTCCTTGATATAGCTATGCTCCCATTTCAGATCAGAGCGACGTGACTATATACATGATCAGCATCTAGATTGTAGTGAGTGAATGGAATATGTAAGGCCCAGATGAAAAAAGGAATAAATAAAATAAACTTTTAATGTACCGTACAAAGGCTTCCAATAAATTATTAAAAACTACTCGGTTTTTAAGAGAAAAGCTTTAAATCCATGTTTTCAATACACTGTTTCTGTAGTTACGTCTCTTTGGTCCTAAACAGGCGAAAAGTGGAACGGCAATGGTGACTGTGGCATCTGACCTTATTTGTATGAAGTTTTGAACAAGTTCAAATGTTCAAATGTTTGTACAGCTTATGGAACTCAACTACGGGGTCATCAATCCCTAAACTTACAAACTACTTATGAACTACTTACGAACTAGGACGGCACAAATATCCATGCCCGAGGGGGTATTCGAACCCCCGACTGTAGGGTTGCCAGATCTCCGGGGTTGGAATGAATTCTCCGGGTCTACGGGACAATCACTCTCATCTCCGGGCTTCAATGTAACCTTCATATTAACTTTTTTTTTTAACGTAACTTAAAACTAAGGACGAACACAACGTCCATGCCCTAGGGGGGGGATTCGAACCTCTGGCGGGAGCAGCCTCGCGCACCGTGGCAAGACGTCTCAGTGCGCCCGGCCATTCCCGGTAGGCTCCTCTCTAGTAATAGTGAATAACTTTCTATAAATGTCAATTTCTTATTGCAACAAAACGCTACTTTTCTATTCTTCCTCTGTAAACTTTTCATTGTTGCGTCGGTAGTAATCGGCTAGCGCGTTATTAAGAAAACACTGTTGCGGCAACGTGTCAACTGGCGACGTCTATTATTTGTGTTCGTTCGTTCATTGTTTGTTATCAGTTTACCGGCAATTTTTGGAATACTCGGATCGTGTGAGAACAGACAAGCTTACATTAACTCAGATTAGTGAGTAATAACAGTCAAATGAGGAGATGATATCTAAGTTCGTTCCGTGAAGAATGGTTGCAGGAAGAAAATTATAAAGAGTGGCTACAAAAAGTCGATACTGGTGAGTGTATGTATAAGTGCAGAATATGCAATATCTCATTTACTGTTAAGTACGATGGAGTGAAAGCTGTGAATAAACATTTACAATCAGAAAGACACAAAGCGAATATTACCACACAAAAGAAGAATCAGTCGCTTCTTAAATTCTTGCCGAAACAATTTTCTGCAGAAGACGACAAAGTCACTGCATCGGAATTAACTTTGACTTACCATGGTGTGAAACACCACCAGTCTTACAATTGTCAATATTGTGGTAATAAGCTACATCCTTATGTTTTTAGAGATTCCTCAGTGGCAACGAAAGTAAGATGCGGCCGAACAAAAAGCGAGGCATTAGTAAAAAATGTGCTTCTGCCTTATGCTAAAGAGAAGCTACTAAGCGAATTAAAGCAAAATGTCCCGTTTGCATTAGGTTGTAACATACTTCTCCAATGATAAGGGAAAATGTAATGAAGTTCTTGATTTCTACGAAGATGTTAAAGAATCTGCAGAAACCATCTCAAACTAAAATCCATTTTATTGTGAAAATGGTTTGACACTAAATAATGTAGTTTCAGCTGACAATGCATCAGTTAATTTCGGGAAACACAATTCTGTCTTCACTAAATTGAAAGAAGAAAATGAAAATTTAAAGCCAATTGTTGTTGTCAAGTTTTACATAACTGTGCTAAGTTTGGATTCAATGCATCAGTTAATTTCGGGAAACACAATTCTGTCTTCACTAAATTGAAAGAAGAAAATGAAAATTTAAAGCCAATTGTTGTTGTCAAATTTTACATAACTGCGCTAAGTTTGGATTCAAGCTTCTAAAATATGATGTAGAAACTCTAGTTCTTAAAATATATTCAGACTTTCCTTCCACCGGGGGGGGGGGGGGGGGCAGGATACTTGCTGGGAGAAAGGAGATGATTAGCTTTTTGGTTTTTTTTTTTTTTTTTTTTTTTTTAGTATTCACGTGTAATCCTGGTTTGGGGGGGGGGGAGTTAGTCACAGTTGGGGGGGAGGGGGCACGTCTGGTCTCCGGGCCTGCCTCGAGTTCAATCTGGCAACCCTACCCGACTGTAGTGGCCGTGCAGACCGTGACTGAAGCGCCTCAGTCCCCTCGGCCACCGCGGCCGGCTTTTTAACAAGATTTTAACTTATGTGTAACGAACATTGCACTAGCTTTTGATCTAGTGATCAAAGTGTGGTTGGCAGACAACACACACAACTGCCGAGTCCCAACACGAAGACTGAACGTCTTATTTTTGGGTGTCTTACTCGAGAAAGGGGGTAAGAATTTCATGGTATACTATGTGTATTGCACTGTCTTGCATTTTTGCAGACGTATGTCTTTAATTGGCTGCCTCGAAGCTCGTATTCCGTGACAATTGCCACGCCAATTCAATTGTTCCGAAGTAGCTTGACCTCAGAGCAGCGACGGCACAGGAACGAGAAAACTCGAAAATCACTTTGTTTCAAGAAAGGTTAAATTCTCTGGAGTTAGTGATTGTGACAGTTCAGAGAGTTGTATTTACGCACTTTAAAGTTGAAGCAGTTGCACAACGCAAAAAAGAGGACATTAATCCATTTTGTTAAAAACCCGGCCGAACATTTTTAGGGTGCAAAAAAGAGGACATGTCCGGGTAAAAGAGGACGTCTGGCAACCCTAAGCTTTCGTATTGGATGATTAACGCTTTACAGTCCTCCATACTTGTTTTGATCCGTAGGTAGTGTCCTGTGCTGAGGCTCTATAGCAACGTCTTCCTAATTGCGATCTTCTGTGTCCATTCTGTGAGTTCCATAAATTTCATTTATTTGAACTGTACAGAAGTTCCATCTCATATGACGCATAAGTAGTAATCAACAGAAATAAAAAATAAATTGGTTTTTGTAGACATTACAGCAGGCCTACATTCTCGTTTGCAGGGCAGTGTATATGGCTGTAAAATTATTTGGTTGTACAACCTACTGTTCCTCTTTTGGTTACACGAGTAGATATAATTGTGCCTTAGCGTATGTGAAAACTGAAAAATCATTTACACAGATGCATGCAATATCAGATGATTTTTAGTCTGACGTGCGCAAAATCACATTTATTTCCATGTTATACCGCCACGTGCCGAAAATAGCGGTGCCGAGTTTTAGAAACAAACAATTTTACGGTCAAGAAGATTACCACGACATCATTTACGAAGTTTGGCCGACTGTAAACAACAGCCACCAGCAATTAATGTTAGTTTTTTATTTAAATTTCTCGTATACATTACTTTGCAAGGTCTCAAAAACCTTTTTATGAGGTCCAACCCTCAAAGAATAAATGAAGAATATTGTCATCTAACACCAGTATAACGTTTTCTCATTCGTGTATTTAGAAGTAAACATATGGACTTTCGGGCCACAACTTTTCGGATTGAAAGTTCACTGCCAGGCCACTAGTAGCGCTGCTGTCGTTCTGTCTTTCCGTGTGATAACACGGTGTTTGCACTTTTGTTATTTTTGGTTTACTGAGGCTTCCTGTGTTTACCGTATTCGGTGAAAATCATATTTGACTGTTCTTACTGTTCCTACTGTAAGACTACCGCCCAATAGAAATACTGGTAATTAATAGCATTTGATAATTAAACAGTATGAAGTTCACTGCAAACATTGACCATGCCAATGCACTGAATGTTACACAATTTTAATCTTATTAATTATGGTAGCAATGTATGTACGCAGTTGGTGACAACATTTATAGTTAGGCCATAGGCAGAAATTCTCCACGTTGAGATTTGCTGTGTGCTTGTAGCTGACGGGAGGCCAGCGAGGAGGCCGACGTTGGTGGATTGTTCCAGCTTAGGATTTTCCAGTTCGTTTCCGGTGAGGGGAGAGAGGGACAATGGCGAGTGCCAGGCACAGTGCAGTGCACAAATATTCTAATACTACTGGCATCTGAAGTAATACGATGCAGTTAGGAACCTTTAAGGCCCTCACTACAAAATGGCCTGTTGACAAATAAACAATACATTAGCTGATATAGTCACATCTGGCGTAATATGTTTGACACTGAAAACATAATTTCATTATATGAAAAGTAATAAATTACCAATGAATACAAGACAGTTACACAACTAGCATGGCAATGTTTGTTTATAAAAGTAAAATATTAACTATTTCTCATTTTATTTTCAATTAATCTTGTGTATTTTTACCTTGAAATATTCAGTTAAATCACTTATCTGTGATATAAGAAATTGCACGGTTATGATAAATAGTACAAAGGGTGTGTATACCAATATGAAAAAATAAGAAATTTGTTTAATGTGTAGTGTAATTATTTTGATTTTAAGTAAAGTTTTAGAAATATATTGGCTGAGCGCTGTACGTTGGAAGTCGGTTAGAACAGCTCACATGGGGAAGTTGATGATGTAGGGGAAAAAACCCTGGCAGTTGGGCTTTTGGCGCGCGCGAGGGCAGGAAGTGACGAGTCGGGAGCACGTGGGGAGCTGGCCGGGCGGCGTCGCTCGGCATCAGTTGGCATGTGGATCTCCAGGTGGAGACTATAGATTTGTGTGTGGCAATCGCCATGTGTGGTTGCTCGTCGTAGACTGCACCAAGTTGTATCGAGTGCTACTGTGTGTTGTGAATATTTAGCCGGTGGAACAAGATGTGGATCGCACTAAAAGTGACTGTGTTTTGTTAATGTAACACGTGTCGTCGCATAGGCTTGAAAATAAAACGGTGTTTGAGACAGACAAATGGTGTGAAAACAATTTGCAACAAATATTCATTTTGTCTGTGGGCTCACGAGCTATAACTTTATTTGATAAATGTGTCGACGTACAGACGTATCAGCCACAGGGTTCTAATATTGTGAAATAAACAACAGAAAGTGAACTTTTACGTGTTTTCAAAAATAGTAGTTAGTACACCCTTTTCTCTCATGAACTTGACTTTATTATGATTTTTTTTTGTTAATCATATGCAGGGAAGGAAAGCTGCGAACGTGTGATACCATCCCCTAGAAAACGAGTCAAACTGTCGCAATCACAGTTCCAGTGTTTTTGCATGTTCTCACCCCGATCTTCACTCTCGCACTACTTGCACGTCTGTTCAAAGTTAAGAAGTGTTTGAAATTATACAGTACAGTGGCGTAACTAAGGGGGGGATGAGGGGGATAGAACCCCCCAGAACCACCAACCACCAAAAAAAAAGAGAGAGAGAGAGAGAGAGAGAGAGAGAGAGAGAGAGAGAGAGAGAGAGAGAGAGAGAGGGAGAGAGAGAGAAGAAAAAGAAAAAAGAAATCGTATAACACAAATCTGGTATGTGTAAAGATTGGATACTTGGGGTGTTTTACAATAAGCTTTCATTGATTAGTTTCTTCAACGGGAGTGGTAGAGGGTAGTCTGTCTGGAAACTGACTAAAATTTTGCTCGTCAAGCAGATCTACCTCCCCCCCCCCACCCACACAAAGCCAGGTCCTGGTTACGCCACTGGTACAGTAAGTGAGTTTACTTTGATGAGAACAGCTCGCTACGTTCCTTGGGACACGACAGAGGGAAGTAGACCTCAGCCGTAGTTGCCAGGTTGGCTGGTCACACGACACTGCCAACGAGTTATAAGGCAAGTTTACACGACGCCACTAGGTTTCATGACACTGCGCTACTGGCCAGTGCGCATGCGCGGCAGGCGTTGGCGCAACTCGTTGGCGAAACTAAACAGTTTCGGCACCTTCCAACTTTGGCGAAACTGATTGCGCGTGTCTTTAGGGTTAGGTCATGACCAATACAGAAATGTTCAAATGTTTGTAAAGTCTATGGTACTTAACTATGTGGTCATCAGTCCCTAAGCTTACAAACTACTTATGAACTAACTAAGACTAAGGACAGCACAAATATCCATGCCCGAGGGGGGATTCGAACCCCCGACCGTAGTGGCCGTGCAGACCGTGACTGGAGCATCTCAGTCCCCTCGGCCACCGCGGCCGGCACCAATACAGAACAAAATACAACGCAGGGGGGGGGGGGACGGGAGAAATAATTTGGGTTTTGAATATATATGCGTTGCGTAGGTGTTTGTGCGATTTTAACGGCGTGTTAGTGCTCTTCTGGCAATTATTTGTGAAATTAAATATTGGTGGGTTGACGATTAGTGAATTGCAGGCTAAAATACATCCAATTCGGAATACCTACACAAACGAAGTATGGCAATTGTGGATTTCGGAACACGGTACAAGTACTGCAGAGACGAATGTCTACTTGACAAGAAACGTAATGCAATTTGTAATTTCAGTTCTGGTAACAAAGCTTCACACATAGCGGTAACTTGTTTCTTTATTTCACTACTAACTTGTTTAAAAGGAACGTAAACTGCTCTGGTGACATTCTAAGTTGATTAAAATAACTTCTAGGGTCTTCAATCACAATTTCTTTCAGCAAGGTCACTGAGCAACAGAGCTGACGTCTTTTGTTAATTCATTCACGAAGCCAAACACGTTTCTTATTCTTTTTATGTTTAGTCTTACGCAGCGACTTGACACAGACAAGCAATAGATTCGCCACAACTCGTACAGCTACCAAAAATTTCATTCTACGGCGACTACGGCACTCACAAAACAACGAAACTGAAGTGTATAGTATTGGCGCCGTGTCTACAGGCATACACGAAACCAGTTGCGCGCTATCCGTTTCATGCGACGAGTTTCGCAACCTGGTGTCGTCGTGTAGACTAGCCTTAAAACGGCTGGCAGCAGCTCAGAATACAGTGGTAAACTCACTTCGCTACTGCCTCACGTTCACTAGTGTTTAGTCAAAAATGCTGAAATGTGTGTAAATCTATCAGACCAAACTGCGTGGTCATCAGTCCGTAGGTTACAAACTACTTAAACCTAGGTAAACTAACCTAAGGACAACACACACACACACACACATGCTCCAGGGAGGACTCGAACCTCCACGGCGAGCAACCGCGCGCTCCGCAGCGAGACGCCTTAGACCGCTCGGCTACTTCACCGCGGCTGTCTTTAGTCTCTACCTCTGCTTTGGCTCAGGTTCTCTCTCTTTCTTTCTCTCCAGGTTATTTTTTGCACTTTGTTTAATTCTAGTTGGTGTTGTTGTGGTCTTCAGTCCGGAGACTGCTTTGATGCAGCTCTCCACCCTACCCTATCCTGAGCAAGCCTCTTCATCTCCACATAATAATGACAACCCACATCCATTTGAATCTGCTTACTGTATTCATCTCTTGGTCTCCCTCTGCGATTTTTACCCCACACACTTTCCTCCAACGCTAAATTCACAATTCCTTGATGTCTAAGAGTGTGTCCTACCAATCTATCCATTCTTTTGGTCAAGGTATGCTAAAAATTCCTTTCCTCCCCAATTCTGTTCAGTACCTCCTCATTAGTTATGCAATCTACCCACCTAATCTTCAGCATTCTTCTGTAACACCAGAGCCGCGGTGTAGTAGCCGAGCGGTCTAAAGCGTCTCGCTGCGGAGCGCGCGGTTGCTCGCCGTGGACGTTCGAGTCCTCCCTGGGGCATGAGTGTGTGTGTGTTTGTCCTTAGGTTAGTTTACCTAGGTTTAAGTAGTCTGTAAGCTACGGACTGATGACCACGCAGTTTGGTTCGATAGATTTACAGATATTTGAACATTTTAGTACCTCCTCATTAGTTATGCTATCCGCCCACCTAATAATCAGCATTCTTCTGTTGTTTGTAAATCTTTCAGACCAAACTGCGTGGTCATCAATCCGTAGCCTACAAACTACTTAAACTAGGGTAAACTAACTGAAGGACAAACACACATACACACCCATGCCCCCCATGTGCTGATGAACTGAAGCAAATGTGGCACGATTCACGTAGGTTAAACAGAGAACATAAATGGCGCAACACATTACAACACCCTAATGGATGGACAGTCACCGAAAACTTGCAAATACTACAAATAACGGACTACTACCAGAATGAGGTTCTAACACGGCAATTATCTTCTGGGACTATCACCAATAAATCCTCTAAGGGTCGGTTCGTCCATCTCTCGTTAATCTTGTCGTTAGTAAACGTGAAGATGCCTTTAACGTCCAGTTAAATGTGCTCGTTAAATGCATTGCCTTTGTCATTGCCAGATACACCTCTCGTTTGCTAACCTGGAGAAAACGAGAAGGTGCGATATATTTCGACTAGGTTGGCAATAGAAACAAATGAAAGTGCCGTCTCAATAAACAGCTGTTTCCCTTATATAACTACCAGGGAAGAGGTTAGCAGATAGTTGTTAATTGGCGTTATGGAAAACAAACGTGAAAGAAGCTCGAAATTTATAAGAAGTTAGAGCGAGTGTGTTGTGTCCTCAATAGAGAAATATTAGGGTGCATTGGAATGTAAAAATAAAAAATAAAAACAAAAAAAGAAACTAACACCATGACATGGAAGGAGAAGAAAAAAGCGATATGATCGCGTGCGGCAAATTAATTCAGTGCTTTCCACGGAAAATGTAGGACAGAAAAATGCTTAGGGCTTAGTACGATAACATGCCAAGTGCGTAGTATCTTAGTGGAAGCTTGCACATAGGCAAAAGTATACTTTTCCTGTAGATCGGTGGAAGGAATCACATATCAGGCTTCACACTAGGCGCAACAAGCATAAGTAAATACTGGGTAAAATTTTACGACGCTTCTCGCTGGGCTCCAGTGCTTATGTTGGCAGCAGATAAACAATGAAGTGTAGAATTCTGTTAATATTTTTCACGACCTACAGACAAAATGTTATTGCTGCTCGTTTCACTCGCAGCAAAATTGATACTGTACCTGCTCTGTGGTTGACAGGTTCTTGTATGTACCCTTATCCGTTCAGAAAAAAATAACTTTCGTTTTAATTGAAGTTATCAAGACAAAACATATATTGATGCCAACATAACCACTGCAGCCCGGCGAGGATCATGGTACAATTTAACCAAATACTGAATTAATAAGCTTGCAGGCATAAATAATGTGTTATGTTTTCTATTATGACAGATAACTTACAAAATAAGTAACTATCTGTTGGACTCTTGAGATGGTCATGGAGTTTTCCGATAGCGTTTCCACGACGAAATAGCGTTACAAATTCTGCATCATCTCAGCATTCAAAATGATTTGGGCGAACATAAATACGTGTAAATCGCATTATAGGAGCAATGACCTCTAGATCGTCTAAAATATTGACATCGTCTTCATTGTCGACCAAATCTCTTGTTCCAACCATTTTCATCATACTGATTCTCACTGAACTTAGTCGCTACCCACAAGTTTGTCTTTTGATATCGCAAATATTATTTTAAGGTTATGTTGCGTATCTGCAATATATCAAATTCATCTGCTAGCTACTGACATGGATGGGGCGAGAAATATGACAATAAAATTTTTCAATGCAGCTGCTTTCCACACTAGTTTTTCATACATGAAGTGCTTCTGTTATTTTGTTCGATAAAACGGTCTTATCACGTGAATATATTGCGGTATTTTAGCGCTTTGGAATCCTGCCATTTTCATACAGATTTTCACGTAACTGATAGTTAGCCGTGTAACAAACAGAATTCTACTCGTTAACTTAACATTCAGATTGAGGTCATTTAACGTCTGGTTAACTCAGAACGAAACATTGACAAACGCAGTTCTCCGCTAACGACAAGTTAGAATCTAAAACGGAACTTAACGAGACATTGACAAACCGGCCCTAAATGTGTAACAGGAATACGAGAAGTCGTTTTATTGTTAAAATCGACGCTTGACTTCATCAGTAAATTAGAAAAACTGTAGTTCGTAACTACAGATAGCCGTGTAACGGGCAGAATTCTACTCGTTAACTTAACGGCCAGTTTGAGGTCATTTAACGTCTGGTTAACTCATAACGAAACGTTGACAAACGCAGTTCTCCACTAACGACAAGTTAGAATCTTAACCGGAACTTAACGAGACATTGACAAACCGGCCCTAAATGTGTAACAGGAATAGAAGAAGTCGTTTTATTGTTAAAATCGACGCTTGACTTCATCTGTAAATTAGAAAAACTGTAATTTGTAACTGAGTCAGCCGTGTAACGAGCAGAATTCTACTCGTTAACTTAACGGCCAGTTTGAGGTAATTTAACGTATGGTTAACTCATAACGAAACATTGACAAACGCAGTTCTCCACTAACGACAAGTTAGAATCTTAACCGGAACTTAACGAGACATTGACAAACCTGACCTAAATGTGTAACAGGAATACGAGAAGTCGTTTTATTGTTAAAATCGATGCTTGACTTCATCAGTAAATTAGAAAAAAAGGAGTATGTAACTGATAGCCGTGTAATGAGCAGAATTCTACTCGTTAACTTAACGGCCAGTTTGAGGTCATTTAAAGTCTGATTAACTCATAACGAAACATTGACAAACGCAGTTCTCCGCTAACGACAAGTTAGAATCTTAACCAGAACTTAACGAGTCATTGACAAACCTGCCCTAAATGTGTAACAGGAATACGAGAAGTCATTTTATTGTTAAAATCGACGCTTGACTTCATCTGTAAATTAGAAAAACTGTAATTTGTAACTGATAGTCAGCCGTGTAACGAGCAGAATTCTACTCGTTAACTTAACGGCCAGTTTGAGGTAATTTAACGTCTGGTTAACTCATAACGAAACATTGACAAACGCAGTTCTCCACTAACGACAAGTTAGAATCTTAACTGGAACTTAACGAGACATTGAAAAACCGGCCCTAAATGTGTAACAGGAATACGAGAAGTCGTTTTATTGTTAAAATCAACGCTTGACTTCATCAGTAAATTAGAAAAACTGTAGTTCGTAACTACAGATAGCCGTGTAACGGGCAGAATATTACTCGTTAACTTAACGGCCAGTTTGAGGTCATTTAACGTCTGGTTAACTCATAACGAAACCTTGACAAACGCAGTTCTCCACTAACGACAAGTTAGAATCATAACCGGAACTTAACGAGACATTGTAACCGGCCCTAAATGTGTAACAGGAATACAAGAAGTCGTTTTATTGTTAAAATCGACGCTTGACTTCATCTGTAAATTAGAAAAACTGTAATTTGTAACTGATAGTCAGCCGTGTAACGAGCAGAATCCTACTCGTTAACTTAACGGCCAGTTTGAGGTAATTTAACGTCTGGTTAACTCATAACGAAACATCGACAAACGCAGTTCTCCACTAACGACAAGTTAGAATCTTAACCGGAACTTAACGAGACATTGTAACCGGCCCTAAATGTGTAACAGGAATACGAGAAGTCATTTTATTGTTAAAATCGACGCTTGACTTCATCAGTAAATTAGAAAAACTGTAGTTCGTAACTACAGATAGCCGTGTAACGGGCAGAATATTACTCGTTAACTTAACGGCCAATTTGAGGTAATTTAACGACTGGTTAATTCATAACGAAACATTGACAAACGCAGTTCTCCACTAACGACAAGTTAGAATCTTAACTGGAACTTAACGAGACATTGACAAACCTGCCCTAAATGTGTAACAGGAATATGAGAAGTTGTTTTGTTGTTAAAATCGACGCTTGACTTCATCAGTAAATTAGAAAAACTGTAATTTGTAACTGATAGTCAGCCGTGTAACGAGCAGAATTCTACTCGTTAACTTAACGGCCAGTTTGAGGTCATTTAACGTCTGGTTAACTCATAACGAAACATTGACAAACGCAGTTCTCCACTAACGACAAGTTAGAATCTTAACCGGAACTTAACGAGACATTGACAAACCTGCCCTAAATGTGTAACAGGAATACGAGAAGTCATTTTATTGTTAAAATCGACGCTTGACTTCATCTGTAAATTAGAAAAACTGTAGTTTGTAACTGATAGTTAGCCGGGTAACGAGCAGAATTCTACTCGTTAACTTAACGGCCAATTTGAGGTCATTTAATGTTTGGTTAACTCATAATGAAACATTGACAAACGCAGTTCTCCACTAACGACAAGTTAGAATCTTAACCGGAACTTAACGAGACATTGACAAACCTGCCCTAAATGTGTAACAGGAGTACGAGAAGCCGTTTTATTACTAAAATCGACGCTTGACTTCATCTGTAAATTAGAAAAACTGTCGTTCATTACTGATAGTTAGCCATGTAACGAGCATAATTCTACTCGTTAACTTAACGGCCAGTTTGAGGCCATTTAAGGTCTGGTTAACTCAGAACGAAACATTGACAAACGCAGTTCTCCGCTAATGACAAGCTAGAATCTTAACCAGAACTTAACGAGACATTGACAAACCGGCCCTAAATGTGTAACAGGAATACGAGAAGTCGTTTTATTGCTAAAATCGACGCTTGACTTCATCTGTAAAATAGAAAAACTGTCGTTCGTAACTGATAGTTAGCCGTGTAATGAGCAGAATTCTACTCGTTAACTTAACGGCCAGTTTGAGGTCATTTAAAGTCTGGTTAACTCATAACGAAACATTGACAAACGCAGTTCTCCGCTAACGACAAGTTAGAATCTTAACCAGAACTTAACGAGACATTGACAAACCGGCCCTAAATGTGTAACAGGAATACGAGAAGCCGTTTTATTACTAAAATCGACGCTTGACTTCATCAGTAAATTAGAAAAACTGTAGTTTGTAACTGATAGTTAGCCGTGTAACTAGCAGAATTCTACTCGTTAACTTAACGGCCAGTTTGAGGTCATTTAACGTCTGGTTAACTCAGAACGAAACGTTTACAAACGCAATTCTCCACTAACGACAAGTTAGAATCTTAACCGGAACATAACGAGATATTGACAAACCGTCCCTAAATGTGTAACTGGAATACGAGAAGTCGTTTTATTGTTAAAATCGACGCTTGACTTCATCAGTAAATTAGAAAAACTGTAGTTTGTAACTGATAGTTAACCGTGTAACGAGCAGAATCCTACTCGTTAACTTAACGGCCAATTTGAGGTCATTTAACGTCTGGTTAACTCAGAACGAAACATTGACAAACGCAGTTCTCTGCTAACGACAAGTTGGAATCTTAACCGGAACTTAACGAGACATTGACAAACCTGCCCTAAATGTGTAACAGGAATACGAGAAGTCATTTTATTGTTAAAATCGACGCTTGACTTCATCAGTAAATTAGAAAAACTGTAGTTCGTAACTACAGATAGCCGTGTAACGGGCAGAATACTACTCGTTAACTTAACGGCCAGTTTGAGGTAATTTAACGACTGGTTAATTCATAACGAAACATTGACAAACGCAGTTCTCCACTAACGACAAGTTAGAATCTTAACCGGAACTTAACGAGACATTGACAAACCTGCCCTAAATGTGTAACAGGAATATGAGAAGTTGTTTTGTTGTTAAAATCGACGCTTGACTTCATCAGTAAATTAGAAAAACTGTAATTTGTAACTGATAGTCAGCCGTGTAACGAGCAGAATACTACTCGTTAACTTAACGGCCAGTTTGAGGTAATTTAACGTCTGGGTAACTCATAACGAAACATTGACAAACGCAGTTCTCCGCTAACGACAAGTTAGAATCTTAACCGGAACTTAACGAGACATTGACAAACCTGCCCTAAATGTGTAACAGGAATACGAGAAGTCATTTTATTGTTAAAATCGACGCTTGACTTCATCTGTAAATTAGAAAAACTGTAGTTTGTAACTGATAGTTAGCCGGGTAACGAGCAGAATTCTACTCGTTAACTTAACGGCCAGTTTGAGGTCATTTAACGTCTGGTTAACTCAGAACGAAACGTTTACAAACGCAATTCTCCACTAACGACAAGTTAGAATCTTAACCGGAACATAACGAGATATTGACAAATCTGCCCTAAATGGGTAACAGGAATACGAGAAGTCGTTTTATTATTAAAATCGACGCTTGACTTCATCTGTAAATTAGAAAAACTGTCGTTCGTAACTAATAGTTAGCCATGTAACGAGCAGAATTCTACTCGTTAACTTAACGGCCAGTTTGAGGTCATTTAACGTCTGGTGAACTCAGAACAAAACATTGACAGACGCAGTTCTCCGCTAACGACAAGTTAGAATCTTAACCGGAACTTAACGAGACATTGACAAACCGGCCCTAAATGTGTAACAGGAATACGAGAAGTCGTTTTATTGTTAAAATCGAAGCTTGAATTCATCTGTAAAATAGAAAAACTGTCGTTCGTAACTGATAGTTAGCCGTGTAATGAGCAGAATTCTACTCGTTAACTTAACGGCCAATTTGAGGTCATTTAAAGTCTGGTTAACTCATAACGAAACATTGACAAACGCAGTTCTCCACTAACGACAAGTTAGAATCTTAACCGGAACTTAACGAGCCATTGACAAATCTGCCCTAAATGGGTAACAGGAATACGAGAAGTCGTTTTATTATTAAAATCGACGCTTGACTTCATCTCTAAATTAGAAAAACTGTCGTTCGTAACTAATAGTTAGACGTGTAACGAGCAGAATTCTATTCGTTAACTTAACGGCCAGTTTGAGGTCATTTAACGGCTGGTGAACTCAGAACGAAACATTGACAAATGCAGTTCTCCGCTAACGACAAGTTAGAATCTTAACCGGAACATAACGAGACATTGACAAACCGGCCCTAAATGTGTAACAGGAATACGAGAAGTCGTTTTATTGTTAAAATCGACGCTTGAATTCATCTGTACAATAGAAAAACTGTCGTTCGTAACTGATAGTTAGCCGTGTAATGAGCAGAATTCTACTCGTTAACTTAACGGCCAGTTTGAGGTCATTTAAAGTCTGGTTAACTCATAACGAAACATTGACAAACGCAGTTCTCCGCTAATGACAAGCTAGAATCTTAACCAGAACTTAACGAGACATTGACAAACCGTCCCTAAATGTGTAACAGGAATACGAGAAGTCGTTTTATTGCTAAAATCGACACTTGACTTCATCTGTAAATTAGAAAAACTGTAGTTTGTAACTGATAGTTAGCCGTGTAACTAGCAGAATTCTACTCGTTAACTTAACGGCCAGTTTGAGGTCATTTAATGTCTGGTTAACTCATAACGAAACATTGACAAACGCAGTTCTCTGCTAACGACAAGTTAGAATCTTAACCAGAACTTAACGAGACATTGACAAACCTGCCCTAAATGTGTAACAGGAATACGAGAAGTCATTTTATTGTTAAAATCGACGCTTGACTTCATCAGTAAATTAGAAAAACTGTAGTTCGTAACTACAGATAGCCGTGTAACGGGCAGAATATTACTCGTTAACTTAACGGCCTGTTTGAGGTAATTTAACGACTGGTTAATTCATAACGAAACATTGACAAACACAGTTCTCCACTAACGACAAGTTAGAATCTTAACCGGAACTTAACGAGACATTGACAAACCTGCCCTAAATGTGTAACAGGAATATGAGAAGTTGTTTTGTTGTTAAAATCGACGCTTGACTTCATCAGTAAATTAGAAAAACTGTAATTTGTAACTGATAGTCAGCTGTGTAACGAGCAGAATTCTACTCGTTAACGTAACGGCCAGTTTGAGGTAATTTAACGTCTGGTTAACTCATAACGAAACATTGACAAACGCAGTTCTCCGCTAACGACAAGTTAGAATCTTAACCGGAACTTAACGAGACATTGACAAACCGGCCCTAAATGTGTAACAGGAATACGAGAAGTCATTTTATTGTTAAAATCGACGCTTGACTTCATCTGTAAATTAGAAAAACTGTAGTTTGTAACTGATAGTTAGCCGGGTAACGAGCAGAATTCTACTCGTTAACTTAACGGCCAATTTGAGGTCATTTAATGTCTGGTTAACTCATAACGAAACATTGACAAACGATGTTCTCCACTAACGACAAGTTAGAATCTTAACCGGAACTTAACGAGACATTGACAAACCTGCCCTAAATGTGTAACAGGAATACGAGAAGCCGTTTTATTACTAAAATCGACGCTTGACATCATCTGTAAATTAGAAAAACTGTAGTTCGTTACTGATAGTTAGCCATGTAACGAGCATAATTCTACTCGTTAACTTAACGGCCAGTTTGAGGTCATTTAAGGTCTGGTTAACTCAGAACGAAACATTGACAAACGCAGTTCTCCGCTAATGACAAGCTAGAATCTTAACCGGAACTTAACGAGACATTGACAAACCTGCCCTAAATGTGTAACAGGAATACGAGAAGTCGTTTTATTGTTGAAATCGACGCTTGAATTCATCTGTAAAATAGAAAAACTGTCGTTCGTAACTGATAGTTAGCCGTGAAAAGAGCAGAAGTCTACTCGTTAACTTAACGGCCAATTTGAGGTCATTTAACGTCTGGTTAACTCATAACGAAACATTGACAAACGCAGTTCTCCGCTGACGACAAGTTACAATCTTAACCGGAACTTAATGAGACATTGTCAAACCGGCCCTAAATGTGTAACAGGAATACGAGAAGTCGTTTTATTGCTAAAATCGACGCTTGACTTCATCTGTAAATTAGAAAAACTGTAGTTTGTAACTGATAGTTAGCCGTGTAACTAGCAGAATTCTACTCGTTAACTTAACGGCCAGTTTGAAGTCATTTAACGTCTGGTTAACTCAGAACGAAACGTTTACAAACGCAATTCTCCACTAACGACAAGTTAGAATCTTAACCGGAACTTAACGAGACATTGATAAACCGGCCCTAAATGTGTAACAGGTATACGAGAAGTCGTTTTATTGTTAAAACCGACGCTTTACTTCATCTGTAAATTAGAAAAACTATTGTTTGTCACTGATAGTTAGCTGTGTAACGACCAGAAATCTACTCGTTAACTTAACGGCCAGTTTGAGGTCATTTAAGGTCTGGTTAATTCAGAACGAAACGTTGACAAACACAGTTCTCCGCTAACGACAAGCTCGAATCTGAACCGGAACTTAACGAGACAATGACAAACCGGCCCTAAATGTGAAACAGGAATACGAGAAGTCGTTTTATTGTTAAAATCGACGCTTGAATTCATCTGTAAAATAGAAAACTGTCGTTCGTAACTGATAGTTAGCCGTGTAATGAGCAGAATTCTACTCGTTAACTTAACGGCCAATTTGAGGTCATTTAACGTCTGGTTAACTCATAACGAAACAGTGACAAACGCAGTTCTCCACTAACGACAAGTTAGAATATTAACTGGAACTTAACGAGCCATTGACAAACCTGCCCTAAATGTGTAACAGGAATATGAGAAGTTGTTTTGTTGTTAAAATCGACGCTTGACTTCATCAGTAAATTAGAAAAACTGTAATTTGTAACTGATAGTCAGCCGTATAACGAGCAGAATTCTACTCGTTAACGTAACGGCCAGTTTGAGGTAATTTAACGTCTGGTTAACTCATAACGAAACATTGACAAACGCAGTTCTCCGCTAACGACAAGTTAGAATCTTAACCGGAACTTAACGAGACACTGACAAACCGGCCCTAAATGTGTAACAGGAATACGAGAAGTCATTTTATTGTTAAAATCGACGCTTGACTTCATCTGTAAATTAGAAAAACTGTAGTTTGTAACTGATAGTTAGCCGGGTAACGAGCAGAATTCTACTCGTTAACTTAACGGCCAATTTGAGGTCATTTAATGTCTGGTTAACTCATAACGAAACATTGACAAACGATGTTCTCCACTAACGACAAGTTAGAATCTTAACCGGAACTTAACGAGCCATTGACAAACCTGCCCTAAATGGGTAACAGGAATACGAGAAGTCGTTTTATTGTTGAAATCGACGCTTGAATTCATCTGTAAATTAGAAAAACTGTAGTTTGTAACTGATAGTTAGCCGTGTAACTAGCAGAATTCTACTCGTTAACTTAACGGCCAGTTTGAAGTCATTTAACGTCTGGTTAACTCAGAACGAAACATTGACAAATGCAGTTCTCCGCTAACGACAAGTTACAATCTTAACCGGAACTTAACAAGACATTGACAATCCGGCCCTAAATAGGTAACAGGAATACGAGAAGTCGTTTTATTGCTAAAATCGACGCTTGACTTCATCTGTAAATTAGAAAAACTGTAGTTTGTAACTGATAGTTAGCCGGGTAACGAGCAGAATTCTACTCGTTAACTTAACGGCCAGTTAGAAGTCATTTAACGTCAGGTTAACTCAGAATGAAACATTGACAAACACAGTTCTCCGCTAACGACAAGTTAGAATCTTAACCGGAACATAACGAGACATTGACAGACCGGCCCTAAATGTGTAACAGGAATACGAGAAGTCTTTTTATTGTTAAAATCGAAGCTTGAATTTATCTGTGAAATAGAAAAGCTGTCGTTCGTAACTGATAGTTAGCCGTGTAACGAGCAGAATTCTACTCGTTAACTTAACGGCCAGTTTGAGGTCATTTAACGTCTGGTTAACTCATAACGAGACATCGACAAACGCAGTTCCCCGCTAACGACAAGTTAGAATCTTAACCGGAACTTAACGAGACATTGACAAACCGGCCCTAAATGTGTAACAGGAATACGAGAAGTCGTTTTATTGTTAAAATCGACGCTTGAATTCATCTGTAAAATAGAAAAACTGTCGTTCGTAACTGATAGTTAGCCGTGTAACGAGCAGAATTCTACTCGTTAACTTAACGGCCAGTTTGAAGTCATTTAACGTCTGGTTAACTTAGAACGAAACATTGACAAATGCAGTTCTCCACTAACGACATTTTAGAATCTTAACCGGAACTTAACGAGACATTGAAAAACCTGCCCTAAATGTGTAACAGGAATACGAGAAGTCGTTTTATTATTAAAATCGACGCTTGACTTCATCTGTAAATTAGAAAAACTGTCGTTCGTAACTGAAATTTAGTCGTGTAACGACCAGAATTCTACTCGTTAACTTAACGGCCAGTTTGAGGTCATTTAATGTCTGGTTAATTCAGAACAGATCATTGACAGACACAGTTCTCCGCTAACGACAGGCTAGAATCTGAACCGGAACTTAACGAGACATTGACAAACCGGCCCTAAATGTGTGACAGGAATACGAGAAGTCGTTTTATTGTTAATATCGACGCTTGACTTCATCAGTAAATTAGAAAAACTGTAGTTCGTAACTGATATTTAGTCGTGTAACGAGCAGAATTCTACTCGTTAACTTAACGGCCAGTTTGAGGTCATTTAACGTCTGGTTACCTCAGAACGAAACATTGACAAACGCAGTTCTCCACTAACGACAAGTTAGAATCTTAGCCGGAACTTAACGAGATATTGACAAACCGGCCCTAAATGTGTAACAGGAATACGAGAATTCATTTTATTGTTAAAATCGACGCTTGACTTCATCTGTAAATTAGAAAAACTGTAGTTTGTAACTGATAGTTAGCCGTGTAACTAGCAGAATTCTACTCGTTAACTTAACGGCCAGTTTGAGGTCATTTAACGTCTGGTTAACTCAGAACGAAACGTTTACAAACGCAGTTGTCCACTAACGACAAGTTAGAATCTTAACCGGAACATAACGAGATATTGACAAACCGTCCCTAAATGTGTAACAGGAATACGAGAAGTCGTTTTATTGTTAAAATCGACGCTTGACTTCATCAGTAAATTAGAAAAACTGTAGTTTGTAACTGATTGTTAACCGTGAAACGAGCAGAATTCTACTCGTTAACTTAACGGCCAATTTGAGGTCATTTAACGTCTGGTTAACTCAGAACGAAACATTGACAAACGCAGTTCTCTGCTAACGACAAGTTGGAATCTTAACCGGAACTTAACGAGACATTGACAAACCTGCCCTAAATGTGTAACAGGAATACGAGAAGTCATTTTATTGTTAAAATTGACGCTTGAATTCATCAGTAAATTAGAAAAACTGTAGTTCGTAACTACAGATAGCCGTGTAACGGGCAGAATATTACTCGTTAACTTAACGGCCAGTTTGAGGTAATTTAACGACTGGTTAATTCATAACGAAACATTGACAAACGCAGTTCTCCACTAACGACAAGTTAGAATCTTAACCGGAACTTAACGAGACATTGACAAACCTGCCCTAAATGTGTAACAGGAATATGAGAAGTTGTTTTGTTGTTAAAATCGACGCTTGACTTCATCAGTAAATTAGAAAAACTGTAATTTGTAACTGATAGTCAGCCGTGTAACGAGCAGAATACTACTCGTTAACTTAACGGCCAGTTTGAGGTAATTTAATGTCTGGTTAACTCATAACGAAACATTGACAAACGCAGTTCTCCGCTAACGACAAGTTAGAATCTTAACCGGAACTTAACGAGACATTGACAAACCTGCCCTAAATGTGTAACAGGAATACGAGAAGTCATTTTATTGTTAAAATCGACGCTTGACTTCATCTGTAAATTAGAAAAACTGTAGTTTGTAACTGATAGTTAGCTGGGTAACGAGCAGAATTCTACTCGTTAACTTAACGGTCAATTTGAGGTCATTTAATGTCTGGTTAACTCATAACGAAACATTGACAAACGCAGTTCTCCACTAACGACAAGTTAGAATCTTAACCGGAACTTAACGAGACATTGACAAACCTGCCCTAAATGTGTAACAGGAATACGAGAAGCCGTTTTATTACTAAAATCGACGCTTGACTTCATCTGTAAATTAGAAAAACTGTCGTTCGTTACTGATAGTTAGCCATGTAACGAGCATAATTCTACTCGTTAACTTAACGGCCAGTTTGAGGCCATTTAAGGTCTGGTGAACTCAGAACGAAACATTGACAAACGCAGTTCTCCGCTAATGACAAGCTAGTATCTTAACCGGAGCTTAACGAGACATTGACAAACCGGCCCTAAATGTGTAACAGGAATACGAGAAGTCGTTTTATTCTAAAATCGACGCTTGACTTCATCTGTAAATTAGAAAAATTGTAGTTTGTAACTGATAGTTAACCGTGTAACGAGCAGAATTCTACTCGTTAACTTAACGGCCAATTTGAGGTCATTTAACGTCTGGTTAACTCATAACGAAACATTGACAAACGCAGTTCTCCACTAACGACAAGTTGGAATTATAACCGGAACTTAACGAGCCATTGACAAATCTGCCCTAAATGGGTAACAGGAATACGAGAAGTCGTTTTATTATTAAAATCGACGCTTGACTTCATCTGTAAATTAGAAAAACTGTCGTTAGTAACTAATAATTAGACGTGTAACGAGCAGAATTCTACTCGTTAACTTAACGGCCAGTTTGAGGTCATTTAACGTCTGGTGAACTCAGAACAAAACATTGACAGACGCAGTTCTCCGCTAACGACAAGTTAGAATCTTAACCGGAACTTAACGAGACATTGACAAACCGGCCCTAAATGTGTAACAGGAATACGAGAAGTCGTTTTATTGTTAAAATCGACGATTGAATTCATCTGTAAAATAGAAAAACTGTCGTTCGTAACTGATAGTTAGCCATGTAATGAGTAGAATTCTACTCGTTAACTTAACGGCCAGTTTGAGGTCATTTAAAGTCTAGTTAACTCATAACGAAACATTGACAAACGCAGTTCTCCACTAACGACAAGTTAGAATCTTAACCGGAACTTAACGAGACATTGACAAACCTGTCCTAAATGTGTAAGAGGAATACGAGAAGTCGTTTTATTGTTAAAATCGACGCTTGAATTCATCTGTAAAATAGAAAAACTGTCGTTCGTAACTGATAGTTAGCCGTGTAATGAGCAGAATTCTACTCGTTAACTTAACGGCCAATTTGAGGTCATTTAACGTCTGGTTAACTCATAACGAAACATTGACAAACGATGTTCTCCACTAACGACAAGTTAGAATCTTAACCGGAACTTAACGAGACATTGACAAACCTGCCCTAAATGTGTAACAGGAATACGAGAAGCCGTTTTATTACTAAAATCGACGCTTGACATCATCTGTAAATTAGAAAAACTGTCGTTCGTTACTGATAGTTAGCCATGTAACGAGCATAATTCTACTCGTTAACTTAACGGCCAGTTTGAGGCCATTTAAGGTCTGGTTAACTCAGAACGAAACATTGACAAACGCAGTTCTCCGCTAATGACAAGCTAGAATCTTAACCGGAACTTAACGAGACATTGACAAACCTGCCCTAAATGTGTAACAGGAATACGAGAAGTCGTTTTATTGTTGAAATCGACGCTTGAATTCATCTGTAAAATAGAAAAACTGTCGTTCGTAACTGATAGTTAGCCGTGAAAAGAGCAGAAGTCTACTCGTTAACTTAACGGCCAATTTGAGGTCATTTAACGTCTGGTTAACTCATAACGAAACATTGACAAACGCAGTTCTCCGCTAATGACAAGCTAGAATCTTAACCAGAACTTAACGAGACATTGACAAACCGTCCCTAAATGTGTAACAGGAATACAAGAAGTCGTTTTATTGCTAAAATCGACACTTGACTTCATCTGTAAATTAGAAAAACTGTAGTTTGTAACTGATAGTTAGCCATGTAACTAGCAGAATTCTACTCGTTAACTTAACGGCCAGTTTGAGGTCATTTAATGTCTGGTTAACTCATAACGAAACATTGACAAACGCAGTTCTCTGCTAACGACAAGTTAGAATCTTAACCAGAACTTAACGAGACATTGACAAACCGGCCCTAAATGTGTAACAGGAATACGAGAAGTCATTTTATTGTTAAAATCGACGCTTGACTTCATCAGTAAATTAGAAAAACTGTAGTTCGTAACTACAGATAGCCGTGTAACGGGCAGAATATTACTCGTTAACTTAACGGCCTGTTAGAGGTAATTTAACGACTGGTTAATTCATAACGAAACATTGACAAACACAGTTCTCTACTAACGACAAGTTAGAATCTTAACCGGAACTTAACGAGACATTGACAAACCTGCCCTAAATGTGTAACAGGAATATGAGAAGTTGTTTTGTTGTTAAAATCGACGCTTGACTTCATCAGTTAATTAGAAAAACTGTAATTTGTAACTGATAGTCAGCTGTGTAACGAGCAGAATTCTACTCGTTAACGTAACGGCCAGTTTGAGGTAATTTAACGTCTGGTTAACTCATAACGAAACATTGACAAACGCAGTTCTCCGCTAACGACAAGTTAGAATCTTAACCGGAACTTAACGAGACATTGACAAACCGGCCCTAAATGTGTAACAGGAATACGAGAAGCCATTTTATTGTTAAAATCGACGCTTGACTTCATCTGTAAATTAGAAAAACTGTAGTTTGTAACTGATAGTTAGCCGGGTAACGAGCAGAATTCTACTCGTTAACTTAACGGCCAATTTGAGGTCATTTAATGTCTGGTTAACTCATAACGAAACATTGACAAACGATGTTCTCCACTAACGACAAGTTAGAATCTTAACCGGAACTTAACGAGACATTGACAAACCTGCCCTAAATGTGTAACAGGAATACGAGAAGCCGTTTTATTACTAAAATCGACGCTTGACATCATCTGTAAATTAGAAAAACTGTAGTTCGTTACTGATAGTTAGCCGTGTAATGAGCAGAATTCTACTCGTTAACTTAACGGCCAATTTGAGGTCATTTAAAGTCTGGTTAACTCATAACGAAACATTGACAAACGCAGTTCTCCACTAACGACAAGTTAGAATCTTAACCGGAACTTAACGAGCCATTGACAAATCTGCCCTAAATGGGTAACAGGAATACGAGAAGTCGTTTTATTATTAAAATCGACGCTTGACTTCATCTCTAAATTAGAAAAACTGTCGTTCGTAACTAATAGTTAGACGTGTAACGAGCAGAATTCTATTCGTTAACTTAACGGCCAGTTTGAGGTCATTTAACGGCTGGTGAACTCAGAACGAAACATTGACAAATGCAGTTCTCCGCTAACGACAAGTTAGAATCTTAACCGGAACTTAACGAGACATTGACAAACCGGCCCTAAATGTGTAACAGGAATACGAGAAGTCGTTTTATTGTTAAAATCGACGCTTGAATTCATCTGTACAATAGAAAAACTGTCGTTCGTAACTGATAGTTAGCCGTGTAATGAGCAGAATTCTACTCGTTAACTTAACGGCCAGTTTGAGGTCATTTAAAGTCTGGTTAACTCATAACGAAACATTGACAAACGCAGTTCTCCGCTAATGACAAGCTAGAATCTTAACCAGAACTTAACGAGACATTGACAAACCGTCCCTAAATGTGTAACAGGAATACGAGAAGTCGTTTTATTGCTAAAATCGACACTTGACTTCATCTGTAAATTAGAAAAACTGTAGTTTGTAACTGATAGTTAGCCGTGTAACTAGCAGAATTCTACTCGTTAACTTAACGGCCAGTTTGAGGTCATTTAATGTCTGGTTAACTCATAACGAAACATTGACAAACGCAGTTCTCTGCTAACGACAAGTTAGAATCTTAACCAGAACTTAACGAGACATTGACAAACCTGCCCTAAATGTGTAACAGGAATACGAGAAGTCATTTTATTGTTAAAATCGACGCTTGACTTCATCAGTAAATTAGAAAAACTGTAGTTCGTAACTACAGATAGCCGTGTAACGGGCAGAATATTACTCGTTAACTTAACGGCCTGTTTGAGGTAATTTAACGACTGGTTAATTCATAACGAAACATTGACAAACACAGTTCTCCACTAACGACAAGTTAGAATCTTAACCGGAACTTAACGAGACATTGACAAACCTGCCCTAAATGTGTAACAGGAATATGAGAAGTTGTTTTGTTGTTAAAATCGACGCTTGACTTCATCAGTAAATTAGAAAAACTGTAATTTGTAACTGATAGTCAGCTGTGTAACGAGCAGAATTCTACTCGTTAACGTAACGGCCAGTTTGAGGTAATTTAACGTCTGGTTAACTCATAACGAAACATTGACAAACGCAGTTCTCCGCTAACGACAAGTTAGAATCTTAACCGGAACTTAACGAGACATTGACAAACCGGCCCTAAATGTGTAACAGGAATACGAGAAGTCATTTTATTGTTAAAATCGACGCTTGACTTCATCTGTAAATTAGAAAAACTGTAGTTTGTAACTGATAGTTAGCCGGGTAACGAGCAGAATTCTACTCGTTAACTTAACGGCCAATTTGAGGTCATTTAATGTCTGGTTAACTCATAACGAAACATTGACAAACGATGTTCTCCACTAACGACAAGTTAGAATCTTAACCGGAACTTAACGAGACATTGACAAACCTGCCCTAAATGTGTAACAGGAATACGAGAAGCCGTTTTATTACTAAAATCGACGCTTGACATCATCTGTAAATTAGAAAAACTGTAGTTCGTTACTGATAGTTAGCCATGTAACGAGCATAATTCTACTCGTTAACTTAACGGCCAGTTTGAGGTCATTTAAGGTCTGGTTAACTCAGAACGAAACATTGACAAACGCAGTTCTCCGCTAATGACAAGCTAGAATCTTAACCGGAACTTAACGAGACATTGACAAACCTGCCCTAAATGTGTAACAGGAATACGAGAAGTCGTTTTATTGTTGAAATCGACGCTTGAATTCATCTGTAAAATAGAAAAACTGTCGTTCGTAACTGATAGTTAGCCGTGAAAAGAGCAGAAGTCTACTCGTTAACTTAACGGCCAATTTGAGGTCATTTAACGTCTGGTTAACTCATAACGAAACATTGACAAACGCAGTTCTCCGCTGACGACAAGTTACAATCTTAACCGGAACTTAACGAGACATTGTCAAACCGGCCCTAAATGTGTAACAGGAATACGAGAAGTCGTTTTATTGCTAAAATCGACGCTTGACTTCATCTGTAAATTAGAAAAACTGTAGTTTGTAACTGATAGTTAGCCGTGTAACTAGCAGAATTCTACTCGTTAACTTAACGGCCAGTTTGAAGTCATTTAACGTCTGGTTAACTCAGAACGAAACGTTTACAAACGCAATTCTCCACTAACGACAAGTTAGAATCTTAACCGGAACTTAACGAGACATTGATAAACCGGCCCTAAATGTGTAACAGGTATACGAGAAGTCGTTTTATTGTTAAAACCGACGATTTACTTCATCTGTAAATTAGAAAAACTATTGTTTGTCACTGATAGTTAGCTGTGTAACGACCAGAAATCTACTCGTTAACTTAACGGCCAGTTTGAGGTCATTTAAGGTCTGGTTAATTCAGAACGAAACGTTGACAAACACAGTTCTCCGCTAACGACAAGCTCGAATCTGAACCGGAACTTAACGAGACAATGACAAACCGGCCCTAAATGTGAAACAGGAATACGAGAAGTCGTTTTATTGTTAAAATCGACGCTTGAATTCATCTGTAAAATAGAAAACTGTCGTTCGTAACTGATAGTTAGCCGTGTAATGAGCAGAATTCTACTCGTTAACTTAACGGCCAATTTGAGGTCATTTAACGTCTGGTTAACTCATAACGAAACAGTGACAAACGCAGTTCTCCACTAACGACAAGTTAGAATATTAACTGGAACTTAACGAGCCATTGACAAACCTGCCCTAAATGTGTAACAGGAATATGAGAAGTTGTTTTGTTGTTAAAATCGACGCTTGACTTCATCAGTAAATTAGAAAAACTGTAATTTGTAACTGATAGTCAGCCGTGTAACGAGCAGAATTCTACTCGTTAACGTAACGGCCAGTTTGAGGTAATTTAACGTCTGGTTAACTCATAACGAAACATTGACAAACGCAGTTCTCCGCTAACGACAAGTTAGAATCTTAACCGGAACTTAACGAGACACTGACAAACCGGCCCTAAATGTGTAACAGGAATACGAGAAGTCATTTTATTGTTAAAATCGACGCTTGACTTCATCTGTAAATTAGAAAAACTGTAGTTTGTAACTGATAGTTAGCCGGGTAACGAGCAGAATTCTACTCGTTAACTTAACGGCCAATTTGAGGTCATTTAATGTCTGGTTAACTCATAACGAAACATTGACAAACGATGTTCTCCACTAACGACAAGTTAGAATCTTAACCGGAACTTAACGAGACATTGACAAACCTGCCCTAAATGTGTAACAGGAATACGAGAAGCCGTTTTATTACTAAAATCGACGCTTGACATCATCTGTAAATTAGAAAAACTGTAGTTCGTTACTGATAGTTAGCCATGTAACGAGCATAATTCTACTCGTTAACTTAACGGCCAGTTTGAGGTCATTTAAGGTCTGGTTAACTCAGAACGAAACATTGACAAACGCAGTTCTCCGCTAATGACAAGCTAGAATCTTAACCGGAACTTAACGAGACATTGACAAACCTGCCCTAAATGTGTAACAGGAATACGAGAAGTCGTTTTATTGTTGAAATCGACGCTTGAATTCATCTGTAAAATAGAAAAACTGTCGTTCGTAACTGATAGTTAGCCGTGAAAAGAGCAGAAGTCTACTCGTTAACTTAACGGCCAATTTGAGGTCATTTAACGTCTGGTTAACTCATAACGAAACATTGACAAACGCAGTTCTCCGCTGACGACAAGTTACAATCTTAACCGGAACTTAACGAGACATTGTCAAACCGGCCCTAAATGTGTAACAGGAATACGAGAAGTCGTTTTATTGCTAAAATCGACGCTTGACTTCATCTGTAAATTAGAGAAACTGTAGTTTGTAACTGATAGTTAGCCGTGTAACTAGCAGAATTCTACTCGTTAACTTAACGGCCAGTTTGAAGTCATTTAACGTCTGGTTAACTCAGAACGAAACGTTTACAAACGCAATTCTCCACTAACGACAAGTTAGAATCTTAACCGGAACTTAACGAGACATTGATAAACCGGCCCTAAATGTGTAACAGGTATACGAGAAGTCGTTTTATTGTTAAAACCGACGCTTTACTTCATCTGTAAATTAGAAAAACTATTGTTTGTCACTGATAGTTAGCTGTGTAACGACCAGAAATCTACTCGTTAACTTAACGGCCAGTTTGAGGTCATTTAAGGTCTGGTTAATTCAGAACGAAACGTTGACAAACACAGTTCTCCGCTAACGACAAGCTCGAATCTGAACCGGAACTTAACGAGACAATGACAAACCGGCCCTAAATGTGAAACAGGAATACGAGAAGTCGTTTTATTGTTAAAATCGACGCTTGAATTCATCTGTAAAATAGAAAAACTGTCGTTCGTAACTGATAGTTAGCCGTGTAACGAGCAGAATTCTACTCGTTAACTTAACGGCCAGTTTGAAGTCATTTAACGTCTGGTTAACTTAGAACGAAACATTGACAAATGCAGTTCTCCACTAACGACATTTTAGAATCTTAACCGGAACTTAACGAGACATTGAAAAACCTGCCCTAAATGTGTAACAGGAATACGAGAAGTCGTTTTATTATTAAAATCGACGCTTGACTTCATCTGTAAATTAGAAAAACTGTCGTTCGTAACTGAAATTTAGTCGTGTAACGACCAGAATTCTACTCGTTAACTTAACGGCCAGTTTGAGGTCATTTAATGTCTGGTTAATTCAGAACGGATCATTGACAGACACAGTTCTCCGCTAACGACAGGCTAGAATCTGAACCGGAACTTAACGAGACATTGACAAACCGGCCCTAAATGTGTGACAGGAATACGAGAAGTCGTTTTATTGTTAATATCGACGCTTGACTTCATCAGTAAATTAGAAAAACTGTAGTTCGTAACTGATATTTAGTCGTGTAACGAGCAGAATTCTACTCGTTAACTTAACGGCCAGTTTGAGGTCATTTAACGTCTGGTTACCTCAGAACGAAACATTGACAAACGCAGTTCTCCACTAACGACAAGTTAGAATCTTAGCCGGAACTTAACGAGATATTGACAAACCGGCCCTAAATGTGTAACAGGAATACGAGAATTCATTTTATTGTTAAAATCGACGCTTGACTTCATCTGTAAATTAGAAAAACTGTAGTTTGTAACTGATAGTTAGCCGTGTAACTAGCAGAATTCTACTCGTTAACTTAACGGCCAGTTTGAGGTCATTTAACGTCTGGTTAACTCAGAACGAAACGTTTACAAACGCAGTTGTCCACTAACGACAAGTTAGAATCTTAACCGGAACATAACGAGATATTGACAAACCGTCCCTAAATGTGTAACAGGAATACGAGAAGTCGTTTTATTGTTAAAATCGACGCTTGACTTCATCAGTAAATTAGAAAAACTGTAGTTTGTAACTGATTGTTAACCGTGAAACGAGAAGAATTCTACTCGTTAACTTAACGGCCAATTTGAGGTCATTTAACGTCTGGTTAACTCAGAACGAAACATTGACAAACGCAGTTCTCTGCTAACGACAAGTTGGAATCTTAACCGGAACTTAACGAGACATTGACAAACCTGCCCTAAATGTGTAACAGGAATACGAGAAGTCATTTTATTGTTAAAATTGACGCTTGAATTCATCAGTAAATTAGAAAAACTGTAGTTCGTAACTACAGATAGCCGTGTAACGGGCAGAATATTACTCGTTAACTTAACGGCCAGTTTGAGGTAATTTAACGACTGGTTAATTCATAACAAAACATTGACAAACGCAGTTCTCCACTAACGACAAGTTAGAATCTTAACCGGAACTTAACGAGACATTGACAAACATGCCCTAAATGTGTAACAGGAATATGAGAAGTTGTTTTGTTGTTAAAATCGACGCTTGACTTCATCAGTAAATTAGAAAAACTGTAATTTGTAACTGATAGTCAGCCGTGTAACGAGCAAAATACTACTCGTTAACTTAACGGCCAGTTTGAGGTAATTTAACGTCTGGTTAACTCATAACGAAACATTGACAAACGCAGTTCTCCGCTAACGACAAGTTAGAATCTTAACCGGAACTTAACGAGACATTGACAAACCTGCCCTAAATGTGTAACAGGAATACGAGAAGTCATTTTATTGTTAAAATCGACGCTTGACTTCATCTGTAAATTAGAAAAACTGTAGTTTGTAACTGATAGTTAGCCGGGTAACGAGCAGAATTCTACTCGTTAACTTAACGGTCAATTTGAGGTCATTTAATGTCTGGTTAACTCATAACGAAACATTGACAAACGCAGTTCTCCACTAACGACAAGTTAGAATCTTAACCGGAACTTAACGAGACATTGACAAACCTGCCCTAAATGTGTAACAGGAATACGAGAAGCCGTTTTATTACTAAAATCGACGCTTGACTTCATCTGTAAATTAGAAAAACTGTCGTTCGTTACTGATAGTTAGCCATGTAACGAGCATAATTCTACTCGTTAACTTAACGGCCAGTTTGAGGCCATTTAAGGTCTGGTTAACTCAGAACGAAACATTGACAAACGCAGTTCTCCGCTAATGACAAGCTAGAATCTTAACCGGAACTTAACGAGACATTGACAAACCGGCCCTAAATGTGTAACAGGAATACGAGAAGTCGTTTTATTCTAAAATCGACGCTTGACTTCATCTGTAAATTAGAAAAATTGTAGTTTGTAACTGATAGTTAACCGTGTAACGAGCAGAATTCTACTCGTTAACTTAACGGCCAATTTGAGGTCATTTAACGTCTGGTTAACTCATAACGAAACATTGACAAACGCAGTTCTCCACTAACGACAAGTTGGAATTATAACCGGAACTTAACGAGCCATTGACAAATCTGCCCTAAATGGGTAACAGGAATACGAGAAGTCGTTTTATTATTAAAATCGACGCTTGACTTCATCTGTAAATTAGAAAAACTGTCGTTAGTAACTAATAATTAGACGTGTAACGAGCAGAATTCTACTCGTTTACTTAACGGCCAGTTTGAGGTCATTTAACGTCTGGTGAACTCAGAACAAAACATTGACAGACGCAGTTCTCCGCTAACGACAAGTTAGAATCTTAACCGGAACTTAACGAGACATTGACAAACCGGCCCTAAATGTGTAACAGGAATACGAGAAGTCGTTTTATTGTTAAAATCGACGATTGAATTCATCTGTAAAATAGAAAAACTGTCGTTCGTAACTGATAGTTAGCCGTGTAATGAGTAGAATTCTACTCGTTAACTTAACGGCCAGTTTGAGGTCATTTAAAGTCTAGTTAACTCATAACGAAACATTGACAAACGCAGTTCTCCACTAACGACAAGTTAGAATCTTAACCGGAACTTAACGAGACATTGACAAACCTGTCCTAAATGTGTAAGAGGAATACGAGAAGTCGTTTTATTGTTAAAATCGACGCTTGAATTCATCTGTAAAATAGAAAAACTGTCTTTCGTAACTGATAGTTAGCCGTGTAATGAGCAGAATTCTACTCGTTAACTTAACGGCCAATTTGAGGTCATTTAACGTCTGGTTAACTCATAACGAAACATTGACAAACGATGTTCTCCACTAACGACAAGTTAGAATCTTAACCGGAACTTAACGAGACATTGACAAACCTGCCCTAAATGTGTAACAGGAATACGAGAAGTCGTTTTATTGTTGAAATCGACGCTTGAATTCATCTGTAAAATAGAAAAACTGTCGTTCGTAACTGAAATTTAGTCGTGTAACGACCAGAATTCTACTCGTTAACTTAACGGCCAGTTTGAGGTCATTTAATGTCTGGTTAATTCAGAACGGATCATTGACAGACACAGTTCTCCGCTAACGACAGGCTAGAATCTGAACCGGAACTTAACGAGACATTGACAAACCGGCCCTAAATGTGTGACAGGAATACGAGAAGTCGTTTTATTGTTAATATCGACGCTTGACTTCATCAGTAAATTAGAAAAACTGTAGTTCGTAACTGATATTTAGTCGTGCAACGAGCAGAATTCTACTCGTTAACTTAACGGCCAGTTTGAGGTCATTTAACGTCTGGTTACCTCAGAACGAAACATTGACAAACGCAGTTCTCCACTAACGACAAGTTAGAATCTTAGCCGGAACTTAACGAGACATTGACAAACCTGCCCTAAATGTGTAACAGGAATAGGAGAAGTCATTTTATTGTTAAAATTGACGCTTGAATTCATCAGTAAATTAGAAAAACTGTAGTTCGTAACTACAGATAGCCGTGTAACGGGCAGAATATTACTCGTTAACTTAACGGCCAGTTTGAGGTAATTTAACGACTGGTTAATTCATAACGAAACATTGACAAACGCAGTTCTCCACTAACGACAAGTTAGAATCTTAACCGGAACTTAACGAGACATTGACAAACCTGCCCTAAATGTGTAACAGGAATATGAGAAGTTGTTTTGTTGTTAAAATCGACGCTTGACTTCATCAGTAAATTAGAAAAACTGTAATTTGTAACTGATAGTCAGCTGTGTAACGAGCAGAATTCTACTCGTTAACGTAACGGCCAGTTTGAGGTAATTTAACGTCTGGTTAACTCATAACGAAACATTGACAAACGCAGTTCTCCGCTAACGACAAGTTAGAATCTTAACCGGAACTTAACGAGACATTGACAAACCGGCCCTAAATGTGTAACAGGAATACGAGAAGCCATTTTATTGTTAAAATCGACGCTTGACTTCATCTGTAAATTAGAAAAACTGTAGTTTGTAACTGATAGTTAGCCGGGTAACGAGCAGAATTCTACTCGTTAACTTAACGGCCAATTTGAGGTCATTTAATGTCTGGTTAACTCATAACGAAACATTGACAAACGATGTTCTCCACTAACGACAAGTTAGAATCTTAACCGGAACTTAACGAGACATTGACAAACCTGCCCTAAATGTGTAACAGGAATACGAGAAGCCGTTTTATTACTAAAATCGACGCTTGACATCATCTGTAAATTAGAAAAACTGTAGTTCGTTACTGATAGTTAGCCATGTAACGAGCATAATTCTACTCGTTAACTTAACGGCCAGTTTGAGGTCATTTAAGGTCTGGTTAACTCAGAACGAAACATTGACAAACGCAGTTCTCCGCTAATGACAAGCTAGAATCTTAACCGGAACTTAACGAGACATTGACAAACCTGCCCTAAATGTGTAACAGGAATACGAGAAGTCGTTTTATTGTTGAAATCGACGCTTGAATTCATCTGTAAAATAGAAAAACTGTCGTTCGTAACTGATAGTTAGCCGTGAAAAGAGCAGAAGTCTACTCGTTAACTTAACGGCCAATTTGAGGTCATTTAACGTCTGGTTAACTCATAACGAAACATTGACAAACGCAGTTCTCCGCTGACGACAAGTTACAATCTTAACCGGAACTTAACGAGACATTGTCAAACCGGCCCTAAATGTGTAACAGGAATACGAGAAGTCGTTTTATTGCTAAAATCGACGCTTGACTTCATCTGTAAATTAGAAAAACTGTAGTTTGTAACTGATTGTTAGCCGTGTAACTAGCAGAATTCTACTCGTTAACTTAACGGCCAGTTTGAAGTCATTTAACGCCTGGTTAACTCAGAACGAAACGTTTACAAACGCAATTCTCCACTAACGACAAGTTAGAATCTTAACCGGAACTTAACGAGACATTGATAAACCGGCCCTAAATGTGTAACAGGAATACGAGAGGTCGTTTTATTGTTAAAACCGACGCTTTACTTCATCTGTAAATTAGAAAAACTATTGTTTGTCACTGATAGTTAGCTGTGTAACGACCAGAAATCTACTCGTTAACTTAACGGCCAGTTTGAGGTCATTTAAGGTCTGGTTAATTCAGAACGAAACGTTGACAAACACAGTTCTCCGCTAACGACAAGCTCGAATCTGAACCGGAATTTAACGAGACAATGACAAACCGGCCCTAAATGTGAAACAGGAATACGAGAAGTCGTTTTATTGTTAAAATCGACGCTTGAATTCATCTGTAAAATAGAAAACTGTCGTTCGTAACTGATAGTTAGCCGTGTAATGAGCAGAATTCTACTCGTTAACTTAACGGCCAATTTGAGGTCATTTAACGTCTGGTTAACTCATAACGAAACATTGACAAACGCAGTTCTCCACTAACGACAAGTTAGAATATTAACTGGAACTTAACGAGACATTGACAAACCTGCCCTAAATGTGTAACAGGAATACGAGAAGCCGTTTTATTACTAAAATCGACGCTTGACTTCATCTGTAAATTAGAAAAACTGTCGTTCGTTACTGATAGTTAGCCATGTAACGAGCATAATTCTACTCGTTAACTTAACGGCCAGTTTGAGGCCATTTAAGGTCTGGTTAACTCAGAACGAAACATTGACAAACGCAGTTCTCCGCTAATGACAAGCTAGAATCTTAACCGGAACTTAACGAGACATTGACAAACCGGCCCTAAATGTGTAACAGGAATACGAGAAGTCGTTTTATTCTAAAATCGACGCTTGACTTCATCTGTAAATTAGAAAAACTGTAGTTTGTAACTGATAGTTAGCCGGGTAACGAGCAGAATTCTACTCGTTAACTTAACGGCCAATTTGAGGTCATTTAATGTCTGGTTAACTCATAACGAAACATTGACAAACGATGTTCTCCACTAACGACAAGTTAGAATCTTAACCGGAACTTAACGAGACATTGACAAACCTGCCCTAAATGTGTAACAGGAATACGAGAAGCCGTTTTATTACTAAAATCGACGCTTGACATCATCTGTAAATTAGAAAAACTGTAGTTCGTTACTGATAGTTAGCCATGTAACGAGCATAATTCTACTCGTTAACTTAACGGCCAGTTTGAGGTCATTTAAGGTCTGGTTAACTCAGAACGAAACATTGACAAACGCAGTTCTCTGCTAATGACAAGCTAGAATCTTAACCGGAACTTAACGAGACATTGACAAACCTGCCCTAAATGTGTAACAGGAATACGAGAAGTCGTTTTATTGTTGAAATCGACGCTTGAATTCATCTGTAAAATAGAAAAACTGTCGTTCGTAACTGATAGTTAGCCGTGAAAAGAGCAGAAGTCTACTCGTTAACTTAACGGCCAATTTGAGGTCATTTAACGTCTGGTTAACTCATAACGAAACGTTTACAAACGCAGTTCTCTGCTGACGACAAGTTACAATCTTAACCGGAACTTAACGAGACATTGTCAAACCGGCCCTAAATGTGTAACAGGAATACGAGAAGTCGTTTTATTGCTAAAATCGACGCTTGACTTCATCTGTAAATTAGAAAAACTGTAGTTTGTAACTGATAGTTAGCCGTGTAACTAGCAGAATTCTACTCGTTAACTTAACGGCCAGTTTGAAGTCATTTAACGTCTGGTTAACTCAGAACGAAACGTTTACAAACGCAATTCTCCACTAACGACAAGTTAGAATCTTAACCGGAACTTAACGAGACATTGATAAACCGGCCCTAAATGTGTAACAGGAATACGAGAAGTCGTTTTATTGTTAAAACCGACGCTTTACTTCATCTGTAAATTAGAAAAACTATATTTTGTCACTGATAGTTAGCTGTGTAACGACCAGAAATCTACTTGTTAACTTAACGGCCAGTTTGAGGTCATTTAAGGTCTGGTTAATTCAGAACGAAACGTTGACAAACACAGTTCTCCGCTAACGACAAGCTCGAATCTGAAACGGAACTTAACGAGACAATGACAAACCGGCCCTAAATGTGAAACAGGAATACGAGAAGTCGTTTTATTGTTAAAATCGACGCTTGAATTCATCTGTAAAATAGAAAACTGTCGTTCGTAACTGATAGTTAGCCGTGTAATGAGCAGAATTCTACTCGTTAACTTAACGGCCAATTTGAGGTCATTTAACGTCTGGTTAACTCATAACGAAACATTGACAAACGCAGTTCTCCACTAACGACAAGTTAGAATATTAACTGGAACTTAACGAGCCATTGACAAACCTGCCCTAAATGGGTAACAGGAATACGAGAAGTCGTTTTATTGTTGAAATCGACGCTTGAATTCATCTGTAAATTAGAAAAACTGTAGTTTGTAACTGATAGTTAGCCGTGTAACTAGCAGAATTCTACTCGTTAACTTAACGGCCAGTTTGAAGTCATTTAACGTCTGGTTAACTCAGAACGAAACATTGACAAATGCAGTTCTCCGCTAACGACAAGTTACAATCTTAACCGGAACTTAACAAGACATTGACAATCCGGCCCTAAATAGGTAACAGGAATACGAGAAGTCGTTTTATTGCTAAAATCGACGCTTGACTTCATCTGTAAATTAGAAAAACTGTAGTTTGTAACTGATAGTTAGCCGGGTAACGAGCAGAATTCTACTCGTTAACTTAACGGCCAGTTTGAAGTCATTTAACGTCAGGTTAACTCAGAATGAAACATTGACAAACACAGTTCTCCGCTAACGACAAGTTAGAATCTTAACCGGAACATAACGAGACATTGACAGACCGGCCCTAAATGTGTAACAGGAATACGAGAAGTCTTTTTATTGTTAAAATCGAAGCTTGAATTTATCTGTGAAATAGAAAAGCTGTCGTTCGTAACTGATAGTTAGCCGTGTAACGAGCAGAATTCTACTCGTTAACTTAACGGCCAGTTTGAGGTCATTTAACGTCTGGTTAACTCATAACGAGACATCGACAAACGCAGTTCCCCGCTAACGACAAGTTAGAATCTTAACCGGAACTTAACGAGACATTGACAAACCGGCCCTAAATGTGTAACAGGAATACGAGAAGTCGTTTTATTGTTAAAATCGACGCTTGAATTCATCTGTAAAATAGAAAAACTGTCGTTCGTAACTGATAGTTAGCCGTGTAACGAGCAGAATTCTACTCGTTAACTTAACGGCCAGTTTGAAGTCATTTAACGTCTGGTTAACTTAGAACGAAACATTGACAAATGCAGTTCTCCACTAACGACATTTTAGAATCTTAACCGGAACTTAACGAGACATTGACAAACCTGCCCTAAATGTGTAACAGGAATACGAGAAGTCGTTTTATTATTAAAATCGACGCTTGACTTCATCTGTAAATTAGAAAAACTGTCGTTCGTAACTGAAATTTAGTCGTGTAACGACCAGAATTCTACTCGTTAACTTAACGGCCAGTTTGAGGTCATTTAATGTCTGGTTAATTCAGAACGGATCATTGACAGACACAGTTCTCCGCTAACGACAGGCTAGAATCTGAACCGGAACTTAACGAGACATTGACAAACCGGCCCTAAATGTGTAACAGGAATACGAGAAGTCGTTTTATTGTTAATATCGACGCTTGACTTCATCAGTAAATTAGAAAAACTGTAGTTCGTAACTGATATTTAGTCGTGCAACGAGCAGAATTCTACTCGTTAACTTAACGGCCAGTTTGAGGTCATTTAACGTCTGGTTACCTCAGAACGAAACATTGACAAACGCAGTTCTCCACTAACGACAAGTTAGAATCTTAGCCGGAACTTAACGAGACATTGACAAACCTGCCCTAAATGTGTAACAGGAATACGAGAAGTCATTTTATTGTTAAAATTGACGCTTGAATTCATCAGTAAATTAGAAAAACTGTAGTTCGTAACTACAGATAGCCGTGTAACGGGCAGAATATTACTCGTTAACTTAACGGCCAGTTTGAGGTAATTTAACGACTGGTTAATTCATAACGAAACATTGACAAACGCAGTTCTCCACTAACGACAAGTTAGAATCTTAACCGGAACTTAACGAGACATTGACAAACCTGCCCTAAATGTGTAACAGGAATATGAGAAGTTGTTTTGTTGTTAAAATCGACGCTTGACTTCATCAGTAAATTAGAAAAACTGTAATTTGTAACTGATAGTCAGCCGTGTAACGAGCAGAATACTACTCGTTAACTTAACGGCCAGTTTGAGGTAATTTAACGTCTGGTTAACTCATAACGAAACATTGACAAACGCAGTTCTCCGCTAACGACAAGTTAGAATCTTAACCGGAACTTAACGAGACATTGACAAACCTGCCCTAAATGTGTAACAGGAATACGAGAAGTCATTTTATTGTTAAAATCGACGCTTGACTTCATCTGTAAATTAGAAAAACTGTAGTTTGTAACTGATAGTTAGCCGGGTAACGAGCAGAATTCTACTCGTTAACTTAACGGTCAATTTGAGGTCATTTAATTTCTGGTTAACTCATAACGAAACATTGACAAACGCAGTTCTCCACTAACGACAAGTTAGAATCTTAACCGGAACTTAACGAGACATTGACAAACCTGCCCTAAATGTGTAACAGGAATACGAGAAGCCGTTTTATTACTAAAATCGACGCTTGACTTCATCTGTAAATTAGAAAAACTGTCGTTCGTTACTGATAGTTAGCCATGTAACGAGCATAATTCTACTCGTTAACTTAACGGCCAGTTTGAGGCCATTTAAGGTCTGGTTAACTCAGAACGAAACATTGACAAACGCAGTTCTCCGCTAATGACAAGCTAGAATCTTAACCGGAACTTAACGAGACATTGACAAACCGGCCCTAAATGTGTAACAGGAATACGAGAAGTCGTTTTATTGCTAAAATCGACGCTTGACTTCATCTGTAAATTAGAAAAATTGTAGTTTGTAACTGATAGTTAACCGTGTAACGAGCAGAATTCTACTCGTTAACTTAACGGCCAATTTGAGGTCATTTAACGTCTGGTTAACTCATAACGAAACATTGACAAACGCAGTTCTCCACTAACGACAAGTTGGAATTATAACCGGAACTTAACGAGCCATTGACAAATCTGCCCTAAATGGGTAACAGGAATACGAGAAGTCGTTTTATTATTAAAATCGACGCTTGACTTCATCTGTAAATTAGAAAAACTGTAGTTCGTAACTACAGATAGCCGTGTAACGGGCAGAATATTACTCGTTAACTTAACGGCCAGTTTGAGGTAATTTAACGACTGGTTAATTCATAACGAAACATTGACAAACGCAGTTCTCCACTAACGACAAGTTAGAATCTTAACCGGAACTTAACGAGACATTGACAAACCTGCCCTAAATGTGTAACAGGAATATGAGAAGTTGTTTTGTTGTTAAAATCGACGCTTGACTTCATCAGTAAATTAGAAAAACTGTAATTTGTAACTGATAGTCAGCCGTGTAACGAGCAGAATACTACTCGTTAACTTAACGGCCAGTTTGAGGTAATTTAACGTCTGGTTAACTCATAACGAAACATTGACAAACGCAGTTCTCCGCTAACGACAAGTTAGAATCTTAACCGGAACTTAACGAGACATTGACAAACCTGCCCTAAATGTGTAACAGGAATACGAGAAGTCATTTTATTGTTAAAATCGACGCTTGACTTCATCTGTAAATTAGAAAAACTGTAGTTTGTAACTGATAGTTAGCCGGGTAACGAGCAGAATTCTACTCGTTAACTTAACGGTCAATTTGAGGTCATTTAATGTCTGGTTAACTCATAACGAAACATTGACAAACGCAGTTCTCCACTAACGACAAGTTAGAATCTTAACCGGAACTTAACGAGACATTGACAAACCTGCCCTAAATGTGTAACAGGAATACGAGAAGCCGTTTTATTACTAAAATCGACGCTTGACTTCATCTGTAAATTAGAAAAACTGTCGTTCGTTACTGATAGTTAGCCATGTAACGAGCATAATTCTACTCGTTAACTTAACGGCCAGTTTGAGGCCATTTAAGGTCTGGTTAACTCAGAACGAAACATTGACAAACGCAGTTCTCCGCTAATGACAAGCTAGAATCTTAACCGGAACTTAACGAGACATTGACAAACCGGCCCTAAATGTGTAACAGGAATACGAGAAGTCGTTTTATTGCTAAAATCGACGCTTGACTTCATCTGTAAATTAGAAAAATTGTAGTTTGTAACTGATAGTTAACCGTGTAACGAGCAGAATTCTACTCGTTAACTTAACGGCCAATTTGAGGTCATTTAACGTCTGGTTAACTCATAACGAAACATTGACAAACGCAGTTCTCCACTAACGACAAGTTGGAATTATAACCGGAACTTAACGAGCCATTGACAAATCTGCCCTAAATGGGTAACAGGAATACGAGAAGTCGTTTTATTATTAAAATCGACGCTTGACTTCATCTGTAAATTAGAAAAACTGTCGTTCGTAACTAATAATTAGACGTGTAACGAGCAGAATTCTACTCGTTAACTTAACGGCCAGTTTGAGGTCATTTAACGTCTGGTGAACTCAGAACAAAACATTGACAGACGCAGTTCTCCGCTAACGACAAGTTAGAATCTTAACCGGAACTTAACGAGACATTGACAAACCGGCCCTAAATGTGTAACAGGAATACGAGAAGTCGTTTTGTTGTTAAAATCGACGATTGAATTCATCTGTAAAATAGAAAAACTGTCGTTCGTAACTGATAGTTAGCCGTGTAATGAGTAGAATTCTACTCGTTAACTTAACGGCAAGTTTGAGGTCATTTAAAGTCTAGTTAACTCATAACGAAACATTGACAAACGCAGTTCTCCACTAACGACAAGTTAGAATCTTAACCGGAACTTAACGAGACATTGACAAACCTGTCCTAAATGTGTAAGAGGAATACGAGAAGTCGTTTTATTGTTAAAATCGACGCTTGAATTCATCTGTAAAATAGAAAAACTGTCGTTCGTAACTGATAGTTAGCCGTGTAATGAGCAGAATTCTACTCGTTAACTTAACGGCCAATTTGAGGTCATTTAACGTCTGGTTAACTCATAACGAAACATTGACAAACGATGTTCTCCACTAACGACAAGTTAGAATCTTAACCGGAACTTAACGAGACATTGACAAACCTGCCCTAAATGTGTAACAGGAATACGAGAAGCCGTTTTATTACTAAAATCGACGCTTGACATCATCTGTAAATTAGAAAAACTGTCGTTCGTTACTGATAGTTAGCCATGTAACGAGCATAATTCTACTCGTTAACTTAACGGCCAGTTTGAGGCCATTTAAGGTCTGGTTAACTCAGAACGAAACATTGACAAACGCAGTTCTCCGCTAATGACAAGCTAGAATCTTAACCGGAACTTAACGAGACATTGACAAACCTGCCCTAAATGTGTAACAGGAATACGAGAAGTCGTTTTATTGTTGAAATCGACGCTTGAATTCATCTGTAAAATAGAAAAACTGTCGTTCGTAACTGATAGTTAGCCGTGAAAAGAGCAGAAGTCTACTCGTTAACTTAACGGCCAATTTGAGGTCATTTAACGTCTGGTTAACTCATAACGAAACATTGACAAACGCAGTTCTCCGCTGACGACAAGTTACAATCTTAACCGGAACTTAACGAGACATTGACAAACCGGCCCTAAATGTGTAACAGGAATACGAGAAGTCGTTTTATTGCTAAAATCGACGCTTGACTTCATCTGTAAATTAGAAAAACTGTAGTTTGTAACTGATAGTTAGCCGTGTAACTAGCAGAATTCTACTCGTTAACTTAACGGCCAGTTTGAAGTCATTTAACGTCTGGTTAACTCAGAACGAAACGTTTACAAACGCAATTCTCCACTAACGACAAGTTAGAATCTTAACCGGAACTTAACGAGACATTGATAAACCGGCCCTAAATGTGTAACAGGAATACGAGAAGTCGTTTTATTGTTAAAACCGACGCTTTACTTAATCTGTAAATTAGAAAAACTATTGTTTGTCACTGATAGTTAGCTGTGTAACGACCAGAAATCTACTCGTTAACTTAACGGCCAGTTTGAGGTCATTTAAGGTCTGGTTAATTCAGAACGAAACGTTGACAAACACAGTTCTCCGCTAACGACAAGCTCGAATCTGAACCGGAACTTAACGAGACAATGACAAACCGGCCCTAAATGTGAAACAGGAATATGAGAAGTCGTTTTATTGTTAAAATCGACGCTTGAATTCATCTGTAAAATAGAAAACTGTCGTTCGTAACTGATAGTTAGCCGTGTAATGAGCAGAATTCTACTCGTTAACTTAACGGCCAATTTGAGGTCATTTAACGTCTGGTTAACTCATAACGAAACATTGACAAACGCAGTTCTCCACTAACGACAAGTTAGAATATTAACTGGAACTTAACGAGCCATTGACAAACCTGCCCTAAATAGGTAACAGGAATACGAAAAGTCGTTTTATTGTTAAAATCGACGCTTGACTTCATCTGTAAATTAGAAAAACTGTCGTTCATAACTAATAGTTAGCTGTGTAACGAGCATAATTCCACTCGTTAACTTAACGGCTAGTTTGAGGTCATTTAACGTCTGGTTAACTCAGAACGAAACATAGACAAATGCAGTTCTCCGCTAACGACAAGTTCCAATCTTACCCGGAACTTAACAAGACATTGACAATCCGGCCCTAAATAGGTAACAGGAATACGAGAAGTCGTTTTATTGCTAAAATCGACGCTTGACTTCATCTGTAAATTAGAAAAACTGTAGTTTGTAACTGATAGTTAGCCGGGTAACGAGCAGAATTCTACTCGTTAACTTAACGGCCAGTTTGAAGTCATTTAACGTCAGGTTAACTCAGAATGAAACATTGACAAACACAGTTCTCCGCTAACGACAAGTTAGAATCTTAACCGGAACATAACGAGACATTGACAGACCGGCCCTAAATGTGTAACAGGAATACGAGAAGTCTTTTTATTGTTAAAATCGAAGCTTGTATTTATCTGTGAAATAGAAAAGCTGTCGTTCGTAACTGATAGTTAGCCGTGTAATGAGCAGAATTCTACTCGTTAACTTAACGGCCAATTTGAGGTCATTTAACGTCTGGTTAACTCATAACGAAACATTGACAAACGCAGTTCTCCGCTAATGACAAGCTAGAATCTTAACCAGAACTTAACGAGACATTGACAAACCGTCCCTAAATGTGTAACAGGAATACAAGAAGTCGTTTTATTGCTAAAATCGACGCTTGACTTCATCTGTAAATTAGAAAAACTGTAGTTTGTAACTGATAGTTAGCCGGGTAACGAGCAGAATTCTACTCGTTAACTTAACGGCCAATTTGAGGTCATTTAATGTCTGGTTAACTCATAACGAAACATTGACAAACGATGTTCTCCACTAACGACAAGTTAGAATCTTAACCGGAACTTAACGAGACATTGACAAACCTGCCCTAAATGTGTAACAGGAATACGAGAAGCCGTTTTATTACTAAAATCGACGCTTGACATCATCTGTAAATTAGAAAAACTGTCGTTCGTAACTGATAGTTAGCCGTGTAATGAGCAGAATTCTACTCGTTAACTTAACGGCCAATTTGAGGTCATTTAACGTCTGGTTAACTCATAACGAAACATTGACAAACGATGTTCCCCACTAACGACAAGTTAGAATCTTAACCGGAACTTAACGAGACATTGACAAACCTGCCCTAAATGTGTAACAGGAATACGAGAAACCGTTTTATTACTAAAATCGACGCTTGACATCATCTGTAAATTAGAAAAACTGTCGTTCGTTACTGATAGTTAGCCATGTAACGAGCATAATTCTACTCGTTAACTTAACGGCCAGTTTGAGGCCATTTAAGGTCTGGTTAACTCAGAACGAAACATTGACAAACGCAGTTCTCCGCTAATGACAAGCTAGAATCTTAACCGGAACTTAACGAGACATTGACAAACCTGCCCTAAATGTGTAACAGGAATACGAAAAGTCGTTTTATTGTTGAAATCGACGCTTGAATTCATCTGTAAAATAGAAAAACTGTCGTTCGTAACTGATAGTTAGCCGTGAAAAGAGCAGAAGTCTACTCGTTAACTTAACGGCCAATTTGAGGTCATTTAACGTCTGGTTAACTCATAACGAAACATTGACAAACGCAGTTCTCCGCTGACGACAAGTTACAATCTTAACCGGAACTTAACGAGACATTGACAAACCGGCCCTAAATGTGTAACAGGAATACGAGAAGTCGTTTTATTGCTAAAATCGACGCTTGACTTCATATGTAAATTAGAAAAACTGTAGTTTGTAACTGATAGTTAGCCGTGTAACTAGCAGAATTCTACTCGTTAACTTAACGGCCAGTTTGAAGTCATTTAACGTCTGGTTAACTCAGAACGAAACGTTTACAAACGCAATTCTCCACTAACGACAAGTTAGAATCTTAACCGGAACTTAACGAGACATTGATAAACCGGCCCTAAATGTGTAACAGGAATACGAGAAGTCGTTTTATTGTTAAAATCGACGCTTGAATTCATCTGTACAATAGAAAAACTGTCGTTCGTAACTGATAGTTAGCCATGTAATGAGCAGAATTCTACTCGTTAACTTAACGGCCAGTTTGAGGTCATTTAAAGTCTGGTTAACTCATAACGAAACATTGACAAACGCAGTTCTCCGCTAATGACAAGCTAGAATCTTAACCAGAACTTAACGAGACATTGACAAACCGTCCCTAAATGTGTAACAGGAATACGAGAAGTCGTTTTATTGCTAAAATCGACACTTGACTTCATCTGTAAATTAGAAAAACTGTAGTTTGTAACTGATAGTTAGCCGTGTAACTAGCAGAATTCTACTCGTTAACTTAACGGCCAGTTTGAGGTCATTTAAAGTCTGGTTAACTCATAACGAAACATTGACAAACGCAGTTCTCCGCTAACGCAAGTTAGAATCTTAACCAGAACTTAACGAGACATTGACAAACCGGCCCTAAATGTGTAACAGGAATACGAGAAGTCATTTTATTGTTAAAATCGACGCTTGACTTCATCAGTAAATTAGAAAAAACTGTAGTTCGTAACTACAGATAGCCGTGTAACGGGCAGAATATTACTCGTTAACTTAACGGCCAGTTTGAGGTAATTTAACGACTGGTTAATTCATAACGAAACATTGACAAACGCAGTTCTCCACTAACGACAAGTTAGAATCTTAACCGGAACTTAACGAGACATTGACAAACCTGCCCTAAATGTGTAACAGGAATATGAGAAGTTGTTTTGTTGTTAAAATCGACGCTTGACTTCATCTGTAAATTAGAAAAACTGTAGTTTGTAACTGATAGTTAGCCGGGTAACGAGCAGAATTCTACTCGTTAACTTAACGGCCAATTTGAGGTCATTTAATGTCTGGTTAACTCATAACGAAACATTGACAAACGATGTTCTCCACTAACGACAAGTTAGAATCTTAACCGGAACTTAACGAGACATTGACAAACCTGCCCTAAATGTGTAACAGGAATACGAGAAGCCGTTTTATTACTAAAATCGACGCTTGACATCATCTGTAAATTAGAAAAACTGTCGTTCGTAACTGATAGTTAGCCGTGTAATGAGCAGTATTCTACTCGTTAACTTAACGGCCAATTTGAGGTCATTTAACGTCTGGTTAACTCATAACGAAACATTGACAAACGATGTTCCCCACTAACGACAAGTTAGAATCTTAACCGGAACTTAACGAGACATTGACAAACCTGCCCTAAATGTGTAACAGGAATACGAGAAGCCGTTTTATTACTAAAATCGACGCTTGACATCATCTGTAAATTAGAAAAACTGTCGTTCGTTACTGATAGTTAGCCATGTAACGAGCATAATTCTACTCGTTAACTTAACGGCCAGTTTGAGGCCATTTAAGGTCTGGTTAACTCAGAACGAAACATTGACAAACGCAGTTCTCCGCTAATGACAAGCTAGAATCTTAACCGGAACTTAACGAGACATTGACAAACCTGCCCTAAATGTGTAACAGGAATACGAGAAGTCGTTTTATTGTTGAAATCGACGCTTGAATTCATCTGTAAAATAGAAAAACTGTCGTTCGTAACTGATAGTTAGCCGTGAAAAGCGCAGAAGTCTACTCGTTAACTTAACGGCCAATTTGAGGTCATTTAACGTCTGGTTAACTCATAACGAAACATTGACAAACGCAGTTCTCCGCTGACGACAAGTTACAATCTTAACCGGAACTTAACGAGACATTGACAAACCGGCCCTAAATGTGTAACAGGAATACGAGAAGTCGTTTTATTGCTAAAATCGACGCTTGACTTCATCTGTAAATTAGAAAAACTGTAGTTTGTAACTGATAGTTAGCCGTGTAACTAGCAGAATTCTACTCGTTAACTTAACGGCCAGTTTGAAGTCATTTAACGTCTGGTTAACTCAGAACGAAACGTTTACAAACGCAATTCTCCACTAACGACAAGTTAGAATCTTAACCGGAACTTAACGAGACATTGATAAACCGGCCCTAAATGTGTAACAGGAATACGAGAAGTCGTTTTATTGTTAAAATCGACGCTTGAATTCATCTGTACAATAGAAAAACTGTCGTTCGTAACTGATAGTTAGCCATGTAATGAGCAGAATTCTACTCGTTAACTTAACGGCCAGTTTGAGGTCATTTAAAGTCTGGTTAACTCATAACGAAACATTGACAAACGCAGTTCTCCGCTAACGCAAGTTAGAATCTTAACCAGAACTTAACGAGACATTGACAAACCGGCCCTAAATGTGTAACAGGAATACGAGAAGTCATTTTATTGTTAAAATCGACGCTTGACTTCATCAGTAAATTAGAAAAACTGTAGTTCGTAACTACAGATAGCCGTGTAACGGGCAGAATATTACTCGTTAACTTAACGGCCAGTTTGAGGTAATTTAACGACTGGTTAATTCATAATTAAACATTGACAAACGCAGTTCTCCACTAACGACAAGTTAGAATCTTAACCGGAACTTAACGAGACATTGACAAACCTGCCCTAAATGTGTAACAGGAATATGAGAAGTTGTTTTGTTGTTAAAATCGACGCTTGACTTCATCTGTAAATTAGAAAAACTGTAGTTTGTAACTGATAGTTAGCCGGGTAACGAGCAGAATTCTACTCGTTAACTTAACGGCCAATTTGAGGTCATTTAATGTCTGGTTAACTCATAACGAAACATTGACAAACGATGTTCTCCACTAACGACAAGTTAGAATCTTAACCGGAACTTAACGAGACATTGACAAACCTGCCCTAAATGTGTAACAGGAATACGAGAAGCCGTTTTATTACTAAAATCGACGCTTGACATCATCTGTAAATTAGAAAAACTGTCGTTCGTAACTGATAGTTAGCCGTGTAATGAGCAGTATTCTACTCGTTAACTTAACGGCCAATTTGAGGTCATTTAACGTCTGGTTAACTCATAACGAAACATTGACAAACGCAGTTCTCCGCTGACGACAAGTTACAATCTTAACCGGAACTTAACGAGACATTGACAAACCGGCCCTAAATGTGTAACAGGAATACGAGAAGTCGTTTTATTGCTAAAATCGACGCTTGACTTCATCTGTAAATTAGAAAAACTGTAGTTTGTAACTGATAGTTAGCCGTGTAACTAGCAGAATTCTACTCGTTAACTTAACGGCCAGTTTGAAGTCATTTAACGTCTGGTTAACTCAGAACGAAACGTTTACAAACGCAATTCTCCACTAACGACAAGTTAGAATCTTAACCGGAACTTAACGAGACATTGATAAACCGGCCCTAAATGTGTAACAGGAATACGAGAAGTCGTTTTATTGTTAAAATCGACGCTTGAATTCATCTGTACAATAGAAAAACTGTCGTTCGTAACTGATAGTTAGCCATGTAATGAGCAGAATTCTACTCGTTAACTTAACGGCCAGTTTGAGGTCATTTAAAGTCTGGTTAACTCATAACGAAACATTGACAAACGCAGTTCTCCGCTAATGACAAGCTAGAATCTTAACCAGAACTTAACGAGACATTGACAAACCGTCCCTAAATGTGTAACAGGAATACGAGAAGTCGTTTTATTGTTAAAATCGACGCTTGAATTCATCTGTAAAATAGAAAAACTGTCGTTCGTAACTGATAGTTAGCCGTGAAAAGAGCAGAAGTCTACTCGTTAACTTAACGGCCAATTTGAGGTCATTTAACGTCTGGTTAACTCATAACGAAACATTGACAAACGCAGTTCTCCGCTAACGCAAGTTAGAATCTTAACCAGAACTTAACGAGACATTGACAAACCGGCCCTAAATGTGTAACAGGAATACGAGAAGTCATTTTATTGTTAAAATCGACGCTTGACTTCATCAGTAAATTAGAAAAACTGTAGTTCGTAACTACAGATAGCCGTGTAACGGGCAGAATATTACTCGTTAACTTAACGGCCAGTTTGAGGTAATTTAACGACTGGTTAATTCATAATTAAACATTGACAAACGCAGTTCTCCACTAACGACAAGTTAGAATCTTAACCGGAACTTAACGAGACATTGACAAACCTGCCCTAAATGTGTAACAGGAATATGAGAAGTTGTTTTGTTGTTAAAATCGACGCTTGACTTCATCTGTAAATTAGAAAAACTGTAGTTTGTAACTGATAGTTAGCCGGGTAACGAGCAGAATTCTACTCGTTAACTTAACGGCCAATTTGAGGTCATTTAATGTCTGGTTAACTCATAACGAAACATTGACAAACGATGTTCTCCACTAACGACAAGTTAGAATCTTAACCGGAACTTAACGAGACATTGACAAACCTGCCCTAAATGTGTAACAGGAATACGAGAAGCCGTTTTATTACTAAAATCGACGCTTGACATCATCTGTAAATTAGAAAAACTGTCGTTCGTAACTGATAGTTAGCCGTGTAATGAGCAGAATTCTACTCGTTAACTTAACGGCCAATTTGAGGTCATTTAGCGTCTGGTTAACTCATAACGAAACATTGACAAACGATGTTCCCCACTAACGACAAGTTAGAATCTTAACCGGAACTTAACGAGACATTGACAAACCTGCCCTAAATGTGTAACAGGAATACGAGAAGCCGTTTTATTACTAAAATCGACGCTTGACATCATCTGTAAATTAGAAAAACTGTCGTTCGTTACTGATAGTTAGCCATGTAACGAGCATAATTCTACTCGTTAACTTAACGGCCAGTTTGAGGCCATTTAAGGTCTGGTTAACTCAGAACGAAACATTGACAAACGCAGTTCTCCGCTAATGACAAGCTAGAATCTTAACCGGAACTTAACGAGACATTGACAAACCTGCCCTAAATGTGTAACAGGAATACGAGAAGTCGTTTTATTGTTGAAATCGACGCTTGAATTCATCTGTAAAATAGAAAAACTGTCGTTCGTAACTGATAGTTAGCCGTGAAAAGAGCAGAAGTCTACTCGTTAACTTAACGGCCAATTTGAGGTCATTTAACGTCTGGTTAACTTATAACGAAACATTGACAAACGCAGTTCTCCGCTGACGACAAGTTACAATCTTAACCGGAACTTAACGAGACATTGACAAACCGGCCCTAAATGTGTAACAGGAATACGAGAAGTCGTTTTATTGCTAAAATCGACGCTTGACTTCATCTGTAAATTAGAAAAACTGTAGTTTGTAACTGATAGTTAGCCGTGTAACTAGCCGAATTCTACTCGTTAACTTAACGGCCAGTTTGAAGTCATTTAACGTCTGGTTAACTCAGAACGAAACGTTTACAAACGCAATTCTCCACTAACGACAAGTTAGAATCTTAACCGGAACTTAACGAGACATTGATAAACCGGCCCTAAATGTGTAACAGGAATACGAGAAGTCGTTTTATTGTTAAAACCGACGATTTACTTCATCTGTAAATTAGAAAAACTATTGTTTGTCACTGATAGTTAGCCGTGTAATGAGCAGAATTCTACTCGTTAACTTAACGGCCAATTTGAGGTCATTTAACGTCTGGTTAACTCATAACGAAACATTGACAAACGCAGTTCTCCACTAAAGACAAGTTAGAATATTAACTGGAACTTAACGAGCCATTGACAAACCTGCCCTAAATGGGTAACAGGAATACGAGAAGTCGTTATATTGTTAAAATCGATGCTTGACTTCATCTGTAAATTAGAAAAACTGTCGTTCATAACTAATAGTTAGCTGTGTAACGAGCATAATTCCACTCGTTAACTTAACGGCTAGTTTGAGGTCATTTAACGTCTGGTTAACTCAGAACGAAACATTGACAAATGCAGTTCTCCGCTAATGACAAGTTACAATCTTAACCGGAACTTAACAAGACATTGACAATCCGGCCCTAAATAGGTAACAGGAATACGAGAAGTCGTTTTATTGCTAAAATCGACGCTTGACTTCATCTGTAAATTAGAAAAACTGTAGTTTGTAACTGATAGTTAGCCGGGTAACGAGCAGAATTCTACTCGTTAACTTAACGGCCAGTTTGAAGTCATTTAACGTCAGGTTAACTCAGAATGAAACATTGACAAACACAGTTCTCCGCTAACAACAAGTTAGAATCTTAACCGGAACATAACGAGACATTGACAGACCGGCCCTAAATGTGTAACAGGAATACGAGAAGTCTTTTTATTGTTAAAATCGAAGCTTGAATTTATCTGTGAAATAGAAAAGCTGTCGTTCGTAACTGATAGTTAGCCGTGTAACGAGCAGAATTCTACTCGTTAACTTAACGGCCAGTTTGAGGTCATTTAACGTCTGGTTAACTCATAACGAGACATCGACAAACGCAGTTCTCCGCTAACGACAAGTTAGAATCTTAAGCGGAACTTAACGAGACATTGAAAAACGTGCCCTAAATGTGTAACAGGAATACGAGAAGTCGTTTTATTGTTAAAATCAACGCTTGAATTCATCTGTAAAATAGAAAAACTGTCGTTCGTAACTGATAGTTAGCCATGTAACGAGCAGAATTCTACTCGTTAACTTAACGGCCAGTTTGAGGTCATTTAACGTCTGGTTAACTCATAACGAAACATTGACAAACGCAGTTCTCCACTAACGAATAGTTAGAATCTTAACCGGAACATAACGAGACATTGACAAACAGGCCCTAAATGTGTAGCAGGAATAGGAGAAGTCGTTTTATTGTTAAAATCGACGCCTGACTTCATCTGTAAATTAGAAAAACTGTAGTTTGTAACTGATAGTTAGCCGTGTAACGAGCAGAATTCTACTCGTTAACTTAACGGCCAGTTTGAAGTCATTTAACGTCTGGTTAACTTAGAACGAAACATTGACAAATGCAGTTCTCCACTAACGACATTTTAGAATCTTAACCGGAACTTAACGAGACATTGACAAACCTGCCCTAAATGTGTAACAGGAACACGAGAAGTCGTTTTATTATTTAAATCGACGCTTGACTTCATCTGTAAATTAGAAAAACTGTCGTTCGTAACTGAAATTTAGTCGTGTAACGACCAGAATTCTACTCGTTAACTTAACGGCCAGTTTGAGGTCATTTAATGTCTGGTTAATTCAGAACGGATCATTGACAGACACAGTTCTCCACTAACGACAGGCTAGAATCTGAACTGGAACTTAACGAGACATTGACAAACCGGCCCTAAATGTGTGACAGGAATACGAGAAGTCGTTTTATTGTTAATATCGACGCTTGACTTCATCAGTAAATTAGAAAAACTGTAGTTCGTAACTGATATTTAGTCGTGTAACGAGCAGAATTCTACTCGTTAACTTAACGGCTAGTTTGAGGTCATTTAACGTCTGGTTACCTCAGAACGAAACATTGACAAACGCAGTTCTCCACTAACGACAAGTTAGAATCTGAACCGGATCTTAACGAGACATTGACAAACCTGCCCTAAATGTGTAACAGGAATACGAGAAGTCGTTTTATTGTTAAAATCGACGCTTGAATTCATCTGTAAATTAGAAAAACTGTAGTTTGTAACTGATAGTTGGCCGTGTAACGAGCAGAAATCTACTCGTTAACGTAACGGCCAGTTTGAGGTCATTTAACGTCTGGTTAACTCAGAACAAAACATTGACAAACGCAGTTCTCCGCTAACGACAAGTTAGAATCATAACCGGAACTTAACGAGACTGACAAACCTGCCCTCAATGTGTAACAGGAATATGACAAGTTGTTTTGTTGTTAAAATCGATGCTTGACTTCATCAGTAAATTAGAAAAACTGTCGTTCATAACTGATAGTTAGCCGTGTAACGAGCAGAATTCTACTTGTTAACTTAACGGCCAGTTTGAGGTCATTTAACGTCTGGTTAACTCAGAACGAAACATTGACATACGCAGTTCTCTGCTAACGACAAGTTAGAATCTTAACCGGAACTTAACGAGAGATTGACAAACCGGTCCTAAATGTGCAACAGGAATACGAGAAGTCGTTTTATTGTTAAAATCGACGCTTGACTTCATCTGTAAATAAGAAAAACTGTAGTTTTTAACTGATAGTTAGCCGTGTAACGAGCAAAATTCTACTCGTTAACTTAACGGCCAGTTTGAAGTCATTTAACGTCTGGTTAACTCAGAACGAAACATTGACAAATGCAGTTCTCCGCTAACGACAAGTTAGAATCTTAACCGGAATTTAACGAGACATTGGCAAACCTGCCCTAAATGTGTAACAGGAATACGAGAAGTCGTTTTATTATTAAAATCGACGCTTGACTTCATCTGTAAATTAGAAAAACTGTCGTTCGTAACTTGAATTTAGTCGTGTAACGAGCAGAATTCTACTCGTTAACTTAACGGCCAGTTTGAGGTCATTTAATATCTGGTTAATTCAGAACGAAACATTGACAGACACAGTTCTCCGCTAACGACAAGCTAGAATCTGAACCGGAACTTAACGAGACATTGACAAACCGGCCCTAAATGTGTAACACGAATACGAGAAGTCGTATTATTGATAAAATCGACTCCAGACTTCATCTGTAAATTAGAAAAACCGTAGTTTGTAACTAATAGCCGTGTACCGAGCAGAATTCTACTCGTTAACGTAACGGCCAGTTTGAGGTCATTTAACGTCTGGTTAACTCAGAACAAAACATTGACAAACGCAGTTCTCCACTAATGACAAGTTAGAATCTTAACTGGAACTTAACGAGACATTGACAAACCTGCCCTAAATGGGTAACAGGAATTAGAGAAGTCGTTTTATTATTAAAATCGACGCTTGAATTCATCTGTAAATTAGAAAAACTGTCGTCCATTACTGATAGTTAGCCATGTAATGAGCAGAATTCTACTCGTTAACTTAACGGCCAGTTCTAGGTCATTTAACGTCTGGTTAACTCAGAACGAAACATTGACCAACGCAGTTCTCTGCTAACAACAAGTTAGAATAGTAACCGGAACTTAATGAGACATTGACAAACCGGCCCTAAATGTGTAACAGGAATACGAGAAGTCGTTTTATTGTTAAAATCGACGCTTGACTTCATCAGTAAATTAGAAAAACTGTAGTTCGTAACTGATATTTAGTCGTGTAAGGAGTAGATTTCTACTCGCTAACTTAACGGCCAGTTTGAGGTCATTTAACGTCTGGTTACCTCAGAACGAAACATTGACAAACGCAGTTCTCCACTAACAACAAGTTAGAATCTTAACCGGAACTTAGCAAGACATTGACAAACAGGCCCTGAATGTGTAACAGGAATACGGGAAATCGTTTTATTGTTAAAACCGACGCTTCACTTCGCCTGTAAATTAGAAAAACTATAGTTCGTAACTGATAGTTAGCCGTGTAACGAGCAGAATTCTACTCGTTAACTTAACGGACAATTTGAGGTCATTTAACGTCTGGTTAACTCAGAACGAAACATTGACAAACGAAGTTCACCGCTAACACCAAGTTAGAATCTGAACCGGAACTTAACGAGACATTGACAAACCTGCCCTAAATGTGTAACAGGAATACGAGAAATCGTTTTATTGTTAAAATCGACGCTTGAATTCATCAGTAAATTAGAAAAACTGTAGTTCGTAACTACAGATAGCCGTGTAACGGGCAGAATATTACTCGTTAACTTAACGGCCAGTTTGAGGTAATTTAACGACTGGTTAATTCATAACGAAACATTGACAAACGCAGTTCTCCACTAACGACAAGTTAGAATCTTAACCAGAACATAACGAGACAATGATAAACCAGCCCTAAATGTGTAACAGGAATACGAGAAGTCGCTTTATTGTTAAAATCGACAACAGACTTCATCAGTAAATTAGAAAAACTGTAGTTTGTAACTGATAGTTAACCGTGTAACGAGCAGAATTCAACTCGTTAACTTAACGGCCAGTTCTAGGTCATTTAACGTCTGGTTAACTCAGAACGAAACATTGACCAACGCAGTTCTCTGCTAACAAAAACTTAGAATAGTAACCGGAACTTAACGAGATATTGACAAACCGTCCCTAAATGTGTAACAGGAATACGAGAAGTCGTTTTATTGTTACAATCGACGCTTGACTTCATCAGTAAATTAGAAAAACTGTAGTTCGTAACTGATATTTAGTCGTGTAACGAGCAGAATTCTACTCGTAAACTTAACGGCCAGTTTGAGGTCATTTAACATCTGGTTAACTCAGAACCAAACATTGACAAACGCAGTTCTCCGCTAACGACAAGTTAGAATCTTAACCGGAACTTAACGAGACATTGACAAACCGGCCCTAAATGTGTAACAGGAATATGGCAAGTTGTTTTGTTGTTAAAATCGATGCTTCACTTCATCAGTAAATTAGAAAAACTGTAGTTTGTAACTGATATTTAGTCGTGTAACGAGCAGAATTCTACTCGTTAATTTAACGGCCACTTTTAGGTCATTTAACGTCTGGTTAAATCAGAACAAGACATTGACAAACGCAGTTCTCCACTAACGACAAGTTAGAATCTTAACCGTAACTTAACGACACTGACAAACCTGCCCTCAATGTGTAACAGAAATATGACAAGCTGTTTTGTTGTTAAAATCGACGCTTGACTTCATCAGTAAATTTGAAATATTGTAGTTTGTAACTGATAGTTAGCTGTGTAACGAGCAGAATTCTACAGGTTAA